>OZ025293.1:219742407-221226562 GCA_964019185.1 Maratus speculifer
GCTGTTAATAAAGGGGTCATCGCCAAAAAACAGCCCCCTTTTAACGCTGAAAGCGAAAGATGTTGGATTCAAAATCTGGTCGAAAGAACAATATGGAATGTAGAGTCTACTTATATGTGAAGTCTGTGATAATAGATAGTGAAGTTCCTCGTGAAAATGAACATAGAATATTCTCTGTTCTATGTTCACGCTCGTGAAGTTCAGTGTTTTGCGATTGAAGCGCTTGCAGAGGCAATGCATTACATGTACACTCATTGCCATAAAAATTTGCGCACCAAGAAATAATTGTAGGATCGTAACGAAACTTGGCATGAAGGTACATATCAAGCAGATATGCAAATGATTAGAAATGCAGTGTGATTGCGCATTACGTAATGCCACTAGAGGGCGTTGAACTTCGTCCTCCTTGGTGTATAAAACTGGTAAGCTGAACTAGTTTGAGTGTACCTTTTCTTTTGCAAAGGAAACGCTGAGGCAGACATGCCGTTACGCAGCCATCGAAGACAATATCAACAGCTGTCAGAGCTGGAGAGGGGAAGAATCATCGGGATGATGGAAGCTGGGTGGTCAGCTCGGCGAGTAGCTCGTCAAGCAGGCTGTTCTGATTTTACTGTGAGGAGGTGTTGGGACCAGTGGACTGAAGAGATGTCATTTACACGGCGACCAGGCTCGGGACGCCCTCGACAGACCAGTCGTCGAGAAGACCGTCACATCATACGAAACGCACGCGTACAACCAACTGCCTCATTGTCCGCTATCCAGACACAGGCAGCACCTTCACTTCAGACCCCTGTGTCTTCCCGAATCATAAAAGGCGCCTGGCTGAAGGACATCTGGTATCGCGGCGTCCATTACGTGTACTGCCAATGACACCGACCCACCGACGCCTCCGTTTGGAGTGGTGTCGTGCACAACGGGATTGCACTGCAATGGAATGGAACCAGGTCGTCTTCAGCGACGAGTCTAGATTCAATTTGAGCAGCGATGACAATCTTGTTCGTGTGTGGAGGCCCCGTGGTGAACGCCTCAATCCTGCCTTCGCTTTAAAGCGACACACCGCTCCTACACCTGGAGTGATGGTATGGGGTGCTACTGCTTATGATACACGGTCACCCCTAATATTGATCCGTGGCACTATGACAGCTCAGCGGTACGTCCAAGACATCCTTCAGCCACATGTGTTGCCACTAATTGCAGGGCTCCCAGGAATCATTTTTCAGCAAGACAGTGCTCGGGCACACACAGCAAGGATGTCACAAGCCTGCCTGCGCCACATTACCACCCTTCCCTGGCCTGCCCGATCACCAGGTTTGTGACCAATCGAGCATATCTGGGATCATTTAGGACGGCAAGTTGGACACCCTACGAGTTTAGTTGAACTCGAGGAGCGTTTACAGCAACTGTGGAACGAGATGTCTCAGGACATCATACGGAACTTTTCTGCCTCAATACCCGCTCGTATCACATCGTACTTTCGCGCTAGAGGGGGTCCAACAGAGTACTAAAATTTCTGTTCATATGTACTTTTTTCTGGAATACATGATCATTTTTCTTTGGTTTTCTAATCACTTACTTATATCACAGTAGTATTTGCGCATGCAAAATTTCGTTTCATTTGGACGTCTTTTTCTTGGTGCGCAAATTTTTATGGCAGTGAGTGTAAAATGATTTAGTTTGCTCAGAATTTTTCTGCACAATTTCAGATTTCATGTGACATTGGCTTTTGTGTTATATAACATGTGTGTTATATAAAAATTGCCCGAATTTGAATATTTTAAACTTTCAAATGTATTTACAATAAAGAATTATTTTAATGGCACTTTCGAATTAGATAAAGAGAAATTAAAGAAACAATTTTCCTATACCGAAGGCTGCAAAGAGTGCCTCTATGGGTCATTTTAATTCCCGATTTTTCTGAAGCAGGAAGTTATGTCGTTTCTCCACCATCGACTAGACCACCATCGCTCAAAATAATTCTTTGTTGTAGCTTAATATATTATAAAATAAATTCAAAATGTTGTTCTGCATGCGAAAAAATTCTCTAAATTTGCAAATGGAACTTATGCACGCCAAGGCCGGACTGGAGTGAAAAAGTCCTTCCGGCAATGCCGGGAGAAAGAGGTAGCTTTCATATACTTATATATTTATTTATTTATTTTAAAGTAAGTTACATTGTTCAAAAATACTAAGCTCAAATTAGTGAAAATAATCTTATAAAATTAGTGATTTTATAAGATTGAATACTAGTTTTTGTCAAGACTGAATATTAATAGGAATTTTTAGAAATTAGTCATATTTTATTCAACCTGGTTTTATTTTAAGCGATTTAGAGAGACGCCAAATTCCACGATATCATAAAGTGTATGCCATTTTAAAGCAACATGATGGATCGTTCAGATCAGACCGCTTCAAAATGTCAGCCATAAGCAAAATTCAAAGTGCTATAACTCAATCATTTTAGGTAGCTTTCATTACAAAAAGTAAAAGGCTACATATTGCAGCCGTCCGGAGGAAAGCACTTCCGGAAAATTTTGGAATATTTTCACCGATCATGACCCCCAGACCCCCAAACCACCCTCCGTTCAATTGTTGACATATATATATATATATAACCGTATATATATATATATATATATATATATATATATATATATATATATATATATACAGGGTGTTTCTTAATTCATGGTCCAAACTTTAAGGGGTGATAGTACACATCAAGACAAACAATATTTAAATAGGAAACCAAGGGTCCCAAAGTCTTCCGAAGGAGATAGGCGCCATTAAAGTTTAGGGTCCAAAAATTCAAATGATTATGAAAAACAGAAAAATTGGTCGATTCGTTTGCGGTTTTCACTAAAATTATTCTTTATGTCAGTATTGTCTTGAAAATAAATTATAAAGATAAATTTCAAAAAATGACGATAGAGGGCGCTTTAGACTTTAGAGCAACGAACAACTATTTTTTACCGTTATTTTTTGCATCTCATTAAAGGTTTCGTAAGCTTAGACTTAAACTTAAATTTTGAGCTCAAAATCTGAATAGTTGGAAGCAGTTAAGTAGCACAAACTTAACTGTGTTCAGAGGGTTTTAAATTCAAATGATTATAAAAAACGGAAAAATTGGTCGATTGATTTGCGGTTTTCATTAAAACTATTCTTTATGTCGGTATTTTATTGAAAATGAATTATAAAGATAAATTTCAAAAAATGCGATAGAGGGCGCTTTAGACTTTGGAGTAACGTACAACTATATTTTACCGTTATTTTTTGCATATCATAAAATTTTCTTAGAAGCTTAGACATAAACTTAAATTTTGAGATGAAAATCTGAATCGTTGGGGGTGGTTAAGTAGAGCAAACTGAACTGTGTTCAATGGGGGTGGGGAGGTTCAAATTTCAAATTATTTTAAAAAACGGAAAAATTGGTCGATTCGTCTGCCGTTTTCGCTAAAACTATTCTTTATGTCAATATTTCCTTGAAAATAAATTTTAAAGATTAATTTCAAAAAATACCGATAGAGGGCGCCTTAAATTTTAGAGTAACCAACAACTAAGCGTTATTTTTTGTATCTAATTAAATGCTTGCAAATGCTTAGATTTAAATTTTGAGCTCAAATTCTAAATCGATGGAGGGGTTAAGAAGCGGAAATTGAACAGTGTTCAGGAGTTAAAATGTTACCCTCCCCACCCCTCGAACACATTTCAAATTTCCGCACTTAATTACTCAAAACGATGCAGATTTTGAGCTCAAAATTTAAGTTTGAACTTTTACATGCATTTAATTAGATACAAAAAATAACGGTTAAAAATAGCTGTTGGTTACTCCAAAGTTTAAGGCGCCCTCTAACGGTATTTTTAAAAATTAATCTTTAAAATTTATTTTCAAGGAAATATTGAGATAAAGAATAGTTTTAGCGAAAACGGCAAACGAATCGAACAATTTTTCCGTTTTTTATTATCATTTGAAATTTGAACCTCCCCACCCCCATTGAACACGGTTCAGTTTGCGCTACTGAACCACTCCCAACGATTCAGATTTTCATCTCGAAATTTAAGTTTATGTCTAAGCTTCTAAAAAAATTTTTATGAGATGCGAAAAATAATGGTAAAATATAGTTGTACGTTACTCCAAAGTCTAAAGCGCCCTCTATCGGCATTTTTTGAAATTTATCTTTATAATTCATTTTCATTAAAATACCGACATAAAGAATAGTTTTAGTGAAAACCGCAAATCAATCGACCAATTTTTCCGTTTTTTATAATCATTTGAATTTAAAACCCTCTGAACACAGTTAAGTTTGTGCTACTTAACTGCTTCCAACTATTCAGATTTTGAGCTCAAAATTTAAGTTTAAGTCTAAGCTTACGAAACCTTTAATGAGATACAAAAAATAACGGTAAAAAATAGTTGTTCGTTACTCTAAAGTCTAAAGCGCCCGCTATCGTCGTTTTTTGAAATTTATCTTTATAATTTATTTTCAAGACAATACTGACATAAAGAATAATTTTAGTGAAAACCGCAAACGAATCGACCAATTTTTCTGTTTTTCATAATCATTTGAATTTTTGGACCCTAAACTTTAATGGCGCCTATCTCCTTCGGAAGACTTTGGGACCCTTGGTTTCCTATTTAAATATTGTTTGTCTTGATGTGTACTATCACCCCTTAAAGTTTGGACCATGAATTTACACTCTCAAAAAAACTTCCGTCTTTTCACAGAAAAAGTACTGGCAGCACTGCTGCCAGACATTGTCTGTACATTGACGATTTTCCGTTTATTTTTTTCTCCGTCAAAAGAGGAAAAATATCCGTCACTTGAAAAAAGTTTGGAAAAAATCAACGCGGAAGAGGTGGGGATCGAACTGAGGACCCCAGGATTACAAGGCCAACACTCATCCACAGCGCCAAGATTGCTCATGAAGATTTTGCTTTAAAATAGAAGCGTTGATTCTATTGATAGAAGTGTTGATATGGGTGTGGTTTGACGTATTTCGTTAAAAAGCTTTTAATTTTGCAGTTAATCTCGGAAAGTTTTCATCTTTAATGAAACTCTGGCTGTTTTTTTTTTTTTTTTTTTTTTTTTTTTTTTTTTTTTTTTTTTTTTTTACGTTTAGTATTAATATATTATAAAAATGTGAATTTTAAATATATAACGTAGATTGTCAGAGAAAAAACATGGATGTTTTATTTTTATTCGATAAGATTTTTTTTTAATAATATCAATTTTTTTTGCACTTTATTTTTTAATTAAAATATTTTTTAAATGTCTTCACTTAAAGTATATTTTATAAGCGAATATTTATCATAGAAATAACTTAGTATATTGAACTTTATTCAACTTATCCAACTTTTAATAACAGATTGTGAGAATTTTTGAACGAATAAAGAAAGTAATTGTTATTTATTTTTAAATTCGAAAACATTTTTGTCTTTTAAAACTAAATTAGACATCTTAATCGATAGAATATTTTTGTTTTTCATTTTAAAAATAAATTCGAATTTATTACTAACAGACCCAATGCGCATGCGTGCTAGATATGTACGGAATCGTTTCCTCATTTTTCGACTTTCGGAATGAACTCACAGAACAAATACGTTTTCTGGGAGAACAGAAGTTATTTGTGAAAAAATAACGATAACTTAGTGTATATTGACGAATTTTTCTGACAGTGTAGAAACACCCTGTATATATATATCTGATTTTTGTCACTCGATAACTAACGTATTTATGAACCGATTTGAATGAAACTTGGTATGTACATAGTACATACAAATGTCTCGACCGAGTTAGTTGGTCAGCATCATCCGTCATTTTGTTTAAAAATGGCGGCCATTTTAAAATTTTTTAAAAAATTTAAAATTTTAAATTAAATGCGAAAAAAGTAAAAGTTGAAAAATATTTTTCTTTTACGTGTTAGAACTTAAAACAAAGATTTCAGAACACTTTTTATTTTGTCTATATCTTAAAAAATGATTGAGTTATAGCACTTTGAATGTTTCTTATAGCTGACATTTTGAAACGATTTGATTTTTGTCACGTGATAACACGCGTATTTATGAACCGATTGGAATGAAACTTGGTATGTACATAGTACATACAAATGTCTCAACCGAGTTCGTTGGTCAGCATCATCCGCCATTTTGTTTAAAAATGGCGGCCATTTAAAATTTTAAAAAAAATTTAAAATTTAAAATTAAAGGCGAAAAAATTAAAAGTTGAAAAATATTTTTCTTTTACGTGTTAAAACTTAAAACAACGATTCCAGAACACTTTTTATTTTGTCTATATCTTAAAAAATGATTGAGTTATAGACCTTTGAATTTTGCTTATGGCTGACATTTTGAAGTGGTCTGATCTGAACGATCCATCATATTACTTTAAAATGGCATACACTTTATGATATCGTGGAATTTGGCGACTCTCTAAATCGCTTAAAATAAAACCAGGTTGAATAAAAGATGACTAATTTCTAAAAATTCCTATTAATATTCAGTCTTGACAAAAACTAGTATTCAATCTTATAAAATCACTAATTTTATAAGATTATTTCCACTAATTGGAGCTTAGTATTTTTGAACAATGTAACTTACTTTAAAATAAATAAATAAATATACAGGGTGGTCATAAAAAAACTTTGCCGATATATGGAGCTCTAGCGGCCAGTCCGCTCAACCGATCGAGGTGAAATTTCAGATATAGCTATTCAGAGGTATGAGCTCAAGATTCTGTGAACGGCAACAAAATGGCGCTTACGGTTACGGTTATAGTTACAGAAACTCGAAAATTTCCAATGGCAACACCCATTTTTTTTCATCGCAAAATGCTCAGCGCATGCGAAAACCCTAAAGAGCGTTGGAACCGTACGTGTATCGCAAGAAACGGACATGTTATGCACGCACAAAAAACCGTTCTGGGAATCCTCCCCCCCCATAGAAAAAACTCGATTGGGGCGCAAGGAGGAAACTTGCATATGACACAGAGTCCGTACACTAATATCTGATTACAATACAGATCGGAGAAACTAAAACTTTTATTTTGATTACGCATTTTCCACATGGGTGCCATCACCATTAATTGCCTGTAATGGCATCCATGTGGAAAATGTGTAATCAAAATAAAAGTTTTTGTTTCTCCGATCTGTATTGTAATCAGAGATTAGTGTACTGACTCTGTGCCATATGTAAATTTCCTCCTTGCGCCCCAATCGAGTTTTTTCTATGGGTGAGAGGATTCCCAGAACGGTTTTTTGTGCGTTCATAACATGTCCGTTTCTTGCGATACACGTACGGTTCCAACGCTCTTTAGGGTTTTCGCATGCGCTGAGCATTTTGCGATATAAAAAGGGGTGCTGCCATTGGAAATTTTCAAGTTTCTGTAACTATAACCGTAACTGTGAGCGCCATTTTGTTGTCGTTTACAGAATCTCGAGCTCATACCTCTGAATAGCTATATCTGAAATTTCATTTCGATCGGTTGAGCGGACTGGCCACTAGAGCTTCGTATGTCGGCAAAGTTTTTTTATGACCACCCTGTATAAGTATATGAAAGCTACTTCACAATCCCGGCATTGCCGGAAGGACTTTTTTAAGATATAGACAAAATAAAAAGTGTTCTGGAATCGTTGTTTTAAGTTTTAACACGTAAAAGAAAAATATTTTCCAACTTTTAATTTTTTCGCATTTAATTTTAAATTTTAAATTTTTTAAAAAATTTAAAATGGCCGCCATTTTTAAACAAAATGGCGGATGATGCTGACCAACGAACTCGGTCGAGACATTTGTATGTACTATGTACATACCAAGTTTCATTCAAATCGGTTCATAAATACGCGTGTTATCACGTGACAAAAATCAGATCGTTTCAAAATGTCAGCCATAAGAAAAATTCAAAGTACTATAACTCAATCATTTTGTAAGATACAGACAAAATAAAAAGTGTTCTGGAATCGTTGTTTTAAGTTCTAACACGTAAAAGAAAAATATTTTTCAAATTTTGATTTTTTCGCATTTAATTTTAAATTTAAATTTTTTTTTTAATTTAAAATGGCCACCCTTTTGAAACAAAATGGCGGATGATGCTGGCCAACGAACTGTCGAGACATTTGTATGTACTACGTACATACCAAGTTTCATTGAAATCGGTTCATAAATACGCGTGTTATTACGTGACAAAAATCAGATCGTTTCAAAATGTCAGCTATAAGAAACATTCAAAGTGCTATAACTCAATCATTTTTTAAGATATAGACGAAATAAAAAGTGTTCTGGAATCTTTGTTTTAAGTTCTAACACGTAAAAGAAAAATATTTTTCAACTTTTAATTTTTTCGCATTTAATTTAAAATTTTAAATTTTTTAAAAAAATTTAAAATGGCCGCCATTTTTAAACAAAATGACGGATGATGCTGACCCACGAACTCGGTCGAGACATTTGTATGTACTATGTACATACCAAGTTTCATTCAAATCGGTTCATAAATACGTTAGTTATCGCATGACAAAAATCAGATATATATATATATATATATATATATATATATATACAGGGTGTCCGAAAAGTCTGGAAACGGCCGAATAACTCGAGAAATACATATGAGATTGAAAAACGCAAATATACGTGTTAAATATTTTTAAATAAGCTACTCTGTGATACCAAATTTGACCTTCGAAACCGACCCCCTGGGGGTCAGAGGGGGTCCAACTTTGAAATCTTAAATTATAACCCCCATTTTTTATTGCAGATTCGGATTCTACGGACAAAAATACGTAACTTTTGTATTTGATGTTTATTTCAAATCTTCGTTTATCACGGTGTAATCGAGCATATTAAATCGATACATATTCCCGCTTTTCCAACGGGATTTTCCCTAATCGAAACTGATTGGGCAGAATTTTTGACGTCAAATTCCTCGTCTTTTGTAGGAATTGCGTTTCCTGAAAATCACCCGTGGCGATTATTTCAATAGTGCTACACTGTTAAAAATTTGATCCATTTGCTGCAGCGTCACTCCACAGCTATTATAGAATATCTCTTTTGTGACCAATGAGAATGCTCCATAACATAGTAAAGTAATCGTTTTCTATAAAAGCGGTGGAGTGACGATGCAGCAAAAGGGTCAATTTTTTTACAGTGTACTTTACTGTGTTATGGAGCATTCGCATTGGTCATGAAAGAGATATTCTATAAAAGCTGTGGAGTGACGCTGCAGCAAATGGATCAAATTTTTAACTGTGTAGCACTACCGAAATAATCGGCACGGGTGATTTTCAGGAAACGCTATTATTGCAAAAGACGAGGAGTTTGATGTCATAAATTCTCCCCAATTAGTTTCGATTAGGGAAAATCCCGTTGGAAAAGCCGAAATATGTATCGATTTAATATGCTCAATTACACCGTGATAAACGAGGATTCGAAATAAACATCAAATACAAAAGTTACGTATTTTTGTCCGTAGAATACGAATCTGCAATAAAAAATGGGGGTTATAATTTAAGATTTCAAAGTTGGACCCCCTCTGATCCCCAGGGGGTCGGTTGCGAAGGTCAAATTTGGTATCACTGAGTAGCATATTTAAAAATATTTAACACGTATATTTACGTTTTTCAATCTCATATGTATTTCTCGAGTTATTCGACCGTTTCCAGACATTTCGGACACCCTGTATATGTCAACATTTGAACGGAGGGTGGTTTGGGGGTCTGGGGGTCATGATCGGTGAAAATATACCAAAATTTTCCGGAAGTGCTTTCCTCCGGACGGCTGCAATAGGTAGCTTTTTACTTTTTCTAATGAAAGCTACACTGTAAAAAAAAATTCAAGAGGTTACTAAAAATTTCTTAGTAAATTTTTATTCCACAGAATTTTTTAGTAACCATTACAAACTTTTTTTTTGCAAGTGAAACAAGCATTTCTTTTGTAAACTGAACAAAAGAATTTTTTGTATAACTAACTTAAAAATTTTTAGTATGAGCCACCAAGCAAATTTTAGTAATAGCTCCAAAATTATTTTTAATAACCATTACGTGCGCCCGAAAGGGAGTAGCTTCCTTCGAGCTGCATCTAGACTTCTGAAGCGGAAGATTTTCGGCAAAACCGCAATAGATGGCAGCACCAAACATTCTTACCCGCTCCGACAGGATTTTCATAAGCCCTTTATTAACGAGACACTACATACATTCGGGGCGTATTTGGCGGAGGCAAGTTTCCAACCCGGGACCTTTTAGCCTGGAGTCCGTTACTATAACCAGTATGCTATCAAGGCCACTCCAACTGAGTTTTAGTAAGAGCTATTAAAAGTATAAAACTATTAACTCTATTCGTTGCTAACTTTTTTCTAGTAATTCTTACAGATTTTTTTGTAACCGACTAAGATTACTAAAAATTTTTTAGTAATTACAAGGATCACTAAAGTTTTTTTAGTAGATCGACCCCTTTTTTTTTACAGTGTACCTAAAAATCAAAGGGCGCAAAATTGCCAAAAAGAGAGAGAGTGGGTAAAATTAATAAAGTACAGAAAAATATTTATGTTTTTAACATCCTGTATATGAACTAAAAGATGTAATGTCTGACAGTTGCAAAGATTTGTAAACCATTTGAAATATTAGTGATCCATTTTCTATCAGAAAAAAAAAATCACTTTTTGGAAGTTTTGGAATTAATAAAAAAATAAATTTTGTCTCTAACTTGAGCATTGCTCTGTGAATTTTACTAAATCTTCCAATAATTGCTGCATCCGAATAACGCAGTTTTTACAAACAAAAAATAATCAAAGACTATAGTTCAGGAAGACCTAAGTTGTCAATGGACATTATACTGAGCGAGACGTTTTACGCACTTTTGGCGTCGTAGATTTCCATACTGGGAGATATAGCGATAGTTTTGACGCGCAAAAAATTCTATTTCGGATTTGGTTTATATTATTTGTTTACTGCGGAAATACTTTATTCGATAATAAGATTTGTCTGTTAATAGTTGGTTGGAGGAATAAATTTGCGCGAGTTAATGTTACCAATTCTATTGTTTGCCCGTTCCATGAAGATTTTTTTATTATTATTCCTGAAAGAATATCGGTTGCATTAATTGTAAATACTGTACTAAATTTTGATATCTGCGAATTGTGAATTTCTTCGATTCTCATGAGATTTAACGGAGTCATTTGCATTTCGCGGCAATTTTTCGACATTATTAAAAATAAATCCGGTTTTAAACTTTTAATCCAATACATCAAATTTTATAATTGTTTCAATAAAGTTTATTCGGAATTCGCAAAGTGATTTTTAAAAATTTTTGTAGTTTTTTGTGTTTGTGCAATGATTTTAAAACAATACTGATTTTTTTTAGCCATTTGTAAGGACATTTTAAACTTTTTTTCTCGATTTGATGCTATTTTTCAATATAATATAAGTAATCAGATTTATATCTTCCAGCCGAATGCAGATTCCTCCCCCCACCAATTTGTTGTATTTAAAATTCATGAAAATCTTAAATATTCCACGTTTCGTGCGAATTTTAACATGCTCAGGCAATGTTGGGCAGGAGAGTACTTGAATAAATATTACTCATAAAATAAACAGATTTTTTTCCCCATGAAGCAGTAATTAGTAAATATGTGATGTAAAAATTGGCATTATGAATATGATAGACACACACAATACATTTAGAATAAAGTTATTTCAAAAGAAGAAGAAAAAAATTCCCTTTAGGGATGCCTGTTGGGGAGAAGAAAAGAAGGGGTCATCGCCCCTCTCTGAATTTTGTAAATTAATTTTAAACGAAACTTTCTTCATTTCTGATTGTTAAAAAGAAAGATAAAACATTGCCTTTGTTTCCCCAATCCCTACCATAGCAAAGAATTTTTAATTCTCTTTCTTTAATTTTCTTTTTACATTCACGTGATTCCAATGTATCTTAAATGGGGATAAAAAAAATCAAAGCCCTTTTGGTGGATTTTTTTCATTTTTTAAATTTGTTAAATGTTGATAGAAATCTATTTTTGAGCATTTAATATTTATTAAATGTTAATTTTTTGCATTGCTTATGAGTATGTTTAAAAATTGTCTTAAATGAAGAAATCTGTCAAGAAATTTTTTTTATTATTATTTAGCTTATTTTATATTTACATTCTACATCGGGAGAATGGTGATCATCGACCTCAGCCATACAATGCATGATAATGATAAATGATAATTTTCCGAAGAAATATTTTCAATGAAAGAATGCATTAAATGTCCATAGACTTAACATTACTGGGGGGAATTCGGAAACTAAGTGAAGAGCAGCCTTAAGATTCTTCTCAAATTTCCTGCTCTACAACACAAAACTTACAAGGAAGGTCTCCATTGGGGGCATATTCAGAATTTTTTGAAAAAAATATGAATTAAACTACTCATGTAGGTAGTAAAGGATCAGTGAAAATTAGCGGCGGAATTACATTATTAGATATGTAAAAAAATAAAATATTTTGGAATAATTGGCGTGAAAAGTTGAAAGCGACGCGGGATTTGGCGAGCAGTGCATTTCCTCGCCAAAAGCAGACGATTTTAACGAATCTGAAAATTGATTTTAATTGACTTCACTGTTAAAAATCTGCAGCATTTACTGCAACGTCACTCCACTACTTTTATAGAATATCTCTCTTCTGACCAATGAGAATGTTCCATAGCACGGTGAATTGACCGTGTCATAAACTGTTAAAAATCTGCTGCATTTTGTTGCAACGCACTCCACCGCTTGTATATAATATCTCTATTCCAACCAATGAGAAAGCTCCATTTCACGGCCAAGTAACCGTTTTCTATACAAGCAAGGGAGTGCGTTGCAACAAAATGCAGCAGATTTTTAACAGTGTATTTTTCAATGTGGAACAATTTTAATCAATTTAAATTGTGTTTTAAATGATAAAATATATTAATTTCATTTTGTTATAAGTACATATAAACGTATATGACAAAATTACACTTAAAGTAAAGTAAAAATGCAAAACTAAAATTACTTAAACTAAACTTATTTAAATAAATTGAACGTAGAAAGTTTTTTCTTTAAAAAGTATTCGAAGCGTAAAAGCGTATTTTTCAAAATTTCGTTTTTTCGCCAACCGGAGATAAATCGCCAAATAAACGAAATTTTTATTATTTTTTTACGGACGTTATAAAGAGGTTCCGCCGAAATTTTTTTTTATAAACATATATAACTATATGAGAAGAACATTCTGTAATTTTTTCAGATTTTTCTGAGTATGCCCGTATGGAGACCTTCCTTGTTAGACACGTTTTAGGACTCATTTTTAAATGAAAAGGCACATATTTGGCAGCATTGATTACAGAAACGATTTATAATCAAAATTAGTTTTCCATTTCTAGATAAATGAATTAGTGAATTGAAAGCAATTTTGGTCCCGTAGCAATAGCAACCGGTTTTTCACCTTTCTGTCAGAAAAGGCATCTTGTGAAGCATGTGTTTAGAGCATTTTTCTTTCTTTCTTTTCTTTTCTTTTTCTTTTTTTTTCCCCCTTGGGTAAGGCTTGGTTCCTAAAAGGTTTTTTTCAGCCCTCATAAGGACTGTTATGTTAGTCATAAGCATTTCTTTCTAACATTCTTGTCTCTGCAGAAAGATGTCTTTATGCATATTGTATGCATAATAATATCTGTTTTTTGTAAGTTATTTATTATTTAGCTCCAGATACGAAAGCTACATTATAATAATGTAGAATATTAGAATAATAATAATAATAATAGATTTTAACCGACGCGGCGCAAGAAGCTCATATTAGAAATGAATGCTAAATACCTAAAAGATGTGCAATATTTTATCATGAAGCTAAATAAAACGTTTTGTGCAAAATGTTATCATTTTAAATAAAAATAAAATAATTATTATATAGCATTCTTCCATTTTTATATTTAAAGCAAAAGTAAAATTTGAAAATAATCTAACTTATCCTTAGAAATTTCATTCCAATTTCACATTCATTATAAATTTCGTCACAGAATTATAATATCACTTTTGAAAAAATATTCCTACGGAAATAGAATAAAAAAACCACGTCTTTCTCACTATGTTTTTCAGTAATTACAAATTTACATTTTTAGGCCACATTAAAAAAATTGTTTTAATGTTTTAACTCATTCCTATAATTTATTTGTAATTTCATTTTCAGATAACTGATTGATCTAAAATTATATTTTAATTTTACTCACATCAACTCGCATTTATGTATAGAATTAAAATAGACATTCTGAATAATTGATGATTTTTTTCTTGTTTTTGAATCTAACATACTGTTGAAATATTAAATTTATACGATTGATTAAAAGATAAATTAATTTAACTTCCTATCAACTCGTCGTAATTAAAATAGAAATACCTTGTGTATGCGGAAACATGAAAATTATATCATGAATATTATATAAGGAAAGGGCAACTGACGTCACTCTAGGTAAGCTGTTTTCGCCCGTGCTTCGTTATAGCACCGACTCTACATATGAATTCAGGCATTCTGGGATTGGTCTAAAATTTTATTATGGTTGTCTGCTTGCTATGATTGGGCTACGTCGTCAAGATGATTCCTAAAGTGATCGCTATGACAAAAATGTAGTGGTAGATTGGTTGACAGAAGTGTTTGTTTGCAAACATGTCCTTTCCTTATAGTCTATCCTCTAAGAAAATCGTATATAAAGACCTTCTTTCACTCGTTTTATTTATTTTTAAAGATAAATATCGCTATTTTACATTCTTCCATCAGCATGTTCAGTATGTACTTGAGGTGAAATTTCCCGAAAAATTCGAATCCATCGAAATTTTTATTCTACATTTAATAGTTTATAAAGTAAAACATTTGATTAGGCATGAAAAATCGTCTTTCTCCAAAAATGACATGGGAATTTTATGTGGCCTGTCACCCTTCTTTCATCTCTACGGGGTGTAAGGGTTATTTACTCATTTGTTTCTACCGCCAAAAACTCGCCAGAACTCTTATGCGCGAATAGGGTAGTTTCATATTACGTCATAAATCGACCATTGGAGGTTAAACAATCGTTGAACGGCAGCTGTGATTGGTAGCTGGGAGTATTATGGGTGCGGCTCAAGGTGAATCGCCAGCGTTTGGCGGATGAAAAGTAAATCAGCTGATTGCAACTGCCCTATAAATACATTTACTTTGAATATGACTAGTATTTTCCATACATATGAGCATACAATAGGTTAAGTAAATTTTGTTTAATCAGTCAATCGTTTTTCACTAGAAAAATCTAAAAAAAATCAAATTTAAAGTGGTTGTTCTTTAATATTTAGTAAGGAACTATTTCTTTGTGCGGACATACACATCACTCCAGTATAATGCACATTGACAAGATAGCTTTGCCCAGACTGTACTAGCAAACAACATCGTCTTAAACAAGATTGACAGACTTTGATAGATATTTTAGGAATTTGGACATGAACACAGTAACAGCTTATATGTTTCTGAATTATTTTAAGAATTCTCTAAATTAACAGTTCGTAAAAAATCGTCTGACTTTTACTCCTATAACTATTTCTTAAAATAAAGAAAAGTATTTTTACCAAAAAGTTATAAATAGTTTTTTCTTTTTTGAACGTTTGTTTAAAAATGTAAAAGAAAAACAATTATCCTTTTTTTAAAAATTGACTATTTAGTGGCGCATTTTTTAACTTTTGCACGGAGAAGTTTACAGGCTAAATCCGGCCCTGAGCAACCAACCTTATTGCAGTCGAGAGTAAAAGAGCGATTCAAGCGCTGGAATACGCCATCTGGTGGAGTGAAGATGTAACTTCTCGCTTCAGGATAGTGCAAGTGCATTGCATTAACATGTATTTTAAATTCTTTCAGAATGAATATCTTTTGTACAATTTTAAATTTCTTGTGATATTGTGTTTTGTCTTATATGACAAAGTAAAAATTATCCGAATTTGAATATCTAAAACTTTCAAATTTATGTACAATAAAGAATTATTTCATTCACCTTAGCATAAGGAAAGGGCAGCTGACGTCACTGTGGATGAATTATTGTGGATAATACCCCGTTCACACCACAAACTTAAGATATCTTAAGGTCGCCGTGTTCGAAGTGGACCCTCCCGGAATTGGATGCCTGTTCACATTGAAAAACTTACCTAAGATATCTCAGCGAATGTCACTGTATCTCTGAACTGAGCAAAAGTAACGTATGCGCATGCGCTTGAAATAAAGACGCCCACAACAGCCAATCAGTAAAAGCGAAGCTTTATAGCCAATGAGAGCGAGTGGTTGTTCCTGTATCTAGCCCGAGAGAATTGAAACTCTCTGAGAGAGTTTGTGAAACTCTCTGAGAGAGTTCCAGGCCTGAGATATCTTAACTATCCATAGTGTGAACAGGGTATAAGCGAGAAAAACCTGTCCGTTCTTTAAAGACTGATACTGTACGGATGAGCTCCGGGAATTTGATTGGTCTGCGTTTGGCAGCTCTGTGGTAGGCGATGATACGGTTGGCTTACGTTGCCAAGACGATTCCTGCAATGATCGCTTTGAAAAAAAAAATGTAATGGTAGATTGGTTGACGAAAGTGTTTGTTTCTAAACATGCCTTTCCTTATTGGTTAAAGGGAGATTAATGGCGATTCAAACTCTTGAATACGCCATTTGGTGGAGAAAAAATGTAACTTCTCCATTCAGGATAACGCCGTGTCAGCTCATTGCATTACGTGCATTTTAAATTTGTTCAGAATAATTATTCTTTTGCACAATTTCAGATTTCCTGTGACATTTGTTTTCTGTCTTATACATAGATATAGGAATAACTAGATTACGCACACGGGGAGAAAAATTTATTCTCCGTGCGCGAACGATTCTTCTCCACTAGAGTGGCAAATGGCTGGCGATTCAGTGGTCAATGTATGAAAATGTGCTTTTTAAAATGCATTTATATCTATATACATATACATAGTTTAAGCTTTCGTGAATATTTCAAAGTTTATATCTGTTTTTCTAATCACCAATTAGTATTTTTTATCGCTAGTTATTATCTATTAGTTAATTTTTATGAATAAAATAAATAAGAACAATGGAATTTTTTTACAACTATCTTTAAATACCTTTTGACCTGGAAGTTAAACAAAACAGCATGTACATCAAAATCAGTAATTGGCATTATTTTTAGGTGCTTTCGTAATTATGTAAATACGCAACACCTATAGTTGTCATTCAGTCTGTCCGTCCGTCCGCATATAACAACGCAAAAACTGCCCAACCGAATCATTTGAAATTTAAAATATATAACTATTACTTAATTTTGTCGCGTCATTTCAAATTTTATGAAAATCGGATGCATAGATCAATTACAGGGACAATCAAAAGTATTCCGTTATATTATGATCAATGGGGAAAAAAGTTTCAAATACATTTTAATCGTTTGAAATTTAAAATATTTAATTGTTACATACTTTTCATTGTTACATAATTTTCATCCGAATCATTTGAAATTTAAAATATATAATTATTACTTAATTTTGTCGCGTCATTTCAAATTTTATGAAAATTGGATGCATAGATCAATTACAAGGACAATCAAAAGTATTCCGTTATATTACGATCAATGGGGGAAAAAAGTTTCAAATGCATTTTAATCGTTTGAAATTTAAAATATATAATTGTTACATAATTTTGTCGAATCATTTCAAATTTTATGAAAATCGGATGTATAGTTTAATAAGAGGGACAATGAAAAGTATATCATTACATTACGATCAAAAAAAAAAAAAAAAAAAAAAAAAAATAGTTTCAAGTACATTTTAATGATGTTAAACTCTTCGAATATAATAGAATTGACATGAACCTATGAAGTATTTATATACTATAATATACATTCTGTACAATCTGCGATGCAATGAATATTTATTAATAAATTACAGGACCATACAAAAGTATACCACTATATAATGCTATACGGGGAAACATTGTTTGGGGCGTGTTTTAATTATATTAAACTATTTAACATTTTATGAATATGATATACGTTGCTGAGGTGTAATAAAAGTTAATTCCTGTATATTTACTGGAACACAAAAAAGATTTAGATTACTATACTGTATCTGAAGTACTGTTTACTATAACAGCAAGATCTAAATATTTTTAAAACTTCGTTATCGTACGAACGAACCTCATTTGCTACGCTTTACGTGCAATTTCTAACTTGTTTTTATTTTTTTATTTTTTTTTTCTCTGAGCAAAATAGAATTTTTAAAATGGATGTATAATTTTAAATGATTTTCTTTTCTTTTTCCAGGAAGTTTATAATAATGTTTAAAGTAAAATTCTTCCTCAGATTGCAACTTTTAACCTTCCCCTTCATATTCAATGACTTTTGTTTTGCACACATCATTTCAAAATTTCAAGACGTTTAAAATATTTTTTCTCTTTTCTCTCTGCCCATGTTTCTTTGCAATAACAATAAATTATTGTGTAAATTTTTCTTACCCACTAAACTTAAAACATTTCTTCCCCAGTCATAGTTGTTAATCGTTCATCTCCCCCCCCCCCCCCCAAAAAAAAAAAAAAAAAAAAAACTTATTTTAGTTGTGCTATCTTTTTATTTGTGTGTTTGAAAAAAAAAAAGAAAAGAAAAAAAAAAAGAAAAAGTAATAAATGAATAAAAAAGCATTAATAATGCACATTTTTTAGATTATTTTTTTTAGCCAAACATTGCTCAACAAAGCATGAAATATTTTACCAAGGTCAATATTCTTAATAAATCTTTTGTGTTTTTAGCTTACAACATGAATAAAGTGATAAATAAATTCGTTCATTTATATTTTATAAAAAGTGTAAATGAGTGAATTAGCTAAAAAAATTATAATTTTTGTCCATTTCAATTTTAAGATATAACAAGAACGAAAAACTAAATCCAATTCTTTGAATTACTTAATAACGCATCAAACAAAATCACAATTGTACCTATATCTGCCATGCATTACTACGGTAGAATCGTAAGTTCCACTTGCTTTTTGCCACTCTAATGGATGTTGCCACCGAGCCGCAACAGAATCAGAAGGTATTGGGAGAATAACATTGAATGTTTAATCTAGTTATTCCTATATCTATGGTCTTATATGACGAAGTAAATATTATACGAATTTGAATACCTAAAACTTTTAAATACATTTATAATAAAGAATTGTTTCAATGGTACTTTAACATTAGTTAAAAGGAAATTAAAGGTAGAGTTATCCTGTATCGAAGGCTGCGAGCATTGACTTTCTCATATACGTAGACGCCAAATCCCATTGTTATCTCGGCATGGTTTCGAATCCAACATGTTTGGCGAAAAGATGCTGTTTTTTGGCGGTGATCGCTTTATTGGCAACTTTCAGATTTCACAAAGAGAAAAGAAGTGCGGTCCAATTCAAGACAAACATAGCAATATGAGTTTCGGCGGGAGAAAAACCGGTTTGGCGTGCTAAATCTGCCCTCCGTCACGTGACGGAAGGCACACATGTCGGCCTACGAAAAGGTTGCTATTTTGGAGTCTAAGTATCTTAAGGTCATTGGCTGCGAGCAACGCCTCTATAGGCCATTTTAGTTCCCAAAAGGGACAATTTTCCTGTACCGAAGATTGCGACCAGCGATTCTATAGGTCGTTTTAATTCCTAATAGTAGCCTATGGAGTATTACCCTGTTCGCACTGGGATAGTTAAGTCACTTAAATTTTTTGAAGCGGGATACCCGGAATTAGGCTTTACCTGTTCGCACTTGCTAAATATTTTAAGTGACTTAACTTGGCCAAAATGACATCTGGGCATGCGCATAAGTTCGGAAATTTGTAACTGCAACTTCTAACTGTTTTTTGTTTACATAGCAATTATCGTGCCATATTTCAATTAAAAATTAATTTTGTCATCCTCCCAATTTATTTTGCAGGAGGAAATAACAGGTTAAACATTTTCCATTTTTGACCATTGATTACAAAAAAACCCCACAAACACACGTGTTAAGCAACTAGGGCAAACAAATAGCAACTTGAAACAATTTATAATCAGAATTAAATATTCTAAAATTCAGAAATAGTCTCCAGTAATTAAATATTCAGAAGGCATTTTTCAACTCAACTCATAGTTAAGTGAGCATCTCAAAAGTTAAGTGAGTTTCAGAAATTTGCTTAAGTGAGAATCTTGATTCCGGGTACGACCGCTTCAAAAAACTTCAAGTTAAGTGACTTAACTTTCTCAGTGCGAACAGGGTATATGAGTTATTAATGTTTGTTTCTTTAAGAAACAAACATTAATAACTCATACCGGAAAAGTATTGTTTGTTGCAGCAGCATATTTTTAATATATTGTAATATAAATTTAAAATTTTTGTTCTGCTTTCAAAAAAATTCTCCAAATTTGTAAATCTTCCATTAAAATACATCCATTCAACATTGATAAAAGTCTGAAGTCTTCTGCTAGCGATGTTTGCATCTGCGCATACTGGCATTCTGGCTGTGCATTGGCTAAAATATCAGATTAGCATACCACCAGTTCTGGCATCTGACGACACGTGCATAAGGTCCGAGGTTAACGAAAAAGACTGGGTACCGCAGTACATTTTAAGAACCTTTTTTTATGGACCGTTGAAGTCACGTGATATTCGAATGCGTCAATGAAGGTGTAAAAAAAGAGTTTCACGCATTGACATCTAATAACAATTAATAATAAGTTGTTATTTCTGATCTATGGTCTCACGTCACTCTAGTGTCTAGCGGTCTGTAAAAAAAAGACGCCTCAGATGCACCATGGTAGCCTGCCTTTTCCGTGAGCCTCGCACAAGGAGCTTAAACCATGGAGAAGCCGTTGTTCCGCGTTTTTGAAGCTAATGACCACGCCCCCTCATACACCCAAAACATTGGATCTCCTAATAGGAAACTGTGTAAATTTTCAAATTCAAAAGCGCCTTATATAAATATTTTTTCTCATTTTCCGTATTTTTCTTTAGTATAATCTAAAGCTATAGCTTTAAGCATAACTTTTATTTTTGTTCTAAGATGTTTTCACTCTTTATTTTTTAAATAATCAATATTCTTTTAAGCAAGTGTTGGTGGTTGGACGCAGATCGTAACTAAAAAATCGGTATTTTGATTGTGTTTTTACTTTCGCTGTCATTTTCTTTTCTTTTTTTTTGTACTGGTATAAATGTTTAAAATTATTTTATTATACTGTGGTGTATTTTAGCGAAATTATGACGGGTTGTTCAGCTTTTGGATGTACTAACCGGGTAGACAAACCCTTGCCTAACATCTCATTTCATAAGTAAGTTCAATTTTAATATCTGTTATTGTAACCGTTATACTTTATGCTTATTGTCTGAATATGTTACAGAAAGTCGTAGTACGTTTGCCATGCCAAAATAAAATGAATATTAGAAAACAAATTTGAAACTATAAATGTGTGTAATAAGTTTTAAGTGGATATAATCCACTTTTACATGTATAGCATCAGTTTGCTTGGTTTTATCCATTATTATTATTATTATTCTCTTATATATACTGTACTTCAGTTAACAATTAAGTGGAGATAATGAACAAAAATCAAAAATTGAACACATAAAATTTTATATTTCGATGTTAAATGATAAAAATACTTCTTATCGTTATTTAGCCAATCAGTTATTGCAAAACAGATATGTGATAATAAAATCTAGTTTTTCAAAGTGAAATTCTGCTACATTATTTCAGAACAACCAAACCCTTTTATCTTCACTTCATGTTTTTCCAATTTAAGTTATAATCTTTTTTAAATTTATGACTGCTTTTTGGGAATTTTTAATCACATTTTATGTTTTAAATTTTGAGAAAATTTGGAATTTGTTTTTTTAGATTTTATAAAATTGTAATATGTAATTGAAATTTCTAAATATTATTGTTAATTTTATGTAAATTTAAAATAAACTGAAAAATTATTTCATACTTAATTCAGTCATTCATATGATTTTCTCAACCCCATCTTTGGTATTGGGCAATTTAAACAAGTTTTAAATGCTTATCTTGTCAAATTTCCAATCACCTTAGGTAGGGAGGTCAGGGTCAAATCTTTGCGAGTCGCAGGGATATTGGATACTTATACTTGGTGAATCAAGTGACAAACCAAAAGGGGCCAACAGAAGTTAATCCAACGTTTAAAATTTTTCAGTTCATAAGTCTGCATTCAACTCGTAAAAAAATGCTTTTATAAAGAAATTCTTGATGTAATGACATGATGTATTTGTCATTAACCTTTTATGGTGAATTAATGTGCAGTACACCAAGAAATTCTTTTCAGAATCATGGATTTGATGATATTCTGAAACACAGTCAAATTTTACTAGAGGGCTGTGTAAACTGAATCATGTCTTTAAATATTTTTTGTAGTTCAGGATAGCAAGAGATCTTTTCTACACTTACAGAACTTAAAATATTAATGCAACATTTAAAATTCTGAAGTTCAGAAGGGTCATATTGAGAAGATAATTGTTTATAAATGAAATTCTAATGAATTGAGCTGAAAATGACATCACACAGCACCTTATACATCTTTTTGAAAATCCTCTCAGCAAGTTTCATGAATCTACTTTTTAAAATCAGCCTGAAATTGTATCGGAAAATTTTGAGCTGTTGAAGGTGGAAAAACATTTTTTTGAATACATCCTTGTACAGTACGTTTTGAAAATTGTTTACCTGGTGTTACCCATTGTTTTGAAAATTGTTACCCTATCAAATAAAAATATACGATAGAACAGGCATTGTTAAAACGTGACTAAAATTCAGTAAACTGCTCTACGTAAGCTAATATTTTTATACTTTGCCAAATTGACAATACTTTGTGCTAAATTTAACTGAAATGGCACAGTTACGATCACATGACGAACAACTTCCAGTTTGTCACATGATTCACCAAATATTAGTAATTAGTATCCAATATTCCTGCAACATTATACATTTGCTGTGGGAAAAGCAAATGAGGCATGTGCCAGAATAGTAAACAATGGGGATGCCATGAAGATTTTGTTTGTCAATTTTTCTCACATCTATCTTTAACATGGGATTGTTAAAATCATCATGTTCATATATTTTGAACAATCTTTCATGTAAAATAACCTCTGTAATATGATCTTTGGCGAATTGTTGCGATAGGTCAAATTTTATTTGACTTATTGAACTAATTTTATTGAACTGAATTTCAGAAAAATTCAGTTTGGAGATGGAAAAGTAAAAGGTCTATTTTCAATATGTACAATTTTTGTCTTGCTTTTTGAGGAAAAATTTTATGAAGGGTCGTGATTAAAGATAACATTTTTATAAAGAATCCTATTCTAAGGTGAAAGTGTTGACGAAAAACATTTTTAAGAGCCCAAATTTTTCCTAATTAAATTCTTTTTACTAAACATTTTTTATTATGTGGAAATAAATTTGTAAAATGTTAACATTTTTTAATTAGATTTCCCTTGGATGAACCCAGACGATCAGAATGGATTAAAGCTGTCCGAAGGGAAAATTGGATTCCTAAAAAACATGCTGTGTTGTGTTCTACCCACTTTGAAGAGAAAATGATTGATAGGTCGATGAAAAGGATTATTCTTGTTAAAACTGCTATACCTACAATCTTTCCAGCTTTTCCTAAACATCTTCAAAAAGTAAATAGTAGTTTCTTCTACCTGTTAAATTATACAAAACTCACAGTCCCAGTCCCTTGGTATAGGACATGTAATGTATTTACCTCTGAATAAGGGACACTTGAAATAGAGATTAAAGAGGCTGGCTTTTGAATTTCAGTTAATGAAGTAGTCTGTTATGAAAATGAAAATACAGATTTTTGTGAACTTAACAAACTCGCAGACAATTATGTTGATACAGAGGGATACAACACATCGTACGAGCATTTATTTACCCACAATTCTGATTCGACTTCAATGTGTTTATCCCCATTGAAATTAATGCTGAAAATTATGAGGATGATTCTGAAAGTGGAGATTAAAAAAAAAATTGTGAAATAAAGAACTTTACAGATAATTTAATGCTGTTCTCAAATCCAAAAGGGCAAATTTTATGACAAAAGTTTTAATTTATTTTCATTCAGAAATGCCTGAAACTAACAGGCGTTGTTTAGAAATTATGTAATCGAACTGTTTTTTCTGTTCCTTTTTTTTTTCTTTCAAACGCAATATATCTTTTAGAAAATAGTATCAACATCAGGGTTGTTATGATTTTACCCAGCCCAAAAAACCCGGGTGGGTTTTTCTGAAAAAACCCAAGTGGGTTTTTTCAAAATTTCAACTTTAAATTACATATATAATGTATTTATATTACATATATAATGTATTGTAATATATTTCTTAATATCAGTACACAACTCATAAAATTAATAACCATCACCCTCCACCCCAAAGAAAAGAAATGTCCTAATTATACCATCACAATTTTTAAAAGAAATAATTGTTAGTTAATCTCTGTAGCATGTGTAAGAAACACAAACAAATTTTTTCCCATTAAAAAAATACTTTCATGTGTAACGTGTTCTATGTTATACAATAGAAACTCATAACAAAATACCATATATGCTTAGAATCCTAATTGAATTATGTAGACATGTAGAATTACTTGGGTTATTCTATTATTTACTAATAACAAAAAAAATAATTTATAAATTATTACTAATAATCAATTTATCTAAAAGAAAAGCATAATTTTGATTACTGTCATTGATTTATATATGTTTTCAATTAGCTGCTTTAAATTTAGTAATAAGTACATTTTTTTTTAAGCATTCTGAACCACCTCCCATAACCCCCAAAAAACCTCGAAAAGCCCTGAAAAAACCCGAAAAACCCTGATAAAAACCCAAAAAAACCCTGATAAAACCCCTGAAACCCCGAAAAAACCCCCAAAACTCAGTGGGTTGGGTTTTTTCTGAAAAAACCCGGGTATTTAACAACCCTGATCAACGTGTTCATTTTGAACTGAATTTATACACAAAAGAAGAATAAGTACTCAAGAAAAGGTGAAAAACGTCCGTCATATGATCAAAATCACTTATAACTCCATAGATAATTTATTCAAAACTTGAAAACACAGTTCAATTCCAAATCGCTTCCATAGTCAGGCATTCCTATTTTATACCTTTCCGTTAAAAATGAATTTGTAAATGTGTAATGTATGAAAACTTTTTTTTGTAAATACTATGATAATGAAGAACTAAAATTTATAAATATGGTAAATGAACACTTGAAAAATTTATAGTGAAAAATTGAAATTTGCAAAGCAATCATTTTTGATTGATTACTTCAAGAATAACTCTTTAAATATTTTTATACTTTTTGCATGTACACAGTTTGTGTAAAAAATACAAATCAATAATTCTACAATGCCTTTAATGATTTAGTAATCAATTAAAATTTTTAATTAATTAATTTTCTATTCCTTTTGTGTCTGATTAATGTAATTTATACTCTTCGAATGCATTTAAACTTCGGCTTTTAATATTTTGTTATTTTTATATCCTTCAGGACATAAATAAAAAACTCCGAATAAGAGACACCTCTATTTAAAGGACAAAAGTTCCGGTCCCATAGGTGTCCCTTATTCGGAGGTTTCACTGTATTATCATTATTTTAGCATTGAAAAGCCTAACATTTTATATGCACTTATTTATCAGGAAATAATGATGAGACATGATGATATATGCTGTTTTAATTATTTATTTACTGTTACTTAAGCGAAATCGAAAAAGGGAAATACGGCATTTGTAGATTGATATGAACTATCCAATGAAATAATAATACAAAAAATAAAATTCTTGAAATGCAAATATTTAAAAAAAATTTTCACCCATGGTATTAACACTCTTGAGTAGGTATTTTCATGTTTACTTTTAAAAAAATCTTGATAATGTATGAAATTTCAAATAAGATATTTAAAAAAATCTCATAGGATTAACATTTTCTTGTAGGTGTTTTCACATTTTTGAAGTAGTCCTTTAAGGAACTTTGCCCGTAGGAACATATGAAGCATAAAGCGAGAAATTGGGTTTTGTAGCAATTGCAGTACTGTTCTGAATTGAAAAGGAATATCTTTGCTCTACTTGTCACTGAAGGAAAATAAATTATGCTCATTTGATACCAATTATCATAGATTGGTTTCTATATTTAAAACTTACAAAAAAAAAATCTAAGGTTATTTACCACTGAAAGATTATGATTGAATCAATATAATTTTAATGATTGCAAAGAATTAAGGATACACTTATTGTTCATTTTAAAAGCATACAATCATTATTCAAATAATCTTTTTAAAAAATATGCAGCAATCTAAATATAATCTAACTAAAATACTTAAGTATGTTAAAGCCAATGATGTTTTTAAAAGAAACTACTGGCATCTGGTGGTTGTTATATCGTTTGATATCACATATGTTATTCTTTATAGATAATTAATATTATCTAAAAGTTAAAATTTCATATTAACTATCTAAATAAATACGTCGAAATTTTTGGTTTTATTTGAAGAAATGCAAAGGGCATTTTCAGTTTTTTATTTATCTGTTTATTATTTATATATTTTTATTTAAAAAAATCACCACAACAAATAAAAAGTTTTAATTATAAATATTGAAAACCTTTACAGCAAGCTTTTAATTTTAGCTATCTTTTTTGGAATAATTTCACTATGCATCAGTTTTTTTAAGTACTTTATTATGATTTAATGTTAATGTAACATTTTTATTCTGATTTTCAGGTCCAAAAACCAAGAAATACTATAAATAGCTGTCAGAATGCTTTGAAAGATGCACCATTTGTATATGATGAAGAAATGCCTACCTGTTCAGCTGAAAAATCATATAAAAGAAAATGGGAAGAAGCTGAAGAAAAACTGAATATCAGCAGAAAAAAAATTAAAACCTTGCAGCAAGCCAATCGTAGGTATAAAAAGCGCATTCAAGATTTAAAGCAACTTGTAACATTACTTAAAGAAAAAAGATTTGTTAATGAAGATGAAGCAGAAGTTTTGAATTCAACAGCAGGACATACAAAGGAAATTTTTCAGAGAATGAATGCAAAAGCAATGAAAAAAAGTCACCCCAAGAAATTCAATCCAAAACTGAGGGCATTTGCACTAACTCTTCATTATTTTTCAACTAGTGCATACAGATTTGTCAGAAAATCATTTGATTTATGCTTACCGCATCCAAGAACAATTTGAAAATGGTATCAACATGTAAATGGCAATCCTGGTTTTACTAAAGAATCTTTCACAGCAGTATCCCATAAAATAAAAGAAGCAAAGCATGAACTGTTGTTTTGTTTAAGTTTTGACGAAATGGCCATAAAACAACATACTGAATTTGATGGCAAGTTTTTCCATGGTTACGTCAATATGGGTACTCATATGGAAAGCAATAATGAAGTTTTGCCTGAAGCAAAAGCCAGTCTAGTGCTTTTACTAACAGCGGTTAATGACCACTGGAAGATTCCATTAGGTTATTTTTTGATCGATTCCATTTCTTCGTCGCAGAAAGCAAATTTAATTAGGCAATGTTTAAGATTGCTTCATCAAATTAAAGCAAATGTTATATGTCTAACATTTGATGGCCTTTCTACAAACATCACTATGGCAAAAATATTAGGTTGCAATATGGAACCTGAATGTTTGAAGCCACAGTTTCCACATCCTACAACTAAGCTTCCAGTATTCATATACCTAGATCCTTCACATATGTTGAAGTTAGTCAGAAATTGCATAGGAGATAAAAAATCACTTTTTGATTCTGATGGAAACATGATTCAGTGGGAGTTTGTAAAAGAATTACATATGTTGCAAGATTCAGAAGGTCTTCATGTGTCAAACAAATTAAGATTTGCCCATATAAATTATTTTACAAGAAAGATGAATGTATCGTTAGCTGCACAAGTGCTTAGCAAATCAGTGGCAGACGCTCTGCAAATTTTGAAAGATAAAAATTTTCCTAAATTCACAGGATGTGAGGCTACGATAAAATTCATTAGAATTTTCAATGATTTGTTTGATATTTTAAATTCACATAATACAGATTTACATGGATATAAAAAAGCAGTGAATAAAGATACATATATTGATGTGAAAAACAGGTTGTATGAAATCAAAGCATATATCTTGGGTTTAAAAGAAAGTAGGAATGGAAATCCAATAACCAAAACAATAAGAAAAGTGGGATTTTTAGGCTTTTTATGCTGCATTGAAAGCACTTTAAGTTTAATTGAAAATTTCATTGAAGCTGAAGTCTCCCCGATAGTTTATCTGCCAACATACAAGCTAAGCCAAGATCATGTCGAGTTATTTTTTTCTAAAGTTCGTATGCTTGGAAGATGCAACAACAACCCAACAGCACGCCAATTTGTATCTGCATACAAAAAATTATTGGTTCAATCAGAATTGTCAGATTCTAAAAATGGTAACTGTATTCCTTTAGAAGCAATTAATATCCTTAATGTTTCCAGTTACAAATCTGAAGATATCATAAATATGACCACAAACTTAAAGTCTGCTAATATTATAAATGAAGAGGACACAGTTACAGATATTCCTTTGCCTGATCATGATTATATATTCACACCCACAGCTTTAAGTATTTGTGCTGAACAGGTAGTGCATTATATCTCAGGATATATAGCTAAAAGATTATCTGCAAAGATAAAATGTCCCGTCTGCTCTTCAGCTCTTTTCGGTCCTAAAGTGACATCTTTGATTTCTTATAAAAGCAATGGCCATCTAGTATATCCATCTGAAGATGTTTTCAAAATTTCAAAGAAATGCGAAGCATTGTTCAGAAAATTTGTTAATTTAAGTGGCGGAAAGAGTTTAAAAGAAGGATATAGTTTAGAATATACTTCATCATGTGCATTAAAGCTATTAATCGGAGAAGACTTGTTTCCTTCTCTAAATCAGCATATGCTTTCAAATGAAGCTATGGATAATCACCATCTTCATCTGGTGAAATCGATTATCCATCAATATTTGCTTGTGAGATACCATTATTTTAGTAAGCGCTTAAGCAGAAACAATAAGAATGAAAAAAATGTCCGCCAATTGTATACCAAAATTATACAATTCAAAGGGCAGTAAGGATATTTGTTAAAAACTTCTGAACATTTTTGAAGTTTAAGAGGATAAGGGCTCCTGGCGATACCTCTATAAAAAAATGCGCGCCAAAAATCCCTACCCCATTGGGTGGTGTGGAAAAGGGATTGTTTATACTTTTCTAAAGACTTAAAGTATTTATTTTTTTTGCTCATATAGATATCAATAAAATGTGATACTTATATGCATTATATAGCTCTTTGATTGTGTATATATTTTAACATAGAATAAAATTAACATTTTAAGGAACTTGATCTTTTAATTTTTAAATTTGAAAACGTTCAACACTCACATTCTTTTCTTTTTGTTGCTGCACGATTATAACTTTGACATTTATCATTATTTGAATCTAAACCAATTATTCAAGAAAATTAAGTAATCACAACTAAATTTCTCATAATAATAATCTTATTTTTTATTAAATAGCTTATATCACATTTTAGTGTGGTTTCTTACTATTTAAATTTAAATTGGTTAACAGAAATAATTGCTATTTCATAATTCACATATTTTAAAAAAATATATAAAACATGCTGAAAAAGCTCCCTAAGTACTTAAGTCCTTGAATATATATATTTAAGCACTTGGATTTTTAAATGTTTTAAAAACATCTTTAGGCTACAAAATATTATTTTAGGCCTAATATTTTTTTTTTTTTTTTTTTTTTTTTCAAAGTGAAGTAAAAAGTATTAAAGGAAATTATTCAGTTTTTATTTTCCTTTTAACACTACCTTAAACTGTTTGTAGGTACAAAATAGTATTATGTTAAATATAAAAAAAAATAATGATATTGCTCAATAAGGGGAAACTTGTTCTTTGCTATTTACCTTAATGTTATTTCGAAAGGTAATGCCTTTTATTACTAAGTTTGAATAGTGATAAAAAAATCAATATCATAATAAACAAACTTCATTTGAGATATCACTTCTTCTCTTACAGGCTAATTGCATGTGAACTTGTCATGTTTGTTACATACAACGATTATTAGCTACCAGTATTTTATAATGAAAAAATGTCACTTACTTTATTTGAACTATTTCATTAATTCAATAAAGCAAAGCAAACTCTTCGAGAATAACAAAGGCAAACAAGCAAAGTGATGTCTAGCTGTGTGACAGCCATGGTAACTTTGCATGGAATTTGCCTATAACAATCTCACATCTTCCCTCCCCATTTTTCTCCTTTAAAAAAAGTCATCCTTTTTTTTTTTTTTTTTTTTTTTTTTTTTTTTGTAGGGGGGAAGTGTACAATTTTTTTTTTTATAATACATATATCCAATAATTGTCGGCTCTTAAAATCTTTTAACTGTTATTCAGTCGAAATTCTTTTATAATCTTCTGCATGCAATTTACTTGCTTGTTTAACCCTCTCATTCACAATTAATTTTTCACCCCACAAATATGTCTTTGAATTAAAATGTTACTACATATTCCAATAAAATTTTAAGCCAAAAACAAGACTTGATGCATAAAAACATCACTCGAAATGAAATTCAGCAGAAAGCCTTTTCTAAAATATTGTTTTATCATTTAAATTAGGAATCTCATATGATGCTCAGGGGAACAACAGGATTAAAACACTTTTTCCAGAAATATTTTTTACAAGATAGTTAAATTTTACAGAAGACTCTTGAAAGGTTATTAAATTCTTGAAAAACTAAATCTGCTTGAAAATTCTAAGAATATTGGATATTTTTTTAGTAGTGGGGTTTTTACCATTTAAGACATTCTAGAAACACAAAAAATAACAGTCTTTTCTGTGCTTCCCCTAATAAAAAAGTCCATAGTTCTTTTAATGCCTTTTAATCTTATTTTAAATCGGATTTTATTAAACCATGACAGATTTTGAGTTAAATTTGAAAATCCAGAAAGGAACAATTATCCATCCTTGGCTCTTGCAGCTTTCTATTAAAAAAAAAAAATCTTTCCAATATACAGATTATTAAGTCTAAAATTCTCATAATATATATATATACTATACTTTCAAAAACAGGAAAATAAAATTTAATTATTCTAATCTGATTCTGGAAAACTTTGTAAAATGTACCTTTTCTGTGTGAATAAAATTTGACCTTAAACTTAAGAGAGATAAATATTACTAAGCCTTTCTTTTAAAATGAAGAGATTGCTGAGATCTATAATACTTAAATAAATAAAGAAGGTATATATATATGTATATATATAATTTAAAAAAATTGAGCCATTCTTTAATTTTTAAGATTTTGAGTAGCAGTGCATATTTATAAGAAGGAGAAAGTGTCTACAAATTTGCCTAATTCTGTATTTTTCATTTCAAAAGTTTTATTTATTTATTTTTTATTTTTTTTTTTGGGGGGGGGGGGGTGTTTGGTAGCCTCATTTAATAAAAATAAGTTTTGCAAAAACAATATTTTCATAACAGAAATCGATCTATTACGCTTGAAACATTTTTGCTCATATTGTAGGATATTTTTCTCATCTGTTTAAACCAGAGAAATTTTAATATTTTTTAAAATCGCATTCTTACTTCTAATGTTTGTAGAATGAGTGAAAATTGTATTAAATCTAATGTTAGCCGTTTAATAAATATTAAGATCTTTTGTGCCCCCTTCCCTAAAGCTACAGAAGTCCCTCCCGGAGAAAAATGTCTGAATTCAACACTGTAATCATAGTAAAAAACATTTTTTTTCACTTGGTGTTTGAGACGTATGTATGAAAAAATATCTGAAATTTTACGATAAAAAACAAGATAATATGTATAAACAATCTTCTATAAACGTAAAATCATCGAAGAAACCTGATCCGGACTCTAAAATTATTTTTATTCAAAATTTTCGGAACTCATTTTTCAATGTTTCGCTACGCGTTCTTCAATGTTTTGGGAGTATAAGGGGGCGTGGCAGGCTTCACTTTCCTAGCATTGCGTAGCGGAGCGTTGTCTCCTCCATTAGTTTAAGCTCCTTGGCCTCGCATATGGTCCATTTTCCGTTAAAATCTGTGCGCCTGCGCATACTTGATTCTGACGATGCAGTGGCTAGAATAACAGATCAGCACACCGCAATCTCTGGCGTCTGACGTCACGGTCATAAGGTCCAAGATCTACGGATAGCACGGGTGAAGATTTAACCAAACATCCTACTAATAAGCGTCAGCTGTCTGCTAAAAATTTCAGATTGTTAGATGATTTCCGATTGTTTTCGTAGGTTTACCTTTAGAATTTATAATTTTTAAGTAAGTACAGCTTTATTTGGATAGTCTTCAAAATCATTTATGTGATTTTATAGATAAATTGAATATGTATATGCCGTTGATAATTATCGTTAGAAATCTGTATATAGTGTCTTAAGTTTGAAAAAGGAACAATTCATTTTGTGATTTTATTCTTACATTGTTTCACAATTCTTTGCTGATTCGCTCTTTCGTGTATTTTCATTTTTGCTATTAATATTATTTTAAATTTTTCCCCCAAATACTGCAGAATTATAGTTTGCAACTGAGTGACATAAACTTTATTACGGTATTTTAAATATCAATTTACATTTAAAAGCAGCTTAGCTTAACTTAGTTTAGTTATAAAAATGTATTAAGAAAGCTTTTACACGTGTTCAGTAACGTAATTTACTAATTTTTTTGCATTTATTATCAAGGCGATGGGAGGGGATCGCGGAAAATATGTAGATTTTCTCGAAAGATCAGGCAAAATATTCGAGTTTTCTCAAAATTTTGTTTAAAAGGTTTAGAAAAACCGTGTATTTCGGTAAAGGATCCTGGATAAATGCAAATTTCATTGAAAAGACTATGGAAAAACACTAAATCGTTAAAAAATGCAAATTTTGCCAAAATTCCACGAGGCCGTGAAAGTTCAGCTTTTTAATTGCTGATCCTGTAGCATGTCTGTTAATATGGCTTTAAATAATGGGAAGACAGGTTTCAGGCTGTTCCAGAAAAATGTTTGTTTTGAACACACTGGATGCTGTCAAAGATAGTAGAGTTTCCAGAACTTGGTAATTTTATAAGATTTTCCAAAAGTATAAAAACATACAGATGTGAGTTGTGTGTAAGATTGTTATAACGGGCCCCGGGCAATGCTAGCTAATATCAAATAAGTTAGCATGACTGAAAACGACGAATATATTCTGGCGGTAGCTACAATGTTGAATTTTGTGTGCTGGTAAGGAAAAAATTCAGCCTGTTTTAATTTTTCTTGCATCAAGAGATCAAAATTGGTGCTGTCTAGGAGGGGGCATTTCGCCCATCTTGAAACAATCATAACCCTCCCCAGAAGATTTGATTTTGTTTTTCCAATGCTCAAAAAGTGTATTTTCCCCTTATATATATATATATTTTGCCCCTATTCTATACTCTTTAATCTCCCCTTGAGCCACATAAAGTCCTCCTTGAGAAAAGTGTTTTAATTCAATACTGCTTCTCTGAGCACGTTTAGTGCAGATAAAATGATGATCTAGGCGATGATGTCAGGTTTATTCCCTGTGAACCCTATACCAGGTATCAAACATGTTTTGCTAGGGCAGGCCTGTTAGTGGCTTTCCCTCCCCCCAACCCTCTGGCATTATTTTTGAGTTTTACTCAGTTTCGTGAATACAGTAGACTCCCTCAAATCCGCACAGCTTGGGACCAGAGGTTTTGCGGATTTTAGAATTTTGTGGATTTCTGGTCATTGCTTTGTTTACAATTTTTAAACAGTAATTTGAATGTAATTAATAATGCAATCAAAAGTATAATGAATGCTTACAATATACTAAAATATTAAAATAAGTAATAAACTAAAATAATAAAAATTTAGATAATTTTTAAAATGATTAAAATACTAAAAGCAAAGGTCAAGTTAATAATCATTAATGTACAATTAAATATTCATTATAAATATGAAATGTGTTTTTCCTAAATTATTCAATGAAACTTGCCTCATAAAAGTACATTACTAATTCACATCAGGATCATAAAATATTGAAGCTTTATTTCAAGTTTAGCCAGACTTAATAACTAAAAAAGCTTGATTATAATACATAAGTATATGTGGTAAGATTGTGATTACCAATAATATCAGCAATATCTTTATTTTTTCAGAAATAAATTATTCTTTCTTCATGAAAAAACATCAATTCAATAACCTTAACAAAAATTACAAATTAAAAAATGTATGGAATTGATATAAAACTAAAAAAGTCAAATTTTGCACCTACATCTGAACTGACTGTTTCATTGTTTACATCTGTAAAATATGTGCGGATTTTAGAGAGTTGTGGATTTTAGGAGTGCAGATTTGAGGGAGTCTACTGTATTTACACTCAAAATGAAAAAAAAAGGATGTGGGTTGTTTTTTGAAAAAGCATTTTCCTGTTTACATATTGCTAATAATTTAATACTTGATTCATTATAAATTATTTATTGTGCATAACATTAAAAATATTGCTCATTTAGCAGTTATGTTTTTTATTAAAAACGTGGTCTCGTAAATCACACAATTTATAATTGAGTTTCGAATCTTCTTTGTTTTTTGGCAAACAGACTGTTTTTCACCCAAACATAAAGGGATTCTGATTCGCTCATTGATACATAGACAAAATATCTCTGAGTAGACTGGCACCTACCTACTTCTGTACTGCCTACATAAGTCAGGGGAAAAAAATTAACTTTGTGGCTCCATGTCATTTCTTCCTATTCGAATTAATTTTCGATATTTAGACTACAGGTGAAGAATTTAATATAGATATATTGTAATAAATTCCAGGGTTCGTACAGACTGCTTAGACAACTTAGAAACTCCTTAGAAATGAAAAAGTTTCTAAGGAGTGCTTAGAACTCCTTAGATATGCAAAATACTCCTTAGAAATTCCTTAGATTATTGTGAAACTAGGGATGATTTGGTTCCAAAAATTTTAAGGCATTCGGTTCTGAAACTGTAAATAAATCGGACAAATTCAGATAAAAAAAATTTCATGAATTTCGACAAATCGTTCGATAAAAAAAATTGTCAATTTTGGCAAAGGATTGCAGAAACGCGTATTTTGTCAAAAAAATGGTGAAAAAAGAAAACAATTTTTGTCAAATATCACTAAAGAAAAATACGATTTTCGTTAGAGGATCGTGAAAAAACGGAATTTCGTCAAAAGAACATGGAAAAAACACAAAGCCAAAAGCTTGTTAAAAACGTGAATTTTGTCAAATATCGCAAGAGAGATGTGTGATTTTCATCAAAGGATCGCAAAAAAATTGCAAATTTCGTCAAATAATGGCAAAAAGACATGAATTTCGCCAAAATAACATGGAAAAATGTAAATTTCATCAAAGTTCCTCATAACTTTTCAGAAAAGTTATAATAGAGTGAGCTATTAAGGGGCTAATAAGGGCCATTTTTCACCCATCAGCATTTAGATGTGACATAAATGTTTCTCATTAGTATACCTCATAACAAGTAAGAAAATAATAATATCTTGAATGAAAGGTTAATGATGAAAAAATAAAATATAGATTTAAGTAAATATTATGTGTATTAACGAACATAAATATTATTGTCATTAGTTTTAATCCATATAATCAGGGCCGTAGTTAGAAGTGAACAGTAGGGGGGGGGGCTCAAGAAAATGTGGTGGGGGCTCATAATTTGTTTGTTTGTTTTCTCTCTCTCTGACACAGAAAGATAAATTAGTGCATATTCACATTGTAGATATTATGTTTCTCATTAAACTGTTGTACAGGGGTGATTCTCGTCCGAAAATTCCGAAATTTCCGAAAATTTAAGGCATCTTCTTCCGAAAATTTGAAATTGGGTTATCAGTTCCGCATAGTTGCCAACTTGTACGGTTTTGCGCGCGGAAAAAACAATTGCGTAGAAATGCAAATTTCGTGATAGGATCGCCGAAATAGCATACATTTCGTCAATATTTCGTGGAAAAACGACGATTTCGTCAATGTTTTTGTAAACGAACTTTGTCAAAAGATCGATGAAAAACGCGAATTTCCTGTGCCGATCGCGGAAAAAACGGCAATTTCACCAAATATTGCAGATAAAACGCTGATTTCTTCTGAAGACGGCGGGAAAAAGCCAATTTCGTCTAAAGATTACGGATATAACGCTGATTTCGTTAAAAGATCGCGGTAAAAAACGCCGTTTTCGATAAAAGATAGCTTAAAAATATTTTGTCAAAAGAATATTTGAAAAAATACGCCGATTTCATCAAAAGATCACGGAAAAAATGCCGATTTTGTCAAAAGATTACGGAAATAAAACGCCGTTTTCGAGAAAAAATCGCGTAAAAAAGCAAATTTTGTCTAAAGATCGTCGGAAAAATGCCGATTTCTCTAAAAAAAAAAAACATGGGAAAACGCCGATTTCGTCAAAAGATCGCGGAAAAACCGCCGATTTTGGCAAAAGATCGCAATAAATCGCCGATTTTGTTAAAATATTGCTGATTTCGTCTGAAGATAGCGGGAAAACGCCGATTTTTTCCGAAGATCGCTGGAAGGGGGGGGGGACTCACGACCCCCCCCCCCCCGCCGATTTCCGAAAATGCGATGCGAATTTCCGAAAAAAAAAATTCATCCAGAATCACCCCTGCTGTTGTAATAACTTCATTTTATGCATCATGATGATGAAAATTTTGAGTTTATAACTGGTGAAAAATTAAACATCATGTTAGCTTCATGTGTACCAATAGGATGAGGGAGTGTTGAAACACTTATTTTAGATACAATTTAGTAATTCTGCAAAACTGTGTAAGGGTCTCGAAATAAAATTAGATTTTTGAACAGAATTTCATTTGGATTTTCGGTACAAAAATTAATTTAGTGACCTTGGAATCTTTTCAGGGGGGGCTCAAAATATTTTAGGTGGGGCTGAGCCACCCATAGCGCCCCCTTAGCTACGGCCCTGCATATAATCAATAGTAAATACAACAATAAGTCTAAATTTAAGATGCATGGAGCTTACTAAGATTATTATTTCACTATATGAAATATCAGAAATAAACAATAAATAATAATAATAATCATACAGTTTGACCTTTTGGACAATGTGTTTTAGATTATTTTCCTTGATTGCTTCACCAGAATCACTAATGGACCATCCAGTGGCCGCGTCTTATATAGTATATGAACATATTCAATATTTGGTTTTTTAAAATTTTGATTGAGCTATGGCACATTACTAAGGGCTGTAAATTATTTATTGTGCATAACATTAAAAATATTGCTCATTTAGCAGTTATGTTTTTTATTAAAAACGTGGTCTTGTAAGCCGTAGTATTGTAAGCCAGAAACCATAATATGAAAACAACATGCTCCCAGCACTCTACGACACTTTAGCACATTTTACACTGACAGTACCATTACGTCATAATGTTTCACTGCATTTTTATCCAAATATCATAGGTTTTAGAAATTTTGAGCCGAAAAATCAAATTTTGGTTATGAGAGGTATCTTTTAGCATCCTCTGTTGAAAACTGTTGCTATTTTTTAAGAATCTTGACATTTCATGTTCAATATTCATTTCATTCCAAACAATCCCAGTAAAATCTATCAATACCCCCAACATCATTTGGCTTCAGCCACTCTGATATTATATGAATATTTTTTAATGTGTTTGTAAGTATGTTAGCGTAATTGTTATTTGTTTCCGCGAAGTAAGAGACATCCAAAATGTAATTTGAAGTAGTGATGAGTACCATATGCTTAATGAAAGGTCTGCCTTTGTATAGCCAGAAGAGATGTGTCTGAAAAGAATAGTTCACACTCTTTTAGATATAAATGTACGTGCTATCGAAAGCAATAATCACAGTATCATTGTCATCATCCGAATAAACAATCTTCCTGCCGAAGGCCTCATATATTTTTCAATAACTTGTGTTCTGGTGATGTGTTCCATTTTACAGTGTTTTGGAACAACGTTCTCAATCAAAGCCAGGTTTTCATATTTTACAGAAGATATTATTATTTTCCTATATTGAATAACGAAGACAGAACATCATGATAGAGACCAATTCTTTGTTTTATAAGTAACACTGCAAAGCAAGTATGAGATGACCGCTTTTTTGAGGAACGTATTTTGGACTTTGCAAGTTTAAAGATATAGTTAAAATCAGACATAAATATACCCATGAGAATATAATAATAGATTTCGGAAAAGTTTCCCGGTATATCAAAATCAAGGCCTTCTTTGCTACATTTCTGATATTGTTTTAAATATTTTCATGCATCGTATTTTATAAATCGATGTATTCTCACTTACAGGACTTAAATCTTGCAGAGTCAATTTACCAATTAAGTAATATGAGTTTTACAGCATGGTTTTCGCGATGAAATATAGATTCTAGTTTCTATAAAGGCTTGAGTTTCAAAAGCTTTTGGTACAATAACGAGGCAGTTCTTACATTTATATATTATACAACAAGTGTTAGAGTTGTGAAAATGAGATATTGATAAATGTATATTAGATTTCTTATTTGTGGTGTCATCAAATTTAATTGTTGAAGCATAATCTCTTATTGCTACATCAGAAGAAGAAATAGAAGTATTTAGAGCACTATTTAGAACCACTGTGTAAATCTCAGTTTTTCGAACATCTAAGTATCTATATAACTACTTTGCTAGAAGAGATACGAAAAGTTTTCTGCGAGACTTTACAATAATGACATTGGTATCCAAGCATTATTTATTAGTAATTTCTTTAGTAAATATTTACGAAAACAATTTTAGAAAACAACATTGACGTCTGAACAACGTTAATACTTTTTAAGTACGGCAAAAGAAGCCTGAACGCGCTCCGATAGTAGTGCATTTTATTCTCTCACACGATACATTTTTTTCTTTTACAGGTAGAAGCCCACACTGAACCCAAATAAAATAATGTTCATATAAAAGCTTATAAAGAGTAGAATAATTGCATGTCAAAATTAATTGGGTTCATCGAGCGCCTCTTAATAAAAAATTAATTCAAAGACACAAAAAACATCAAAAATGCAGAAAAAAGCCAAAACACTCTACTTTCGGGCTATAATTTCCATGACTTATTATTTTATTTATCACTTAAAACTTATATTAAACAAAAATACATATCTTTAACTATACAAAGCCACAGAACAATCATCTAAATTCGAAACTTTTTTTTCCAGGTATATGATGGGTGAAAAATAGCCCTTACTGACCCACCTCCTTTGCTGTGAATTTCAGAATTTTTTTTAACTCAGAATCTGCGAAATCTTACCTCTTTGAAACAAAATTTAGTGAATGACTTAATTAAAGTATACAAAGTTAGAAAATGTCGATATATTTCACATAATCATCTTTCGTAAGTATCACTGATGTCGCTGGACTCTAAAAATCCTGGTTCCTAAAGTACCCATGACTTCCAAAGATCTGGGTCTCTTTTTTTTATAAAAGCGACCCCTCCATAATAATTCAAATTCAGATTTTAAAAAAATAAATGAAACTTGTTTATTTGAAAAGAGAAATAAAATGCATTAATTATTGTTTTAATAATAACTAAATAATAATTAAGCAGTTTTATATGCACTCAAAAAAGATATTAAAAAAACTATTAAGAGAGATTTCTCCCTCCCACACTAATTATTTTTGTTGCTGGTCAGGTTAAACCAATTTTTCAAAAGTTAGTTCAGTATATTGCTTCAGATTAAAAACTTAAGGGTGTTCTTAAGTCAAAAAGGGCAACTTTGTGACACATGCTTTAATTTATTTTTGTTCGGAAATGCATGAAAATAGCAGGTGGGTCATTCCACGTGAAATCAACCAATTTAAAGAAAACTTGTTGCATCATAATCACAGATTTTTTTTTTTTTTTTTTTTTTTTTTTTTTTTTTTTTATCATAGACAGACATAGTAGTGAAACCCTCAAATCTGAAATTTAAAAGTAATATTCGCAATATTGGCTGAGATACAAACATTTGAAAACTGACCATTTTTACTAAATGGCGGCCATCTTGGAATTTCACCAGTGTCTAAAAATGCCCATAACTTGATAACTAATGGCTAAAATTTTATATATCTGGTACCAATTTGAAGCTATTTGTACAAAGAATGCATTTTTTACATCAAAACAATAGTAAATTTTCATTTATTTACTTTTTATTATGTGCAAACTGAAAATATCACACATAAATTTAACTTTTTCAAAAAAATGTATAAACGACTCCAAAAAAAAAAGCGCTAAAAAGAATTAAATAATTCTATAAAATTCTCTAATGACAAATTTCTCGTTATCCAATAACCACACATTGACTATCATGTACCGGTATAAAACGGTTAAATTTAATATATAGAATTTAATATCCACCAAACATAGGTTTTCCAGAGAATATTTTTTACAAGAGATTAATTTACATATTTTGGATTTAATTTTTGAATATATACATATAAAAAGTAAGGAATTACTTTTTGAAGTTGGTGCCAAACAATCATAATCGATAATGATTTCCCCATTTTATTTATGGTACTAGACATAATATATCCACAATTCTTACTGTACTTAAGATAGTTTGGTACCAACTTCAAAATTAATTCCTTACTTTTTATATGTATATATTCAAAAATTAAATCAAAAATATGTAAATTAATCTCTTGTAAAAAATATTCTCTGGAAAACCTATGTTTGGTGGATATTAAATTCTATATATTAAATTTAACCATTTTATATTGGTACATGATAGTCAATGTGTGGTTATTGGATAACGAGAAATTTGTCATTAGAGAATTTTATAGAATTATTTAATTCTTTTTAGCGCTTTTTTTGGAGTCGGTTATACATTTTTTTTGAAAAAGTTAAATTTATTTCCTACTTTTTAGTTATTTATACCGTAATACATAATTATGTGTACTGACATATGATGGCTGTTTGCAACGCATTCCTAATGAACGCACTTTGCTGAGTTCTGATGTATTCGCTTTACTTGTCACTGTTTGATTGTCACCTTTTCAAAAGACACTTACAATATCGGTTAGTATCGTTGTGAATCTTTAGGTTTTCTGGATGTGGTAACTTCTTCAGATCTGGCACAACAAAAAGCTACCGCATTCATGAAATCTTAAAGTCAACATCTAATCGTACGGACATCGGAAGTGGTTATCGAAAGGTGACAATGCCTCAAGTAAAGTGTCCTTACACATAAGCGCACGGCAAAGCGCTTCCATATATGAGTAAACAGCAAAATGACTCCATGTATCAATGAATAGTAAAATGCTTTTCTAGTGTATTCAAAAGTACTCCCCCTTCAGTCAGAAAAAGGAAAAAGAAAGATTTTAACAAAAATCGCTCTATGATTCAATAGATAAACAGCAACAATCTAATTCCTATAAATGCAGTAAAGGCATCAGAAATGAGCGGTGATGATTCGATGAGGGATCCGAAAATCATAACCTGTACTTGGCTGCATCTATAAGAGAGTGACAGCATTCGATGCCCAAATACTTTTTTCACGGACGCTTTTGTCCCAACTAAACTGTTAAAAATTTGAAACTCATTCCACCGCTTTTATGGAAAACGATTATTTCAGCCTATTATGGAGCATTCTCATGGATCAAAAGACAAATATTTTATAAAAGCGGGGGAGTGACGATGCAGCAAAAGGGTCAAATTTTTAACAATGTATCGCAATGCTTGGCATTTCTATTATAAAATTTGATGATGATTTCCTGGTAAAATTCGATTGTACGCCGAATGATCCTTTATTTCTAAACAGACATAAATACATAATCCATATTATTTTATAAATTCGTGGACATACAAGGACAAGATAGCACAAGGAAATATTACGACACAAGGAAAGTACAACCGGGAGCTACACATAAAGAGTAGGGATGCAACGGGTGTCAATTTGGCCGGATACCGGATATCCGGCCGCAATTTAGGCCGGATATCCGGTTATGCAGCCGCAGTATGTTTACTTTTCTACCCCTTCCTCCTAACTTTTTTTTAAAAGTTATTACTTTTAGTTAAACAATTAAAAACTTATTATAATTTCTTATTTTATAGAAAACATAAATATTGAATTTTTAATGATAATTAAATTCACTATCATTAATTATTTAATTAGTACTATTTTAATTAAATAGTAATAAATAACGATAATAATAGTAAAATAACAGAAAAAGAAAATGTAAATCATATAGGATAGATGTAACAGTAATGGACACTCTTGAATGTTTTTGGTTTATAAAAAAATGACCAATAAAAATTTAGCTTTTATTATTTTTTTCATAACTTTACCATTTATGGTTTTATAATCTGTATTATTATTCACACTTAATCAAACCAGTCAGGTAGCAGAAAATGTTTCTAAGTTCCACTATTTTCAGTGAAAATCTTAATGAACATACTAAGGGGCATTTAATAAATTTATATATTTATTATTTTTTTACAAAATTTGTATATTTTTGTTTTGATAGTAATTTGTAATAGAAAACATTGAATTTCATATACTAATTTGGTTACTTACAAAATTTCCTTTATTTCTAAGGTTTTAAGAGTCCATTACTGGAATGCTTAATTAGTTGATTACCAGTAATGGACATCCTCATGTAGATCAATTTCAGTAATGTTCATAGTGAATAAAAACTTTTGACTTAACTGAATAGCTAATTAATCAAATTTCATTTTTAAATTCCATTTACCAGAACATAATAACAAAATTTTTATAAATACCTGCTTTTAATTAATTTCGTATGATTAATATAATTTTCAATATTTAATCAAAATTTTTTAACTCTGCATTGCATATGTTATAATCTGCCAATCAATAAAACAAATCAGCAGAGAAATTGTTTAAGTGCATAGGGGAAAGAGGGGCTCATAGAACTCCAATTCCCCCACCCTCTCCCATTAAAAATAATTGAGTTGCAGAAGTTCTTAAAAAATTATTATTATTTTCTGTCTAAATGTTTGCTTATTCATTTCTGACAAAATAATAATAATAAATAAATAAATTTGCATTAGTAATGAAACTAGTAAATCTGTAGATCAGTGGCCTGAATCATCAGTTCTACAGTTTTATTTTGAAATTATTTTATTTAGTATTTAAAACATGCTACAGCAATAATAATTCCTTTCGTATTTGTAATGCTAATTACTACAAATAGTTTTGAGGAGTTTGACTTTTAAAAATAGTGGGAAATATATGAATCAATACACTGTCGCTAATATAGATTTTTTTTATTATCTCTCTATATCCACCACTGTTCCAATTTGATAACTGAAATTCCCATTGACATTTAGTGTATTTTAATATGACATTTAGTATTTTAAAACAGATATATAAAATAATTAAAATATTGATTGTGTAGTGATTATCACAATAATTAATTTTCACAAATATTTTATTAATTATTGATATCCTATTTGTTAAATTTATTTGAAAATAATTATTTTGTTTTATTAGTATATTTTCTTTAAATTCTGGTTTTAAAACTAAAACTTTTTAAAACTACTTTTAAAAACTAAAAACAATTATATCTGTTACTTCTTGCAGGTATACATTACTAGAATTTTAGATGTTTTGATATACTTTTGTTATTTACAAGTAAATTTTGATTAACATTGGCAAAGAAGACTATGAGAATGGTTAATATTGTTGATAGATTAATATTATGTTGAAAAAAAAAACTGGAATATAAGAATAACTATTAATTTAAAAATATTTTTAAAGGAATTCCTTAAGAATGTCCATTACAGGCACATTTACCCTATATTATTCTTCCCTTGTTCTTTTATTTTCATCTATTACTATTTTTAAATTACAGAGTCCAATTTCGAATGGAAAGGATATACATTTCTTTAAAAGCTAGTTTTAAAATTATTACACTGATTTAGTACAGTAGTTTTATTAAACCTCATGATTTATTTCATATTTTACAGAAAACTTGATTAAATATTGAAAATCATAAATATTTTTAATTTCTGCATTACAGTTAATTATAATAATTAATCATCATTTTAAAAATTATAATTTTAACTGAATACTAATACTTAATAACTCAGTAAAACTCTCACCCTCCCTTTTTCTTTAAATAGACTCTACCTCAACATTCCTTTTCATTTTCACCCACTGCTTGTAATCACTAAGCTTATTCTTATCTTATCAAGTTTGACAAGTTTAACAAGAGAGACATTCTCCCTGATCTATTATCTATGTTACCATTAACAGTGTGTCTTTTTGTGTTGGAAGTGCAGCTTATTCTTATCTTATCAAGTTTAACAAGATAAGAGACATTCTCCCTGATCTGTTATCTATGTTAGCATTAACAGTGTGTCTTTTTGTGTTGGAAGTGCAGTTGTTCCCTTGCTGTGTCTTGTATGTGTTAGTTAATATTTATATATAAATTAGAAAATACTAATATGAGTTCAATGAACAATAAAAGTGGTGTGTGGAATTTTTTTAAATCTGAGGATACAGTAAAAGTAAAATGCAATTTATGTGCCTCTTGGATCTCAAGAGGTGGAACTGGTAAAAAAGCATCCACTACTCCATTGTTGAATCATCTCAGGGCCAAGCACAAAGAAGATTATGACAAAATTAAATCTTCTGAATTTGCTGATTTGGATTCAGAAGTGGGTGACCCAAACTTGAAAAGAAGAAAATTTAATCAACAAACTTTAGAGACTGTTTTGGAGAAGAAAAAAGTTTGGGACATAAATCATCCTAAATCTGTGGAATTGCATTATGCAATTGCGCAAATGATTGCTGTTGATAACCAGCCATATTTATTCGTTGAAGATGAAGGTTTTCGAAATTTGATGTTAAAAGCACAACCCCAGTACAAAGTTCCTAGTCGAGAATATTTTAAGCAGACAATTATACCCAAAATGTATGCAGAATGTAAAGAAGAAATTCAATCGATGCTTTTATCATCTGAATATATATCTTTAACGTCTGATATGTGGACCAATTCAGTCAACAAAGACAGTTTTATCACCTTTACTGCTCATTGGATTGACAATGATTTTAATTATAGGCATGTTGTGTTAAATGCAAGACATTTTCCTGGAAGTCACAATAGTGAGAATATAAGCCGAATGTTAAATAGTATGATGATTGAATGGAATGTAAAAAATAAAATATATCTTGTTATTCGTGACAGTGGATCAAATATAGTAAAAGGTGTGAAAGACGCGAATTTGAAGAGTGAATCTTGCTTTCTGCACAACTTGCATCTCATTGTAACCGATGCACTCAATTCTCAAAGAGCAGTGAAGGATATCATAGCCATAGGAAGACGAATCGTAGGGCATTTTAATCATTCTTCTTTAGCATGCTCTCGATTTAAACAAATCCAAGAAGAACAGCTCCATGTAACACCTAAAAAGTTATTGCAGGATATTTCAACACGATGGAATAGCACATATTATATGTTAAATCGCTTACTTGAATTAAAAAATGCTATATCATTATATGTCAATGAAAATAATGAAATTCCAAACTTTTCATTGTATCAGTGGACACTAATTCAAAATTGTTTGAATTTACTGCAACCATTTGAAGAAATTACTAAACAAATAAGTTCTTCAAAATCATTGATTTTGGAAGTGATTCCAATGGTCGTAACATTGAATGCATATTTGTCAAAATTTTCCCCTACAGAAACATCTGGTGTTAGGACAATGAAGGATACATTAAAAGCAAATATAAATCAGCGCTTTTCAATGGTACAACTAAATGAACATTTTTCAGTAGCAACTATTCTGGATCCAAGATTCAAAATACATTTTTTTGATAAAAATCAAGGTTATGATGAAGTTGTTAAAACTTCCGTATTAGCAATTATGAAAAAAGAATTTCAAATTCTGAATACTCCCAATGAAAATGAAATAGCTCCAACAGAATCACAGCGCAACAATCCTCAGCACGTAAACAATCATAAATCTTTCTGGGATTGCTTTGCTGAAATTAACACTGCCAATACTACAACTACAATGAATGTTCATGGAGGTGATTCACCGATTGATGAATCAGCATCAGCTTACCTTCGTGAGTTGAATAATTACCTTTCGCAGCCAATTATTGAACGAAAAGCTTCACCATTCAACTGGTGGAAAATGAATGCAAGTAATTTTCCCTTTTTATCAAAATTAGTGAAAAAAATATCTTTCTCCACCAGCAAGCAGCATTTATAGTGAAAGACTGTTTTCAGAAGCAGGCATCATTTATGAGACCAGGCGTAATAGACTTTTACCGAAAAATGCAGAACAATTGCTGTTTTTACACCACAACTTGCCAATCATTAAAAACAGCAAAAATGATGCCCAATGAATATTTTTGTTTGTTTGTTTGTTATATATCCTTTAAATATGTGTGTAGTGTAACTTAAGAAATTATAAAATGGTTTAAAAAATTATAATTCAATCTTCTTTGCAGTCATTCATTAGTCTTGTCTTTCTATCTATAGCCAAAAGTCGATACAGTTTTTTTTTTTTTTTTTTCTTGGGACCCATATTGTGAAAAATAGTTATTTTTGTGAAATTTCTTATTGTTTTAAAAAATAACATGTTGTCATGAAAAATGAAATACAGTTTCTGAAATTCGAACCAAATGTTATAACTTCTTTAAATCTTACAGCTAAAGTTTTTCTTTCAGGTGAGCTTATTTTGTTTAATTATTAAACATTTTAATAAAAATAATGAATAAAGTGTATGTTTTTATAGAATGGAATTTTGTGAAGGGGCTCTAAATAGGCTCCAAATTTTCTTTGGATAGCTGTTAAAAAATGCTATTGAAGCAAAATATATTTGAAATAAATATTTTTTAAAATTAAATTTAGTTTAAAAAATAAAATAAAATAATTTTTTTAAATAATATCATTAGTTATTCATTTATTAAAACCATGTCTTTCATCACTTGGAACATTTCTTTTAAGCCAGATATTCGGCCGGATAATTATAATATCCGGCAGGTTGGCCGGATAGGCCGGATACCGGATGTTCACCGGATATCCGTTGCATCACTAATAAAGAGTGTGTGCAACGGAGGAAGTGGGATTCGAACCCACAATCTCCTACGCTCTCAAGAGATTAGCAGCGTGGTGTCTTAACCACTCGGCCACAAGGACCCTCTTGATGACTCATTTTTGTCCAGAATCTTTTCAATCAATCATATACTGTGCTCCATGTGTCGTCATATTCACATCGAGGAATCCTACATGAACAAAATCTGAAATCATTCTGGTGTCTAATTCGGTAACTAAATCTGAATCTAAAGATAATTTTGCTACACATATCTATGCACTTTATTTTGCATTGATATGTAGAGATAATTTTTTCCTCCAGAGCAAAATATATACTAAAGGATTTTCATCTTTTCAACAACTTAAGGATGTCGATTGGTATCGATGTCTATTTCCGCTTTAGTGGATGCAAGAACTTGTCCATTTAAGCTTTAACATTTTGGAAATTTATCGCATCCAGCAAACTTTAAGGCCGCACACTAGGCACAGAAAAAGACCCGGATGATAATGTGAAGTCTATGGGGAAGTTCTTTTCAAATATCTTGCTCAAATTTTAAAAAAATGTGATTTTTTTTTTTTTTTTTTTTTTGCATAGGATAGCTGAGGATATTCCACAACCGACCTAGTTTTTACTTTTTCAATTTTGGTTTCAGGTTTTTTTTTAAAAATTATTTTAAATTTCAAAACCGGCTTAAACGGTTCTGAAATTGAAACTATCATTATATAAAACATACATAAGCAAAATTGAAGAAGTAAAAACTAGGCCGGTTGTAGATCATCCTCGGCTATCCTATGCAAAAAAAAATCATGTAAATATATTAAAATTTGAACGAGGCGAGATATTTGAAAAGAACGCCCCCATGGTCTTTACACTAACATCCGGGTCTTTTTCTGAGACTAGTGTAGTGCCTTAAGGTCCACATTGAAATCTACAGACTTCGTAAATGGGCATTGAAAAGCTGACAATCCATCAGTACACGTTAAAATTATTGTGAAAAATTACCTTTGTTTTTAAAGACTATCTAATTTCTGACTAATGAGAGCGATCTAAAAACGTCTATGGAGCATTTTCATTGGTCAGAAAATAGATAGTCTTTAAAAACAGAGGTAATTTTTCAAGATATTTTAAACAGGGTACACTGTTAAAAATTTGACCCTTTTGCTGCATAGTCCCTCCACCGCTTTTATAGAAAACGATTACTTCAGCCTATTATGGAGCATTCTCATGGATCAAAAGTGAGATATTCTATAAAAGCGGAGCAGTGACGATGCAGCAAAAGGGTCAGAATTTTTACAGTTTAAAGTACGCGTACACAATCAGAGCGCGTCAAGTTGCTTCTATGATTCAATGCATAGCAAAGTAATTCTAAATGTTCGTATGTATTAAAATACCCTTTTCAGTCATAAATACTAAAAAGGAAGATATTATCAAAATCACACCATGATTCAACATGCGTCTATATGAAAGTAGCAATATTTGAAGTTAAGAATGTTCTTTGATAAACGCGGTTTCTCAAAGTACAGAAAATTTAAGAATTTTTATTCCAGAACTTGGCAGCAGTCGCCTGAACGAGTTTGTTTTATGGGTGAAAGAAGTTAACTAGCTTAACTTTAATGGTAAGCTTATCAAAATTTTTCGTCATTTATATTTGTCCAAATGTAAATCTAGCACATAGCAATGTACTTTAATCACTTTTTGAATCCAGCATAACAAGCACCCTGATACACAGACACTCTTGCTTTAACGTGTAGGCTCTTTAGAGATGAATTTTCAGCTTTTTGATATTGAATTCTCATGTCTGGATCGATGTGGATCTTTCACTTTGGTGGATATGAGAATTGTTCCAGCTAAGATTTTGTACTTTGAAAAAAAACTAGCATCTCTGCAACAGTGGTTAGGATCCAGAAGGATTATTCGCTGTTAAGCAAAACAAGATTGACCAGTCATAAGCCTTCATTTTTTAGAACTTTTCATTGTTCGAAGGAGAGAGTCTGGAATACATGGAGTGAAAATCTGCTAGCGAAATTCTAAAATGGAGGGCCAAAATCACAGTCCGGTGAAATCCAAACACCTCATTGGTCATTGAGTCGTGTCCTTTTCAGAGAACAATCTCTTAGAGGTAGGGGAAATGTTGCCTTACTCCTTTCTCCGAGAAAAAAAAAAAAGTGGCGGCAATTTTGAAGCAATAAATTAATTAAGATATTTGACGACATTTTATAAAATGGGAGTGAAAAATCTAGATTATAAATGAAAACAGATAAAATTTTTATCTGTTTTCATTTATAATCTAGATTTTTCATTCCCATTTTATAAAATGTCGTCAAAATATCTTAATTTAATTTCGATGGTTTATCGTAAATAAGAGCAGATGGTAACAATCGCTTCAAAATAACTGTACCCCTCAATACTTTTCAAATGGAGAAACAAGTTCATGATTTTCACCCTTACCACACTACCAATGAGATGGCTGGATTTCACTCGACTGTGATTTTGGCCCTCCATTTTAGAATTTCGCAATCTGCTATCGACACTGTAAAAATTTTGACTCTTTTGCTCCATCGTTACTCCATCGCTTTTAAAGAATTTCTTTGTTTTGACCAATGAGAATGCTCCATAATAGAGCGAAGTAATCGTTTCCTATAAAAGCGATGGAGTGACGATGCAGCAAAAGGGTTCAATTTTTTACAATGCAAGCAGTGCTAAAAATTTGTAACCTTTAAATGTGCAACGATGCTACTGAATTCCAAAGTGTCGATCACAGCGACATCTGCAGCATTTTCGTGATACATTATCTAGACTAGCAATAATTCTTGCATTTTTAGAAAATGTCCTGCAGATGTCGCTTCTATCTTTAACCCTCTAAGCGTTTGGCCCGTAAAATTCCGTACACTAAGCTCCAGGTTTCACTGCAATATAAGCAATGTTTAAGATATTATAATTCTATAAGTTTAATGGATTTTCGAAGCATTGAAGAATGATTAAGACTCTCAAGGATTACATTTATATTCCTAAATAAGATTTTTTATGTAATATTGAAAGAATCATATTTAATTAGCATTTAAAACAAAATGCAGAGAAAACAACATTACAATTTTACCCATTTGCAAGACGCTTGGAGGGTTAAATTTCATTAGCATTGTTGCACATTTAAAGAATAGAACATTTTAGTGCTTTTTTAAGTGTTACAGAGGGCGTGTTCAGCACAACTTACTGGTTACTTACCGACCACTTACCGATTGTAGACAAGTATGAAATGAAAATCAAAGCGAAGTGTGACGTCAGCTACAATTCAACAGAATAGTTTTCATTGATGCCACAATTTGCTTTCGTACTGCCCTACAATCGGTCGGTAACATTGGTTACTTTTGTAAGTTGCTCTGACCACGCCCTGAGATAGCCGATTTCCACACTATATTCCCTAGATGCTATATTTCCGGTTTCTTGCATAAGAGAACTTGTCCGGAATCCAGGTAGATTTTGCACTGTTAGCGAAACCAGATTAACGAATCAGAAGCCTGAATTTTAGCAAATTTTTCAATGTTTTAAATAAATTTTCTTGTTAATAAATCTCATTTCGCAAACAGCGCAAAATTTATGTGAATCCTGGCCCCTGTCCAGTTAGGATTTTGCACTTTGAACACCATTAAAAATTTGAAACTTTTACTTTATTGTCTATCCATCGCTTTTATAGAAAATGATTACGTCATTGTATTGTGGTGAATTCTCATTGGTCAAAATAGAGATATTCCATAAAAGCGGTGGAGTGACGATGCAGCAAAAATTTCAAACTTTTAACAGTGAAAAGATCGTGTGTCTATGTAAGTGTAACATAAAAACATGCAAAAGGAACACTTCTAATTGGTCGATTGCTTCAAAATGAATTTGAAATTTAAAGTTTTTATTTTTAAAAAAGTTCTAATTATCAGATTTTTATGAAATTCGAATGGGACCACATGGGCCTCATACGCTTTCAAACAAAAAAAGAATTATCAAAATCGGTTCATATTTGCAAAAGTTATGCGTGAACAACAAATACATACAGGTCGAAATCATAACCTCCTCTTTGAAGTCGGTTAAAAAAAAGGGCTGATTGTAATTGCCCATAAAAAAATGAATCATCATGAATTTTTCTGAAACTTGGTAAAAACATTGCTCCATGTGTGTGCTTTAAATAATAAAAAAATTGGAGAGGTAAAATCTGTTGTTTAAAAATAAATGATTTTTTACACTTAAGGTGTCACTAACCAAATAATGATCATTTTAGAATTTGTAAGTATTCCTAATTTAACAAATAATGGTTAAAATAAAATTTTCTAACATTTAAATTAATATATTGTGAGTATATTATATAATTCAATAAAGGAATATCAATTTGCAGCTATTTATGCTAAATATTCATATATTAAAATACAAGTAAATTTTCATTTCTACAATATTTTTTATTTCATTTAAAATATGAGAATATAATTCTCGAAATATATTTACATAAATATTAAATATAATGAACTACACTTAAAAAAAAGGCCACATAATATTTTCCCCTGAAATATTGGAGAAATACTAGCTCTAAATCACAGTTGAATTCATTCACTTATGTAATTTAAATGAAATAAAATATAAAAAATATATATAAATTTGACCACATAAATTTCATTTTTTAAGTGAAAAAAATGTCTTAAATAGGCTCTATGTATATGGGAGAGTGGGGAGAAATGGTATACTTTTTACAAAAATTTGAAAATCATTTTTGTTTGACACAAAAACAAAAATTTTGTTTTGAATACATAATAAAACACTTTTTAATGTTCTTGAGCAATATAGCTAAACAATTTTACAATTAAAGAAATTGTAAATTTCAAAATGTGTCCCATACCTCCCCACTAACAGGCAGGAATGAGACAACTATAAAACACTATATTATACGAAACAACCAAACAAATTATTCTAGAGTTGGCTATATTTACAATCTAACAAAGATTATAGGTTGATAAAGTCTGTGCTACAACATCAAATTCCAGTATCTTCATCAATGGAAGGATAATTCAGGATTGTTAGAGATTATAATCACTCGTTCAATTTATTTATATTTTGAAGTAAATTAATATATTTTCAATGCTATAATTAATATACTACTCTTTAAAAGTATTTGCATATTAGCAATTTATACTCATCTTATTAAAAAGTAAGAATTAGACATGTTATATTCCCCCCCCCCTTTCCTGGCATGTCCCATTATTCTCTACCTTCTTTTATTATAAAGAGAATTGCTGCTTTTAGGCATAATTTAAATTATAGTTAATATACAATATAATGTTCTATAAATAGGAGAACTATTACATTTATGCATAAACAAATCATTAATATACAGAAAGCACAAAAAGTTTATGAAGTAAATTTACTTTTGATTCTTGAAATAATCTTTTCTTTATACAACTGCAAGCTTACGTCAACCAGCTACTTTTTTCAACTGAAGATTGGGATACTATTGCTTCATGTAATGTGTGATTGATGAAATTTTCAGAATTATACATAAAGAGAAAAACCTACTGTCCCATTCCACCCCACTCTCCTCTATATGTAACGTAAATCCTCATTTATATGTATTGCATTTACAAGTATTTTATAATTATACATTATATTCCTTAATTATTTCCTTATATTTTTCAGTGTAAAAGTTTTTCCAATAGTATACATTTTTTTGAAGAGGAGGGTGAGGTTGAGGGAAAATTCCTACAAAATTAGTGCAAAAGAATTTTTGAATATACATTTACATTAATTTAGATTTTAGAAAATTTTATTTTAACCATTATTTTTTAAATTAGAAATACTTACAGATTCTAAAATGATCATTATTTGGTTAATGACACCTTAAGTGTAAAAAATCATTTATTTTTAAACAACAGATTTTACCTCTCCAATTTTTTTATTATTTAAAGCACACACATAGAGCAATGTTTTTACCAAGTTAAAAAAAAAATTCATGATGATTCATTTTTTTTTATGGGCAATTACAATCAGCCCTTTTTTGGGTGATATTTTCAGTTTGCACATAATAAAAAGTAAATAAATGAAAATTTACTATTGTTTTGATGTAAAATATGCATTCTTTGTACAAATAGCTTCAAATTGGTACCAGATATATAAAATTTGAGCCATTAATTGTCAAGTTATAGGCACTTTTAGACACTGATGAAATTCCAAGATGGCCGCAATTTAGTAAAAATTTTCAGTTTTCAAATGTCTATATCTCAGCCAATATTGTGAATATTACTTTTAAATTTCAGATTTGAGGGTTTCATTACTATGTCTGTCTATGATAAAAAATTTGATGCAACACCCATTGGTCAAATTCATGTGGAATGACCCAGGTGTTATTATTCAGAAACTTCCTAATTGCACTCAATTTTCCATTTTTCTAAAAACACAATAGATTTTTCATAATAAGCCTTCAATGTTGGCACTTTTGAGCACATTTCCCGAAGAAAGCAGAAAAACCGGTTGAAAAGCAGGAGAAAAATGGGTGATCATTTGATCAAAATAGCTTAGAACTGGATAAGTAATTTAATTATCATAAAATGGAAAAATAAGTTCGATTTGAAATCACTTCCATAGTCAGGCATTCCAGTTTTATATATTTCTGTTAAAAAATGAATTTGTAAATGTGTCAAGTGTTTTTCATATGATCCTTCGACAGCATTTTTATGAAAATCGCATTTTTTCAGCGGCCCTTTTATGAAAGGCACATTCTTCCACTTTACTTTCATGAAATTCGTGCTTTTTCTGCGATCTTTTCATGAAATTATCATTTTTTTTTTGTGCAGCTTTGAAATTTTCATTTTTTCCACGACCTGTTTACGAAAATCATATTTTTCTTTTCGCGACCTTTGTCAAAATTTTTGTTTTTTTCACGATCTTTTACAAAAATTACGTTTTTTAAAATTTTTTAAATTTTTTGTTTTTTTTCCACAATTTTTTATGAAAATCACGTTTTTTTCTTTCGCGATCCTTCGAGTAAACTTGCATTTTTTTCGCTTTTCTTTGATGAAAATTATCTAAAATTTTGTTTTATGGGATTAAAATTCGGGGACTTTTCTTTTTTGTCCCATCCTATTTTCAAGTAAGAGCTGATTTTTGTGCATCCCATCGCCGATTTTTTGCAAAATTTATGCGTTATATTGTGTCCGAGGCATTGCTGCAGTATATGTGACCTGAAAAAATTTCACCTTTAAATGGAAGTAAGACAAAAATCTTCTATTTACAGAAGTAAAATTCAAGTAATTGTTGTCATTCTAAACTAAAAAAGAAGTTATATTTTTTCGCATCTGCCACATTTGTTTCCCCATCAAAATTTATTTTAAAATTCTAGGTGCATGATACATGATGAGATGTATTTCAAATTTGACTGGCCTCTATGTATATGACCATTGATTACTGTACGTAATAGTTGGCTGGCAATTTTGTATCCAATTTTATAAAACCAGCAAGCAGTACATTGTAAATACTGTGCAATTTTGACACTAACTATTAGATTTTAATGGAATAAATTCTGTTTGAAATGTTTTTGTTAATTTTTTCTTTTCAAGTAATATATTAAGCATTTTGCGTGTTATATGAGGGCCAGCATCTTTCAGTCCTTGAAAATTCTTGGACTCCTTGGATACTCCTTGGATTTTTCCCTCTGTTGTCTGTACGAACCCTGAAATTCAGATCATTGTAAAAGCTATGATAAAATTAAATCTTATGAAAATAGATCACTTGATACTTTATTTATCTTTCGCATTCATACTTTAATGTCCTCGTCGAAAGTTTCAAAACATTTATTGAAGGTCATTTGAGATTTATTAATGGGGAAAATGTTATGATCATTAGGGAAATTTTGTGGGAATATTTGAATATCACTAGTCGTATGTTACAAAAAGAATTTGCACTACAGCAGTAAATTGTATTAGCTCTTGTTCTCTATCGAATCCAGTTTATAATTTCTAGTGTATTTTATGTTATGAAACATATAGTATTTTCTTAAATAATTAATGATTTTCAAAAATAAGATCGACATTTTTTTATCAATGTGAGTATAGATTGATCAAATGAAAAGAATCAAAGATTTCAAGAAAGATGGGAATTGCAATATTTTTGTATTCAAAACAAAAGCAAAGTTTTATGTTTAATATGTAAAAACACTATTGCGGTTTGGAAAAAGTATAATGTTAAAAGAAATTATGACACCAACCATAAAATAATTTATGAAAAAAAATATACTGACAAACTTAGGAAAAATAAAGTGTCAGAATTAAAGTTGAAACTTCAAAACAAAAGTACATTTACTAAGCCAAATGAGGATAATATAGTGGCTGTAAAAACGAGTTATTTATTGGCACATTTAATTGCAAGCAAATCAAAACCAGAATGGGAATTTGTTTACAAATGTATACTTAAAGCAGTGGAAGTGATGTGTTTGGAGCGAATAAAAAAATTCAAAAATATTAGTTTAATGCGAAATACAGCTGCAAATCATACTGATGATATAGCTCAGAATTTAAGAAAACAAATCTGAATATTCATTATAGTTTTGATTGCATTATTAATTGCATTCAAATTAAGATGTTAATAATGTAAACAAGGCAATGACCAGAAATCCACAAAATTCTAAAGTCCATACAACCTCTGAAGGAGTCTACTGTAGTAGCATTTGCATAAATTGATTCACTCTGAACCCCCCTCACCCCCCCCCCAAAAAATAACAAAGACAGGTTTAAAACTAAAATATTGACAATTTTATTGCTAATAAAAGAACTTTCTTAATTACCTTTAACACACACTATTTAAAATAATTTCTCTTTTTCCAGTTCACATGCTTTTCCTCTGTTTTTTAACTTTTTGTAATCTCATGCCTGTGTTTCGGCTCCTAGAAATTTCTTTGCCTGCTACCTTAAAACTTGAATTCTAATTGTTGTGGGCCTGCCAAATGCTGTAAGTTCAAAATTATTGAGAACATTTTTAATTTTTTTTGTTCCCCCCTTCCCTCTTTCCAAATTTTATATAAAGCTGAATGTAACAGTCCAATAAATTTAAACTTATATAATTCGTGATAAATTAATCATAGCAAGCTGAAAATTTGTTTGATTAAACAATGATATAATTTTACAGGGGACATTGTCTTTTTATTATTATTTAACAGAATGACATTTTAAGTTTTATTATTTATTATTAAAATTAGGTATTTTATTACACTATAAACTACCATAAATATTTTTTTGGTTTTGTTAATTTTTTTTAAACCTTTAAATTATTAATAATTAAACAATAAAACAACTGTGCTTGATTTTTTTTTCTTCCAATTAGTTTAATAATAAATGCCTTCAATAATTCAATTAGACCCCTATAAGCTATTATATGTACATATTTCCTCAAATCACTTCTACACACTCTCCTTTAATAATTCAGAAATCAAATATATTTATTGAAGTACAAATATTTAATATTTCTTATTGAAAGATTTTAAAAATTTGGAGACTTGACTTTAATGCATGGGTCGGGGCTAAGTTTTTCACTGCGGGTCATGTTGGTTCTATTTTTTGTTCTGGGTTGGATCTGGGTCCAGTTGACTTCTATTTTTTACAGTGGGTCGGTTTTGGATCCAATTGACTTCTTTTTTTTTTTTTTTTTTTTTTTTTACTGCTGGTCGGGTAAATTAATGTTTATGCTGTGGATCACATTCGGGTCTGTTTGACTTCTATTTTTTGCTGCTGGTTGAGTTAACTTTTACTTTTTTACTGGGTGTCGGGTTTGAGTCAGTTGACTTCTACAATTTGCTGTTGGTCGGATTAACTTCTACATTTTTGCTGTGGGTTGCGTTTGGGTCTGGTTGAGCACATTTTGTTGCGTGTCAGGGTTAACGTCTAATTTTTTGCTGTGGGTTGGGTTTCGGTCCGGTTGATTACTATATTTTGCTGCTCGTCGGGTTGACTTTATCCTTTTTTCTGTGGGTCAGGTTGACGACTTCTACTTTTTAACTGCACAATTTGTTGCATTTTATTTAGATTGACATATATACATTTTTCGCGTTTGGGTCAGTTTTGGATTGGTTTTCACTCTTGGATTTGGGTAGAACTGATTTTTCAAAAAAAAGTCTAAATATTTTTGAAGATAAAAGCTATATACAGTAAAAGCTCCATAACAGACACGATCAGATAATTATTTAGGAATATTTTTAAATCTACAGAATTATGTAAAAAATACTCATTTGGTAAAAGACTGCTTTTTCCTTTATATAAAAATCAGCTATGATTTAGTAAAGAATGCTTTAAAACTTACGAGTCGCAGTCAGGCCAATAATAATTATCATACAAGTTGGGTTAAAGGTCTGCACGGGCCGGAATATCTAGGCCCGGCTTGCAGGAAAGTTATTTCGGCCTGGCATGACCTGTTGTAAAACTCAAAAGTTCAGCCTGAGTCCAGCACGGCCCATTCTGGCCCGACACAATTTCTACTACAGTCAAAGTTCTATAATACGCACACCCATAATCCACTGTTTTCTCATTTTTTTTATTTGTTTAATAAAAATCATTGTTGGATCACTAATTTGTAAATTTTTTGACTGTTTATTTCATTGTTTACATTCGTAAAATAACGCAAATTATAGAAAACAATGGATTGTGGGTGTGCGAATTATAGAACTTTGACTGTATTTCTAAAAAATTCAGATTTTTACCATATAATTAAGATTCCTATAAAGAATACTGCATACATACCTATAGAAAGACCTATATCCTATATATTAGCGATGCACAACCTTTTTGCCAGAAAATCGTTTGACACCAGAATATTTGAAAAGTGTCGTTTGTGTTCTTTCATAGCAAACTTTCTGTCATTATTATAAGGAAAATTATTCCGCATAAAATTACTGGTATCAGTTTGGCCCGCGGGCCACAGATTGTGCATACCTACTATATATATATATATATATATCTATTTCATTTCAAACTTCAACTGTTTTCAATAAGATGATTGTAAAAATACTGGTTTCATTGGTTTATTGTATGGTAATATATGAATTACTCTGGTTATATAATGTCCATTTATCCACATATTTCTTAGTAATTTGGTAATCTGCCTTCTATTTCTCTTCAAACTTCAACTGTTTTTAATAATATGAATGTAAAAATACTGGTTTCATTGGTTCTTTTATTGGTATTGTCTTAATAACTTTGGATGTATTTATAAAAGTATTTATATATATATATATATATATATATATATATATATATAGGTTTCATAAGTCATATAAGGAATAAAGTGCATATAAGGAATGTCGGATTCCCCTCTAAGTCTACAAAACTTTGATGAATAACCCTTTACTTTAGTATGCTGCCTGTTAAATCGATTATCCATGTTTATTTATTTTTATTTTTTATCCTTTCACCTTTAATGCTCGTGACATTTTTGTATGTGTTATTACATGAAAAGAAATTATACATTTTTAATGTTTTGAATATTCTTATGGAAAAAGGTAAAAGTTTTAACCATTAAATTATTAATGCTCAAGAAGTTAATGTACTTCTTTTTTTACATTTTAAAGTAGCAATAATAGGCATCTGCATTATATTTTAAAAGCTGGGGTGTTAAATTAACATCCTTTTGAATGCTTTAGCTAACATTTTGGCATCCGGGACAGGACAGTTTATAAAATTTATTCAAACAAATGTTTCGAGCAGTGAAAAATTTCAAAAAGGTCAATTTAAAGTTTGTAGCAGAAGAGATTGGGGAAACAATTCCTCAAGATTATATCATGGAACTCTAAAGCAAATCATTTTAAATAGTGAAGAATATAAAAAAGAAAATCTTGCTTTTACACAAGAAATTTTATCCAACGCTGTTGCTGAAAGAAAGGAAAAAGAAAATGAAGCTAAGAAGTTAAAAAAGGAGAAGTTGGATCAAGAGTTAAAGAAATTAGAATTAAAGGAAAAGTTGGATCAAGAAATAGAGCTAAGAAAGCTGAAAATTAAATCATCAATTGGAATTAGTGAGAATACAGTCACAGGGTCAAATGCAAAGTGCATACATTTCAAGTGATTATGATACTAATTATTCAAAACACAAATTTGCATTACTGAAGTTAGAATTTCGCCAATTTGTTGGTGATTTAGAAGAATGGTTGCCATTGTGGAGTCAGTTTGAGCAAATTCACAATGATCCAGATATTGCGCCCGAAAATAAATTCCAATATCTGATCCAAGCAACTGTCACTGGATCTAGAGCGCAAGAAGTTGTTGATAGTTTTTCACCAACTGATGTCAATTATGCCAAAGCTATTGAGAGTCTTAAGCCTCGTTTCTGTAGGAAAGATCTTTTGGTAGAAGTATATGTCAGAGAATTATTAAAATTACTTATATCTGTTCAATCAAAAGGAAAATTTTCCATTACAACATTATATGATAAACTTGAGTCATATTTATGAGCTCTTGAGACACTAGGAGTCACAACGGATAAATGCGCTTCAATTTTATATCCAATGGTAGAATCTTGTTTTACTATTGAATTTTTGAAAGTGTAAAATTGAACCCATACGACTCCTGTTAGTATTAGCCAAGAAGTTCTGATGCAAAAGAATGTCTGGATAATTTACTCATCTGAAGTTGAAAGTGATGAAAGAATAAATTTGGCAGTGGCAGGTTTTGGTTTAGTGAAAAAAGATGATGCAAACTTTAGAAAAAATAAAGGTTACAATGATACTACTAACCATTTACCAATTGCTGCTATCCTCTTAACAACTTCTTCTAAGCCAGATTTAAGAAAAAATTGCATTTTTTGCAATGGAAGACATCTGAGTTCAGAATGCTTTTTGGCACGAAAGATGACTTTTAATGAAAAGCAGAATATATTAAAGTATAAAAGATGTTGCTTTTTATGTTTGGCAATGGGTTACACAATGAAGCAATGTAAAGCTATTTTGAAGTGTTTCTTTTGTAGACATGCGTTTGTCATGTGTCAAATGCTCCATAAAAACAAGCCAAACGAAAAGAAAGAGGAATAAAAATCGTCTGCAAAAGAATTAAATATGGCCAATTTTAATGGAAATCATAAAGTATTTTTCAAATGCTCAAAGCAAAAATCCTTTCCGACAACAAGAAGAAAGATGTTCAACTGATTTTAGATTCTGGTTCTCAAAGGTCATACATTTTAAATCAACTAGCCGAAGAAATGGATTATTTACCACTTTGAGAAAAAAAGTTATGCATCCTCTTTTTGGCAAAGTCACAACAAAGGATTATAATCATCATTACTACAAGGTAAGATTAAGTGATTTAAAGGAAAAATTTAAATGTAATTTTGAAGTTTTGGATTAAGACATTATATGTGAAAATGTTATGTCTGTAGAAAAAGGATCCTGGTTTAAAGAATTATCGAGAAAAGGCATCACTTTGGCGGATGTTGGCAAGATTCCTGAATCCATTCAAGTATTGATTGGACCCGATGTACTGGGAAAATTACTGACAGGTCGTAGAGAAGTACTCTCATTGGGATTAGTTGCATTAGAAACATATTTGTATTGGACCTTAATGGGAAAAGTCCACAAGATAATACTACATATAAATATAATTTAGCTTTATCAGTTACGTCTATGTTCGTAAAAGTAGCAGAGATTGCCGATTTATGGAAATTGGATTTACTTGGAATACATGATCCAGTTGAAAAACAATCTAAAATGGATATTAATCGTCAGATTAAAGAGCATTTTTTACAGACAGTAAGAATGAATGAAGATAATCGTTATGAAGTTTCTTTGCTATAGTCAGAAGACACTCCACCACTACCTGATAATTTGAGTTTAGCCAAGAAAAGATTAATTAATGTTACGAACAAGTTGCTTTCCAATAACCTTTATCAAAAGTATGAAAACGTACTTCTAGAGTAGCTTGATGTTAAAATCATTGAAGAAATTCCACAGTCTGAAATGAATCTTTATGGAAACTATTTACCTCATCAACCACTGATAAAAGAAAACAGTACAACCCCCATTCGTCCGGTGCTTGACACATAAGCTAGAATACAAAATCATCCATCTTTGAATCAATGTTTACATTGTGACCCAAATCTTACTGAATTAATTCCTGACATTCTCTTATAATTTAGAAAAAAGAAATTCTGTGTTGCAGCTGATATCAAGAAAGCCTTTTTACAAATAGCTGTTTGTAAAGAATACTGAGACTATTTGTGTTTTTTGTGAAGGAGTGAAAAAAGAAATATTAGAATGTTTCGACATACTAGAATTGTATTTGGAGTAAAAAGTTCTCGTTTTCGTCTTGCTTCCATCATTGAATATCACATCAAAAATGATGAAGAATACGATACCTATCTTAAACAGCAGTTGCTAAGAAGCTTTTGTGCTGACAATGTCGTTGCTAGTGTCCAAACAAAGGAAGAATTGGAAAGGTTTGTTACTGATTCTAAGTCTCTTATGGCTAAAGGTGGATTTGATTTGAGAGGCTGGGAACAGACAGAAAAAGGATAAAAATAGCAAAGATATACTACTGTACTGGGATTACAGTGGAACAGATTTGTAGACATTTTAAAAGTTAACGTAAGCTGGATGAAAAATATAAATATAGAAAAAATTACAAAACGAGTCATGCTATCAGTTGCACATAAAGTTTTTGATCTGGTTTTCTTTATTGCTCCTGTTATGATATGTCCCAAGATGATGCTACAGAAAACATGGAAAGAAGGAATCTCCTGGGATGAAGAAATCACTGGTGATATAAAAGATGAATTTATTGAATGGTTTTGTGAATTATACATTTTACAAGAAATTCAGATTCCTAGATATTGCAGGTGAGAGTGCCCAGGCAGGGTTCGAACTGGAGATCCCACGGTCAGTAAGCGAGCGTCTTATCCGCCGAGCAAAAGGGTACCTCATTCGCTTCCTGCAAGAAACTCGTTTTACTGACCGCGCAAGATGGTCGTCACAGTACTCCACCCCCAGTGAGAAGAATGTCGCATTGACGTTGGACGAGCAATATGCACTCGTGTTGCGCTGGCACGTGCCAGATGCATTTGTTGGGAGACAAATGTATCTCCCAGGGGTTGAGTAAAAATTAGCAGAGTTATTTAAAGCAGTGATGCAGCGTTGACTGGTTTAAAACCCCATTTATGAACCGAGTCAAATTAAATGATAATGACTATTTAAGACAAACACATATTTATTTAAAAGTATTAAAAACAAATAAATTAATCACAAATTATCTTCAATTCATATTTAGAACAAACATAACAAAAACAAGAACACATATCTTATTGCTTGCATGACGTTAAACAAAAATATTACTCATTTACTTTTACCAAAAATATGTATAAATAATTTAAAGTCAAACTCAATATTACAATACATAATGTCCGTCACTGATTGTCCAAAGGAAAAACTTCAATCTCATCTAAACTTCCATTCTCAATGCAAAGTTCAAAAGATTCATACAGCCGAAAATCAAACACCATTGTTCGAAAAGAATGTCCAGGAAACAAGCAGACTGAAGTATCAACCGGAATCAATTCATTTCTTCAACGAAAAATGGCCGTCGACGCACGTTGTCTCAACATCAATTCAAACAGTTCCAAAACACAGCCAATGTCCGATAAAGTACACCTCCTCTAGGAGAAACCAACCACTAAAGCTTCAAAACACGGACTGCAGCTTCAGTCCGTCATACTGCTTCATCAGGTCTAACTTTATCACCTCATATTAAAAACTGCTGCACAATATTTCAATACACAACTGTTGACTGATTAAAAACATGACAACACTACGTTAATGACACAACGATAAAAGACTTCCAGGTAAATATACTGCTTAACACGATCATGACTGTCAAAGGAAAAGTAGGTGAAAGAACATTGAACGACAAGATCCTCTTCTCTTATATAGGTCAAGGTTAGTCAAGAAACAGTCTTCTATCCATCCTTTACACTACGCCCCCTACCGGTTACGTCAGCTTGCTTCTGGAATGTACTGAAATGGTAGAGTGGATTTGTATACACAAATCCTCCCTGTACACAGCTGACGCCATCTCGTGGCATAAAAAGAAACTACGTAGAAATCAGACTGGAAAGACCGTGAAACGATGTAAACATAAGTGTCGTTCAACGTGAAATGAAAAGAAAATATTGCCGGTGAAAAAGATATTTTAGGAGATGATTAATGAAATTAACATCAACTATTATAAAATAAAAAGAAGAATATATGTAATAAAGGTAAGTGAGTTTAAATATTAATTCATGAGGCAGATAAAGTAAAAATATGTGTACAGTGGCAAGTACATAGGAGTGCATATTCCTAACAATGCCCCCCCACTTGACACTTGTACACCATGAAGGATAACATCCAACCGAAATCATCACATCTAGACAAATCTAGAATCTGATGACATACCAATGGAATTTCACAATGGCTAAAACCATACTACACCTTCAATCTTAAACAACATAAACCTACCCCCAAAGGTAAACTCACAATTCCAAAACTTTATCTAAAAAAAATCTCAGCAAAAATCCTTCAGATATCCTCCTAAAAATTTAACTAGAAATGGAAAACAGGACAACCAGCTCTGTAACATTAAAAAAAAATTATATTCACATATTAACATATCAAAAATAAAACTATACAACATCAAAAAAAATTATACATCAAAAAAATATAACAATAAATACACATTTACATACACAACATTTACATACACAACATTTAATATAAAACCATTACCAATCTGGTTTAATTAAAAATCTTGTAGTTAAAAATTTACATAAAAGTCCATAATAACCCTTTCTGCACTGCATAATATCTCATAAAACATTAAAAATTTGAGATTTAAAACAATAATTTACATCTATGTATATACACCCATCTAAAAGACATATCCGCCACTAAAGATCTAATAACACACAATTTTCCTGTCAGACAGCATCCTAAATGAACCAAGATGTTACAATCACCAAAAATCATGCGACTTCGAACCCAAATGACACTGTTACATGGTTTCGAATCAGGCTAGAAATTCATGTAGACCTTGCTCCACATATGCGAAAAGAAACATCAACTGTGCTCCATCTCCAAAAACATCTCCCCTCTATATTCCTTCAAAAACAACCGTTATAAATTATGCCATTTCATAACTAAAAAAAAAATCAAAACCAGATTTGCCATCCTGCCTAAGAATCCAGACTAACTACAAAAAAAAAATCTAAAGGGGACTACACACACATACGACTCAATCCTAAAAAAATTGAGTAAACCTTCCATTCTTTAAATATTCAAAACTACTACTCATTTACGCCTGGCCAGATGATTTTTCACTCCCATTCATACTAAATAGGACGTAGGCAGAAAAATGGCTACTGTCAAAATGAGATTTAACTTAGGCAACAATAACGAAATTAAATTTAAAGGAATTCATGATAGCATAACTATCACCTCAAAAAAATTTAGAGCACTAAACAAGATGTCCTTTCTCAACACTAGCCAATAGCCTCCTCAGTTCATTCATAAGCTCCTTACACATTACTTAATGGTACGACTCTTTCATGAGATTGCCCAAAAATTCAAATGGACCAAAAAAAACTTTTCCAAATGATTCCAACACCCCATGGGGGAGAAAGCAAACATCTGAATGACAATCCCCCCACGAAGTGATGGAACCCAGAGAGAAACAAACTTGATCCAAAAGAAACTTAACTCTCAAACTGTCTTCAAAAACTATCTGTTATCACCTTGATGCCTCTGACCTAAAATATCCAAGTATCTCTAAAAAAAAATTCTATATTAAACTGGAGAAAAACTATGGGAAAACAGCAAACCTTACTCAATATTGCCCCCCCTATCTCTGTCTACTCTAGGTAGTGGCAACAGGAAAAACTACTTTTATTCCATACCTTCTCAGCATTCACATGGGGACTCAGGCAAAAGGAATCAGTAGATCCAGGCAAAAGGAACAAGTGGCAAACACTTGGCATTCATTTACGAGGAGTGCTCCATTCTACTTTGTTAACCTAAAAACAGTTAATGCCAGTATCTCTCCACACCTTTCCCCACCAGCCTCATCTACTTAATTACCAAAACGACTTTGAACATTCGCCTTACAAATTCAAACAGTGAAATTATTCAATCTTTAATTCGGCAATCCTTTTCGAATTTTCCACTAAGTCCAATTCCAAACCAATTGAAAAACCTAATAGCTGTCTCATCTAAAAATTCCCATCTAAAAATTCCTACTATCTCCAGTCCATCCACAAAAACAGCATTTTAAACTTCAAGATCTTAATTTCTGCATCAAGTCTAAAATAAATCTTACAAGTCCTGCCCAGATTTACACATCTAAAAACCTCTATTTTAAAAAAAATTCTACCACACTAAGTTAGCTATTACAAAAGTACATGCAACTTAAAAACAACTCTTAACATATTCAAAGATTTCATTTAAATAATTATCCATAACATTATATATACGTATCGAGGATAATTCCAGTGCATTGCTCATTCAAAAAAAAAAAAAATTTAAACTTTCTGCTAACTCTATATATTAAACTAACACATTCATAAATTTTAAGAGTCCTTAATAAAACAGCCATAAACTATTAATATACATTCTTCTACACTTTATGAGCAATATACATAAATTTGAACATCTTAAATACCATTCAAAAGAAACGCCGCCAAGTCCAAGCCCCAAAAGTCCTCCAAAACACATGCTTCAAAAAGAACCCAAACAATTACAGGTATAACCATCAAAGCAAATTGAGCATAACACCTGCCTAAAAATAATCCATTCTACATGGCAATTAGCAGTGCATTACTCAAAAATTTAGAGATAGACTCTGATAAACCTGAACTCTAGCGGCATTCCCTTTTTAAATTACCTCATTATATGCCATTTATTTCTTTTATATCCATAATAAAAATATTTTAACATTTTATAACAAAATAATATTTCCTTTAAAAATATATATATATAAAAAAATCAACAAGAATATAAATTAAATCAATTTTATTACAAACAATATTTGCATAGTCATTCTCCAGGGTATAAACTTATATGGATATTAAAAATCCAATAATATATAATAACCTTCAGCGATCTTTTATTAATCTTTACAAACATGAAACCACTTTAAGGCAAATATTAAAGATCACACACAGAGAGTTTAAAAGAAATTTAACTCTCAAAAAGGCCTATATAAAGAATTACCCAAAAATGACATCCAATTATAAAAAAAATTAAAAATCATACATTTAAAAAAATTTTTAAAAAAATCTAATTTATTACAAAAAAAAAAAAATATATATATTTCTTAGAATTTAAACTATCTTTACTTTTATAAATCAATATGCCTGACCCAAAAACTGGAAGACAGTATTCAAAACTATTTTTAACTTTAATACAAAAGAACATCCCTAAAAACATTAATGTCCATACGGGTATCCAACTACCTGGTTAACTACTAACCCAATTGACAAGCCGAACAATTACCAAGGCTAATTACACAAAGTCAATTTAAAAATATAGTCGAACACCCCAAGACACCTCAAAATTCAATTCTTAAATTAAGGCTTAAACTAATCAAAAACCGGAGTCTCAATAACTTATAACTTATCAAAAATAAACCACCTGCATCCAATACCACTTCCCAAACTTCCATCATCTAACATTACACCGGTCATTCACTCAACCGACATCCGCAACTACATTCAAAACGAAGGAAATCAGATGCCTAAAAAAATAACCAATTAATGTCAAAATAAACTAAAAGAACTAATTTTTACCTCATAAAAACTACCAACTTAATTGAAATTACAAGTAAAAAATACTTAAACAAAAATTACATATTTAAATTTATAAAAACCAAAATCTTAAATCCTTTTAATTAAGAGTGACCATCACTCCAGGAAACTGGCTCGACTTACAGACATCTGAAGTGATGTCACCCCTCCAAAAAAAAAAATATATAAATTCAATAAAATTCAAAACTTTTATAAAAACCTAAACCTTGAATTTATCTCAATCATTTTAATCCAAAAAAAAAATCAATGATGGAACTACATTTAAATCAAAAACACTAAAATAAATGTTTAACCCTGAGAGTCCAATCACTTTATATTTTTAAATTATCTTTTACAGTTTAATTTTAATTCATTTTTAAACTAATTAAAAATAATGTCAAACTTCATCTAAAACTATTAAGGACTATTGGAAAGAAGAACTTTAAATTTCCCTTGCAATCCTAAAAATATCAGTTAATGAAATCAAAATATTAAACCTTAAACTTTGATTAATCTTTAAGTATCAAATTACTATTCAAAAACCATATCTGTATTCCAGTCAGGCCAGACACATCACTCAAATTAAACCAAGAAAAACTTCAAAAACAGTTTTAAACTCATGAAACTTTAAAACGATAATAAGTCTTAAATTTATAAAAATTTAAATATTACAACTTAACTGCATAGGAATTCAAGCATTTTAAAAAAAAACTAAAAATATTTCAAAATTCAAATATCTTTAAAGTCCAAATTTAGCAAAAATAGAGCCAATGAGCATTAGAACCTGTATATTAACACAATTTCCTAAAACAATCTTGACACAGAAACAATAGTAGCAATAATATATGATGGGGTATATCTTTCATATAAAAATACAGCACTAAGGGTAAAAATTTCACAATAAATCAGATGATAATTATATTCTAACACCATAGCTTTTGCTCAAGCAGCATTCCCCCAGAAATTTATCATTTGATTCCTATTTAATTTCCTCATTTAGGACAATTTTTATTTCTAATATAAATTTTATTTTCATTCATAACACTTCCAAAAAAAATTTAATTAGTCCTACAGTTTTATAGACAAACATCCAGGTGAAATAAACTCATTTCGTAGTACAGGAAATACATTTGGCCAACTATCCTTATTGAAAATGGAGGGCTCCATCACGCTCCACTCTAAAAGACTTAAAACAAGACACAATATAAAAATATAATATATCTATAAATATAAGTATAATATATCTTAAAACGGATAAATTGACCTTAAAAACACTGCTAATCCATTTTAAAGGCTTTTTAACAAATTATCTTTACTTAAAAAGAATCACCACAACCTGGATGCATGCTGTTTATTATAAAATAATTTAAAAAATATATCAATCTCTATTTCAAATAAGATTTCACGTCATGCTATTTTCAAAAAGAACTTTTAAAAAAATCCATTCAAAAATTTCAAAACTTCTATAATCTCAAAAATCCATTAAATTTTAACAATATATTTCAAAAAAAATTTAATCTTTTAAACCTTAGTTTGCTTAACATTAACATCCATATTCATCAATTAATCCTAAAAAAATTTTAGTCATAAAAATTTCATTTCCTCCATTACCATTACTCTAAATTTAAATTCCATAAACAAAAAATATATATACGGCCCCCCCGTCTAAAATTATCAAAGATATCTCATTGGGGTCAAAGTTTAACTATCATCGTAATGCCAAACCATTCAAGGTCAAATACGGCAAAAAAAAAAAAAAATTAATCATAAAATTTTTTTAATTTACTATTTTCAAAAGTTACTTTTACTTAAACTGTTACATTTCTTGAAAAATTAAAGTTACAAAACTATTTTAAATTATTTACTATAACTTTATAAAAAGAATTCAACTCGGTTATGAACTGCCCATAACCTTTACTGTTGGGAGACAAATGTATCTCCCAGGGGTTGAGTAAAAATTAGCAGAGTTATTTAAAGCAGTGATGCAGCGTTGACTGGTTTAAAACCCCATTTATGAACCGAGTCAAATTAAATGATAACGACTATTTAAGACAAACACATATTTATTTAAAAGTATTAAAAACAAATAAATTAATCACAAATTATCTTCAATTCATATTTAGAACAAACATAACAAAAACAAGAACACATACCTTATTGCTTGCATGACGTTAAACAAAAATATTACTCATTTACTTTTACCAAAAATATATATAAATAATTTAAAGTCAAACTCAATATTACAATACATAATGTCCGTCACTGATTGTCCAAAGGAAAAACTTCCATTCTCGATGCAAAGTTCAAAAGATTCATACAGCTGAAAATCAAACACCATTGTTTGAAAAGAATGTCCAGGAAACAAGCAGACTGAAGTATCAACCGGAATCAATTCATTTCTTCAACGAAAAATGGCCGCCGACGCACGTTGTCTCAACATCAATTCAAACAGTTCCAAAACACAGCCAATGTCCGATAAAGTACACCTCCTCTAGGAGAAACCAACCACTAAAGCTTCAAAACACGGACTGCAGCTTCAGTCCGTCATACTGCTTCATCAGGTCTAACTTTATCACCTCATATTAAAAACTGCTGCACAATATTTCAATACACAACTGTTGACTGATTAAAAACATGACAACACTACGTTAATGACACAACGATAAAAGACTTCCAGGTAAATATACTGCTTAACACGATCATGACTGTCAAAGGAAAAGTAGGTGAAAAAACATTGAACGACAAGATCCTCTTCTCTTATATAGGTCAAGGTTAGTCAAGAAACAGTCTTCTACGCATCCTTTACACTACGCCCCCTACCGGTTACGTCAGCTTGCTTCTGGAATGTACTGAAACGGTAGAGTGGAGTTGTATACACAAATCCTCCCTGTACACAGCTGACGCCATCTCGTGGCGTAAAAAGAAACTACGTAGAAATCAGACTGGAAAGACCGTGAAACGATGTAAACATAAGTGTCGTTCAACGTGAAATGAAAAGAAAATATTGCCGGTGAAAAAGATATTTTAGGAGATGATTAATGAAATTAATATCAACTATTATAAAATAAAAGGAAGAATATATGTAATAAAGGTAAATGAGTTTAAATATTAATTCATGAGGCAGATAAAGTAAAAATATGTGTACAGTGGCAAGTACATAGGAGTGCATATTCCTAACAGCATTGTCATTGTCGTGCTGCCGCCGATTGCACGTGTGACCCATCGATGATGCGCAGCGTGGCAGGCTTTGCTGCTGTGAGCGTTACACAGGCTTTGGTCGTGTGCTCTGAGCGTTACAGAGGCTTTCGTGCTGCGAGCGTTTCACAGGCTTTGGATGCTGGGGGTGTTTTCAGTGCTGCCATCTGTTGGACTTGAGCGAAGGTGGTGAAGTGTGTTCGTTTGTCCGAGGTCACCAATGCAGGTGAGGGTGCCCGGGCAGGGTTCGAACTGGAGATCCCACGGTCAGTAAGCGAGCGTCTTATCCGCCGAGCAAAAGGGTACCTCGTTCGCTTCCCGCGAGAAACTCGTTTTACTGACCACGCAAGATGGTCGCCACAATCTAATTCACCCCAGATAATTTAAAAGCTTGTAATCTTCAATCATTTTGCAATGCAAGTCAGTATGCATATGCTACTTTTATATTTTTGAGGGTACAGACTATAGATCATATAAAGTTATTTCTTCTTGCTGCAAAATCCCACATCGGTCCTTTAAAATGCATAACTGTACCTAGAATGGAACTTTTAGCTGCTTTTATTGGTGTTAGATTGACTAAATCGGTAACTGACGCAATGGGATGGGAAGTGGGAAGATATGTGGAAAAATATTTTTGGAGCGACTACGACAGTGCTTGCTTAGATATCCAGGAAAGAAAACTGGTCTGTTTTTGTTAGAAATAGAGTTCAAGAAATAAAAAATTTGAGTGATCCAGTCCAGTTTTATGGAAACATATATACCTGATGAAATTAATCCTGCAGATCTGCCATTTAGAGGGTATAAAGTAAAACAGCCGGTACCTCTCAAATGGTGAGAGGGACCACATTGGCATAAAGATTCTGAAGAATATGATCAATATATGATATTCATGTTCAAAACATAAACAAAGAAGAAACTGAAATTACAAATGTCTCATTACCAAATGATTCGGCCTATTCAAAGAATCTACCCTCTCGAGGTATCATTGATTGATTGTACAGAAAATATTTTTCCTAAATCAACTTTGAATAAAAACCTGGTTGACCCTCCAAAAGACGAGTCACAAATGAAAAAGACGAGATCTGGCAGGATAATAAAGATTCCAGAAAGACTCGATTTGTGATATTTATGTAAATGTATTTATTTAGTGTAAAGTTTTGATTATAATGTATAATCAAAAGGTGGGGGATGTTAAATCCATTGTGCATGTTTATTTATTTTTATTTTTCATCCTTTCACCTTTAATGCTCGTGACATTTTTGTATATGATGTAATGTGAAAAGAAATTGTACTTTTTTTTTAATGTTTTGAATATTCTTATTGAAAAAGGTAAAAGTTTTTACTGTTAAATAAATTATTGGTGCTGAAGAAGTTAATTTACTTCTTTTTTTACATTTTAAAGTAGTAATAAATGTCTGCATTATATTCCCAAAGCTGGGGTGTTAAAAGAACATCCTTTTGAATGTTTTAGTTCTGTGACTTCCGGTAATAACCAAGTAAGGCACATTTTTAATATTTTGAGTAATTAACGTTTAAAGTTTTCAAATGTCTTTTTATAAATACTTTTATAAAATAGATTAGAACTTAATAATTTTCACTACATTCAATTAGTACATAAGAACCTCTTTTTTTTTTTTTTGCCAAAATAGTTATATAAAAATGGTTTTTATTAATTGAGCACCAATTAAAATTTGTTTCAATTTTTATATGAAAATTTATAGTCTCCCTATGATGGGAAGTATTCAATTTTCATTTTTCAGTACTATGGCAGATGGAAGAACACTTTTAACTTTACATTTTCCCAAATTATCTCAATTTTTTCAAAAATGTGTCTTACCTGGTTATTACCAGAAGTCACAGAGTTAACACTGCCACCACCAATATAATTATGTAATATCAGGCACTTATGAGAGATACATAGTGAAGAAGACTAACTCTTTCAATTAAACTTAATGAACAATTTATTTACACAGTATTTGAAAATAAGTCAATATCTACAGTTACAAACTCGGACTAGGTGATCCATCTCAACATTAAATTAAATACAGAACACATGTTCTGTGCACTGTTAAACTACTCTGAACCTCTCTTATGCTTGTTAATTAACTCAGAGATCACTATTAATCTCTCCACACATACAGGCTCTGTCCTCTTAGTGCCTTGCTGAACCAACACATCCTATAGGAAAGCCTCCGTACAGGATGTCTGACATGACAGCTAGTTTTCTTAGTGGGAGACTCTGTGACTTTCTCTGTTCTTTTTTTAACATAAAAAGGAAGAAAAAATATTATATTCCTAAAACAATACTGAAATTGATGTTTATTTTGTATTTATTAGACACTTATATACTGTTTTAACAAGATTGAGAAAAGGGTTTAGCTTAGTAACACAACAACAACAACAACAACAAAAAAGACAAAGTAAGTCACATTTTTATATCAACTATATTTATTTTACAACGATATGTTTCATTTACTTAATGGTAGTAATAGGAATTTAAAAAAATCTTTGTTATTTTTGTACAGCATCAGAAATTTTTTTAACCATTATAATAGATTTATTCATCAGCTTTAACTCTTTACTCTTTTTTAGAATCAATATTTCTATTTAATATGCAACATTTTTCTTAATTTTAATAGCTACAAAAAAGCATCTAAGCATTTTACCTTTAAATCTATAAATATTTTATTTATTTATTTATTTATTTCAGAACTTTCAAAGCAGACATATAAATTTTTAATTTTTGTGGTCCATCTCTCAGCAAGATTGTGTGTGTGTGAATATAAGATTACAAATATACATTTCTATTAAATATGTATCATTTACATTCTTGTGTAATATAAATTTTTTATAGCGATTTAATTAAATTATTGTACTACAAATGCAGGAATCGTTTTTTTTAAATATATATATTATCAGGGTCCGACAAATCCCGGGCGACTAAAAAATTCCTCTTGGCGACTAACTTTTTTACCTACTGTTAGAATATTTTAAGTTTAGTTTTCCTCCTTTAAAAACTTATTATTTCGTCCACTCTGCCAGCAAACGCACATACGTTTATCAGTGCCATTGCTGTTTGTTTACATTTTCTCCAACACCTTTTCTCTAAGTTGAGTTGTCTCGCAGCTGCTTCAACGTGAGGCAAGTCATTTTTGCAAGGTCTATAGGCGCTGCTGTCTGCGCGTGTCTTACTGCTTTGTGACGTATACTGCAACTGCACCGTGATTCGTCCAGGCAAGTAACTGTTCGTTTTAGCTCTCTGGTTTTCGGCCTTCCTGCTCATTGTACTCTTAGTTCTTACTTCGTAATTCATTCATTCCCGAGACGACAGATTGGTTTGTTTTTCGAGGTGGTGCCCGCGTACTTTGTTCTTTTCCATGTGATCTACGTTTTTTTGGCCCAATATTTATTTTTCTTTTAATGAAGATACGATTAAAAAATGAAGAGAAGTGTGAAAGAAGATTCACTTCCAAAGAAACAACTGAAAATTGATCGCTTATTCTTTGCTAATAAATCTGAAAAACTTCCAATTACAAATAATGAAAATCAGAATAGTGCGGAAGAACATAAAAGTGGGTGTTCATCGGATTTCTGTGAAAATCAAGTTCATGAAAATTTTTATTCTGAGACCAAAAAGTGTGTTGAACCTGAACCTGTTAAGTTAGGAAATGGAAAAAGAAAATTTCAACAAACATGGTTGAAAGATTTGGACTGGCTGGAATACAAAGAAGGGATTGCAACTTGTCACGTCTGTAATTTATTTCCAAATCTCAGTGATAGTAACTCTAAAGTTGTTCAAGGTTTTTCTTCAAATTTTAAATTGGAAACATTTAAAAAACATGGAAAATCCCAACAACATATTCAGTGTGAGAAGGCAAAATGAGCCAAAGAAAAACCTTATGAAACGCCAATAGCGAAGTGCATTAAAATTATAGATCAAAAATCATTTGAACACTTATCTGCATTATTCAATGCATCTTATTATTTGGCAAAAAATAATAGGCCATTTAGTGATTTTAAAGAGTTAGTGATGTTACTATCAAAATTGGATGTGACTGACTCGGACAAGTACACTAATGAAAAAAGGTGTCAAGAGTTCATTTCTGTAATTTCTGAACATCTGAGAGAAACATTTATTACTGAATTAAAATGTGCTAAATTTATTAGCATTTTAATTGATGGATCTACTGACAAATCTGATGAAGAGCAACTCATAATATATGTGCGTTACATTGTAGAAACAAAAGTAAATGAGTCTTTCTTAACTATGGTTCCACTCAAAAATTGTTCAGCAGATGGTTACCTCCAAGCTATTACTGAGGAATTTTCAAGATTAGGTTTGAAATACCTTTTGAATTCTACTACTTTAGTAGGTCTTGGTACTGATGGAGCTCGAACAATGACAGGGCGTCACAAAGGTGTAGCAACAAAGTTAGCTAAACAAATGAATCATTTAGTAGCAGTTCATTGTGCAGCCCATAAACTTCAGTTGAGTGTTTTACAATCAAATAAAGATTGTAAAATAATTAATGATATAGATTCTACACTGATAACTCTTTATAAATTTTACATGAATTCTCCTAAACGTTTAAGACAGTTAAAGCTGATTTCTGAAGCTCTAGAAGAAAAATTTGTGAAGCTAATGTATTTGCACAAGGTAAGGTGCGTTGCAAGCAAAGTTGGAACACTCAGAGCTGTAATCAGGGATTGGAAATCCATTGTTGCCCATTTGGAAAGTACTACTCAAGCAAAGGGTGCAGATAGTAACATGGCCATAGGACTGCTTAAAAAGTTAAAAGATTTCAAACTTTTAATAACAATGCACTTTTTATGTGACTATTTGAGCATTTTTAAACAACTCTCTCTAATTTTTCAGAAATCAGAGTTTTTGCTAAGCCAAACTAAAGTGCATGTTGAAAGAGCACTGCTTAGATTAGAAAACCTTAAAAACACTCCAGCAGAAAATGAAAAAAAAATTTTAAATGATGTTTCATTAAGTGGAATGTACCTTAATGTGCAGTTGTCAGATATATCTCACAAAAAATTTTCCAATGATAAAAGTATTCTCATTGAAGCAGGGATAAGGCATTTGAAAGAAAGATTTATAGAAACTGAAACAGAAATAATAACAGCTACTGGTATATTTGATACTTTCAGTTGGCCTGAAGGCAAAGGACTATGCAAGTTTGGAGAAAAAGAAATAACATTGCTTTCGCAACATTTTGCTAGTTGTCTTGGTATCAAAGAAGATGACATTACTCATATTTTAGATGAATGGTATGAGTTTAAAGTTCTCGGCAGAAATTTAACAATTAATTCTCTTTTTGAAAGGTGTTTTTCTATGAAGGATTGATTCCCACATTTGGTAAATCTCCTTGCCATTGCGCTGACACTTCCTGTGTCAACAGCTTCTTGTGAAAGAGGTTTCAGCAAAATGAACCTTATCAAAAGTAAACTCCATTCAAACTTAAAAGAGGACAGTATGAACAGTTTAATGTTTATAAATTTAAATGGACCATCTTTAAAGGATTTCAATCCTGAAAAATCAATTGATAAATGGTATTTTAAATCAAAATCTCAAAGTCATTGTTAATTTATGTATATAATTTCTTATTGGGATTTAAAGGTAAGGATATTTATCAACTGTTTTAATGTTTAATTTCATAGTTTGTTTAAATTTAATTTTTACAATGTAAAAGTGGTATTATCTTTAAAAAAAATTTCAGTTTGATTTTTTTTATTGAATAGTTAACTTGTTCACTGCGAAATGTCACATATCACTCAAAAATAGCCGAATACGATTATGAGTAGCCAGTGTTCCATTTTGCCGTGAATGCGTTAATGTCAGAGAAATGATTCTTCAATCTGGCGCCTAAGAATTTTCAACTTTTGCCAGTCCCTGTATATTATTATTTCTGGAGAAAATTTTTCATACTAAACTTTTACAACAAAAATTTTGTCTCTGGTCTGTTTAAACAAAAATTTTAAAACAAATCTAAAAAGATTTCTTGTTAAAAAAAAGGGGGGGAGCTTGAAATTTAAATTGGACAGTATTTATTATTTTATAATTAGATTTTCGCAGTAATATTTTCACAATATGCTTCTTATAATTTAAATGTATGAGATTAAATAATCCATTCAGTAATTATTGAAGTAAGCAAATGTCATATAAATGTAATTGATAATTAATCATATTATCATAATCTTACTTAACAGAATCGTATAAATGTCACAATGAAACATATATTACAGTTTTACAAGTTTAAGAGATTTTACTTTCAGAAAAAAGTATAAATAAATAAAATAAAATTTATATAAAGAATATAAATCTCAAACGTATATACTGAGATGAACTGATTTATTCTTTGATTATCTTTATTAAATATTGTTATTAATATGATGATAGGATTCATTTTTATTCGTGTACGTATCAAGTATTCTTTAATCTCCTCTTCTCTTTTGTTCAGGTGTCAGAAAAACAACCAACTTTTGTACTATGAATGTAATAAATTCTGAATATTTTGAAATTTTATGTAATTTGTGCTTGTTGATTACCTTTTCAAGACGTTTGTATTTCGAAAATCAGTTTAAAAAATTGATAGTATTGACAATTTTTAATGAAAAATCCTTTGGTAAAAAGAAATAAGTTTCTGAGGAATATAAATATCTGGCATTGTAATAAATGTATACGTAAAAAAAAAAAAAAAGTGCTATTAAGATTGTTTTTCTATTTGAGACCTACCAGCCTTTAAATAATTGAAAGAGTTCACTTCCTTTTATATAAATAACTGCAAGAGCTAAAAAAAATAGTGTAGCGGCTCATCTCGAGCTCTGCTGTAATTTTCTCTCGCGTATGAAAACTTTTTACTTTCTGCGAATGGCAACTCAATTAATGGAATTACTTTTTAACGAAGCGTTTTTTTCTCATTCTCGCAGTGACATTTTCACGAATATTATTTATGTTGTGTGAAGTCATTAAAGTCTATTTTTCTATAAAAACCTTCTGATTAATGAGTCAATATATTTAGCCACAATATCACGATCACTAAATTGGTGACTACGGACACTTGAACTGTTATTTTTTTTCATCGAACTTTCGACGAACGGCTAATATTAAAATTTCTTCTCGCTAGAAAAATGGCAATTGAAGCATCTGCAGTGGTCATTCCACCGTATATTTCTGTCGATCCTAGCTTATGGTTTCACATGCTGGAATCTACTTTTAAATTAGCTACTCCTAAACCAATAACTGAATCGAAAACTAAGTACAATTACGTTGTATCTCATTTACCGCTTGCTACAGCTACTATGGTTCGTGATATTATTATGACTCCGGATCCATCTAATCCATATGAAACTTTAAAATCTAAAGTTATTGAACGTTGTGGTGAAAGCCGTACTTTAGAAATCCGAAAACTTTTAGCTGGAGAAAGCCTAGATGATAGAAAGCCGACTGAATTACTTCGATTAATGAAACGGCGAGCTGAAAGCCATAATATCAGTGATGAGCTTCTGTTAGGGCTTTTCACTCAGCAAATGCCAACAAGTGTTCAAACTATTCTAGCTTCCATTGACAATATTACTCCTGATAAAGCAGCTGAGATTTCAGATAGAATTTTGGACTTAACACCAGCAAACATCAGCTTAGTTTCGAGCCGACCAACTTCGCCTGATCGCCAACTTCGCCTGACGCCAACACCGCCAACGATAGAGATGCTTCTGAAAGAAATCCAAGCTTTACGCCAAGAAGTAGCTCAACTTCGACGTTCAAGAAGTGTGTCAAGAGGTGATCATAAGCAACGTCATCGGTTTCATTCCCGACACAGAGATTCTAAAATCTGTTGGTATCATAGAAAATATACTGAAAAAGCAGAAAAGTGCCATCCACCTTGTTCTTACTCGGAAAACAGGGAGCGGGAAGAATAGCTGCGACGGAATTCTCCCCAGCACCTTCACGTCGCCTATTTGTTAGAGATAAAAATACAGGTATGTGTTTTCTTGTTGATAGTGGTTCAGATGCGTCCATTGTGGCCGCGAATAAACATGATAAATGTAAACCTGTTCTCCAAACTTTTCGTGCTGCTAATGGCACCAAAATTAATGTATATGGTCGAAAGACTATTAATATTAACTTAGGTTTGCGTAGAAATTTTATTTATTCATTTTATGTTTGTGATGTTTCATGTGCTATTTTAGGAGCTGATTTTTTGCATAATTTTAATTTAAAGCTTGATTTACGGAATCGTCGTCTTATTGATTCCACTACCAATTTAAAAGCTCCTGCTATATTTAATATTTGTAACATATTTTCTGTGAAATCAAATTCTTTGAATAATATATATGGTAAATTATTACTTAAATTTCCTGAAATCACAAAATTACCTGATCCTAACCAACCGGTTAAGCATAATACTGTGCATTATATAAACACTAAGGGGCCTCCAGTGACTGCTAAGCCTAGACGGCTAGCTCCAGATCGACTAAAAATTGCCAAAGCTGAATTTCAGCACATGCTGCAGCTCGGTCATATTAGACCTTCTAAAAGTAATTACTCTTCACCTTTGCACCTGGTGCCGAAGAAAGGATCTGTCGATTGGAGACCTGTTGGTGATTATCGTGCTCTAAATGCACAAACTGTTAAAGAGAAATATCCTATACCCTGTATCGCAGATTTCACTGCGGAATTACATGGTAAACAAATCTTCAGTCACATTGATCTAATAAAAGCCTACCATCAGATTCCCATCAATCCTGACGATGTTCATAAAACTGCAATTTGCACTCCCTTCGGACTTTTTGAAAGCACGCGAATGCAATTTGGCCTTTGCAATGCTTCCTCAACATTTCAAAGATTTATTGATGAGATAGTTCGTGACTTAGGATTTGTTTACGCATTTCTTGATGATTTGCTTATTGCTTCTGCAAATGAAACTGAGCATTTAGAACATCTTGAATTGTTGTTTTCTAGACTTAAAGAATATGGCCTGTGTATCAATGTTGATAAATGTAAATTTGGTCAATCCACTCTAGAATTTTTAGGATTCAAACTTTCACCTGCAGGAATTGAACCATTACCTGATCGTGTTCAATGCATCTTAGATTTCCCACAGCCCTCTACTTTAACTCAACTAAGACGTTATTTAGGCCTTTTCAATTTCTATAGACGTTGCATTCCCAAAGCTGCCGATATTTTAGCTCCACTTGTTAAATTTTTAGAAGGACACAAAAATAAAAAAACCCATCCCCGTTCCAAGGCTAACAAAACTGAGCAATTAGAATGGAACGAAGAAGCCAATCTTTCCTTCACTGCTTCAAAAGAAGCTATAGCTCGAGCTACTTTATTGCGACATCCAATTCCTGGCGCCCAGTTAAGTTTATGGGTCGATGCTAGCAATGTCGCAATTGGTGGTTCTTTAATGCAACTCTCCGAAAAACAGTGGGAACCAATCGCATTTTATTCCTGTAAATTAAGTAAATCTCAGAGAAATTGGTCTACTTATGATCGTGAATTATTTGCTATTTATAGTTCTATAAAAAAATTCAGACATATGCTCGAAGGTCGTAATTTCATTATTTATACTGACCAAAAACCCCTTATATACGCATTTCAACAAAATCCTAATAAATGTAGTCCTCGACAATTGAGACATTTAGACTATATTTCACAGTTTTCTACTGATATTCGATATACTAAAGGCTCTGATAACACCATGGCCGACGCATTATCACGAATTGAAATTGATTCCATTTCTCCTAATGTGCTAGATTTTAAAGAGTTTGCCACTGCTCAGACAAATGATGAAGAGCTAAAACAAATTCTCGAACTCGGTACCACTTCTTTAAAATTAGAAAAACACTATTTTCCACTCGAAGATGTCCATTTATATTGCGATATGTCACAAAAACATCCCAGACCATTCGTTCCTAAAAGCATGCGACAATCTGTTTTTTCTACCTTACATTATTTCTCCCATCCAGGTTTCTCAGCTTCATTAGATTTAATTTCGAAGCGATTTGTATGGCCTGGCATGCGTAAGGACATAAAATGTATGGTTCGCAGCTGTACGAAATGTCAAAAAGCTAAAGTCTTCCAACATACCAAATCGCCAATTGGGACATTCTCTGAACCTGATGCTCGTTTTGCCCATATTCACGTTGATTTTATCGGACCTTTACCATCCTCCGATGGCAATCAGTACTGCATGACAATTATTGATAGGTTTACGAGATGGCCCGAAGTTATACCCACACCAGATATGACTGCAGAAACAACCGCTCGTGCACTAATACACGGTTGGATATCCAGATTCGGTACCCCGGTTACTATTACTACTGATCAAGGTAGGAATTTTGAGTCTTCTTTTTTTAAAGAACTTACTAATAGATTAGGCTGTAGACGCATAAGAACAACGTCATATCATCCACAGTCTAACGGTCTTATTGAGAGATTTCATCGTCACCTTAAGAATTCACTTACAGCGCACAATCAAACTCAATGGACTGAAACTCTGCCCATTGTTTTACTTGGTTTGCGCACAGCTCTTAAAAACGACATCCAAGCTACCTGTGCTCAGCTTGTTTATGGGACAAATATCAGACTACCATGTGATCTCATTAACAGCGAGACTGTAAATCAACCACTTACTCTCACCTATGTGACTGAGTTGATTGAAACAATGAGGGCATTAAATCCTGTTGCCACTACAAGGCACGGCAACCCCAAAATCTATGTAAATCCCTCATTGCAAACATGTTCTCATGTATTTTTAAGATCAGACAAAGTGAATCCTCCCTTATCACCCTCTTATACAGGACCCCATAAAGTGATTGTCAGATCTAATAAAACGTTTGACTTGGAATTAAACGGGAAGCGCTGTACTGTATCAATTGATCGCATCAAACCAGCTTATCAATTATCAGATTATTTTCCATCTTCCCTACCTCAAAAACAACATGATCCCATAAATGCTCCTCCTGTCAAACAGCCTACCACGAAATCTGGTCGCAAAGTTCGTTTTCCTCAACATCTCGTAACTGACTATATTGTATAAATATTTTGTATATACATTGTATTTTGTATTGTATAAATATTTTGTAATGTGTGTACAATATTTATTTGTCGATTTATGTCTTTCTTAAATGTACTGCATATATAAAATATATTATTGCATCATATGTATATTTACTCATACTGCATCATATGTATCAAGACCTGTCTTATGTATCTGTATCAAGTACTACTTTTTTATGTAATCGTGACTACGTCACTGGGGGCATACTCTGTAGCGGCTCATCTCGAGCTCTGCTGTAATTTTCTCTCGCGTATGAAAACTTTTTACTTTCTGCGAATGGCAACTCAATTAATGGAATTACTTTTTAACGAAGCGTTTTTTTCTCATTCTCGCAGTGACATTTTCACGAATATTATTTATGTTGTGTGAAGTCATTAAAGTCTATTTTTCTATAAAAACCTTCTGATTAATGAGTCAATATATTTAGCCACAATATCACGATCACTAAAATAGCATTATATAATTCACACAACACAATTTAATGTATGCGTGTATGTACGAAATGTTTTTTTTCTATGATACAGTATGGAAGAGGCTGAAATTATATTATTACTGTAACCTCATTTTGTTTTCATTGGATTTAATATCAAAAAACAGAAAAATTATAAATAATCACAAGTAAAAAAATGACTGTTTTGTTCACATTGATTTATCAATTATTTCCTTATTACTGTTACAGACAATGTCACTACTTAATAACTTTTTTTTTCAAGTATGTGCGCGAGATCTCTCTTAACAATTTGGTATTAAAATTTATTAATTATTAAAAACTTTCATACAAAAATAAAATTGATAATAAAAAAATTATTTACTCATTTCATAGTAATTTAATAAATAAATAACTTATGTTAACATTAGTATTTTAACTTTTAACAAAACGTGCGTCAAAAAATATCTATTCCCAAAGAAAACCTCAAGATAGATTTAAAGTTGATGAATAAATAATTTATATCATGTAATAAAATTGTAGATAAATACTGCCGTAAATATTTAAACATATCAATTTAATAAAATAAATAAAATAGTTGAGATAAAAATGTGACTCACCTTAGAATATTTGTGTCCTATATTATATCCTAGAATATGTCCTATATTATATCCTTAGAATATTTATATCCTAGAATTGAAATTGCAGACACTATAACAGCACGATTTTTTTAGGCATGTATTCTGCTCTTTTCATTTTATATTTAGCAGAAATAACACTCTTTATAATTAATTTAAGATTATGCACAACAAGCACGTGTTTTATTAATGCTCACATAGTAAGCTATTCTGTGGACTATACTACACTAGTATATCACTATGAGCTTTGAGGTAGGGGTAAAGGCTAGTACAGTGGACGAATGACTGTGACGTCATAATCCAGTTTGCAGCTTGCCTGATGGCTTCCTTATAGGACGTGTTGGCTTAACACACACGTTTCTGGACCAGAGCTTTTTTCTGGGACCACCTACCTCTTCCCTTGCAGTGTAAAAAAACTAAATTCTTAGCTCTCACTTTCCAGCAAGCCATCAGCAAACGGGTTCATTTCTTTCTTCACATGGATTTTGTCCTCTAAAATAAGGTCACTCTTTCAAGACATATCTTTCTCTGTAGATCCTGTTTGCCTGTCGTATCTATGAACTTTGACTGACAAGTGAAAGGTCACCTATTGAATACTACATTCTTTCAACCAGAACTATGTCACTCTGTTACTCGGATTAAGACTCCAGATAAGGAAGGAATGCTTTTTTAGAGCTTACAGTACACCGAATACATTAGCAAAGAAAAGAATAGTATCACATAAGAATAGTTTTAGACAATAAGCTTTCATCCCAAACTTGACAGGGAAATAAAGAGATTTCAATTTATAAAAATTAATTTTATTGTATTTCAAATAATACTGAATAGTGGACCACTGTGCCCTGCTTCTTGGGAACACTGGTCCACTTTATGAATGTATACACAAAATTAAAAAAAAAATGTTTTTGAAGAAATTTTCTGAAAAAATTCTGAAGAATGTAAAAATGCTTATGGAATGTTCAAGTATATTTTCTTGGAGATTGGACTTTCCATTAAAGAGGGAAAATATGTAAACTACAAAAGTGGACCACTGTGTACCAATCCCCCCCCCCTACAATGTTTTTCATATGTTAGCAGATTAGTTTTGAAATGCTCATATTTTTAAGAACTGCATAATTGTATCTTTATCATATAATTATTGTTTTTCTTAAGACAGGATTACAGTGCCTCGCTTAAGATTGAGGTAGAGTATAAGGTTTGTTTTACAATATAAGTAAAGCATACTTCATAATGTGGTATCACAACAATAACTAAAAAATTTTTTTAATGAAGTGGATGTAGGATTAAGTACTATTAACTACATACTCCATTTGGCTTTTTCATAGGAGAATTTGCATGTGAAGCATCACAATACAAAATTAAGAAAAATGGTAGGAATGTCTGTCTTATAACCATCGATAAGATGTATGAAAGCGAGGCACTGCAATCTTAACCTAGATAAATTATTAAAATTCTAAATTATTTTTTTATATTATAGGATTGAACCAAAGCAATGGCTACGCCTATGGCAACTATGCCAGATCGCCAGTTCTTATGGAATATATTCCAAGGGTATTTAAATTCAATTTTATTTTAAAGCATTTTCTAAATGTATTAGTTTAATGCTCATAGTTGTATAATTTGCATACTTTTTAAAATATTTTTGGGTCAATCCATGTGAAATCATCCAGAAAACAAACAAAAAAAAAAAAAAAAAAAAAATGTTGCTCAATATTTTTGATTTTTTTTTAATTCTTTACCAGTTAATTTATTGTACTTTTAGGTGTCTAAAACAAGGATTTAAAAAATTTTAAACCTTTTGAATTTTTTTGGCATCTATTTTTTTGTCATGTCACAAACGGTTTTTCATGAAAATAGTACTTTACAGAATCCTTTATAACTTTTTAATTTCTAAACATATCAAAATGATTTAAGAACCATTATATTTAGTAATGAATGAACTAAATTTTCATAATAGGTATTTTTATGATAATTATTAAAAAATTGCGTAAAATAAGATTAAATGTATCATTTTTACAGTGAAAAATTGTCTTTTTTGGCATAAAAATTTCAATAGAAGAAAGTAGAACTCACCTTTACATTTATTTTTCTGAATACATACCCAAATGAACTATTCCCAGAAGAAATGTGAAAAATTTAGAGACGCTCCTTCTTTTTCTATAATTAGTCAAAGTTGGCATCTCAGCATCAAAACGCTAAATTTGAAGTTCAATATCTAAAAAAGGACTGGCTGAAAAATTATGAAAATTTAGTAGGATAACCTTTTTATAGATGTAAATATGTACCAAAAATATTATGAGTGATATGTATGTGGTTTTAAAAATATAGAACTTTGAAATTGGCTTGAAAATCCTTTTGTTTACATATATTTGCACACCATGAAGAACTCATAATGCATAATATATTCTGCTCATTTCTTCAGATGCCTCTTTTTAAAGTATAAATAACTTTTTTACGTGAATATAATTATATTAAAACTTAATTTATGTTCACAAACTTAATATTTCATTTATTTTTAAGCCAGGATTAAGTGAATGTGAATATTAATTTTATGATTAAGAACAAATTTACAAATTCTTTTCTGCTAAATTCTATGACTGAGAACAAGTTTTTTTTTATCCTGTCCTGTTTATTTTTAATGTGCCAGTGCATAAATATATTATGGTTTAAACTGTAAATACTGCATACTTCATTTTATAATTTAGAACAAATTTGCATTTTTGTTGTTTATTTATTCAGTGTATAAATATATCATGTCTTAAACTGTTGCATGCTTGATTTTGTGATTGAAAACAATTTTTCTTGTTCTATCCCATTTAGTTATGATCACTCTGTGAAAAATGAATAACTATATCATGTTTTAACTTGTTCATTACCAGAATTTATTTAGCTTCTCATTAGGAGAACTCAGTTGTGTTCTGTCTTAAAGGTTGTTCTGCCAACAAATTCCTGGTACACAAGCATATCGCCAATTTATACCATTAAGTAAAAGTGTTATCAGGTGCTTTGTAACATCTACATGTGAACAGTATAATGATTACAATGTCTCAAAAATTTGGAAAAGCTCGCTATCATTCAAAGTAAATGATTATATTGTGTGCATTTATGATTAAAAGTAGTGGATTGGAAAAATTCTTGAGCTAAGTGAAAAAAACAATGACCTGTTTATTCACTTTTTTTTTTTCACTTGTACTGTATTGACCAATTTCTTTTCAATTGTCCAAAAATGATACAGTTTGGGCTCCAGTAAGTAACATGCTTCGGAAACTAACACCATTGGAACTAATTACAGTCACTGGACACAGCTACAATATTGCTGAGACACTTTGCAATGAAATATCCAGATATTTATTTCTATGAGTGTAAAGTAGATTTAATTATTATGTATTCTATGTAAGAAAAAACATATATACTATCTACCAAAAAGTATTTGTACACTTTCAGTTTTTGACATTTTGTCAAATATTTAAAAATATACTGGTCGGATTCTTCCAGAACGTCAGAAATATAAAGATTATGTTTCACTTTATATTTATTTACATTCATTTGTTAAGCGGGTAATTAGGGGCCGGCAAAAAAACAAAGAATAATAGAAATATTTGGGATTGCCCTGTACATGAAAATGCACGAAACGACTTATCGCTTTAGAATACAAATATATGAATACAGTAGAATATGTACACGAATTTTTGTGAGAATAGCATATATATTTATGGCGATAGAGCGATTTTTTTGAAAAATTCAAAAAATTCTGGTATGTTTTTTGTTTATATCATGCTGGGTTTTTGACCAAATTTAATGCAAATTTCAGAAAAATTGGCAAAATGCAGTAGAAAAAATGTAGCGCAATTGGAATATAAATGTATTAAATATTTTATGAAATATGAGTAGTTTTATGAAATTATTTTTATCTGCGCATGCGTGAACGAAAAAAACAATTCTTTTACATCATTTAATAGTCAATTCTATGGAGTAACTTATAAAAAAAATCCAATGAAATATTGTGAAAATTCAAAAAGATATCATTATTATAAGTAAGCTGTTTTTACATTGCTCTCTAAAAACTTCTGAATGATAAGGGATTCTCCACAAATTGACATTTTTTATTGACTGACTTTTAGGAAAAAATTAGTATTTAATGTATACAATATCTAATACAATATTTCTGTTAATAAGTATCTTGACATCTGTGATGGAAAAGAATAAAAGCCCTTTTCCTTTTCTATCACAGGTGTAAAGATACTTATTAGCAGCAATATTGTATTTAACAAATGAAGGTAAATAAATATAAAGTGAAACATAATCTTTATATTTCTGAAGTTCCAGAAGAATCCGACCAGTATATTTTTAAATATTTGACAAAATGTCAAAAACTGAAAGTGTACAAATACTTTTTGGTAGATAGTGTATTTTACCTTTAACAGTAGCATTTGAAATAATAATAAAAAAAAACAAATCATGCATTTAGTAGTTTTTCTTTTAAAAAATGTGTAAACAAATGTGATTTTCAAGCCAATTTCAAAGTTCCATATTTTTAAAATCATGTACATATCACTCATAATATTTTTGGTACGTATCCAATAAGCAGGGTATCCATAAGAAGGTTATCCTGCTAAATTTTCATAATTTTTTAGCCAGTCCTTTTTTAGATATTGAACTTCAAATTTGGCGTTTTGATTCTGAGATGCCAACTTTGACTAATTATAGAAAAAGGAGTGTCTCTAAATGTTTCATATTTCTTTTGAGAATAGTTCATTAGGGTATATATTGAGAAAAATAAATGTAAAGGTGAGTTTTACTTTCTTCTATTAAAATTTTTATGTCAAAAAAGACAATTTTTCACTGTAAAAATGATAATTTAATCTTATTTTATGCAATTTTTTTAATCATTATCATAAAAATACCTGCTATGAAAATTTAGTTCATTCATTACTAAATATAATGGTTTTTAAATCATTTTGATACGTTTAGAAATTAAAAAGTTATAAAGGATTCTGTAAAGTACTATTTTCATGAAAAACCGTTTGTGATATGACAAAAAAATAGATGCCAAAAAAATTCAAAAGGTTTAAAATTTTTTAAATCCTTGTTTTAGACACCTAAAAGTACACTAAATTAACTGGTAAAGAATAAAAAAAAATCAAAAATATTGAGCAACATGGTCTGGATGATTTCACATGGATTGACCCCTTTTTTTTTAAATCTTGCTGCTTTTCTTTTTTTTTTTCTCTATGTGCACTTATTACTGTAGGGGAGAGTGGGGAGAAATGAAACACTTTTTACAAAAATAAGAAAATGAACTTTGACACAAAAACAAAAATTTTGTTTTATAGAATACGAAATGAAACATTGACTTTGTAATGTTCTTGAACAATAGAGAAATATAATTTGCAGAAACAATTTCATAATTAAGAAATTAAGAATTCTAAATGTGCCCCATACCTCCCCACCTGCAGGTAGATATGGGACAGTTATAAAACAATTTATGATAAGATACTAAAGTCTACTGTTAGCTATATACAGGGTGTCCCAGAATTAATGGGACATACTTTAAGGGGAGACAAGGGGACATCACAAGGATTCAGAATTGCATAGCAACCCATGGTCGGAAACATCATGGGAAAGCAGTATAACATGTATAAAGGGCGAAGAGACACAAGATTGAAATCATCTGAAATAATTTATTGGTTAATGATATTACATTTACTGTGGTAGATGATATGTGAAAATGTTACAAAAGATGTTCAAAGTTTCCACCATTGCATGGATCGGTAGACTCGCTCAAATACACCTGGATTTTGTTGGATATCCGCAGTCGCAGTAGCACAGATGAGTTTTGCAACCAGATCCATTTCAGATTCCCCAAACGTTGCATACACAGCATTATTCAGTGCACCCCAAAGAAAGAAATCATTGCTGCTTAAATCAGGAGAGTGTGATGGCCAAGGTTTTTCTCCAATGCTCTTGTGAACAGCACAACCTACCGATGAACGAAGATGTTTCCGACCATGGGTTGCTATGCAATTCTGAATCCTTGTGATGTCCCCTACCCAGGGTCATACTGGCCCACCGGGCAATGAGGCAAATGCCCGGTGCGCCCCTCGTCACGTTTTTTTTTTTTTTTTTTTTTTTTTTTTTTTTTTTTTTTTTTTTAAGGGAGTATTTTAAGTTATGCATTCTGTAAGGCGTAAAATTTCAAAAATTTTCTTTTGGAAAATTAAAGGTAATGACATATTTAGCATTTTTATCAAACATTTAACTCCATAGGTGGCTGCGCTGTAGTTATTCTGCTTTTTTTGTGAAAATACAAACGATGAGAAAAAGAGGTGGAATGCCAATTTAAAAGATCCTTATCAGATTTTTTTTTCAGCGCCTCTGTAAGAATAACTTAAAAAAATAATATTATGTTTTTGTAATCATGGTGCCTTTTTTCAGTTTTTTTAGCACCTCTTGTAAAAATAACTTTTAAAAAACTAATATCTTGTTTTGGGAAACAAGGCGCCCTTAGTCAGATTTTTTTCAACTCCTCTGTAAAAAACCCTAAATAAAACTAATATCGTGTTTTGTAATCATGGCGCCCTTGCTTAGATCATTTTCAGTGCTCTTTAAAAATAACTTTCCAAAAACTAATATTATGTTTTTGGAATCGTGGAGCCCTAGATCAGACTTTTTTCGGCGCTTCTACAAAAATAACTTTTAAAAAACTAATATCGATTTTTATAATTATGGCACCTTTGGTCAATTTTCTTCAGCACCTCTTGTAAAAAATAACTTTTAAAAACTAATATCGTATTTTGGGAAACATGCCCCCTTAGTCAGATTTTTTCAACACCTCTGTAAAAAAACTAAAAATAACTAATATCATTTTAATGTAATCATGGCGCCCTTGTTTATATCTTTTTCGGCGCCTCTTTAAATATAACTTTCAAAAAACTAATACCGTGTTTTCTGGAATAGTGGCGCCCCTGGACAAATACTTTCGGCGCCTCTACAAAAGTAACTTTTAAAAAACTAATATCGGTTTTTGTAATTATGGCGCCCTTGGTCAGCTTTTTTCAGCGCCTCTTGTAACAATATCTTTCAAAAAACTACTATCGTGTTTTGGAAAACATGGCCCCCTTGATCTGACTTTATCAACACCTCAGTAAAGTAACCTAAAATGGACTTATATCATGTTTTTGTAATCACGGTGCCCTTGTTTAGATCTTTTTCAGCGCCTTTTTAAATATAACTTTAAAAAAATAATAATAATACGTTCTTTGGAATCGTGGCGCCCTTGGACAGATTTTTTTCGCGCCTCCTCGTGAGCTTTTTGACAGGAAATGTCACCCTGTTCTTGCCACTTTCCGGCCATATCTCCATTTCTATAGTCAATCTATCTTTATTTACTTTAACCTAATTACATTCATCCTATTTTAAAGTTTACTCATTTATTATAACCTTTACAGTCTATTATTTACCTTTTATTAAAATACCATTTTTACCTTTTCATTTAACAGGTTTTCCCTTTATTAAATCTGGTTAACTTTATTAATCTTTCTTTATTAAAGTTATCATTCATATAAACAATAGTTATTTAACTTACCTTATATTTATTTCCAACCCTTTTTACCTTTTAAAACTCCCGGCTTGTTGTTGTTTTCCCATCGTACTTCGTATGCAATCGAAAGCTGTAATGACGTGTTTCTTGACCGTCACAAGGTGACGTCATTTGTCTACCGCCCATTTCCGGTATGACGTTTCGTCATGATGGTTTCTCATTTGACCATCGCTTCACCTGCCTTTTTGCATGCGTAATAAGTTTCTTTTTGTTTCTCTTCTAGTATAAATACTTTGACAATAGCTTAGATCCTTGTCTTAATGTTTCAGTATGTGATTACGTTCGTCTTGTTTAGTTTGAGAGTTATGATTTGACTTTTAGTTTTCGTTTCAACTTACGTGTCTGTACTGTGCCGTTTTATTAGTTTTTGTTAAGTGTTTAGTAAAACTAACTTTACTTGAGACCAAGAAGCAGAGGCGTGATGTTATCTCCTTGATGTTTTCTCCATTTTACTGTGAGCGATGTTAAGGGCTGAAGTCCGTGAAAAAGGGCCGCCGTATTCGAGCCGAGTTTTGAAAGCTTCTCCGTGTTTACGTATGAAGGCTGACAGCTGGTGAAGTGGAGGAAAGTTTTATGATGATAACATTTATTTAGTCAGTAGTTTTACTCAGGTGCACTACTGCTCTTTTTGAATCGACATTATGGCTACAGATCGTCAAGCAATCAGATGTAACATACCTTGTTTACCGAAGTATAATTTTTGCCTGCCATGAAGTCAGTTTATTTTGTTTCCTGTTTTAATTGTTTAATATATTTAAATACCTTTTGTTAATTATATTGTTTTTATCTTTGTTTCTTTTTAAATAAACGTTAGTTTGTTTTTAACTTATTTGTATTTATTTCATCAACATACAGTATTTTAGTTATTTAATTTTCTAGACTTTAACTTTTTACAGGTTTAGTGACTAAAAGCAAAAGCTTCCATTGTGCTAATTAATTTTAATCTCTGCTAATCTTTAATATTCAAAATTTATATCCGTCACTTTTTTCAGCGCCTCTTGTAAAAATGACTTTAAAAAAACTAATACCCTGTATTTTGAAACATGGTGCCCTTGGTCTGATTTTATAAACACCTTTGTAAGAAAAAAAAAAGACCTAAAATAAACTTATATCATGTTTTTGTAATCATGGCGCCCTTGTTTAGATCTTTTTCGGCGCCTCTTTAAATATAACTTTCAAAAAACTAATATCGTGTTTTTGGAATCGTGGCGCCCTGAGATAGATTTTTTTATTTTTTTCAATAATTTTCAAAAAACTAATATCGGTTTTTCTAATTACTGCGCCCTTGATTAGCTTTTTTCAGCGTCTCTTGTAAAAATATCTTTCAAAAAGCTACTATCGTGTTTTGGGAAACATGGCGCCCTTGGTCTGACTTTATCAACACCCCAGTAAAAATAACCTAAAATAGACATATGATGTTTTTGTAATCATGGCACCCTTGTTTAGATCTTTTCCAGCACCTCTTTAAAAATAACTTTTAAAAACTAATATCATGTTCTTGGAATCGTGGCGCCCCAGGTCAGATTTTTTCGGCGCTTCTACAAAAAATAATTTTTAAAAAACTAATATCGGTTTTTATAATTATGGCGCCCTTGGTCATCTTTCTTCAGCACCTCTTGTAAAAATAACTTTTAAAAACTAATATCGTATTTTGGGAAACATGGTGCCCTTAGTCAGATTTTTTTCCTCTGTAAAAAAAACCTGTTTACATTTCTTTAAAATAACTTTTAAAAAAAAACTAATATCAGTTTAATATGATCATGGCGCCCTTGTTTAGATCTTTTTTGGCGCCTCTTTAAGTATAACTTTCAAAAAACTAATACCATGTTTTTGGAATTGTGGCGCCCCTGGACGGATATTTTAGTTAGGAGATACAAACGTATCTCCTCGGGGTTAAAAGAAAATTAGCAGAGTTGCTTAATGCAGATTAGGAAACGCTATTGCTGGATTTAAACCCCGATAAATTTAGATGATACTTTACCGAAATAAAACTAGATTAAATTAAGAAATAAATTATGGTGGACTAAAAATGATGACGACAATTTAAAAACAACTAAACACATTTATTAACAAACATTAAATAAAAATAACAATACATAAACTCAAAAATATATTAACCAATACAATAAATTAACGCATCTTATTTTAATCCTAATAAATCCCATGACATTTAAAAGAGGGCATAAAATATATGGCTTAAGCTTTCTCATAGAAAGAAAAATAAATAACGAATACTGGAGCTCACCGTCATAAATGAACGTATCGTCTAACACTGCTTGACTAGTGATGAAAAAGAATGTCCGCCTCAATGAAATAAAAGTCAGAAGCAAACGTTTCACACACATTCATACCAAAAAGACGTAGGCAGAAGGCATTGACTGTCATAATGAGAATCAACTTAAAAGTCAAAAGAAAATAAAAAAGGTCCAAAAAAATTCATCTCAAGATAGTATGACTATCACAAAAACAGAGCATTAACTTCTCCATATCCACTTAAAAATCTAGCCAAGTACTGCTACAGGTACCATCCTTACCCGGAACACATTCTCCAATAGAAATGTCAATTCTTGACTAACAGGTAATTATCATTAAAAAATATATATACTACTTCAAAAAAAAAATTTTAAATACGAGTAGTATATCCGGGATTTCTGCTACGGCGGAGAGTGAAACCAAACATCTGAATGTGAATCCCCTCCGCCATGCAGAAACTGAAAAATTTGAAATTACCTTAAAATTTAGCTCTTAGAAATTTAATTCCATATACAATTTCCAAAAAAAATTCTTAGTCAACAACTAAACATCCTCCATGACTCTATCCAATGTCGCTTGCCGAAAACCAGGAAACCACCACTGTAATTCAGACAAACTGCAAATCATTACAACAGCAATTCTTTCAATTCTTTTACAGGATAAACAGCCTTTTTCAAAAATCATCAAAAATTGGTTTCCTCTTCCCCTCATTCACTCAAAAATACTGAGTAAATCTATAAATGACCATAAGTCATCTGGGAGAAAATTTACATTTATTCTGGAAAACAGCAAAATCTAGTAAGAGGAAGAAATTCCAATTCAATGAAATTACCTAGCTTACTTATGTGGGGCCAGCCCCCTTTCTTCTCCAAAAGACAAAAACTTATGCTAGGATTCCATATTTGAATTCAGTGCCAAACACCTTGACGCAACTTTGGTCAGACCTTTTCAAAATCAGCCTATTAAAAAAAACTTTCTTTAAAAACAGGCACAGTCTTTCACTCCCCTCACCAGACAATCTGTCACTCCAAACAGAAACACAGCTGCCTCCCCTCTGAAATACCTTCAAATATTTAACATCAAGAATATTTCCAAAACGAAAATGACATTAAACTTTTACCAATTCTTCATTTCCAACTGTTACAGGACCACATCCAGCCTTTCCAAATTCATAACTCTGCATCCATATACACATGTCTTAAAGTAATCTCTATTTCAAAAACCATCTTCAACTTTTATTTTAGAAAAATAACAATTCCAATAACTTAACTTTTATTAAAAATCATAATGTTCATTTTCAAATTAACAGTAAAAATATAAAAAATTATATCAATTAACACACCATTCAATAATCTTAAAATTTAAATTTTAATATGAAATTTGTAAAACATACTTCAAATTTCATCACAAAAAGTAACCGATTTCTTTAAATATAAAAAAATAAAAATACTTTCAAAAACTTAAGATAAATTTCCATTATCATGTTCAAAGAACCCAGAGAATGAAACTCAAACTTCTAACCCAACATTCAGGGGTCCAGGAATCCTAAAAGCAGCTTCTGCCTAACAATTTATCTAAAGATATTAGCAGAGCACCATAAAAACTCCTTAAGCCATGAGAAACATCTGGGCCTTATTTCAAACATGACAATGAAATCTTTAAAATTTAAATCTGTTTTATAAAACATTACTTTTATCAGTCTGAAATATATCAAAGAATAAAAATATATAAAATAACATCTATCTTGTAACAAAAATTTCAGCTAATTAAAAATAAATACAGCTTTAAGATTTCAATCCATCAGTAACTAAATTAGAGATCACCCAGACATTAAATATATCTATAAATATTCAGTCAACTCCCCTTCAAAAACAAACTTCCAAGTTTAATTATGATTCTAGATATACTTGAGGTATCAACCCTCTAAAAACTGAATCATTTACTAAAAACTTACAAAAAATTTACTAAGAAATATTCTAAACTGGATTCTTCATAATTATATATTCAAAAAAAATTTTCTACAAGTTATCTATTAAACAACTGAACCAAAAAAATGCACCAAATGTCCAACTGCCTGGTCATCTATTTGACCCATTAACTTAACATGGAACCATTAATGTTCCCTTATAAAAATGTTAATAAAAACAGTCAAACATTCTTAGCACATCCCTAGTTCAGTTTAAACATCAAGAGAAATGATTTCTAAGTTTTGCTTCAAGAAAAACATGTTTATTAATCCCTCACAATCTCCCTCCAGTTAAATAAAAATCCATATATATATATTTTTTTTTTCATTTAAAATTTAAGATTAACTACTAAAAATGAACTGTACTGTAACTAAAAACATAAATTACCCCCCTCAATTAAAACCAATTAAAATGTTTAGCCTCCAGGGCCAGGTTATCTAACATTTTTAAACCTTAAAGGAAAATCCTGCCCAAGCTAAACATAAAAGTTATCATTGAAGGGATCTTAATTGAAAAATAAAATTCTAAAATGTTAAAAATATAAACTCTAAATTACATTAATTTAATTGCATCTTTACCATTTAAATTCTTTAAACTTTATGAAAAACTTCTTTAAACTTTATGAAGACTGGAGGTCACAAATGAAAGATTATGTTCATGAATTTAAAAACTTTAAACTTTTAAAAACTAAATAAAATTCAATTAAAAATAACTATTTTCCATCATAATCTAGCAACAATACTCAAAAATCTATCCTATAAAGCAATTCACTAACTATTAATACCAGATTATATAAAAATAAATTTCATATTGCTAAGAGTTGACTCAAACACTATACAGAGTTAAACTCACTGGATGAAGAACCTGTAAATATTAAAAAATACAGTACATATAAAAATGCAGTAATTCTACATAATGGGGTTCATATTTTTATTACACATAAAGACACAGCACTAAAAAAAATTGAATGATTATGAACTGGATAATTAAAAATTAAAAAAAATCGTTCCTTTAACACAAATAGCAGTGTTTAACAAAAATTCTCTCAGGAAACAAGTCCTTGACTTCATCAGAAAACTATCTCACGGCCAGTCCACGTTCATCTAATCAAAGAATAGCCAGGTTCACCAGTTTCATTCTTGAAAAATAAAAAGTTCTGTTCATCCGCACCAGTTCAAAAAAATAGACAGTTCTAAAACAAGGCCCATCCGCGACCACTGCCGCACACTGGACAACCTCAAATACAGGCTGCAGAACACCAAATCTTTAATTTTTGCACCACAAGAACTGCACAAGAACACACTTCTAATCCGATGCAGACGAACCAAACTATTTAAAATTTAACATCTCAGCGATAAATATAAGGAAAAATCTCAGGTTCATCAATGGCATCCTCAATTGCACTTAATTCTTGATTTCAATCAGTTAAAAAAAATGATGCTGTTGAAACTTTAACATTTTGACTATAAGCAGCAGAAACTCAAAAATCAGTTCACTTGGCACCATCTCTCGATCAATTGAAGATCAATTCAAAACTTTAACTATAGGCAAAAGAAATGTCCTTGAGATTATATTTCATTTTAGCACCAGTTGAACCATACTGACTTGACACCTAGCTCTTCCGTAGCAAGTAGAAAAAAAATTCCAAGGCATGATGGCAGACACTTCAGCATAATCCAAAAAAGAATCTCCAGGTATTCAGCCTTTTTACCCAATATTTCATGCCATGGGATCAAAAACTAATCATACTTTTACAAAAAATTTAATTTCCTCTAAGTTTCACTAATTACTTTAATTTCACAATTTAAACTCTTAATCAAAAAAATTTAAGTTATAACACTAATTTATTCAATATATATTAACATTATTAAGTCAATCTTACAATATTAATCCATATACTTATATTAAATTACTTCAAAACTCATTTAAATTTCTCTTAAAGTAAAAAAAAAAAATTTCTTTAAACTATAATTATCTTTAAAATTTTTAAACCTTTACTAGAATCTAAATAGACAAAATTTTACCTTTCAAATTTTTCCCAAAAATAAACAATTAACTTTAAATTCTTAAAATTTTTCAAAAACTTTTACAAAAAATACATATAAATCAAATCTAATTATCATTAAACCTTTAATATTTTTACCCTAAACATATTTAATTATCCCTAATCCTTTAAAATTTTTCAAATTTCTACAAAAATCCGATTAAACTATATTTAAATATCGTTAAACAAAAAAATTAATTAACTACAAAAATTTGTATAATATCTTTCAATTTAATTTTATATAAATAACTAAAAATGTAAAAATTTCACTTAACAAAAATATATAAAGCAAATCTTTATACTATTCTAATTAACTTTAAAAATTACTATTAAGTACTCATTTAACTATTACTTAAACATAAAGACAAAGCCTTAAAATAATCTAAAGCACAACAAAAATCTGCTAATTAAACAAATAAAAACGATACTTTATATTCCCAAAGAAAAACATCATCATAATTTCGCCCCCCCCCCCCCTCCGTCGAAATAATCGATGGGGGGGCCGAACCGCCGATCGTCTAACACTGCTTGACTAGTGATGAAAAAGAATGTCTGCCTCAATGAAATAAAAGTCAGAAGCAAACGTCCACTCGATCATGCCCCTCGATGTCAACACTCAGACCGTCAGTTCAAACATCCAAAGAAGCACTGGGAAAAACAACTCGCATAACACGTAGAAAATGTCGAATTCTATAATACGTTCCACGTCTTGTACTTCTTTATTTAAAAGTAATTGAACTTGACTTAAAAACTGTTGACAAAGCTAAAAAGCATTTAAAACTAAAGAAGAGCCGTTGAAACTAAAAATATATTGTAAAATCGGAAACCAGCCGAAAGATTAAAGATGCTGCTACATCACACAAAGAAGGAACGATCGACTTGACTTTCAAACTGCTGGGTATATATATCTCTTGAGCAAACGGAATCTAGTCTACTACGCATCGCGGAAACTACACCCTCTAACGGCTCCCGTAACTTCCCTCTGGAAGTTTCTGATCGACGTCGTCACTGGATTAGCATCTCGCTAAATCCCGACAGTGCCAGACCGCTACCGCCATCTATTGGATAACAAGGAAACCATCTTTAAAAATAAAGAGGGAAATGTGTAGACCGCGATATGAACGTAAACAGATGTACGACTAGTTGAAAAATAGTTTAAAAGAATATATGAAACTTTAATATTGCATTTGAGAGGATGAAGGAATCGTTTTCAAATAAAGGTAAGTGACTTTAAATTTACTAGGAAAGGAATTATTAAAGAGGAATGGTTAAACATGTATACAGTGACAAGAATTAGGGTTGTTAATTCCTAACAATTTTCAGCGCCTCTACAAAAATAACTTTTCAAAAACTAATATCGGTTTTTGTAATTATGGCGCCCTTCGTCAGCTTTTTTCAGCGCCTCTTGTAAAAATAACTTTCAAAATATTAATATCGTGTGTTTGCTATCATGGCGCCGATGGTCAGATTTTTTTTTTTTTCAGTGTTTCTTTAAAAATAACTTTCAAAAAACAAATATCATGTTTTTATAATCACAACGCTCTTCGTTGGATTTTTTTTCCGTGTTTACCTAAAAAAACTTTCAAAAAACTAATATCTTTTTTTGTAAACATGGAGCCCTTAATCAGATTTTTTTTTTTTTTTCAACGCCACAGAAAAATAAATTTAAAAAAAAAATTAGAATATTTTCGTAATGCTGGCACCCCTAATCAGATTTTCTTTTCTTTCTTTCGTTCAGCTCTTTGGTGAAAAGAACTTTAGAAAACAATTATATTGTTTTTGTAATTATACTGCCCCTCACACATACATAAATTAGTGCTCCTAGTTCTAATAAACTGAAGCACTCTATAATTTCTTAACGATAATATAGGCCTTAATGACCTATATTATCATTAATTTATTAAATGATAATATAGGCTAGATTATGAAGAATAATTTTTTAGGAGAGTTTGCAACGGAACTTATGTAAATTATCTTTTGAAAGAAGAATAGGCTAATTTTTATCTCTTTGAAAAGTCAATAATTTTTAGCATCCAAAAATGCCAATATCTAAAAACTGTTTTTATACTGGATCTGATCTGCTTAACCTCTTTAAACTTGAAACACCACCGCAAGTTACACATGTAATCAATATAAATATATAAACCCCTGAAAATCAACGTCGTTAAGAAAAGCGCAGATGTTTGTGTTCAGTTTTCAAAGCTGTTAGTTAATAACATGAGAGTTCCCAATAAGACAAATTGTCATTTCAGGGGGGGGGGGAGGGGTTCAAGTTAACTGAATATGAGCTCTGCATATACCCAGTGTGACTGTAGTAATTAATATCAGGTGTGACATTTTTTATTTATTACACCGAATTTTGAGATTTCTGGAGAAAATGCAAGCAAATCTATTGCTTGGCACAGCCTTTGTAAATGTAAATCTGCTCATTTGAAATACTACCAAAACACATTATGTCCAAGGGAAAAGAAAGTAGCGAAATCAATCAGTCATCTGTTGTCCATTCCACAGAAACTGGAAAAGCATGTGTTTCTAATTTTCAGCCGATAGCCGGTACGGTATACATAAAGTGCTCTTGGGGTGCAACATGCTTTGTTTTTCTCATTTCATTTTCATCCGGTGTCAAAGTATTTGCCTGTGTCCTGAGTTATTTAGATATTTAGTTGTAATCTTAAATATTTTTCTATATAAGCTCGTGCTTCGTACTTTTTTAAAATCGTGTAAGAATACAGCACTCTAAAAATTTCATCACCATTGACGTTGCATGCACTTTGCATAGCAAGATCTATGATTTGCTCATTGAAAAACAATGTAAGGTAAGATTACTTATTATTACTTTTTTATTATTAATAATTGTATCACTTTTGCAAGAGTATTAATATATATATAAACTGTTTAAATCATAACAGTTTCACAATTCAAATCAAAAATTCTATATGATATCATTTTATTGTTAAAAAAAAGTAAAACTTTTTTTTGTTTTAATAATTTACATAAATCGACATTAATCTTGCCCCGAACTAAAATAACTTTTCTCAAAATTTTTACGCCATACTTAGTATTTGTATTCTTGAGCGTATATTACATAAAATATTATTGAGTTGTATTATATAATATTTTGCAATTTTGAGTTTGATACAAATAAATTTTTTAAATTGTTTTATTTTAATATTTATTTTCGATTTGGAAACAATTGTATGGTGATTGTTATTTGGATATTCGGGATAATGTTTGAATTTACTAAGTAAAGTAATATATAGTTAAAATCAAATTTTACTTTTTATTAGTTAAATAATTTTTAATAAATATTAATCCATTAATATTCATAATATTTTAAAGTCAGCTGGGGGTGATGAGTGAAAAAGGATGTTATTGACCAGAAAATTTTCAATGAAAGATTTCATTTCTTGAGATTTGTACTGCGAAAAAAAAAATTCTATTCAGAGCACTTCTAAAACAAAGTAATTTTACTTTTTAAAAGTTTAATTGTTTACAAGGGAAAAAAAAAAAAACCTTTTTAAGTCACATTATCATTTTGTCAATTTCTTGTAAGATAAAGAATTTTTTTTTCTAATTTGAAATTGATTTATATGCTATATGTAAAAAAAAAATCCTTTTTAAAAATAATTCTTGTAAAATATATGCCATTCTTGCCATGATTTGGAATATTGTTACACCAAAATTAGTATTTGTATCCTAGAGGTTGTATTATATAAAATATTATTGAATTGTAAAAAAAAAAATACATGTGGCACTCGGGGACTGCCGCGGTGAAGCTATTGCATAGCATTTTTTATCAACTTATGCAATTATAATTATTTATTTATTTTTTATTTATGCAGTTTTTTTTGTCTTTGATATTAATTCAACAACACTTTTTGAGCGTGATGACCGATAACAATTTTTTTTTTTCTTTTATTGAACTAATAAGTTCAATAAAAGAAAAATCGTTTAAAATACTTTTATTACCTTACAATACATGTAGGTTAATCAGGAATTTTTATCATTGAAACTATACGTTTATGGTAGCTGAAATAAAAAACATAAGTTTGAGACTTGATATTCTCAAAATATCTAAAAAATACCGCGTCAATGTGTGCCGAAGTCTACCAAAAGATACCGTGCCGAAGTCTGCCAAACTGAGGTGACGTTAGCCGGAGTGTTAGGGGATTTTTTTCTCGTTACGAAATTTCTAGATTCTTTCGCCGCGCTCAAAGCCCGCGATAAAAGCTATGCAATACCTTAATAAATTACCAAACAAAATTTGGCCGCGCTACGAAAATTAGATCGCTAGTTATAAGCATTTTAAATTTTCCGAAGCTCACTGTGGGGGTCTTTTGTCACCAAAAATTAACACTGTCTCATAATAAATTACCAAACAAAGTTTGGCCGCACTATGAAAATTAGATTGCGAGTTATAAGCATTTTAAATTTTTCGACCCTCACCATGGGGGATCTCCTGTCACCAAAAATTAACACTGTCTCATAATAAATTACCAAACAAAATATGGCCGCGCTATGAAAATTAGATCGTGAGTTTTAAGCATTTTAAAATTTTCCACCCTCAACGTGGGGGGGGGTCTCCTGTCACCAAAAATTAACACTCTCATTATAAATTACCAAACAAAATTTGGCCGCGATACGAAAATTCGATTGCGAGTTATAAGCATTTTAAATTTTTCGACCCTCACCGTGGGGGGGGGGGGTCACCAGTCACTAAAAATTAACACTGTCTCATAATAAATTACCAAACAAAATTTGGCCGCGCTACGAAAATTTGATCTCAAGTTATAAGCATTTTAAATTTTTCAACCCTCACCGTGGGGGGTCTCCTGTCACCAAAAGTAACACTGTCTCATAGTAAATTACCAAACAAAATTTGGCCGCACTACGAAAAGTAGATCGCCAGTTATAAGCATTTTAAATTTTTCGACCCTCCCCGTGGGGGGGGGGTCTCCTGTCACCAAAAATTAACACTGTCTCATAATAAATCATCAAAGAAATTTTGGCCACGCTACGAAAATTAGATCGCGAGTTATAAGCCCTTTAAATTTTTCGACCCTCACCATGGGGATTTCCAGTCACCAAAAATTATCACTGTCTCATAATAAATTACCAAACAAAATTTGGCCGTGCTAAGAAAATTAGATCGCGAGTTGTAAGCATTTTAATTTTTTTTTACCCTCACCATAGGGGGTGTCTCCTGTCACCAAAAATTAACACTGTCTCATAATAAATTACCAAACAAAATTTGGCCGCGCTACGAAAATTCGATTGCGAGTTATAAGCATTTTTAATTTTTCGATTCTCACCATTGAGCGGGTCTCCAATCACCAAAAGCTGCATTATCCTACCTTGTTTTATCTTAAGACGATTCTTTTCTATACACATTCTATCAGGAATTTTTATTATTGAAACTATAGATTTATAGTAACTGAAATAAGAAATATAAGTTTGAGACTTGATATCCTCTAAATATCTGAAAAATACCGTGTCAATGTCTGCCGAAATCTACCGAATGATACCATGCCGAAGTCTGCCGAGCTGAAACGACGTTAGCCGATTGTTAGGTTTTTTCGTTACGGATGTGTTAGGATATTTCTCGTTACGGAATTTTTGGATTCGGTCGCCGCGATAAAAGCTATGCAATAGCTTAATAATGTTTCGAATTCTGAATTTTGAGTCAATGAATTAATTTATTATTTTAATTTTAATTCGTTTAATTTTAATTTTTTATTTTTTACTTGGAAATATTTGTGTCGAGACTGATATTCAGATATTCGGGATAAAGTTTGAATTAAATAAATAAATGTAATATATAGTTAAAATCAAATTTTAATTCTTATTAATTAAACAATTTTCAATAAATATTAATCCATTCCATATTCATAATATTCCATATTTCTTGTGATTTTTACTATGAAAAAAATTCTATAAAACACTTTTGATACAAAGTATTTCCTTTTTTTTTTAATTTTAATTTTTTACAAAAAAAAGTCACATTGTTATTTTATTAATTGATTCCATAATGGGGGAATTTTTTTATATGTATATATATATAGTCTAAATTTAGTTTGAAACTAATTTGCGTATTATTGAAGAAAAGAAGAAAAAAAATATCCCCCCCCCCCTTAAAAAAAAAAATAAATCACATTAAAAAAACTTAATTCCTATTACGGTTTGGAATTTTTTTTTACATCGTAATTAGTATTTGTATCCTAGAGATTGTATTATATAAAATATTATTGAATTGTATAAAATGTTTTGAACTTTTGTGTTTTGAGCCAATGAAATTGTTTTAATTCGTTTTATTTTTACTTTTTATTTCGAAATAATTTTATGGATGCTGTTATTCAGATTTTCGAGATAAAGTTTGAGTTATATAAGTAAATGTAATATATAGTTAAAAGCAAATTTTACTTCTTATTAGTTAAATAATTTTCAATAAATATTAATCCATTCCATATTAATAGTATTCCATATTTCTTGAGATTTGTGCTATACTTTTTAGGGCATCACAGACAGATACATTTATTTAATATGCAATTCTTCTTCACATATGTTAATTGATGTAATGCGGTTAAAGATAATTAACACGATGCTTAAATTTTGCAAATATTTTAATTTAAATCCCCATTATTTCTCAATAGTAATATTCGGCTTATTTAATCTATCATTAGATAACGTGAGTGAAATTACAGTGATGCCGCTGGACTTGAAAAATCCTGAGTCCCTGGGACCCAAAACTTCTAAAATTTTGGGTCCCTTTTTTTTACCCTTTTTTTACAAAAGCGGGTCCCCACTACTAATAAGTCATGTTTTTCGATGCAAAACTTGTTCACTTGCAAAAGAAAAATGAAATGCAATAATTATTTTAATAATAATAAATAATTAATTAAAACCAATATTAAGTTTTTTTAATTAAGAAAATTTTTCTTTACTTTTTTAAAAATAAATGTGCAAAATATTTATTTAATTATAAAATAATGCTTATTTGTGCGTAGAAGATAACAAGAGTCACTATTGTTAGCATTTCTTTTAAAAAGGGGCAAGACAAATTTATTGAAAGAAACATTTTTTCTAGTGAAATAAAAAAACTTGTTGAGTAAAGGGGTATTTTTAATTTAATGAATGGGTGCGTTCAGGAGTTAAATTTACTCAGAAAGACGTGGAGCAGTTAAAAACGGATTATGAAGCAGGAAAATCCGTTTTTGGAGCAGCAAAAAAAACAATTTTGAAGCAAGAAAATTAGTTTTTGGAACAAGAAAATTCACTCCCGGCATTAAATTCTTTTTTTCATGCTCCTATGACGAAATTTGTGTTTTTTCACGATCTTATGACGAAAGTTACTGTTTTTTTGGGATTTTTTGACGAAATTTGCGCTTTTTGTGAATTTTTGACAAAATTTCCATTTTAACGTTATTTTTAGACGAAATTTGTCGTTTTTTCGCACTCTTTTGAGGAAATCTGTCAGTTTTTCGAGAATTTGTGACGAAATTTGCTTTTTTCTCTAATTTTGAGAACATTTGCCGTTTTTTCGCTATTTTTTGACAATTTGCCGTTTTTTCGCGTATTTTTTGACAAAATTTGACGTTTTATCATGAGTTTTTGACAAAAATTGGCGCTTTACGTGAATTCTTAGACAAAATTTGCTTTTTTTCGCGATTTCAGACGAAATTTGTCGTTTTTCGAGAATCTTTAGACGAAATTTGCCGTAAAATAATCGTTATTTCGCGATTTTTTTAACGAAAGTCGCCTTTTTTGCGATTTTTTGACGAAATTACGCATCCTATGGGACGTGTAAGAGCTATTTTTCTGTGTCCCGTCACAAATTTTTTGCGTATATTTTATGCGCTATAGCGCGTCCACGGCATCCCTGTCGAAAATAGAGGTATATATTTTTTAAAAAGTGTGGTCGAAACGGTAAACGGAAAAAAAGTGACCGGAAAAAAAGTTATCGGGAAAAAAGTGACATAAACTACAAAAGCGGAAAAAATTTGACACGAAAAAAAAGTTACTGGAAAAAAAGTGACAATGAATTGATTTGGGGGATTTATTATTAATTTTAAGGGTTCATTGGTTAAGTATGAAAGGGGGATCGAGGGGGGAAGCTGATAATTTTGGTAAATGGGCTTTTAATGCTGAATTAACTGTTTTGGTTCAATTTTTGGATATACGTTCATACTGAAAAGGCGCTTACCTGATTAGTTTTGAGAAATGACGATTACCTACCCCCCCCCCCCCGCCCTAAATTAGATAAATGGGTTTTTAATGCAAAATTATCCAAAATGTGTCAAATTTGCATATAGGTTCTTTTTGATAAGGGTTACATGCATAATGCCTGAAGCGTTTTGGGAGTTTAATGGTTAAGCATAGAGGGGGGAATGGGGGAATAACCTCTGTTAAATTAAATTAAGAGCTTTTTACGCAGAATTATCCGATTTACTGGGAATTTTGGACGTAGGTTCATTATGATAAGATGTATCTCTGATTAGTTCTGGGGTTCTTTTGCTTATTATAAAACGGGGGGCGAGCAATTATCTTCCCCTCAAACCAGATAAATCTGTTTTTATGCAGAATTATCCGATATGCTTCGAGTTTTGGACATAAGCTCATTATGATAAGACGTACCTTTAGTTATAGGGCTCTTTTGCTAATTAAAAAGGGGGGGTGATTATCCACCCCTCTTAAATTTGATAAATTGGGCTTTTTTTGCACACATATCCGATGTATTTCGAATTTTGGATATAGGTTCCTTCTCATAAAGTAAATCCCTGAAGAGTGTTAAGAATTTAAGGACTAAGTATAAAGGGGTGAAAGGGGGATAATCCCCTTAAATTAATAAATGACTTTCTGCGCAGAATTATCCAATTTGCTTCAAATTTTGGATATAGATTCATTATAATAAGGCGTATCCCTTATTAGTTATGGGGGTCTTTTGCTAATTAAAAAGACTAAGCAGGCTATTATCCCCCCCCCCCCCCCGCTCCTTAAAAAAGATAAATTGTTTTTTTGCACAAGTATTCGACGTATTTCAAATTTTGCTTATAGGTTATTTCTGTTAAAGTGAATCCCTGAATAGTTTTAAGGGTTTAATGGCTAAGTGTAGAGGGGTGAACGTGGGATAACCCACAGCTAATCAAGGATTCGCCTTATCTACATCTAAAATTTGAAGCAAATCGGATAACTGTGCGTAAAAAGCAATTTATTTAATTTAAAGGGGTTATCCTCCATCCCCCCATTCTAGACTTAGCTATTAAAGCCTTAAAACTATTTATGGTTTCCTTTTATTAGAAAGAACGTATATCCAAAATTTGAAATAAATTTGACAAGTGTGCATAAAAAACAATTTATCAAATTTGAGGGGAGGGGTAATAATCACCTGTCCCCCCCTTTTTAGTTACCAAAAGAACCCCATATCCAATCAGGGAAAAGCCTTATCATAATGAATCCATAATCCAAAATTTGAAGCAAATCCGATGATTTTGCATAAAAAGCCATTTATTTAATTTAAGGGGGGTTATATTCTATTCCTCTTCTTACTTATATAAACCCTTAAAACTATTCAGGGATTTACCTTATCAAAAAGAACCTACATTTAAAATTTGAAATCCATCAGATAATTCTGCATAAAAAACGATTTATCTAATTTGAGGAGAGATAAGCAAAAGAACCCATAACTAATCAGAGATAGGTCTTATCATAATGAACCTATGTCCAAAATTCCAAGCAAATCGGATAATTTTGCGTAAAAAGCTATTAATTTAATTTAAGAGAGGTTATTCCCCCTTTCCCCCTTCTATGCTTAACCAATAAACTCCCAAATCTCTTCAGGCATTATATACTACATATTAGCCATATCAGAATGAACCTGTATCCAAAATTTGACACACGTTGGATAATTCTGTATAAAAACCCATTTATCTAATATAGGGCGGATGGGGGAGGGGTAATGGTCCCCATAGGCGTAGCATCGGGGGGGCAAGTGCCCCCCCCAATCATCTGTACCCGGGCGCCAGAACAGATAGCGTAGAGCCGCCAAATGAAAACTTTTTTTTGTGTCTTTATATGCAAAAATTTTTGTATAGATATCGAATTTGAATAAAAAGATCTCACAAACGGAAAATTCAAAAGCAAAACTGAACCAAGTGTATCTTTATGCATTCTGTCATTAAATAAATCAATCTCTACTCAAAAACACTCTTCTGTGTGAAACTGTACTTCATCGACCATTGCCAAAAAACAAACGATTTCCCTAGGGGTTGCAGAGGGGGCGCCAAATGAAGATTTTGTTTGTCTTTGCATTCAAAAATGTATATGTATGAAATTTGCATAAGAATATCTGACAGCCTTAAACCAAGCGTTACTTTAGAGTTTGCAGAGGGAACGCCAAATGAAGATTTTGTTTGTCTTACATACAAAAATGTATATGTATGGAATTTGCATAAGAATGTCTCACAGCCTGAAACCAAGCGATTTCCCTACAGTTTGCAAAGGGGGCGCCAAATGAAAATTTGTATGTCTTGCATACAAAAATATATATGTATGGAATTTGCATAAAAATGTCTCACAGCCTGAAACCAAGGGATTTCCCTAGGGTTTGCAGAAGGGCGCCAAATGAAGATTTTGTATGTCTTACATACAAAAATGTATATGTATGAAATTTGCATAAAAATGTCTCACGGCCTGAAACCAAGCAATTTCCCTAGGGGTTGCAGAAAGGGCGCCAAATGAAGATTTTGTTCGTCTTATATACAAAAATGTATATGTATGGAATTTGCATAAAAATGTCTCACAGCCTGAAACCAAGCGATTTCCTTAGGGGTTGCAGAAAGGGCGCCAAATGAAGATTTTGTTCGTCTTACATACAAAAATATATATGCATGGAATTTGCATAAAAATGTCTCACGGCTTGAAACCAAGCAATTTCCCTAGGGATGTCAGAGAGGGCGCCAAATTAAGATTTTTTTTGTCTTTACATACAAAAATGTTTATGTATGGAATTTGCATTAAAATGTCTCACTGCCTCAAACCAAGCGATTTCCTTAGGGGTTGCAGAGGGGGCGCCAAATGAAGATTTTATTTGCTTTTACATGCAAAAATGTATATGTATGGAATTTGCATAAGAATGTCTCACAGCCTGAAACCAAGCGATTTCCCTAGGGTTTGCAGAAGGAACGCCAAATGAAGATTTTGTTTGTCTTTACATACAAAAATGTATATGTATGAAATTTGCATAAAAATGTCTCACAGCCTGAAACCAAGGGATTTCCCTAGGGTTTGCAGAGGGGGCGCCAAATGGAGATTTTGTTTGTCTTACATACAAAAATGCATATGTAAGGAATTTGCATTAAAATGTCTCACGGCCTGATACCAAGCGATTTCCTTAGGGGTTGCAGAGGGGGCACCAAATGAAGATTTTGTTTGCCTTTACATGCAAAAATGTATATGTATGGAATTTGCATAAGAATGTCTCACAGCCTGAAACCAAGCGATTTCTCTAGGGTTTTCAGAAGGGGCGCCAAATGAAGATTTTGTTTGCCTTTACATGCAAAAATGTATATGTATGGAATTTGCATAAGAATGTCTCACAGCCTGAAACCAAGCGATTTCCCTAGGGTTTGCAGAAGGGGCGCCAAATGAAGATTTTGTTTGTCTTTACATATAAAAATGTATATGTATGGAATTTGCATAAGAATGTCTCACAGCCTGAAAGCAAGCGATTTCTCTAGGGGTTGCAGAGGGGGCGCCAAATGAAGATTTTGTTTGTCTTACATACAAAAATGTATATGTATGGAATTTGCATAAAAATGTCTCACAGCCTGAAAACAAGGGATTTCCCTAGGGTTTGCAGAGGGGGCACCAAATGGAGATTTTATTTGCCTTACATAGAAAAATTTATATGTATGGAATTTGCATAAGAATGTCTCACAGCCTGAAATCAAGCGATTTCCCTAGGGTTTGCAGAGGGGCGCCGAATGAAGATTTTGTTTGTCTTTACATACAAAAATGTAATGGAATTTGCATAAGAATCTCTCACAGCCTGAAACCAAGTGATTTCCTTAGGGGTTGCAGAGAGGGCGCCAAATGAAGGTTTTGTTTGTCTTACATACAAATATGTATATGTATGGAATTTGCATAAAAATGTCTCACAGCCTGAAACCATGCGGTTTCCGTAGGGTTTGCAAAGGGGGCGCCAAATGAAGATTTTTTTTTTTTTTTGTCTTTACATACAAAAATGTGTATGTATGTGTATTTGCATAAGAATGTCTCACAACCATAAAATTCAAAAGGAAAACTGTACCAAAGCATCTCTATGCCTTCTGTCATTTAAATAGGCTAGTCTCTCTTCCAAAACCCCTATTTTATGTGAAGCTGCACCTCATCGATAATTGCAAAAGCAAAGCAATTCCTACGCCAAAACAAAAGACAAAGGGGGCGCCAAATGAAGATTTTGTTTGTCTTAGCATATAAAAATGTATATGTAGAATATATATTGAATTTGCATAAAAATGTCTCTTGAAAATTCAAATTAAAACTGAACCAAATGTATATCTATGCCGTCTATCATTTAAATTGGTTAGTCTCTACTCAAAAATCTTCTTCTGTGTGAAACTGTACCTCACCAACAATTGCCAAAAAACCAAGCGATTTCCCTAGGTTTGCAGAGGGGGGCGGGGGGGGGGGGAATGTGTCTCGGACGCCAAAACGAAAGGCGAAGGAGGCGTCAAATTAAGATTTTTTTTTGTCTTTACATACAAAAATATATAAGTATAGAATTTGGTAAAAATGTCTCATAGCCAGAAAATTCGAAAGGGAAACTAAATCAAATGCATCTCTATGCCTTCTGTCATTTAAATAGGTTAGATTTTACTTAAATAGGCGAAGGAGGCGCCAATTAAAATTTTGTTTGTTTTAATATATACTATAAAAAAAGAATTTGAAACTAAGTGCGCGACGTCGACCCGGATCTACATAAATTTAGCTTTTGTAACTATTAACAATTACTAAAGATATAAGTTAAGCTTAGAATTTTTACAGAATTTCATGCTATCAATATAATGAAGGAGCGAATAAAATAAGTAAATTGATTTTGTATATCAATTTGATAAAATCTAAAATAATGATTAAAATCAGTGTATGTTATACATTAAGATGTTGAAACAAAAGTTAGAAAGAAACTATTATAATGTCAAAGTAATCTTCTATGTTGGGGAAGTATAAAAGTGCAGCTTAAGTCTGCTTGTTTCTTAATTTAATTAATTTTGTAAAGATGGTTTTCTTTTAATAATAACTTATAAATAAATGTGATTAATCAAGACATTATCTCAGTCTGTTTTATTTAGTGATAAGTTTATGTGTGTCATCTTTTCTAGGAATAATTTCCTTGTAGCATATTTGTTACATTTTTCTGTTTGGGTTACAAATGATTTACAAGGAAAAACTTCTTATAGTCCTATTAAAATATTTCTATATATATATATATATTTTTTTTTTTTTTTTTTTGGGGGGGGGGGGGGCAAAGTTATTTTAAATTGAAATTTTGCGAAAAATTTATAAGTGACAGGGCCCTTGTAAATAATCACAATGCAAACTTATGTATTTATTATAATTAACATTAATTAATTAACCTATTTAGAGCGACGGTTATATTTAATTATTTTTTATCTCGCGATGTCTTATCACTAGAATTTCTTATGTGTGATCACAATGATTTGTCATTTTAAGTAAATTAAATAGTACCAAAGTTACTTTAGAGGTGCGGTTTGGAAATGTTTGGATAGAGAATGTACAATTTTAACCAGTTATAAAGAGTGTATTTATATCTTTCCAGCAAACTGCAAAATTAAATGTTTTTCGCTTATTAGAAAGAAAAAAACTGTGTTGTTATATGGTACAGTGTCAGTATTAACCATTCAAAATGCATTAGGTCAATGTTTTGAGAATCTAAAGAAATTTTGTTCTATGATTTTCTTGGGGGGGAGGGTGTAAAATCCGAGAACACTGTTTCCCACTGGCACAAAATATCATTTTCTAACTAGCGCATGAAGCAAAAATATGAAATAATATAAAATACAACTCATGATTACCTTATTATTTTATAAGAAGCCCAAAAACAACTTTTGTTAAGTTGGTAGTACTTTATCATTGATTTTATTTTAAAAAAACCGACAAACTAAAATTTTTTATCATTGCTAAATATTGTAAGAAATTGTTTTTTCAATGTAACTCTCAGATCCAAACTGCATTTTTTCACACATTTTTTTTTTTTTTTTTATCCAAACAGGTGCTCTTATTTTCAATTTTATAACTGAATAGTATTTTCTACTTTTCGATAAACTCAGAAATACTTTTAGAAGAGTTGTCAATTTGGCATTTCGAACTGAATTTCCGGGGCGGTGATAGTGAGAGTGAGGCAAAAAAATTACCTCCTTGAGACAGTAATCTGCCTTAAGATGTAATTCGTTTATCGGAAAATAGAAATAAAAACATTTGATCATAAATCTCTTCAATAATCACGATTGCAATTGTCATGCTTTTAAGTTTAAAATTTAGTCAGAAAATATGTCAGGAAGTTTTTTACTGTTATGCAAGGAAAAAAAAAATATCTTTTCGAGAATCGGCTTAAATGTCTGTTTAAATTCTTTATTTTCTGCTTTTGGCAACATATATTTTCTTTACATATTTACAAATTCATTTTCATTAGTATATATAATACAATGAAGATTTGAAACTAGAAAAGTCCTGAAAATTTTCACCATGATTTTCAATAATATATTCAACTGTCTTCGGGATTTATTATTGTTATTATTCATCTTATTATTATTAGGTTTTTTTTATTTCCAGTCCATATTTTCAATGAATCTTGTAGTAAAGAATATGAAAAATACTATTTTTTCTTCTAAAAGATATGTTTTCAAAAATAAATATTTTTGTAAATTACAAAGATGATTTAATTTTTTTTCTGTAAAATTTAAAACTTTAAAAAAAAAAAAATGAAAAAGAATTACATTTTTTAGAAAATATACCGATCTTCAAACATGATTAATATTTAACATTTTTAAATTAAAATTTATATTTTTAAATCAAAATTGACCTTTTTTTTTGGTATTATTTACCCATTATACGTAGCATAGGGTAAATCTTGCAATCGTTTTGAAAATCGAAGAAAAGAAATTTTGGCGGATTTACATATTTTATTTAATACAGATTCCAAAAAACATTTTTATTTCCAGAAAAAAAAAAATGCCGTCCGTCTGTGTATTTGTAAATGCTCTATCTCCCGAACAAATTGAGATAGAGACTTGAAACTTTGTATGTTCTTAGTATATAAGGATGGAACGAAGCCTATTTAATATCAGTAACCCCGATTATTCGGAACTATTTTTTTCGGACTTTCGAAAAATTCGTTCTGATGAAATGTATATGAAGTTTTCGAAATTTTGTATTTTAATGAGTGGGTGTAAAAGGCAATAAAATAACACAAATTTTGCATAAAGAATGAAGTCGATCGGATTATTAGTTGCCGAGATATTTGTAATCTTATTTTCTACATTCTTCGGTTTCTCATGACCCTGTATTTCAATTTCAATTCAAAGATATATTTTAATTGAAAATGAGACCCTTAATCCGACGCAGTAAACTGTCAGTTAATATGATTATTATTTTTGGAGTTATAAGGATGTTTCGGTTACACAATTCGGTACTACTTGAATAGCTTGGCGTTTTATATAATTTGTCGAAATTGGTTCATCAGCAATTCATTAACTCCTTCGCGACGAGAGCCTTTTACGAAATTTTTAATGTTTGACAACAATTGTTTAAAACAGAAATTTGTGCATTATTAAATCAAGAAAATGCTCCAATTAAATAAGGCAAATTTTACAGTAAAATTTTGCTGTCGCGGATAAACAGGGATTGTTAAGTCTTTTTGCGGCACGTATACGTATCGCATTATATTTAATAGAGCATTACTATGTATATTAAAAAATTTAAATATACGATTAAATTTTGTTTTGAAATTGCAATGCATTTTATAAATATTTCATACATGTTTTATTTTCATATATTATATTATGCATATCCATGATGGGTAAGTATTACGGTGGCCTCCCCAATGACTAGTTTTTTATTCATTTTATTTATTCATTCATTTCACATTTATTCATTCATTAACGGCTCTACATAAAAATTTAAGCGAAACAGATAAAATATGGACCATTTTCATTGGTTATGAACTTTCGCGAGAATAACAATTATAAATGTGTTTTACGAATCGATACTACTTTGACAAAATCACTATAGAAATTATAATATGCTCAGATTAGAGATCATATAATCGGACAATCATATCGTATGTGAGCACAAACTCAATTTCATAAGCAGAGTCGTGCTGGACTAAGTCTTATGTATACATTATATTTTTTTTTTTTTTTTTTTAATACCATAGTCGAGTCAGAGCGAAACTGGATCTAGTTGTTTACAGTGGGACAAGCAATTATGTTTTGAGGAAAATTAATAGATTAATCGGGCCTCTAAACAAATGTAAAGGACCGGGCCAGCAAAAAAATTGAACGAACCTACCGTTCCGGATCGATAAAAAAAAAAAAATTAAGCAGGCCTACCGGCCCGATATAAAGATCTCTACTGGGCTGATGAATCTGTCTTTCGCAAGAATATGTATAATTGTGCGTCACGAGCCGATGATAGCTTGACAATATCAATAAAGAATTTACGAAGTGTCCAGCATATAGATCGGCATCGGACAGTTATATGGCATCTGAATCAGGGCTTAATTTTTTTCAGCTCAGGCTTGTACCGGTCTAAGATCAGGCTTGCATTTTTTTACACAGTCGAGACGGGACAAAACTAGGTTTAATTTTTCTCCGGATGTAGAGGGCAAGGAATATGTTCTGTAAAAATGTTATTAGCGATAATGAACGTATATTAGTATAATCTTTGTAAGTACACCTTAAGGTTACTCTCAAATTCCCAGCTCAACAATGTGAAATTTGACACACTTTCTGACTCATTTTTCTCTATAAAGGCATAAAATTAACAGGCTGATGATTGGAGTAATTTGTAATCGATTAGCATTTTTCATTTTTTTAAATAAATAAATAACTTTTTGATTTATAACCTATTTTAATCACTTGGTGACAAGTTTTTCTTCTCCCTAGTACGATTGCGTCTTGAATTTCGATTAAAAATGACAACTTTGGCAGTATTTTCTCAAACATTTTTTGTCTTTTACGAAAAATGGAAAATTCCATTCGATTACACAGTTTCTGAATAAGAACGTCTGCCAATTTTATGTGTTTTCGAAAAGAAAGGAATTCAGAAATGTATCAGAAAGTAGTTAAATTGGATCAGAATAATAATTTACTGAAAAATTCGGGGGTCATCCATAAAATAATTTTTCCGTGGCTAGAAAGAAACAAAATAGAACTACCCAAAAAGAACTATTACAAAAGATACAGCTATGTTTTAACTACAAATCCACATTAGAACCAACGGAATTAAAACGCTTGTCACAACGTGGGATAAGTTTTTGAGTCCAGTGTCATAGAAGTCTGCCACCTGGGAATGGAGGCAGGAACTTGTTACAGTTGTCAACTCACGTCTCATCAACCGTTAAAATCTTGTTGAGGTATTCATTTCCTTCATTGTAATATCGCTACAGAAACATCAATGCTGCTTTCCCACGTTTGTTTTTGTGTTAAGGTGCAAGTTGATTAGGCACCCACCTGGCGCACAGTTTCCAGATAAACAGGTGTTTCGAGGTGGTTTCCTGCATTGAGAATCTTTTTCGCGCTATTTAGAGCGATACCACGCTGAGGGCAACGAGTACTTCAACAGAATCCAATCCGGGTAGTTATGTTTTATTTCTGTTTTAATGCCGTGGAAAACTCGTTTTTCGATAACCCTCGTATTTCAAAATCTACTTTTTTTATAGTTTCAAAGGTTAGGATTTTTTTTAACCACCTTTTTTTAAAATTCTAACCTACATCAAGTTTTATGAATCTTTATTTGAATATTGAAAAGTCTTAAATGTCTAAGCAATTATTAATGCTGCTATTGAGTATTTTCAGGCATTTTCAGGGTATTTTGTGAACACATAGTAATTTAAAGTATATTGTAAAATTATCCAATTAATACTTATGTTTTTTCGCTGATTTTTTGTACGAGCAGGACCTGGCCCTAAACTATGAAAATATAAACGGGCCGGGCTGGGGTGAAACTTTTAATATACATGCCGGGCCGTGCTGAGCCCGTGCCTGGAAATTCCTGTAAATGTAGACCTCTAGCATGTTCCACTGGGAGGACATGCTAAAGAGACGGTCACCACATGTACGAAATTTATTCTGCGAGCCATTTTTTGACCGACAATCATTTTCAGGGAATTTCTTTATCTCTCTTGATCGTTTTCCTCCCTGTTTTAAAACATTGTGAACTCTTTGACAAAAAAATGCAAATTTCTGTATGTTTTAGTTCTGAATTTCTTAATTAAAATTAAACCTTTTAAAGTTCCAAAAAAAAAAAAAAAAAAAAAACGCGAATTATTTAACAGAATGAATTTATATTTGTTAGTTCTATGACGCCTACCAAAAGAAAAAGATTTTTTATTACCAGGGTTTCATACAGAGTTGGGAAGAAAAAATCCAAGGAGTACATAAAAACTCCAACACAGCCCCAATTCCACAGGGATTCTGCGGGGGGGGGGGGGGGTATTCGCGATCTTCAGACGAAATCAGTGCTTTCCCGCGATCTTCAGATAAAATCAGCGATTCATCTGCGATATTTTAGCACAATTGGCGATTGTTTGCGATCTTTTGTCGAAATCGGTGGGTTTTTTGAAAGATCTTTTGATAAAATCGGTGTTTTTCTGTTTTTCTTATTTATGAAATCGATGTTTTTTCGAGGATTTTTAATCAAAATTTGCATTTTTATATGATCTTTTCTCGGAAACGCCATTTTATTCCCGCAATCTTTTGACGAAATCGTCATTTTTTCCCGCGATTTTTTAACGAAATCGGCATTATATCCACAATCTTTAGACGAAATCGACGTTTTCCCGCTGTCTTCAGACGAAATTAGCGTTTTATCTGCCATATTTCTTGACACTTTGGTGGCTATTAGTATGATCCTAACCAATCCACAGGGATGCCGCTGGACTTGAAAAATCCTGGGTCCCTTTTTAACAAAAAAGCGGGTCCCCACTAATGAGTCATATTTTTAGATGCAAAAATTGGACTTGTTCATTTGCATTAGAAAAATGAAATTCAATAATTATTGTTTTAATAATAAATAAAAATATAAAACCAGTATTAATTGTTTTTAAAATTATGAGAAATTTTCTTTACTTTTTTAAAAATAAATTTGCAAGATACAAATTTAACTATAAAATATTGAACATTTGAAAGTAGAAGATAACAAGTATCACTATTGTTTGCATTTCATAAAAAAAAAGGGGGGGCAAGACTGATTTATAGAAAAAGACATTGTTGCTGAAAAAAAAAAGAATACTTTGTTGAGTAAAGTGTTGAGACTTTTTGTTTAATGAATGGGTGTTTTCCTGAGTTGCATTTACTCAGTAAGACTTGGAGCAGTCAAAAATGGATAGTGAATCACAAAAATCCGTTTTTCGAGCAGCAAAAAAAAATAATTTTGAAGCAAGGAAATTAGCTTTTGGAACAAGAAAATTCACTTCAGGCATTAACGTTTTTTTTTTTTTTTTTCCCCGTGCCCTTTTGACAAAATTTGAGTCTTTTCACGATCTTTTGACGAAATCTGCCGTTTATTCAGGATTTGTTTTCACGAAATTTACTTCTTTCGAGAATTGTTTAATGAAATTTGCCGATTTTTCACAAATATTTTGACGAAATTTGCCGTTTTTTCGCGATTTTTAGACGAAATTTGTCGTTTTTTCGCGATTTTTTGAGGAAATTAGCCATTTTTTGAGATTTTGGACGAAATTAGTCATTTTTTCGCGAATCTCTTGAATAAATCTGTCGTTTTTTTCGCGATTTTTTGACGAAATCTGTCGTTTTATCGCGAATTTTCGACAAAATTTGTTGTTTTTTTGCAATTTTTGAGGAAAGTTGCCGTTTTTTTCCGAGATTTGTGACAAACATAGCCATTTTTTCGCGAATCTTTTGAAGAAATTTGCCTTTTTTCGTAATTTGTGACAAAATTGGCCATTTTTCGCGTATCTTGACGAAATCTGTCGTTTTATCGAAAAATTTTGACAAAATTTGCTGCTTTTCCCAAATTTTTTGACAAAACTTGCCGGTTTATCACGATTTTTTGACGAAATCCGTCGTTTTTCGCGTATTCTTTGACAAAATTTGCCGTTTTATCGCGATTTTTAGACGAAATTTGTCGTTTTTTCGCGATTTTTTGAGGAAATGCCTGCATTTTTTCGAAATTTTTTGAGAAAATTAGCCATTTTTCCGTGAATCTGACGAAATTTGCCGAAAAATAATCCTTATTTCGTTATTTTTTAAACGAAAGTCTCCATTTTTATGCGTTTTTTTAACGAAATTACGCGTCCCCCGGGACGCATAAGAGCTATATTACTGCGTCCCATCGCCTATTTTTTGCGTATTTTATGTGCTATAGCGCGTCCGCGGCATCCCTGCAATCACTGCTGTGCTTCTGATGAATGACGTGCATAATAGGTTTACCGTGCGTTTTATAATCGCGATTTCTTTTTCTTTTTCAGGAGCAATATCGCTTGCGTGCAAAATCGCAAAACAATTTAAGGAGTTTCTAAAAGTATTTTGTTTATCTAAGTACTAGTTGGGAACATTTTCTTTTCTAAGTAGTTTCTAAGGAGTCCAAGGAGTCTGTGCGAACCCTGTTATTACTTTTTGGAGGCTAAGGGGAGGGGGGGGGGCGCCAAATTGAAAATTTGCCAAGGAACGCAGTTTTTACTTCGCTGGTGCCCCCCCCAAAAGTTTTGGTCACGCTACGCCTATGATGGTCCCTTCCCTAAACTAATCAGGCAAGCGTCTTTTCAGTATGAATGTATATCCAAAAATTTAACCAAAACAGTTAATTCAGCATAAAAAACCCTTTTACCTAAATTATGAGCCCCCCCCCCAATCCCCCTTTCATACTTAACCAATGAATCCTCAAAATCAGTAATAAATCCCCAAAATCAATTCCTTATCACTTTTTTTCCGGTCACTTTTTTCCTAGATTCAGTGGAAACAAACCCTCTAAATTGGCTTGCCTAATATCAAGATTTTTTTAAAGTGCAATGTTTGCGGAGAACTATTTTCGTGTCTATTACATTTCTGTAATTATATATTATTCTTTTGGGTGACATATATACTTTAGGAATAAAGTTTTTATAACAATGTACTCGTATATTATGTAGTATGTGTGTGTGTGCATATATATATATATATATATGTGTGTGTGTGTGTGTGTGTGTGTGCGTGTGTATATATATGTAAAAAAGGGCGCAAATCCTTATATATATATATATATATATATATATAGAAGGATTTGCGCCCTTTTGTAAGGCAATCGGCGCCCTTGTTATCCATTTTGCCACCGCCCTCTCTGTTACGCCAGTACGACCCCCCTGCCCCTACCTTTCCTTTAAGTTTGTCCCACTACTGGGATACCCTGTATATAGTCTAAGATAGGGATGCACTACCGTGGCCCGTGAATTTCGTCAATTTACAACTGGAAAAAACTGCAATTTTTCTGCATAGGTCGCAGAAAAAAAAATTGTCAATTTACCACGGTAAAATATAAAATTTCGTCAGTCGCTTTAGAATCGCAAATTTCGTTGATCAGGCACGGAAAAATCGTGAATTTCATTGATCAAGTGCAGGAAAATAGCGAATTTTGTCGGTGATACTCGGAAAAATTTCGTTCATTAGCTATAGAAAAATCACGGATTCTGCTCATGAAGCTCAGAAAAAATAGTAAATTTCGACGACTGAGCGCGGAAAAATCCCGAATTTTGTCGGTCGGACGCGAAAAATTGCAGATTTCGTTGATTGCGCAGGAAAAGCTTTTAGTGGCTAGGTAAGATAGCCACATAATTTTGTTTGAAATGCTGGTAGATGAAGAGATAGATTAGCTGCTGTAGGTGCACATAAAATAAAATCAGGACAAAACTAAACTTAAAACATTATATTAATTCACAAAAATAAGTTGATAAGAGCTCCAAGCTCCAAGCGACATCAGGCAAGCGGGAAGGACAGAGTGAGTATCATTACGGTTACAGGCAAAAAGTATCTTGGTTACAAAGGGTTGAGTTGTAGGAAAAACATAACATAGAGTTGAGTTGTAGAAATACATAACATAAAGTTGAGTTGTAGAAAACATAACATAGAGTTGAGTTGTAGATTTCAGATTAAATTAGAAAATAGAGTTCCTGTATAAAGTTTATATAACAGTTCGGTTGTAGTTAACCGCTACATTATTCCCCCCCAAGTACCACAGGTACTGACACTTTCACAGGTAGCGGGGATTAAACCGCACAGTTCTACCGGAACGAGTTGTAGTTGTTGATGGCGCAATTGGTGTCACTGCAACAGGGTCGTCATGTGTCACACTCTGAGCTGGCGGGTCCTTACGAATGGTCACTGGAGATGCAGGTGTGACATCCTCTTGAAGAAGGAATGCCGGTTTGAGGCGATCCACACTAATTACGGCGTCTCTACCATTAATAAGCACAGTAAAATGTTTAGCAGTGCGATTGGTTATTTGAAAAGGTCCATTATATGGCTGTGTTAATGGAGGTTTTACGGAATCACTGCGCACCAAGACATGTGTGCAAGTTTCCAGAGAAGGGTGCACAAAAGGAGTTTTGCTGGTATGTGCAGATGTGGGAACTGGAGTTAACTGGTGCATGGTGTCACACAGAGTCTGGAGAAAAGTTGCAGGATCAACGCTAGACAGTTCTGAGGGATTTGAAGGCTGCAAAAATTCACCCGGTAGAGATAGTGTAGATCCATACACCATTTCGGCACAGGTACCTTTAAGGTCTTCCTTGAATGAGGTGCGGATACCTAGAAGCACAATTGGTAGGGATTCTGTCCATCGGGCTTGGTTATGGCATTTCAAAGCTTGCTTCAAGCTGCGATGGAAGCGCTCGACAAGGCCATTACTCGCTGGATGGTATGGGGACGTCCTGATACGATGAATGCCCAAGATTTTTCTAAGAGACGAAAACAGGAGGGACTCAAATTGACGTCCCTGATCAGTGGTCAGGATCTTTGGAACACCAAACCTTGCAATCCAATGGTTTACGAAGGTTCTGGCAATGGTATCAGCGGTAATGTCTTGCACAGGTATAGCCTCTGGCCAGCGGGAAAAACGGTCAACAAATGTGACCAAATAGCTGTTCCCTTCTGAAGGTGGCAACGGTCCCACAATGTCAAGATGGACATGTGCAAACCTCTCAGATGTTGCAGGAAATTGTTGAAGTGGACTATGTGTGTGCCGTTGGACTTTTGATTTCTGACAGCTCATGCAAGAGCGTGCCCAATTAGCAATATCTTTGGCCATACCTTGCCAAACAAATTTTTGCTGAATAAGTTTTTGGGAGGCTTTGATGCCAGGATGCGATAAATCATGGAGACTTTGAAACACTATGCGGCGAAATTTCTGTGGTACATATGGACGTATCTTTCCAGTACTGATATCACAGTATAAAGTAGTTTCTGGAGAAACATGCAGCTTTTCAAACTTTAGAGATGTGTCAAGATTGGACAATAATTCTGTCAATTCGTTGTCATTGGCCTGTTCTTCAGCCATGGATGCAAAGTCTGCTGAGGACAATTTTATCTCACTTATGCGGGATAAGGTGTCGGCCACGATATTTTGGGATCCGGAGATATGCCGAATGTCAGTTGTGAATTGAGAAATGTAATCTAGGTGTCTGAGCTGACGAGGGGAACTCGAGTCAGACATTTTAGAAAATGCAAATGTTAATGGACGATGATCGGTGTAAATTATAAAATGCCTTCCTTGCAATGTATGCCTAAAATGTTTAACAGCCGAATAAATTGCAAGGAGCTCTCTGTCATAGGTGCTGTAATTTTGCTCGGTTGGGCTCAATTTACGTGAAAAGAAGGCGAGAGGTAATAACTTGTTATCATCTACAACATTTAACACCGCACCAATAGCAATATCCGAAGCGTCAGCACTTAAGGTCAGCTGTTGATGCGGGGCATGGTACGCAAGAGTTGCGCAGTTTATAAGGTCTTTTTTACAAGTTTCAAAAGCCTGCGTCAAAATATCAGTCCATGGCACAGGACGCTTGTCATTCCTTTTAGAATCTTTTAACAGTTCGTGTAAAGGGGCTTGGGTACGGGCAGCATGAGGGATGAAACGTCTATAAAAATTTATCATGGCTAAAAATCGCCTTAAATCAACAATTGTTTGAGGCTTAGGGAAGTCTACTATAGCCTGAGTTTTCTGGGGGAGTGGTTGAACACCAGAAGGTGTTATGAGACAACCAAGGAAAGAAACTGAAGTTTTGCCTAAAATGCACTTTGCCGGATTTAATTTTAGCCCATGTTGACTCAAGCGATCAAGGACCTGTCGGAGATGGCATTCATGTTCCTCCTCATTGTTGGATGCAATGAGGATGTCATCTAAGTACGGAATGCAAAAATCCAATCCTTTTAAAACTTCGTGGATATAACGTTGGCAAGTCTGGCCAGCATTTCTTAAACCAAAAGGGGTATATACAAATTCAAAAAGGCCGAAGGGGGTTGTTACGGCGGTTTTTGGGATATCCTCGGGATAAACGGGAATTTGATGGTAAGCACGAGCCAAATCTAATGTGCTAAAAATTTGCTTCCCATGAAATAGCTGCGTACAGTCCTGAATGTGGGGTAATGGATATCTATCAGGGATAGTGGAAGCGTTCAGACGACGGTAATCTCCACATGGGCGCCAGCTACCATCAGCTTTGGAAACCATATGTAGGGGACTTGCCCACGGGCTATTTGATGGTCGTACAATGCCCTGTGCCATTAGAAACTCAAATTCTTGACGAGCTGCTTTGAAGAGTTCCGGCGATAATCGACGCGGTTTAGAAAAGACAGGGGCGCCTTTAGTCTCTATATGATGATAAATGTGTGGGGCTTTATTTTCCTTGCTTGCACGAGAAGGATTAGTCAAATCAGGGTATTCAGATAAAATTTTATCAAATTTGGTAGGGCCGAGAAGTACGCTTAAGGTACTACTCCCAGGTAAAACTTTGGCGATTTTCCCGTGTGATGACAACAGAGTTTCTGCGTCAATTATGCAATTGTTCTTGGCGTCAACAAGTAAATTGAAATTTTTGAGGAAATCAACACCGATAATTGGCTGATTCACTTTTGCAATGACGAAAGACCAAGTAAAATTTCTTCGCAAATTTAAATCCAGGGTCAAACGTTTTGTGCCAAATGTTTGAATTTTTGTTCCGTTTGCAGCATAAAGTACTAAACCCTCATCAATAGTACTATGTTTAAAGTAATTTGCCGGCAAAACTGAAATATCAGCCCCAGTGTCGACGAGGAAATTTAATTTTGAGGTAGGGTCGGCCAAAAGAATGCGATTAACATGGCGGTCGCGATTATGGCCCTGATGCGATCGCCGGTCTAGTTTTCCGTGCGAAAGGAACAGGGAGCTGAGCATTTTCTAGCTTTAGAGCCAAAATTTGTGTGATAAAAACAATGATTATTGGCAGGTTCTTTGTAACGACTTCTGGATCGGCTGCGCCGAAAATTCCTATCACGTGATTGAAAATTCTCTCTTGGGCGGCCCCGCTGATTAATTTTGGTTGTTAACTCACTAACTTGTTGAGTTAACTGTGCGATTTGTAACTCAAGGGACGAAGTATGAGCATTTGAGGTGCTTGGAACATTAGAAGCTGAATTTATTTGGGGAAATATAGCTAAATCATGAATTTTATCAGCAACAGGAGCCAGTTTTGCTAAATCCTCATTCAGTGCACCCACAATACTGCGTGTAGTCGTGGGCAAACGTGAAAGCCACAGCGATTTTAAGAGTGGTTCCCCTACGGTAGTGCCAGCCAGGGTCCTCATGCGAGCCAGCAACTGAGATGGGCGTAAGTCGCCGATCTCTACCCCTTGCAACAATGTGCGGATCCGCGATTCCTCACTCTCTGAATGCGAATCGATCAATCGTTTTTTTAACGCCTCGTAAGGTCGATCGCCCGGAGGGTTAGTAATAATATCACTTACGGAGATCAAAATATCGGCGTCAACGGCCGCGACCACGTGGTTAAATTTTGTAACTTCGCAAGTGATTTTAGCCAATGCAAATTGGGCTTCGAGGCGAAAAAACCATAATGATGGATTCGTCTTCCAGAAAGGAGGTGGTTTAACGCCTACATGAGATACCTGACTAGCACTTTCGTTAAAAGTATCGTCTGGCATGATTGAGAATATATATAAATACACAAAATAGAAACAATAATAAATAGTAAAAATAAATTATATACAATGCATTGAGAGGGGAAAAATTGTTACTACACGCGATAGGATTGAGCCGAATTAGAGCACCAGTGACAGAGCGAAAGAATTTAATTCATAAATTAGCATGATTGACATAAAAAAATTTTTGCTACTATAGAAAATTAACATGATTACAAGATATTATGAATAATGGGACTTACCGATCATCACGATAGAATTACGGTGCACCGACACCTTGACGCACGATCCTGCACATTACGTACACACGTGCAGTAAAATTATTTATTTGGCGATAATATGACCACAGATGGCCAAAACGATATCTTGAGGAACTAACAATGTGTCATTTCCGTAGTTCCTAGGCCTCCGCTCAATGATGGAGTAAGATTACGAGCGGATCCAATCAGCAGGCGCGTTTCATTTTCAGAGTCACCACTTTAGTGGCTAGGTAAGATAGCCACATAATTTTGTTTGAAATGCTGGTAGATGAAGAGATAGATTAGCTGCTGTAGGTGCACATAAAATAAAATCAGGACAAAACTAAACTTAAAACATTATATTAATTCACAAAAATAAGTTGATAAGAGCTCCAAGCTCCAAGCGACATCAGGCAAGCGGGAAGGACAGAGTGAGTATCATTACGGTTACAGGCAAAAAGTATCTTGGTTACAAAGGGTTGAGTTGTAGGAAAAACATAACATAGAGTTGAGTTGTAGAAATACATAACATAAAGTTGAGTTGTAGAAAACATAACATAGAGTTGAGTTGTAGATTTCAGATTAAATTAGAAAATAGAGTTCCTGTATAAAGTTTATATAACAGTTCGGTTGTAGTTAACCGCTACAAGCTCATCAGTTTTGTTGATGATGCACGAAAAAATTTCAAATTAAATTCATCGCCATCGGAAAAATCGCATGTTTTCTCGGTTTATAGTGTGAAAAAAACGCGAATTTCGTTGATCGGAAATGAAAAAATCGCGAATTTTGTCAATCACGGACAAAATTTAATCGCGAATTTCGTTGATAAGGCATGAAAAAATTGCGAATTTTACGATGTGCGGAAAATTTGAAATCGCTGATCAGCTGTGAAACAATAGTCAGTTTTCTTAGTTTATGAAGAGAAAAAAATCGCGAATTACATCTTGGCGCGTAAAAAAAATGCAGATTTCGTCAAAGTTAATTAAAAAGCTTGAATTTCGCTGATTGGGCGCGTAAAAATGCGTATTTCGTCAGTTAAAGCGGAAAAAATGCTAATTTCATCGATATGCACGGAAAAATTTGAAGTTTTTATGATCGGGTCCCAAAAAATCGCAAATTTCATTAGTCGGGAACAGGAATACCTTAATTTCATCGATCATGCTCAAATAAAATCGCGAATTTCGTCAATCGGCTTTTTAAAAATGGCGATTTTATCAATTGGATTCGTAAAATCGCGAATTTTGTCAATCTGGCGCGAAAAAATTTCGAATTTTATCTATCATGTGAAGAAAAATCGGGAATTTCGTCGATCAGCTTTGTAAAAATCGGGAAATTCGTCGATTGGCTTCGTAAAATTCACGTATTTTAGCGATCGGCTTCGTAAAAACTGCGAATTTTGTTGATCAGACGCGAAAAGATCATGAATTTTCTCAATCGGCTTCATAAAAATTGTGAATTTTATCAATCAGGCTGTGAAAAATCATAAATTTCGTCGATCGGTTTTGTAAAAAATCGCCAATTTCGCCGATCAGGCGCGGAAAAATCGCCAATTTCGCCGATCTTGCGATGAAAAATCGGAAATTTTGCCGATCAGTTTCGTGAAAAGTGCAAATATAGTCGATCATGCGTGGAAAAATTACAAAATATGTTTATCGAGCACAGAAAATTCGGGAATTTAGTTAAATAGGCACAGAAAAATCTTGATTGACTCCTTTTCTTTGTTCATAAAGTTAACTTTTTTTCAGCACTAGTCACTTATTTGTTTCTTAGCACTTTTAATAAAACAAAATTCATTCTCCTGAATAAAGTCAAAGAATATTATAATATCTCAGGGCTTGAAATTCAATTTTTCAAAGGAGGGGAGTCTCCCTACCAACATTTATAAATTGTGGGGAGTTTAGCTGTCTGGGAGGGAGAAAAAAGTCTTTAAAATTGCCATTATTTTATGTAATATTTAAAGAATTACAAGAATACAGACATGACAAAATATCACTGAAGCAGTTTTTATCAACAACTCAGAACAATTATGCAAAATGTGTTAAAAAAAAAAGCAAACTTTTATACTGTCCAGTCTTTACAGATGGTAAATTCCCTCCCCCTCCCTGGTGCTAACTATTTTTGTTACAGGTCTAGTAAACTCTTATTTTTGGTTTGGCTCGATTTTAGATTAAGTGCAGATTCCTGCAACTTGGGTTCGGGTTAAACCAAATTTTACAAAAATTACTTTATTATTATTTTTTATTAAAAACCTATACATATAATAATAAACACATATGTCTGTGTGTGTGTGCTGTTTTCTTGGGAGACAGCTGCATTTTCCGCGACCCTCTGATGAAATTCATGTTTTTTTGCGGTTCTTTGAAATTCGCATTTTTTTTAGCAACCCTTTGAATAAATTTGCATTTATTCTGTGACCGTTTAATGAAATACACGTCTTTTTTGCGATTCTTTGACGAAATTCGCATTTTTTATGCTCTTTGATTAAATTTGCATTTATTCTATGACTCTTTGATGAAACTCACGCTTTTTGATGAAAATCACATATTTATTTCACGATACTCTATCGAAAGTTTTTTTCTGCAGTTATAAGATGAAATTCACATTCATTAAGTGACCCAGGGGTGATTCTGTTCTGAATTTTCTAAAAATTTTAGGCATTTGGTTCAGAAAATTAAAAAAAAAAAAAAAATCTGTCATCAATCTGAAATTATGGACACCCCCCCCCCAAAAAAAAAAAAAAATATATATATATATACATATATATGAACCTAAAATTAAAAATGCAAACACACAAATGTTAATTACTTACTCTAATCAAATTTATAATTAAATTAATATTAATTCTATAATAAATGATACAAATTGTAAATTTCCTATTAAAAATATACAACTATCTAGAACATTCAGATATACAATTCCTTTAGGACGAAAAACATTAATCTATAATTCCTTTTCCAAAAATACCGCTGGCACTAGTACTTTTCCTTGTAACTGCAAAGACCCTACTTTTAAGTAAAAATGCCATTGTTTATTTTAACTTGTTTTTTTTTTCCACCACATATGTTTTTTTTATCTGTTTAATTGATAGATTAATATTTTAATATAATTTTAATTTACAGCTACTGTTTTTATAGATTGGCCCTATTTCTGTCAGGCTATGTCAGAAGGTCAGCATTTTTGACACTTTAACTGTGACTTGACTCTGCTCATATTTTAGATATTACTATCATAATACAGTAGACTCCCTCAAATCCGCACTCCTAAAATCCGCACATAATTACAGATGTAAACAATGAAACATTCAGTTCAGATGTAAGTGCAAAATTTGACTTTTTTAGTTTTATATCAATTCCATATATTTTTTAATTTGTAATTTTAAATAAGATTATTAAATTCATGTTTTTCATGAAGAAAGAATAATTTATTTCTGGAAAAAATGAAGATATTGCTGATATCATTGGCTAATATATTGGCTGACATCATATCATCACAATCTTATCAAATATATTTATGTAGTAATCAAGCTTTTTTAATTATTAAGTCTGGCTAAACCTGAAATAAAGCTTTGTTATTTTATGATCCTGATGTGAATTAGAAATATACCTTTATGAGGCAAGTTTCATTGAATAATTTAGGAAAATCACATTTAATCTTTATAATGAATATTTTATTGTACATTAATTGATTATTAACTTAATCATGATCTTTGCTTTTAGTATTTCAATAATTTTTAAAAATTATCTAAATTTTTATTATTTTAGTTTATTATTTATTTTAATATTTTAGTATACTGTCAGCATTCATTGTAGTTTGAATTTTGTTATTAATTACATTCAAATTATTTAAAAAAATATATATAAACAAAGCAATGACCAGAAATCCACAAAATTCTAAAATCTGCAAAACCTCTGGTCCCAAGCTGTGCGGATTTGAGAGAGTCTACTGTATTCATCAATTACATCCTATTTAAGATGGAGTCATATTATTACAATATTACTAAATTTAACATACATAACCATATCAAATTTTGTATTCATGCATTTTTACATAAGAGTGCGACAGCTATTTTATCAAGATCAGAATATTCATAAAACTAGTTACAGTACAAATGTACCAAATTTACTACGTTTGATGTGTAATTTCCAACTTCTTATATTTTAAGTATGCTCAGGTATATTAAGCTCTGTATCATCCTCTAACATGTCCAATACAACTGAGATCTATTGTTTTATACAAACATATACAAATCTCTTTATTAATTTGATTTTATTTCAGAGTTGATAAAGATCGTAGTGGATCTATTACAGCTACTGAACTTCAAACAGCTCTTTCAAATGGTAAGTTTATATTCATATAATTGTGATGAAATGATTTTTAAAAGATAATAGCATTAATAAGAAAGTGTAAAACCCAATTAAAATTTCATGGCCAATTATTCAATGAAATGGCAGGATTATTATGCCCATATTTTTTAATGGTTACATTTGTCATGAATAAACATTTCTATATTGTGCATGGATATAAATTAATCAATTATAACACAAGATTAACATGATTTCAGTTACACATACTTATATATGTATTGTATTTTATTAAAGAAATGCTGCAGCGTTTATGAGTTTGAAAGTTTAATTTTTTTCAAATGTAACATTTACTTTTTTTTTTCTTTTTTTGCATAAAATTGGGATAAAACATTTGCATAAAATTAAAGTTCCTTAAGAATTTTCAAGTCCCTTGCTCAGCAACTTTCTGACTGACCATAATGAAAACTGTAGCAATTCCAATGATACTGAACCATACAGCATGGAAGAAGAAAATTTACGATTCTTCCACTCTGATATTGACAACTCAGATTTTATGGACTTCGAATAGAAACTGTAGAAGGCCTAAAGTAGAAGCAGCCTACTCATAAAAATGTGCCAAGTTGCACCGACCACTTTAAAAAACATGGAGCGCCTAAGGAGAAATATATGCATCATGTGATTTATATGTTTAAAGCTGCTATTAGACACACGGACTTTAGACGAGACAAACTTTTCAGCGGATTTTAACTCCAACATTTTCCCGTTGAAAGGGGGACAAAGGTTTGCATTTGTCTTTGAAAAATTCGTAGGAAAAGCTGTAAAACCAGTTTCCACTCGTGCCAGGCGTTAACATTTATCGCCTACTCGTATCAATCGCTTATCTCTGATTCGTTGAAACGTTCGATGTTGGATGAAAAATCTGAGCTAGGCCAGATTTTTTTGAACGTGTGGAAAAAAGTCTGGGAGACATTGCAGTTTGCTATTACACTGGACGTTGGGAGGATATTTCCCGAAAAGTTGGAGGAAATCGCGTGTTGGCTCAAAAGTCTTACTAAATGTTGGTGGATCTGATAGCGGCTTAAATACCAACTGACGACTCCTTAATTTAAAAATTATATACAAATATTTAAAGCCAGATTTACATAATCTAAATAAAATTTTAGGCATCTTAAGATATTACAAATGAGGCACACTACACTGCTCAGAAAACTTTGATTAAACTTGGGTCAATATGATGCTGTCGATAAAAGTAGTGTTCCCATAAGTGTGGCGATTATGATATTTTTAAGCTTATTCAGGCCAATTTTGAAGCAGTGGCACTTACAATGGATGCAACATTTCCTCCATAAAATACAATATGTTTCAATTCATTGTCAAAGATAATCCTTTTTTATCACCATCTGTGGCAGCCCATTTCAAAAATTAGTGGCGATATTGGTTCCAAAAATTTCAGTAATTATTTTAGTATTGTGTAAAAGATTTGTACATTTTTCTAGAAAAAATAAATATCTGTTACTTGAAAGGATTTTATCCAGACAAAAATGAAAGATTTTATGATCTCTGGTTAAATAAATACAAATACATTTTAATAAAATCTAATTGTTAGATTTAAACACTTCATTATGAAGAAAATTCATTAAATAGAAATAAACTTAAATTAATGAAATTTATGTAATAAAATGCACACATGTTAAACCTAAAAGGTACATTAAATAGAAATATTGGTTCAGGAAGTAACTTTTTTTTTTTTTTTTTTTTTTTTTTTTTGTATAATGCAGAATAAAAATAAAAATGTAATTAGAATAGTGGCTTAAAAAAAATAATAATAATGATAGGTAAACAAAAGCCAAATAGCATTCAATATAGCATAACATTCCAAATCCTTAGCTCTAAAAAAATCTGTAATAATACTTTGTGCAAATTTCTTATAAAAGAAAAATACAATATTTATAAAAATTTTCACACTTTTCTAAGTATCTGAATGATTTTTCCTGTGGAGTAGGAGCTTTCTACAAATACGGGGAGCTGGGGCATATTGTGGAAAGTTAGTGGTGGGGATTTTTTCATTCATTTACGAGGTTTCCTTCATAGTGTTGCACTTTTCACAAACAAGAGTATGCAATAGAAACATATCAAAAGATCACCAACTCTTTAATCCAGTCAAAATAATTTTTATTAGATATACTTGATGCATGAAAACTTAGTTTATGGAGGATTCCGAATACAATATTCATATTCAAGGATTCGACCATTCCTAATTGCCCAAAGGTAACAGATCTTTCTGTTGGTTTGCTTGCAAAGTCTTTACAAATCTCTTTCAAATTAATTTTCAAGGCAATCTTTTTTTAAATACATAGTAGCATTAAGTAATTGAGTATTTTGTAGTAAACCTTTAAGACTTCCTTTCTTTCTGGTAATCAAAAAGGGTTTGAAACGATGAGAAAAAGGATGAAGGCACAACCAGGTGTGCTCGCCCCCTCTTCTTTTGTTATTATTGTGTGAATTTCCAAAAAAAAAGTGGACTTTATTTTTTGATTCAACAATGTATCGTAAATAGATGTGGTATGAGAAATTCTCCCGGGGGACCTGAGCCCATCTAAATATTCTAGCGGGAGCCATAGCTCTCCTAGCTCCCCTGCCTATGGATTTTTCTATAACATATTGATGAAACTGGAGCGCCTTCCTTATTCTAATGATAGCTTTTATCATTTCTTCTTTTGATGGTCTTTCAATTTCTTCTTCGTTATAATCTTCATTGCTCAATGTAATTTCTTCACCACATTTTACTACACTTTGCAACATTTCATCTTCAATAGTATATTCAGTTGCCTTAAGTATTTGGTTGTGTTAAGTAGAATGAACTTTGAGCAACTTTAAAATATATTCTATATAACAAAGTCAAGGGTTCAATAGAAGGCTTTATTAAGTAGAAAACTTCATTAAATAGGGATTTATAATATAAAAAAAATGAAAAAACATAAATTTTAAACGTTATTTATTAATGCTTTATAAAAATACCACATTTGATTTGTAGAGGACCCCCTTTAGCAAATTTTATATACATACATCATTGAAATTGGATTTTATTTCCAATCATTTGGTACCTGTATTTTTTTATATTATAATTAGTTGCAGAGTTAATAGGGTGTGTTTACTTTTTTTTTTTCTCTCATGACTGTACATTATGCAGTAATCAAACATAGTATTACTAGAACTGTATGTTTATGTGCCAATAAGATGCAAGAAGGCTGCCATTTACAAATAATTTTCAATGGCCTTACTTTTTTCTACATTTGAACTGTGAACATCAATAAATGGCAGAGATTTTTAAACAATATAAGAAAGCATGGCTAAGAGATTGATTTGAGCTAAAAGATTGCTCAAAATATTTAAGATAAATTCCTTTAACTGAAAGAGATATGTATGAAAGGATAAAAAACTTAACCATTTTAAGAACTTAAATTTAAAATTAAAATTTAAAAGTTTAAAGTTCCAATTAATATTTTTAACTTTAATTCTTAAGCTTAAAGCTATTTTGCCCCTGTTAACTTTCTTTCCCAGCCTAACATTTATTACTTTCAGAGATCATTTTTGGACGCTCCTTAAGATTAAAATTGATGATCTAAGCGCTTTTTGCATCCATTTGTGGTTAGGGCTTCATACGTCATCAACCCGGGAATCGTGCAGGCTCTGACCACATATCAATCAAAAGCTAACGAACCAATTAAATTAAATGTTCCTCCCAAATTCACAATTCTGCCCTCTGCTGGAAAATATGACAATCCCTAACATATTAGCAAGAACACGCGCGAAAAACGAGAGACTTTACCGTTTTGAGATGCCTGCAGAAACTCTGGCCATGTAACGCTAAATAATCAACGTAAACGGCTCGGGCGACCTCCTGTTATGTGAGTCTACTCACATAACCAGTGCTAAACTAATTTAAAGCACTTATTCTAATACTTCCTAATATGGAGCAGAGTTAAATGCAACAGCAAAAGCAAAGACCCAATAATGTGTAAAAGAGAAATAATGTTTAAAGTTGTAATTAAGCAGTAGGTGTAAAAATAGACTGAAATGATGACAAGTGAATTAATTTAAAACTCAACTTTTATTTAAAATCTTTTTCATATTTAAAAAGTAACGATGTTTAAAAATATCATTCAAATAAATAACTTATCAATATAATTCTATGACTAAAAACAATAATTGGCTTAACAAATAAATAACTAAAAACCTCCCTCCAGTGCTCATTTTAGAATAATTAACTGTAAATAAATAAAGTACTTGAAAGACGTAAGTTGAAGAAAAAGCAAACAAAATTAAAAGACATCTTCACCGTATTAACTGCATTCCCTTTCAGACTCCATGATATATCAGAAACAAATGGATGACCATCATAACTAGAACAGTTTGTCATAACAACTCATTATCACTCACATAACTTCACGATCTCCGATAAAACAAACAGAAACGGCAATCCAGTCATCTATCCACCTGCAAGCAAACGCCACCGTCTCTTATTTATACTCCTTCGTAGATCTTTTCAAGGAGTATAAATTGTTATATTGTTAAAAATACCAACTCCTTCGTAGATCAGCTGGACTAGACGGCACTTTAGACCAGAAGTGGAAAGCTCCCACCTTCGCTATCGCACGTGCCGAGATCATTTGCATAAGCGCGTGCCGAAATCAAAGCATGCTCCGCGGAGAAAAACATCAGTCACACTGCCTGTCGATGATTTACGCTACCGTGCAGTCTAAACAAATCCACGGTGAACTCTGCGGTGAAAAATATCGACAATGAGATCTGTCAGGAGCGAAATACGATGGTTTAAAATAAATATTTCTCCGTCTGTAAATCAAATGAAATGAAACAGCTGCATCGATGGAAAAGGTAAGTAATAAATAAAAACTTAGTGGATATTGTATTTGATTAAATAAAAATATATATTGAATGCAATTGATAAGAAAAATATGGGTATGTGGCTAACAAATGCCCCCCCCCTCTTATCAATTGTTAAAAATACCAAAAAGGTAAAGTCCAAAATAAAATTTACCAAAAGAAAACTAGCAAGAATGAAATTAACGACCACTCAAAAACTGTATGAACTTAACTACTTAAATAATGAGCACCAGAGTGATTGTACAATCCACATAATCTATACTGTAAAACAAAAAGTCTACATCATTCAACAAAATAACTAAAAGTATTTCAAACATTCATTCAAGAATTACAATTTGCAAAAAGTGAATTCATTTAAACATTACAATTCATCTAAATATACAATTCAATAGCAATATTAGAACTTCAAACTTTAAAACAATTTAACATTTCAATTCATGAAAAATAACATTAAACATTCAGAATCAAATTTCCTCAAAAATTTTACATTAAACATTTTAAACTTTCAATACATTTCAGCTTTGCCTCATGGCATTAAATTTTTAAAAAATTTCAGCAACAAATCCAAAAGTATCAAGAACAGCATCATCAGTTCATTTTCAAAAGAATCAAATTCAAAAACAAATTAGGATAATTAAATTACAATTAAATTCAAAAGAAGTTTCAACAATTTCAGAAATAAAATATTCTTCCACATGTCCATACGACATTATGTGAGCTGTAATACAATAAGAGAAACTATTGCAAGTATAACTTATACATTTTAATCTTCCACATGTCTGCAAGATATTTCGTGAGTTTACAATGTTACAAAGTACCTACATAAAAAGTTAGTTAGACAATACAATACATATGACAAATTCAAACATTCAACCTTACATACAACCTTATGTGGCGCCACGATTTCATCAATACATTCACTCACATAAAGACAAGAAACTTGTAACAATATAGAAAACTATTTAAATTTCAAAATATTCAAATTTTAATTGAAATTATTATACCTGAGGTAAACCATTTTAAATGCAAAGAATTCCCATTTCTAATACAAAAACCTCTTCTCCACCTGGGCGCCCGTGACACCCAAGCAAAAAAAAATCTCAAAAATTCAAATTCAAATTTCCTTATACATTTTCAAATGAACTTTATGTTAAGTAAGAAAAACTTTTAAAGAAATATATAGGTTGCAACCCAACAAAAGATATAACAATAAAAATATATAACAAAAGGTCATTTGCAAGGTAGAAGGGAGTTAAGTGGCAGTTCCATATATTAACATAATAAAATAGGACCTACAGAATTAAAAAAATAACCTGCCCGCGATAGGACCCTCCTGTGGCAATGGTCAACTCGAAAATCCACCCCCAGATGACACTCTGACAGATTACATTGGCACCCCTGCGTGCCGCTTCCTGGGCCATTCAGACATCCAGAAATGGACATCGAGAAGTATCACCACATTCAGGTGGGATTTTAAAAATCTACCAAGCAAAAACCATAAAAAAAAAAATCTTAAATATTTCAATACAAATTTCCACATAAATTTAACTTCAACAAATATAATACTAATACTGATACAAAAACATAATACAATATTAAACTTCATTAATTATACAAAAAATACATTTTTCAAAATTACTTAAATATATATTCAATAAACTTTGTCAATTCAAATTTTGTGAGTGGCTTAGTGAAGACATCAGCAAGGTTATCCTTGCTACGGACAAAAAGTAAGTCAAAAGTATTTTTGTCAACTAAATCTCTGACAAAGAACAGCTTAACATCAATATGACAGCTCCTATGGTTTTCTATGGGCGACTTTACAAAATCTATAGTAGCTCTATTATCCACATACAAAACAAATTTAACCCTTTCCCCAGTGACAATTTTCTTACTGTAACACTCATCTAAAATTCTGTCAAACCAAAGAAGTTCCTTCGTTGCCTCAGTCATGGCTATAAACTCAGCTTCCATTGTAGACAAACTTACACTTTTCTCCTTAAATGTTCGCCAAGAAATGGGAGAGTTGTCTAGAAAAACAATTTGACCGCCCAATGAAGTCCTATCATCTCAGTTTGCAGCGAAGTCTGCATCAGAAAAAGTTATCAGCTGGGGTTTTTCACAAGACAACTTAAGGGTCATTTTAATTGTATGTTTTACATATCCCAATAACCTGAGCAAGCCATACCAATGTGTCATCCCGGGATCTGATTGAAACTGACTAAGTATGTTTACTGCATATGAAATATCTGGATGGGTTCTATTTGCAATAAAAGACAAACAACCGAGAATACTTCTATATGGTAATTGAGATATTTCTCTGCGTTCATCCTCAGATTTAGGACAGTCGGATTTAGAATAGACAGAACCTTTACTCATTGGTAGGGAAGAAATGGGAAACCTGTATGATTCAAACCTTTTACAAACATCCTCAATGTAAGATTGTTGGTGAATTCGCAGGCCCTCCTCACTTTCTTCAAACTCTACACCTAGCAATTTCTTAGTCTTTCCCAAGACTTTTAAATCGAAATGCTTACTCAAAAGTTCTAATGCTCTATCTATAATCCTTTTGTGTTTCCCAAATAAAACAATGTCATCCACATATAATAATAAAACTAAATCTGAATCTAAAATGTATATGCAATTACTCCATTCTGATTTTACAAAACCTATTTCTAAAAGTACTCTATTTATCTCAAAGAACCAAACTCGACCAGACTGATGCAACCCATAGATAGCCTTATCCAACTTACAAAATAAATTTTCCTTACCAACTTCAACAAAACCTGGAGGTTGCGACATAAAAACATTCTCTGTCAGAGGGGCATAGAGATAAGCACATTTAACATCACACTGGGTGTGTAGCCAACCTTTGAGGGACCCAAGTAATGAAAAGAAAAAGCGGATGACACTAAAATTAACGACCAGACTGAATGTTTCTTCATACGACTCTCCCCTGATTTGCTTAAAGCCTTGGGCTACCAACTGGGCTTTATACCTGGCTATGTTCCCTTTGTCATCCCTTTTTACTGTGTACACCCATCTGCAACCTACAGGACTAACACCTGAGGGCAATTCTTCTAAATGCCATACACCTCTTTCGTGCATAATGTCTATTTCCTCCCTCATTGCTTTATGCCATTCATTACGTTGGTCAGATTTTAAAGCTTGATTGTAAGTTTTAGGAATAATCAGATCATATAGTCAGGATTTAGTTTGGCAAATGTCTGCACTTGGGTCAACACTGTTGGGGTCAGAAACTCTTCCTTCATAAGTGTTACTTCCTGTAAAATCAAATAAATTGGGCTTAAAAATTATGTCATTTCCCCTACAATAATTCTCTACCTCTCTATTAGACCTTAAACGTTCAGAACCATTATCTACATCAAAATAGTAAATGTCGTTTCGAGGACGACCAGTCTTTCTAGGGACAACTTTTCTTTTCCAGTGAGTATCGCGTAAAGTGGTGTGAGGTATATTAGAGGAATCACTGCTAGTGTGAACTTCTTGACCTGCACTCTCTGTACCAGAAGATGATTCGAGGGAGTCGTTGGAGCTGTCAGTGGTGGCTCTGACCTCCTCAACAGCGTCTTCTTCCTCGATATCACTCCCAGTAACAGGAACCCACTGATACTCCCCTGGTATGTCGCCCAGCACTGCTCCTTTAAGCGTGTCTCTATAACTGGTGTGTTCATCGAATGATACATTTATGGTTTCTACGATTCTGTCGTTTTCAGGTAAATACACCCTGTATCCCTTAGTTCGAAAAGCGTAACCAACTAGGAATCCTTTTGTAACCTTAGGATCTAATTTAGACCGTTTTTGGTGAGGGATCCCAACATACGCCACACATCCAAAAGGTTTCAGGTGTCTAACAGAGGGTTTGGTACCGCCAAATAATTTAAAGGGAGTTTTTGTTTGATTTTTATGACAAACGTGGTTCCATGTGTAGGTAAAATGAAGAACAGCCTCTGGCCAAAATTTTAAATCCATACCACTTTCCTCTAACATGGTTCTAGCCCCATTTACTACAGTCTGATTATAACGTTCAACAGTACCGTTTTGTTCCGGAGTAAAGGTATTGGTCAACTCATGATTAATTCCCCTTTCAACACAAAATTCCTCAAACTTATTATTTTCATATTCCCCCCCATTGTCGGATCTAATGGCTTTCACTTGGCTGCCTAAAAACCTTTCAGACCTTATAATGTGTTGCCTTAAAATTTCAAAAACTTCTGACTTTTCTCTCATGGGGTATAATGAAACTTTACGTGAGAAATCATCTATTATAGAGACAAAATACCTTTCTCCTTTTCTACCCTCTACCTGACTTGGACCCCAGACATCAGTATATAAAAGCTCTAAAGGAAATTTTGATCTTATGTAATTTCTAGGTTTAAAAGATATTCTCCTGAATTTATTAATTTTACAAGACTCGCATTTAAATTCCCCTTCCTTTAAATTTGGTAAACCCCTATCTCCAGCATTTCTACATGTATGTGCTATCAAATAAGGACTGACATGGGCCAGCCTCCTATGCCAAACATACATGTCGTCACGTTTATCAGCAGAAGATGCCTCAAAACTGACTTTCTTACTAATTTTACTAGGAATTTTGGGGTACATGTAGTAAATGCCATTTTTAAGTGTGGCTTTAAAAAGGGGTTGTCCATTGCATGATATCTTCACCTGGCCATTCCTACCAGAAAAACATGCCCCATTTACATCCAATCGAGGCCCTGAAATTAAATTATGTCTTAATTTAGAAGAAAACATCTTTAAATACTAAAATTCTTTGCCCAGATTTTAATTTAATGGTTCCACATCCAACAATAGGAAAAGTTACACCTTCTATGGCTACAGCCATATGTTCATCATTTAATGGTGTGTAATCAACAAAATGATCTTGATCTTTACAAAAATGATGGGAAGCTGCTGTGTCAAAGACCCAGTCAGCTTCTCCATCGACTAAGTTAGCCTGAGACAGAAAAAATGATGTAAAAGACTTACGTTCAGGACTGAATGATGAAGAGGACTTATAGTCAAGACTTCTTGTACGAGTGTCTCTGGATCTGTCACCTTTACGTCTATCATCAGGTCTACAGGAACCAAACTTTTGATGTCAAACTGGGGATTTGGAGCGTCGGAGTGGAAACCTCTTATCTCCAGGGCTAGAAGATCTGACAGGTGAGGAGCCTCGGCACGATGAAAACTGGGCTGATGGGGACTTGTCCCTGCTATAGGAAGACATACTACGCAAGAATAGATGACACTGACTCTTGACATGATTTGGCTTTTTACAAAAATGACACACAATTTTCTTTCTTGATCTCTTCCGATACTGGATTGATTGTGCTTCTGGATACACTTTTCTATGATCGTGCTCTCGAATTTGGATTCTAGTCTCTTCTGCAACGAGTGCTGTCACTACATCTTTAAAAATAAACTCATCATCTTTCCACCTGAGTACTGTCTGGACTATAGAATCAAATTTAGGAGGTAAAAACCTCAACAACTGAAAAGTGACGTACGTATCATCAAAATTTTTATTAATGGATTTTAATTGATTTGCCACTCTTAGTAATCAAGACGCATACAAATTTATGCTCTCACCATTGGCCATTTTGCATTCACACAGCTCGGTAAAGACTTGTATTTGTCTACTTCTAGTATCAGGGTAGAAATGAGTGCATAAACAGCCCCATGCAGAGACAGGGTCATCACAATTTTCTATTATTTTTCGAAAATCAGGCTCGACATTTAAATATATCATAGACAGAGCCAACTTCTGACAAACTTTAAATTCTTTTACGTCTTTATCAGTGACACCTTCAGTAGTTGCTGTACTTTTCTCACTTAGAGCACTGCTATTTTCATTGAGCACAGGAGGTTTTTCAATTTCTGCCACTATATCCCAAACATTTCTTTCCATTAAGAAGTATTTCATATCGGACTGCCAATTAGCATAATTACTAGAATTTAATTTCTGAATTTGATTTTGCATCATTTTGAATAAATTAAATATAAAAGCCTAAAAATTTTTTAAAAAGTTTGAGCCAGCCAAAAATTTATGTAATTAAAAACGTATTTTATTAAAAATTTTCACAAATTTTTCCCCATGAACTATGTCGGTATAACAGAGAGAAACTATCCACGTTCCGAATAATTTTTGAACAATCGTGAAAAGAAGAAAAAGCATTTAATCAGTTGTGATCTATTATTTATACGTACTAACTTATGAACTAATTCATTTGGATTTTTTCCCCTACTCAACTGCATGCGAAACTGCAGATATTAAGAAGAGATTCTTTAACAATCAAAGCAAAAACGGACAATCTCAAGTGATGTATTTTTTCTCTTCTCCAAGCAGAGTCGCAGAATGGACCCAACTTTATTTCACGGAAGTGGGTCAGATTTACGACCATATGGTTTAAAGAGAGCAAAGGTTGAGAAGATCTCCGGTCTGTGCATCTCCATATCGATGATTCACTCAAGAGTTGGATGTGGAAATTTATTTATTTTTATTTTTTTAGCGGACAAATTATGATCAATCACTAGAATTTTTTATTTAATTATTTATCGTTAAAATTTATTTGAAATGAAAAAAAAAAAAAAAAAAAAAAAAGATAGCAATTTAATTGTTTGTAAATATAAATTTTCCTTTTTTTAAACAAAAAAAAAAAAAAAAGTAGTTGGATAATCTAATTGACAGGTACGTTTCTTTTTTGTTTCTTTTTAGTGCAGATTGATGTTTTTTTCAATTTAAAAGTACAGATAAATTTGAAGGAAAAAAAAAGTTTTATTGTGCAGGATATGCGTTTATTTTCCCTTTAACCTTTTTACCTTTTTTACTAACATTAGTAAAAATGCAGATTCCTCATTTCCATCATTTATTTTATAAAATACTCTCGTTAAAAGTTTTATTGTACACCAAACAATGTTTTTATTTTTTATTTTATGTTGACTATGAATGTGTTATTGCCGAAAGTACCAAAGTATGGAAGTATTTGTGTGAATGAAAAGTATTTAATCATGAAAAGAAAAAAAAATACTGTTAGAGTGAAAATTTTGAAATTCTGACAGCGTTCATGGTGTTTTAAAGAAGTTTAATTAAAATGGTGTTACTGTATTAAAGATATTTTAAATATTTTAACAAAATTTATATTTATTGTTTTAAGATTTTTGTTATCTATATTTTTTTCTAGGGGATTTAAGATTTATAATTTACATTTTAGAAAATTTTGTGATTGATATTCTACATGCGCGCTAAAATCGTGATAAATTAAAATGACAGTATTTTTGTTTTCTTATTCATCCGGCGAAGCATACGTGCGATCACCAAAAAATAAAGTCACTGGTTCTTTATCTTTTTGACATATTGTTAATAAATTGTTTAAATAGGTTACATGTATTTAAATTAAATATTACCAATAATACATGTGCAATTTTATTCTTGCAAATATTTAGTGTTCTATTTTATTAATTTCTTTTTTATAAATTCAGATGAGCACATTCAGATTTCCACATATTTGTAAATAGATATTTGCGTCAATTTATGTGTTATTTTACTCCATATTTCAAGCCTTTTTGTGTATACAAGTATTTTTATTTTTGCATAAAAGACATACTCAATTCATTTTTCCAAGTATTTCTTTTCATATATAGAATTTTATACAATTTATTACTCATTTTAGATTTTTGTATCCCCAATTATTATATTTTACATTATGTTATATTTTAATATTTGAGTTTTTAATTTAGTATTTTTACCTAGCATTATTTTAAAAATTATACTATTATATTCCTTCCCTATTGCATTACCCAGTGAGTTGGCTACCCCAACCATTTTTAATTATTCAAATTTTTAACAATTCCCATATCATTAAAAAATATATTTGAACAGGTATTTCACCCCTGTCGATTTCTAAAAAACATGTTAAAAATATTTTCAAACAATTAAGAAATTGGTTTAGACATGACCGTGGTAACCCCACTTTAACCGTGGTAAGTCCACTAATGTCTAACACCACCTATTAAGTTTTAAAGATGACCATGGTTCCAGCCCATTAAATCTTTAAAACATTTTTTTATATTTATTAAATTCAACCAGAATACACCTTTTACAAACAAAAAGGATTCAATGACTTACCATCTCAGCAAATGTGGCAACTATTGACAAGAGATACTTGGGCCCTCAATGAAAATACAAGTATCCAGTAATAACAACAAACATGTCAATAAGTTGCCCATGTGCTTTAAATGTTGGATCATTGGCCTATTTGTTTTGAATCAGGATCCATTATTTTATTTTATTTTTCTTTATTTTATATTTCACCATTTTTCCCCCTTTTGTCCCATTTTCAGTAGTAAAAACCTTAAAAATTAAAGATTTTTGCTATTTGCATAAAAATTTGCAAGAAAAACAAAGAGCATTCTGGCCTTAGTGAGGAAAAATGTTCTTTGATTTTTTTTACTTAGGAAATTTTTATGAACTAACAGTGAGATGTAGATATGGTTTCATTTTGACTTGGATTTATTAATGCCACTGAGAAAAACACATCTCAGTTTGCAAAATAGTAAATACCTTTACTTATAGATAAACTGCATTTGCATCTCCACACAAATTTTTTTAAAGGTGCAGTAAGCTCATTTTTCTTTTTTTTTTAAATTTTTGCTAAAACCTCCCTGAGGTTTAGGACATGCTAAAACCTACAACGGTTTAGGATAAATAATGTAAATAGCATTTTATATATTATCTTTTCTTTATTTTCATATTTATTTCAATATTTTTATTATATTTAATATTATATCTTCTTTTATTTTTATCAATTTTATATGCCAACATATTTTTAACATTTTCAAAATATGTGAAGAAACCTTTCAAAATTTTCACATACCCAATATTTTTTATAATTTGAATACTTTGTGCATAGAACATAGATTGTCCCCAGTAATCATATATCAGTGTACTTTTATATTTATTCCTTTTCTTATATTACCTATATCAATGTCCTTTCATAACCACATAATTTTCAAATTTTATGAAAAAGATTTTTTAACTTTTCCTATTTTTAAGTATAATTTCATAAATTATATTTCTGTATAAATTTACATTTTGACAGTTTAAATTCATATAAAATGTGAAATATGTGCTTAAAGACTTTAACTAAAAAGCACAAACTTGTTGACCACAGGACTTCCAAGTAAGAAATATGGTCACAATTTTAAATTGTATAATGTTATAATTGTATTTTCCCAGGACATTTCCAGAATTATTATTTCTTTCCAGCTTTTCTTTATGTTTATATTTTTATATTTTCTGTCATATAATATGCTTTACATTCCTATGTAAAGTTCGGTCAGGTCCTCTCGAGAGCCATATCCCAAATTTTTAACATAAAAACTTAAAAGTGTCAATGACTTCCTTAAAATTTATGCCTGAAATTTAAATTTTAAATATTTTTTCCAGCAGAAAAATTCAGTCCTCACATCTTAGAAAACTTTCCTTTAACATTAAATTTACTTTAGATTTAACTTTAATATTAACCTTAAAAATTTAGCGTTGTACAAGTAAATTCTTATCTAATTTTGTCTTCTCCATTTTCCTGGGGAGTCCCCCCAGATTTGCAGGCAAATCTGGTGGACCTCAACTTGGAGGGGGGGATATGAAAGGATAAAAAACTTAACCATTTTAAGAACTTAAATTTAAAATTAAAATTTAAAAGTTTAAAGTTCCAATTAATATTTTTAACTTTAATTCTTAATCTTAAAGCTATTTTGCCCCTGTTAACTTTCTTTCCCAGCCTAACATTTATTACTTTCAGAGATCATGTTTGGACACTCCTTAAGATTAAAATTGATGATCTAAGCGCTTTTTGCATCCATTTGTGGTTAGGGCTTCATACGTCATCAACCCGGGAATCGTGCAGGCTCTGACCACATATCAATCAAAAGCTAACGAACCAATTAAATTAAATGTTCCTTCCAAATTCACAATTCTGCCCTCTGCTGGAAAATATGACAATCCCTAACATATTAGCAAGAACACGTGCGAAAAACGAGACTTTACCGTTTTGAGATGCCTGCAGAAACTATGGCCATGTAACGCTAAATAATCAACGTAAAAGGCTTGGGCGACCTCCGTCCGGACTCGCGTATCCTTCTGTACGAAGAGCGGCCTAAATAAAAAGAGTTCGAACCAACAAGAGGCTCCCGAGTCAAGTTCTTATGCCACGATTTATGACACCCAAGAAGTCGTTATAATATCATTAAAGGGATATTATGCCACCAAAGTCATTACATGTATATGTGCAGTGATTGAAAAACTAATTGATGAGAAGAAAGCATAATCCAATTTTTTTAGCCTTAACCACTTACAGCATGGTGGTATACCTATGAGACCACTTAATTTTAATTCCCAAATGCCATGCTGGCACCGGAATTTTAGTAAAAAAATTTACAGTTTATTGAAAGTGTGGAATATAGCTTTTTCTTATTTACAAATAAAGTTGTTTTCTAATTCCAGTGTCATTCATTAATTTCAACACTTAAGCAATGAATTTTCCCTGCACTGCAAAGGGTTAAGGCATATTAAAAATAAAAATAGTATTGTATAATGACATACAAAAAAAAACACTAGTTGTTAAAAAATAATGAATTCTTCAGCACTAAAAATTTGCAATGGCAGCTATCTTCATTTTAAACCTTTCAGAAGGAAAGTAATTGTGTTTCTGTAATGGTGAATTCATACTAGAATTTTCATAATATTTTATTTGAAAATAAGAAAATGCAATTTTACAGCTTTATTTCTCCAAAGCTATCAAAGTTAAAATTAAAATTGTAGTATAAATCTTAAATAAAATTAAGTGGTACAAAAAGTATCTTATTGACCTTCAATGAGTTAAAAGTTAGAAAAAAAGAATCTTAAACATATCAGATTTACCAGTGACAAAACTATATTATTTCTATCCACATCATTTGCGATATTCAGTTCACAGTTCAAAATAAAAATTTATCTATTATCACTTGATGAGTTATCTACTTATTGAAAAATAAATCCAGAGATTTTTATGTCCATATGAACATCAAATTAAAATTCCTTTCAAAACTCAACTGATAAAATCAAAATATGTTTCATGATCATTCTACAATATGTATTAGTCCATAATATGATAAGATAATGTCCAAGACTGATTAAAATATCTTTAAACATAACATTTGTACTTAGATTGTCTTTTCTAAGAAAAATGGGTAATTTAAGAAATTGGCTAAAAACTGTACTAAGCAATAAAAAAGATTTTATTCTACAATAATTATAAAAAAGTATTCTGGTTCATGGATTTTTACATTTTGAGCCCTGTTGTTATCAGTATCATTTTGCACCTATAAATTTCAATTTTATGACTATGATTTTACACCCAATCTTTGTTATCATGCCCAATTTATTAAGATTTCCTTTGGTTGTAAGACACAAGTTTCCTTTTATAGAAATTTGTTTATCCATTTCTTAATAATATATTTGGTACCTATTGATCCACTTTATTCAATTTTTCATATTACTCTATTTAAACAAAATATTTTATTTCATAACTTCCTTTAATGTGAGAGGGAATTTAATTATTCAAATTTACTTAAAAGATTAGCAAGAATTTACTACATCCTTCAGTCATCGAATTATTATTTGTTAATCTGAATATATTAGGCCAGATGGATTACAATATAAGGCGTGTAATTCATTTAATCTGAAAAAGTCTAAAATACAAAAGAACAAAACACAGTTAAAATAAATCACTATTAATATTTCTTTGTTTTTATGATGCCTTTGTTTATAACTTGTTCTATCTGTTTATATGCATATCACTGAAGCAAAATAATTTTAAAATAGCACTTTATTAGAATATTTTAAAAACTAAGAAAAAAAATTAGGTGAAACACTTGATGTTTTCCACATAGTTTCTAATGAGGATTTTGCCATAGTTTCTGCTGTGCAAGTATGTTTGTGTGTGTATATATACAGTAGACTCCCTCAAATCCGCAAACCTAAAATCCGCAACTCTCTAAAATCTGCAGATAATTTATGAATGTAAACAATGAAACATTCAGTTCAGATACAGGGACAAAATTTGACTTTTGTAGTTTTATATCAATTCCAAACATATTTTAATTTGTAATTATTGCTGACTTCATGTTTTTTCTTGAAGGAAGAATAAATTTATTTCTGAAAAAATTCAAGATATCGCTGATATTAATGAGAATCATAATCTTCTTACTAAATATATTTATGTATTAATCAAGCTGTTTTGGTTATTAAGACTGACTAAGCCTGAAATGTCCTAATTTTATTATTTTGATGTGAATTAGCATTGTACATTATTTATGAGGCAAGTTTCATTGAATAATTTAGGAAAAATGCATTTTATCTTTCTAATGAACACTTAATCATACATTATTAACTAGACCTTTGTTTTTAATATTTTAATCATTTAAAAATTATCTAACTTTTTATTATTTTAGTTTATTACTTATTTTAATGTTTTAATATATTGTAAGCATTCATTATAATTTAGATTGCATTATTAATTACATCCAAATCACTGTTTAAAATATATAAACAAAGCAATGACCAGAAATCCACAAAATTCTAAAATCCACAAAACCTCTGGTCCCAAGCTGTGCGGATTTGTGGGAGTCTACTGTATATATATATATATATATATATATATATATAAAACTAGATAGTCCATCTGATTCTTGAACTTGTAAATTTTGCATTCTTGTATGTATATAATGATAAGGGAAAATGTGCTGATTTTAAAAAATGTATATTATTTACAAGGCTTTCGATTGTAAGTTTCCTAAAGACTTATCTTCAATAACTATCATTAGGTGAATCAGCAATTAGTTCATAAAATAAAGTCGGTGCTATGGGGTTTTTAATTTTTCCCTTCTTTTTAAGTTTTAGAAATGAACTAACATGATTGCACAACCATTAATGAATGCCCTATGATAAAAAAAAAAAAGAATGAAATAGGCTGAAATTAATTAACACCAAAGTTGTGAATAAATAGTTTTTTTAATTGCCCTTTTCCCAGTGGATAATCAGGTGAAAAAAGTCAATAAAAAATCTAAAAATCAGTCTTTAAAATTTCGTTCTTGGTCTGTGATTAACAATAATTCTTATAAAAGTATTAGATGAAATAAGCAAGATGAAAGTGGATTATTTTAACTTACTGTAACTGCTTTAAATTAACCATAAACAAAATGTTTACACTTCCTACTAAAAAAAATTCATAAAATGGCTTCTTTTGTAGCAGACAGCTGACAACAATGTGATAACAGGTGCACCAATGTTCAAACAAAAATATTATGTCCAGTGCTCACATCTGCCTAAAATGGGGTAATATTTCAAAAATTTTGACCATATACTGATAGGGTATCAACTATTGACAGTGTCATCCTGTATTTTTTTTTTTTTTCATATAAGATTTGCTTTTTTCTCTTCTCATAAGTATTTTAGATTAATTTGTTCCTTTGTGATATCTTTTGTTTTATATTCTTATTGCTGATATTATTCATATCTTCGTAATATTTGTTTCATCTTTAGGTACTTGGAGGCCCTTTAATCCTGAGACTGTGAGACTCATGATTGGTAAGTATTTGTGAGTGAAAATGCTGCTATTATAGAATAGCTATTAGTAACTTTTATGCTTATTATGTGATCTGGAAATAGAACATCTAATCTATGCTGTAACTTTTTAAAATTTCCTGTGTATCTAGTTACAGTGCACTCCCTGAAATCCGCACAGCTTGGGATCAACAGTTGTGTGAATTTTAGAATTTTGCAGATTTCTGGTCATTGTTTTGTTTACATTTTTAAAACATTAATTTCAATGTAATTAATAATGCAATTAAAATAATAACTTTGTAAAAATCACACACACACACACAAAAAAAAAAAAAAAAAAAAAAAAAAAAAAAGCAGGGCTCGTTTCAAGCTAAACCAATAACAGCTCATCATCCTCTAATGACGAGCTGTTATTGTTTTAACTTGAAATGCATCCTGGTTTGTTTTTTATTTTATGGTGATTTTTACAAAGTGTATTATTTTAATTATTAATTATCGCCAATGTATCTAGTGTTTTCTGCTAATAATGCAATTGAGATTATTATGAGTGCTTACAATATAGTAAAATATTAAAGTAATTAAATGAAGTAACATATTAAAATAGTAAAAAATAGATAGTTTTTTTAAAATGATTAAAATATTAAAAGCAAAGGTCAAATAATCATTAATATATTGTTAAATTTTCATCATAAAGATAAGATGCAATTTTCTTAAATTATTCTATGAAAGTTGCCTCATAAAGGTGTACTACTAATTCATATCAAAATTATAAAATAAGGAAGTTTTATTTCAGGTTTAGCCAGACTTTTAAAAAAAAAGTTTGATTAATGCATGAATAATTCGACAAAAATATTGTGATTACCAATGATATCAGCAATATTTTGAATTTTTTCAGAAATAAATTTATTCTTCCTTTATAAAAAAAGTGTGAATTTTGTAACATTAACAAAAATTACAGATTAATTAATATACATATATATATATAATCAGTAATATATAATCAGTTAATCAATATAAAAATTAAAAAGTCAAATTTTATCCCTATATCTGAATTGAAAGTTTCATTGTTCACATCTGTAAATTATGTGTGGAGAGTTGCAGATTTAAGGGAGTCTACTGTATATATTTTTTATTTCCATTTTTAATCTTTTAGGGATGTTTGATAAAGATGGAAGTGGGACTGTTAGTTTCGATGAATTCTGTGCCTTATGGAAATATGTGACTGATTGGCTGAATTGTTTTAAAAGCTTTGATCGAGATAATTCTGGATCTATTGACAAAAATGAACTGAAAACTGCTTTTTCAACATTTGGTATTAATTTTAATTTAATTTTATGTTTTGTTTACTTTTCTAAAGTATACAAATTACTGGATGTATTTATCTTTCATGTGCATTTAAAATATGGTATTTAATTTTATATTTATGTGCACATATAATGTTTTGAGTATTAATTCTGAAAATTTGAAAGTGTATGTCTAAAAGTTAGTAAATGTTGAAATTTCTTTTTATTTTATTTCATAATTAAATGCTTATCAAATGATTATTTTAAAGTATTATGATTCAAGAGTAATTCAAACAATGCTTTTTGAAATTATTTATTTATGTTGCAATTATTCTTATTTGTTTTGAATTTCCTGTAGGTTTTAGGCTTTCTGATACATTCTATGATCTTCTTATTAAAAAGTTTGATAGAGGCAATACAGGGTCAATAACATTCGATGATTATATTCAAGCGTGCACCATGTTACAAGTTAGTACTTATATTTGAAATTAATTATTCCTTTATTTTGTTCTACATAAAGTATATATCAAGTTTGAGATTTCTGGTTTAATTGCTTAAGCATTGTTTCACAAAACTGCCATATAAATAAAAAAATCTTTTTTTAATTTGGTAAATCCTTAGAAAAATATCAAAATTTAAAATTTGTTATAAAAAAGTTTCTTTTTTTTAAATATATTTAGTTATTTATTTATTTTTTATATTGACAGAAATTAAATTTTGTAATACAGATTGTCTCAAAACTTTAGGTAAAACCAGAAAGTATTATCCTTTATAAAATAGCAATACAATATTGAACAAACATTTTTTATTTATTTATTTAAGTTTGTAAAATAATTGAATTCATATCAAAAGAAATGAATGTGTATGTTATTGTAACTTTAAATTAAAAAAATCTGTAACTATACAATGTCTCAAAAGTTTAGACATATTGGAACAAAATCATTTTAACACTTTTACATGATGTTATTTATTACAGTGAAACCCTGATTTTACATCCCTCAAATCTATGTTTTTTCTTGCATTAGGTTTTTTCACCAGGTCTCAGTTTTTCTGTATAACTGTAATGTTAATTTAACTGATCATAAGTTTGTTAATGTTGGAATTTCCTGTGTTTTATGTTCTCTCTTGAAAGTAAAAAAAGGAAAAAGATGTTCTAAAATAAGCAATAATTTTTCCTTTTGTGCTCTTTTAAAGCTAATCCATGTTGTTGAAAGTTATGAAGTCTATGAGAACATAAATGCATTTTTCAGACTCCTGTCTTCTGAAACTAGTTCCCCTCCCCCTCCTTTGTTGAACACATGCTGTCACAGACCAGGACTAGAGAATACAAGGGCTAGGTCATCCCTTTGAGGTGATCTATGCCGCCTTGTGACTAGCTTTCCTCCCGACCGGAAACTCTGTGACGTCACTGTTTTCATGCTGGTCATTGAGTTGTACTTCGTTCTCAAGAGAATACATAGTATATTGAGTTTATTTTGTCTGTAACTGATATATTTTACTTTTTCATACTAAGCAAACATTATTATTTTTTACATATGCATCTTATTCAGTCACTACATGCCAAAATATGCATCGTAATAATAATTTTTTAAAAAAATGTAATCTTGCATGACTGTATCGTAATACAAAAGAAAATTTTTTTCCAGTTTGCACAAAAAAATGTATGGTTATACAAAAAGTTTATACAAAGATGCAACAAAAAATACATAATTACCCCTCCCCACTTTCAAAGAAAAAAACCCGCAAGGATATACAGTGATAATTTTTATTAAGCGATTTACAAAGAAAGCTTGAAACATAGATTATTGAGATTGCCTGAAAAGAAAAAGTTTTGTCTTCTGAGTCATTTTCTTGCTCTTTTCCAAAATATGTTTATAAAATGAAGTTTTCGATGGATGGATTTTTTTACAATCTTTTATTTATTCAACTTGATTTTTGTGCGTAAAGATGGAATTTTTTTATCGATTTTTAACCAACTAGATAAACTAGAATTATACAAATTACCCTCACAGTTTTATTTCTGATGACTATACAATATTTTAATATTTTCAAAAATTTGTTATAAATTAATATATTAATTTTAAAAATGCCTTGTTTTACTTTCAAGTTGCCCTATCTTAATAAAAGAAAAAAAAAAAAAAAAAAATTACGCACCTTATAATAAATCGGCTTGTTTGCTTTTTGTATAAGATGCAAAAAAATCACAAATTTTTCATAATGGAGTTAGTTCAGTGCCCATGCCGAATAAATGTATTATAGAGGGGGAAAAAAAGAGATTTTGGGGAAAAAAATCTAGATGTGATTTTCAGGATAAACATTGAATATTTATAAAAGAAATAAAAAAAACTAATTTAACTTTATATTTATCTAAATAGGAAATAGTTGTTAAAAAGGAATTAATCTTAATATATTTAATTCATTTCTTATTCATTTAATTCATTTCTTTAAAAATCATCTTATTGCAATCATTTTATTTATATGTATAAATAGTGCAAATCTTACAATCATAATAAAGTCTGAAAAACTAAACAAATTTAAATCTAATTTAGATAATATACCTATTTTTTTTCTTATCTGAAATCTTATGCTATTGTTACATGAATTTAAAGTATTCCTTTTTATTTAACAAAACAATAGTTTAATGGAGTGGAAAAATGTGTGAAATGCAAGTTTTTAAATATTCCTCTAATTTTAATAAGTATGAAATACAAAATGTGTTATTGCATATTTAAGAACAATATTTCTCCTTATTTAAATAAACTTTGTTAAAGTATTTAATAGTAATAATGACCAAGAAAGTTAATAAATAGAATCGTAATAACTTAATGTAAATTTTAAAATACCCCTAACTTTTTATTTAACTAAGCAATACTTCAATAAATATGAAAAAATACTGAAATGCAAGCATTTAAATATTTCTTTAATTTTGAAAAGTGTGAAATACCAAAAAGTTGTTATGTATTTAGGAACAATATTTCTCCTTATTGTATATTTTTTCCTTTAAATCATTCAACAGTAACATTGGTCATGAAAGTCAATAGTCATCATAATAACCACCCAGACAACACAAATACATCCTAAAAACATCCAGAAGATGTCACGTTTCGGACATGCGTGATATCCTGTGGACCGATGAATTGGTCCTGTAGACAGTTACAGAACATCCGTTGGGTTTCGAAATGTCACACCTGTCAACATCTTATGGATGTCATTTCATGACACCTTAGGGATGGTTATAGGACGCTTATATTATACCCTCTGGACGGTCCTAAAAGCATCCTAGTAATGTCATATTCCAGATAAACTGATATCCTACGGATGGGTAAATTAGTCTTGTGGACAGTTGTAGGACATCCCCTGAAGTTTGAAATGTGAAACCTGCCAATGTCCTGTGGACAACATTTTACTACACATTTTGTACAGTAATAGGACAGTTGCAGATACCCCCTTGAATCACCCAAATTCAACCTGCAGCCTATAATTTTCTTTTTTGACATGTCAGGGGTTGATCCAGATTTTTATTCTTGGAAAAGTAAAATTGTTTTTGTGGCGTAGGGGGAATTGTAATGAAACTTCAAACCCAGTTATGCAAATTCAAACCAATCATTTATTAACAAAAGCATTTTTTAATTCGTTTGCTAAAGGTTTTCTTTTTCATAAACTGGTTATATTTACAAATTACACATTTTTTATGAAAAAGGATTTTATAAAAGAGCCTATTTTATTAAAAGGAATTTCGTGAAGGGGTCTCTTATATTAAACTTATTTTTGTGAATAGGCCCATTTTGTTATTATTATTATTATTATTATTTTTTTTTTTTTTTTTTTTTTTTTTTTGAAGGAACAATAAATAGGCCTCAAATTTTGCCTGGATCGACCTCTGCATGTGTATAAAAAAGTATGATCTTCAGCATTATTTCATCCACATATATAGCTTTTTTTCTTTACAAATGCATAAAAAAGTATCGAAGAGCTTCAGCATTTATATTCTTTCATGGTAAAATAAATTTTTCTGGCTTTTTATAATTAACTTTGTAGTGATGCTTCTATTTCTCAAAAGGACTCTCCATTCGAAGACATCCATGACTGTCTTCTAGCAAACACAATTCCTAATTGCACAGGTTTTTGAATTTTTCTATTAACATGTCGAATGCTATGTTAGTCACCAAGTTTAAAAATATATTATTTTAAGCAATCACTTAAGATCTATTTAAAATTTTCTGAACTTAATTAAACTTAAAATTATAAGATTTTACTTTCTTAATTATTTAAACACTAATTTATTTTTATTTTATATCATATTTTACATTGTCAGTCACCAGTGGCCGAAGCAAAGTTCAGTGTCGTCACCATGGATAGCAATGTGTTAAATTTAAATATTTTTAAAAAATTTAGGATAGCTGAAGCTATTATGCAATAACATTTATTTATTTATTTTGAATGAAGCTATTTTAACTTTCAGAATTGGTTAAACAAAAGTACCTGCATTTAAAAAAACTGCAACCAAAATTGGAAAAGTACAAAATACTCTTATTAAAAATAGATCTTTGCTGTGGAATGAAAAATAAGTATAAAAATTTTGGAATTGAAACAAGAACCTACCTAAATGTTTAGCATTATCGAGCAGGTGTTTTTAAGTGAAGTCTTCTTAATCTTCAATAATAATCAAACATAAAAAAATGTCAGATCATTTACAGAGAGGCAAGTTTCCCATTACATTATGATGCACACTTTATTAAATACATTAGTAGTTTCAATAATATTTTTTGAAGTATTCACAGAATCCACTTTTAATCCTTCTAGCCGAGATTTTAATTCTGGATGAGCATTCTTGCTTTTCTATTATCTGAACGAGAAATTTAATGAAGTTTCTTAGAAGGTATCAAGTTCAATTTGTAATTTTCTTTTTGGTTTTAAACAAAATCTTAAAATAATAATAATAATAATAATGGTGTCAATGAAGAACCAAAATGGTACTAACAGAGTTAAGACCTTTCTTGTAAAATGTCCAAGATAACTACAAAAAAAAAAAAAAAAAGTAAAAAAAAAAAAAAATTCCTTTTTAAGGGAATCTTCTTCAAAAAATACTTTTCCTGAAAAGATAAAATTTTATGACACATTTTCAAATTCATTTTTAAAAGTAAAAGCATGAAACTCGCTACATAATGTTTGAAGAGATTTATAAGCAGTTGTATGTTTTCATTTTTCACTCTTGTAAACAGTTATTTTATTAGTACAGCCATTATTTTCATTATTATTTTCTTGCTTTGAGAAATTTCGTTTAAAATATCCATTTCAATATCGTTTTTTGCAATATATTCTGCCTGTATCACAAAATGTTAAGCATGGCACATTATAGTTTATGAATAAGATAATCTTGCCAATATGTTTCATCTGCAAAGGAAAGCACTAATACTTCTACAAGCAGACAAATTTGTATGATTTTAGAATATTTTACAAACCTCCATTTCTAGCCACTCCAATAGAGTTTATGAAAGGTGTCGAGACCTTTGAGATGAATAGCAACCGGATCAATTGTGTGTTGGGAGCTAGAGCGAAAATATTGTTTAATTTTCATCTGGTAATCCTTGAAATTGTTGCTGAATTTTGTAATCATACTTAAGGGTCTACATTAGTCATTCAAATTTATACATCTTTGAGATTTGGAAATGGAAACTTAATAAAAATAAAATCAAAGATAAAAATGCAAATTATTTTTCATCTTTTGTATGTAGACCAGAATAAATCAAGGTTATTATTTAAATAAAAGTAATGATTTCTTTTAGAACAGCAATTACCAAGAAATTAATTTAGTTTTTGAACAAAGAAAATAAGCAATTAAAGAAAATCTTTTTTTTTTTTTTTTTTTTTTTTTTTGATAAAAAAGTAAAATAATTTTTTAAATATTACATAATTAAATTTGTTCAATTAAATATTTCTTTTTGAATGACCCTGGACAATTTCCAATAGGGCATAAGCTTTATAAGCTGAGTTGTAATATTTATTTGTTTGTTTTTTTCATTGGGAGGGAGGGATGGTCTAAAAATGTGATCTGAAAGAAAAATATGAAAAGGAGAATTCTAGATCTATACACCAATTTTTATTTTATCCATCTCTTATTAATCTACACTGTTTTATTTTTCTCTTAACATTATCTTTTCTCTTAACTTTTCTCTCTTTAGCATGTCTTAGCCATGTTTTGATTATGTCTTCAACAGCAGACTTGGTAATGGATTGCTCTCCACAAACTGCATCTAAAACAGAAACAAATGAACATCAGAAAATTTAGCTATTTATTAAAAAAAAAAGTCTGATTATTTTCACTTTTTAATATTTAAAAAAGTGCTTATTACTTGCCTCAAATAATGCATGATAATTTATTAGAAAAAAGCATTAACAAAATGAATAACTTTTTAATATTTGGTTTGTTTTAAATATTAATACATGTCAAATAATGAAGTAGAAAAATGTTTAGTATACTGACTTTGAAGTTTACTAAATATGCAATTAATTGGTGACATATCAAAAATATTTAAAACAGAATATTAATTTGGAAATTTTTCGTATACAGAGCATAGCTTCTCAGCTAGTATTTGCCTTCAAAAGAAAGTAAAAGATAATTTTTTTTTATTTATTTATTCTGATTTATTATGTAAGTTTAGCTGATGATTTCTTATAAAAAATATAATTATATGTGTATGTATCATAGATTACACGTAAAGTGGGATCGGCAGACAATTTTTAAATTTCAAATTGAAAATTATTGCTTTATTTTTTGTTAGAGTAAAAAAAAAAAAAAAAAAAAAAAGTAATATAATTTGTCCAATGTTATTCATCTAAAGTTAAATACATTTGGGCATTTGGCATCAAAATTATTTATAATTTACAGGAAATAATAAATTTTTACTTAATTCTATAAAGTACATAAATACATTAAAAATATATAATGGTAACTAATAATTACAAATAAAAAAAATGAATAAAATTCTAGGCATAAAATAACTTAGATTTTCGGTAGTAGAAATGTTATTTTACAGATGAAATAAAATATAAATTTTCATGATAAGAAAAAAAAAAAAAGCTTAATTGTATGCACACAACAAACAAAATATTGCATAGCTGCCAACATCCTCTGTTTTTTAAACCTCGAAGAAAATTACAGTAAATTTTACCACTTCAAATCACCGTAATTTATCGATTGAACAATGCAAAAATTTGTATTGAATTTTTTCGGCAAAAAAATCGGAAGAGTTGGCAGCTATGATATTGTATGTATATATATATATTTTCAAAACATTTCTGAAGCCAAAAGTGTTATTTATGGTGTTAAAATCTCCCTTAAAAATCCCCTAAACTTTGAATTATCCCCTGAATTAAAACTTCTGAGAACAAACCTTTTCTTATCCCTCCCCCCCCCCCCCTTCCACCATTTTTTTTCTCTTCTGGATATGCTATTAATGCAAAAATGTTTATTAAAAAGACTGAATATGCTTCACTCAAAATGTATGGTTTCAGTGATTTTTTTTTTTTTCCATAAGTGATATATTATTTATTTTTTTAATGAATAGTATTATACATTAAAGATGGATATAAAAATTAGAGGCTTCCAAAAATTGCATTATGATTATTGAATAATATATGTATCCATATTAGGGATGCACCGAATAGTGATTATGGCTGAATACCGGATATTCGGCCGACAGCTAAACCAAATACTGAATATTCGGCTTGCCGAATAGTAATTGTTGGGCCGAATACCGAATATTCATACAGCCGAACAGTAACTAATCGGCCGAATACCGAATATTCGGCTTTCCAAATACTTTTTATATTTCAAAGTTTAAAGGTATTGAAATGTTACTTTTTGAAACAATTTTACATAATATTTAGTAAGAGAAACTTATATTTTGTTAAACAAGAGCTTTTTATAAGAGTATTCAGTATTGAAAAAAATCTGCCTTTTTTTATTTAAGAAGCATAATTATGAGACTTTTTCAATTAGTAAAATTTTAAATTTCATTTCTTCTACGAATTGAAACAAACATTTTGAAATCAAAGAGAAATAATGAAAAAATAGTTGAAGAAAAACTGTACAGTCTCATATTTGTTCTTTTTAAATAACTCAAGGCAGATTTTTTTCAATATAAAGTATAAATACTTTTAACTTAATTCTGAATAAAGGAATGTCCAGCTCATAGTTCTTTTCTTATGAATAGTGGCATTTTCTATCCTTCCCATCATATCATATTTTACAGAAATCAAAGCATGTGAGTTGAAAATATAGTTATGATATCTTATTTATTGTTAATGCAACAAACGAAAGCACAAGTTTGACCTAGAGTGAGATGAAATATAACGCATTTATGATTCAATAAGTTGATTACGATTATGGTTTCATAAACAAAAAATTGTCTGCCTTGATAGCTATTACTAATCTCAAAAGTTTTCCGTTCTTGTTTAACGACTTTTGGGAAAAGCAAGAAACAGATTATTTACTAAATAGAATTTAGGCACTCGCATCATTTATTCCTAAGGAGAATCCTAATAAATCTTAATTTTAATCCTTCTCATGCTTAATTTTCTTAAGTTAAACTTTACAAACAGCAAATAAATAATGTAAAAACACTCTATATTATTTAAATGTTCTTATTTCTTATTATTTTAAATATATTAATAAATTGACAGTTAAAAGTAGAAATTGTGAAAAGTTTTTTAAAATGTGTTTTAAAAGCCTTTATTAAGTATTGGATTCAACCGAATACTTTGATATTCGGCTTAACCGAATAGTTTGATATTTGGCCTAACCGAATATTCTGTAACATGGCCGAATACCGAATAGATACCAAATATTTGGTACATCCCTAATCCATATATTTCAAATAAACTATCGGTTACTTGGTATTTCTTAATATGTATAAATAAAACTGAACAACTATATATATAATGCATAAATATATATATATTTTTTGTTTCATATGCAATTATTCCCATTCACATATTCAAAAAATATTTAGATTCAATAAATTAATACAAATACAAATGAAGAATAGCAGATTATAAGTTTACAAAAACATTTCTATCATGTTAACATCAGAATAAATTATCTTTATTATAATCTTTAGGAACACTAAAAAAGTGCTTATTAGCAGGGAAATTACTGTAATATTTGTACAACATAGTACTATACAATATTTATAACACATTTTGCTACTCATTTTTGATATAAAAAATTTAAACAGTATCAGAAATATGTCAAACACTTAAACTCATAGCACGATGGTATTAACATGGAAAATGATGTCACAGCGCTTTCGTCTGTGATGCAATGTTTTGCCGCCAAGACAAAAACTGTCGTTTTAAAATTCATTTGGTGAATTATTAAAGCTTCAAATATACATAAAAATACTATCAATTTTCTTGATTTTTTTGTGTTTTTCAATATAAAAGTGAAAAGGAAAATCTTGAAGTTACTCCATTAATCAAATAAAATGAGCAGATCTACAATATTATATTTTCAGACCATTTATATGTGTCAGAAAGTAAAGTATAAATATAGATGAAATTACAAAAGAAGCTGCCTTTATATCTATGGCTTAATATTTTAAAAATGCAAAATAAAATTCAAGCAATTAAAAATATATATTATAAATTTATCATACGAATTGAATACTTCCAACTGAGCGAAAAATTGACCAGGTCGGGAATCAAATCCAGATACTTGGCTTACAAGGCCAATTCTTTACCTGTTAAGCTAACTGGACGATAGCCTGCTGGGATTTTTCACTCAGATAACCTTATTGGTCATAACATCTGGTCTGTCATTTAGACAACTCGGCAGAATGAACCGCAGGTAATGGAACTCCATATTAAGATGGAGTTATGTCCAGATGTTATGACCAATACGGTTATCTGAGTGAGAAATCCCAACCGGCTATCGCCCAGTTAGCTTAACAAGTAAAGCATTGGTCTTGTAAGCCAAGTATCTGGGTTTGATTCCTGGCCTGGTCAATTTCTCGCTCAGTTGGAAATATTCAATTCATACTATAAAGAAAAGCTTTTTGAGAGGAAAAATAAAATCTTTAAAAATTATGACTAATCTTTAAACATTAAGATAAACGGAAATTTTTTTGAAAAGCATACCATATATACTTGATTTTCCGGTACTGAGTGTTTTTCTTCTAAGCACTGCAGACTGCACTCATCCATTAACAGGAAATCTTCAAACGCAGGTGCACTTGAACTGCCAGTGGCAGTGGAAACAGAAGCTGAAAGAGAATAGATAAAATTAAGTATGGTCTGAACTAATAGAAAATATTTTTTGAGATCAATCATTTTCAACATTTAATGACATTTTAAAAATCAGTATTTTTATCTATATCCCCCCCCCTCCCAACCCCCTAAATTTAAAAACAGGCTAACTTAAAAAACCTACATTAAAATTAGACAGAATTTTAAACATTTAAAAGAACATTGAATGTGTAGTAGGGATCAAGTACCAATGACTTGCAAGGCTGTCCTTTAAACATTATGATTTTATTACATTTTTGAAAAACATTACGAATGATATGAAGTTTAAAAATGACAATATAAATTTAAAAATTCTGAATTAATCTTAGGTCCTTCAAGCATAGAGCTGTTGCAAACCACACATATCTATTTCTAAGAAACAGGTATTCTTTAAGATACACAATACCGAACTGTTACTTAGAAATACGACTCGCTAATTGTATATGTCAAAACGCAGCCGAACAAAGTGAAACTAACTTCAATCGCAACTTAAATTTGTATAATTTAAGTATAATTTGTATTAACGATGCACCGAATAGTGATTTTGGCCGAATACCGAATATTCGGCTGACAGGTGAACCAAATACCGAATATTTGGCTGGCCGAATAGCAATTGTTGGGCCGAATACCGAATATTCGGCCAACCAAATAGTTAACTATTCGGCCGAATACCGAATATTCGGCTTTCCAAATACTTTTTATATTTCAAAGTTTAAAGGTATAAAATGTTACTTTTTAAAACAATTTTCTATAATATTTAATAAAAGAAACTTACATTTTGATAAACAAGGGTGTTTTATAAGAAAATTTAGTATTGAAAAAAAATCTGCCTTTATTTGTTTAAGAAGCACAATTGTAAGACTTTTTGAATTAATAAAATTTTAAATTTCATGGTTTCTTCTACGAATTAAAATAAACATTTTAAAATCAAAGAGAAATAATGAAAACATGGATGGAGTAAAACTTTACAGTCTCTTAATTGTCATTTTTCAATAACTCAAGGCAGATTTTTCTCAATATAAAGTACAAATACTTTCAACTTAATTCTGAATAAAGGAATATCTAGCTCATAGTTCTTTTCATATGAATAATGGCATTTTCCACCTTCCCATCATATCATATTTTACAGAAATCAAAGCATGCAAGTTGAAAATACAGTACAGTATCTTATTTATTGTTAATGCAACAAACGAAAACATAAGTTTGATCTAAAGTGAGATGAAATACAATGTATTTATGAGTCAATAAGTTGATTACGGTTTCATGAACAAAAATTGCCTTGATAGCTATTACTATTACTATTCTCAAAAGTTGTCCTTTCTTGTTTAAGGTCTTTTATTTGGGAAAAGCAAGAAACAGAATATTTACTAAACAAAATTTAGGAACTTGCATTTGCACATCATTTATTCTTAAGGAGAATCCTAATAAATCATCATTTTAATCCTTTTCATGGTTAATTTTCTTAAGTTATACTTTATAAACAAATAATGTAAAAACATTCTATTTTATTTAAATATGACTTTCTTTTTAATTATTTTAAATATATATATAAATTGACAGTTAAAAGCTGAAATTGTGAAAAGTTTTTAAAAATGTGTTTTAAAAGGTTTCATTGAATATATAAGATTTGGCCGAGTACTTTGATATTCAGCTAAACCGAATATTCGGCAGGCCGAATAGTTTGATATTCGGCTGAACCGAATAGTTTGATATTCGGCCTAACCGAATATTCGGTAACATGGCCGAATAGGCCGAATGCCGAATAGATACCGAATATTCGGTGCATCCCTAATTTGTATACACAGCCAGATAGTCAAGTGCGGTAGAAGATGCGAAATTGTGTTCGAACTCAGACAATTCGGCATCATTATTCTGTATGTATTAATTATTCTCAAATCTTCAATGCTTTGGATTTCGTATGGCAGGGTTAGTATGGAACATGGAATTTCATGACCAGGAAATTTTTTTGTACCAATATTTTCTCTTAGAAAATCTAGCATTAAATAGGACTTGCAGGACCAAACTTGTCAAACTCAACTTGCAGGAAATTACACTCAATCTAAAATCGAGGCTAACCAAAAGCAGAGTTAACTAGACCTGTAACAAAAATAATAAAGCTTCACTTTTTTTATTTTACTTATTTTACATACTTTTATTATATATTTTGCATAATTATTCTGAGTTGTTAATAAAAATTGTGCAGTATTTTGTCAAGTCTGAATTCTTGTAATTCTTTAAATAGCACATAAAATAATAATGTGCGTTTTAAAGATTTTTTTTCTCCCTCCCAGACAGATAAACTTCCCTCCATTTATAAACGTTGGGAGGGAGACTCACCTCCTGGGAAAAATCAAATTTCAAGCCCTGTTAAAAATAAATAAATAAAAAAAATACTGATAGTTTACAAGGAAAATATTCATATGAACCATGTATGGGTTTGTTGATTCTTTTATTATGGGACAGAAAAAGAAGTAAACTGTAGACATTTTTCTAAAGCATCAAATGATAGAGCTGTTAATTATATGTATGCCAAGCGATATATTCAGTTAAAGGAGGTTCAACAACGAATTAAGAAACATTTGTTGGCAAAACATCATCCGTCATATGTAATGGCAGATCCAGTCTTCAAGTTAGAGGAGGGGGGGGGGAGAGAAATCACATCCAGTATTGAATTAACAGACACTTTTCTCCAAGAGGGACTTTTGCGGCTCCGGTTGGAGGGGAGGGGGCAATTATAGAGTTCCGCGGAGGGGAAATTGCAATTTTTGACTGTTAGAAACAAAATCTCAAAATTATCAGGGGAAACATTTCGTTGTTTTGGGAGGGGAATGTCCCCCTCCAGGCACCCCCTGAATTCAACACTGGTCACATCACTTCAGAATTATTATATTGAAGGTTATTCTTAAATTAGAGTGACTATTTTTCTTTACTTTCGCTAATTCATTTTCATTCATAAATACAAATATTTGCATTAGTATTTCTAAAAATGAATATTTACACAGATTTCATTCAGATATGAAGAAATCGAAATGTTGTTAAGTTAGCATTTTATGATAGTTTTAGGATTTGACAGCTACAGAAATGTTGTCATGAGGGAGCAATTAGCAGTCGCGTCTGGAAATAAAGTTTAAAATGTTAAATCATGGAATTTTTTGAAAGTTTTTCTTTTTTCTTTAAAATCTGCTTTTATTTAAAAATGAAAAACACTTTTCAATCACGTTTCTGAATAAGAACACTTTCAACCCACAAATAAAATTTTTAATTGCAATTCAAAATTTTACTTGTTGCACAAATGCCATTAGAATTTTTTTTTTTTTTTTTTTTCTAGAATTAATTTAAAAGTCATCTAAAATTTCATAATTACATTGAAGAAAAAGGTTTCTGCAATACATATTTTAAAAATATTTAAGTTTAACTGAAATATAACATAAAATGTTCCACTGAGGTGCTTTACTTTTTGAATGACCTATACAAGAAACACAGAAAAGAATATCTTAATGCTTAAAACAAAATAAAGTAAAAAAATTAACTGTGCACAACATATAATTAATAGAAAATGGATAATCCAAGTTCCAAGTCAACTCAAATTTTTAAAAGAGCTTGTTATATCAATTGTAAATATTCAAATTTTGATTTTTCAAAGCTGTTAAATAAAATCATTTTGTTAAAATGATCTTGTTTTCTGAATCTATTAAACAGCTTTGTTACAAAAAAGCATTAAAATGGAAAAGATGCTGCTGTCATATCAGGGTGTCGGTGTTTTTTCTTTAGTGATTTTCGCGAGAAAACACTGTTTTGAAATACTTGTTAGGCATACCGTGGCAAAACAAAATGTAGTTTTATTATATTTATAACATGTTTATTTTATTATAAAACACACACACATTTACTTCAGAACAAAACACAAAATTTTCAGTTTTATGAAACAAATTTATTTTTTACAGTAAATATAGACATTGTTTTATAAAATTATTTCTTATTCAGGTGATGACTAGGCCTATTTTTTTGTTTTGCATTTTAATAACATTTTGCCAACATTAAAAAAATATAGAGGCAGAATAATTATAAAGAAATGCATTGTAAATAAAAATAAAAGAAAGTTCTTACCTTATATCAACATCCATTTTCTCTATTAATTCGAATTCGCCATGAGCTGAATCGCTGAATGAAACATAAACATTGGAATTGGATTCCTCTGTGGCCGGCGAGTTGAGGAGTTCAAAAAAGGCACTCCACAGCTACTAAAAAGGACTGACGGTTATAGAACATCCATCGGCCGTTTTGGGGACAGTTCATTTGGATGGTCCGTTCACAGTTGTTCAGCGGCTGTTCAGGGGACAATGTGATTGGACCGTTCATTCCTTACTATCCTCAGCGCATTCACTGGATAGTTCGCATAGGATATGACACCCACAGGATCTATATAATTATTGTATGACGTCCGAAGGACAGTTGTGGTTGTCTGGGCAAACGCCCTAAATAGTGACAAACATAAAATTTCAAGTGTCATTTTAATATTTTTATGCAAAATAAACTCAATATGTTTAAATCCCATTTCTTTGTGCTGGCTCCTTCAGCCAGCATGAAAAGAACTATGTCATCACGGGTAACTTCCTGTTTCACTCCCTGAGGTCCGATGAACTAGCCCTTCTTTTCTCTAGCCCTGGTCACAGACTGCTCCCTTAGAGACATTACTGTTACCAATTGGATGGTGTGGTTATTTTCTTTCATTGGGGAGGAAAAAAGGTCCTTATCCTTCTTTACTTTTTCAGATTCAATTGTTTAGCATGCAGTGGTCACATTTCTAACCCTTTTGTGCCAAAATGAGGAGTAAAAAATGAAAAACTTTTCTGTTGCTGAAAAAGCTGAAATTGTTAAACAAAACAATTTGATGAATTTCACAGAACTAAAATTATGTTTGCTCAATTGCAAGGAATTTCTGTGACAACCCTGTAATCCATACTACAGAAAAAAGAGTGAATTGAAAAAACATTGAGAAAGTGGGAGAAAAAAATGCCAAGAAACAGAGAAATTGAAAATATCACCATAAGATGAACTGGAAGGTAACTTATTAAAGTGGTTTAAAGAAGCTTGTGCCATGAATGTACATTTAAATGGCACAATACTCTGAGATAAAGGTCTAGAAATTGCTGATAGGCTTGGTGGTTTGAAAGACTTCACAGCCTCAAATGACTGGATTGACCAGATGAAAAGAAGACATAATCTTGTGCACAGATTGCTTTCGGGAGAATCATCAAGTGTAAATGAAGTTGCAATAGAAGATTGAAAGAAAAATTATCAAATTTGACCAAAGGATACAAGCGAAAGGATGTATTCAATGTGGATGAAACCAGACTTCTCTTTAACCTCCTACCGCATAAAAGCTATGTTGCTAAAGGAGATTCTTGCCATGGAAGGAAGCTGTCTAAATTGTGTCTTATAGTTTTACTGGGTTATAATTCTGATGGAAGTGAGAAGCTGACACCTCTTGTTGTTGGAAAGTTATGCAGCACGTGATGCTTCAAAAATATGAGGAGTTATCTGATATCCAAACCCCTTTTTGAAGACTTTTTGTGCAAACTAAACAAAAACAATGGAGTTGCAGAATGATAAAATAATTTTGTACATTGATCAATGCTATCCACATCTATTTTTGATGCTGTCTAATGTGTATGTTGAATTTTTTCTGGAAAATTGCACAAGCAAAATCCAACCTTGTGATTTCAGCCTTATTCAATCTTTTGAGATTTTTTTTTTTTTTTTTATAGAAAGCAACTTGCCTAGAAAGCTGTAGCTGAAATAGAAAACTGAAACCTAAATGATGTCTGCAAATTAAAGTCAAGTGTTCTAGGCTATGCTTATGCATTTTATTTCTGTCTGGTGAAGAAATGTTACACAACAGTGCATTTGCCATTGTTTTGAAGAAACCAGATTTTGTAGCATCTAATGAACAGAAAACAGATAAAGAATCAGCTATGGTAGACTCGGAGAATGACAACAAATCAGTTATCTATAACTTTGAAGATTACATCTTGGAAAACATAGCAACATTTGAAACTGAATGAGCTGCCGTTCCATCCGTAACCGATGTTATGGACTTTCCATCCATCACTTCTTCCAATGTTGCATCGAAAGGCTGACAAATAGTGAATGACTATTTTCTTTCTCATAAAGACCAGTTAAAAAACTTGCAAAATTTTTCAATCCTGGATGATGCTGCGTTTTAGTCATTGAACTCAATGACTAAAAAACAATTCATTATTATGGACTATTTTTAATCTGCCAGGATTTGTAACTAAATGTGTTTAAATAATCTTAAAATGCTATATATAATAATGTTCTTTTTATAAAATATAGATTGTAATACTTTTTTGAAAGAGTCCTACCTTTAGTTCTTTTCTATGATTTTTTGCTTTCTATGTATTTATTGTAATTAATATTTTTTCTGTATTTTACATTTTTTTTTTTACTCATTTCTTTGAGAGACGTAAAAGCAGGGTTTCACTGTAATAGTATTTTGTGATGATAATTTTTTTATTTTAAAAAAGTGTGTTTTTTCAATAAATATTTTTTGATACAACCGTTCTAACACCCTGTTCAGTCACATTAATCTTACCATGTGTCAGTAGCCAGAATAATCATTTTTAGCAATACAAATTGCTGCAAGATGGTTGGGAGAGAGTAAAGGAAGCTTTAGAACAGTGGAATACAAACTGTAGGTCATGACCCCATTTGGGGTCATGGTAAAATTCTTGTGGGTTACCAGATTTTATGAAATTTATTTTACAATGAAAAAAAATACAAGGCTTTCCTAATATCTAATATCAATAATATATAATAATAATAGCAGTAAAATAGTCAAATGAGATATTATTTATGAAAATAGATCTATATTTCTTAACAGAAACAATTGTCTATATTGGTATATAATACTTTGACAACCCACAGAAGAACAAAAAGTTAATTGTTAATTTGAGGTGACTTCTACCTGCTCTGTATTTATATTCATATAAAACTTTGGTCGATCTGATGTTATTATTGGCATCTTTGCAACAGCTTTTACAATCTAGGTTGTGGTCATAGCTAAGACCATGCAGTTTTCTCCCTCTGTGCCCAAGTAATTTGGTTTTGCTTTATCATATGCTTATTCAAGTACATTCTATAATTATATCTATTGCTTTTGTTAACTAGATGTTGTTATTGTAATTAATTACATTAAAAAACAGCTTAAACAATTATCTCTGTCAAATACTCTGTAATGAGGTGGGTTCTGTGTGTGAGGCATTCTTACTGCATATTGAAATCATATGGCTCTTACGTGGGAAAATATTGCAGCATATTTTTGATTATAAAAAGGAAGTTTACATTTTTTTTGGGGGGGGGAGTAAAAAATAAAATAAGTTGGCAAGATTATTAATGAATATTGACTCCGAAAACTCAGTTATATAACTGATATTCTCGAAAACGATTTGAAATTAAGTCTGCAGGGACAGAGTACAAATTTTTTAGTATTGGGCAGTAAAATCAAAGCTTTTAATAATAAGTTGATATTTTGCAAGAGCAATTGATCAAAACCAATACAAACATCTTCCTGAACTTTACAGAATTTACCATATATACTCACATATAAGTTCTGGAATTTTAGACAGAAAAAGAACTTCAAAGTGAAGGGATTGACTATGCAAGACCTTAAAAAACTTAATAAATAGATAAAATATCTGAAAACATTTTGCTCATGAATCGCTGCTGCCACACATGCTTGTACAGTACAAAATCCAAAATCCGGAATCTTGCAGATTTCGGCTATTCCAAATTTCGGATCATTTTTAGTTTACTTGTCAAAAAATTAATCTAGCCTTCCCCCTTGCAAAAAAAAGTGCATGATATATGTCAAGAACACATCTTTCATACTAAAAAACAATAACATTAAAGCAGGTATCTTAATAGAGAATTATTTTTAAAGGTAAAAAAATAATAATAGTAAAATATATTATCCACTATTTCCCCATAAATTGTTTGCATCAGGATTATGTTTACAATATTTATAATATTTAAAAAAGAAAAAGTAAATTTGTCATAAATATTTAAGATAATTTGTTTTTTCATTTTTTTTTTAATTTTATTAACAACACGAACTTGCTGACTCATCCGGAGTTTTTTTTTAAGTCTATTATTCCCTTAAATGAAAAAGAACAGATAAATCATGTTTCAAACAATGAAACATTTTGCACTGAATCTCTGACTTGACAAAAACTTTGTTTATCAATTGGAAAAAAAAAAATATGCTATCCTGTTTTGAAGAAAACTATAATTAATACAGTAGACTCCCTCAAAACCGTACCTTAAAATCCTTAAGTGCCAAAAATCTGGACACCATCACAGATGTAAACAATAAAATTTTCACTTCAGATCTAGGGGCTAAATTACAGAATTTTCCAGTTTTATATCATTCTGTAGGTATTTTAATATGTAATTCTCAATAATATGGCTGAACTTGTGGCTTTTCATAAAGGGAATACATACTAGATTTTTTTTCTGAAAAAAAAAAGTCAAGTTATTGCTGATATCATTAGTAATCACAATCTTTTTACAAAATATATATTTTTTAATCAAGCTATTTTGATTATTAAGAGTTGCTAAAACTAAAAAAAACTTCCTTACTTTATGATTTTTACATGAAGTAATAGGTTACCTTTATGTGAAAAGTTTAATTAAGTTATTCAAGAAAAATGTGTTTCATCTGTATTATGCATATTTAATTATATATTACTAATTATTTATTTACTTGGTCTTTACCTTTAATAATTTAATAATTTTTAAAAATTATCTTATTTTTTATCTTTTTAGTTTATTACTTAAATTAATCGTTTAAATATTTTACTATGTCGTAAGGTAAGTACTCATTACAATGTTGATTGCATTATTGCATTCAAATAACTGTTTGAAAAATGCACACAAAGCAATGACCAAAAATTCAAAAAATTCTAAAATTTGCACAACTTCTGGTCCCAAGCTGTGCAGATTTGAGAAAATTACTGTATTTTGATTTAGTCATTTTTCTGAAAACAGTTTTTCAAAATCAGTTGTCATTAAAATATCTACCTTGATTGAATCCTGAAAATGACTTATGATTTACAATGCAGATTCAAACATAAAATTAGAAGCAATCGTGACCTCTTTGCAAGCTCTTACCTCACATTAAATTTTTACGAAGTAAAGTTTTTAAATGTATCTTTTATTAAAGTATATTAGGTTGTAATGAAATTTTCCCACCCCAAAAAAATTCCTGATAAAGTTAGAAAAAAAAAACCATGAAAGCAGTATCTTTAGTTCAGTTAGTAATCTCCAACCAAATCTGATTTTCTGCCAATGTTTTGGTAGTTTTTCAAAGGCTTCATCCCAGAAACTTGGAGGCCTCATGTCCAAAAACAGATAAACCTCATTTGAGACATGCTGTGCAGAGTTAAAGATAGCATTGCAAGATGTAGGCTGCAGGTGTGAAAAAAAGTAAAAGTTCAAAGGAATCATGTCAGTGCTGGCAGGCATGGCAGAAGTTGCTGTGTTGTTGAAGTAAATCCATTTTTCTTCATGAATGTCTATCTCTGGTCGGAATTTTATCCTTACGTTGATATTCAAGCATATCGGTGCAAGACTAAACATGCCTGTCTATATCAGCTAGAGTGAGCTCATGCAGCACTCTATTATTGAATTTGTACATCAACTTAATGATATCACGACTGATAGACATGGCCCTAATGTCTGTCTTCTTAGCTAGACCTCATATGGTTGAATATTGATCTTTTACAAGTGCTCGTAAGCAGGCCTCATCAACATCTGCTCCTTGAATCTTGTAGTCCTTGTTTTTAAACTTTCAGTACCAAACCTTCATAGTGTCATATGATACAAAAGTTGTAACTAAAGCTATCCACATGATTCAGTAATATTTTGTAGTTGACTTTTTGCAACAGAGCTGAAGTAAATGATGATTCTAATCTGGTAGTGTGACAATTCAATTTCAAACATCTTGTAACAGACATCTCACAGTAATAACTGTATTCTTTTACAAATTTCACAACACAGTGGTATAACACAAGTCTGTTTTTTCTGAACAGAAAAAATCATTTTACAAAACATGAACAAACCATTGATGCAATATTAGCTGTGACAAGAAACTTTTGTTATAATCTGATATTTAAAACTATGTGCATAAAATTATGTGTTTTATTCAAAGGTCTAATAAAAGAGAAACATAAACACAAATCCTAAGAAGAATTGATTCCAAAAATCAATGTTGTTGATGATTAAACAAAAATCTACTGTCTATCCAGGTGTTGCGACAAAATTTTATACAAAATTGGGAAAGAACATAATTTATGCACCACTGCTCTAGAAAATACTCTCAGGGATGTGGAGTCATGCCAACTATTAATTTTGTGGCCAACTGTCCTGGGTTGAACGGTTGAAGATTCATGGCGTGAACAACCCATTTGAGGTGGTCTCACAGATTTTTGATTGGGTTTGTCAGGTTGTATTTAAGGCCATCCAATACAGGGTACATCTACTGGAATTGAAACTTTTTACTTAATTTTTTTTTTTAGACTACAACATATGTGTAGTGTGATACATTATTCTAAGCCTAAAAAATTCTGAACGTGCAAGTTTTAATTTTATAAGAACAAGTCCAAGGGCAAGTATGCTGGAAATTGACAGTATTAAGCTTCATTCACATTTGAGCTTAAAATACCTCTTACTGATTTTTCTCCCTTTCTATTTATCAAATAATATTATGGATTCAAAATAATATGCTACTACCATATTTGTCAACCCTTCATAGTAAAAAAATTTTAGCTAAGGTCTAAATATGATTTTGATTGTATATAAATGTCACAAGAGTAACAAAAAACACATAAAAGTTTCAATTTTATAAAAACTTCTAAGATTTTTACCTAAACTTTGTAACTTTTTGATTAGTGGAATAAGACATATTTTACATTAAATACTTTGTTTATAAAATGCATGTTATAGGATCTGGGTTTTTGTTACAAGAGTAACAAGTAACTGTGTTACAAAGCATACCATTTTTATCAAAAGTTGTGTTAAACAAAAACAATGCTTGAAGTTTAGTTATTTTCTCCTTTATTAGAACAGTGCTATATCTGTAAGTTATTGTATTGTGTACATTTCAATCCAAGTAAAATTTTTTCAATAAAGTTTAAAAAAATGAATTTATTTTACACATGACTATGGAACAACCATGACAACAGATTAGAGACAGATTTAAAAAAATTGTGACATTTTTGCACGTTTTTCTGATTTGAAGCATGTGGTCTTTGATTAGATATTTTTACCAGCTTTGTAAAATTTATCCAAGTAAATTCTGGTATATGTTCTATAAGAATTCTTATATAAATTCTCAAAGACAAGATTATGATAATATTTCTTAAAGAAAATTTTTTATGAATGAAACTTAATATGTAGAAGCAAAACAAAATATGATTAAGTAAAAGAAATGTCTAGTGTCATAAAATGCTTTATCAATAGAAAAATTACAATTAAGTAGAAGAGACAGTAAAAAATGTAAATTTTGTCAAAAGTTCAGTAAAAAGTGCAGATTTGAACAAAGATTCATGATTGAAAAATGGAAATTAAGATTGTATTAAGAAATTGCGAATATTGTGTAATGATTCCAGAAAAAAATTGAGAATTTCATCAATATTTACTGCACTGGACTAAAAAATTGGAACCAGGGTCCTTTTTACCTATGTCAAAAAATGCTGTGGAATATGATAAAACTATAAAAATCATATAAAAATTTTCAGAGGAAAAAATTAACTATATTGAGTTGAAGGACAGACTTTTTACAAATGTTGAAATATGGCCTGAAAAAACAATCAACCACCCTCCAAACTAATTTGAATTTTGTATGCTATGATTTCTCATTTTCAAAGGTTGGCAGGTCTGGATATTTTTGTAAAGGATTTCTTAAGAATTATTTGAAACTGTAGTCCATAATCCAAAAATGCTACATTACTGTCAAATGGAAAATGTTGATTAATATTTTTAAAAATTAACTGTTGTAGAAACAATATTTGTTTGTTTACAAAATTTTCAAAAACATTTATATCAATTTCTGCCTCACACATTCATTGTAACTTGTACTTTTTGATGATGCTAAAAAAATAACCACTTTTACATGAATTGGCATGCAAGTAGATATTGCTAACAAGGGAGCCACTTTTGGTGTTGCTCACTTCTAACATCGGAACCTGGTGCATTTTATAAACTTATGCATAAATGTTACAGAACCAATAAAATTTCTTTGTTGAAATCATATTGTATGTTTTTTTAAAATAATTTTGCATTTTTATTATTGGATTTTATTTATTTCATGCCAAAATTGGGTTATCATGAAATATGGCGCTACAAAAGTTTTGTCCACTTTATTCCTGGAGTATGCATGAAGTATGTATTAGAATTAAATCAGATTGCAATTTGCTTGATAATTGATAGCATAAGAAACAAGAATTAGGTTTTTCTTCCCTATGCAGATAAGTGTATAAATAGTAAATACAGTAGACCCTTCAAATCCGCAGAGCTTGGGACCAGAGGTTGTGCGGATTTTAGAATTTTGCAGATTTCTGGTCATTGCTTTGTTTATATTTTTTAAAAACTAATTTCAATGTAATTAATTATGAAATCAGAACTATTATGAATGCTTACAATATACTAAAATATTAAATAAGTAACAAACCAAAATAATAAAAATTTAGATAATTTTTAAAATGATTAAAATACTAAAAACAAAGGTCAAGTTAATAATCAATAATGTACAATTAAATATTCATTATAAAGATCAAATGTGTTTTTCCCAAATTATTCAATGAAACTTGCTTCATAAAGGTACATTACTAATTCATATCAGGATCATAAAAAAACAAAGCTTTATCTCAGGTTTAGTAAAAAAGCTAGATTAATGCTAAATAAATGTATTTGGTAAGATTGTGATTACCAATGATATCAGCAATATCTTGATTTTTTTTTTTTTTTCAGAAATAAATTACTCTTTCTTCATGAAAAAACAGGAGTTCAATAACCTTAACAAAAATTACAAATTAAAAAAAATATGGATTTGATATAAAACTAAAAAAGTCAATTTTTGCACCTACATCTATACTGAATATTTCATTGTTTACATCTGTAAATTATGTGTGGATTTTAGAGAGTTTTGTATTTTAGGAGTGTGGATTTGAGGGAGTCTACTGTATATTTTAGTTAAAATCTTTCAAGATCATTGAAAACTATTTTTTTCCATGATATACAAAATAAGCAAATTATTTTTTATTTTTTATTTATTTATTTTTAAGTCCAATGGAATAAAGTTTTGATTACATGAAATGAAATGTTGATGTTTTGCATATTGTGTCTGTTGGTAAAAGAAATAACGAAGTAAATTAATATTTTTAACAATTTAAGAAATGTGCCGTGACTAATTAGGTTGGACACTTCAGTTTCTGGTGAGGTACAAACCATTGCTCACATGTGGCAAGCAACTGTGTCATTTGGCTAGGGTTGTCGGAAAGCTCTACTTTTGAAAAAGAAAAAAAAAGATACCAACTTTTTCTCTGCCAAAAATGTGAATATAATGTTGTAATTTTTCAAAATCAAATTTGTAGTTCTTGAAGGAATTTTAAAACATTTTATTTCATGCTTATTATCGACTAATTTGTATTTTTAAATGCTTTTAAAATCTAGTCGGCTGTGGCAATCCCAAAACTTACTTCTATCTTATGCATGTTAATACTTCTTGGAAAATGCAGCTTAGCAGCACCAATGGTTAGGTGGTTTAAACCAGACTTCGAGTCGATTACAGAGGACTGTAATCGATTACAATTACGATTATTTTCAATTTCTAAAAACCGATTACGATTATGTCTTTTTATGCCATTTGAATTACGATTAATATTTTTTTGTTGGATTACGATTATGTTTAGATTACGATTAATATTTTTTTTGTTGGATTACAATTAGATTACGATTACGGTTGACATTTTTGCCGCTGCAGGTCATGTTGATTTTAAATGTGTTGGCTTGTGTCTCAGCCATTTGTGATTCTAATTAGGATTTACCCAATTTTTCACAAAAGAATCCTAAATATTTTTCAGGAGAAAAAATTTAATTTTTAAATATTAAGGAGTATTATATTTATGTATGTGTGCCATATAGCATAAATTTCTTTTTTTTATAAAAAGATAAATTTCTTATTAGAGTAATTAATTAGAGTATCTTATTAGAGTAATTTCTTATTAGAGTTTCTTATTAGTTTCTTGTAGGCTAATATTATAATTGCCTTAAAATAAGGAGTCAGTCTGAATCAGTTTCGAGTGGAAGTATGTTGAATTTGAGTCGAGTTTCGGATTGACTAAAAATAGAATTCTAGGACTGATTTGGTTTAACCCGAGTTGTGCAGAGTTCTATTACGATCAACACTTGCTTTGAATTCATTGTTTGACCATCTACATGCAATATTCACCCCATTTTATAATTAATTTTATAATCAAATTTTACAATTATTTGAAATCTCTCTTTTATTATGGATATTTTTATTGAATTTTGATCATTTAACTTTCCAAATTCCTCAAGAAAAATTAACCGTTATCACATTTTTTTCATATACATATTATTATACGATATTGAGAAAATACCTCTTTAAAGAATTCTGAAGCGTTGTTTTGAACCATCTCATTCACATTATAAAACATTAAATTTTCTTCTTTTTATCAATTTCTATATGTGTGCATATTAATATGCAATGCATAGCATAAAGAGGCTACTTCAGTAAGGCGAAAACACCCATTCACTAATGTTAATTCTTTGAAAGAAATTCTTTTAAATATCTTGTTCGCGTTTTAGTCTTTCAAACTCCCCCCCCCCCCCGCATTGTTTAGTTCAGATTGATGTATATAAAGACGATTTTCTACTTTTTTTTATTTCTGTATGCATTCTTTTTATTATGGGTGTTTTTAAATCAAAAAGTGTAACTTTGTGACATGAGTTTTACTTTATTTTTGTTCGAAAATGCATGAAACTAGCAAGTGTTGTTATTCAGAAACTATCTAGAAAATAGAAAAATAAAACTAGAAAAATTAGTGCAATGCACTAATTTTTCTAGTTTTTTTTTTTTCTTTTTTTTTTCTTTTTTTCTTTTTGCAAACGCAATGGATATTTCAGAACAAGCCTTCAAAGTTGACATTTCAAACGCATTTTCCGGCGTAAGTACAAAAACCTGTCGATGAAAGAGTGAAAATCGCGAGATCACGTGACCAAAATAGCTCATAATTCGGTAGATAATTTAATTATCACAAAATTGAAAACTCAGTTCGATTCGAATTCGCTTCCATAGTCAGGCCTTCCAATTTTTTATCTTTCCGTTAAAAAGTGAATTTGTAAATGTGTCAAAACGTTTTTCACTTGCTGAGCAGAGCAGTTAAGAACACCCTTAAGCCGGTTTTGAAAATGTAAATGTACTCTAAAAAAATACTGTAAAAAATTAATGGAAATTGAAATGGTGATAAAAATCGGTCTTCACACAGATTGACTTTAGTCGCTCAATGAGAAAAACATTTAAATATCTTGAAATACAAGTGATCGTAAATTTGGTATCGTAATTTATTTTTTGCCCATAAGATTAAGATTAGCGAAGGGGTGTTTTCGGATCACTCAAGTAGCCCTTTAATAAATATATTGCTTTCGGAGAAAAATGAAGAAATACAAACTTAAAAAATTATACTGATATTCCTGATTTTCAAAATTAAAAATTTTAAAATAAATTTCAATTACATGAACAGTGACGTAGAAAGATGGGAGGGGGGGGGGGATCTAGATGCACTGGGTACCATTAATCTTATAAAGTTTTCTTTGCCTATCTAATCAGAGAATTTCCTGCTATTAGTCAAGGCGAAAACAACTTTTCGATTTTAATAGTACAAAAAGCATTTGGACCTCCCGCTCATATCTGGCTACGTCACTGTACATGACCATTTAAAGGGAAAAAACACATTGTCTCCTGGTAGGACAGCATTTAAGGGAAGTGGTAAGGGCAGAATATAATGTTCAATACAAGTGTGCATAGTAAAACCATAAATTAAATCATTTTCATTCTTTCCTTTTTTACTTTTTAACCTTCACTATTTTCACTCAATGACCCATACCTCCGGATTGACCGAGTTTATTTTCTCAATTCCCATACCTTTGACAAACTGAAGTCAAATACTATTTCTATATCCTATTACAGTCTTCTTTATCAGTATACATTCTGTTTCACTTTTATCACCCCATTAAAAGCTATCTCTGTCCCTCATGACCTCTGACCTTCACACTCCTACTTTAGGGGCTATTTAATGAGTTGAAAACGTGAACCAAACTCTTCCTTTTCTGGTACAATGTTTAGCAAACCAACCAAATATATTTTCATTTGAAAGGGAAAAAAATACGTAATCATAGAACGTAATTGTGTTTTTATATGAGATTACATTGCGATTACATTAGGGTCCGATTACGATTAGATGATGATTATAATCGAAATGAAATCTCTTGATTATGATTACACTCCAATTATTTCGAAAACCAAAACCTATGATTACGATTACAGTGCGATTACACAGTTTTTGTAATCGATTATAATCGACTACGATTACATTGCGATTACATTAGGATCCGATTACGATTAGATTATGATTATAATCGAGATGAAATCTCTTGATTATGATTACACTCCGATTATTTCGAAAACCAAAACCTATGATTACGATTACAGTGCAATTACACAGTTTTTGTAATCGATTATAATCGACTACGATTACATGATTACGATTACTCAAAGTCTGGTTTAAACCAGAAATTTGTCAGCATTAACTTATGTCAATTTGTAACTGATTCTGAAATTTGATGGAAATAAGTAAAGTGCATTAGTTTTTGAGATAGAGCTATTGCAAAATCTCAGACAAAATCTTCATAACAGCACCACATGTTGGGTGATGTACACCAAAAACTAATCTAGATCAATGTTTATCAGATACGAACTGAATCTGAAGTTTCATGAAAACTCATGCATTAGTTCTTGAGATACATTTATTGCCAAATCGTCAAAAAGTAGCATAGCAGCGCCATCTATAGTGCGATTTACACTAAAAACTAAATACAGTAGACTCCCTCAAATCCGCACAGCTTGGGACCAGAGGTTGTGCGGATTTTAGAATTTTGCGGATTTCTGGTCATTGCTTTGTTTACGTTTTTTAAACAGTAATTTGAGTGCAATTAATAGTGCATTCAGGACTATAATGAATACTTACAATATAATAAAATGTTAAAATAAGTAATAAATTAAAATAATAAAAATTTAGATAATTTTCAAAATGATTAAAATATTAAAAGCAAAGATCAAGTTAATGATCAATAGTGTATGATTAAATATTCATTATAAAAATTAAATATATTTTTCCAAAATTATTCAACAAAACTTGCCTCATAAAAGTACATTACTAATTCACATCAAAATCATAAAATAAGGATTTTTTTTTAAAGTTTAGCCAGGCTTAGTAACCAAAAAATCTTGATTAATGCATAAATATATTTGGTAAGAAAATTGTGATTACCAGTGATATCAGCAATATCTTGATTTTTTTTTTTTTTTTTTTTTTTTTTTTTTTTTAATTTTTCTTCCTTCATGGGAAAAAAAAAAAAAAAAAAAAAAACATGAATAGAGTTTTATTAAGAAAATTAAAAATTAAAAAATATATGGAATTGATACAAAATTTAAAAAATCACATTTTGTCCAACTATCCAATCTGAAAGTTTCATTGTTTACATCCATAAAGTATGTGCGGATTTTAGAGAGTTGCGGATTTCTGGTTTGCGGATTTGAGGGAGTCTACTGTAATACTAATCCATCTCATTCACTAATGAATCTGAAGTTTTAGAAAATTGCATGCATTAGTTTTTGAGATGAGCTATTGCGATAATCATAAATGATGCACCATGGCAATGCCACCTGTTAAGAGATGTGCACCAAAACCTAATCAGCACCATGTTATATCAAGTGCTAGCTAAATATAAAGTTTTATAAGAATCCATGCACTAGTTCTTGAGATATGGCTATTGTGGAAATTGTGAATAATGCAGCTTAGCAGCACAACCTATTGAGCGAAACCTAATCACCAAAACCTAATCAGATCTAGTTTATATCAAGATCTAACAGAATCTAAAGTTTTGTGAAATTTCATGCGTTAGTTCTTGAGATAGAGCACTCAAAATTCTGTCTCATATAGTCAGATGTTTTGAAAAAACATGTTTTTCAGATTATCTGACCCTTAAAATGTGTAAATCTGTCGAAAAATCAGATTAAAAAAAAATTCACGAATCCAATAATTTCTTGTTGTAAAGATGGAAGAAATTTTAAAAAAATGTTAATAGTCTAATGAGTGATTTTCAAAATTGCATTTTCAAAAAGTTATGACGCTATAAAATCAAAAATATGATTTTAACAGAATTTTTTTTTTTTTAATTCTCAAACTTTCTAATGTAGGGCTAAAAAATGCACCATGTTTCAATGATAATTGTGAGCAACACCAGAAGTAGCTCCCTTGTGAGGACTATATCTATTTATGCCAAGACAAAATTTAATCTGTACACAAGGGAAATACACAAGTGACTGTATTTGTTATTTGCATAGCAATAAAGTAAAACCACATGCAGTTATTTAGGACAATGTAAATCACGTTTGATTTTCTATTAGTGCTTTTCTGTGAAAAGTTTTAATAGAGCATCTCTAAAAAATGTATTTTGCAAAAGTGTATCTATATTTTCCCTTAGCTGCTCTGGCCAATTTCAACAAAAATGTAACTTAACAATCATGATAGTAATAAATTAAACTTAACTGTCAGTTTTTTCAGTAGCTCATGTTAACTGTACTGTAGATGGAATTGGTACTGCTGTAAAATGATATGTGTTCAATGAAGTATGTAATTATGTACTAAAAATCTAAGGAATATTGTTAAATTTGTAGAAATTGTTCATGGCAAAACAAAGGTAAATGTACCTCATGTCCAGATGAGGAAATTGAAGATAACTCAAGCAACATATTTCATTATTTTGAGAGAAACAATCAGCAGTGAAAGGCAATCAAAAAATGCATTTTGCTGGAGACATGAAAAAAGGCCTCTATCTATTACTATCCTCTATCTATCTTACCATATCCAGAAAATGATTTGTATAAATAATTTGTGTTTCATGGTGTAAATGATGATGCAAGAGAAACTACAAGTAATATTACTGATAATAAAGACAATCAATCATGCATTCAATTTAGTAGCAGAAACTGAGAAGTTACTCTAGTCATTGTGTGAATGTAAAATATATGGATTTTAAGTTTCATATTATTGTTGTTGTACAGTAATAGAAAAAATTATAAAGCCACTTGAAAATATGATATAATTAAAAAACAAAAGATGGAATATTTGTGAAATTTCATACATATACATTATATGCTACAAGGAAGTAAAGAAAAAAAGAAATTCATTATTAACTACATTAATAAAAGGTTAATAGACTTAAGAAAATTTTCTGTACAAAGAAAGTTGGAAACAATTATAAAGTCGATACATGTATTTCATCAATAATCGATGTGAGACCCTTTTTTTTCGATGACTTTGACTAGTCTCTTGTTCATTGAATTTATCAGACCACACAAAGTACTTGCATCAATATTGTTCCAGCAGTTTTTAATAGCATTCATCAAATCTAACTTTGAATTGAATTGTCGTCCATTTTTGTAAACATTTCGGGCTAAAATTCCCCAGAGATTTTCTATTACGTTCAGATCGGGGCTACGAGCTGGCCATTGAAGGCATTTCACCTGATTAGCTTCCAGCCAAGATTTAGTTGACTTCGAAACATGAACGGAAGCATTGTCCTGCTGAAATATCCAGTCTCCCGAAGTTATAAGAGGAGCAATGGGTAATAAATTATCTCCTAACATATCTTGATACATAACTGAATTCATTTTGTTATGCATGAAAACAATTGGAGTGGTTCCACAGGCAGCAAATGCAGCCCAAACCATTACCGAACCACCTCCAAACTGATGCTTTGAAAAAATATGAGGTTTCTGTCGTAAATCATGCCAAAAGAATTTATAGCCGTCGGGTCCATCTAAATTAAATTTCTTTTCATCGGAAAAGACAACATCTCTCCAATTTGTGCCTTCAGTTAAATGTTTTCGTGCAAAGTCTAAGCGAGCATTTTTGTGGTGCTTAAAAAGAGGAAGTTTTCCTTTAAATTTTTTTAATTGAACAATGGGATTGTTACTTAAAACATTTCTTACCGTTCGGTACAGGGTAATTGTAACTGTTCTTGAATTTGAGCTGACGACATTTTTTCTGCGCAAGCTAGCTTCCGGATTTGTCTTGATTGCCTTACAGTTAAGGATTTCGGTCTTCCTGTACGCTTCTTACTGCCGTAATTTTCGGGATTTCTGAGAAAACTGTTTACTGCAGCCTTGGACCTTCCTATTTTTCTTGCAATATTAGAACCAGACATTCCAGCTTCATTTAAAGTTAGTATTTTAATTTGTTCACCATTGGATAATTTTTTTCCTCTTGGCATTGTATTAACAGGGATGCCACTTTTCCGCCAAATGGCGGATTTCCGCTTTTTTTATTTTTTAAGAATTCGCGATTTTCGTTAAGCGATCGCAAAATAAAATAACGATTTTCGTCGAACGATCGCGAAACAAAACAGGAATTTTCGTCAAACGATTGCGAAATTACTCAGCAGTTTTCGACAAACGATCGCGAAATACAACAGCTTTTTCCGTCAAGTGATCGCGAAATATAACAGCGATTTTCGTTAAAAGATCGCGAAATATAACAGCGATTTTCGTTAAAAGATCGCGAAATATAACGGCTATTTTCATCAAACGATCGCGATATAAAACAGCAATTTTCATCAAACCATCGCGAAACGAAACGGTGATTTTCGTGAAACGATCGCAATGTGAAACGGCGATTTTCGTCAAACGATCATGATGTAAAATGGCGATTTGCGTCAAACGATCGCGACATAAAACGGCGATTTGTGTCAAACGACCGCGATGTAAAACAACGATTTTCGTCAAACGACCACGATATAAAACGGCTATTTTCGTCAAACGATCGCGAAATAAAATGGCAATTTTCGTCAAACAATCGCGATGTAAAGCGGCGATTTTCGTCTAACAATCGCGATGTAAAGCGGCGATTTTCGTCTAACAATCGCGATGTAAAGCGGCGATTATCGTCTAACAATCGCGATGTAAAACAACGATTTTCGTCAAATGACCACGAAATAAAACGGCTATTTTCGTCATACGATCGCGAAATAAAATGGCAATTTTCGTCAAACAATCGCGATTTAAATCGGCGATTATCGTCTAACAATCGCGATGTAAAGTGGCGATTTTCGTTAAACGATCGCGATCTAAAGCGGCAATTTTCTTCAAACAATCATGAAATAAAACAACTATTTTCTCAAATGAAAAAAAAAAAAGAATTTTGCAAATTTTTGCTATTTATTCCTGGAATAATCATCGAATCTATTACTGGATTACCTTAATTGATGTAAAATGGTGTGAAATAAAGAAAAAATATTTTTATTTACTCTTATAAATTAAAAGTTTACAAAAAAAGAAAAAAAAGAGCTGTAATTCTTTTTTTTATTTTATTATAAATAATATAGTTTACAAAATTCACACATAAATGTTATGAAAAATGTCGTAGATTTTACTTTATGCATAATTTCCTCTTTTTTGCTATTTTCTGAGTGGCATCCCTGTATTAAACACACCAAATACAAAATGAATGCACGTAACACATTTACATTTGCCTAAACTTTACTGGAGATCTGCTTTCTCAAGTTTGGCATCATGCCAAATGAAGCTAGAACCATCGGCTTTATAATTTTTTCCAAGTTGTTTTTCATTGGTTTTAAGAAATCAGCATAATTTATGCTCCCTCTTCCGTTTTTCTAAACAAAGTTTATGCGTATTATTGCGATGTTGATCATGCAAATGTAAATAAAATTTGCGATATTAATAATTCCATTACTTTTTGATTTTTGTAAATTTTTCTATCGGCTTTATAATTTTTTCCAACACTGTAGTTATAGATTTATCAAATAAAGTGCTTAGTGTTAACAAAAGTAAATTGTCGAATTTGAATTTGATGACTACATTAATTGGTTGGGGGGGGGGGGGAGTCATAGCTCACATTAATGTACTCTCAAAGGTTTTACAAACTCTAATAACTTTTATAATTCTGTTATTGTTTATCTGTGGTTATCTGAGCACATTAATTGGTTCGGGGGGGGGAGTCATAGCTCACATTAATGTACTCTCAAAGGTTTTACAAACTCTAATAACTTTTATAATTCTGTTATTGTTTATCTGTGGTTATCTGAGCACATTAATTGGTTGGGGGGGGGGGGAGTCATAGCTCACATTAATGTACTCTCAAAGGTTTTACAAACTCTAATAACTTTTATAATTCTGTTATTGTTACTTTCAACTTTAACTAGCTTTAAAAAATTGTTTTGTATGAAAGAAAACATATTTTAATGTTGTATTTTTTACGTGTGTGTAATGAATTTTTTAGATTCCATTATGGACAAAATGTCACAAGAGTAACTTACATTATAAAATCAAATACAATTAATTCATGTGTTAATCTGATAAATTCCTTGATTATTCCTTTTTTTAAAATATGCATAATTACACCACTATAATCTGTGAATTTTACTTCTATATTATTATATAATTTACAGCATTTCTATGTCAAACACAATTCTTGAATGTTTTATTTTCCATTGGTCACAGGAGTGAACATAATGTGATTTATTTTCTAGACAAGTAAAATGCTTTTTATAAAATTAAGTTACTTTTATGAAGTAGAACACATCTGTTGTTTAAGTAGCTATATCAATCCAATTTTCATGCTAAATATATTTTGTAATAAAAGAAATGTATGTATTTATGAAAATTTGCTCAGATTGTCACAAGCATAACAATAGACATACCCTACAGTAAACTCATCCTGGTGCTCATTGAACCACATGCATGTATTGTGATCTGTATGACACATTGTACTGAAGAAAAACAATCTACATGTAAGGGTTAATATGGTTTGCAAGGAGAAATTCATACTTTTTGTTGATCCATCATACCTTCCACATTGATCAATGCATCCAGGAAATACCACAAAAATATTCCCTTGACCATCATGTTGTATACACCTACATCCATCTGTTCAATAAAATGTAATATGATTCATTGAGAAAAAGCTACCTTTCGTCATTCAGTAATGTCCAACAGCATACTGGTATAAAAATTCCAGCCTATATCATGGATGAACAACCATCAGCCCCAGATTCATTAACCAGCTGTCTGCTTCTGAGAAACATATGCAGTTGTGTTTACCTAGTAATTTGCCTGCACTCTGTATCTTCTCTACTATATTTCATTATAAATACTCGCAATTTAATTAAACTGAAATTCCACATATTTCTCTTCCTTGTTTTACTGTTGTGTACTTAAACTTTTCAGACTAATTGTATAAATTGCATACACTATATGGCCAAAGGTGACCAGCCACTTGTGATTTTACACATTTTGTTAAATATCTAGAAAAATAAATAACAAATAATTTTGAAACTCCAGGTGGGCAAACAAAATAGTACAGGTCATATACTTTTGTGAAGATTTTTTCCAGGACTCCCTTAGGAGACCATCAACAAACTGAAAAAGAATGGAGATCTTTTGGATAATCCTGTTAAAGTAAAGTAGCAAAAGTGTTCAAACTTCAGATTATGATTAAATCGCTTATTGTAAGGAATTGTGTTCAATTTTATGAGGATACCATGTATACTCATAGAGAAACTAAGGTTTTTTTTTTTTTATAGAAAGTCCCAAATTTTTCCAAGGTTTTTTATTACAATTTGCAGTGTTCTTAATATAAAAAATGTTTTTTTCAGCTATTATGGCAAACAATATTGTACACATTACCCTGAATTCATAATTTAAAAAATAATAAAAAAATGAGCAGGTTTACTAAATAATGTATCAGTTTGTATGCGTAAATGCAATCAAAATATAATTTGCATAATGTGTTAGCTAAATCTATATAGCAACTTTTATGAAAGTCGCAAAAACATAGCTTGAAAATTCTAAAAATTATCTTCGTTAAAATAATCTCAAAATTCATTATTCCAAAAATGTAGCAAAAAGATGAGGGGCTGTATCCATATATACATTGATCATTGTCAATTTAGCATACACAATATTGCATGTACCACTATATTTGCATATATCCCCTCACCTTTTTACTTCATTTTGGGACTAATGGATTTTGAGATTATTCTATTGATGATAATTTTCAGAATTTTCAAGCTATGTTTTTGAGATTTTCACAAAAGTTGCTCTATACATTTAGCTAACACATTGTGCAAATTACATTTTAATTGCGATCACACATGCACAGTAAAACATCATTTAATAAATCTGCTCATTTTTCTTACAATTTTTATTATTTTTTAATTCTGGTTACAGAGTATTATGTAATGTTTGTCATATTATGCACTATGTTTGTCAGGCAGAATGTGTTAGCTTAATGTTAGTGTTTGATAAATATATTTTTTTCCAGTCTTTAACTGCTGCCTTCCAAGCTCATGATACAGAGCGATGTGGTGTTATCAGAATTTCCTATGAAGATTTTTTAATAATGGTTGTCCAAACCATGTTTCAGTAAGTGTATATTTATTTTTATTTGCAACTATGTGAATAACTTTCATATGCTATTGAGTAAAATTCAAGTACATACATCTTACATCAATTTTAATTTCTGTGATAAATTGTTGCATCTTGATTTTAACCTTCCTGCCTTTTTTATTACTTCTAGTTTTTTATTTAATAACTAGCTGACCCGCCCGGCGTTGCCCGAGTCCATAATAATAATGTTAAACAATCTTGAAATTCCTATGATTTTATCTTTAACTCAAAATATGTGTAAATACTTTCATTAAATACGTGGCCTCTGACTGTGTTAAAAATCAGATAAAAAAAACTAATATTTAGCTGCAAAAATACACAAAATGACTGCAATGGGAAATGCAGGAAGGAATCTGTGTCCAACGATTGCATGTTGGTATTTATCCTAAATTACTGTTAAGTCACTTAACTAAATACTTTTTTTCACATAGATATCCTAAGTGAAATATTTTGAATTTCAAACTAATTATATCACTCTTAAATCCGACTATACCGAGAATGAAATCGATACTCGATGATTAGCTAAAAGGTTAGTATATAGTATTATAATTTCAGAGCCATTTTACAAAGATAAGTTAATTTTTTTAATCAAACATGCCTAATATTCATTCTGTGAACAAAATCCTAACCACAACCTTATTGTATCATAATCATAACTTGTCTGTAACCTAGCTGTATCTTAATAGTAACCTAACTGTAACTTAAATATACCATAAATGTAACCTGGCCGTCACCTTATCATAACCTACCCATAATCTAACCATAACCTAAGCGTAACTTAACCTTAACCTAACTGTAACTTAACCATGACCTAACTGTATCCTAATTGGAAATTAAATATAACCTAAGACTCACCGGAATGCAATTGCAACCTAACAGTTACCTAACATGACCAAGTTCTAACTTAACAACTAACTATAAACAAAATATCTTAACCATCACGCGCTAAGTACTTAGTTTCACTTTCCACCGCCACGGGGCACATTTTTTTTGTAGAACATCCGAATTTTAGTTTCGGATTGGATTCATGCCCATGGAAATTATTTTGTCTTCTTCGGATGCGGTTATGGTTGTTTGGAATATCTTTGTTGAGTTTAGATTCGGTCCAATTCAGATTTCGTGTTTTTTTTTTTTTTTTTTTTTTTTTTCAAATGAGATTTTTAGGTTTAGGTCGGGTTGTACTTCCATGGAAATTATTTTACCTAGTTCGAATGAGGTTATACTTCACTGGAATATTTTTGTCAGTCAGATTAGGTTTGGTTCAAATTTCGGGAATTTTTTTTTTAATTTTTTGGTTCGGATTGGGTTTATGTCCATGGAAATTATATTGTCTTGTTTGGATCTGGTTATAGTTCTTTGGAATATTTTCTTCGGATTCAGATTTGGTTAGATTCAGATTTCAGGTATTTTTTTCAAATTAGATTTTTAAGGTTCAGGTTGGATTCATGTCCAGGGAAATTATTTTATCTTGCTTGGATCCGGTTTTGGATCTTTGGAATATTTTTGTCGGGTGCAGATTTCGTTCAATTCAGATTTTGGGTTTTTTAAATGGAATTTTTAGGTTCAGGTTGGGTTGCACATCCACGGAAATTATTCTGAATCGTTCGAATAAGGATATGATTCTCCTGAATATTTTTGTCAGGTTCTGATTTAGTTCAGTTCAGATTTCGAGATTTTTTCAAAGAAATTTTTTAGGCTCAGATTGGTTCATGTTCATGGAAATTTTTTGTGTTATTCGGACCCATGTATGGTTCTTTGGCATATTTTTGTCAGGTTCATATTTGGTTCGATTCAAATTTCAGGTTTTTTTTTTCAAATGAAATTTTTAGGTTCGGATCGGGTTCATGTCCATGGAAATTATTTTCTCTTATTCGAATCCGGTTATGGTTCTTTCAAATATTTTGATCAGATTCAGATTTAGTTTGCATAAAATTTCAGGGCTTTTTTTCAAATGGAATTTTTTAGATTCGAGTCGGGTTTATGTTCACGGAAATTAATTTGTCTTGCTGTTATCGGGTTATAGTTCTTTGGAATATTTTTATCAATTTCAGGTTTCTTTCTGGTTATTATTCAGATTTTTTCAAAGAAAGTTTTTAGGTTCGGGTCAGGTTGTATATACACGAACATTGTTTTTCCTCGTTCGGATTGGGTTATGCTTCATTTGAATATTTTTGTGGGATTCAAATTTGGTTTGGGTCAGATATCAAATCCATAGTTTTTTTCAAATGGAATTTTAGGTTCGGGTTGGGTTTATGCTCATGGGATTTTTGTCTTGCTTGAATCGGAGTATGGTCTGTTTTTTTTTTTTTTGTCGGGGGGTGGGGGGGGGGTTAGTTAGTATCGGGTTATGTGTTAACGCCTTAAACATTATGTTTTGCTACTATTTTTTAGTGACTATTTTTGATATATAATTTACTTTGCTATTTGATAATTTATTATTGTGTATTTGTCTGTCTATTCGGACAATTGTACGTCAAATACACATTTCATTTTCGTTTTATAAACAAATTAAAGTCATAATAAAATTTTAAATTAAATAAAATGCATTCAAATTTAATCAATGATAAAAAAATCTGCTAAAAAAGCCTTGTATATGTACACACACATATATATACATATATATAAGTACCAATGATTTGGCGTACAACAGCTATGTTCAAAAATCTTAAATTAATCTTTCATTTTGCCAGTCTATGACTTTTAAAGGTCTTTGGAAAAAAGTCACTTTTGAAACGTCAAAATCGCAACTTGGTTTCTTTAATTCTGTCTCAGCTTTCTTAATTACTTCTGTGAAAAATTTGTACAACGAACCAACCGTAAACAAACAAAAGGGAAAAAAATTGGGAAAAAGATGATTTTTTATGAGAGTGACCTCTCGATTTTAATTAATTACTCATTTAATAATTGGAATTTTGAAATTCTGAAGCTCATGTGCATCAGGAGAGATTTGGGGCTACTCTCAAAAAAAAAAAAAAAATTGAGCTTCATACATGCTGTAGGTTTTGCTAGCCATCGCAGACACACACACACAGACAGACTGAGCGTTTTGTTCTTTTATTAGTATAGATGATTAATTTTGCTTTATGAAATAAGTTATAATAATGAAGAAAAACATGTGGTTATTATTTGCAGTTTCTGATATACAGTAGACTCCCTCAAATCCGCACAGCTTGGGACCAGAGATTGTGCAAATTTTAGAATTTTGAGGATTTCTGGTCATTGCTGTGTTTATATTTTTTAAAAATTAATTTGAATGTAATTAATAATGAAATCAAAAATATAATGAATGTGTACAATATACTAAAATATTAAAATAAATAATAAACTAAAATAATAAAGATTTAGATAATTTATAAAATGATTAAAATACTGAAAGCAAAGGTCAGGTTAATAATCAATAATGTACAATTAAATATTCATTAAAAAGATGAAGTGTAATTCACATCAGGATCATAAAATAACAAAGTTTTATTTCAAGTTTAGCTAGACTTATTAACTAAAAAAGCTTGATTAATACAAAAATATATTTGGTAAGATTGTGATTACCAATGATATCAGTAATATCTTTATTTTTTCAAAAATAAATTATTCTTTCTTCATGAAAAAACAGGAGTTCAATAACCTTAACAAAAATTACAAATTAAAAAATGTATGTAATTGTTCTAAAACTAAAAAAGTCAAATTTTGCACCTACATCTAAATTGAATATTTCATTGTTTACATCTATAAATTGTGTGCGGATTTTAGAGAGTTGGAGATTTTAGGAATGTGGATTTGAGGGAGTCTACTGTATATATATTTCAATTACAATATTTCAAACTGTATTCAAATTTATTAAAAAGTTTCATAGTTTTCTCAAATATTTGTTTTTTACATTTTATGTTTTAAAAAGATATGGTATAAATTTATTTTCTTTATGTATGAGCATAAGATTATTATGTATAGAAACACTATATGCGGAAATAGCCTTAGTTTTGATAATGTTAATTAAATCTTGTTTAAGTATAATTGTTTGTTTTTTTTCATATAATTTGCCTATTTTAAATTAGATTATAGAGTGGGCTGAAAGTTTTTGACCTATTTTAAAATTGCAAAAAAATTAGAGTATGAGTGTGTAGTTTGGTCAGAAATGCTTCTTAATATCAAAAGTTTGTTTTAGAGAAATTAAAAAAATATGCCAAAAATTGCTCGTAACAGCCTTGTACATTTAAAATGCAAAATAAACATAATTTTAGGTGAATAATTACAGACTATTTATGTATATCTACTGCTGTATTATAATATGTGTGCTCTTTGTAACTAAAACCACATCCAGATGATACTCAATTTTATTTAATACATTGAAATATGGTAATAGGTTGAATTATAACTTAAAGAAAACCATGATTTTTAAAAAAAATACATTATTCTCTATTTTTTCCTGTTGTGTGCTAATCGATTTTTAGACTGAATTTTAAAATGTGTTGAGGACTTTCAGCTTACCCTGTATTTCAGTGATTTATATTAATTTTTCATTTATTTATGCAATTATTTATCTTTACATTTTTATGTTATAATCTAATATGTTGATACTAAAATTCAGTTATATGTTATTTTTAAAAAGTCATAATATTTCAGTGATATATCGATGACATTTTTAAGGCACATTTTGTTTTATAATACTTTTAGCAAATTATTTATTAAAACTTTTTTTCATTGCTATTTAAATTTTTGTGAAAGTTTTATCAACTTGACAATCATGAAATATTCTTATATTATTTTGTGAAATTTCAATATTATAACTTAAAATTTGACATTTTAAAAATATTATTTTAAATAAGTGCTATATTGAATTTTTGTAATGAAGACTAGAAGCATATATTTTCTTCTTCAGCAAGTATTTGGTATGTTGCTTTCTTAATAACAGGTATTTTATCTAATTGCAATGTTCTTATACTTTTAGATAGTTTTGAAGCTTTTGAAACAAATGAAAAATAAAGAAAAAGGAACAGGAAGAACATAAAATGTATAGCTTGAAACTGTGTTCGAAACATATAAATCTTTTCACAATATGTTAATATCATTTTATCTTTAAGAGTTTGTCAACTTTCATACAAATTCTGTTAGCATTTTTCTTAAAGCAGATTTTATTTTTAAGAATTTTAGGTTGAAAGATTTTATTTCAATTAAAATTTTCTAGTATAATTTTGCTGTTTTTGCTAGCAACTGTTTCATTACTTCAAGATTTTATAAAATTTCTTGTATTTGGACATATTTCAAGAATGTCATTCATCATCAATTTTTATACAATTGTACATGAACAGTGGGGAAATAAGAGAGGAATAATGAAATTCGCAATATTTATGTAGAAGTTACTTCAGTGATTGATGAAATTTAAAAAAGAAGGAAAATTGAATGATAGATTGTGTGTTTTACTTGAACAGAGTTATTAAAATACTAATTTTGTGTATAAATAAAGATCTTTTATGATTTATTTTACTACCAGTTCAGTGAAAATATGCCTAAAAAGATGACCAAAATACATTTTTTTTTATTTTGAAATTCAACTTTTTTGGTTTCCAAATTTTTAACTAGAGTAGAAAATGTGATGTTAATTTCTTCATTGGAAAACATAAATATTAATCACATTTTCGAAAAATCTGCTAATTATTGAAGAATAAATCTTATGCATGTGTCATTTGTGCATATAATGTGTGCATTACTTTTTAAACATCATTTTCATTGTTTATTTTCTCTGTAGAAGCTGTTTGCTGCATAATTCTCTCTGTTCAGTGTGTTAAAATGTGTCATATTCACTTCCAAATTTGTTTTCCTCATCTGTGGTGGATTTTAAAATGACAGGTCATCTTATGCATTGATTTTAAACAAATTAGTCAGACAAATGAGCAGAACAATACTCAGTATTGAACAAAGCTTAGTATTGAACAGAGCACTGTCATGTAAAAGAGTGCACACATAATATCTTTCATTGATTTAGTAATATTTGTTTTATTTTCACTTATTACTGAATACATATATATTGGACAATTTTTCTTTAAAATGTATTAAAGTGGACAATTTTTCTTTAAAATGTATTACAAACAACTAAGGTATTGGAGATATGTTTACTGAAAAATAAAGATATGCAGTATTTTTACATTTGATAGTCACATTGGAAATCATTCATTTGAAAATAAGAAAAGTACTATAAACATTTGTCAAATTTTTATGCGATTTGTTTTTCTGCTTTTTATGTTTTGTTGTCACTTTTTATGTAATAATGAAAAATAAATAAATGTATGCAATCTCATTTACCTATCTTTAGTTTGTACATTTGTAGATTTTGTCTCCCTTTTCATGTAATTACCAGCCATACTAGTATTGTACATTGATGTAAATATATAAATGCTAAATATAGTAAGGAAAAGAGTTTGTGGTATTAATTCCAACCTTTTTCTGTCTGGTGAATCTAAAAATTTTATCTTTATTGACATGAAACATTTTATTAAAAAAACATGTTTTAATCTATTACTGTGTTTAAATTATTTTCACACATTAAGAATGCTTATCTATTTTTATGAAAATATTATTTTTCAGTCCCTCTCTTAACTAATCTATAATTCATTGGTGTCTATTTTTTTTCTTTTTTTAAGTAAAAAAAAAGTTTATAGACTTTATCATTATATTTAAAAATAAAAATTTTTATATCCTATATCATTATCATAGTTCTTTTTTCTCTCCACCCCTTATCCCTTCCTCCAAATTATTGTTCTACAAGGTTTCACTTTCAAAAAATACTTTTTGTTCTATATGAAAAAAAAAAGCAATGAATGAAATGTTTTTAAATATAAGGAATCTTTCTAAAAATGAATGAATGGATTTTAAAATAGCTTTAAATTAAAAATTCATGAGCATTTTATATGGGACAAACTTTGAATGATCATGTGATGAATTTAAACCTTTGTCCTAGTTTGGTAACATTTGTGTCTTGTGTTACATGCCAAAAAAGAAATATTCACTAAAAGCACTTCAACACCTGGTGTAGTTCATTAGAATCTTTTGTTAATGTATGTATTTTGTGACTAGCCCAAACCTTGATATCTATTGCCCCGAGTTTTATTCAGACACTTGCTGCTTGACTCTTAGGGCTCCTTTCCCTGGCCAACGAAGTTCTTGTAAGCTAATGCTATTCCTATGGTGAGGTCATTTTTTAATATCTGGTTTGTATTTCAACATTTATATATATTTTTTTTTTTTTTTTTTTTTTTTTTTTTTTTTTGTACTGCATAGCTGCAGGGCATCTCTAGATCGCTTCTTTTTTATTTTTTCAATTTTGAATGCAGATATTTTTTACAAAGTTAGTTTCAGTTTCAAAACTGGGTTTGAAAGTGAAAGTGCTTTATTAAAAAAAAATCTGCAACCAAAATCGAAAAAGTGGAAAAGGAACAATGTCAGTATGCACCCCAGCTAACCAATGCCGGGAAAAAAAAAACTTATCGAAATGCAAACCAGATATTAGAAAATAACCTCCCCATAGGAATAGCATTAGCTCACAAAAGCTTCATCAGCCAGGAACAGGAGCCTTAATGATTTTTCAACCATTAAAGATATATCCATGTACCCAAGTCATATGCTTATCAGAAAAAGATCCATTTAGTTTTGTAACTGAGTCCATACCTAGCTCCTACACTATGTGGAGTGCTGCACTCACATAGGCTCCTAATGTAATTAAAAGTTAGGTATTTTTTCAATTTAGATTGCCAAAATGATTTTTGCATCAAAGTTCCTTTAAAGAAATCATTGACTCTGCATATTATATTGTCATTAATACAGCCATTTAATATTGGTATTATGCCACAAAGTTGTTTAAATGTTCTTTTTTGTATAATTTATAAGAAGCATTAACATTATTTATAATTGACTCAAATATCTATACAAATTGAATATTTTTATATATTTTCAGGAATGGTATATTATGATACATGTTTACATTTCTATTAAGTAATTTTACAGGAATTTTAGCATATAAAAATATTATAGAAGTTCATTGTGCTTGCTTAAAATCTAAAATATCATTTGAAATGATTTGTGTACTATTAGAAACAAAAGCCAGAAGCAATATTTTAATGTACTGTGTTTAGGCATCATTAATTTGTCAAAATCTTAGTAGTTATCCATGTAAGAATATTATTTGACATTTATTGTATATTTTCATTTCAGTAAACCTTGAAAGCTGCCTGCTGCTTCATATTTTCAACATCTGCTGTGTTCAAGAGAAAACTGTTCTTTTATATTTATATATGTATATTTTCTGTGATCTAATATTCTTCAAAGTTTATAATTTATGGACAGTTATAAGTTATTCTTATAAATATTCATATTATTTTGCATTATAAATATTCATATTATTTTGCATTATAAATATTCCTATTATTTTGCATTATAAATATTCTCAAGCCAGTAATTTCCAATTTTCTACTAAAAAAATCTGTTTACAAAAAGTTAGATGAAATTAAAATTGTTAAGTTTAAATATTCAGTTTCCATTTTATCATTTTACATGTTACAGTTGTCATTTATGTTTAAATATTCTTATTAAAAAAATAAATAAACAAATTTTGCATAACATTTAAATATTCTTATTTATATGACTGAGATAACTTACTAATCTTTAAAGTATTATCTTCAGTTGATAATTTCGTAATAATAAAATATTTAAGTGCTATCCTAAATTATGTTTTCTGGAAATTTATTGGTGGTAAAATGTTAATTTTATTGAAACTATTTAAGATTTTAAATATTTTTAAATAGTTCTATGTTATATAATCATATTTTTATATTATAATGATCTTTATATAAAATAGTTAAATTTTCTACTTTAATATATATATATAGAGAGAGAGAGAGAGAGACAGTATTTATTTCTCTTTTCAATAATTTCAATATGATTACGTTTAAAAAGAATTATTAAAAGAAAGCACTTTTAAAATCTATTTCTGTACACTTAAAAAAAGACTTGAGAGTTGAAAACTCTATATGAAATTTTATTATAAAATGTCAGACTTGTTTACAAATATATCATTTTCTACCTAAGCATTTTCATTAGCATTCCATTTTTGAAATGTCTACATAGAATTAATAATTTTATCTTTAGTAAAATGAAGGTTTATAGATTAATGTATTTTATTGAGTTGAGATTTGTTACTTTACTTTCAAAATCATTCCTGCTTTACTGTGATCATTTTCTTTTTCTTATTTGGTTGATAATTTAAGTATCCAATAAATAGGTAACCTGTACTATTTTTTGTTGCATAATTCATTCTGTATCACAGTTTATTAAAAATAGATAAAACGTATTGCTGCAATTGTTATATTATTAATTTAAAAAAGACATTTTATATAAGTGAGAACTATTGGAAATTAATCTTCTGGAATATATATTTACATAGTGTTTGCTCAGTAGACCACATTTTTAAGAACAAAGTGTTCCATATCTGTCAAGTGTATTTAAAATTGCCTCTTCTAAACAATGCAAAGCTTTAACTACTTCAAACAGTACTTATAACCCCAAAATAAAACTGCTATAATGCTTTATATAATTAATGATTCTCAGTTTATGACTTTGCATTATTTCTGTACCGTATATTGCTTTCAAGTTAACCTTAAATAATAATGATAATTGTCATTAATTACTTAAAATCTGGTATATTAAATAAATCAATTTTTTGCAGATAATTTTTTTTTCTTTCTTCATTCTGAAATCAGTGGTTCTCATGTAAAGTAATTTTAAAATGTTCATTATAGTTTCAAAAATAAATGGGTTCTGCCTTATTATATATGCCTAATCTGAAATCATGTATGTGTTAAAAAGCTTATCAGGAATTTGTATATTTGTAATACAGTTTGAGTGGAATTTTTGAAAAATATGATTTCTGTTATAAAATATGACTTGAATGTGATTTGAAGACTGCTGATTTGTCCTAGTACTTAAATTTACTGTAGAAATTTCAGTAGATCTGTTATACTGTTATTGTTTAACATTGCACTGGCATTCAAAAGTTTTTTATTAGATGAAAATAGGTTAAAAAACACATAAGTTTAACATTAAAATAGCAAATAAAGCCTTTGTGCAAAAATGTTAAAAGATAGAAAACCAATGATTATAATTGCACAAATAAAGTATGAAAAGGGAGCAAACAGCTATTTCGAATCTACTATCGAGATTCTTCTTCAGTGCAAAAACTCAGCGAGCTAGACAAAGCAAAACTGAAAAACCTACGATTATAAATGCACAAATAAAGTATGAAAAGGGAACAAACAGCTGTTTCGAATCTACTATCGAGATTCTGCTCTCTTTGCTCAGTTTTGCTTTGTCTAGCTTGCTGAGTTTTTGCACTGAAGACGAATCTTGATAGTAGATTCGAAACAGCTGTTTGCTCCCTTTTCATACTTTATTTGTGCATTTATAATTATTGGTTTTCTATCTTTTAACATAAGTTTAACAATTATGAAATGAGTGGGTTCCTTATTTTATTTCCAGGTACATTGAAAAAAAAAGACTAATTTGCTTTATCTTTTTTTATTTTATACTTTGTAACATGTTTTACATTAAATGAGCAATAAATGCATCTTTTTCATATAATATTAGAATGGTGGTTTTTTTACTTTACTTCCCATCATACCATTGTTAAGCACCCTTAAATTATACTTAAGGACACTTAAATAATAAATATATATATATATATATATATAAATAACGTTTTTGAAATAAAAATAAATCTTCATACACATTAAAACATGAAATTTAATCTTTATACAGCATCATTTTCATATAACATATTTAGAGAAAGAAATGAGAAACATGTCTTACAAGGACATTAAACTTTTGTTATCCATGGTTAATACATACCCATTTTTGAGTTATGACAGTTTAAATTTTATGAATTTTCTGACACTAAAAATGTGACTTTCCACATTTAAAATTAAGAATTTTTTAAAAAATAAAATAAATAATCTAATATTTATATATTTTTTAATGAACATACATATTATTCAGCACAACGTAATATGATCGCTTAACTGCACATCCCCCAATAAATATATCTAAAAAAAATTTTCAACATTCTCCTTGTTCATGATTGAAAAGAAAAGTAATTTAAGCCTTTTATTTTCTGCGACATGGTTATAACACAAAAATATATTTTTGTTCTTTTCTGTGTAAATAGGATTTCAATATTTATACATTCTATTTTATAAATACACTAACATCCAGGAGAACATACTTCTATGCTCAAACCTAGTGTGATTCTGTACAAAAATCACTGAAGTTGCTAATTGTTTCTTCAATGGATCATTCAATCATGCTTTTGCTTTCATTAGTCCTACTTTATGAACAAAATTGACCACTTAAACCTGTTCCTTAAAATTTCAACAACAGAAAGTTAGTCCATTAGTTTATGTATCATTATTTTGCTATTCTAAATATGAATAATTTCATTCTTAAATCATGAAAATCGTCAAAAGAGAGCAAATATTGAAAAGGCAGTTCATGGTAACTAACAGATTAAGAGCAACTGATGTGCTGTATATTTTTAAATAGTAAAAGATAAAGAAACTATTGAAATGGCATACGATATAATTTTAGATATTAAAGAACATATACTAAAAAATGAAGGTCTTTTGCAACATTGAATCTTTTTGCATGTGTTTCTATCATTCATACAGCACTCCAGTGAATTGTCTTGTAATATTTTTCATATACTTTCATATACACACAATTTCTAATTTGTTTTCCTACATTAGTTGGAACTTGCTTAAAAATAATGAAGAATAAAAAGCTGCTTTGGCAGAAATGTTCTTTTTTACAGTTATATTTTTATTTTAGGATTAGTTTGTGTATGAATTTTGATTGCATGCTTAAAATCAGTGATAAAAGTTATTAAATATGTTTAATTTGATTAGCACGAATTTACATTATTTTAGCATGAATTAACACATTAGAAATTTCTTTCTTTCTGAGACATTATGCAGAATTTTTTGCATGTAACCATTTTACCTTTCTGTAGCATTTAAAAGATATTATTTTTTCCAGTTAATTTCATAAGATATTTTCTGTACTTGCATTAGGGTATTGTAATGTGTGTGTGTGTGGGGGGGGGGTATAACGATTATTTCGTTATATATTGGTTATTTTCTTAAATTATTCCTTCCCCCCTGTCTCTTTTGAATTGAAAAGAGACAGGGGGGAAGGAATAATTTAAGAAAATAACCAATATATAACGAAATAATCGTTATTTATACACAAATCACTTTATAATGGTTCGAAACATGCAACTACATTATATTCTCCTAATTTTCTTCATTTTGGACGTGAACTTTCTCTAATTTTTGACACTTTTGATCAGTCGTGCAACCAACCCTTTCTTGATAAACATATTGAAGTACACAAATTACTTGATGATTTGAGTAAGATATATCACAAAGCTTATAACAACATTAAATCTGCTCAAGATAAAAGATATAAATATTACGGTCAGAAAGCTAAATTAAGATCCATTTTCTTAAAAGACATTGTATATCTAAAATCAAATGACAAGTTTAAAACAAAGTATACTGGTCCATATATTGTCACTTGTAAACATTCCCCTGTGTCATTCTCAATTAAAAGGTTGTATACTCCTGATAACACAGCATTTCGGGTACATATTGATAGACTTTTACTAGCACCTCCTCGTTATGGACATTTATTTGATGCGTCAAGTCATATAAACAACACTAACTTTAATACGTTTTATCAACCTCACACATACAATCTAAGAAACAGAAGCTAATGTAAAAAACACTATTTATTATTTTTTATGTCTTGTTTTATGATACCACATATCCAACCAAAGAGCTCATGGTTGTGTGTATGTTGTTTTTGACTGATCTTTAACAATATCATGGCTGGTCCATCACTGTTGCTCTGAAGATCTCTTAGGAACAATATTAGGTATCATTGTTATCCTTTAACACTTAGATATGTCTTCATACTCACTAAAATTTTATTTACTTTTATTTTGTTTTCTTTTTGCAGTACACTTAAAATTTCTTTGACAATACTCATTAATTCAGTATTTTTCCACTAACCTCCCACTTAACATTTCTTGTACTGTAAGTCAAACATATTATAGTTAGATAAACAGGTACTGTACTTTAGAAAAGTAAACAAAAGATTCATGTAATTAAATAAAACACAGTTTTTATATATGACTTGTTCATCACCCCACTCGATTGTGACATATTTTTCGTCTCTCTTCACTCTAGGATTGTCTGCCCATATTAGTTATATGATATACATTTTTTTGTTTTTTTTCTTTTTGAATTCTTCCCTTTGAAGTCTTGTTCCCGTTCAAAATTAAGGCCCTAAGGGTTCAAGCTTCATTGTGTTGAGAGACAAAGTTTTGGAATTGGAGTTTCGATTCAAATTTTTGAATTGTGATTCCAATTCACAACAATTCAAGTTTTTTTCATGTAATTCGACGTGGGCTCCTTCAGAAGACCGCTAGTGTCTTCGGGGGAGCATCACAATTCCCTCCTCATCTAAGGCTAGGCCCTAAGCCGATGCCATAATACTTGTGTTGTACACAAGATTCAGGGTGACGCATATTTTTATGGGCGTGCTTGGAGCACCTCTTTTTTTTGTCATCCTATGCTTCGGCATGAAACACTTTTTTACAAAAACATTTTTTTTTTTTTTAATATACATCATATTACTCTTTTTAAATTTTTGAAAAATATAGTACTATTATGTTATTTTTGTGTATTGCCATTTTATATTCATTTAGTATTAGTTTCATGTTTTGTATATATATTTCAAAATTTTTACTTGTGTCATGATAACAATCAAAGCTGCAGTAATATTTTTGTACTGTCTGAGTCGACTCAACTTATACATATAAAATACAGTACTACCTTGGATCCATGAAATACAAATATAAAAAAATATAGAGACTTTAGAACTGCTGACTGTTTTTGAATACAAAAGTCTCCATTATCATGACGTTAAATTTCTACATATATATATATAAAAAAAAAAAACTTTTGCATTTATGTATGTTTTTATGTTATAATATTTTATGCTAGCCTATGCACATTGGACAGCAAAAGTTTTTTTTGTGGTGCACCGGGTGATATATATAACGATTATTTCGTTATATATTGGTTATTTTCTTAAATTATTCCTTCCCCCCTGTCTCTTTTCAATTCAAAATTAGTTTTAAGTGTCCTTCATTCACTTTCCATTTTTTTTCCCTCGCCTAGTTTTTCTCTAACCGAAAAATCGGCAGCTGCTTAACTTTGTCTGTGAGAAATACACTCACATATTAATCAACCGTTTAAAGCTATTTCCAGATGTCTGCTATTTCCGATCGAGGCAATTCTGCATTACCTTATATGGACATCATCTCTGTTTCACAGTTAAAATTTATGCTTACGCTTCTTTTCCTTTCTCGACAAAACCCTAAAAAGAATTTAACATCTGCGCAGTAAAATCTGATGTCCCTTCGGTGTGCCTCTGTGTTTAGACAAAACAACACGTGTAACATTTTATCGTTTGGCAACCTTTCCTTTCCCATCCCAGCTTGGAAACCATATTGAATTCTTATCTTGCCGGCTGCATTTTAACTGTATTTGGCGTATACTATCCATTGTGCATGGGCGAACTTGTGTATGTTGGCGATTTTATATCATGCCAAAAGTGGCAGTTTGTTGCTATGTACGAGGTCACTTGACTCTCTGCGCTTGTCTTGTCAACGTGCTAATTTTTGGTTCGGAGATTTTCTCCGAGTGCTGTAAGTGTGCCCCCCTTAGTAATATATGTCTAAATAAATTGTAACTTAGCAATCATCGTGGGGTTTTTTTTCGAGCATCCGAACCTGGACTGATTCTATACTGATCATGCCTCTTCTAAGTATTCCAACGGAATAACAGCTACTAATATACGTGATCATACCTCTTCTAAACCTTCTAACAAATATATGCAACTACCAAAATCCCTCAAGAAACTCTTCTTTATAGGGGGGGAGCTGTTGAACAGAAAATTTGGATTTATTTATATTTCAAAAAACAATTTCAAAACAAAAATATTATTCATTTAGTGCTGTGCAAAGTATATTACTATAATTTTTCATTATTTGTAGATTATAAATTTATATATTAATGAAGAGAAATGTGAAAAAATTAACAATCACAATTTTGAAAAACCTATTAATTTTGCCTGTTGAATTCTCAATGAAATTAAATGTAATTTTCCACTATAAATTAATAAAATATTTTTATTCACAAAATAAAATGAACACTTAATGTTCAAAATATATTACTTAAAAATTTTTTGTGTTAATAAAAACTCCTGACAATTAATTATTCTGCTGTTTCTTTTAATTAAACAAATTTTATAATTTGACATTGAATTATTTAACTGAATTATGTACATTTCATTACTATTTTATTGTGCTATAGACTTTAAATAAATATTTTAACTTAGGTAAAGTGCCAGTTTTCATGAATCCATTTTTTTCTGTTCGGTCAGATGGAATAAAACAGTTATACAAACATTCTCTTGTTATTTATTCTTAGTTTGCCAAAAGTATGTCATTTTAATCAGCTAACTTTTATACAGAATGTGCAAATGAACATTGCTCTCTACATTTCAAGGACAATTTCAACAATAAAATTGAAAATTATTTATAATGCTGTTTTAAAACACATTGTCAGTTATTCATTTTACCCCACACTTTAAATATACACTGTAGTATATGCTCTGGTAATACTTATTTAAATGAATAATTGACATGTCTCATTAAAAGTGTTTTTTAGAATGCTGAAAATATTAAACAGATTTTAACAAAGGCACATTCTGAATTATAATTCATTGACTGATTAGAAAGGAGAATTGCAATTAGTGATGCATCAAAGATGTCATCTTTCTCACAAAACATGAAATTTGATTTCTATACTCTATTGTGGATTTAACTATGTATTCCTGATTGTTGTGATCACAAGAAATATCTAATTTATCAGTTTGTTCAGAAACTGAATCCAATTTTGACAATTTGTCTGCTATTATTAATTTTTAGATTTTTTTTTCTCTTCAAAATAATCAACAAATTTCTTAGAAAAACTTACTCTGCTTAAGTTATTATATCAGTCTTTTGTTCATCTTCTTTTTTTTTCCCTGCCACTTTTTAAAATCTCTTGTATAACTATCAATATAAAATAAGCGTAAAGCTCAAAGTTGCATGTTTTGCTTTTACTAATTTTCCAAGTTAAATTATTTTTTAACATAATTATTAAAGTAAATAGTTTTGGAGTACTATATTGCTTTAATATCAAATGATACACAAAATAAAATTATATATATACGTATATTAAAGTATTAAAAAAACTTTTGATAGATAAAAAATTGCTATTTATTTGCTAAGCCTAGCAGCATATCTATTTTTTTCTCTTTAAAACAGGACTTTACATTATTATTCAGTAAAAAAATGTATATAGGTAATCCTGAATAAATGATTTATGCTATCCAATAAGTAAACAATTTGAAAATAAGTTTTTTTTTTTTTTTTTTTTTTTTTTTTTCCATGATTGCAACCTAGTCTTAACCAAAATTTAAAAAGGCTGTTATGTGCAATAATATAGCAACAAATATAATGTTATTCATTGAAAAATGATGACAGATACCTGTAATATGCTAATTTGGCAAAACAATTGCAAAAGATTACAATTTGTGGCTGTTAACGATAAAATTACAAAAATTTCTTATACCAATTTATTCAAATTTATAAAAATGACTAATAAATATCCTGACTCATATCGGACAATTACTGTCACCATGTAATTTGAAATTTATTTACCACAGATATAGCAAAATGCACACTGTTAAAAATCAGCATTTTGCTGCAACGCACTCCACCACTTATATATAATATATCTATTCGAACCAATGAGAAAGCTCCATTTCACGGCCAAGTAACCGTTTTCTATACAAGCAGGGGAGTGCTTTGCAGCAAAATGCAGTAGATTTTTAACAGTGCATTCTTGTCCTTGAAATTGTGGAAAAGTTTGAAAATGGTGGGGCTATAATACTGATGAATAAATGATTGAATATAATACAATTTAATAGTGTTGGAACAATTTTGAGTTTTTGAGAGCCTGCACTAGTAACATAAAGCAGGCCATAGTGAACGTCCTTCCTATACCCCCCCCCCATTAAAAGGGGGGCTCAGCAGAGTTAGGGACACCATACACAGTAGTAAACTATTACATTCCTTTGAGCCAAACAATAAGGTGCATAGACAAGAAATTTTGAAAGCTTAAAAATCTATCTAAAAAGTAAAATGACAATTCAGTCTTTTGAAGGTTCCCTATACATCCAAAGAAAAAGGTGGTACCAAAGGTTCAGGAGCTCTTTAATACTTCTTCAACCAAAACAGATATGCGCTTTCATTCTATATCCAACATTCTCTTTAAAAGTGTACAGATAGCAAAAATTTGAAGGCTCTAAATTCTATTTAAAAAAGTAAAACTGCATTTCAATCTTTTTTTTGGAGGGGAGGGGGCTATATATGTGAGAAACAAGTGGAACCAAAGGTTCAGAAGTTCCTTAATACTGTTATTTCCTTCAACCAAAACAGATATATGCTTTCTTTCTACATCCAATATTTTTTTTAATGGTGCCCAGGTGCCAGAAATTTTGAAGGCTCTCTGTTTAAAAAGTGAAATAGCATTTTAGTCTTTTCTGGGGACCATCCTATGACTGATGTGGTATATGCGAGATAAAGGTGGAACCAAAGGTTCAGAACTTCCTTAATATTATAACTTCCTTCAACCAAAATAAAATGAACTTTTTGCTATATCCAATATTTTTTTAAAGGTGCCCAGATGGAAGAAATTTTGAATAGCCCACACTAGTTAGTCAAAAAGACCCGGATGATAATGTTAAATCTATGGGAGCATTATTTTCAAATATCTCGCTCAAATTTTAATATTTTTGTATGATGTTTGCATAGGATAGATGACTACACTGGGCTAGTTTTTACTTTTTCGATTTTTGTTTTAGGTTTTTCTTAAAAAAATCACTTTAAATTTTATGGAACTGGCCCTGAAATTGAAGCTATCATAATATAAAACAAATTGGAAATTGCACATGAACGTAGCAACTGAGGTGCGTTCGTACGATAATTAAGTTTTAAAAATATTCAGATCTTGCTGATATAGTAGAGCGTTTTTCGGATACAGTATAGTAGTCGAAATCTTTGTGTTTCTGTATGTATGCAGAAAGTAACTTTTATTACACCTCAGAAACGTATATCTTATTCATAAAATGTGAAATAGTTGAATATAATTAAAACACGCCCCAAACAATGTTTCCCCATATAGCATTATGTAGTGGAATACTTTTGTGTGTCCCTGTAATTTAATAATAAAAATTCTTTGCATCACAGATTGTACAGAATGCATATTTTAGTATATATTTCATAGGATCATGCCAATTCTATTATGTTCGAATGAGTGTAACATCATAAAATTGCATTTGAATCTTTTTTCCCATTGACCGTAATGTAATGGAATACCTTTGATTGTCCCTGTAAATGATCTATGCATCTGACTTTCATAACATTTGAAATGACTCGATAAAATTACATAATAATTATATGTTTTAAATTTCAAACGATTAAAATGCATTTGAATTTTTTTTCCCCATTCACCGTAATGTAACGGAATCCTTTTGATTGTCCCTGTAATTGATCTATGCATCCGATTTTCATAACATTTGAAATGACTCGATAAAATTACGCAATAATTATATGTATTAAATTTCAAATGATTAAAATGTATTTGAAACTTTTTTCCCCATTGACCGTAATGTAACGGAATCCTTTTGATTGTCCCTGTAATTGATCTATCCATCCTATTTTCATAAAATTTGAAATGACTCAACAAAATTATGTTATTATGTATTTTAAATTTCAAACAATTCGGTTGGGTAGTTTTTGCGTTGTTATATGCGGACGGACGGACAGACAGACGGACGGACTGAGTGACAACAATAGGTGCTACGTATTTACATAATTACGAACACTCCTAAAAAACATAACCAAAATTGAAAAGGTAAAAACTAACCCAGTTGTAGATCGTCCTCAACTATCCTATAAAAAAAAATCATGTAAAAATATTAAAAATTTGAGGGAGATATTTGAAAATAATGATTCCCTAGACTTAACATTATCATCTGGATCTTTTCGCTTGACTCGAGTGGCATCTTAATATTGTTACTTCCTTCAACTAAAACAGAATGTACTTTTTTTCTATATCCAATATTTTTATTAAAGGTCCCAGGTAGAAGAAAGTTTGAAGTCTTTAAATTCAAACTAAAAAGTGAAATGGCACTTCACTTTTTTGGGAAATCCCCATTATATGTGAGAAAAAGATGGAACTAAAGGTTCAATAATTCCTTAATATTATTACTTCCTTCAACCAAAACAGATATGTGCTTCTTCCTATATCCAACATTCATTTTAATGCCCATATAGCAGAAATTTTCAAGGCTCTAAATTCTATATAAAAAGTAAAATGACATTTTAGTCTTTTTTTTTTTTTTTCAATCTCCAATATTTTTATTAAAAGTTCCAGAGGGAAGAAATTTTGAAGGCTTTTAAATTCCAACTAAAAAGTAAAATGGCATTTTAGTCATTTGGAAAGGGTCTTACGCATGTGAAAATAGATGGAACTAAAGGTTTCTAAAATTCCTTAATACTATTATTTCCTTCAACTAAAACAGACGTGTTTTTTTTCTATATCCAATATTTTTCTTTAATTAGTATATAACCCTCATCGAAAATGAGAGAATTTTATTTTGACTTGCGTTTCAGTTTCATAAGACTTCATACAAACAAACAGAATGAAGATTTTATTATTGAAAAGTTTGCATTGTAGAAAAGCATGTTTTAAAAATAGCAATATATTTCTATAAGTGGTAAGATTATTTTTTCTTTTTATTGTATTTAATTTCTGAAATAGTTCAAAAATTGGGCAAAACAAATAGCAGTATTTATTACAATAATAATAATTAGCAAAGTAAAACACAATTTCTGAAGATTTCACAAAACATTAAAAATAAATATTGAATTTTTTAAATTTTAAAATGCATTATTTTTATAAAAAGCACTTGGCAGTGGTTTTATCATAGATATAGGAAGGATATAAATATATCCTTCCTATATAAATAGGAAATCGATTTCTAGTTCATCGATTAATGAAGCTATAAGATTTGTTTTTAAATATGGATTTGGCATCATCTAGCAGCAGTTAATATAAACAAAAAAATTTTGGTAAAATTCTAGTTTCTTATAGAAAATATGCAGAAGCTGGAGACATTGATTTAAATCAAAATCAAATTTTAAAAACTTCAGCTATGCAACTTTAAAATTTCATTCTGTATTAAGGAAAACCAAAATAGTCATTATTAATTTCTTCATAAAAATTTAATTTAGCTACACTAATTTTTAAAAACTTATGCTGATATGTTATATCCTCTTGAAATTTGCTTGCATTGTAAATGAAATTTATATTTCTTATCAAATGTCATTAAAATGTAAGGAATATAAATCATGTACTACATATATTAATTACATGAAAGCAGATAAAATTTTGCTTTTTAGTATAGCAACTTTTGATTATAACTTTGAAAATAAAATAAAATTGTTATTTAATAAGGGAATGTGAAAAGATAATTTTCAGTCTTACTAATAAAGTCATGATACCATCTCATATATCCATTACACCTTGAAAAAAAATATATATGTATAAAAGAAACCTAAATAAAAAAGATAAGCATATAAATGTCAACATCTTAAAAATATAAAAAAAAACTATAAATTAAAATTTTATGAAAGAAATCATAATAAAAATATTCCTTGTATGTATGCTTTTTGGGTGATACTTTAAAATCATATAATGGGAACATTTTAAAAATGATCTCTAATCACATTATTACATCCTGAAATTTGTATTTATATATTTAAAATTTAATTTCAATAAACAAAATTCTTCGTTTATATTGATGCCGATGTATGGCGCTAAAACAAAAGTTGAAGTCAGTCCGCCCACAGAGCCTACTCGACAAAAAAAACTGTTGGTTTAGAGTAATTTATGAACTTTGAATGGGGAAGGGGTACTTTGAGACCTGTAGCTCGTCGTCTCAATTTATGCATCAAACCAACATAACTCATGAAAAGACACCATTAATAAATAATAAAGAATACTGCCCAGTTAAACTGATGGCATTGAGCTCACAGGCTACAAATACTAATTGTACATTAAAGCCTTATATTTTCAAGGGTTGCTTCCGTTCAAAAAAAAATTAAGAAGGGGAAACAGCTCTCCCCTTTCTTCTTTTTTTATACTTAATCATTGAACCTCCTATACTATCAAAGACATGCTTTATCATATAAAAAATCTATATCCAAAATTCAGAGCAAATGAGATAATTCTTAATAAAAACTCATTTAGCATTTATATAATTTAAAAAGGAGTTATCCCCCTCTTTTATACTTAACCATTAAACTTTCAAAACTATTCAGAGATTTGAACGAAATCTGAACATTCTGCTTGAAAAACCCATTTATATAAATTAAGGGGGGGGGATTAGAACCCCTGTTCCCCCTATTTATACTTATTCAATGAACACCTAATAACAGTCACGGAATCGCCTCATCAGAATGATCCTAATCTAAATTTTGAACGAAAACTTAATTCTGCATGAAAATTGTAGGAATTACAATATGTAATTACGGTTATAAACTGAATTAGCAGAGCAATAATAAGTGCACAAGTGGAAGCGTATCACGCTGAGAAGTTGAGCCCAGTAAATTATGTAAAAAGAGTGAATTATATTCAAAGTTTAAATCAGTTTAAATGGCTGAAAAAGAAAAATGTAATATATGCAAAAATGAGAACAAACTAGATTTAAAATCAAACTATATATTTTATTTAACCAAAAAAAAAAAAAAAAAAAAAAAATTAAAAGAAAAATAAAAACTTTAAAAATAAAACCAGAAATTATGACATCTATGTCCTCATATATTTTAATAAGGATTGGAGCACCAAAGAATTAAATTAATATCTAATTGTATATCTAATTTAAATTAACTTTAAAAAGAAAAACTATTATATTTCAAAAGATTAATTAATTCATATTTAATTCAAACAGCTTAAACTTAAAAACTCCATTAGAACCAGCTTTAATACTTAAGATTGACCTCCCCCCTCAATAATTAAACTTTAAACAGATGCTAAATCAAATATTTATTATACATTGCTTTACAGGAAACCGCCGACACCTCACGCGAAACCGTAATTGAAATATCGTCGGAACCCGAATAAAACAAGTATGACATAACTCCACCTCATACCTTGCATCATGGTAAAACCAAGCAAGTGTCAAACACATCGGGTAACCAACAGAAACTTTGCCCAAACCATTAAAAAGGCTAAAGTTTTGTAACACCTTACCTATTGACATGAATGACCTATTAAGTAAAAGATGGAGATAAATAGAAAATTAAATCATCTTCGTTTCAAAATAAAAAGGAGGAGGAAAGACAATTTCAATAGAAAACTTATATTAAAACCATTAAAAGAGAAACAAGAGCGTGTGCCTATATCTTAAATGTGTTTCCAAATATCCAAGCAGAAAAACACCAAAGGAAATCTTCCGTCTTCATCTTTAAAACACTAACACTATTTCATAAAAAAAAAACGACGACATTCTTTCAAAAACATTTTGAAAACTACCAGCTGTCAAACGAGACTTGCTTGTGACCAGCCATCATGTACAAAAACAAACGAAACTAAAAGCAAACAGCTGTCATTACCATTGATTTTAGGTCATTGGTCATCATAGGCGTAGCGTCGGGGGGGCCCGGGGGGGCAAGTGCCCCCCCAATCATCTGTACCCGGGCGCCAGAACAGATAGCGTAGAGCCGCCAAATGAAAACTTTTTTTTGTGTCTTTATATGCAAAAATTTTTGTATAGATATCGAATTTGAATAAAAAGATCTCACAAACGGAAAATTCAAAAGCAAAACTGAACCAAGTGTATCTTTATGCATTCTGTCATTAAATAAATCAATCTCTACTCAAAAACACTCTTCTGTGTGAAACTGTACTTCATCGACCATTGCCAAAAAACAAACGATTTCCCTAGGGGTTGCAGAGGGGGCGCCAAATGAAGATTTTGTTTGTCTTTGCATTCAAAAATGTATATGTATGAAATTTGCATAAGAATATCTGACAGCCTTAAACCAAGCGTTACTTTAGAGTTTGCAGAGGGAACGCCAAATGAAGATTTTGTTTGTCTTACATACAAAAATGTATATGTATGGAATTTGCATAAGAATGTCTCACAGCCTGAAACCAAGCGATTTCCCTACGGTTTGCAAAGGGGGCACCAAATGAAAATTTGTATGTCTTGCATACAAAAATATATATGTATGGAATTTGCATAAAAATGTCTCACAGCCTGAAACCAAGGGATTTCCCTAGGGTTTGCAGAAGGGCGCCAAATGAAGATTTTGTATGTCTTACATACAAAAATGTATATGTATGAAATTTGCATAAAAATGTCTCACGGCCTGAAACCAAGCAATTTCCCTAGGGGTTGCAGAGAGGGCGCCAAATGAAGATTTTTTTGTCTTTACATACAAAAATGTATATGTATGGAATTTGCATATGAATGTCTCACAGCCTGAAATCAAGCGATTTCCCTAGGGTTTGCAGAGGGGCGCCGAATGAAGATTTTGTTTGTCTTTACATACAAAAATGTAATGGAATTTGCATAAGAATGTCTCACAGCCTGAAACCAAGCGATTTCCTTAGGGGTTGCAGAAAGGGCGCCAAATGAAGATTTTGTTCGTCTTATATACAAAAATGTATATGTATGGAATTTGCATAAAAATGTCTCACAGCCTGAAACCAAGCGATTTCCTTAGGGGTTGCAGAAAGGGCGCCAAATGAAGATTTTGTTCGTCTTACATACAAAAATATATATGCATGGAATTTGCATAAAAATGTCTCACGGCTTGAAACCAAGCAATTTCCCTAGGGATGTCAGAGAGGGCGCCAAATTAAGATTTTTTTTGTCTTTACATACAAAAATGTTTATGTATGGAATTTGCATTAAAATGTCTCACTGCCTCAAACCAAGCGATTTCCTTAGGGGTTGCAGAGGGGGCGCCAAATGAAGATTTTATTTGCTTTTACATGCAAAAATGTATATGTATGGAATTTGCATAAGAATGTCTCACAGCCTGAAACCAAGCGATTTCCCTAGGGTTTGCAGAAGGAACGCCAAATGAAGATTTTGTTTGTCTTTACATACAAAAATGTATATGTATGGAATTTGCATAAGAATGTCTCACAGCCTGAAACCAAGCGTTTTCTCTAGGGGTTGCAGAGGGGGCGCCAAATGAAGATTTTGTTTCTCTTAGATACAAAAATGTATATGTATGAAATTTGCATAAAAATGTCTCACAGCCTGAAACCAAGGGATTTCCCTAGGGTTTGCAGAGGGGGCGCCAAATGGAGATTTTGTTTGCCTTACATAGAAAAATTTATATGTATGGAATTTGTTTAAAAATGTCTCACAGCCTGAAACCAAGGGATTTCCCTAGGGTTTGCAGAGGGTGCGCCGAATGGAGATTTTGTTTGTCTTACATACAAAAATGCATATGTATGGAATTTGCATTAAAATGTCTCACGGCCTGATACCAAGCGATTTCCTTAGGGGTTGCAGAGGGGGCACCAAATGAAGATTTTGTTTGCCTTTACATGCAAAAATGTATATGTATGGAATTTGCATAAGAATGTCTCACAGCCTGAAACCAAGCGATTTCTCTAGGGTTTTCAGAAGGGGCGCCAAATGAAGATTTTGTTTGCCTTTACATGCAAAAATGTATATGTATGGAATTTGCATAAGAATGTCTCACAGCCTGAAACCAAGCGATTTCCCTAGGGTTTGCAGAAGGGGCGCCAAATGAAGATTTTGTTTGTCTTTACATATAAAAATGTATATGTATGGAATTTGCATAAGAATGTCTCACAGCCTGAAAGCAAGCGATTTCTCTAGGGGTTGCAGAGGGGGCGCCAAATGAAGATTTTGTTTGTCTTACATACAAAAATGTATATGTATGGAATTTGCATAAAAATGTCTCACAGCCTGAAAACAAGGGATTTCCCTAGGGTTTGCAGAGGGGGCACCAAATGGAGATTTTATTTGCCTTACATAGAAAAATTTATATGTATGGAATTTGCATAAGAATGTCTCACAGCCTGAAATCAAGCGATTTCCCTAGGGTTTGCAGAGGGGCGCCGAATGAAGATTTTGTTTGTCTTTACATACAAAAATGTAATGGAATTTGCATAAGAATCTCTCACAGCCTGAAACCAAGTGATTTCCTTAGGGGTTGCAGAGAGGGCGCCAAATGAAGGTTTTGTTTGTCTTACATACAAATATGTATATGTATGGAATTTGCATAAAAATGTCTCACAGCCTGAAACCATGCGGTTTCCGTAGGGTTTGCAGAGGGGGCGCCAAATGAAGATTTTTTTTTTTTTTTGTCTTTACATACAAAAATGTGTATGTATGTGTATTTGCATAAGAATGTCTCACAACCATAAAATTCAAAAGGAAAACTGTACCAAAGCATCTCTATGCCTTCTGTCATTTAAATAGGCTAGTCTCTCTTCCAAAACCCCTATTTTATGTGAAGCTGCACCTCATCGATAATTGCAAAAGCAAAGCAATTCCTACGCCAAAACAAAAGACAAAGGGGGCGCCAAATGAAGATTTTGTTTGTCTTAGCATATAAAAATGTATATGTAGAATATATATTGAATTTGCATAAAAATGTCTCTTGAAAATTCAAATTAAAACTGAACCAAATGTATATCTATGCCGTCTATCATTTAAATTGGTTAGTCTCTACTCAAAAATCTTCTTCTGTGTGAAACTGTACCTCACCAACAATTGCCAAAAAACCAAGCGATTTCCCTAGGTTTGCAGAGGGGGGCGGGGGGGGGGGGGAATGTGTCTCGGACGCCAAAACGAAAGGCGAAGGAGGCGTCAAATTAAGATTTTTTTTGTCTTTACATACAAAAATATATAAGTATAGAATTTGGTAAAAATGTCTCATAGCCAGAAAATTCGAAAGGGAAACTAAATCAAATGCATCTCTATGCCTTCTGTCATTTAAATAGGTTAGATTTTACTTAAATAGGCGAAGGAGGCGCCAATTAAAATTTTGTTTGTTTTAATATATACTATAAAAAAAGAATTTGAAACTAAGTGCGCGACGTCGACCCGGATCTACATAAATTTAGCTTTTGTAACTATTAACAATTACTAAAGATATAAGTTAAGCTTAGAATTTTTACAGAATTTCATGCTATCAATATAATGAAGGAGCGAATAAAATAAGTAAATTGATTTTGTATATCAATTTGATAAAATCTAAAATAATGATTAAAATCAGTGTATGTTATACATTAAGATGTTGAAACAAAAGTTAGAAAGAAACTATTATAATGTCAAAGTAATCTTCTATGTTGGGGAAGTATAAAAGTGCAGCTTAAGTCTGCTTGTTTCTTAATTTAATTAATTTTGTAAAGATGGTTTTCTTTTAATAATAACTTATAAATAAATATGATTAATCAAGACATTATCTCAGTCTGTTTTATTTAGTGATAAGTTTATGTGTGTCATCTTTTCTAGGAATAATTTCCTTGTAGCATATTTGTTACATTTTTCTGTTTGGGTTACAAATGATTTACAAGGAAAAACTTCTTATAGTCCTATTAAAATATTTCTATATATATATATATTTTTTTTTTTTTTTTTTTTTGGGGGGGGGGGCAAAGTTATTTTAAATTGAAATTTTGCGAAAAATTTATAAGTGACAGGGCCCTTGTAAATAATCACAATGCAAACTTATGTATTTATTATAATTAACATTAATTAATTAACCTATTTAGAGCGACGGTTATATTTAATTATTTTTTATCTCGCGATGTCTTATCACTAGAATTTCTTATGTGTGATCACAATGATTTGTCATTTTAAGTAAATTAAATAGTACCAAAGTTACTTTAGAGGTGCGGTTTGGAAATGTTTGGATAGAGAATGTACAATTTTAACCAGTTATAAAGAGTGTATTTATATCTTTCCAGCAAACTGCAAAATTAAATGTTTTTCGCTTATTAGAAAGAAAAAAACTGTGTTGTTATATGGTACAGTGTCAGTATTAACCATTCAAAATGCATTAGGTCAATGTTTTGAGAATCTAAAGAAATTTTGTTCTATGATTTTCTTGGGGGGGAGGGTGTAAAATCCGAGAACACTGTTTCCCACTGGCACAAAATATCATTTTCTAACTAGCGCATGAAGCAAAAATATGAAATAATATAAAATACAACTCATGATTACCTTATTATTTTATAAGAAGCCCAAAAACAACTTTTGTTAAGTTGGTAGTACTTTATCATTGATTTTATTTTAAAAAAACCGACAAACTAAAATTTTTTATCATTGCTAAATATTGTAAGAAATTGTTTTTTCAATGTAACTCTCAGATCCAAACTGCATTTTTTCACACATTTTTTTTTTTTTTTTTTATCCAAACAGGTGCTCTTATTTTCAATTTTATAACTGAATAGTATTTTCTACTTTTCGATAAACTCAGAAATACTTTTAGAAGAGTTGTCAATTTGGCATTTCGAACTGAATTTCCGGGGCGGTGATAGTGAGAGTGAGGCAAAAAAATTACCTCCTTGAGACAGTAATCTGCCTTAAGATGTAATTCGTTTATCGGAAAATAGAAATAAAAACATTTGATCATAAATCTCTTCAATAATCACGATTGCAATTGTCATGCTTTTAAGTTTAAAATTTAGTCAGAAAATATGTCAGGAAGTTTTTTACTGTTATGCAAGGAAAAAAAAATATCTTTTCGAGAATCGGCTTAAATGTCTGTTTAAATTCTTTATTTTCTGCTTTTGGCAACATATATTTTCTTTACATATTTACAAATTCATTTTCATTAGTATATATAATACAATGAAGATTTGAAACTAGAAAAGTCCTGAAAATTTTCACCATGATTTTCAATAATATATTCAACTGTCTTCGGGATTTATTATTGTTATTATTCATCTTATTATTATTAGGGTTTTTTTTATTTCCAGTCCATATTTTCAATGAATCTTGTAGTAAAGAATATGAAAAATACTATTTTTTCTTCTAAAAGATATGTTTTCAAAAATAAATATTTTTGTAAATTACAAAGATGATTTAATTTTTTTTCTGTAAAATTTAAAACTTTAAAAAAAAAAATGAAAAAGAATTACATTTTTTAGAAAATATACCGATCTTCAAACATGATTAATATTTAACATTTTTAAATTAAAATTTATATTTTTAAATCAAAATTGACCTTTTTTTTTGGTATTATTTACCCATTATACGTAGCATAGGGTAAATCTTGCAATCGTTTTGAAAATCGAAGAAAAGAAATTTTGGCGGATTTACATATTTTATTTAATACAGATTCCAAAAAACATTTTTATTTCCAGAAAAAAAAAAATGCCGTCCGTCTGTGTATTTGTAAATGCTCTATCTCCCGAACAAATTGAGATAGAGACTTGAAACTTTGTATGTTCTTAGTATATAAGGATGGAACGAAGCCTATTTAATATCAGTAACCCCGATTATTCGGAACTATTTTTTTCGGACTTTCGAAAAATTCGTTCTGATGAAATGTATATGAAGTTTTCGAAATTTTGTATTTTAATGAGTGGGTGTAAAAGGCAATAAAATAACACAAATTTTGCATAAAGAATGAAGTCGATCGGATTATTAGTTGCCGAGATATTTGTAATCTTATTTTCTACATTCTTCGGTTTCTCATGACCCTGTATTTCAATTTCAATTCAAAGATATATTTTAATTGAAAATGAGACCCTTAATCCGACGCAGTAAACTGTCAGTTAATATGATTATTATTTTTGGAGTTATAAGGATGTTTCGGTTACACAATTCGGTACTACTTGAATAGCTTGGCGTTTTATATAATTTGTCGAAATTGGTTCATCAGCAATTCATTAACTCCTTCGCGACGAGAGCCTTTTACGAAATTTTTAATGTTTGACAACAATTGTTTAAAACAGAAATTTGTGCATTATTAAATCAAGAAAATGCTCCAATTAAATAAGGCAAATTTTACAGTAAAATTTTGCTGTCGCGGATAAACAGGGATTGTTAAGTCTTTTTGCGGCACGTATACGTATCGCATTATATTTAATAGAGCATTACTATGTATATTAAAAAATTTAAATATACGATTAAATTTTGTTTTGAAATTGCAATGCATTTTATAAATATTTCATACATGTTTTATTTTCATATATTATATTATGCATATCCATGATGGGTAAGTATTACGGTGGCCTCCCCAATGACTAGTTTTTTATTCATTTTATTTATTCATTCATTTCACATTTATTCATTCATTAACGGCTCTACATAAAAATTTAAGCGAAACAGATAAAATATGGACCATTTTCATTGGTTATGAACTTTCGCGAGAATAACAATTATAAATGTGTTTTACGAATCGATACTACTTTGACAAAATCACTATAGAAATTATAATATGCTCAGATTAGAGATCATATAATCGGACAATCATATCGTATGTGAGCACAAACTCAATTTCATAAGCAGAGTCGTGCTGGACTAAGTCTTATGTATACATTATATTTTTTTTTTTTTTTTTTAATACCATAGTCGAGTCAGAGCGAAACTGGATCTAGTTGTTTACAGTGGGACAAGCAATTATGTTTTGAGGAAAATTAATAGATTAATCGGGCCTCTAAACAAATGTAAAGGACCGGGCCAGCAAAAAAATTGAACGAACCTACCGTTCCGGATCGATAAAAAAAAAAAAATTAAGCAGGCCTACCGGCCCGATATAAAGATCTCTACTGGGCTGATGAATCTGTCTTTCGCAAGAATATGTATAATTGTGCGTCACGAGCCGATGATAGCTTGACAATATCAATAAAGAATTTACGAAGTGTCCAGCATATAGATCGGCATCGGACAGTTATATGGCATCTGAATCAGGGCTTAATTTTTTTCAGCTCAGGCTTGTACCGGTCTAAGATCAGGCTTGCATTTTTTTACACAGTCGAGACGGGACAAAACTAGGTTTAATTTTTCTCCGGATGTAGAGGGCAAGGAATATGTTCTGTAAAAATGTTATTGGCGATAATGAACGTATATTAGTATAATCTTTGTAAGTACACCTTAAGGTTACTCTCAAATTCCCAGCTCAACAATGTGAAATTTGACACACTTTCTGACTCATTTTTCTCTATAAAGGCATAAAATTAACAGGCTGATGATTGGAGTAATTTGTAATCGATTAGCATTTTTCATTTTTTTAAATAAATAAATAACTTTTTGATTTATAACCTATTTTAATCACTTGGTGACAAGTTTTTCTTCTCCCTAGTACGATTGCGTCTTGAATTTCGATTAAAAATGACAACTTTGGCAGTATTTTCTCAAACATTTTTTGTCTTTTACGAAAAATGGAAAATTCCAAGAAAGGAATTCAGAAATGTATCAGAAAGTAGTTAAATTGGATCAGAATAATAATTTACTGAAAAATTCGGGGGTCATCCATAAAATAATTTTTCCGTGGCTAGAAAGAAGCAAAATAGAACTACCCAAAAAGAACTATTACAAAAGATACAGCTATGTTTTAACTACAAATCCACATTAGAACCAACGGAATTAAAACGCTTGTCACAACGTGGGATAAGTTTTTGAGTCCAGTGTCATAGAAGTCTGCCACCTGGGAATGGAGGCAGGAACTTGTTACAGTTGTCAACTCACGTCTCATCAACCGTTAAAATCTTGTTGAGGTATTCATTTCCTTCATTGTAATATCGCTACAGAAACATCAATGCTGCTTTCCCACGTTTGTTTTTGTGTTAAGGTGCAAGTTGATTAGGCACCCACCTGGCGCACAGTTTCCAGATAAACAGGTGTTTCGAGGTGGTTTCCTGCATTGAGAATCTTTTTCGCGCTATTTAGAGCGATACCACGCTGAGGGCAACGAGTACTCTAGCATGTTCCACTGGGAGGACATGCTAAAGAGACGGTCACCACATGTACGAAATTTATTCTGCGAGCCATTTTTTGACCGACAATCATTTTCAGGGAATTTCTTTATCTCTCTTGATCGTTTTCCTCCCTGTTTTAAAACATTGTGAACTCTTTGACAAAAAAATGCAAATTTCTGTATGTTTTAGTTCTGAATTTCTTAATTAAAATTAAACCTTTTAAAGTTCCAAAAAAAAAAAAAAAAAAAAACGCGAATTATTTAACAGAATGAATTTATATTTGTTAGTTCTATGACGCCTACCAAAAGAAAAAGATTTTTTATTACCAGGGTTTCATACAGAGTTGGGAAGAAAAAATCCAAGGAGTACATAAAAACTCCAACACAGCCCCAATTCCACAGGGATTCTGCGGGGGGGGGGGGGGTATTCGCGATCTTCAGACGAAATCAGTGCTTTCCCGCGATCTTCAGATAAAATCAGCGATTCATCTGCGATATTTTAGCACAATTGGCGATTGTTTGCGATCTTTTGTCGAAATCGGTGGGTTTTTTGAAAGATCTTTTGATAAAATCGGTGTTTTTCTGTTTTTCTTATTTATGAAATCGATGTTTTTTCGAGGATTTTTAATCAAAATTTGCATTTTTATATGATCTTTTCTCGGAAACGCCATTTTATTCCCGCAATCTTTTGACGAAATCGTCATTTTTTCCCGCGATTTTTTAACGAAATCGGCATTATATCCACAATCTTTAGACGAAATCGACGTTTTCCCGCTGTCTTCAGACGAAATTAGCGTTTTATCTGCCATATTTCTTGACACTTTGGTGGCTATTAGTATGATCCTAACCAATCCACAGGGATGCCGCTGGACTTGAAAAATCCTGGGTCCCTTTTTAACAAAAAAGCGGGTCCCCACTAATGAGTCATATTTTTAGAGGCAAAAATTGGACTTGTTCATTTGCATTAGAAAAATGAAATTCAATAATTATTGTTTTAATAATAAATAAAAATATAAAACCAGTATTAATTGTTTTTAAAATTATGAGAAATTTTCTTTACTTTTTTAAAAATAAATTTGCAAGATACAAATTTAACTATAAAATATTGAACATTTGAAAGTAGAAGATAACAAGTATCACTATTGTTTGCATTTCATAAAAAAAAAGGGGGGGCAAGACTGATTTATAGAAAAAGACATTGTTGCTGAAAAAAAAAAGAATACTTTGTTGAGTAAAGTGTTGAGACTTTTTGTTTAATGAATGGGTGTTTTCCTGAGTTGCATTTACTCAGTAAGACTTGGAGCAGTCAAAAATGGATAGTGAATCACAAAAATCCGTTTTTCGAGCAGCAAAAAAAAATAATTTTGAAGCAAGGAAATTAGCTTTTGGAACAAGAAAATTCACTTCAGGCATTAACGTTTTTTTTTTTTTTTCCCCGTGCCCTTTTGACAAAATTTGAGTCTTTTCACGATCTTTTGACGAAATCTGCCGTTTATTCAGGATTTGTTTTCACGAAATTTACTTCTTTCGAGAATTGTTTAATGAAATTTGCCGATTTTTCACAAATATTTTGACGAAATTTGCCGTTTTTTCGCGATTTTTAGACGAAATTTGTCGTTTTTTCGCGATTTTTTGAGGAAATTAGCCATTTTTTGAGATTTTGGACGAAATTAGTCATTTTTTCGCGAATCTCTTGAATAAATCTGTCGTTTTTTTCGCGATTTTTTGACGAAATCTGTCGTTTTATCGCGAATTTTCGACAAAATTTGTTGTTTTTTTGCAATTTTTGAGGAAAGTTGCCGTTTTTTTCCGAGATTTGTGACAAACATAGCCATTTTTTCGCGAATCTTTTGAAGAAATTTGCCTTTTTTCGTAATTTGTGACAAAATTGGCCATTTTTCGCGTATCTTGACGAAATCTATCGTTTTATCGAAAAATTTTGACAAAATTTGCTGCTTTTCCCAAATTTTTTGACAAAACTTGCCGGTTTATCACGATTTTTTGACGAAATCCGTCGTTTTTCGCGTATTCTTTGACAAAATTTGCCGTTTTATCGCGATTTTTAGACGAAATTTGTCGTTTTTTCGCGATTTTTTGAGGAAATGCCTGCATTTTTTCGAAATTTTTTGAGAAAATTAGCCATTTTTCCGTGAATCTGACGAAATTTGCCGAAAAATAATCCTTATTTCGTTATTTTTTAAACGAAAGTCTCCATTTTTATGCGTTTTTTTAACGAAATTACGCGTCCCCCGGGACGCATAAGAGCTATATTACTGCGTCCCATCGCCTATTTTTTGCGTATTTTATGTGCTATAGCGCGTCCGCGGCATCCCTGCAATCACTGCTGTGCTTCTGATGAATGACGTGCATGGTTTACCGTGCGTTTTATAATCGCGATTTCTTTTTCTTTTTCAGGAGCAATATCGCTTGCGTGCAAAATCGCAAAACAATTTAAGGAGTTTCTAAAAGTATTTTGTTTATCTAAGTACTAGTTGGGAACATTTTCTTTTCTAAGTAGTTTCTAAGGAGTCCAAGGAGTCTGTGCGAACCCTGTTATTACTTTTTGGAGGCTAAGGGGAGGGGGGGGGGCGCCAAATTGAAAATTTGCCAAGGAACGCAGTTTTTACTTCGCTGGTGCCCCCCCCCCAAAAGTTTTGGTCACGCTACGCCTATGTTGGTCATTACTTTAAATACATCGCGCCGACTGCCGGGCTAATCTACTACGCACGCTCAACTTACGACGTCATCGGCTCCAGAACAATCTCCGATGCGCCGTGTCTATCACAAGGGAGAAATGCAAATGCTGACGGACAGGCAGCACCCTCCATCGCCAGTTGTCAACTTTCCTCTGTTCAAAGATGAAACGCACGGCCGTAGGACGATCGGAAAAACAGCGATTCGCTACCGTTTTGTACAAGATAAACATGCTACCGAGATCTCAAAGTAAATAGATGTTTAAGGCAAGAAACAGAAAGGAAAAATATATTTTAAGTAATTAAATCGTATCGTAAGTAGAAATTAAAGACTATTTAAATATTTAAATGTTAGCTTTTACTTTTAGACTTAAAATTTAAATTAGATGTTCAGATAAATTAATCTATTATTTTAATCTATTTTTAAACTATGGAGATTTATAAAAGAAGTGAGACTTAAGGAAATAAAGATAAGAGAGCTATTTAATCAGGTTATAAGATGATAAGAATAAAGGAGTTGAAAATATGAATATATAGTCAACAAAGCCCCCCCCCCCTCTTATCATCTTTATAAAAACTTTACAGGTGATCCCAAAGCATACCGACCAGGCTACCTAACACTAATTCAGCACTATCAGTAAACAGCCTCAGTCACCAAGTTCTCTACATAACTATTCAAAAAAAATTCTCTATCAAATTCCTTAAGTTATCTAAATAGTTAGAATTAGCTTCAATTAAACATCAATTCAAAATATCTGCAACAACCTCAAACAAAAAATTCACAAGCATTTCCACTAATGGCCAGCACAGCTAAAAAAAAATTTAAAATTCTCTGGGCTCCAGTCCCTACTGCAAAAACAAAACATACTATTATAAATATATCAATATATAAAAATAAAACAAATTCACAATACATATACAGATGGCTAAAAAAAAAAAAATGACTTAAAAATCATGAACACCAAACAATTATCAATCTACAAATAGTTTAACACAATTAATGCAGCATATTTCTTCAAAATTCCTCATAGAAATAGATATAACAAGGGTAACACTAAGTTAATATACTATTCCAGGTCAGGTAAGCCTTTACAGTCATCCCCGTTTAAACGAATATTGATGGTTCCATAAAAAATATTCGATTAAGCGGGGTATTTGATTAAACGGGGAACACAGAAATGTGATATTTAATGCATGATAAAAAGGTAAAACAACCATCTGCAGCATAATTAATTAATAGCATAATAAATTCATTAATATAATAAAGTAAATTAGCAAAATAAACACAATTTCTAATATAAAGTAAGTACGTAATAATTTAATATCTGTTCATATAACTGTATGATTTACATTATACTTAATGTAGTTCAATGGAATTTAGTTAAAACTTTGCTAGCACAAAAAACGTGGATACGTTTTTGTGCTTTAGCACACGATTTCTGCTAAATCATAGCGCCATTTATTAACGAAAATTTCGCTTTTCTTTCTAAACCTATTCTAGTGCATATTGTTATGAAAACTGGGATTATGTTCCTTCTTTCAATCCCAATTTCCATTTTATCTCTCTTATTTTTGGACATTTTTGGCATTGTGTTTTATATTGGAACCTTACTTCTGCTACCTGGACTTCTGTTTTCTTATTTAACGCTTCAAAAACTGCAGTTTTTCATAAAGGTTTCTTTCCATTTAAAATTCATAGGTAGCTTTCCATTTAAAATTCATAGCAACGCCTTTTTCCGAACAAAACCGCGACTAAACTTAAAAATAATCCATTGACCAACTTATTTTACTCATTCGCAGAAAAAGGAAGGGAGATCATTTAACCTGTCCATTATACACCTGCCAGCCGAAATCGTTGCAGGAAGAACTGATAATTTGTCTTCAATGGAAATGAACCGAAAATGACAAAAGGTGAAGAAAAATTCAATATGAAACGCGTTTTTCGCGCCTGTTTTCAAACATAGGTCACCCAGATGGTATTCGAATAAGCGGGGAGATTCGCGAAGTTTATTCGGTTTAAGCGGGGAAAAATAACATAGATCCAATGACGATAAATTCGGTTCCGGAGAGTTCTATTCGAATAAGCGGGGTATTCGATTATCCGTTACCCGATTAAGTGGGGAGGACTGTACTACCAAATTTTAAGATATCAGTGATTAAAAATTTAAACCTAACACATTTGAAACAATTTGCAATCATTTGAAATAGAGTCCTCCAATCTTTTCAATGTAAGTGCTAATTTTACAGGGTTAATCAATAAGTCAATCAAAAACAAAATTTAACACTGCTCTATCAGATACAACTATACAAAAAGAAATTCTTAAAAACTTTAACATTTATGCTACATAATGTCTAAGAATCCAGAAATATAATAAATACATTTAAATGGTACATTTCACACATTCTACTCCATTCAGCAAAATATGCACCAGGCATTCACTTATTCTAAAAACAAACATTTGCTAGGGCCCTAGTCTCCATCCATCTATCTATCATCCACATAAAAGATACATAGACATACGTAGCTCCCGATAAATGACCTAAAAAAAATTCTCATTTCTCGTAAATCTACAATATCTGTCAATGATAGAGCTCATTTAGCTGCAGTGCCCTCAGCACCACATCAGCTTGACCTTAACACCACCTCAACTTGACATTAGCACCACACTGAAGAAAGAATTCCAGTAGAAACAATCATACAGCAAGTATTTCTATCCATTATTCCCAGCATATTCACACAAGAACTTCTAATTCTTATCCAACACAACATATGCTAATACGGGAAAACTAAACTTTCCTCGCTATTCCTGATTATCCACACTTAACATTCAGGATAATCTAAACTTGCTCAACAGGTTCATAAAAACAGGAGTATTTCATTCTTCAAATGATTCCTTAAATACCGGCAAACCTTCTCCATTTCATCAATGACTATTCAGCAAATGATTCTAACACAGCTACCAACCTGAAGTATTACACAACATAACCTTTTCTTCCCATTACATTGCCTGAACTCCCAAAGCCTAACCTTACACAATTGCTTCCATATTTCCTCTTAACAATGGTCATCTATAATCTAACACAACACCAAATCCTATGTAATAGGGAGGAAATATTAAAAAAAATTTACTAGTTAGCTTCAGAATGCAATGGTATGGAAGATTTTAAACGCCTATTCGTCTTTCGTCAACTAAAAAATATTTGGCTGGATTTCAGAAACCAATTTTCCACTGTTGAAATCTAATTTTTAGTTTCTTTAGAAACAAATTTATCAAAAATTAATTTCTTCCTATTGTAAAATATTTTGACAATACTATCAAAATTTATCAGTAAATATTAGAGCAATTAAAAACTTTTATACATTTTATTAAATGACGAATCTATAGGATTTTTATTTCACTTAAAATACAAAAACAGGCGAGAAGCAAAATAACTTAATATCATCATTTTCAGCTATTCTATATAACATCAAATCACCAAGTACTTTCATATGGTTGGACCTCGAATCGGTACAAAAAAAATTTAGTCTATTCCATGCACTAACCAGGTCACTACAATCCTCCATTATCCTTCGATAACCACTATATTCAATTAGGGCCGTAGCTACTGGAGGGGGGCGTCTCGCCCTCCCAATGTCGGCAACTTCGACGACAGTCGGCAAATTTTAGGTAGTCAGTATCAATCGGTACAGCTGTAAAACACCCGATTTTTTTTTTCTAACTTTACATGTTTTTATTAAAAGGATACACTAAAAACACAAATTCTTAGCATTTTTCTAAAGAATTTGTTCCAAAATTCCGAAGTTTGCCTCATTATTTTTCGACTTCGCGTGACTGCTGATAATAAATTAAGAAAAAATTCGGGAAAGACTACTCTTTTTGAGAATCCGCAGTAGATAGTAGAGTTCTAGTAGATCAACCATAATTAAATATGATGACGACTTCGGTGAAGATATTCATATTACTCGTGTGCATGGACTTAACCCACGAGTGGCAACAATCACGATTCGGCGATTATGTACCGTCCGAAAAAGACTGTTTATTGGACAAATGGAAAGTCGAGTAAAAATGTTCTTCATTTCTACTGGACAGGAAAGCTACTACACAGACAATCACCTTATTGAATTTGTGGCGAAAATCCTAGGATTGGACATAACTAGATTATCATATTAAAATGCAACTGATCTGCCAAAGTCATAACTTGGTGGAAACTACTTGCAAAAACTCTATTTTAGCGGTTAATTGGTAGGTTTATCACTGTGTTTCCCTGCTCCCAGTTGTAAATGTTTTTCATATCTTAGTGTAGAGGATAGAGACTTTCACGGACCCGGGCTTGATCCGAGGACCGTACCCGGCCCGGTGAAATAAAGACAATTTTCAAACGGGCCGGGTCGGCAGAATTAAGACATTTTTCTCAACGGGCTGATAAACGAAATATACGGGCTCTGGCAACAAAAATATTAAACAGACCAGCCAGGCCGATAAAAAAAAAAAAAAAAAAAAAAAAAAAAAATTAGCGAGCCTGTTGATCCGATATAGCAAAAATGAGGAAAATATTGGCAAGTTTCAATGAATATGATTTTCGCGAGAATAAGTGTAAATGCTCGTCATGAACCAATGCTAGTTTGACAAATCAATACAGAAATGTAGAATGTCTATCGTAGAGGTCGGCAATCGGCATTGTGTCTAAGCTAAGCTAAGTTTTTTTTTTTTTTTTTTTTTTTTCTGCACACTCATACAGTGCTGAAATCAGGCTTGCTTTTTTCTCAATAAAGTCGAAACGGGCTGGAACTGTACTGAATTGTTCTCGTGATGCATACTACAGGCAATATGTTTTGTAAAAATTTTAAAAACGATAATGTTCTGTTAAAGTAATCTTTGGAAATATATCATAAGGTGGTCAAATGCATTGCTAAACAACGCAATTTTAAACTAAAATTTAACTGCAAAGGCTTAAAACTGACAAGCCTGACTGTTGAAGCGATTTGAAACCCAATACCGCCCCCCCCCCCTTTTTTTATATAAATTACTTGCTGACATATAAGAAATTCTCGTTACGGCTTCAGGTTTTTCTCATTTTTCGTGGTGTCGCAACTGGAAATTCGTTTCAAAACGCTTTCTTTAACACTATTTTATCTAAGATGCATGGCCTTTACCAAAAAATGAATAACGTCATTCGATTAGTTTCTAAATGAGAACACCTGACAATCTTATGCATTTTCGAAAAGAAATGAATTCAGAAGTGTTTCAAAAAATAGCTCTTTTGTTTTGAGAAACATTTTAATAAATGTCGGAGAAATATTTTCACAAATCTACCTTTTATTAGACCGTTTCAAAAGTATTCTAAACTGCATTATTCTTATTATTATTATTATTATTATTATTATTATTATTATTATTATTATTATTATTATTATTATAAATCCTTATTTGAATATTGAAACGTCTAGGAAAAGTAGTCACTAATGTATTTTATGTCGTGCGAACGCGTCATAATTTTAAGATATACTGTAAATTTATTATATAAATATGTATGCAACATTCTTAAAGGAATCTTAATTGTAGTTAAGACAAAATTCTGAATTTTTTAAAATATATAAATTGAATTGGGCCAGATCGGGCAGGGCGAGGCCGTGTACTATAAATATAAACGTAAAATATAAAGGAAAGGAACTTTAATTTTTTTTACATCGGATAGGCCGGTCCAAGATAACTATCGTTCGAGCCGGACTTGAGCCTGAAAATTCGGGCCCGTAGTGAAATTCTGGCTCTTATACAGAAAAATACGACGATAAACCTATCGATCATCCACAAAAATCAGGTCTGCAGGTGGCACTAAGTATGAATTTGGCAGACCAGTTGCATTTTAACTGCGAATCTTGAAATTTCAGCCATCAACTTGATGAGGTGATGATCTGTGCAGCTGATTCTCAATCTGGTGGTGTTTTTCTTCTAGATATCCGCAGCTGACGTGACATAGGTAAAGTTCAATGAAATGGGTTGGATAATTGAATCATTTAGTCGATTGTTTACGACTAAAGCCGATTATTGAAAAATTGACCCGTCTGATAAATGAAGTGTTTTTTTTTAATTCCTTTTAGAGACTGGAGATCTGCAAGGGCCGAAATTTTCAGGCTCGACCCGTTCGAAAAAAATATTGGCCCGGCCCGTTATAGAGGTTGAAATTTCGCCCGAAACCGGCCCGCAAAAAAAGACAAAACTACAACTCGGTCAGATTGAATTTCTACAAAATACTGTTTTTTAATTGTATGGAGAAGTTCTGATAAAAAAAAATTACCTTAGAATTTTTCTAACGTTTATAATCTTCATTTATATAGAAGTGCCGTGGTTTATGTTTTTAATGGTCCTCTGTTCATTGTATGTAAATGTTTCAGTTATCCTTAATACTATTAATTCGTATTCCATGTTGAGATATTATCTAAAATATGGTATACAGTAAAATCTTCTAAAACGGAATTGCATAGGAAAGAAAAAAAACGTTATAGACATGTTTCCTTCTTAACAGGTATAAAAATGTATTATATTTTCTCTCTTACATATTATTGCATTCATTTTGTATGGATGAAAAGCAATTTTCAATTTAAAACAATATTCCGTCATAGGCGAGTACTTTTTTATACATTTTACTACTTTTTAATGAACTTAAAAATCTACGATTCTTTAAAAAAGAATAAATTTTTATATTTAATTGAAGAATAAAGGCGATTTTAAACTATATGCTTTTTTTTTCGCAAAAATTTTTGGGTTAGGCCAAATTTTACTGACATTTCAATAGACCCGAGACAATGGTTTTCATATAGACTAGCTCAAAATTGGGACTAAATATTTTGGCCCGTGAAGACAAGAAGAATGAAATCAGTCCCGACTCGGTACGAAAAAAATTAATTAGGCCCGGCCCGATCCGATCCTTCAGGAAAAAAGTAAGTCCCTATCCCAGCCCGGCCCATAAGAGTAATAAAATTAATTTTGATTTAATCCTTTTTAATATAAATATAAATAAGTTGACTGTAAATAAATTCCAAGTAACATCTTACTAAAAATTTCAACTTGTTTAATTAATTGGAATTCGAATTTCCCTCTGTACTCTCAGTAAAAAATAAACAAATTTTCATTAATATCAAGATACTTAACTGGAATATTTATAGCAATGTAACGTAAGGGGGTAGTATAGTATGACCATCTTTAAATCTATCTTATAGTGTCCTCAATAAGTGTAAAATATTCGATGTTCTAAGGTGAAAAATTTAATTTCGATGTATTATTAATGTTGAATTTTATATAGAACACACGTGTCTTAAAATGAATTAACTGATTTAAAAATTCAATAACTTATAAATGGTCGCAGCTACTTAAAAAATATATGCAGAAGGGTTAGGGGTCATTCCATGTCAATTCAACCAGACCTTGTAACCCGACCCCCAGGGATTTTGATGAAACTTTGTGTACACACTAATTCTATCATGAAATGATTCCATCAGAAATTTTTCCTTCCTAGACCTCATAGTTTGTGAGATATGGGGGATCCAATTCTTGGGGTTTTCTCAAATCGCACATTTCTGAGTCTGTATTTTGAGATTGCAGTTCCATCTTCAAAAAATTGTTTCTCTGAATCTAAAATATGAATCACCTTAAAAATTTCACTGTAAAAATATAAATAGATGCAGATTTTAATAAAAAAATATTTAAAAAATTTACTTGTAATATTTAGGATAAAAAAAATTAGTCAAAGTTGAGAGTTATGGTTATTTTTCCAAATTTTTGTGACTTGACAAAAAAGGTTGTGCACAAAAAGGCAAATTAAATTTCCAATTTCTTTCTGTTTTAAATAAAAGTTTACACTTTGGGCTTTCTATCTATGAAATAAAAATGATGTGTTTAGCATGGCTTATGCAAAAGTTTTGGGTACTTTCCAATTAGCCGGATGAGTGCTTTATTTTTATATATTACATATGCACACAAAAAAGCAAATGAAATTTCCCATTTCTTTTTATTTTAAATAAAAGTTTACACTTTGGGCTTTCTATCTATGAAATAAAAATTATGTGTTTCGCATGGCTTATGCAAACAATTTGGGTACTTTCCAATTAGCCAGATGAGTGCTTTATTTTTATATATTACATATGCACACAAAAAAGCAAATGAAATTTCCCATTTCTTTTTGTTTTAAATAAAAGTTTACACTTTGGGCTTTCTATCTATGAAATAAAAATGATGTGTTTCGCATGGCTTATGCAAAAAATTTGGGTACTTTCCAATTAGCCAGATGAGTGCTTTATTTTTATATATTACATATGCACACAAAAAAGCAAATGAAATTTCCCATTTTTTTTTGTTTTAAATAAAAGTTTACACTTTGGGCTTTTTATCTATGAAATAAAAATGATGTCTTTCGCATGGCTTATACAAAAATTTTGGGTACTTTCCAATTAGCCGGATGCGTGTTTTATTTTTACATATGTGCACATGTATAGATCTATATAAATGCAGATGTATTATACATGTACATATATATGTATATATACTGTATATTGATATATATATGTATAAAACTGGTGCCCGTCTAACCGAAAAGTACCAAATTTTGCCTTGTTTTGAGAATCTGCACGAATTAAGAGGAAAAAAAACCGACTAAGTTTAGCTGTGGTACTTAAATAATTACTGGAATTTCTATGAGTTATTGAATTTAATGTTATTTGATGCATGTTTTTTTTTAATTCTCAAAGTAAAGTTTAGGCTTTGATTTTTCTGATAAAAAAAAATCTGACTGTAATATGTTTCCCCATTAAATTTAGTGAATGGTCCATATATTTCATTTAGTTATTTAATAATGGGCATTTTTTGACAATCTAAAGAATCTCTTACTTTTATTTTCAATAATTAAACTCAAAACAGATTTTTTTTGTACAGTATAAAATAGAAATTTTTTTCTCCTCACATTTCCATTCTCCCTTTCGAATGCTTATATATTAATTATTTGTGTTTAAAAAATGTTCATAACCTTGTATTTTCTTTCCTTCGTTAATTTTAATCAGTTTAAATATTTATATTGGCAAGTTTAAATACACAAATGTTTAACAGAACTTAAATTTGTTTCTATAGTCTGAAAGATTTAATTGCACCTGCCTTGTATAAACACCTTCTGATAAAGGCTGGGTAATGTTCGTTAGTATGAAAGCAGATGCTTTGAAATCAAGTTAATCAAATTATTGTCATTCTGTTGTTTCTTATCATCGACGAATGATTTAACTTTTACTGTGCTACAAAAAATACATTCTGATTGTTACATATTTTATAGTTTATGATATGTATAAATATTTTTTTTCTTTATTGTTTTAATATGGAGCCTGATATTAAACCTTCTACTAGTCTTCAGGCTTGCAGTATTGTAATATTAACTGTTTTAGAATGTCACAAAACTAGCTATACAAATAACAGAGAAATAGACTACATTGATAATCTCTGTGATTCAGAAAAAGAACTTTTATTAGTTAGGACTATTGCATTTATAAAACAAAAATTAAGTGAAAACCGTTTGATTAATATATGTGAGCATCACAGAATTTCGCTCTTAATGAAATATGAATTATATAAATGTGGAGATCCATTTAAGCGGCATAAAAAGCAAGTGAAAAAAGCAATTAGGGCAATTAATAGAGATTTATATACGGACGAAAAAGTAAACCAAAGTTGAAAATCATGATTATTTTTCCAAAATTTTGTGACTTTATGAAAAAGTCTCTACATGAAAAGGAAAATGAAATTTCTAATTTGTTTTTGCATCAAATAACATTAAATTCAATAACTCACAGAAACTCCAGTAATTATTTAAGTACCACAGCTAAACTTAGTCAGATTTTTTTCCCCCTTAATTGGTGCAGATTTTCTAAACGAGGCAAAATTTGGTACTTTTCGGTTAGACGGGCACCAGTGTTATATATATCAATATACTGTCTACATACATACATATGTACATGTATAATACATCTGTATTTATATAGATGTATACATATGTGCATATGTAAAAAGAAACACGCATCCGGCTAATTGGAAAGTACCCAAAATTTTTGTATAAGCCATGTGAAAGACATAATTTATATTTCACAGATAGAAAGCCCAAAGTGTAAACTTTTATTTAAAACAAAAAGAAATTGGAAATTTCATTTGCTTTTTTTGTGTGCATATGTAATATGTAAAAATAAAGCACTTATCCGGCTAATTGGAAAGTACCCAAAATTTTTGCATAAGCCATGCGAAAGACATCATTTTTATTTCATAGATAGAAAGCCCAAAGTGTAAACTTTTATTTAAAACAAAAAGAAATGGGAAATTTCATTTGCTTTTTTGTGTGCATATGTAATATATAAAAATAAAGCACTCATCCGGGTAATTGGAAAGTACCCAAAATTTTTGCATAAGCCATGCGAAACACATCATTTTTATTTCATAGATAGAAATCCCAAAGTGTAAATTTTATTTAAAACAAAAATAAATTGGAAATTTAATTTGCCTTTTTGTGTACAACCTTTTTCGTGAAGTCACAAAAATTTGGAAAAATAACCATAATTCTCAACTTTGGCTGACTTTTTTTATCCTAAATATTAAAAGTAAATTTTTAAAATATTTTTTATTAAAATCTGCATCTTTTTCCTTTTTATAGTGATATTTTTAGAATGATTCATGTTTTAGATCCAGAGAAACAATTTTTTGAAGATGGAACTGCAATCTCAGAATACACACTCAGAAATGTACGATTTGAGAAAAACCTAAGAATTGGACCCCCATATCTCTCAAACTATGAGGTCTGGGAAGGAAAAATTTCTGATGGAATCATTTCATGATAGAATTAATGTGCACACAAAGTTTCATCCAAATCCCTGGGTGTCGGGTTACAAATGGGGGAAAAATTGGTTGAATTGACATGGAATGACCCTTAGATAAGGTGTGAGGAGTGTTTTTTTTTTTACAGCGGTTCCCGACGTTAGTTTAAAATAGGAGAACTACATGATATTTCTAGCAATGGGTGCTAAATTGGGGGCTGATATTTTGTTTCTCTTCATTCTCAGTCTTGTTGCGATAGAAGGAGATTAAATATATATGGAGTGACTTTCAGTTGCCAATGTAATTTTGTTATTAGGAGTCCACTACATATATTTAATCTCCTTCTTTCACATCAGTATGGATAAGACAGGCCAAAAGAGCTAAGATTTAGCGCCTATTGCTAATAATACCATCTATCCCCCCTATTTTAAATTAAAATCGAGAATCGCAGAAACGGATTAACTACCACCCGGGCCCCTAGGCTTGACTTTCTGAGGGCCCCCTTTCACTCCTTCAAAGTGGTATATACTGGAAAAATTAAAACACATGCTTGCTTCATTAACTCATAAATCATTGATGATTAAAAGGTAAAAGATTACGACAAAGAATTTCGCACACCTTTTGTCTTTTGTAATAATGTCCGACCAGTGTAAAATAATATTTTCTTGTTCTTTATGTAAGGAAAATTTTAGCACCGGGCCCCCTTTTCTTCTGGGCCCCTAGGCTTCAGCCTACTCAGCCTAATGGGTAATCCGCCTTTGGAGAATCGTGGTAAAAACTCCTACCATCTTACATTCTTACATAACACTCTTGTAGGAATTTAATTTTACAGCTACCACAATTTGCAAGTTACTCAGCTTTAAAATCAGTCAGTCAATTTTAGGACACCTGGTAGATGCATGTATACAAATACAGAAACATACTTTTAAAGATATATACAATTATATTTTAAGTTAGTCGGCAAAATCGTCATTTACGCCCCCCTAATGAATTCTACTTAAATACGCCCCTGTATTCAATTAGATATCTGAAAGTACCTGATTTGATTCTCTGTCTGAAAATTTTACACAAATCTCACTCAATTGGCACGGCATCACTTTTCTATACTAAACAATCTCCTCAGAATATCACTGTATCAACGAAGATAACCTTACACATTCGTTCAGTTCCTGGGAGAAATATATTAAAGGATACCTCAAACACTGCCTCCTCTACAATGCCTTCTCGCTTGTGACGTAGTGGAGGCGGTTTCCCTGACAACGATCGCGTTCTGAGCTTCGTGGCGATTGTGGAACCAGTAGGGTTAGTGATTTCGCCTCCACTTCATGGCGTTTCACGCTTGTCGTCTGCTCAGTGAAAAGGCATTGTAGAGGGGGCAGTGCCTCAAACCAATCCACCAAGCAGGATTAAAAACTTCTCTAAACCACTTGAAAAAATTCCAACCATTAATTCAATCAGCTTAAATTTCACAAAAATTAATGACAATATCTGCAAAAACAAAAAGGAGGTCAAAAGTTAAATGCAAGTAAAGTGATTTAATTCATCTAATCAGGTTCAAATAACATTTCACCTCAGTGAAAACAGAAATCTCTTAACTTAAACAGGGCAAGTCCAACATAATCCTTACACAAATAAACTACCCAAAGTTCAAGAGTTTCAAATTTGAACCCCAGATTCAATCTTAATTTTAACCCAAATCAATTTCAATCATTGAATATTTAACACCAATTCTATAACCCTTAAAAATTGACCCCTCTTTTCATATTCATAAATCATTCCAATTTTTCATTTAAAACTTAGAAAATAATTCAAAACTGTTAACCTATAGTTCATTTAATAAGGTCATTATAAAAATTCTTCAAAAAAATGTATACAGCAGTAACAAAACATAGGTTACAACATCTTAATTTTATTATAAACTTAAAAGCATAATTTAACCAATATAAATATCAATTTCTAGATTTTAAAATATCACTATCAAATTCAAGTATATTAAATTCTCAGGAACTATTTCAAAACAAGTTTAACTCTAACTATTGCTATTAAAGCAGCTTAATTATACAATCTGATCTTAACTTTACTTCAAAATAAATCAATTTCTATTAAATCTTTCAATAATAAATTCATTTAAAAACCATTATCAAAATTCAACTATTCAAACTTTATATTTAATTTAACCAGCAAATTTAAATTGAAAAGTTCAGTTAAACATTTTATTTAAATTATTAAATTTACTAATAACATAGTCAACATAGTTAACTCCAAAAGGCAATTTAATAAAAGTTCCTTAAAATAATAAATTACTTTCAACTTAAAATCATTATAAAAAAAGTTAAACTTTTACATAAAAAAAAACTTTCAACTTTGTGAGCAAGAAATCCATTCAATTCAAAAGTAATATACATATTTCAGAATAAATGTAAAGCAACATAGACAATTCCCTATAGATATCGTCAAAACTTATCAAACTTTTTACAGACGATTGGCAATTAGTCCCTTGGTACAATAACACATGCAGACTGGCATCTCAAAAACTATTGCAGAAAGATTGGTGTCCGTTAAAATAAAAATTATTAAAAGTCAGTGTCACATAAAGCAAGCTCGGAATGTGGTGAAACTCAAACCACTTTCTCTTATCGACATCTGCTGATTCAGGTTTCACATCAAAAGCGGTCCAGTACGTCTTCCACCATACTTCACAAAAACTAGAAGAATCTGGAACATGCTCAGCACTGTCAGTATAGACTCCATGAATAACACACAATATGCCGTCAAACACCATAACAGGTAGGCTCCTTCAAAAGAAATGCATCATCCTTTCAATTCCAAATAGTCTTCCTTAGTATGGCATATATGACCATTTATTTATTCATCACCATCAGTGCAATTTAACACAAATGATAAAAATTGCAACTACACTGATAAAAATATGCAGCCACTATTGAAGACTTGCCAACACTCATGAATATCTGAAGATGCACTAATTTCACTAGTAGAAAACAGGTGTCACACTTTATCCACTCTTCATCATAGGAGGATAATTTCATATTTAGAATGATACCACAGCACTATAAAGCAACACGCTCAAGTTCCTCAAAAAATTTTAAATTTTTCAAAAAGCTCAAAAATAAAACTAATTTAGAAAAATCTTTTATAGGGAAAACACTACCCAGCCAATACTGAAATGTTATCAAAAATTCCACCAGCCCCCCCCCCCCCGTCTCAAAGCTTCCTGCTTACGATAAAGGCTGAAGGATAAAACATGAAAACTTTCAGTTAAAATTCCAAATGAGAAAAACTGCACTCTGCTATTAAAAACTAGGCACAACTAATGGCCCATAACCTTGTAGGAATTACAATATGTAATTACGGTTATAAACTGAATTAGCAGAGCAATAATAAGTGCACAAGTGGAACCGTATCACGCTGAGAAGTTGAGCCCAGTAAATTATGTAAAAAGAGTGAATTATATTCAAAGTTTAAATCAGTTTAAATGGCTGAAAAAGAAAAATGTAATATATGCAAAAATGAGAACAAACTAGATTTAAAATCAAACTATATATTTTATTTAACCAAAAAAAAAAAAAGAAAAAAAAAAAGAAAAGAAAAATAAAAACTTTAAAAATAAAACCAGAAATTATGACATCTATGTCCTCATATATTTTAATAAGGATTGGAGCACCAAAGAATTAAATTAATTTGTATATCTAATTTAAATTAACTTTAAAAAGAAAAACTATTATATTTCACAAGATTAATTAATTCATATTTAATTCAAACAGCTTAAACTTAACAACTCCATTAGAACCAGCTTTAATACTTAAGATTGACCTCCCCCCTCAATAATTAAACTTTAAACAGATGCTAAATCAAATATTTATTATACATTGCTTTACAGGAAACCGCCGACACCTCACGCGAAACCGTCATTGAAATATCGTCGGAACCTCGGAACCCGAATAAAACAAGTATGACATAACTCCACCGCATACCTTGCATCATGGTAAAACCAAGCAAGTGTCAAACACATCCGGTAACCAACAGAAACTTTGCCCAAACCATTAAAAAGGCTAAAGTTTTGTAACACCTTACCTATTGACATGAATGACCTATTAAGTAAAAGATGGAGATAAGTAGAAAATTAAATCATCTTCGTTTCAAAATAAAAAGGAGGAGGAAAGACAATTTCAATAGAAACTTATATTAAAACCATTAAAAGAGAAACAAGAGCGTGTGCCTATATCTTAACTGTGTTTCCAAATATCCAAGCAGAAAAACACCAAAGGAAATCTTCCGTCTTCATCTTTAAAACACTAACACTATTTCATAAAAAAAAATGACGACATTCTTTCAAAAACATTTTGAAAACTATCAGCTGTCAAACGAGACTTGCTTGTGACCAGCCATCATGTACAAAAACAAACGAAACTAAAAGCAAACAGCTGTCATTACTTTAAATACATCGCGCCGACTGCCGGGCTAATCTACTACGCACGCTCAGCTTACGACGTCATCGGCTCCAGAACAATCTCCGATGCGCCGTGTCTATCCAACACCGTCTCGATATATACATACATGCCTACTTACGGTCATAAAATTTTGCCGTGACGTCACGAGTGTAGTGCTAAAGTGTGGGAGAACCCGACCCCTCTTGTGGGAGAATGTAGTGGACAGTGGTCATCTCATTTAACACCGGCTGTGCCTTCATTCAAGACGCTTGTTTGGACAATGGTCAAGAAATTAAGAATTATTGAAATGAAAATTGATTTTAATAAAACTACACAGTTTTATTACAGCAATTAATAATGCCTCGTACATGTTGTGTGCCAGCTTGCCATGGAAACTATGCTAATGGACCCAAAGTGTCTGTACTTAGATCCCCAAATGACTCGACGCTAAAACCAAGATGGAAACCCCGAAATCCAATGGAAATCACCCAATTCCGCGCTTGTTTTGAATGTCTTTCGTTGTGTTTGTGTATGGAGCTTTTGGGAATGAATTATAAATATGTGTAAACGTTTGTTTAAAATATTTTAATACCTATTATAAATCAAAACAACTTTGTTAAGGATTGCGTACAGTTTGAAACATTCTAAAAATTATACCAGCTGGAATGGTTGTGGGAGCTGAATGTAAATAATTGAATTTCAGTTCTATAACCAGGTCAGCTAGTTTTTTTACTGCACATTTTTGGATTTATAAAGAGTACAGCGAAGTAGTAAGTAATTAAATATTTAATATATAATATGAATTTTTTTACCTATTAAAAAGTTTAATCTGTGTTGGTAGGTGTGTTCATTGTTTCTATGAAGAAATATATTCATTTTATTTTTAAATAAATATTATGTTTATATTTGAATTGCATTTGATTTTATAGAAAGAATAAAATTTCGTAGTTGAAAATTATTTTTATAAATATAATAAAAGCTTTTTAAAGAGCTTTAATTAGTGAATGTTAAATCCGAATTACGTCTTTATAATGTCAAATGTACCTATGATTAAAAAAGAAAAGAATTTAAATGAATCTATGAAACTGTTAAATAAACAACTAATGAAACTGTTTTAAATGAAACCATGAATGATTTATATGTACTGTAATATTTAAAATAAAAAAAAAACATTTAAAAGTTTTAAAAAAAGTTTGATTTGAAAATTGTTTATCATTAATCTTAAAAATGAAAATTTTAAATACAAGACTCCTAGAAAAAAATGTTACTGGCAAATTACTCTTTGTTGGATAGTTATTTTAAAATAGCTATTTAGATTAATATTTGACCTGTATTTGTTTCACTGAAAAAACGACATTTTGGTAATTGTAAGTTAATGTTTTATTTATGTATATAAAAAAGCAATGTAAATATTTTAAAAACATTGCTGAATTATTTACTTTAAATTTATTATTTAATTGCTGAATTATTTACTTTAAATTATGTGGTTTAAATGTAAAATGAAGTATGTCATAAAAATCATGAAAAATGATTTAATAATATATTCATCTAATATAAAATATAAGTAAAATGAAATGACATAAAATTTAGTATGAATAAATGTTAAAGTTATTTAATATTTTATATTTTATTGAAATAATATTACATTTTATTGCAGTATAACCACAAGAAATATACTCTCCCAGAAAAATTGTTTTCCCCACCCTTTCAAAGCTTTTGGGCATTTTATCCATCTATACATGATAAAAAATAAAATGTATGATAAATCATATCTGTGAATGTAAACATATTTTAATTTCAAACTTTTAATCTAAAAAGTTTTATTATCTATCAAATGTTTAGCTTTTTTAAAAAAATTCATTATTAAGTAATTAAGTCTGAGATAATATTACTTCTTTTATGTATCTCTATTATAAATATAAAAAAAAAATATTGTTCTTCGCATCTTTTATGTTTTAAAGGATACGAAGGGTATATAATATATATTATTGAAATTAATTATGAAGGTAAAAAGGATAAATTTTTAATAAGAAATCATGGGAGAATATTTAATAATACATCATCTAAAGTTTAAAAAAAAATTAATGTGTATAAATGTTGCAGATACTTATTATTTTATATTATACTGAAATGATCTATATTTAATTGAAGTACAACTATAAGGAAAAAATATAATAAATCAACCTTTTCAGGGGGATTAACGATAAAATTGCTTTCCATCACTTTAAAATTTCCGGAAATTTTACTTCTCTGTATCTGTTGAGACAAACATGTGTGAATGCAGCAATATATTTTAATTTCAGGCTTCAAGATCACCATTATCCTGTATGAAAATAATATGATTTATTTTAACCGTTCTAAATAAAATGGAAGAAATAAATATTACTTTTTTAAATCTTTATTAAATAAAGAAAATTTTCATTACTTATCAAGATATTTATATTTTCTTACATGTAATTAAATAAGAAAAAGGTTACTTATTTGTAAATAGTGGCACTCATTTTGAAATAATTATTCATGAAGGGTCTGTCATAGAATTTTTTTAGTTGGTTTGATTTTTGTGAAATTGTTTTTAATATTTTTGAAAAATCTAATAACAATTTATTGAATTTAAATTTCCCGTTATACACAAGTTCCTGTTTATCTTTTTATCAAGATTATTTATATTTTAAAAAGGTATGCAATAGATAATTTGGTTATTTCAGCTGTTTTGTGACAAATTAAATCTCATTTTAAAATATTCAAATTTATGAAATTTCAAATTTGAAGACTGAATTTTCATTATTTTTATTATATATATATATATATATATATATATATATATATATATATATATATATATATATATATATATATATATATATATATATATGTAAAATGAATTTTATGAAGCGTCCTCTTTTAGGATGAAACATTTTGTGAAGAGTTTGATTTTAAGATTTAAAAAATAATGGAAATTCTCTTAAAGAACCAAATTTTTTCCTAAACAGATCCCTGTTCATATCAAATTTTAAATTGCATAAAGAATAAATCTGATATCTGAAATTTAGTGTTATAAATTAAAAAAATATATAAAGGTGTTAATTACTGTATATTAACTCGAGACGTTGTGATTAAAAAACAAGCAATTTCCATGATGTAAAGAAAAGAAAATGAGAATCCATTTTGTTTTAAATAAAAGTATGATTAATTTTCATACGCTGTAAAATTTAAAATTGAAATTAGTTTGAAAACAATCTTTTGTTTGATAAGTAATTTTATTGTTAACCCTCCCCCTCCCCCTCCCCGAAAAAAAATAGGACTTTTTTTACTAACAAATTCCTTTTTTTTTTTTTTTTTTTTTTTTTTTTTTTTTTTTGGATGTACTTATTTTTAAACAATTATCTTTATCAATGTTTTAACAGTATTTATTTCACTGAAGGGATAAAATTATGTAATTGGAAATTTAAATTCTAAATAAATCTATAGAATTGTTTTAAAAAAAATTAGTTACTAAAATATCAACTCGAAATTATCTTATTTTTAATGCACTTTCATTGGGAAAATAGAGAAAAATAAAAACTGGATTGTTGTAAGTAATACTAAGAAAGTTTTGTTTATTCTCTAAAATTTAAATTGCAAAAAATATTGAAAGGGTTTATTTATTTATTTTTTTTTTCGAAAATTATTCGTATTGTTAGATATAAAAACGAAAATTTCGAATTGAAGATTCCCAATTAAACGGTTACTAGTGAATGACTCTTTGCTGATACATTTACACCCTAGCACTTCATTCGCCGCCATATTTAATGGGTGGATAGGCCTGTCTCTTCGAGACGGTGTTGGTCTATCACATGGAACAGGGAGAAATGCAAATGCTGACGGACAGGCAGCACCCTCCATCGCCAGTTATCAACTTTCCTCTGTTCAAAGATGAAACGCACGGCCGTAGGACGATCGGAAAAACAGCGATTCGCTACCGTTTTGTACAAGATAAACATGCTACCGAGATCTCGAAGTAAATAGATGTTTAAGGCAAGAAACAGAGTAATTAAATCGTAGGTAGAAATTAAAGACTATTTAAATATTTAAATGTTAGCTTTTACTTTTAGACTTAAAATTTAAATTAGATGTTCAGATAAATTAATCTATTATTTTAATCTATTTTTAAACTATGGAGATTTATAAAAGAAGTGAGACTTAAGGAAATAAAGATAAGAGGGCTATTTAATCAGGTTATAAGATGATAAGAATAAAGGAGTTGAAAATATATATATATAGTCAACAAAAATCCCATTTATATCAACTAACGGGGGGGGGGGGGCATCAGCCCCCCGTTCCCCCTCTTATACATATCGAATGAACTCCAAAAACTAATCAGGGAAGCGCCTTGTCAGGATATCATAGAAGGCGGCAGCCTTCAAGTGACGCAGCTTTAAACCTAAGATATCCACGTAAGGTAGATGCGGAATTTCATATATACAGCTAACTCAACATCAAAGAAAATATGAAAAGCCGCCATCTAATAACTCAGCAAATATTGGTCAGAATGGTTCAATTTTTTTAATATAGTCTTATATTCCCAGTCTAATCCTATCCTATAATTTTTACATTTCTACATGCCGTATATTTTTAGATCTCGATAACCATTTTTAAACCGAAATCGATGGTGTTTGTTCCTGATAATGAGATCTAGAAAACGGGCTGGGAGATTTTATTAAAACTTATATATAATATGAATCTCTTTAAGATAGAGTGAATAAGACTTGCCTAGTTTCTAGGAAAACTCTTGTTTGTTATATATTGGTCTTGGAAAATTGGACTATATTAGCTCGCGGATTACATGTTATTCTATGGGTTAGCAGAAAAGGCCGATGCGACAAGGCTTATGTAGTTACGGTCACAGTTAAAACACCCGAGTCGAAGCAATAAATGTTTTTTAAACTACAAAACATCTTATCATGTGCTTTAAAACATTCAATAAATATATACTAAATCAAATTTCTATTTATATTGCCTTTATTTTTCGTGAAGCGGAAAATATTACGTTTCTTACATTGGGTATTTTTGCATTTTGTGGAAAAATATTTTGAATCCTTTTTAAAAATAGGAAAATATTTTTTAATTATACATATTCAATATACTTTCGACTTATGATTCTTTTTTAAAGTTTACAAACAAAAATTATTTTTTATAACTAGCGAGCTACGCCCGCTAGCTGGGCCAGTTTTTCCAAACGAACCTCGATATTAAGCAATATATAATAAACAAAAAAATTCATTTAATAAGCAAGTCTTGGTGTTCGAATCCTCAAGCACAAAAAAAGTAAATTAAAGAGCTATGGTTGTTATGCGCCCATTATCCCGTTAAAAATATGTGATTTCCCACAGTGGGCTCTACGCTCCATGGTCGCCATCGTCCCATTAAAAATATTTGGTTTTGTACGGTTGGCTCTGCGCGCCCATAAGACATTTTCTCGTATTTTTGGTTCATCAGAAGCAGACTTTTACGCAGATTCTGAATATGTAATCAGTTTTTTTCTACTTTAAAAACTGTCTGCTTGATGGTTTAAGAAAAAACGTGCAAAAAAGGGAGAAAAAGAGGTTTTCGACTGCTTCTTCTTTTAGCCAAAGGGGAAAAGTTCAGGTTCTTCACCGCAAGGTGGCGCAGTGTTCTGCCTCAGAGCTCCGTTTGAGCGCCGCACAGTGGGGCAAAATCCCGAAAAGCTGGCCAAAATATGAAAATGTTATTCAAATTGTACCAAAATTCGTATACAGGTGTTTTTCAGGATGCTAAGTAAGAATACAAAATAAAATTTAAAAAAACGGCGGATACAATATGGCGGAGCAAAAATTAAAAATGTCTCGAAAGTTGTTCAATTTATATGCAGTTTTGTAAACTTTTCAGGATGCTAATTAGGATTCAAAAATTAAACTTTAAAAATAAATAAATAAATATTATTAAAGATTAAAAGTAAAAACAATTAGATTTAAATAAAATTAAAAATTTCGAGGGTAAACTTAAAAAGCAATTTTCAAAAAACCAAGGCATATTTAATCGAAATTTAAGTACGTTAATGGAAAGTAAAATATTAGACTATTTAATTTTTATATTATTAAAACAAAAACGAAAATATATTCCAGAAATTCACCTTCAGTATCAATTATTGTAATAATAAAAAGATTCTTCAGAGGTCAAATTGTCGAAATATTTAGCAGAACTTGGCGGTATTGGAAGATCCTGTGACCCTTTGGATCAATGATTTTAATTTCTTCTACGATAATTTATCTAAACTGGAAATGAAAGAATCTAATGACATTAAAAGGCGTAAAAATATTTGTTTTTCTCGCTACTGCATCTTTGCGATAAATCTTCTAGATAATTTTTTATTAGTTTGTTGTATGATTCTTGAGTATCTTATACCATTTGACAAATTGGCAGTAAAGAAGATAATGTTATTTCTTTGTCATTAATAAGTAGTTTGAGTACTGAAGTAGGCATATAGAGCCAGGGGTGCAGCTCAAATCTACGGGCTATTTGTAACGAAAAGTCTACGAAATTTATCAAGAAAATTATATGACTGCAAGAAATTACTTAAGATATAGAATCGTTTAATCAAATCTTCGTATACGATAGTTATAGAAGCACATATAGTTGAGTTTTCAAATAATCGTTGAATTGCATTGCTATCATTTCTGCTTCCAAATCTGGAATTTAGTTTCTCGATGAGAAGTCTTAATTTTAAACGAAATATTTTTTGCATATTTTATTTTGCAATTTCAGTGTTTTTCTTTTCATGCAGAGTACGAGCTTTTCATTTTTTCTATCCAGTTTGTCTTCCAGGTGTAAGCCCTCTCTAAACGTTTTTGCATGTAACTTAGATATTCTGAATTCTAAATTACCTCAATCCAATTTTAATAAAAAATGTCAGATCGGTAAGATGCTGTTTTGATGCTGTCTGAAATAGGTAGCAACGTTGAGTATTAGACTAATTCGTTCTTGACGACTATTTCTTCTGTTATCAATGATTGTATTAAATGAAATAAGTTGATTCTCCTGGTGTTTAATACAATCCACCTCAATGACATTCATTGACAGTAGCATCTGTATTTCTTGAAAAAGAAAAATGGATCTTGATTGGCCCGATAAAACCATTGAAATGGAAATCTCGGAATTTTGAAATTGACGATTCATGAATTTTTCGCAACATTTATGTGTTCTAGTAGCACGGGAGAAAAGAAAAATATATTAGACCTCCTGCAATCTTCATAGCTAATAATTTGTTTAAATGTACTCAGAATAGATGTTCTATCACATCCTCACTTGCAAATCAAATCCAAATTACTAATATATTCTAAAGTGATATTCATAATGATTTTTACTCGTATTAATGAAATACGCTCAGTAGTTTGATCTACAAATATTGCCATTCACAAAATAATTCTTCTAATTACAATAGAACAAACAAAATTACTACCTATAAAGATAAGAAAATGTATTCTACCGGATTAATAATAGAGAATTATTTTCATTTTTTCATTACTAAGCTTACTTATCAAATTAATGTAATTTTATGATTATAGTACTTATTTACAATATAACAAGAAATAAACTATAATAAAATTGAATAATTCAAAAATTTGAAAAATATTTATCAGCTAAATTATGTGAAAAGTAGTCAATTTCAAAATTTTTGAGGCTGCCAAAAAAAGTGGCATTTTACTTGCGGTTACTAAAATATGCGTGAAATGCAGAAAGGCAGTTTTAGGCAGCTGGTTTTTTATGAATCACTAGACAATGGCCCAAGTTATTATTTCCATTAAATTTCGTTGCGGAACACTGTGGAACATTTAAACTTTTTCATGTTTGAAAGTAAAAAAATGAAAAAATATCTAAATTTTTTTATCAAAAATGACAATGAATTTATTAATTTTTATGTGCTCCATATAAATTTTGTAATACATGCAAATAAAGTACACACTATCATAGTGTGAATCCATTTCAAATCATTAAAATCGGATAATATTATAAAATGTAGCACGCGTTCAGAGAAACTGTTGTTTGGCTGTTTTTGTTCGCTCTATGTGATATCCCTTCAAGCATCATTTTCGAAATAATGCTGCTTGTAAGGGTAAAGCAAAAATCTTTTTATAAATACAGATCATGACTCTCCAAACATTATTCTATCCAACTGTACAGTCAAAATTCCCTAAATCGTAACTTCATTTTTCCACTTTTGGCCAGCTTTTTGGGTTTTTGCCCCACTGTGCGCCTTTTGGGATTTGACCCATTTTTCGTTCCGATTCCCAGGGGGTTTTTAATTATTAACTTTTTTAATTTTGGTCCCACGGTCTCGAAAATGCCCGAAATGACTTCCCCGGAATTTTTCCAATCGAAAGACACCTCTCGCGACTTCCAACTCGCCCGTGTTGCGAAGTTTAATCGGCTTCAAGCAGACAGAGACGCACGGATTTTATTAGTATAGATTTCCTGTTAGATTTTCATGTATTCATACGCGTATGGATAGTTTTGTTTTGAATCGTAATCGAATTCGCTGGCGGTAAGCTAAAACTTCCTCGAAAGCTATGCGCGGCGTCAAAAATCAACTGTAAACATGGGATTAGTAATATTAAAAAATAAAGCATCCCCAAAAGTAAGTACGAAATCTTAAATATCGAGGTAGTATCTGATGTAATTATTCCCGACCCAGAGTTGTTTTTATTTACGACAATTTTTTAGCTGTTTCATGGAGATAGAATAGTCTACTATCTTCATGGCTGTTTACATTATAAATACATGCTTCCTGACGTGTCTATGGAGCACAATAAAAATTAAACAATTTACTATTTTATTTTGAGTTTTCTTTTTAAAAAAAGTAAATAAATAAATAAATAAACAAAATTTTTCGTTTTTAATGAAAATCCAGGTTAAATTTAAGGTATGACAAAATGAAAATTGTTCCCAATCCCGTGTGTAAAATAGTTTATTTGTGAATCGTTCGTATTTAAGTTAACGAAAATTGCCTCAAAATAACATCTTTTTCGAAATATGCATACCTATAGCTTACTTTTGATTTTACATTCTTTTCAGATTAAAAAAAATTAAGCATCTCAGTATTTAAATTTTTATCAAAATTTTACTTTTTAAAATTTTCGGGAATTTCTAATGTAACTTATACTCCCCCCCCCCCCCTTATATTCAACTCTTATTCTTTCGTTACACATATAAATAACGTTAAGAATGTTTTTAATTAAAGTGATAAAGGTTTGAAATTTCAAACTTTGTCCACCAAATTTTCAATCAATCTTGTTTTTATTTACAGTAATACTTGATTATAATCCTTTTCCATTCAAGTACATTTGTGTAATAGAGACCAATTAGCAATGCAATTTTGTTTATCTTTTAAAGAAATTAAACAAAAATTCACATTATTAAAGACAGCACAAGTTAAATAAAAAGTTATGACATTATGGAAATTTGGATATGTTTATAAAATGATATACTTTTTTACATTGGCGGATCCAGAGGATCATTTGGGGGGGGGGGGGTCGCGATACCAAGAAACATAGAATCAACATAGTCATAATTTCTGTTCATGAAATACCTCCTTGTACAGTTATTATCAAATGAATGATCAAATGAAATGCTTTTCCGCGATCTTCTGACGAAATAGGCTTTTTTCTGCAACCTTTTGACTAAATTCGCGCTCTTTTCGCGACTCTTTCACGGAATTCGCATTTTTTGGCCTTTTTGACGAATCTCGCGCTTTTTACCCGTGATACTCTGTCAAAATTCGGGTTTTTCTGCGATCCTTTGACGAAATTGGCTCTTTTTACGATACTTTGACAAAATTAGCAATGTTTTGCAACCCTTTGAGAAAAGTAGCTCATTTTTCTGCGGCCTTTTGACGAAATTGAAGTTTTTTCCACAACACTGACAAAACTCTCGCTTTTCCAGCGATCCCATGTCGAAATAAGCGCTTTTTCCGCGACCTTTTGACAAAATTCGCAGTGCTTTGATAAAATTAGCGCTTTTTCAGCAATCTTATGTCGAAGATAGCGCTTTTTCAGCGATCCTATGGCGAAATTCACACTTTTTCCATGATTCTTTGCATACCTTTCTTCAAACCCTTTGGCGAAATTAGCACTTTTTTCGTGACCTTTTGACGAAATTCGCTCTTTTCCGCTATACTGTGACAAAATTAGCACTTTTCCGCAACCCTTTGAAAAAACAAAAAAGTAGCTAACTTTAGACGAAATTCGAGCTTTTTGCGTGACACTTTGATAAAAAGATGCGCTTTTTCAGCGGTCTTATGTCGAAATACGTGCTTTTCAGCGATCCTACGTCAAAGTTTGCGTTTTTTTTTTTTTTTTTTTTCGCGATCCTCTGTCAAAATTCATGTTTTTTTTCTGACCCTTTGACGTAATTCACGCTTTTTCCGTGATCATTTGACGAAATTCGTGCTTTTTTGCGATACTTTGACAAAATTAGCACTTTTTCAGCAACCCTATGTCGAAGTTCACGGTTTTTCAGCGATTCTATGTCGAAATTCGCATTTTTTCAGAGTTCCTTTGCTTTCCCTTTTCGCAACCTTTTGAAAACATTAGCGCTCTTTCTGCAAACTTTTGACGAAATTTGAGTTTTTTACACGACACTTTGACAAAAATCGTGCCTTTCCAGCGATCTTATGTCGAAGTTCGCGTTTTTTACGCAATCCTCTGATAAAATTCACGTTTTTTATGCGATCCTCTGATAAAATTTGCGTTTTTCTTCGCGACCCTTTGACGAAATTTGCACTTTTGCGCTGTACTTTGACAAAATTAGCAGTTTTTTGCAACCCTTTGAGAAAAGTAGCGCTCTTTCTTCGAACTTTTGACAAAATTCAAACTTTTTGCGCAACACTTTGACAAAAATCGCGTTTTTTCAGCGATACTATGTCGAAGTTCATGTTTTTTACGCGAACCTCTGTCAAAATTAGCATTTTTTCTGCGACCCTATGATGAAATTCATTCTTTTTCCGTGATCATTTGACAAAATTCGCGCTTTTTCGCAAAACTTTGACAAAATTGGTGCTTTTTCAACAATCCTATGTCGAAGTTCACGCTTTTTCAGCGATCCTATGTCGAAATTAGTACTTTTTCCCTGATACTTTGCCTTCCTTTTTTCTAACCCTTTGACAAAATTAGCACTTTTTCCACGACCTTTTCACGAAATTTGCTATTTTTTCGCTATACTTTGACAAAGTTAACTTTTTTTTCAAACATTTGACAAAATTCGTGCTTTTTCCTCGATCTTTTGACGAAATTCGAGCTTTTTCCACGACACTTTGATAAAACTCGTGCTTTCAGCGATCTTGTGTCAAAGTTCGCGTGTTTTAACGATCCTTTGTCGAAATTCTTTTTTTTTTTTTTTTTTTTTTTTTTTTTTTTTTTTGCGCGACCTTTGACAAAATTCATGCTTTTTCCACGATCTTTTGTAGAAATTCGCTCTTTTTCCGCAACACTTTGACAAAATTAGCACTTTTTAGCAACATTTTAATGAAATTCGTGTTTTTTCTGGAACAATAAAATGTCTTCGACGAAGTTGCACAAATTCCTTCCGGAAAAAAGTCTGAATTCAACACTAATTGGGGGGGGATGCCCCTTACCCAAAAAATTTTGTTTATTTTTTTTTAAAGAAAACTCAAAATAAAATAGTAAATTGTTTAATTTGTATTCCACTCCATAGACATACGTCAGGAAGCATGTATTTATAATGTAAACAGCTAAAAAATTGTCGTAAATAAAAACAACTCTGGGTCGGGAATAATTACATCAGATACTACCTCGATATTTAGATTTCTTACTTACTTTTGGGGACGCTTTATTAATTTTTAAATATTTTTCATCCCATGTTTACAGTTGATTTTGACGTCAGTTTGACTGATCTCTGTGTATATTATATGACCATTGGTCACTGCATAGGAAAATTGTGTATTTTTTTATTTGAACTTACAAAATAACCAAGGTTATTAATTCTGTGCAGTTTCAGCACCAATAATTAGATTCTAACAGAGAAAAATTTGTTTGAAATGTTTTTCTCTCCAAATGGGGCATTGAAAATTGGGGTGTGCAAGTGCATGCCACTTTAAATAACAACAAAAGTGGCAAGTCCTTAAAATTTTTTAGACTCCTTGGATTTTTTTGGCACAATCACTAACGTGTGTATAACCGCTGTGTGACCATTATTAAAAAAAAAAAAAATCGCTGGATTTACAAAAATTATTGTGCAAGAATCACTAAAATGCACAAATTTTGTCAATTACACAAACATTAATTCGTCTATGAACACAGTTTGCCCGTTTAGGCCAAAGCGAGATCACTCGATCCACAAAGATTATTGTGCAAGAATCACTAAAATGCAAGAAACTCGTCAACACCACAATCACTAATGCGTGTATGTAGGGATGTGCAAAGAGAAAACTGCGGCCAGCGCATAGTCTTAATTTGGTGCCCCCCTTCCCCCTCCCACCCCACAAACTTTTTCTTGTGACAGGCTAAAAATGATTTTGGTAGTAAAAATTTGGAAAACTCAAAATTTTTGCACCCGGAGCGACCTCCTTCTTCACCCCCCATTTCACACGGAGCTTCGTGTATGAGCGCTAAAAGCCATCATTAGATCCATGAAATTCGCTATGCCGGAATCACTAAAATACACGAAACTTGTCAACATTGCAATCTCGCGTGTAGAGCACTGGCACTGTATGCTTATTAAAACCAAAGAAACCATTATTGGATCGATGAAACTCACTGTGCACGAATCTCTAAAATGCAGTAAACTCATCAATGCTGCAGTCATATTAATGCATGTATTAGCATTGCATGCCCATTAAAAACAGAAAAAACATCACTGGATGCACGAAACATGCCATACAACTCCCCATTTTGCAATTTTTTATAATATGTTGAAAAAAATTCTTGAATTTTGACAATCTTGAAATTTGAAATACTAATTTTAACAAATTATTGCAAATGATGCCTGTTTGTTGAAAAATATTGCTCACTTCAGCATATGATGGTGAAAAGAACAAATTCTGGTAAATAATTGAGAAAACTATAAATTTTGTGAAAAAAATCACGATATCCATAATGGATTTTGTCCAAAAATTGGAAACCAAATTTTGAAAATGTGTCATTAAAAAATATTGCGAGAAAAAAAATAGCCAAAAAAATATTAAGTTTTGTCAATCAATAGCAGTAAAAAACAAAAATTTTGTCATGAGTTGAAAAAAAATCATGAAATGATTGGAGGGGGGGGGGGGGGATTTTGGAAATTGATCACAAAAATAAATGTAAATTTAGTCAACCTATCTAATAAAAAAATGAGTTTTGTGAAACCATCACTGAAAAAAGTATGAATTTCAGTAAGCAGTCGAGGGAGAATATTGTGAATTTCATCAAAAAAAGGCAGAAATACATAGCAAATTTTATCAAAAGATTGCAGTATCAGAGTGATTTTTCGCAATCTGTCATAGAAAAATATTGCAAACTTCAACAAATGTTTGCAGAAAAAAATCACAGATTTCGTCTATAGATTATGGGAATAAGCACACATTTCATGAAATGACCATTGAAACAAATCATGAAACGATTGCAAACACCAACAATAAATTTCTAAAAAAATAATTTTGATTAGTTTTAACAAAATTCCAAAGGTAAGTTTTTATTCATATTTTACATGTGATTGTTACAATTTTGTTATTGTCTGTTTTTGAAAATTACCAATGCCATTTTGGGGGAAAGGAAACGAGTCTGAATATATTTAAAATTTCAGGTTTTTCTAAATATATCAATCAAAATATGTGTAAAAGGATAAAATAATACTACTTAGGTACAATTATATATTTTTACATCTTGATTGCTACCATTGAATAATGCAGGAATTTTTGTTTAAATAATTGCAAAAGATGAAATTGTACGTATACTTTACATGTCATTGTAGTACTTGTCAGTATTGTCATTGATCATACTCTACATGTCATTGTTAAAATTTTGTTTTGTTTGTGTTTTTGAAAATTTATGGATTAAAGGGGGGAGGGGAGAATATTCCAAATATTGTGAGATTGCCAGGTAAAAGCCCTGTACTGTATTTTGTTTTGGTTTATTATCAGTAATTTTTACCGCTAGTCTATGAACACAAATTACTCCTTGAACCAATATAAAATTTTCTGGTTCAAGAAAATTTACTGAAGGAAATATTCATCTGTATTGTGAAATAAGCAAAAAGTTTGTAGGGATAAAATCATTCATTGTTAAAGTTTTATCACTGTTTTAACAAAGAATAGATTTGCATTAAGCATAACCAATCGAGCATACATCACTTCCTTGCTCAAATTATTATTTTTAAATGCAGAGTAAAAAATACTTGAATTTTCTTACATTGTAATTTATTTCATTAAAAAATTGTTATTTCATGGGAAAAAAAGTAACACTTAACTTCATCCATGAGCCTATATGTTGAGTCGTTTTTCAATGTTTACATTCTAACATGCAATTGCATATAATACATTTTGTGGATTTCACAGTGTTGATTGATTTATACTTTATTATAAGCATCCATTTTGATTTCTAGCCCATTATTATATTCAAATTACTGTTTTTAAAATGTCCAGAAGTAGGGTTGGCAAAAAACCTGTTTTTTTCAAAAAAAAAACCTTTTTTTTTTGTTTAAACCAAGGTTTTTTGGTTTAAACCAGGTTTTTTTTTAACATCCATTCTTATTACATATGCATGCATATTTATTGATGAAAATAGACATTGTTGGACTTTAAGTAGTCTGCAGGCGATGTGCCCTTGCACGGATCGAACTGTAGAACAAACACATGGTCAGAAAGCGTGATCTTATGTGACGAGCAAAAGGCTAGCTCGATCGCTTCCTGTGAGAAACTCGACAAATTATTTCTTTTATAATGGTTTTTTTAGTGATCAATAGTGTTAACAATTAAAATTTTATTAGATTCATTAATTTAGTTTTTAAGTATTTTAGTTAAGTAAATCTGAATAATGCTTAAATATGTATACACAAATTCTTTTCATAAATTCTTGTGATGCTTTCTGAGTTGTTTATTCATAACTGTTTAGTAAATCAAAGGTGGTTCTTATTGGATTAATATTATTTTACATAATTTATTAGAAAAAAAAAAAAAAGAATTTTTCAAGTTTAAGTCGTCAATTTCAAAAGATTTCATACAATGTTGAAAATTTTAAAGACTTTTGATATATTGCACTACAAGATTTTTCTAAATATATCAATCAAAATTTGTGTAAAAGGATAAAATAATACTACTTAGGTACAATTATATATTTTTACTTCTTGATTGCTACCATTAAATAATGCAGGAATTTTTGTTTAAATAATTGCAAAAGATGAAATTGTACATACTCTACATGTCATTGTAGTACTTGTCAGTATTGTCATTGATCATAATCTACATGTCATTGTTAAAATTTTGTTATGTTTGTGTTTTTGAAAACTTATGGATTAAAGGGGGGGGGGGTGTATTCCAAATGTTGTGAGATTGCCAGGTGAAAGCCCTGTACTGTATTTAGTTTTGGTTTATTATCAGTAATTTTTACCGCTAGTCTATGAACACAAATTACTCCTTGAACCAATATAAAATTTTCTGGTTCAAGAAAATTTACTGAAGGAAATATTCATCTGTATTGTGAAATAAGCAAAAAGTTTGTAGGGATAAAATCATTCATTGTTAAAGTTTTATCACTGTTTTAACAAAGAATAGATTTGCATTAAGCATAACCAATCGAGCATACATCACTTCCTTGCTCAAATTATTATTTTTAAATGCAGAGTAAAAAATACTTGAATTTTCTTGCATTGTAGTTTATTTCATTAAAAAATTGTTATTTCATGAAAAAAAGTATCACTTAACTTCATCCATGAGCCTATATGTTGAGTCGTTTTTCAATGCTTACATTCTAACATGGATTCCGACTGTATTATACATTATTTTAAGCATTTATTATGATTTCTAGTTCATTATTACATTCAAATTACTGCTTTTAAAATGTGAACAGTGTCCAGAAGTCGGCAACATTTTATTTGCACAATTCTTGGTCGCAAGCTATGCATATATTAGCAACTGAAATGTTGGATAAAAAAGTTTCACTTAGATAAATTATTTCTTTCATGATGCTTTTTAATAATCTATAGTGTTAACAATTAAAATGTTTACTAGATTCGTTAAGTCTGTTTTAGTTAAGTAAATCTCAATAATGCTTAAATATGCTTATGCACATGTAAATTCTTTTCATAAATCCCTGTGATGCTTTCCGAGTTGTTTATTGTATTTATAGCTGTTTAGTAAATCAAATGTGGTTCTTAATGGATAAATGTTATTTTACATGATTTATGAGAAAAAAATAAAAAATTTTCAAGTCGTCAAAATATTACGTACAATGTTGAAAATCTAGAAAAGACTTTTGATGTATTGCACTGCAAGAAACCCTAAGCAAATATGGAAATTTTTTTTAATAGCTGTCTGCTTTTTTCACAAAATTGTGTTTAAAAGAAAAAAAATTAAAATCTAAAAAACATGAAATGTTTAAATTTATGTACTTTGCATGTTTTATGCTTAGTGCCTGAAATGTTCGATAAAAGTATATTAGTTTTATTTTGTAAGTTAAGTCGCCCAAGAATGGAAAGTTTCATATGAAATGAAAATATTTAATAAATAACAGAGTCCTGATTTTCTTTCTTTGTCAGTTAAACATTTTCCTAATTGAAGTATGAAACTTATAGTGTGGACCGGGGTAATTCCTGATCAAAAAACACTAACATCTAAATATCTTTTTAATGTCTACAATAGATGTGACCAAATTTATCATGGTTAATGATTCACCATGTTTATATTCAATAAAATATAGGCTTTGATTAAAATATTATTTAAAGTTTGCTTAATTAAAAAATTTGATTCTCGGTAACTACCCTGGGAAGATTGTAATTATCAATTACACCGGGGCAATTACCAATCAGACATTCTTTTGTACAAATGATAGGTACATTGATTAATTTAGAATATATATTGTCAATTTTAATATAAGCCTGATTTAGTTAAATGCCTTCATCCATCTGCAATAATTTTATCATTGTGTAGAAAAAAAAAAAAAAAAAAAAAAAGTTATGTGTGCAGCAAAGATTATGATGCAACTTCCAACATATTCTGAATACTATTAACCTACTATTTTCATTCATATACAGTAATTTTTCCACCCAGTGCAAAGAACAAAACATAACTAACAAGAACAAAGAATCATGCATACTGCATCGATTATGATGCATTTTCCTACACATTCTGAATACTGTAAACTTAATGTCATTCATGTACAAGAATTTTACTATTCTGTGCAAAAAAACAAAGCATAATTAACGACAATAAAAATTTTTGCATACAGCATGTTTAGGTACTTTCCAATTCATTCTGAATACTTTAAACCTATAATTTTCATCTTTGTACAGTAATCTTCCCACCCTATGCAAACAGCAAAACATAAATGAACTAATAAGAATGAAAAATTACTCATAAGTATAGATTATGAAACACTTTCCAATACATTTTCAATATTGTAAACCTATCATTTTAATCTATTTGCAGTAATTTTAGCAGTCTATATAAAGAACAAATCATAACTAACAAGAAAGTAAAACATGTGTGCAACATAGATTATGAAACATTTCCAGCATATTCTGAATATTGTAACGCATATAGTCTTAATCAATCTGCAATATTACCAACCTATACATTGGTTGAAACATAATTAACAAGAATCATGCACGCAGCATAGATTATGAAATACTTTCCAGCACATTCTGAATATTGTATCCCTGATCATTTTAATCCATCTCCAGTATATGTATCAACATGTGTAAAGAATAAACACAGTTAACAAGAATGAGAAATGATACATACAGCATAGATTATAAAACCCTTTCTGAGATGTATGGTGCTGAATGTACATTACCTACTTATCTTTTACTAACGTATTTTACTACAGAGTTGTTTTTAACAAAATCAAGTAGTACAGCACACATTAATAAAATATGAAATATCTTTTTTTTAAGTGGATGGGGGAGGGGTAATTAAAGGTGAATGAATCATGAATATGAATTCTTTGCATTAGTCTTTAATTTTTGGTTTTTATCATTAACCTAAAAAAAGCAATGATATCAGTACAAAAAACCCTGAACGGGTTAAAAGCTTGTGACGCAGCACTTTATCTTACATCTCTAAGAATTTTAAATTTGATACTTAAAACTAATGATATCAAGATTTATGTGACGCTATGCTATTTATATATATTAAAATTTATTCATTAATGCTTTATCATTTACATCTTTCATAATTTCGAAATATGAATCTTAAAAGTTATGATATCAAAATTTAAGTGACGCCTTGATGAGACTTTAAACGATGTTTTAAAATTCCATTTATTTATTTATTTATTATCTAAATACATTTACATATCTAAACAATACTTTTCATTTTCCAATACACTGTTAAATACATCACTTTCACTGAATATATACAGGGTGATTCAGCTCGTCGGTGACAAACTTTAAGGATCGATAGAGCACACCTAGACGAACATTTTTGAATAGGGAATGTAGGGTCCCTGACGCGATGGTAAGGCGCTAGGCGCTTTCGAAAATTTGGGTGCCGAAATTCGAAACGTCATAAAAACTAGGGAAATGGTTAGATTTTCTTGCTTGTTGCGTCGAAATGATTCTGTTTGTTTAGACTTTCTTCAGTACCAATTTGATAAGCGTATCTCTTAAAACATGGATAGGGGGCGCTGCAGACTTTGGAGAGCTAGACAACAACTTTAAGCCCGTTATTTTGATAATTTAACACATGCTCGCCAAAGTTTATACTCTAACTTAAAGTTTGAACCCAAAAGTAGAGCCCTGCAAAAAGCGTAAGAGCCGGAATAAAATGTCAAAGTACAGGGTGGTCGAAACTCGAAGGCTCCTAAGAGATAAACAAACAGATTTCTTGACTTATGGCATGCATTTTCATGATTCTGTTTTCTGGGGCTCTCTGAAACTCAGTTGAACGGTACAAAAAGAAACATCGATAGGGGGCGCTTTGGGCAAAAAACATAATTCGTTGACATTACGGACACTAACTGGAAACGGGGCGCTACGATCAGTTAGTAATAATGAAAACACATTTTCTACCTCTGCTCAACACTTCTGAATAAATTTAGACCAAAAACATCAATGATACTGGAAATTTATTTACAAAAAATAACACTACAGAAGATGCTCGAAATTTCGACCTTGGGCCATGATGCAGGCTTCGCACCTCCGTCGCATTGAGGAGTGTGTGTTTCCAACAATGCCAGGAGTATCTCTGATCTGCCCTGCAGCTGCCACAATGCGCGCCACAAGTTCTTCAGCACTGCTGACAGGTGTATGGTATACCTCGGCCTTCAGGTAACCCCAAAGGAAGAAATCCAAGCAGGTGAGGTCTGGTGATCGGGCAGGCCAGTGAACTGGACCCCCACGCCCGATCCACCGCTGGCCATACCTTGCGTTTAGATGGAGACGCACGTCGTTCGTGTAATGGGCCGGAGCTCCATCGTGCTGGAACCACATCTGGCGACGCGAACCTTCGGGTACGTGCGCCTCCTCCAGAAGCTGCGGCAGCACTTGATCCAGGAAAATCAGGTAATTTCCACCTGTCAGCCGTTCAGGTAACAAATAAGGGCCAATGAGGCAATCCCCCAGAATGCCGGCCCACACATTTACTGAGAAACGCTCCTGGGCTGCTCGGCTTCTGGTTTCATGTGGATTTTCATCACACCACACATGACTGTTGTGGGCGTTCCACATTCCCTCCCGGCTGAAGGTGGACTCGTCCGTAAACAAAATGCTGTTTACAAAACGGGGATCCCTGGATCTCATCGCCAAGTACCATCTTGAGAATTCCACTCGAGGGCCAAAATCCTGCTCTCTGAGCAACTGCACCCGCTGGATGTGGTAGGGGTGCAGATTCCGGGAACGTAAGATGCGCCACGCAGTTGCTTGCGAAATGCCAACATGTCTGGCGATATCTCTCGTGCTAAGACCTGGGTTGTCCTCAACCAGGTTAAGCACAGCCTCTTCGTTGTCGGGGGTGCTCACTGATCGCTCCCGTTCAGGCCTGCCTCCGTCGAAAGATCCCGTTGTGGACAACCTCTGGTGTACTCGAGCGAAGAAGGCATGACAGGGGATTTGCCTGTTGGGGTAACGCTCGGCGTACAACCGCTGAGCGGCTCGTCCATTACAACCAGCAGCGCCATACGCCAAATGCATGTCAGCCAATTCAGAGTTTGTGTACCGTTCCATCCTACTACCGATCTGCAGACAAGTAACCCGAAGCTTAAGTAGGTACCGCACGTTCAAAAGACGTGTCTGCGCATACAACTACGTCATCTCGCGTTGTCGTCTACGCATTACGTATCTTTTGCATATCGATATGGTACGATATCTTTTGCATAAATCAGCAAAAAGCACCTTATGTAAATTTTATTGCGCGCATTGTGCATGATTGAAACCAGCTATGTTTGTTAAAAAAAAAAAAAACTGCAGTTTTAATAGCTTCTTATGATCAGTAAATTACTCTCTTGTTTTGTTTCTAACTGATCGTAGCGCCCCGTTTCCAGTTAGCGTCCGAAATGTCAACGAATTATGTTTTTTGCCCAAAGCGCCCCCTATCGATGTTTCTTTTTGTACCGTTCAACTGAGTTTCAGAGAGCCCCAGCAAACAGAATCATGAAAATGCATGCCATAAGTCAAGAAATCTGTTTGTTTATCTCTTAGGAGCCTTCGAGTTTCGACCACCCTGTACTTTGACATTTTATTCCGGCTCTTACGCTTTTTGCAGGGCTCTACTTTTGGGTTCAAACTTTAAGTTAGAGTATAAACTTTGGCGAGCATGTGTTAAATTATCAAAATAACGGGCTTAAAGTTGTTGTCTAGCTCTCCAAAGTCTGCAGCGCCCCCTATCCATGTTTTAAGAGATACGCTTATCAAATTGGTACTGAAGAAAGTCTAAACAAACAGAATCATTTCGACGCAACAAGCAAGAAAATCTAACCATTTCCCTAGTTTTTATGACGTTTCGAATTTCGGCACCCAAATTTTCGAAAGCGCCTAGCGCCTTACCATCGCGTCAGGGACCCTACATTCCCTATTCAAAAATGTTCGTCTAGGTGTGCTCTATCGATCCTTAAAGTTTGTCACCGACGAGCTGAATCACCCTGTATAATGCACTGAAATGTTTTATTTGAATAAATTGGTTTATCTTTTGGGCTACGCTATCCAAAATCAAAAGTAGCATTTAAATAAATATTTTTGGTCATTGTATCTATTTGCATATATTTAACTTAGTTTGGCTACAATGACGTTGTTGCCGATATTTTATACAATAGGATGTGTGCTCCAAGGAGTCAGGAACATGACAAACAGCCACAGTTACCATCATTCACCAGCCCAAAACGAGCTAATATAGCAGGGGTGATCGCCATCTTACACATAACCTTTTTACACATAACCCGGGATATCAGTATGTCCTCACGTCTATTCAACGCCCAAGTGTGGGACTGCGTAATGCTGGGAATATTACTATGAGACTGTTGGTATTTGCTAATAGAGAAAATCTTATCACACTGCTCCCTGATATGTGACTTACTGAAACGATATAGGTCTGGTGACACCCAATCCAGCAAGGAGAGTAATTCATTTTTGAAATGTTGTAAACTTACTCTTTATAAATATAATTCAAAATTTATTTAAAGGCTTTAATATGCTTTTACAAATATTTTAAAAGCAGAATCAGATATCACCCTTCTCTTTTTCTTTATTTATTTTTTAATTTAATTTAATTTTTTTGAATAATGAATTGCCCAGAGTCATTCATTTGTTTCTAGATTTGGAATTTTTGTTTTTAAACAGGAATGGTGTTGTGATCGTTTGTTTTCATTAGCAGTGGCGCAATCAGAATTCGGTTCTATGGGGGGTGGGGGGTGGGGGGGGGGTGAGTTTCTAAAAAAAATGTTTGACGGTTATTTGTATCACCGGTTTATAGAATCAGTATTTTTCATGAATCTATTTTTTTCCGCAGTTACACTGGTCATGTTTCGTTTAAACAGCATTTACAATATTAGAGTTAGAAAACATAACAGTGGTCAGTTTTGACAGCCTGCAGATTCGGTTATTAAGGTTGGAAGCAGTTTCAATGAATAATGTCATCCAGCAGTGGCACCAACTTATATGGACCCGAGCCCACACAATATTTTTGAATCATAGCGTACACTATTTTATTATTCTAGTTATTTATTTCATTATTATTTTATTATTCATTTTTCTCCTTTATTTTGCCAGTGACTATGTGTTTTAATTCTCTGACTGACATCCATAAATCCCAATTGACTGAAATGTTTTATTTTATGTTTAACTTTCTGCCAATTTAATTTATAGTCATATTCATGATATCATGACATTACTATACATCAGTGTCTTTATAAAGAAAAATGCATGAGAATATAATTTAATACAATTTCAAATTTATTAAAACATGATTGCTTGATTCTCATCTTTCATCATCTATCAACCCTTCAAAGAAAAACAAACCGGTCGTACCATTTTACAAAAAAAAAAAAAAAAAAAAAAAAAAAAAATTGAGCTTACCTAGTATTTTTTAAAAGTTAGCGCCTCTGTCATCCTGTGTGAATGTGGTCACTTGTATAGTACGTTTAAAAAAAGCTCTATCTCTAGTGTATATTTCTGTTTAAAAGCAAATGTTGATTTGTCCTCAAATACCCCACGCACGCTGTTTATCTCAATCAAATTACAATCGATACTTTTTTCCTATGAGGGACGGCTGTGAATGCATCCCCGAGAGCAAGCACCATTACTCAATTCTTCATTTACCAACTAATGGAATATTGGTTTCTTTAAATTTGGATACAGACCCCTCCCCCCCCCCCCCCTACGAAACAAATAGATCAAAAGAAACACTGATTGCGGTAATTTGTTCACTCACAATCAAAAAAAGTCTGGAATCTGATTCAACAAAGTGGCGGATTCTGAAATACACCAAAACATTTAAATATTAAGTTTAGTTTTGATTCATATAAGCGACAATTATAGGGATCTTTCTAGCTCTGGGAGGGGGTTTAACCCTAAAACCTACCCTGTATATTTCCGTGAAAATTTTTTGTCGAAATTTCATAAGGGACCGTCAATAAATTGGGAAAAAAAAAAAAAAAATTTTTTTTTTCGTAAACCTGTCAAAAGTAATGAGCAAAAGCGTCTAAACTGCAGATTGTGATTACGTGGCTTATTGTTATAAACTGTGTAACTATGTTCATTTTTGTGAGGATGGCATTTATACTCGTAGAGAAATTAAAGTTTTATTAAAACAGTCCCAAATTTTTTCACGTTTTTTGCTTATAATTTGCAGGTTTCTTAACATAAAAAAAATTATTTTCAGGAAATATGACAAATAATATTGTACATAATACCCTGCAATTAGAATTAAAAAATAATAAAAATTGTTGAGTAAAGTGAGCAGGTTTGCTAAATAATATTTCACTGTGCATGCGTCACCGCAATGAAAATGTAATTTGCATAATGTGTTTGTGTTAGCTACATGTATAGAGCAACTTTGGTAAAAGTCTCAAAAACATAGCTTGAAAATTCTGAAATTAATCGTCGATAGCTTAAGCTCAGAATCCGTTATTCTCAAAATGAAGCAAAAAGATTAGGGGTTGTATCCAAATATAATTATGTGCAATATTGTGTATGCTATATTGACACTAATCAACGGATATATGGATACAGCCCTCCATACTATACATTTGGAGTTCCATTGCTCTATACATTTAGCTAACGTATTATGCAAATTACATTTTGATTGCGCAGTGAAATATTAATACACAGTGAAATATTATTTAGTAAACCTACTCATTTTGCCTACTATTTTTATTATTTTTAAATTCTGGTTATAGGGTATTACGTACAATATTATTTTTCATTTTTTATGATTTTATATATATATATTTATATATTTAGAACTCTACAAATTTTGAGCGAAAAACTTGGGACTGTTTTTATAAAAACCTTAATTTCTCTACGAGTATACATGATACCCTCATAAAAATGAACACAGTTTATTAAAATAAGCCACGTAATCATAATCTGCAGTTTGAACGCTTTTGCTATATTAGTTTTGACAGGGTTATGCAAAAGATCTTCGTTCTTCTTCAGTTTATTAGCTGTCCCCTATGGGATTTCGAGGGAAAAAAAACTTCGCGGAAATATATGACCTGCATACGGTTTAAGCATTTGGAGTATCAGAATACTAATTCCTCATTCTCGATATTTTCAAAAAGTTTAAAGTGACCGGTCACCTTTGGCCATGTAGTGTATAAACGATTTACATTGCGAGACGACTAGTTTTTCTCTTTTCCCGCGGTGTCGCATCCGAAAATTTGATCTCAAAGCGTCAATTTTCACAGTATTTTCTGAAAGATTTTCCGACTTTATTAAAAGATGGAAAACATCATTTGATTAAATGATTTCTTAATAAGAACATATACCAGTTTCAAGCGCAAAATGAATTCATAAATGCTTCAGAAATTAACTATTTTGGGTTTGAGTATAGCTTAAGAATAAACTAAGAAAATTGTTAAATTAACAAAGTACTTTTGAGTTTAGAGATTCCACATAAATATTCTTATGAAAATACATTTACCGGTGAGTTTCTTACGGGATTTTTTAGTGACTTTAATTCTCTCCAAAAAAGTATGTTAAAGATGAAAAATATTCTTTATTGTATTATACTTAGTTGATTCAAAATAGATTTCGATCCGATTATCTCTTTCATACGTGATGATCGGGATTCTCACTTGCTTTTGGCCAACATTTGTCATTTGGCGAATAAGAAATTAAAAACAGTAGCCAAATGAAAAGAAATGTTAGCAAAACAGATTCGGCGTAAAACACTGAAAAATATATATTTAATTCTTTATTGTATCCCCCTTTTTTTTCCAAAATTTTCCGAAAATCTAACTTTTTGTAAATGTTAATAAAGCAGCGATGCCCGCTATATAAAAACTATTGAAAATAAGCGCATTCTAAAAGTCTCCTAAATGTATAAATGTTTTGGACATTTTTTTAGCAGTCTCAATAAAAATAACAAGTTGGAAATTGCACGTGAAGCGTAGCAAATGAGGCGCGTTCGTACGATAACGAAGTTTTAAAAATATTCAGTTATAGTAAAAAGTACTTCGGATACAGTATAGTGGCCGAAATCTTTTTTTGTGTTCCTGTAAATATACTGGAAGTAATTTTTATTACACCTTAGCAACGCATATCATATTCATAAAATCTGAAATAGTTTAATATAATTAAAACACGCCCGAAATAATGTTTCCCCGTAATGCATTATGTAGTGGAGTACTTTTGTGTGGCCCTGTAATTTAATAATAAATATTCTTTGCATCACAGATTTTACAGAATGTATATTTTAGTATATACTTCATAGATTCATGTCGATTCTATTATGTTCGAATGAGTGTAACACCATAAAAATTCATTTGAAACTGTTTCCTCATTGACCGTAATGTAACGGAATACTTTTGATTGTCCCTGTGATTGATATTTGCATCCGATTTTCATAAAATTTGAAATGATGCGACAAAATTATCTAATAATTATATATTTTAAATTTCAAATGATTAAAATTTATTTGAAACTTTTTCCCCATTGACCGTAATGTAACGGAATACGTTTGATTGTCCCTATAATTGATCTAAACATCCGATTTTCATAAAATTTGAAACGATTCGACAAAATTATGTAATAAATATATATTTTAAATTTCAAACGATTCGGTTGGGTAGTTTTTGCGTTGTTATATGCGGATAGACAGACCGACAGACTGAACGACAACTATAGGTACTACGTATTTACATAATTACGAACGCACCTAAAAACGGATAATAATCTCAAAATTTAGCCTCAATAAAAGACTTTGATCTACCGCTATGAAAATATGCACTAAAAATTGCTATGAAAATTTGACTCTTAACCATTAGAAAAAAATTGACCGGTCTACGATATATTGCATACAACTAATAAAAGGGCAAAGGCTGAGCATTCGCAATTTGGAGAGTCTAATCGTTTTTTAATTGCCAAATGGAGCATTTTGTCGCGATTTATCACAGTGGCGAACGGCAGCGAGAACACTGATGATGATAGAAACATACTTTTAAAGAGACTCTTCACTCTTTTGAAACTACCCGTTCGCTAATGTTAAATTTATCAAGTTGTTTTTGAATTTCTCGTTTAAATAAGAATATTTTTAGTTTTTTTTCATAGAATTTCTGAGAATATCTTGAATAGGACCACTTCGCACTTTTTCGATTTTGGTTTCAATTTTTGCAATAAAAGCACTTTCAATTTCGAAACTAGTTCCGAAAGTGGAGGTACCGTTATTGAAAAATCTGCAATTGAAAAAAAAAAAAAAAAAAAAAAAGCCATATTAGAGGCCAATCTAAACTATCGTATGCGGGGGGAAAAAAGTCATTTAAAAATATAATTAGATTTAAACGGAAAATCCGAAAAACAGCCTGCCCATAGGTTTAGCATTTAGTGAGTATTTTCAAGTGAGTGAAGAGTCCCATTAACTGGGCAAGTAAAGTATACAAATCAAGACCAGGTTTTAAATGAAGCATTTGTTTTAAAAAATGCTACGTATATGTTATCATATGAAATTAAATTTTTTATATAGTCTCTGGTTCTTAAAAAACTATTCTCCTCCATCTATCTTGCATAAATACAGGTTAGGTTTTTTTAGAAAGACCCCAACGGAAAGCACCTCCTTCCTTAGGGCCCATATCCCATGCGTTGATTATTGGCCGCCATAACACAATAAACCTCTATCCGACGATATTTATAAATATCCAATTCTTTTACAATCAAAACTTACCTGATTTTATTTAAATTTTATGAAATTTCAATTTTTACCTGCACTGGCAGTGTTTCTTCCTGTTTTTAGTGCCAGAAAACAATGAAATTACACAATATTCGCAGTTTCATAAGTTTTATTCGTAAAGTTTTTTTTTTTATGTCCTTCTTATCAGGGATGTAGTGGAGGGTATGTGGCGGTATACGCCGCACAAAAAGGAAGCACCATATATCCTCTGGTTCCCAAATAAAGCTACAGTATATACTTTTTAGGGAATACTTTCGACCTAGAGCGCAAACCTTCTGATTAGACTGTATACCCCTGGTTTTTTTACAACTGCACCACTGCTCCTTACACAAACAGTAAAATTTTTCCAATCATAAGACAAAGAAACAATTTAAAAATTAAATTTCATGTTTTAATATGCTTGCAGCTCTTGTAAAACGAATACCATATGTAAAAATCTGTACTTAATTTCTATCATCGGTGATTTATGAGATAATTGAGCAGACGTATAAATGGGTCAATCCATTTCAAGTGGTCCAGAAAATATTTTTTTGGTCGCTCGACCATTTTTAAAAAATCTAACATGACGGAAGTTCAAAATGACCGTTCTTTTAATTTTACTATTTTTTGTTTGTGCATGGCGGCCATCTTTGTTTCATCGCGTGCAGCGATTTTCTCAGATACTAGGGTACACAAAATTGTACATATCTCGTCTTCTATTTTCCCAATTGAAATGGGGTTTGCAGCATTTTGTTCAGAATAAAATAGGCTAAATACACAGTTATAGAAAATTTTGAAAAATTAATTTTTACAGGTGAAATTTTAGCACAAAATGCACGATTTTTTCCAAAATCTATCCGTTTGCAAGAGGAAAATTTTCGTGCAAGAGCAACTGTCAACCTTACACAATTTTTTCTACAAATAGGTCAAAAGTATGTGTACTCATACACCAAGTCCCAGATCTGGGAGTTAATTTCTCTTTGCGAAAAAAATTCCGAAATTCGTCAAAAATTTCAAAAATTGCACTTTTTAGGCTTTGATATCTCTGGTGGGGCACGAGATAAAAATCTGAAATTTTGGCCTGTGATAATATTGTGTAGTAGCGTTATGTACAAAAAATTTCAAGAAGGAGATTTCACTACAAGCTGAGATATGACATGGAAGATATGTGAAAACAATACTGTCAAACTATTGTAAACCTACTATGTAATTGTTCAACAAGACTGTCAACCTTGCACAATTTTTTCTACAAATAGGTCAGAAGTGTGTGTACTCATACACCAAGTCCCATATCTGGGAAATGATTTCTCTTTCATAAAAAAATTCCGAAATTCGTCGAAAATTTCAAAAATCGCACTTTTTAGGCTTTGATATCTCTGGTGGAGCAAGAGATAAAAATATGAAATTCTGGCCTTTGATAGTATTATGTAGTAGTGTGATGTACAAAAAATTTCAAGAAGGATATTTGACTACAAGCTGAGATACGGTGATTAAAAAAATGTTAAGAAATGCTATTACGAGTACATTAGGAGAAATGAGATTAGTCTCTTTTATTACAATATTTACACAGAAAATATCGTTTGTCGAAAACAGTTAAATAATAAGCATTTAATTTACAAAATACTATGTATGCTCAACAAAGAGCTTAACAATATTTACGAGAGATGTTATGAGTTCGACCAGTTACTGTTGTCAGTCCATCAGGCCGTTCTTTCAAAAATTTTTATTTGAAGCCCCCCAAGTCTTGTCATCCCTTGTTAACTTGAATGAAATTCTCTAGGTTTATAATTGAAGCCATGTCAACTCGATCAGTTGCAATTCATTGTCTGTAAGTTACTTTTCCTGAAATGTGTTCCGAGTAAAATTGTTGCAATAGCATTTCTAGTAGATTTGTTCATCTGGACAAATAGTAGCATACATTCTGAATTGTTTAAATCACACAGAAGCATTTGAAAAAGATATTTGTAACTAACATTTAACTTTGTACCATAAATAATTAATTTAAAATTTTGGAGGTATGAACAATTACATAGTATGTTACAATAGTTTCGCAGTATTGTTTTCACATATTGTCCATGTCATATCTCAGCTTGTAGTCAAATCTCCTTCTTGAAATTTTTTGTACATAACACTACTACACAATACTATCAAAAGCCAGAATTTCAGAATTTTATCTCTTGCTCCACCAGAGATATCAAAGCCTAAAAAGTGCGATTTTTGAAATTTTCGACGAATTTCGGAATTTTTTTTCGCAAAGAGAAATCATTTCCCAGATCTGGGACTTGGTGTATGAATACACGCACTTTTGACCTATTTGTAGAAAAAATTGTGCAAGGTTGAAAGTCTTGTTGAACAATTACATAGTAGGTTTACAATAGTTTGGTAGTATTGTTTTCACGTATTTTCCATGTCATATCTCAGCTTGTAGTCAAATCTCCTTCTTGAAATTTTTTGTACATAACGCTACTACATGATACTATCATAGGCCAAAATTTCAGATTTTTATCTCGTGCTCCACCAGAGATATCAAAGCCTAAAAAGTGCGATTTTTGAAATTTTTGACGAATTTCGGAATTTTTTTCGCAAAGAGAAATTAACTCCCAGATCTGAGTTTTGGTGTATGAGTACACGCACTTTTGACTTATTTGTAGAAAAAATTGTGTAAGGTTGACAGTTTCCCTTGCAGGAAAAATTTCCTCTTGCAAACGGATAGAATTTGGAAAAAATCGTAAATTTTGTGCTAAAATGTCACCTGTAAAAATTTATTTTTCAAAATTTTTCTTACACTGTATATTTAGCCTATTTTATTCTGAACAAAATGCTGCAAACCCCATTTCAATTGGAAAAATAGAAGACGAGATATTTACAATTTTGTGTATCCTAGTATCTGAGAAAATCGCTGCACACGATGAAACAAAGATGGCCGCCATGCACAAACAAAAAATAGTAGAATTAAAATAACGGTCATTTTGAATTTCCATTATGTTAGGGTTGTTGTACAAAAAATTTCAGATTTTTTAAAAATAGTCGAGCGACCAGTGCTGGACCACTTGAAATGGATTGACCCAAATATTTTGAATCAACCCAGGGTCGTACTGGCCCACCGGGCAGCGAGTCAAATGCCCGGTGCGCCCCTAGTCGAGGTTTTTTTTTTTTTTTTTTTTTTTTTTTTTTTTTTAATGTAAGCGCATTTGAAAAAAGGTTTTCTGAGCGGCAAAAAAGAAAAGTGATATTTTCAAAACAATTCTCAACGATTAATGCTTTCTAAGAAAACTAATGAAAACTATTAATTACTCTTTATGTGTTATATTTACCGTGTGTTGTGTATTTAAGTACTTGCGACTCGAATTGTTGCCCACTATTCTGGTTTTTCTACATATTGCTTACGTTAAGTATGAAAAAACGTGAAATACGAATTCAAGAAAAGCAAATTTCCATTTTTATTGTATCCATTTTGACAAGAGCGACATGGCGCCCTCGGTCAGTTTTTCTTTTTTCAGCTATATTTTCTTAGGTGGCTTTGGCCTTCTTGGCGCCCTCGGACAATTTTTTTTCAGCTATATATGAGTAGGTGGCTTTGGCCTTCTTGGCGCCCTCGGACAGATTTTTTTTCAGCTATATGAGTAGGTGGCTTTGGCCTTCTTGGCGCCCTCGGACAGATTTTTTTCAGCTATATCAGTAGGTGGCTTTGGCCTTCTTGGCGCCGTCGGACAGATTTTTCTTCAGCTATATCAGTAGGTGGCTTTGGCCTTCTTGGCGGCGTCGGACAGATTTTTTTTCAGCTATATGAGTAGGTGGTTTTGGCCTTCTTGGCGCCCTCGGACAGATTTTTTTCAGCTATATCAGTAGGTGGCTTTGGCCTTCTTGGCGCCCTCGGACAGTTTTTTTTCAGCTATATGAGTAGGTAGCTTTGGCCTTTTTGGCGCCCACGGACATATTTTTTTTTCAGCTATATTGGCTTTGGCCTTTTTGGCGCACTCGGACAGATTTTTTTAGCTATATCAGTAGGTGGCTTTGGCCTTCTTGGCGCCCTCGGACAGATTTTTTTTTCAGCTATATCAGTAGGTGGCTTTGGCCTTCTTGGCGCTCTCGGACAGTTTTTTTTTTTCAGCTATATGAATAGGTAGCTTTGGCCTTCTTGGCGCCCTCGGACATTTTTTTTCAGCTATATTGGTTTTGGCCTTTTTGGCGCCCTCGGACATATTCTTTTTAGCTATATCAGTAGGTGGCTTTGGCCTTCTTGGCGCCCTCGGACAGATTTTTTTTTTTCAGATGTATCAGTAGGTGGCTTTGGCCTTCTTGATGCCCTAGGACAGATTTTTTTTCTTTTAAGCGCCCTTACAAACGATGTCTTCTAAAAAACTGATATTAAGAATTATTCACGCATTTGAATTGTTAGCTTCTATGGTTGCCCGGTACTTTGGAATTTCTACTTATTGAGCTATGGAACCGATAAAACAGAGTTGAATGCCTTAAAAATCATCTTATTCTACTTATTGATATTGGCGGCTTTGGCCGTCATGGCGCACTAAGACAGATTTTTTTTTTCTTTTAGGCGCCCTTACAAATGAAGTCTTCTAAAACTGATATTAAGAATTATTCACATATGTAGAATATTTTCTTCATTTAAGAATTGTCCGCTTCGTATGGTTGCCCGGTATTTTGGAATTTTTACTTACTGAGCTAATGGAAACGATAAAAAAGGATTCAGTGCCTTAAAAATCATTTTATTCGACCCATTGACAGATGCGGCTTTGGCTGGCATGGTGCCCTTGCTATTTTTACTTACCCATCATAGGTAGTATAGGACGGGTAAATCTTAAAATCGTTTTGAAAATTGAAAAAAAAATTTTGACGGATTTACACGTTTTAGATACTGGAGATTCCGAAAAATATGTTTTTAGAAAAAAAAAATGCTGTCCGTCCGTCTGTGTGTCAACCATTTCCGAATAGTAATGTTTGCCTTATTTAATCTGTCATTCAGTAAGCCAAATATTACTATTGAAAATTAGCAACATAAAACATCTATATAATTTTTTTATAAAAAAATGTCAACCCTGGATTTAACAATTTCTTTTTTAAGTGCAATGTTTTCATGAAATGTTTTTTAGAGTCAAAATTTCTTATGGCTTGTTTATACAATGTCGAAATTTATAAATTTTGACGAAAAAACAACACTATATATATATTATTTAGCCGTACATTTAAATGTTATTTAACGGTTCTGTCGTTTATTGAATGTTATACATATCTTTAAAAATATTAATTTTATGTATTCTGCATTAAGGGTGTTCTTAAATCAAAAAGGGCAACTTTGTGACACATGCTTTAATTTATTTTTGTTCGGAAATGCATGAAAATACCAGGTGTTCTTAGACAAACTGTCTAATTGCACTCAATTTTCTGTATTTTGAAAAACACAATAGCTTTTTCATAACAAGCCTTCAAAGTTGATACTTTTGAGCAGATTTTCCGACGAAAGCAGATAAACCGGTCGAAAAGCAGGAGAAAAACGGGTGATCACGTCATCAAAATAGCTTATAACTCGATAGGTAATTTAATTATCATAAAATGGAAAAATAAGTTCGATTCGAAATCGCTTCTATAGTCAGGCCTTCCAAAATTATATCTTTCTGTTAAAAAATGAATTTGTAAATGTGTCAAAACGTTTTGCGCTTTTTGAGCGGAGCAGTTAAGAATACCCTTAAAATGAAATCGTTTTCTTACTGCTGTCATTTTTAAAAATGTATTGTCTATATTTTTAAATCGAGATTAAAAGGTGGTCATGAAATCCATCCACTTTCTTTTTAATTACAAGAGTTATGCGAAGGGATGCAGGCTTTCCTTATTTATTAAATGTTTAAAAGAACAATATATTAATAAATTCAATTTTAGAAAGTAAGGCGGTAAAATTTAAACCTATTTTAGTTATTTTTTTTCCAAACAAATTGAAAAGAATTGCACAAAAAAATTTATGTTTACTTGATGTTTTATCCCCAGTAATGAGATACTACGGTACTTCCGAAGAACTGGTACTTATTCAGATTGGGGTTCAGTTTTTACTTGGAATTTTCTAAACGAAAACTATCCCACAATCAGCTTTTAAACGGGCCTTTCAAAAAGATCTTTGTATGCCACATGGATGGTTTTCCTCAAACGACAATTAACAACAGCAGTTTAGCATTTGCGATTAAAAGGAGTCCGTGTTTAAACACATTATGGACCACCAATCGAGTCCATAATGTGTCCAACACCTGTTGGCTGCAGAAGAAACGTTTTTGAGCCTATCCCCCCTTCCCCTAAGATCTTCTTTCATCATTCACGCTGTCAATTATACCTTGATTAGTTCCCAAGAATTATCTCTTTTTGGTAAAAGGAAAAAAAAACCCGTCAAGTATTAGACTATTTAAATTCGGAGATGCATAGTTTATTCTGAAGTAGCTCTTTTTTGAATTCTGTTTGTTTTCTTTTCTGAATTCTGATTCTTCGTTTTCCGAATACAAAAAATAACAAAATGTAAACAGACAGGGACCCTGGAAAGACCTGGAATATTTTATAATCTTCACCAAACACAATCACACAGATAGTAAATTATTGACTCCATTTGGAGATGATACGTTCGATTCAAGAGAATTGTAAGTAATTTTAAAAGATTAAGTTTTTACTAATAATATGATGTTAATTATATTGTGTGTTTATGTTATGTCTTAAATTTTTCATAAGTGTTATATATCTTTTAAGTATCAATATGCTTCTGATTTCTTTTGTGTAAAGGGATGAAACAAGGGCGTCCACAATAGGGTAGGGGGTGACAGAAGAGAGCAATTAACTCTCTCTGAATTTTTGGAAAAAAATAAAGATTGTTCCTTTCAAATTATTTATAATAAATAAACATTAAAAAAAAAGGATAAATTGTTTTTCCTCCTGCAATCCCTTTAAAAATTATTTTCAGCTCTGATTTTTATTTACATTTATGCATTCAAAATTATCTCAAATCGTGGTTTGGAAGAAATAAATAAACTGGGAGAAAAAAAGAATAATAAACTATTTTTGTTTTTCTTATGCATCCTATTTTTTACATTTCTATATTTTTTTACTGTTGGTATTATTCGAAATTGTCTTATGAATTATTCTTGCCAAAGAAAAGTTTTGGCAGTGTATTACAAGCACATATTTGTTCCCCTTCTTGGATTTTGCTGTGTGCGTGTCCATGGGATGAAACCAAATTTACATAAATTTTTCGAGGTATCTAAAATCTTTCTCTCCCCTCCCGCAAAGTTAAGATGCATATTTTACTAAATATTGGCAATATTTTTTCAATGTGTGTGTAATCTTTATAAAATTTGCACCAACATTAAAAAAAAATTACAAATTCAACGTTTTGACACTTTCCAGTATAGTTGAAAAGTGTATGATTTCGATTAGTTTGTCTATCAAATGTAAATAAATTCCGATTCCCATGTCGCTTAAATATATGGTTTCCTATAGAAGGTTTCTTAATCCCTGTGTTGAATTCAGACACTTTTCTCCCGGAGGGAATTCTGTGTCTCCCGGGGGGGGGGGGGAGAATTGCACTTTTTGACCATTGAAGACGCAAAATCTCAAATTTTCCAGGGGGGACATCTCATTGCTCCGGGGGGAATGTTCCCCCTTGGTCACCCCTGAATTCAACGCTGCAATCCATTTAATGTCGAAGAGAAATGAAACAAAACAATCATGCAATATTTTTATTATGGTATTAAAGGTAAGGCAAACAATGATATAAGAACAAAAAAATCTGAAATAAATCAGTAAGTTTTTTAAGGGAGACTCGTAAGAAAAAACCCAAAATTTTTATTATTGATTTTAAAGCAATGAGTTTTGGTGTACTATTTAAGAATCTTCTTGTAAGGAATAATTAGCAACAAAAATTCACTTTTTATTAAAAAGTATATTTTTTATGGGGATTTTTGTGATTTTTTTTTTTGTCGAAAGATACACTTTTTAAAATTATTACTCCTCATTCAATTTTCAATATTTTGGTATTACTATAATTTCTTAAATAGTGTTATAGTGTATAGAAAAGAACTAAGGAGAGATATTTTTAATTTTCTATTTTAATCGGCTAAAAAAAATAAAATAAAAAAAAATAAAAAAAATACGCATGATAAATTTCCTTAAATTCGTTATAATTTTCATGTTTACCAATTTATGTAAAATTTTCAAAAATAATTAAAAAAAAATCTTTCCTTACTTTTGTTGCAAATTTTTTTAAGATTCTAAAAACATAAACACTTTGTTTCTAAATCATTTTACCACTGAGAATTAGTACTTTGAACTTAGGCAAAATATGAAAAAAGTCATTTTCAGGAAAACACGTTTTAAATGGCCGCTAGTTTTTTAAACTCTATTGTGAGTACAATTTAAAATGTTCATTTTCTACCTGTTCCAAGTGTCCCCGAGTTCTGAAATTTTGCATGGATATTCGCAAATATATATTTTATCGTTTTCTGAGAAAAAAAAATTTTTGAACTTTGATGATTTTTGGCCGAAAATGGGGTTCGGGTCTCCCTTAAGCAAGATAACACTAAGTGATAAATCTTAGTACTCAATATTTTATGCACAGATTTTAACTCATATTATCAATTTTAGTATACTTAAAAAAAAAAAGGAACATTACGTTTTTAAATAGGTTTTAAAAAACGATTATGTACTTACTTCCATGATCTGTTGATAAGTACTTTACAACTGACACTAAATCACAAGAAAATATGATTACCCACATTTTCATTAGTTTAAAAATACTAGTATATCCTCATCGAAAATTAAAGAATTTTAGAAATATTTTATTTCGAATTGTTTTTATAGGGTGTCTAAAAAAATTACTGTACTGAAATGAATACGGCGGCCTTTAATGTGTTAAGAGACAACTTCAGTCAAGCCAAGCGAAAAGATATGTTCAATAATGCTAATCCTATGGAAGAAATTTATGAAGATATCTCGGTTGCATTTCAATAGTTTAAAATGATTTTTTTTTCTTTCTTCTATTTTACAAGAAGAAAATATTGGATTTGGGAAAATTTCCAACTTCCGGTTTTCGACGGAGTTAGGCGTTTTAAGGGTTAGATATCGAAAAACATATTTTTACAAAATGTCTGCCTGTGAGCCCTCTGACTCTGCCTGCATGTGTGTATGTGACAAAAATAATGTGTGCACTCTTTATCAAGAACGTATGCACGGAATTTAATAAAAAGTTATAGTCAGGTGGTTTCAGATGTAAATTAAGGCTGATTAGTTTTTGATGCAAATCGTCCAACAGGTGGCGCTGCTATACTGAATTTTTCACAATTTCCGCTATAGCTCTATTGCAAGAGCTAATGCACAGATTTTCACCAAACGTCCATTTCAGTTAGTCCTTCATATGAATTGCTGCTGAATATGCTTTGGTGTACATCTCTCAACAGGTAACGCTGCAATGCAGCATTTCCCCCCCGATTTTTGTAATAACTCAATCTCAAAAACTAATGCATGGATTTTTAGCAAACTTAAAATTCAGTTAGACGTTGTTTCTAATTAGGTTTTGGTGTAAATTATCCAATAACTGAGCTGCTATAGTGCATTTTACTGGATTTACATGATTTCTGTAATAGTCATACCTCAAGAATTAATACATGGAATTCCTTAAGGGTGTATTTCTATTCAAACTGCTTTTTTTCCAATTTATTTTTTAATTCATTTTTGCTCTCAAATACAACAAACTGGCAAATTGCCTCCTTTGGAAAGTACACAAGGTGCCGTAACTGTCGCTTCTTTGATAAATGTAGAAAATATTGCAAAAAAAGCAATCAAAAACGGCATTTTAAGCAAAATTTTCCCAAGCGGGAGATTTGGGAAATAAAAAAAGGGTCATACTGATAAGATACTTGTTTATAACTCAAATTCTAATGAACTGAGCGTAAAAAGACATCACACGGGACCTCATACGTTCTTTCAAGAATCCCCTCAGCAAGTTTCGTGTTTCTACTTTTAAAAATGTGTCTGAAATTGTATCGGAAAATTTCGAGCTGTTGATGGTGGAAAAGCGTTTTTTCGAATACACCCTTAAGTGGCACTTCCATTTTTGGAACCGGTTGAAATTGCAACCGTGATCTTTATAAATTTCTTCCTTAGGAATGATATTAGCAAGCTGACTGAAGTAGCTTGTTAATGAAAATGGAGTGTCTAGCACTCATAGTTCGTTTACAGGAATACACAAAACTAATCCGTTTAGTTATGTTATATGAGGAAAAAATGTTTGTAGTGTGTTTTAATATGTCCCAATGCTTCAAATAAAATTAAATCGATATATATTACTGTGGTACACTAGATAGAATACGAATTGAAAATTTTTATTGTTTATTTACAGAGATACACAAAAGGATCTAATTGTATTCTCAGTATAGAGTAACTGTTAAATCACTTTTTAAATTGAAACAATTGATTTTTGTGAAATCCCCCCCCCCCCCCACAATTACACAATTGTGTATATTCATATATTTATGTATTAAAAAAAGTAACGAAAACAAGTACATATTGTTTATTTTAAACCCTTGAGAAGATTTCATACTCTTTTTTTTTCCTGTCATGAGAGGCGTTCTATCTTTGCAAATGGCCCTATTTCTGTATCATTAAGTTACTGTTTTTCGTTTCTCTGTTTTCATGTCTTTCTGTCTCTCGCTTCCTTTTTCTTTAAATTACATTCTAGTCTTTAATTTTCGTAAAAATTGAAACTGACTAATCTTTATAAAATTTTAATATGCTGTTAAGGCTGCAAAAAACATTTTCGCAATTGGATATTATCTACCTTCACGTTTCGGAATGTGGTTTCTGGTACTCTGTGATGCAACATTTTTTCGGTCGACTTGACTTTTTTTTTTTTTTATTAATTTATTTATTTTTAGTGTGGAGTTTAATCAATATCTGATCCAATCACCAAAAAATAGCAAAATTCAGATTCAGTTGCATTAAGACCTGCATCGGACTATCCTCATTCAAATTTTCAGATCTTTCATGCGGCAAATTTTCTTAGCCATTTCTTTCCTCGCATACATATACTGAGAGAGATAAACGCTTTTCTGTTATTAATATAAATATTTTTCAAAAAAAAAATTGCAATAAAAAACTTTTTTCTGACAGAGTTATGCTATACTTATGGCTATTAGTACGAAGTTGTATTTGGCTGATTATAAAAATTAAATATATCTCTTAAAAGGAAGTTTATTGCCAAACTTCTTGGGACGCAAATTAAATATGAGAGAAGGAAAGAAGATAAAGGGCATTTCAGAAACAAGTATGACAACTTCTGACAATTTCATAAGTCCCAGTGTAATTTAAGTTGGATTTATTTGCAATCCATTTAATCTACAAATAAAGGACACATCATTTAAATAAAACAAATTATTTCATTCAAGATAGGCCTGTATCCGTTATGTCAACCCTAAAAAAAAAAAAAAAAAAAAAAAAAAAAAAAAAAAAAAAAAAAAAGTTTAAAATACTTTAAAATAGTAATTGGCGCCCTTTTGATTAGAAGTTGGCGCCCTGTTAATACAAGTTGCCACCGCCCTTTTTGTCATGCCAGTACGCCCCTGAATCAACCGATATATATCTCTTTAAAGAAGGGGAAATGGAGCCATAAATGACAAATATATGAAGCCTATGGGACCGTGTGGATAGTTAATCTGCGTCAACCTTTTTGATTCAGTGGACAAAGTAGGAGAAATCTAAATCATGAATAATTAGCCTATTTTTGATTTGACATTGCTTTGAGGCCTATAGCTGCTATGGCTGTCGGCTCAATTGATCCATTATACGTAGAAACAGAGACAATACAGAACAATTTTTATTATACATATCCATTACATATTTTTATTACACTACAAAGGGACAACACATTATCCATGTCCGTTCCCGTATTCGAACCAGGACCCCTCGGTGTGGCAGCAGCTGCCGCTACTGACCACGCCACTGGGAGGGGTGTTCTCAACTGCTCCGCTCAACAAGCGCAAAATGTTTTAACACATTTACAAATTCATTGTTTTACAGGAAGATATAAAATTGGAATGCCTTACTATGGAAGCGATTTAGAATCGAATCTATTTTTCCATTTTATGATAATTAAATTACCTATCCAGTTCTAAGGTATTTCGATCACGTGATTACCCGTTTTTCTACCGATTTTCGACCGGTTTTTCTGCTTTCGTCGGGAAATGTGCTCAAAAAATCAACTTTGAAGGCTTGTTATAAAAGACCCATTTTGTTTTTAAAAAACAGAAAATTGAGTGCAATTAGACAATTTCTGAATAACAACGCTAGTTTCATGCATTTCCGAACAAAAATAAATCAAAGCATATGTCCAAAGTTGCTCTTTTTGATTTAAGAATACCCTTAAGGCCCCTGTCCTCGCTCGAGGAAACACTCGCGAGCTAATGCTATTCCTATGGGGAAGCATTTTTCTAATCATTCTTTCTCATTTTGACATTTTTGAATAATTTTTTTTGCATTGAATAGCTGATGTGCATGCCGACAGCGCACCTTTTTTACTTTTTCGATTTCGGTTGCAGATATGTTTTTTAAAAAGCACTTTCAATTTCGAAACCGGTTTTAAAAGGGAAATTAACTTTGTAAAAAGTATCTGCAACCAAAATCGAAAAAGTAAAAAAGGTGCGCTGTCGACATGCACTTCAGCTATCCAATGCAAAAAAAAAAAAAAAAAAAAAAAAAAATATTCAAAAATATCAAAATGAGAAAGAGTTATTAGAAAAATGCTTTCCCATAGGAATAGCATAAGCTCGCGAGCGTTTCTTAGAGCGAGGACAGGGGCCTTAAAGAGAAAAATAATAATGAACGGGTATTAATGAAGCGATGTTATGGTGCTGCCATCTATTGCTCAACATTTTAAATAGAGATAGAGATAAAACCAATATAGTTCGCACCGCTTATAGTTCGCACCGCCATTTCACTCAAAAGAAAGCACCCGTTCGCTAATGCTAATCCTATGGAAGAAATTTATAAAGATATCTCGGTTGCATTTTAATATTTTTAAATGATTCTTTTTGCATTGGATAGCTGAGACCGATCTGAATGCAGGCCGTTGTTTACTTTTTCGATTCTGTTTGCAGATATTTTTTATGAGGGTGATTTTGCTTTCCAAACCGGGTCTGAAAATGAAAGCTTTCTCGTAAAAAATACCTGTAAACAAAATCAACTATTTTAACTTATTTTAAATACAATTTACTAATTCTGCAAAACTGTGAAAGGGTCTCAAAATTAAATTAGATATTTGAAGCGAATTTCATTTGAATTTTCGGATCAGAAAATTCATTGAGTGACCTTGGAATCTTTTCCAGGGGGGGAGGGGGCACAAAATATTTTAGGGGGGCTGAGCCGCCCATAGCGCCCGCTTAGCTACGGCCCTGGACGGACCCCCCCCCCCCCGCTAGCTACGCCACTGGTTACAATATATATACTTAAAAAATGAACGGATATCAATGAAGTGAAGTTATAGTGCTGCCATCTATCGCTTTACATTTTTAAATAGAGATAGAGATGAGGACAATTTAGTTGGCACCGCTTATAGGTTAAAAGAACATCTTATTTAACATTATAATTTCTCAATGTCCCAGATCAGTGTTATTAACTCCCATCTTCAGGGGCGTGCCGACCCAGTGTGCGAAGTGTGCGGCGCACACAGGCGCCAAAGCAGTAAATTCGCCAAAAATTTCAGTTAAAAAACAATTTTTCTTTTAATTTTTAATTTAATTATTCTAAAATTTATCGCCTTTTCTTGACATCTGAATTATGTTTCATATACCTACCTGAGATAAACTTGCTTATAAATATTCAATAAAAAAAAATTTCGTTTTATGTTATTACTGAGTATTTTAATTAGTGATTTATACGCAGACCTGTTCAACCTTTATAAACAGAGGTGCATCTCATGTAGTTGCGAGCTACGAAAGGCGCCAAAATTATCAGAATGAGGCGCCTCCGTGATTAGTATTAGATGTTCATTCGAAAGAGAAGAAAGAAGGAAATATAAAGAAGGGAAACGGGGGTATAATTCCCCGCCCTTAATTTTGATAAAAGGATTTTTCATGCAGATTTATCAGATTTCATTCAAATTTTAGACATAGGATCATTCTGAAGAGGGCAGCGCCATGTTTAGTTTTTAGGAGTTCATTGGATAAGTATAAGGATCGGGACGGGGCTAAACCCCCGCCCTTAATTTCCAGAAATAGGTTTTTCATGCAGAATTATCAGATTTCATTCAAATTTTAGAGATAGGATCATTCTGACGAGGGCACCCCCATTATTAATTTTGGGAGTTCATTATATAAGTATAAAGAGGGGGAACGGGAGACTAATCTCCTGCCTTTAATTTAGATAAATAGGATTTTCGAGCAGAATTGTCAGATTTCATTCAAATTTTAGACATAGGATCATTCTCATGGGGAAAAATCTAAGATTAGTTTTGCGAGTTCATTAGATAGGTCTAAAAGGGAAGAAATGGGAGATAACCGCCCCTCCCCTTAATTTAGGTTAATGGCTTTTTCATGCAGAAATTACCGATTTGCTTCAAATTTCGGATATAGATTTATTCTGATAAGGTGCCTCCCTGATTTGTTTTGGGAATTCATTGGATAATTAATTATAAATGGGGTATCGGTGGGACTATCCCTCTTAATTTATGTTAATGGTTTTTCTTGTAGAATGAATCGATTTGCTTCAATTTTTGGGTACAGGTTCATAGTGATAAGATGCTTCCCTAATTAACCGTGGGGTTCCTTTTTTTAAGTATAAAGAGGATACGGACGATTACGCCTCCCGTTAAATTTGATAAATGAGTTTTTATGCACAATTATCCGATTTCCTTTAAATTTTGGATCTAGGTTCTTCCTGATAAGGCGAATCTCTGAATAGCTTTGGAAGTTTAATGGTTAAGTATAAAGGAGGAGGATAACTCCTCTTAAATTATATAAATGTGTTTTTATGAAGGATTATCCGATTTGCTCTGAATTTTGGATACTCCCTGATTAGTTTGGGGGGTTCAATGTTTAAGTATAAAAAGAGGAAATGGGGAAAGGTATTTTCCCGAATTAATTTGTTAAAGCTGTAATGTACAATTAGTATGCGTAGCCTGTGAGCTCAATACCATCAGTTTAACTGGGCAATATTCTTTTTAATTATTTTAAAATCTTAATTTATACGTGTTCGCAGCCAAAACTGGCCATTACATGGTGCTACGGACGAGGCCGGCACAGTGCCCTCAAGGGACCCAATTTGGCCATTTTCCGTTGTCGCGGCACTTTATTTTTAAATAGCGATCTTCGACTTACTGCGGAATTTCTGTCATAAATAAGATAAAATTTATTATTTGGAAATATTGGTTAAAGCTTTCACTGCGATAATCAGGCCATAAAAATAGGGTAGACTTATGCGTTCCAAGCGTTTTACACGATGCGCATATAGGCATACATCTCAATGTAATAGCCGTAAGTCCCGATACGACTCAAAACTCTTCATAAAAATAATTTGCAGAAATAATATAAATCACAGTATATTTGAAATTAGATTTTTCAGAGGGGCAACCTATCTCAAAAGGTTTTCAAAGGGCTCAGAAACCTTAATAGCTAAATTAAAAATTAATATTATTCAATAATTAACACTAAATAATGGTCATTGGGAGCAATTAAAAAGAACCCCATTTAAATAATATCGATTTTAATTAAAGCATCCTTTAACCCGTAAATGCATAAAATAATCCAGAAGTTATTTTTTTTTCTTTTGGTGCTTTCTGTAGGCCTTTTGGTGAGTTATTACGTATTACGTATAACATGCGTTAAGTCTGTCTTTGTTCTGATTTGTTATCACGGGGAGTTTATAACTTCTTTTATTGATACTGCTTAAAATATGCTCAACTGGCGATTTTTTTTGTATCTTTATAAGCTACATTAAAAAAAGACTATCGAATTGACAAAAATAACATATCAACTTTGGCAGCAATGCAGAAAACTGTACAATTTACAGAAAAAAATCAGTAATTTTTCATTAAAACAATTTTTTTTCTGTAAAAAATATATTTTTTTCTGTAAAAGTTACACAATGCGCATTTTTTTAACAGAAAAAAAATTAATCAGTTTTAATATTATTTTCAACTTACCTTTGTAAGTCAAGTATCTGAGTTCGATTCCCAGCTTGGTCAATTTTTCGCTCAGTTGGAAATATTTAATTCGTATAATCAGTTTTAACTTTTTTTTTTTTTTAACAATAACAATTGTTTTTTTACAGTTTTTTTTCTGAATAAAATACATTTTTTTCTACAAAAATTACAGATATTTTTCAGCGTAAAAAAAAAGAAAAAAAAAATATTATTAGTTCTGAAAAGTATGAAAAGAATTGTAAAAAATATGTTGTTGAATAGTTGTTACTGTGCAGTGTAAAGATTTTAAAATAAGTACATAATAACTTATTTTTATTTATTCATCTATTTATTTTTTCAGCTTTTTTTGTTATGTCACTCAGGAGTGACATTAAGTCTGACAGAAACATAAATAATTCTTTTTACTGTTTTTCTACCGGATAACTAACAAAAATTTACTTAAATATATTTTTCAGAACAAAATAAACTAGTTGGATGTGCCAATCCCAAAACGTTCTATTATCTCATACATATATTTTAATATTTTAAAAAATTAGTTACACATGTTAATACTTCAATATTATTAATTCAATACTACGCCAACTTTGATTTTCACCTTAAATTTCTATTTTAGTCAACTAATCGGGGTAAGAACCAGTTAATGTGGATAATGATATTTATTTAAATTAATAGTTTTCCCTTATTCTGTTATCACCAGCTGTTTACAAATAACTGGATTAAAAGGATGGGAAATTTCGTCTGTGCATGAACCGATGGACAATAGAACAATAGACAGATGTTTTTCAAATTCAGCGAGGATCTGCTTGCCATACTCAAAAGTAATCATACACAAAAAATTAGTTCAATTCTATGCATAACTTCATACACTTTTTGATGGTACAATAGAGAAAATTATACACATATCGCGATGATAGCGCTCCCTTTCGGCGAATTTTTTTCAAATTCAGGAGGGCCTGCTAACTATAGCCAAAACACTTACACAAACAATTTGGTTCAATTCTATGCATAACTTCATACATTTTTCGGTGGTACAATATTAAAAATGACACAAAAATCGGTATTGCAACGCTCCCTTACGGTAGATTTTTTTTCAAATTCAAGGAGGATCAAGTAGCCATATCCAAACACTTTCACAAAAAAAAAAAAAAAAAAAAAAGAAAGAAAGAAAGAAAATAATGGTTCAATTCTATGCATATCGTCATACTTTTCGATGGTGCAATGGCGACATACGTACACACAGACACACGGACAGGCATACATTTTGTAAAAACATGTTTTTTGAAATCTCTGTCCTCTAAAACGTGTAAATCCGTCAAAAACCGGAAGTGGAAAAAAAATTTCGATTTAAATACTTACTTCTATTGAAGATAGAAAAAAGTAAAAATAATGTATTTAAGGATTAATATGATTTCTTAAAATAGTTATTTAGAGGGACCATTCGAATGGGTGCCAAGAAAACATTCAAAAGGAAGCCAGCCACCCTATGACGTCTGCGGAATATGCGTTGGACAGTCCTAGTCTTGAAAAGAAAAACCTTGTAAAACCAGAACTTGTTTGAAAAGGCTGTTCAATATAGATATTTTAGATTAGAGAGACTGGCGTCAGTTATGGGACAAATTTTAACTGGTGAAATCAAGTATCAGCCGTTTCTGAAGATTTTGGGATGCCCATGCGTCGGTTTAACACTGCGATTTTTGCACTCATAGAGTAAAGTCTACATTTGGCGGCTGAAGTAATATCTTTTTTCAGCTCTTCTAACTATTATTTTTTGAAGAAAAATTGCGTTTTTCGGGTCATAAACCTCAGACCAGAACAAATGCTTTTTATCTATACTATCTCGTACTCTGAATCTTATGTTATGGCAGAAAATTGGGAAGGGATGACAAAAATAAGCTAAATTTAGTCATAAATGTTCAAAAATTCTTATTTTTTCAAAATTTAAGAGTAGCGGTTATGCACTCATTGCATTCGCTCCTGTCTAATCATATACTGCATAAATAATTATGATGATTGTAAGATTTATTCATCTCAATTTAAAACATAAAATTGAAAATATCGAAATCTGAGCATATATTAGCATTAGATGCGCATAACAATAACCTTCGACGCTACAGAGTGTGGTAAATGAAAGTTCAATTTAGACATAAATAAGTTAGGACTTACAATAATGGCTGTAATGTTAACGGAAAAATGTAGATTTATGAAAAAAAGTTTTGCCCGAGCCGATGAAAATATCTTAAATATACCACAAATGAAATATTGAACGATTTTATATTTTTCCAAACGAATTTGGAATTTTTTTTTTCGGGGGGGGGGGGGGAGGTATAGGGCGCCAACTGTAGTTCGGCACACAGGCGCTGTACAACGTTGGCACGCCCCTGCCCATCTTTAATATTACGGTTAACAGAATATATATTTTAAAAGTGAACATGGTGTAAAGAGTATTTTCACTCCCTGACAGTAGAATTCATTCTTAATTCGGAAACTGATTTCAAAACTTTTTAACCCTTTCCGGCACGGGCAAAATCCGTTAGTAAAATGAGAAATTATCGACTGACACCGGAATTCACAAACGAATTTTTTAGATATTTTGAAGTCCTTAATTTAAACTTTTATTGTAAAAGTAAAATTTTACTAAAATATTACTGGTGCCGTTTGCAAGTTTTGAATTAAAATTAGGTATCCCAGACCGGGCACAGTGTGCCGGAAAGCATAGGCGTTAGTTGGGCTCTAAGACTGGGGGGGAGGGGGGGGCAACAGTCTCGAAGTATATTTCTAGAAAATTATACACCCCCCCCCTTTCCAGTTATCGCGCCCACACACGTACACTTGAAGTTGAAAAATTTTAATATTTGAAAAAAATATATATATAAATAAATGTTGAACCATATACGAATAAATAAAGAAAAATCCGAAATTACTCTTTCATATCTTTAAAAAGATATTTTTAAATATTCAATGTACAACCACACAACTCTTATGTTTGATGCACTGTTCAACCGGAAAAAAAGTTCAAAAAAAAAAAAAAAAATTGGTAAAGCCTTGTAGAGGTCTGTATTTGCCGGAAATTCCGGGTCCGGCGCGATGTAAAAAATATAAGTTCGGCCCGTGTAAGGCCCGTACAGAAATCAGTGAAAACAGGCCAGGCCCGGCACAATCTGGTCCAACTCAACTTCTACGAAGAAAAAAAAAAGGATTATATTTAACAGTATTTCTTATTGTATTGTACAGTATTTAAGTATTCTTTAAAAGAATCTTTATTGTATAATAAAGATTCTTTTAAAGAATACTGCACACATATTTATGGGATAAATTGACAATATATTTTAAAGTTACTATGCTCAAGACAGACAATACACAATAGCAACAATAACGATTACAGCAGTACACCGATTAACCGAGCTTCGATTAATCGAGGTTTCTGTTAATCGAGCCAATAACAGTCTGTTTTTGTGAATGAACCTTGAAAAAGACTACACTTTTTATAGTCACTGTTCGGATCGACACAGCAGAGTCAGGACAATTTTTTCAACGGGCTAGACAGCAGAAAAAAATTGAACGCATATACTGGCCTGATATAAATTTAAATGAAAAAAAAATTAAACGGAGCGATAAAATATGAGCCACTTTCAATGAATATCACTTTTTCGCGAATAAGTATAAATGTGAGTCACGAACCGATGCTAATTTGACAACTTTAATACGGAAATGTTACATGTCCAGTGTAGAGATTGGCATCGGATAGTCGCATGGTATTTCAGCAGCATGTTAAGTTTTTTGGCAGATTCGTGCGGAACTAATATCAGTCTTGCATTTTTTCCTACATAGTCGAGCCGAACTGGAACTGAACTTTCTCATTTACTATGATAATCGATTTTCTGGTGGTAAGTAGTCCATCAAAGTCTTCTTGACTTTAACCTGATTTTTTGTCTAATCTACCAAATTCTCCTGATTCGTAGGATTCTGAAAAGTATTATATTCCCGTGACAAATTAAAAAAAAAATTGCATTTTTTTTTTTTTTTTGAAATTCACATCAAATTTTCTAAAGGTTACAACAGAGTGGATAGGGAGAAAATTCGCTTACAGATGCTAATTATGCGTTTTTTCCGCGACTACTTAACGAAATCAATATTTTTTCGCCAACCATAGACACAATTGTTGTTTTTCTGCGATACTTTGACGAGATTCGTGCTTTTTTCCGTAATTCTTTGGCGAAATTAGTGTTTTTCTGCTATCTTTTATCAGAATTTTGTATTTTTTCACAATCCTGGAGCAAAATTTGCGTTTTTACCGCCATCCTTTGACATAAATTTGCGCTTTTGTGCAATCTTTTGTTAGAAATTTGATTTTTTTCTGGGATCCTTTGACAAAATTCGCGTTTTTCTGCGATCCTTTGACGAAATTCGCATTGTTTTGCGATAGTCAAGAAAATTTGCATTTTTCCGCGATCCTGTGAAAAAAATTTGAGCTTTTTTGCAATTCTGAAACAAAATTTACGTTTGAGACTTTTTGATAAAATTTGCATTTTTTTTCGCTATTCTTTGGCAAAATTCGCGTTTTTTTCGCAATCGTTTGGCAAAATTTGGGTTTTTTTCTCGATTTTTTGACAAAATTTGCGTTTTTTCCGCGATCTCTTCCGCGTTATTTTGCAATATTTAACTATATTTGCGTTATTTTACAATTCTTTGACGAAATTCACGTTTTAGCACGATCCTTTGACAAAATTTGCTTTTTTCCACGATCTTTTGTCAAAATCTGCGGGTTTTTTCGCGACCCTTTAACAAAATTTGTTCATTTCTGAGATTTTTTGACGCAATTCACCTTTTTTCGCAATTCTTTGACGAAATTCATTTTTGTTTTCGCGATCCTTAGATGCAAATAGCATTTTTTTTCATGCTTCTTGGGCGAAATTCATGTTTTTGCCGTGATCCTCTGAAAGAAATTTGCGCTTTTTCCGCAATGCTTTCATGAATGTCCACTATTTTTTTTTTCAGTTCTATGAAAAAATTCGCTTTTTTTCGCGATTCTTTGACGAATTTCTCGATTTTTATGATTCTTTGATAAAAAACGTTTTTTTTTTCTCTATCCTTTGACAGAATTTCACTTACTGTATTTACTCGTGTATAATGCGCACTTTTTTGGAAAAAAAAATAAGGCAAAACTCATATTTGCGCGTTATACACGGAATATTTTTTTACTGCTGGATGTAATCACACGATTTACACATGGATTAAGAAATGAATTCAAAGAAAACATTAACACTTGGAAAATTTTACGTTATAAGAGTATTGCTGCGTCTTTTTTCCACTCATTGCACTTTTAAAATAGAAAAACGCTATTACAAGTATTTAAACGCTAATGAGCAATTCTCATTGCCGCCACTCACTCCTAACCCCCGTCATTTACTCCGTACCAGAAGAATAAAAATTTAATTTCGCCTTCCTTTTTGGCCAAACGCAATATTTGTTTCGACTTTCTTTACTTAAATTCCTTTGCCATTCATTTAGTTGGATTTTAAATTTATGGTGCGCGTTATATACGAGATTTTAAAAAATCCTAATTTTTTCTTGTAAAGTAAGGGGTGCGAGGTATACACGAGTAAATACGGTATTTTCTAAATCTGATGAAATGTGATTTTTTTTTCTGAAACATTTTCATGAGATTCGCATTCTTGCGATTTTTTGACAAAATTCGCGTTTTTTCATTTATCCTTTGCCGAAATTATCGATTTTTTATGCGAACGATTAACAAAACTGATATCTTTTGGCGACCATTTGTCGAATTCGTGATATTTTACCGTAAAACTTTTATGTCGGATCTTTCGGTCTGATAATCTTTTTTTTTTTTTTTTTTTTTTTTTTTTTTTTTTTTTTGCCACCGAATCCTTTAAATTTTCGGAAATTTCGGAATAAATCACACAGAAATTCGTGATTTTTTTTTCTGTGTCCGATTGATGAAACTATTTTAAACTTAAAGGACTACACATTTTTGGAAAATTTCAAGCACTTTTTTCTCTTTGAAAATGAATACTTTTTATTCCGACACTTTTCCTTTCTTTCAAAGCGTACGAACCATGAAATCGGTTTCTGTGCATTCGCAAGTCCTGGGAATGAAAGAGATAAGTTTTTGATGAAAGATTTTTCTGATTTTTAATTAATAGCTGCTCAACTATTTATCAGAAATTTAAAATTCTGAGTCTCACGTACAGCAAGAGAGGCCTTTTACTATTCTCATTTAAATTTTCAGACTTGTACATGCGATACATTTTTCTAGCCATACCGCATATACAGAGAGGGAATTTACTTTATTAGTATAGGTATGTTTTTACGTTTATGATTTTTAAAATGACATACATCCAAATGAACATTGATAAACTGAATATGATAATTTTCTATTCAAAAATTATTAGATCGGATTTGTTTTATAAACAGAACGTGCTCTTTATATATCTGTTTCTAATGACTATCCCCAATGACGCCCAGTGTAGGTCACTGAGGTCTAATGTATGGCCACTGTGAATCACTAGTATGTGATTGATACCTTGAAATACAGAACTATATAGCCAGATGAATGGTTAGAAAATGACAATAATGACAGCCTCGAGAAACAATCAAGAGATCCACCCCATGCAAACAACTCTAAAATGAAGAAGGGCTCAAAAATCCAGGATTTCTGGAGGGGCAGAAAAACAGGGGAAATATTTTTTTATTGAACATAGACTGTGGCATTAAAAAGTTTGCTAAGATACACGTCGGTGATTATTGATATGAAAGTAAAAATGTTACTGCTGGGTATTTGAAATTATCCTGTGTTTATTCTAGTTTGCACTCAAAATTGACACACAAATAGTTAAATAGAAAAAGTCGAAATATAAAATTGACCCTTAACCATCACAGAATAATACGAAAAACTGGAGGGGCAAAAGGCAAGTCTTGCCCCTGCACCTTGAAAACTAGGGGGGCAAGTGCCCCCCTCGCCCCCGCCAGATTACGCCCATGCCGGAAAGGGTTTTAATGATTGATTACAACATTATTTTATCATTTCATAATAAAGATTACATTTATAGCAACAGCTGCTCAGAAATGTTGCTATGGCCAAACAGCAACCGGGAAGATATATATAATATATAATGGGGAAATTTATTTTAACAAGAAAATATCTAACGGGTTAAAATTTCTCTTTCAGCAATTTATGTTAAAAGATGGAAACAAACTTGAATAGTTTGGTTTAGCCCTGTAGTTTATCTAGTACCTTTATTACATGCCAATACTTAACTAAAATTTATTTTAACCTAAAACACTCTTAAAATTACTGAAATCACAGTCTCAAAAATTATTATTCATAGGCGGCCATGTATACAATCCTTTGCGTGGCCCTGTACATCATTTTATCTATATTCTACAAACATTCCTTAGTAAACTGAATGCTGTTTAACGTAAAAAGGCATAACTTATTTTAAAACTTCATTTAAGTAATTTATGCTCATTTTCAGGAAGGTTTGCGAGCTCTTTTGTGTAGCTCTGTATATCAACTATCATTTATACACACAATATAATATGCATAGTGAAACTTAAAAGCACATATCATAATTAAAATGCATTTCATCTATCCATCAGCCATTATCGGATACATATACAGTACTTCGGAAAGAATGTACTATTTGAAATCTTTAGTGTATCCCCGTAAATGCTATGCACTTCAATGCAAGTGCATGACTATATCATATGACTTATATTAAGCTTCAGCGACGTATATAAATTTTATTATTCATAAAATAGTTTAATATAATTAAAATATGTCGCATATATTTCCCCCTTTTACCAATGTGTAACTGAGATATGTCGCACATATTCCCCCCTCCCCCCTTTTACCATTATGTAATTGAATTCTTTTGTGTGGCCCAGTAAATCAATGATAGTTATTTTTTTCACCATACATTTTACAGAATGTATGTTTTAGTGCATTTCGTAAATGCATATAAATTTTAATATGTATGACAGGGTGTAGCATCTTTAAAATTCATTTGAAACGAGATTTTCCCATAGGCTGTAATGTAAAGGTAAACTTTTGATTTCACTGTAAATAAACTAATCATGCTAGAAACTTCATGCAAAATAGGGTTCGTGCTAGGGTAAACGTCAATAGCGTCCAAAAATTTCAGGGCAATCCGAGTAAAGAAGTTAGAGCGCGGACAGACAGACAGATAAACAAAAAACTTCAATACTTTTCAACTTTGTTGGAAAGTATCTAAATCAAACTATTGTTCCTTTGACATTTAAATGAGAATATCAGAAATTTTTACACAGGCAGACATAAAAAGTCTTTCGTTTTCTAATGTGCCAGAAGGATATGCGTTGTTGAGCGTGGAAACGAAAATTTTGATCTTTCAATTATTTCAATGTTTCCCCAATGGCATTCGTTTCACTATAAATTGGTTTAACTTTTATGATTTTATTTCTATTTTGAGATTTTTCCAAATCTATGCAGATTGCCATGAAGAAGTTCCCATTAAGCATTATAAAGGGGATACAATATTTACGCGAAAACACCCGTTAACTAATGTTAATCCATATGGAAATTAAAACATCTCGTTTGCATTTCAAAATTTTAAACGATTTTATTTTGCAAATGATAGATTTGTACAAAAGACGTTTTCCACTTTTTCGATTTTGTTTACAGATATTTTTTTATTAGGACACGTCTACTTTTGGAACTGACTTCAAAAAAAAAAAAAAGTATTCTCATAAAAGAAAAAAAAAAAAAAACCTGAAATGAAAATCAAAAATGTAAAAAAAAAAAAGACCTTTATACAGATCGAACTCAATTACTGAATGCGATGTATATTATTTAAAAATGTTGAAATGCAAACGAAACATTTTAATGATTTCTTTCCATAAGATTAACATTAGCAAACAAATGTTTGCGTGAAAGTGACTCTTAAAAGGCAACAACACTTGTAAAATCGTTAAGGAAAAAAAAAAGAAAAAAAAAAGCCGATATTGAAGCAACTTTTTCTTGGGAAATACTGAAGTTATTTTCATACATATTCTTTTATAGTTTTGACGTTAAATAAATTGATTGTTCAACAAGAAAAAAACAGTACTGAATTATTATTATATATATATATATATATATACATGAAGGCTGCCAATAAATAAATATATTTTCCAGAAAATCAGAAAGATTTAAATTCAGCTAATAGTGATAAAAAGAAAGAAAAAAATGAAGAAGAAAGAAAGGAAGAAAAAGAGAAACTATTGAAATAGTTTCAATATCCCAAAGGAAGGATTTCGCAACGTTAATGGAATTTCAGAGATCAGTTATAAAAAAAAAAAAAAAAAAAAAAAAAATGTTTGTCTCTTTACTTGTTATAAGCAATCAGTGTTGAATTTAGAGTGTGGCCCGGCGGGGGCATCCCCCCGGAACAATAAAATGTCCCCACCGGAGAATGTGAGATTTTATGTTTGTTTGTTTGTTTGTTTATTGAACAACATACATCTGACTTGTGTGCTCGACATGAAGCCTGCTTATAAGCCATCGACAATATACAGGGACGAGATAGCACACAAGGAAATATTACAACACAAGAGAAGTACAACCAGGAGCTCCGCACAAAGTGTGTGTGCAATGGAGCCAGGGATTCGAACCCATAACCTCACGATTAGCGGCGTGATGTCCACTCAGCCACGGAGGCCCAGATTTTATGTTATCGATGGTCAAAAAGTGCAAACTCCCCCGGAACTCTAGAATGTCCGCCCTTCCCCGGAGCCAAAGAATGTCTGAATTCAACAATGTAAACAATATTTTGTACTGCAGTATTATGTGTTCACTGGATAAGTATAAGAGCAGGAACGAGGTGCTAATGCCCTTCCCCTTATTTTATACAAATGGATTTTTCTTGCAGAATCACCTGTTTTCGTTATAAATTTAGATATAGGATCATTCTAATGAGGCGCCTCCGTAATTAGTATTAGGTGTACATTGGATAAGTATAACGAGGGGGAACGGGAGGCGAATGCGTCTTACCTTAATTTATATAAATGAGTTTTTAATGCAGATTTATCAGTTTTTGTTCAAAATTTAGATGTAGGATCCTTCTTATGAGGCGCCTCCGTGATGAGTATTAGGTGTTCATTGGATAAGTATAAAGAGGGGGAACGGGGCTAATGTCCCTATCTTTAACTTAATTTATATAAATGGGTTTTTCATGCAGAATTATCAGTTTTCGTTCAAAATTTAGATGTAGGATCATTCTGATGAGTCGCCTCCGTGATTAGTATTAGGCGTTCATTGGATAAATATAAAGAGATGGATGGGGGCTAATCTCTCATCCTTAATTTCGATAAATGTGTTTTTCATGCATATTTATCAGATTTTGTTCAAATTTTAGACATATGATCATTCTACATATACTACATTAGACATACAATCTTTGAAACAAAGAAACATATCTTTTATTTTGAGAAGAAATTCTAGAAAAGAAGTCGTACTAAGAAAAAAAGAAGTCTTAGTTTTTAGTAAGTAGCTTGTATAGATTTTGGACAGAATTTTGAAGTAATAGCTCCACTCAAATTATAAGTAGTTTTCTCTCATTTGAATCTTAATTCCTGAGTTTTGGTGTGTTATTTTGTTTTTATTAATTTTTTGCTGACTAATATAGTTTATATTGCACTGATAGTTTTTATATTTTCATGCGGTTTTTCTAGATTGCTTGTAAAATTGTATGTGTAAGAATGTGATCTCACGTAATTTAATATTCAGATTATTAGAATGATTCTATTTTAATAAGCTAACTATGTATACGTATGTAGATAGATACATTGACATAGAGAGAAGGGAGGTTTCACTTTTACAAGGTGAATTGTTTCAGCACTATCATTTGAAACCGCTTATCTTCCGTAATTAACCAATTATATTATATTAAATAATACATTTTGCGGTTTAAGAACGGAGCTTTTTTTTAATTTTTAATTTCTTTTATAGTTTTTAATTTTATAAGCTTTTTTTTTCCTTCATAGATTTTTTTCTTTTATTTCGAAACATTTTTTCTAAAAGTTATTTTAACTTTTATTTTTTATTAAACAAAATATTATATTAATTTATTGCTTTTATATATTTTCTAACGTTTTCAAGTGTTTAACTAAGAACATAGTATGATGTTGGTAGGAAAGATATTATAATGAATATAACATATTCATAAAAATAGATAAATCGGTGAGCTCATTTTTTAATGAGTTGTAATTTTTTAAAACTTACAAAATATTTTTTAAACTTTTGAAATATTTCTTCAACTCACGAAACATTTGTTAAACTTTAAATTTTTTTAAATATATTTTTTGATGATTTTTTTTTTTTAATTTTAAAACTTTTTTTCCCAAAGTTTTTTAACCTTTTTGTGAAACAGAACAGTATATTATTCCATTGCTTTTACATAATTATGTAATAAATGTTGGTTTCAAGATAATGAAAGAAGCGCATACATAGATACATGCGCATATAAATTGATAAATCAGTTAACTCATTTTGATAAGTTGTATTATTTTTTTAACTTACAAAATATTTTTTTTAATTTATGAATTTTTTTATATTTTTTGTATAACTCTTTTTCTTTTCTTTTTTTTTTTTTTAATTTTGAAAACTTTTTTTACACAAAGCTTTTTTTTTAACTTTTTAATTTTTGTGAAACAGAAGAGTATATTAATCCACTGCTTTTATATATAAGTACAAAATGTTGTGTTGGTAATAAGACAATAGACGTAGAAAAAATTTGAAAGTTAGCGGCAATGCATGTCGTATACATGAAGAATCAAATTATTTATTTGAAGTTTAGAATAGTTGATACTGTGTCTAAAAAAAATACGCTATTAATGAAAAAATAAAAAAAATCATTGTCGAAAATACATGAGATTATTTTTATATTCAATTGTTTAAGCTTTCCTTGTTCTTCATAGATATTCCAATCTCAAAAGGGTGTGTTCTCCGGCACAACTAAAAGTTTCCCTAACTTTTCTAGGTTTCCCATATCAATAAGAATAACAATTTCCAGGCATAGTCTCTCTTTTGTATTATATACAAAATAATAATAATAATAATAATAATAATAATAATAATAATAATAATAAAGTTGTGAATTTGAGAGCGGGTTATGAAGTACAAAATATTGATTTTCAAACATATTTTTGACATAATTTGCAAATTATTGCTCAAGGTTTTCGCTAAATTTTAAGTTTAAGTTTTGTTAGTCATAATTTTTTAATGTTTGTGATTAAGAGAAAGAAAACACATTTTTAGTTAATTAATAAATTTACCCCGAAATATCTTTTATAAATACAGAAATTACGTCATGTATCTCACAGATAAAACGAAAACAATGACATAACGTAAGCCTTTTGAAGATAGGGGTAAGTAATCAGATGTTAGATCAGAGGTTAAGTTCTAACTGTACTCATAATATGAAGCGACAAATTCAATTTTTCTGGTTCTGCAACTTCAAATTGTAAATTTTCTTTCACTATTCTCCCGACATCTCGAGTGCATAAAAACTCCCCTACCCTTCCAAATTATCCAGGTGGCTAGACATCTTCTCATAAGTCATATTTTTCGTGAAACCTCACCAGTATTCAAATGCATATTTGATATCCAGTGTTAGATAAATCGATATAACGTAAACTTTTGTTTAACCAATCTAAATCTACCCCCTTCCCTTTCATGCTTAAAAATATAATTTTCTGAGAGCAGTGAGTATTTTATGTATTTGAGTCAAAAACAGAATCTTTGTGTAGTAAATAAGATGCAACTTAAATGAATCATGAATTGTAACATATGAAACAAAATATTTTATTTAAGAGGAAAATATGTACTCATATATAAAATTAGACATATGCACAAAAAACTTATAATAAATTAAAACAAAATACAAAAATAGACTTTGTAAATAAATATCCAGAAAATTATTTATATGGCCTATTAACTATACATTAATAAATGCAATACAGCAAGGCACAGAATGTACATATTTTTTTTAATAACCATATCAGAGTTATCATTCAGCTTAAAATATATAAAAAGTTTTATATATATCGTATGATGTGTCATTTAAGAACATGAGTGAAAGTAGGATATATTATAGAAACAACTTTTATGCCCGAGAGAAAAGAGGAGTAACTCATAAAACTTCGGCCCCGTTATTTCTCATTTACATGTCAGAAATATTTATATAACTTTTTTTAAAAAGTTTTTCCATCGAATGGCAACTATAGTACCGATTTTTTTTACAGGACACAAATAAAATCATATGCATGGAAAAATATGAAATTACATTACATATAAAACAGGGTTCGCACAGTTCTACCACTAAATTTTAAGAATATTTTTGAAGTGTTTCACTGCAGAAAAATATCGTAAAATCTGTGAATGAAGGTGGGGATTACGAATGTTGTGGTTTAAAAATTGAATGTAAATTTTCTTATTTTTAATCGTGGTGCCAGAGTCCTTGGAAATTCCAAGAAGAGTGCGAACCCTGTAAAAGGAGAATCTGTTTAAAAATATGTGACAAAACTTTTATTTTTGTTTTTACATTAATTTTGCTTTGCTTATTTTATTAACTTCAAAAAGTATGTTTCTTTGAAGAGCACAAAATATGAAAGCATATCACAGATTCTATTATAAAGCAGTTTTCTTCTAAACGAATTCCATTCTATTGTTTGTAAAGTATTACGGTTGTTTAGGGCTAAACAGTTACCAGCTTTTAGAAACATTGTTTAAAATAATAACAAAACACACAATCCCTTACTTTCATTATTATTATTGGATTATTGGAGCCAAAACTTTAAAAGGAACAGTTAAAAAAAATTAAGTACACGAAGTTAAGTCCAAGATACTTCCGAGAGAGAATTTTATTAATGCAAGAGCATCATATATTGGAATGTACCGGGTGTCCCAAAAATGACTGATGGATTTTAAAATTCAATAACTTGCAAACGGTGACAGCTATTTAAAAATTTTTTGCAGGAGGGTTATGTATAATGTCAGGAGTTTTTTTTACCGTATTTTCTTATTTTAGTTCGCATCTCAAACAATAGGTGGCGCTAACGGCGATTGAAGGCCAGGTCGACGCTTCACTCAGAACTGATCACCTGGCCTTCAATCGCCGTCAGCGCCACCTATTGTTTGAGATGCGAACTAAAATAAAAATTACTGTAAAAAAACTCCTGACATTATACATAATCCTCCTGCAAACATTTTTTAAATAGCTGTCACCGTTTGCAAGTTATTGAATTTTAAAATCCATCAGTCATTTTTGGGACACCCGGTATAAAGAATGTAGTGAATGAATAAAACCGATTACAATCTAAAATATGTATTTATATTTCTTAGGTAAGCATTTCGCTTAAGGTTCCTGTCATTCGTGGTTAATGCTAAAACCTATGGGAATTTTATTTTCATTTATTACCTTTGCATTCCGATATTTTAGTTGTTTTCCGCATTGGATACCTGAGCTCCATCCCAACAAATGCTTTTCTTTTTTTCGATTGTTTTGAGATGACATTTCCACCTTCAGAACCAATTCCGAAAGTGACTTTGTAATATATAAGTAAAAAACTGCAACGGTCGAGCTCAGCTATCCAATAAAATAAAAAATATTTATATCGAAATTCAAATAAGATATTGGAAAATAACCTTCCCATAGGTTTAGCATTAGTCGCGAATGCTTTGGCCGGCCGGACAAAAGCGTTAAAAAAAAAAAAAAAAAAAAAAAAAAAAAAAAAAAAAAAAAAACGCAATCAAATTGAAAAAAAAAATTATGAAAATTTTATTTTCGTTCTATTAAGGCAATTCTTTTAAATTTAAACATATATATTTAAAATCCTTTAAGAATGATTTTTCAATATGTATACACAGTCGATTTCCGTTAACGAGAATGCGCTTAACGAATTAATTTTAATATAAATTGTTACTAATACTTTTAATGTTTTTCCCACAGTCTGTGTCAAAATAAATTCAAAGATTTAGTTACTGATAACATGAACTATTCTATTAACGTATACAAAATTTTAATTAATCTTTAGATTCACATTAACGAAATTCGATTGGGTATAGAAATAATTCAGACATTTTTTCTGATGCATCAATAAAAACTACCTTTATACCTTAAACGACCATATAGAGCGTGAACCTTTGCGAAATATTAGACCTACTCCATTAAGTAGTGATAACGGGGTTTTATAGATCGAAACTTTTGTTGAAACCACGGAAACATTACATTTTGTTACCCTACTGAAAGTTTTGAACAGCTAAAAATTTCTTTAGATATTAGTATTTTTTCAAGAGTGTTTCACTGAAACAGTGGCGCAGCCAAGGGGGTGGTTTTGGGGTTAAAACCCCTCCCAGAGCTGAGAAAGATCGCTATAATTGCTGCTTATATGAATGAAATCCAAACTTAATATTTAAATGTTTTGGCGCATTTCGGAATAGGCCACTTTATTGAATCAGATTTCATTTAATAAAGTGATTCAATTAAATGGCGAAAATTCTACTTAAAATTGTGAAAGTGCATATTACATGAATCAGTTAAGTAAAAATTCGTTATTTGAACTAAATTACTTTTCTTAGATGCTTCATGCTAAAAAAATGATGATTTCCGGCCACACAGACGCTCTTTGAGTTTAAGTATTATACAGTAAATATTCTAAATTAGTACTGATTCTATTAAATGGCGATTCAAATAACCGGCAATCACCTTTATCAGAAACTCGAAACCCCCCTTAGAACCGAATTCTGGCTGCGCCACTGCACTGAAACATTTAAATGCTGGGAAAACCATCTAAAATACCACAATTGTCCAGATGTTTACACTTGAAAGACAAGGAAGTTTTAAATAACAATGAGTATTTTAAGCCTATTCAACAGTAAAAAAAAAAAAGTTTATCTAAATTTTTAAATAAATATTTATAATGGACAGCTTAAGCTCTTGTTTAGTTATCATCACGTCTTAATTATATAATTCTGCCAACAAGATAATTAAAAGAACATTTTTTTAATACATACATATCACAATTTAATAAGTAGTGTCGCAAAACACACAGTAGGAAATACAGGAACTATGAGTGATATGGGATGATTATTATATACAATGTATAAAAAAAAAGAACATTAAAAGAACAAAGTGATTCGATTCTCTGAAGGAATGATTAAAAAATATACAATGCATCACAAAAAAATTAAATAAAAATAAATAATGATTTAACGTCACATAGAGGACAAGTAAACAAGAATAATAATAAAAAAATTAGTCAAATATGGAATGCATTCTGGTAATTTCATTTGTCAAATTACCCGCATGGAACATAGTGCATTTTGTGTTGAAAATAGTCTTTAATTTCCGCTTTTTCTTTCACCAATAGATGTTAGATGGGGGAAATATGCAGACTAGAGAGATGTATAAATTTCAAATACGCCAAACTTTTCTTGAAGATGAGTCCAAAGTTTGCACTTTCTTCCTTTTCGTTTATGTGAAAATACTTATGAAACATGAAATTAGCACATTCTTTTCCAGTATGACTTCTTTGGTGGTGTAACGATACATTCTAAAAAGAGATGAAAGAGTATTTATAAAGCTGTCAAAACAAAAAAATTATTTGAAATTTTATTTCATGAAATACAGATCCTTCGGAATTTATAAATTTTAAAATATTTTTGAAACTCATCAAGATTCATTACAAATATGCATATAATTTCCAATTTACATCATTATTATTTTTTTAATCGCAACAAAATTTTCAGGTTTTTTTTAGTTTTCCTTCCTAATGGGTAGAATTTTTTTTTTAATTATTTGTCTATCAATAAAAGATTGTTTTAACCCTTTCGGGACCGAATTTGCTTCAATTTTGGGAGTGAAATTACTTTTACGTTAATAATGTTAATATTAGCTATCCAAATAGATTTACTGAAGTTTAATTAATTTTTCATTGTCTGAAATCTAACGAATGTAGTTATTTTGCGTACCATTCAAATCATTTTCATATGAAAAAAAAAAATAAGGAATAATTTTTTTCTATCGTTTGGAAAACATCAAATTACAACCAAATTTAACAGATATTACAACTTTCTAATATGTTTTGCGTTTTATCGCATGTGATTTCTTCAGAAAATTAACCAATATTTTAAATTCAGACAGGGAAATAAATGTCTAAAACAAAAGAATTGCCAACGATGCAAAGTGAATTATTACTAAAAGTGAAATCATAATAAGAAATGCGTAGACATTACTATCATTACGACATATTGATAGTAACAAAAGTAAATGTTAAGGCAGAACCTAATCCTCATATGATATCCTAAACTTATTTCACGTAATTAGTGCATACTTAATGGAGGAACGCAAAAAATTTTAGTCTCGATTTTAACGAAAGTGGTATCGTTAAAAAGATATCATCATGAGGGAGAAAAATCTCAATTGAACTACCCGTCGGAAATGAGCCGTTTTCGAGATATCCGATAATTTATGTCACGTAGCTAGGGCATACTGTTCTAGTGCACACTTATTCGGAGACCGCAAAAAATTGTTTTCTCGATTTTGATGAAAATGGTGTTGTTGCAAAGATATCATTGTGAGAAGTAAAAAACTCAATGAAAGTAACCATCTGAAATGAGCCGTTTTCTAAATATCTAACAATTAATGTTACTTAATCCAGTTTCCCAGCAGTATGAATTAGCAATGTGACACAAATTGTCTGTCGGATATCTCGAAAACGTCTCATTTGCGACAGGTAATTCCTTTGAGTTTTTTAATCCTCATGATGATATCTTTTCAATGTTACCACTTCCGTTAAAATCGAGAATAAAATTTTTTGCGGTCCCCCATTAAGTGTGCACTAGCTACGTGACATAAATTGTCGGATATCTCGAAAACGGCTCATTTGCGACGGGTAGTCCCATTAAGTTTTTTACTGCTCATGATGAGATCTTTCCAACGGTACCACTTTTGTCAAAATCGGTGACTTACACTTCTTGCAGTTCCCTAGTCAGTGAAAAGACCCGTACTATTAATAGCACGCCAGGCGTTTGCGATATTTATTTTCATTGGGTAATTTTTGCAAATGATGAATCCCCCCCCCCCCGTGCCTCCCTCTCATAGGTTATGGTCGTTAGAAAATCTACATCTATTGCTTTAAACCGTTACAATTCTGATTTTCTGCGACAGAAATTGTAAAATTTCCGAATTATGCTTCAATATGCTACAAAAATGGAAATTTTGGGGGTGCCTTCCGTGGGAAGAGGTCTTTCTAAGTGAACCTAAACCGTATTTATGCATGAAAATCCAAGGTTCGAAGAAAACCACGAACACTCCGAACGATTAAGCCAACGGACGCGACTGATTTCGAACCTAGTGCCTCCCTCTACCAGTTTTGAGGGCAGAACCTCTCGGTCACTGGTTAATTGTAAAGGACTTAATTATCGTTTGAGAGGTAGCGAGTTTGTAGGATATATTTCCACAACAGCGATTATTCAAAACTCCCAACTTCCAATGCATGGGTTGTTAAATCATAATTTATTTTCCCTTTCCTTGAACGACCTAAAAAACAACTAAATATACATTATTTTAAGTTAAAATTAGTAATTTCCTGGAAATGCCGAATATTTTCATGCCTCGTATGTCGAAAATATTACAGGAGATTGGAAACTATTTCAGATCTCCTGTATTATTTTCGTCATTTTATATTCATTTTAAGAGAATGTATCTTAAAGCAAGTAAAATTAATACTGGGTCATTCCGTGAGAAATGGACAAAATTTCCCGTACGTGATGCTTACATTTATTAACTTATCGTAATATGTTGCTAAAATTTAACCTATGCATTAAACTTAACAAAAAACTCTAAATTTTCAAATTAGCATGGTTGTTCAATTTGAGGCTATAATAACATTATTAAATCAACCAAAATATATAGAAAATCTGTCTCGCACGTCACTCAATACTAAGAAAAAGAAAGAATGCAATCAAAGTTCTACCTTTTTTTACTTCATAAATGAGTTTTTTCACTAATGTTTCCATCTTTCGATTCTTCCTCTGGCGGCCATAATGCAACACTCGTATAGACAGAATTCAGCGTCTTTAGTACCACTGAATGCTTTAAAGAATCAGGCTTCACCTGAAAAAAATATATACATGTATAATATATATAATCATAGTTTACACACACAACATACGATTTATTATTTGCATTTAGAGCTGCTTTTTTCTAATTTTCTAGATTTTAAAATTAGACAACTCAATATTGGTAACCCTCAACAGAACAATACAATTAATTTATTAAGAGTATAATATATCAATTTCAATAATTTGCTCCCTAACAACCAACTAATTATTTTGTTTTCCCATCGAATTTTCAGAGGGATTTAGAGAATAACAAACTGAACTACTCTGTCACTATTTCCATGACCCCCCCCCCCCCCCCAACACACCTACACACTTTTATTGGTACACACACACTTTTATTGGTTGAGTGGTAATATTGGCTAAAATATAGGTGATGTTGGTTAATTAATGGATAATTGGGGAGCATGTGGTTGAAAATAATCTATTGGCGAATTAAGTAAACAAATCTATTGAAAAACAATATTCTGAATCATGTACATCTAAAATTTTATTTTTTCCATACTTTTTAAAAATGTATAAAATTGTAAATCCAACAAAAGTAATCGAATGGAAATATTCTAAGTTCAATTTGAATTTCAAAGTTCAATGTTTACTTCAACTCAGACTAATTAATGTTTAATTTTGCAAGCGTTTTTCTTAAAACTGATTTTGCTACTTACACGAATTGTTAAAATAATAATAAATTAAATAATAAAATAAAAATCAATTGCGAGCAGCCCATTTCTTTTGCATATACAGGGTATCTCAGAACTTCGTGTACAAACTTTGAGGGGTGGTAGAGAACATCGTTTGGAACCACAATTACATAGGAAAGCATGGGCGGAAACGTCACCCTCACTTGTTAACCCTTTCACAGACAGTAATTTCTCTATGAAACTACAAATTTTTTAATACAAAATGAACATTGGTAATTTTAATATTATGATTATGATTATATTATGATTTTTCCATTTATTTTGTATGTGAATTGTTTCTCTTTCCATCTTTGCAAATACATCTTTCTGCAATTTCTGATGTCATTCCTATTTTTCCACATTTCAGCAATGGAAGTACTTTGTCCGTGAAAAAGAAATACAAAGAGACAATTATGACACAATGCAGGAAGCAGTGTAGAACGCTTTATTACACAGAAAAATGTTCAAGAAATGATTTAATTTAAAAATTATGTTTCTTTAAAAATTAGTATCATAGTAGTTATTAGAAATTGCTAAAATGTGGAAAAATATAAATGACATCAGAAATTGCGGGAAAATGTATTTGCAAAGAAGAAAAGAGGGACATTTCACATACATAATAAATGGAAAATCATATTAAAATACTGGTGTCAATGTTCATTTTGTATTAAAAATTTTGTAGTTAAGAAACTACTGTATGTGAAAAGGTTAAAACGTGAGGGTGACATTTCCGCCCATGCTTTCCTATGTAATTATGGTTCCAAATGATGTTCTCTACAGCCCCTTAAAGTTTGTACACGAAGTTCTGGGACACCCTGTATAAATGGATGGTCATGTCTATAATCGACACCTCTTGTTTTGTAGATTAAGAGGCCACTTCAATCAAGCGTAACGATCTGCTCCGTAATGCTAATTCCGTTAAAAAAAAATTATAAAGATACTGTTACATTCCAATATTTTAAAATAATAATAATAATTATTATTACTATTTTACATTTGATGGCTAAGATTGAACTGTACAAATGCCGTTTTTGGCCTTTTTTTATTGCAGATTATTATTATTATTATTATTATTATTATTATTATTATTATTATTATTATTATTTACTTTTGAAATCGGTTCCAAATATGAAAATATTTTCATTAAAGATATCTGTAAACAAAATCGAAAAAGTAAAAAAAGCCTTAAAAACAGCCTTTGTGCAGATTGATTTCAGCTTTCTAATGCAAAAACATTTTAAAATGTTGAAATCCGAGATATCTTTACAAATTTTTGGCATAGGATTAGCATTATGGAATGGGTCTTTTCACTTGACTAAAGCAGCCTCAAAAAGGCGATTTTTCCCCCTTGCAATTAAAATGACTCCTAACTTGACACAGTTAGAAAAGGCAATTCTAATCGTAACAAATAAAATGTACATATATTAATACACAAAGCAATAGTTGTAAGCTCTAGGTATTATTCTTTTATGCATATTTCTGAAAAAGGAGTAGTTTGTTAGTGTTTTTTAGAATGCGCGCAAGTAACAAAAACACAGTATAAAAATACTTAAAAAAAAGTTAAAAACAATAACCGTTACACGTTAAAAAAAAGTTTTAAACGACTGTGTAACCACGGTAGATTGTAGTCTTTCAATTTCAAATTCACTCACTTCCAGTTTGAATATTTTCATGAATTTTATTCTATTATGAATTATAAAACATTCCACCCGATTCAGAATTGTAAAAATATGAAATATGTAAAATCGATTTTTTTTAATGGTTAAACACCCTTTCTCCCAAATAATGGCTTTGAGAGTTTTAATATTCTTCACTTGTAATAGATATGCAGAATTAATTTTCCGCATCTTAGCAAATGACAATTCCGCCACAAATTATTTTACAGAAATCCGAATTCATGTTTTTCCTGATCTATTCGAATAAAATTCCTCGTGACATCGCTCTAAATTTCTATTGTGTAGGCATAGTTAAATATTCTATTTTAGATATAATAAATTATTCTAGTTTAAAATAAAATTCACGTTCATAATGATATTTATCTTTTCTTTCATTATTAAAATTATTTAAAAAACTTTTTAATACACAGTTACTCAGAAATTGTTAAAGAAATAGAAAAATTCTTTGTGCATAAATAAGGAAAAAAAAATCACTCTTAGCTTCGGTCTCTGAAATATTAAGGTTTGCTGCAAGTAGATTTTTAGAAACATAATTTTTTTTATTGGTTTCGAATCAAATATTAAATAAAAAGGCAAAGTACGAGTCTATACTCAAAATACATACAAAGAAAAGTTTTCGTATTTTCCGAACTTTTTTATCTTATTTTGAAATTTCTGATCTGCAGGTACCCTGTAAATGTGTGATTTTATATAAGATGAGAAAATGTATTTCTTTTGATATCCTTCCATAATAGTCTTTAAACTTAGTAACTAAAAATTACATCAGAATAAGTCTCAGCTATTATCTTCTCAAAAATATTTTTTTTTTTTTTTTTTTTTTTTTTAAATAACTAATTTAAAGGAAACATGCAATAAACAAAGAAACTTACCTTGGCTTGAATACAGAACAGGAAAACTATTGACGATACTACCCAGAATGCTCCGATTACAATAGCTGATATGCAAATAACTCTGAAAACTATTATTGGAGTTTGAACCCGAGATTTGAAATAATTGGCAAAGTAGAAGTCCAACGAGGCATCCTTTCAAATAGAAAATACCAAGATTACATTTGCAGAAAATATATGAAACAGAAAATTCAAAAAAGATACAAGCATAAGAACATAACTGAAAAAGGGGAAAAAAATAAAGAATAAATGAAGGGGAAAAAAATCTTACCTCGCTCATCCACATCACCGGGACAATGGCGTCTGAAACTGATTTTAGAACTCTGAAAAATAATGAATGTTTGTTTTATTTCTTAAATGAGTTACACATTTATATTATTAAATTTTAGTAACATTCAAGTATTATGCAACCTTTTTCCTTTTAAGGAAGATGTATATATATATATATATTTTTTTGGGTGGTGAAGGATATGACGGAAGAAAAACTTAAGTAAAATACCAATAGATCTAAAGTAACCAGTAACGTACTAAAAAGTAACTAATATATGCATATAAATTTAAAAGCTATTTCATAATCAGGGGCCTTTTCTGTCAGGTCCTCAAACATTAATCGCTTTTCGTAGTGTAATACATAGTTGCCAACTCTTCCGATTTTTTGGTCCGGAAAAATTTAATAAAAATTTTTGCCTTATTTAATCGGTGCATTACGGTGATTTCATACAGTAAAAATTACTATAAAATTTGGCAACTATGGTAATATATATGGTATATCAGAAAGAAATTCAAGCAAAAATACTCCCAGTGAATATTAGAAAAAAGGCCTAGGATTGACTTTGCCTGAAGTGATAAACTACAGGACTTTTGAAAAAAAGCCATTGCTTTTCTTGTAAGTAATAATATTTACCTATATTCTGGTAAGTTCCGAACAACGCCGTTTAACTGAACTCTTACTGCAGCATTGAGGACGAATCCCGTATTGGGCTCTATGTCAACCAATGTTTTATGCAATGACGATGATGCGTTTACGCCAATTACGCCTTCTTGTAACTTTGGATCAGCTTCGAAGAAATGGGGGAGACTAATCACATATGGAGCACCTAAAAAGCAGAAACAGTTGTCCTTGTTAAATGAAGTAAATAAAATTTTGTATCTATTTACATAGTAAAATACAAAGAGATATAAATTTAGATGAAAAAAAATCTAAATTTAACAGATTATTAATTTTAACACTTCGATTTGCTTAATACTTTCTCTAAGAATTCAAAAAATAATAATTCTGAATTCAAACTAATTTTCTTATACATTTATGGTGTGCAGTTTATTTTACTGCTTTATGTGTCTCAACGTGTTTACTACAGATAACGATCGGATCCTTAAAAGCTGTATTTTTATGATCAGTTTTTAGTTTATGAAAACACACAAATATATTGCAGACATAGGCATCGTGATGTTACAATTTATTAGGACTTAAAAGAAAGTTAGGCATTTGAGTCATTTATTATCATTAAATAAACAATGTGTGGAATTTTTTTTTTTTTGGGGGGGGGGGTTGAGGGGGGATACCAAAGCCGGGACGAATCAGAAAAAGAGAGACGGCCTGCCACACTTGCAAAAAAAAAAAAAAAAAAAAAAAAAAGAAAGAAAGAAAGAATCCCTGTCAGCTTGGTCTATGGGCGGAAGTAGATTTCGAAGATTTTTACTTCATTTCAACAACAAAAAATAAAAATATGATTAGAGATTACTATTTTTGTTTAATTTATTTTTGCTAAAATAATTGGTCCTATGAAAATCTTGTCAGTATAAAAGTTGTAGATATTATTGAGAAGATGTAAAATAAATTTAATTACATTTAATGGTTTAAGAATTGATGAAGTTATGGATTTTTGTCTTTTTTCACCCCCTTTTTTGTTTTCATTTTAAATTTTTTTCATCGGTAAGAAATAGTCCTATTAAAAACTTGTAAATACAAAAGTTATAGATAATTTTGAGAACATTTATAAAAAAATTTAGTTTGATTTAATATATTAAGAATTGGCGAAGTTATGAATTTTTGCACCCAAAAATTCTGTCTTTTTCGCCCCTTGAGCCCATTTTTAATTTTATCAAAAATCTGTCATGCATAAATTTTTGGCCTATTTTCTAGAAATATATATAGATAGATAGATAAACTTTTTTACTGATATTAGTTTTGGGATCTAGAGGTCATGATCGGCGTGGATTTGCAAAAAAATTTCAGAAATTTCAAGATATTCAGAAATGTCAACATATTTTCATTTTAAATCTCATTGTTGTGAATGTGGCTTATTTCGATGTAAAAAATACAACGATTTAAAAAATATGAAGTAATGTTGGATACATTTTACAACATATTAAAATTTCATAAAAATTGAAAATCGGTAAATTCCTAACAGTTTATGTTTAAGAATTATTTGCAGATATAAAAAGAATAATTACATTATATATATATACACACACTAACGAATTATATAAACTTCTTCGTTGGAAGTCTGTTATAGATTCAATCACAGTGCTATAGTTGCTTTTAGTGAATGATTTTGCATCTAGGTGTTGCGGGCAAATATTACAAAAATATGTTTCAGTACATTTGAAGATTGAAAACTAGCGCAGGATAGTTTATTCTCCATAAAAGAAAATCGAGTAAAACGGATATTGAAATAAAGCTTATTATGCTAAAGGAAAATGAGAATATTTTCTGGCATGGGCGTCGGCAGAAGAGTTCTTTTACCTCTAGCTGGATTTTTAAATTTAAACCATACTTTCCTTGTCTTTGACAACAGTTAAAAAAATAAATCTTATTCTTCTGAAGCGACATAAAACAAACGAGAGAAAATATTGAATTAAGAGTAAAAAAGTTTATGAACTGAGAATTTTTCGTCAGAAGCGCTTCTCTCTTCTGAAAGCTTTTTCTATCCGTGCTACGTAAGATTTAAATCTACCGTTTTGAAGTTTAAAACTTATCTTTAACAGGGAGTTGAAGGTTGCAAAACCTCCTTAAGAAAAAATGATACATAATATTGATATTTATTAATTACTAAAATTATGTATTGCAATGATATCTTTATTATTTTTCTCCCATGGAGAGTTCTCACAAACAAATCGTAGCTAGCCTATTCTTCGTTTTAGAAACGAATCTTTAATAAAATTTTTAAAGAAATCTCAAATTTGACAAATGGGGTTTTCTCGGACTTGCAACTTGGTGATCAGTTGCAAAACAGAGAGTTTTACAAACGGTATTTTGGTGAGGTTTGAAAAAATCACTACACTTAGGCAGCAGGACACAGGAACATTTGTTCTAGGATCTTGACCCTTCCTTAATTTCTTTTCTGTCGACACCCATGTTTACCAAAAGTTTGGCACTCAAAATGAAAGGAAAAAAATGTGACAAATTGTGGGTCTGAAATTGACCAACCTTTCTTGCAATTTAATGGAAGGATTCCAGAAATACAATGATGACCACTGCAGTAGCACTTATTATCAGGATTTTCCTCGCCAGTAGCGAAAACATTGGAAGGCAGCGAAAAGCGAAGAGTCTTGATTCCGTGAACTGTGACATCTTTTTGATACTTCAATGGTACAGACCTAAATAAAAATAAATTAGGATAGAAAATCAATTTTCTTTTACGTTAATTTATTTTAAATGGAGAATGAAGTTTAAAAAAAATGTATGATAAATACTACTATATTTTTTAAAATTTACAAAATATCCGTTTTAATTCGAACATTTTCTTTATAATAAAATGTAACAATTGAGCGAGACCGTTTGCTTAAGAGGTAAACCAGCAATATTTATATGTTCCACGTAATTTGTTTTTCATTGTGGCTGAATACAATTAGGCATACAAATTTTGTTTCAAGTATTACCGACTTCTGGGCCAAGCCAATGTTACCATTTTTAAAATTTTTACATCGCTGAATTTTTACATCAAATAGACAATCCGTATCTATATTTTTTCTGATAGTATTAAGCCAACATCTTTTATATTTGCGACATATTTTATAAAATTTTGAGTTGTCAAAATCCATAAATTCCATTGTAACCCGCAGAGCTTCTTTTTATGTGTTTCTTACATACTGGATGTTGGCCTGTTACTGGTAAGATTACATATTTTTCATAACTATATTGCTGCAACTGTCAAATTTTGTGAAAGACATATGTTTCTGAACTCCTCTGAGTGAAAATAGAATTTTGTTACAGTAAATTGCATGTCATTTTATAAGTAATATAGATAAACATTAAGGTATCCTAAAAGCAGGGTAATTCTTGTTTGTCTGTGCCAGTATCAGGTTTTTTTTTTTAATCATAATTATTTGCATTAAATAATTTATTTATAATAACTGTTTTAATTTATCTTCTAATATATGCTAATTGTATCCATCTTTGAATTAGACAATTATTTCTAAAATAAGGTAAGATCATTTTTTCCCAATATGACTAAGTCTATTAGGACAATAGAATTGCCTTCTGTTAGAAGTATAGTATTTATCTTAATTTTACGGAAGGATTATCACACATCATATTAGGAGGCAAGTTTCATGAAAACAATAGTTTTTAAAATATTAATCCAAACTTAATCATTTGCAAAAAAATTCATACTCAAAAACGTAAACCGAGATTTAAATTTACATGTAAATGGATATGTAGAGATAATAAATAAAATAATAGAAACTTACCATTTTATAAATCCAAAAAGGAAAGCAAATGAAACAAATTGCGGTTATAAGTTTTACAGTAAGACAGAAAAAATATATTTATAAACAAATATGAAACACAAACACATAGTACTTAATATTTAGTAACAGTTGTTTCAATTTAGTTTATTCACAAATTATTTCGATCTCGATTTATGCCAAAAACCCGAGTCGAACGCTCAAAACGCTCCATTTACATCGTCTACCTCAATAATCTAATTTGGAAAGATTGAAGTTGAAATTTCTCAACGGAGCAACGTAAACAAGCGGAAAAAGAACATTTTACAGTAATGCTAGGGTGCAGAATGAAAGTGCTGTATAAGATACAGAAGTTATAGTGTTATATAAAACAGAAGAGCAATATGTAAAGGTATGTAATCTGATAAATATGTATTATCTTCAAAGATACAATTTATACAATAAAATTATACACAAGATATTTCATTGAAAAAAATTGAACATCTCTAACCTGTTTTTAATCTAAACTAATGAAATTCAAAACCGTAAAATATTCTAATGAAGCAGTAAATAATTTTTCTAAGTTACACAGTCTATCTTTCAATAGCTGTTTTAAGTAAATACTTATTGTTTCTACCTTTTGCTTTTAAAAATTCAGCTTCAAATATAAAACATGGAAAATATTTGTTTAAGGAGGTGGTGGGGGACGGCGCGTCTGGAAACTAATAAAGGCCAGCCGAAGCAAAAGTTCTTATTTACAGAATGTCACAATCATACGCAATTCAGTGAACTCCGACTAAGGCGGAATTGATCGAGAGCGAGAAAATTTTCCGTATTAGACAATATTCAGCCTTAGACAATTTTTATGTCTATGGATTTGTGGGGTCTTGGAAATATTTCCGTGTTAGATTGATTTCCGTCTTACACAGAGTCGACTTTACTGTAATTTGAAAATTGCTATCAAATATATAAAAACGTCAAAAATACTAAATTTCATGATATTTTGAAAATAAATATCGGATATATATCATGATATAACTCAAGATATTCATTGGATATATCACAAACGCTGCTCGTAAGCTTTATAAATTAAACATTGAAGAAATTTTATTGTATATAACAAAAGGCGAAATATACTGAGTGAAATGGTCACACTGATAAGAAATAATGCATTAATAAAAGTCACTTAGTCAATCTGTAGCTTTTCAGCAACCTTCGAGTATCGAACTTCAGTATGAGAACGATACAACTCTTAAAATAATTTCATCATAAACGAAATGTACAACTTTCATGCAAATTTATATTTAGACTTATTGAAGGGTGTAGAATGTATTTATCGCACCAAAATTGGGTTATGATATTGAATAAAACAAGGTTTTGTTTTGAAATGTAGATGACCCTCTAAGCAAATTTTATATACATCATTTAAAAGTAGACTTTATTTCCAATCGTTTGATACCAGCAACTTTATTGTGCAATAATTTATTGCAAAGTTAGTAGGGATGTTTACCTTTTTTCACGAATGTACTTGGATTGTTTTTGTACAGTCCTGGTATATTAATTACTTACAGATTTTATACACACCACAAATTAAGCTGAACTTTAATACAGACAAAAACACACTTAAAACTAAGGAAATCACACCTATGCGGTCAGACATATGCGGTCATTATCTAGATTTTTGTATATCCAGTAGATGATTTTTATTTATATGCAGTACATATCTTTAGCATACTAAATGTAGTTGAGCTTTAAAATATACAAATTAAAAGACATTTAAGCAATTTGTGCTCATTCCCAGTAATACTTATGAATTCTTTTATCTACCTTTGAATATGTTCTGTATAATTTGTACAATATAATATTTATAATTTTTTTAAGCATGGAAGTTTATTCTGGAAGTGTAATTTGATTAATTTTAAGTGTGTTTTTGCCTGAATTATATTTCAAGTCAATATGTAGCGTGTATAAAATTTGTAGATAATATATAAAGGCTGTATGAAAAAATTCAGGTACGTTTCAGTCTATTGGACAAAATAACTAAAAGGCGAATTTTCAGACTAAACAGAATTTTAGCGTACTATGTAAAAACATACACAAATCTGTAGAGAATATATAGAGTTGCAAAAATAACTTGAGTACCTTTCCGGCTATATGCAGTAATTGTTCAGCTGGTTTTCAAATGTGCTATGTTTTCTAAAATGTTTACTTGGATATATCTTTAACTTATTAAACGGCGAAGTTTTGGTAAATTATTGTGGAAGTATAAGAAAATGTTTCTTAATCTATACTTGACGCATTATTTTTCTTTGGTTTTTACTATCTCGGCTAAAATTTTTGCCAGCAAAATTATAACCCTTGTTGGAAAGTATGTTACTCTTTAATGCTTAAAAAGCTATGGGGGAAAGAAGCATAAAAATATAAGCAAAAATGTAACATTATATTAAAAAAAAAAAAAAAAAAAAAAAAAAAAAAAAAAAAAAAAAACTAACCTGCACAAATTTGGATTAAATAAGGTCAAAGTCTCATTGCGGCTGATTCCAGGGGCATATTGCACACCATCAGTTCCAGAGATCTTATTACAACTATCAGAATCCCACCACTTTACAGAGCTATTAAAAGAAAAAAAAAATAAAACAGAGCGTTGACATTAAAAAAATCAATTCAAAAACTCAGCGCGTAAATACAAAGTTTGTCTGATTACACAATATAAGCATATATTTGATCTAGCTTTACTCAAAACAAATAATAATAATAATAAATACAAGGGAAATTGCATCATTGTTTCACTATAACTTCAAACAATTTAATTGCTTTATAATAGAAGAGATATGAAAAAAAGAAAACATTTTTTACAATCAAATAATAAATGTTTTTGTTGATGTACCTTTGATTATTCCACATTTGGATTGCTGCGTAGTCATTCAATCCTTGAACTCCACTCTTGATAGTAAAGGAACCATCTCCCACATGTTTTTTCTACGAATAAATAATACTCATATTTCATTTCTTCGATACTATTCCAAACTTAAAATTCAGTTTTACCAAATTAACAAAAAGTAATGCATTGTTTCAAACAAATGATTTCATAGAGTTTAGATAATTACCTCGTGTAAAATTCCAAAGGTATCGTTAATCAGCTTTAAAGGTAAAGTTAAGAAAGGCTCAACGACTTTCACCAGATCCGCTACCATTGGCTCATGGTAACCTTCATAAATGATCTCTCTAACTGTTTTGTGTACAAGAAGAGTCTCGTTGTAACTTTCAAATATTCCATTCATGATATCCACTACAAAGGATCTGAAGAATGTAGGTGCGTATTCGTCAACGTGATTAACCACTGCTAGCATTGGAGCATTCAGTGTGTATATCATTTCTTCCTGATCACCGGAGGATAACTCCTTTTCAAACACATAATCTTTGATGTCTTTATAGGAAACCAGTCCTTCTTCATCATTCCATTCGATATCTTGTTTCATCCATTTCCCTCTAAATGAACGAAAAAGAAAGAATGAAACAAAGGAGGAGGGGGGGGGGGGAGGTGAAGTATGATTAAAAAAAAAAAAAAAAAAAAAAAAAATAAGTTAGCTCTAATTGTAACGAATAGAATAAGTGAAACCTCTTAAGGCTCCTGTCCCTGCTATTGTAGATATTCACTAGCTAATTCTATTACTACTGGAAGTTATTTTCTAATACTCGATTACATTTCGATATTTTTAATTTTTTTTTGCCTTGGATAGATGAGATCCCTCTCCGCACCGCTTCTTTTTTACTTTTTTAATTTTGATTGCAGATATTTTTAATACAGTTAGCTTCACTTTCAAAACCGGTTCCAAAGATGAAAGTGTCATTTAAAAAATATCTGCAACCAAAACCAGTATGGAGAGGGACCTCAGATATCATATGCACAAAAAAAAAAAAAAAAAAAAAAAAAAAAAAAAAAAGTATTCAAAAATATTGAAATGCAAACGTGTTATTAGAAAATAACCTCCCCTTAAAAATAGCATTAGCTCGCGAGTGTCTTCGCTCGCAGGGACAAAAGCTTTAAGAAGTTTCTCAACTGAATGAAGGAAAAAATCAATAGTTTAAGTACTGATATCAGGAGAGTGTTTTTTTATATTAGTAAAATAAAACAAAGAGTATTTTCAATAAAATTTAGTTTTTTTCAGAAATTTAAATTGCTTTTGCACACTTTAAAAATTATCTAATAGCGTAAAAATACATATTTATCTGAGAAATTATTTATTTATTCCAGGACAAGAAATTTCTCTTTAAGGGGCTATTTCAGTCAAATGAAAAGACCCGTTTGAAATGCTAATCCTGTGAAAGAAATTTATAAAGATATCTCGGTTGCATTACATTACATTTAAATGTTTTTTTTTTTTTTTTTTTTTTTTTTTTTTTTTTTTTGCATTGGATAGTCGAGATTGATCTGAATGCAGGCCGTTTTTTATTTTTTCGATTTTGGTTGCAGATATTTTTATGAGGGTGCTTTCACTTTCCAAACCGGTTCCGAAAATGTATAATATCATAAAAAATATCATAAAATATCTGCAAACAAAACCAAAGTAGCAAAAAACGGCCTGCAGAGAGATCGATCTCAGCTATCCACTGAAAGAAAAAATATTTAAAGATATTAAAATGCAACCGAGATATCTTTATAATTTTTTCCCATAGGATTAGTATTAGCGAACGGGTATTTTCATTTGATTAAAGTAAAGAAGAAATTAAAATAGGATATAAAGAAAGACATTTCCAGCACAGAAATAAAATAATATAAATAAATAAATAAATAAGCATGCTTTGAAAGGGAAAATGGGCGGAAAAACAAAACGTTTTAAGCGGGATGTAATTTTGAACTAAACTTCTTAAATGAGTTATTTTAAGGTTGTAAAAATAAGAAAAATGGGAATCGAAAATGTAAACGTCTTAAATGGGAAAATCTCTTAAGTGAGAACTTCTTAAACGGGTTTTACTGTACTCTAAAAGTTCTAGTAAATACTAAAAATGTAATTAACATGCCAAGCGTATTAACATTGTAAACTTCTATTTTAACCTCCTCTCAGTCTCAAGATAAATATTACGAGGGACCATAAAAAGCAGTTTAAAATTACTATAAAATATCTCCAAAAATGTATCAGTTAATACATCGATGCTTATGATATGCATGCATTTATTTAAAAAGTTTAAAAGTTATTTTAAGAATTCTAGAAGGATTTTAATTAATTTAAAGAGTGTTCTTTAGTGTCGCGTCCAAGCGTGTTCAGGACTGAGGAGGATAATGTTGTTTGGTAAATAATTGAAATAATTAAAAGAATCGTTAAATCAGCAAATACATTTCGTAAAAAATTCTTTAAGTAAAGAGAAACTCTTGTAATTAATCGCCCGTTACTATGATATTTTTCAGGGTAATAGCAATAGAACTTTTTTTTTTACCTAAAAACGTATGGTCCAAGTTCTTGTAGAACAGGCTTGTGTCCTTGATTAACAAATTCCTCTGGATTCGTTATGTTGAAGATGAATATTTTTTGAAATATAGGAATTGGTACATCTTTCCAAATGTCAAAAAATTCGTTTCCTGGCTTCAAAATGAGTTCCTGAAATCAAAAATTGTGATTACTAAGCTATCTTTAATTCATAAAAATAATAAGAAATATATACTCATTTATTCAAAATGAAGGGACAAAGTAGTGAATAAAATGTATACTCACAAAAATGTAAAAGTGTTTGTGTATATGTTTTCAATATTGTAATGCTATTAGAATCTTACATATTACATTAAAGAGAGCACCATACTTTTGTCAGTTTGTTTCTTCTGCGCGTAATTTTACATCAATAAGAAAGAAAAAAAAATATTGTTATTGCAAATTTCAAGTAATCATATTTGCACTTACAATTCAGAGAAATGAATGTTGTAAAAATTAGGATAATATCTATTATACGTGTGTTTTAAGAACTAGTTTGAAAGCATGAAAAGATCATATGAAAAGATTTTGTAGATTTAACTTTTACAAAAACTGGTTTCATGAAAATACACTTCAGAATTGAAGCAAGGCCTTTAAAATTTAAAAAAAGAATTTGATTTCATAATGTTACAATTAAAAAATAAACATAAAATAAAATTATGTTCTCACTTAAGCGCAATAAATTATTTTCCTTATATAAGAAAAATAATTTATTGCGGTTCAGTGCAAATATAATTTATTCTTCATTCTATTTTATTAAACCTCAAATTAAGCTACGAAAATATTAATTTTATGCTTATTTCATTAGTAATTTGTAGCCATTAATTAAATAAATAAAAATGTTCGTCCTTTCCTTTCTTTATATGAGAAAGGAATGCAATTATAATCTTTAATTATGAAATATTTTGATGCATCAGTGATTCAATGGCAATGACATTGTTCAAATCAAAAACCACGAAACAGTGTTTTTTATTAAGCTACTTTTAAACAAATGTTCATGATGGTATATGATTAAATAGCAATACAGTTATAATGACAATTTATAACATTAATAATGGTAATAAAGCAAGATTTTTTAACCTTTTATTTTTTATTTTAATTTATAAACAAATGCAGGATATTTAAATCTATATTTTTATTTTGTTTGCAGGTTATATGATAGTATGCTTTTTTAGAAGAATGCCTAACATTTGTTTGTGTTTTTCTACGTGCATTAAAGCATGAAAGCTAAAAAAGTACAGCAGTCCACAGCTTCAATCAAACTATAGCACATGTATAGCTTGTCGATCGGCATAGGACTGAACTTCAAGTTTGTGGTAGCCATGTTTGATTTTGTTTGAATGATAATATAGCGTTTTACAAACTGTGGAATATGGGATACGGAACTCGTGGCCGAGACATGTGTGGATGACTTTGGGATAAACGCAACAAATTCTATTCTTTATGCATCCATTTGGTGTTATTGGAGGCCTTCCTGAAAGATTTTCCTTTTCAACGTGATCAATTTGCTTTAATTTGTTTATTAACACTTTAATATTTACTCTGGTATGGGCTGAATATCTACATTTACTGGAGAAATCTTCTTACACTTATTCATATGTTAATAATGCAAGCAATCGCATACAATTGTTATTTCTTTTATCACGTAGCTTGCAAAAAATTTTGATTTAAAAGGTAAGTCTTAAAAACGCATAGAGAATTTTTAAAAATCCCTGTATTGAAATGAATGCGCTTTATTATTGAACTATTGTGGAAGTATTTGATTCTTGTGTCCAGTATTAATAAAAATAACAATGCAATTTATGTGTATTCCGTTCTTATAATGGACCTGTTGTTGCTGTGAAAGAATAGGCCCGTTATATAAATAGAAGAAAAAAAAAGAAAGGTTTAGCGGGCATAATATATAAGTGGCCGGTTTGAGAATAAATTTAACATGCATTCGTAAAATTCTTTACTTTCGAAGAAATTCTCATCTGAAAGACTTGTGAATGTAATAACAGCTCTTTTAAAAGAAACGAAAAAAAATATTGCAAATTCTTACTGCTTTCTTTTGTTTATCACTATTTCAGTTCAATACTTTTTGCCACCCTCACTTTCTCCACCTAAAGATTTCAACAAGTTTTTAAAGTAATTTAAAATCGCAGCAATGTTTTACACTGTAAAAAAAAAAAAAAAAAAAAAAAAAAAAAAAAAATCCGTTAAATTTACGGCAAAAACTGCTGGCAGCAATGTTGTCAGCAGTTTTAGCCGTAAAAAATTGCAGTAAAATTAGATGTAATAAAAAAATTCAGATCTGAATTTACTGCAACTTTTACGGGAAAAACTGTTGACAACATTGCTACCAGCAGTTCTTGCCATAAATTTAACGGATTTTTTTACAGTGTACCTTTTTCTATTTATTTACATGAGCATAAAATCAGCATAAAGCTTATTCTCTTCCGGAATAATAATTATAAATAAATAATAATAAAAATGAACTAGGGTCAATACTATTGAATACAATTACGTGATTTCACTATAAGCCATTAATATAAGGAACAAAAACGTGGTTTATTATGCACGATACTGACTCGTGTAATTTTTCAAGTCGCATTCACGCTATAGTTTTCTTCTAAGTTACAAGTATAGAATAAAATAAATGCATGGGATATCAAACAATAGCTGCAATTTTAAGCTTCATGAGAAAATTTTGAGCTATTTTAATTCTTGGGAATTACCGTTCTCGAAAAGGCAAAGAAGAATATTATTATTAGTTTTTGTATCCCGCTCTCAAAAAGAAATTAAGTTTGAAGGTGGTTGGTTTTTCTAACACGCTATAGGATTAATATTATTATGGTAACATTTGGGATTATTTAACGCTGAAATTTATCTGTTTAGCTCCATAAAACTGTCTGTATTATTTCATATGAAATTATGTACAAAATGTTAACATTTCACTCATTTAATATTAGATTTAAATGTCTGCATAAAACTGATGAATCGTTGCTTTTTCTTTCCTTCATTTATAACGAAATTTTTACATTCCTTTGAAAAACATTAAATAATTTTGATAAGCTTAAAAAAGAATATTTTAGTTTCAATACTTTATGGTAATATTATTACTAATTAAAAATGCTGAAAAGATATTCTTAATTTTGTTTATTTTTAAATAGTTTTAGCTTTTAGTCATGGTTTTTAAGGTTTCATACTTAAACAGTGACAATGGAACCATATTATAAGATCACTTCTGTGTCTATCTGTCACAGCTACTTTACTCGTAAACAATGAAACGTGGAAAATTCAAAGGTGAAGTAATAAATTCTTTTAAACCACATAACTTACTGATTATCAAACATCCACAAATATACTTAAGAAAATTATAGGGGGATTAATTACGTAACTTAAAAGAAAAAAAATCTTATATTTGCATGTCGTGTGAAAGCTTTAGTAACGCAGAACTCAAAACCACATTTCTTTAATTTTAGCATTTAATTGAGGGGGGGGGGGGGGGGATAACTGAACACAGTGGTAACTTGAAATATCCGTTCTAATTGTATTCTACCGAAAATCTAATCACAATTGAGCATTTATAGCTAATAATCTCAGGTAAAATTTTCTAGGTGTGAAGAAATTTTCATATTGTTTCTTATTTACGTCTTAATTTATAGTCTAGGGTCAAGGAACATGTTAAAGTATAGTTTATCATCTACTTAATAATTTCTCAATATGAAGAAAACAAGGTGTCGGGTAAACCCATTGCGTAAATCGCTTATGAAGTCATTAGGGAAAGCTATGGTTATTATATAATTTGGAACTTTTCCTGTGAGTCTCGCATTCACGACCTCTAATAATGGGTATTCTGCAATTTAGCTCTGTTATTTGTTCAATACGAACGATTTAGTTTTACGGTATTACGTCATTATCTTGTCGGATGCCTTTAAAATGAGGTTCAGAGAACTATCCCCAAGTTATGATGAAATATTGTTAATCAATACTTTTCATCGGGGTCTTTGAACGATGAAATGTGATTAATTTTCTGAAAATGATTCGGACTATTTTAGTACAAAATGGTTTTTAAAAGTGTTCTAAACAAAATATTCTCAAGATAAATATTTAAAAAAATTAAATATTGTAAAAATTAAATACCCTGGAAATAATTTGAGCATATATCTAATGTATGAATTCACTATTGTCATTATTCGTTTAACGCATAATCCTACTTCATGCACAAAATGTAACTGAAGCATTATAATTAACAGAATGAAAGGTTATTTGTTTTGTAAACATTTTTTGGTTGCTACACATCAATGAAATTAGCTATATTGAATATAGAGACACCTCAGTGATAAAAGAATGAATATATTTCTTTCTTTTTTGTGTGTGTATGTATGTATGTGTTTAGTATTTAATATTTGTCTAAATAAAAATATTTATTTTTTAAGGATATATATAAAAGGGGGGAAACTCAAAAATACGTTTTCGTAGTAGCATTTATTTATTTCATAACAATACAAACTAACGTTCGAGTATACTTTAGCAATTTTTTTTCATAAAAATTAAATGCAACTCCTTTTATGAATAATATCTGTAATAGAGTTACGTGCCAGAAAACGGGACAAAAATAATGTCGGGCAAAGAGTACTAAAAAAAGTGGCCACTAAAGTTTTTCTGCCAGCGGCTACTGCATTCCCCCCCCCCCCAAAAAAAAAAAGTAGTAGTACTACAAGAAAATTTCTAGGCAACTGGAATTTCACGAACTTTTCTAGTAACCAATACAGCTTCTTAAATAACATTGCTAATTAAACTTAGTAAACAGTATATAGACTTCCACATACTAAACAATCGCTAATGGAAAATACAGATGCTTTTTTAATATGAATACTTAGAAATGAGTAATAGTATTGTATTATCATAGATGCTTCTCTTGTGTTTTTACTAAGAAATAATCCAGTAGTATTACGGATATTTTTCTCTATACTTTTATTACGACATAAAATGACACTTTCTTGGCACTGTGAACATTAACTGATAACTTCATTTTAATATTTTAAAATTTTTTACAATTTATAACCATTATCAAAAGGATTTGATCATTCTTTGATTCCTCTTTCTCTTCAGAAATCTTTGTTTGAGTAACTAACACTTTGTGACACAGGAAAATTAAGCCCAGTGGCGTAATGGTCAGCGCATCCAACTACTAACTAAGGAAGTGGACGAAGTGTGAGTCACTGATTTTGACAAAAGTGATATCTTTGGAAAGATCTCATCGAGAGCAGCAAAAAACTCAATGGAACTATCCGTCGCAAATGAGTCGTTATCGAGATACCCGACAATATATGTGACGCAACTAGCGCATACTTAATGGGTCACCGTAAAAAATTTTAGTCTCGATTTTAATTAAAGTGGTTTCGTTGAAAAGATATCATCGTCAGGATTAAAAAACTCAATGGAATCACCCGTCGGAAATGAATTGTTTTCGAGATATCCGACAATTTGTGTCACATTTTTAATACACCCTTCTAGGAAACTGCATTAAGTGACAGAAATTGTCGGATATCTCGAAAATCGCTCATTTCAGATGGTTTGTTCCTTTGAGTTTTTTACTTCTCAAAATGATATCTTTGCAACGACACCATTTTTATTATAATCGAGAAAACATTTTTTTGCGGTCCCCTCTTAAGTATGCACTAGAACAATAGGCACTAGCTACGTTACATAAATTATCGGATATCTCGAAAACGGCTCATTTCTGACGGGTAGTTCTATTGAGTTTTTTCTCCCACATGATGATATCTTTTTAAAGATATCATTTTCGTTAAAAACTAGACTAAAATTTTTTGCGGCCCCCCATTAAGTGTACACTAGTTAAGTGACATAAATTGCCGGATATCTCGATAACGGCTCATTTGAGACGTGTAGTTCCATTGAGTTTTTTACTGCTCTCGCCGAGATCTTTCCAACGATATTACTTTTTTCAAAATCGGCGACTTATACTTTTTGCACTTCCCTAGTTAATGCAGTTTCCTAGAAGTGTGTATTAAAAATGTGACACAAATTGTCGGATATCTCGGAAACAATTCATTTCCGACGGGTGATTCCATTGAGTTTTTTAATCCTCACGATGACATCTTTTGAACGATACCACTTTAGTTAAAATCGAGACTAAAATATTTTTACGGTGCCCCATTAAGTATGCGCTAGTTGCGTCACATATATTGTCGGATATCTCGATAACGACTCATTTGCGACGGGTAGTTCCATTGAGTTTTTTGCTGCTCTCGATGAGATCTTTCCAACGATACCACGTTTGTTAAAATTGGTGACTCACACTTCGTGCACTTCCCTAGTAAGTAACAGATCTGGAATAGGTAGCGCTCGCTCATCCTTTCAAAAATTCGGGGTCGAAATGTGCACCAAATTTCCCTGTAAACTAAATATTGAGAGCCCAATATCAGTCTGATCACCCGACCAGAACATATGCTTTCTAGCACCTCATTGCCCACGGTCAAGAGAACAGGGTGGGACACTAGGAACTGATTCTAAATGATTCCTAAAGCCATAGGTCTAGTTTTTAGATACAGCAAAATTAGCTTCTTGAATATGTATCCTTTTAGATATTTTTTTCAAAATTGACCTGTTGTTTGAATAAGAAAATGGATACATAATAAGAAATACATACGTATTCCTGTTTCGTTTTGGTTGATTTGATCATTACTTTTTATATAATTATGGATCCCTTTTTAAACAGATAATTTATTGTACTGAATCAAAGAAAATCTATTGTGCTTCTTCATACAAGAGTATAAAATCTGTTCCAGGGATCCAAAAATCTCTGAATTCTTCACCAAAAAGGGGAATTTCTTGCGCCGTTAAAAGGAAAAAAGAAAAACTGTAGATCTGGTAAAAGGTTTTTGACATTAAATCTACCAGAGATGTGCGTGACTCACATTTTACGCATTTTGTGTTTAAATAAAAGTTTGAACCGTTATTTTTCCTACCTGAGTTGAATACGAATTTTTATATTTATGAAATTAATTGCTATTTATAAAGACTAGTCCAGGATTCATCTTATTTCTCTATTTCTGTATGCACATTTGCACCCGACAAATTACATCAATTTATTTAAACTTGTTATCACAATGTTAAAAACAAAGCATAAATATATTTTTCAGAGATGAACAACCAACAAAATATTTAAGTAGTATTTAATGAATAACTTCTTTTTAATGCTGAACCTTAGGAACTCAACAATGAAGGTCAAAATTTTAATATTATATTATATAAGGTGAAAAAATGACTGAATTTGTATTTTTTTATTACCTTGTAAAGGAAAGTTTGCATGATACGAGTCATTAACTTCTAAAACGAAATCAGTAAATGTCCAATGTTTGTTTACTGTTTATATGGTACTTTATTATACTAAAAATATATCCTTTACGGACATAAGGACACTGCATTTTGCAATTATGGATAATATTCTTCCATTTTCCCATTAAATATAATGCTTTACTCCACTAGTAACATCTCAAATACGATTATAAAAAATTAAACTTTATTCAAAATTGGACGGGTTACCCTAAATGGCTTAAAAATTTAAATCTAATACAACAGAATATCGATTTTTGAACTGCGTTTACATTCTACACAACGAAAATAATGAAAAGTAAAACATTCATATTAAAAATTTCGTAATTATCTGAAGAGGGAGAAAAGTATGGCTAGGAATTTTTGAGATGCATTTTTCTATGCTTTATAGTTTAGGATACATTAATAAATTTTTAGATTGATATTAATGAAAATAAGTCATATGTATTGTATTTACTTTCGATACAAAGTTTAAATGCTAATTTCTAAATATTCTTTCCATTTTACAACTATGGAAATGATATTTTGTTGCTGTCGCTAGCAGAAAATATATAATTTGCAATGGCATTTTAGGATAGGTTTACCGATTTGTATTACGTCATTTTAAATTTTAGTTGTATTCATTAAAATCAGCAGACCAACTATCCTTCCCTTACACAATGTTAAAAGATTTTTTTAAAAAATATATTTATCAGAAATTTTAAATAATAATTTGACTAACGAATTCAAAAATATGTTTTTCAAGCATATTTATCATAAAATAATTGTAATATTGATTTTTTTTTCTCATTATTACCCTCACATATAGTTCCTAGATAGCTGAAAGTTTGAATAAACTGCTTTTGTTGATTTGTAAAATACAGGTTCAAAAAATCATTTATAGTGTTCAGTGTAATTTTACTAATAAATCTCAGAAAATCCCTATGGTGTAATTAAAAACTTTTAGAACAGCGAGTTAAGAATTAATATGCAAAATGTCTTTTGCATCGCTCTCAGTAATAAAATAATTAAATACCCCTATTTTACGAGCAATAAAATCAAAAGAATGCTTGAATACTTTTGAAAAACCCATATGACTATTAAATAATAAAAATATATATACTGCTGAAATAATAGGTACAGATATTCAGGAAAGGAGTAAAAACATATGCCCCAATATTTATACTATAACATTATGCGGAACGTAAAGAAGAAATAAAAACAAAATTAACATTTTTATGTGGCAGAAAGTTAAAATATCCTCATTTTGAACATTATTCTCCTCAGTCCTGATGAAGCTTGAAGGAGACACTAAATAATACATTTTAAACATAATTAAATGCTTTTAGAATTGTTAAAATTACTCCTAGACTTTTTAAATGAATGTGTGCATGTCATAAGCATCGATACATTCAAAGATGCATTTTTGGAGATGTTGTACAGTAATTTTAAACTGATTTTTGTGGTTTTCCCGTAATATTTGTCTCAGGACAGAGGAAGTTATTGACAGGAACAAAAATACAAACAGAGGTTACATTAAAATGCCAAGTCAGTATGCGTGGCTGACATTTTTGAAAATTGTGGAAAAAAATAAAATCATATGTAATAATCACTTAATTAGACTTATCCCATCCCAATTATTCAAATATAGTAATGCATTTTTTATGAATGACTGAATTATTAAGACTGAGTCATTAAGAGCAACAATAAGTGGGTTACTATATAGAAATTATTAAATTTTACATTCTATTGACGTAAATCTTTGGGAAATATATTGAGGAATAATTAAGGAAGACTGGCTCTTTGCTCCATATTCTGATTATGTCGCCACAACCAATCATTACAGTATTGTTTCCTTAATTTCAGAATAAAAGATCATTTCTAAGAACAGATGAACAATGTGTCATAGAGGAAAAGTAGGAACATGCAACATAAATCAAGCACAATTCTTTTGTGCATTTTTCAGATAGCGTAAAGCTATATAGAAATGATTTTAAATTTGGAAATTATGATTTAAAATCTAAAAGTACCAATACTGGAACACTGTATTGATATACAATCAGCACTATTTTGAGTTCTTTTTTAATCAGTAACCAGATCTTGGTATTTATGGAAAAATACTGTTCAAATTCAAGTCAGTTTGTGGAAAACAATTGGAAGATGCCACTGTATAGTGCCATTTAAAATATCTCTAGAATTATCTTCATTTCATCTTAGAATTAATATTACATAGGTGGAAATACGTAGGTTCATAGAGGATTTAATAATTAATAATCGCAATATCTATTAAAGCCGAGGTCAGAAAACACATTTCGGATGGGGGATTTAGGGTTCAGAATTTTATTCTTGTCTTATATTAGATTTGATTTTTACAGAGGTGATTCTGGAAGAAATTTTTTTTTTCGGAAATTCGCATCGCATTTTCGGAAATTGGCGGGGGGTCATCAGTCCCCCCCCCTCCAGCGATCTTCGAACAAAATCGGCGTTTTCCCGCTATCTTCAGGCGAAATCAGCAATATTTTAGCAAAATAGGCGATTTATTGCGATCTTTTGCCAAAATCGGCGGTTTTTCCGCGATCTTTTGACGAAATCGGCGTTTTTTCGACGATCTTAAGACAAAATTTGCTTTTTTACGCGATTTTTTCTCGAAAACGGCATTTTATTCCCGCGATCTTTTGACGAAATCGGCGTTTTTTCCGTGATCTTTTGATGAAATGGGAGCATTTTTTCAAATATTCTTTTGACAAAATATTTTTAAGCGATCTTTTATCGAAAACGGCGTTTTTTCCCGCGTTTTTTTAACGAAATCGGCGTTATATCCGCAATCTTTAGATGAAATCGGCGTTATATCCGCAATCTTTAGACGAAATCGGCGTTATATCCGCAATCTTTAGACGAAATCGGCATTATATCCGTAATCTCTAGACGAAATCGGTGTTTTCCCGCCGTCTTCAGAAGTAATCAGCGTTTTATGTGCGATATTTGGTGAAATTGTCGTTTTTTCCGCTATCCGCACAGGAAATTCGCGTTTTTCATCGATCTTTTGACAAAGTTCGTTTACAAAAACATTGACAAAATCGTCGTTTTTCCACGAAATATTGACGAAATGTATGCTATTTCAGCGATCCTATCACGAAATTTGCATTTCTACGGAATTGTTTTTCCTGCGCACAAAACCGTACAAGTTGGCAACTATGCTGAACTGATAACCCAATTTCAAATTTTCGGAAGAGGAGGCCTTAAATTTTCGGAAATTTCGGAATTTTCGGACGAGAATCACTCCTGTTTTTACTACTAGGCGAACATAGGGGACTGTTAAGGTATGTGCCTATTTTTAATTCAACTTTTTTTTTTTTTTTTTTTTTTTTTTTTTTTTTTTTAATATGAAATTTCTATTAAACAAATGTCTTTTTATTGAAAACAGAAAATAAAACTTAGAATTAAAATAAAATTAATGAAATTTTAATTAACTTTTTCAAATTTAGGCAATATTTAGTCAAATTTTAGCAAAGAATTGCATTTATGCTATTCGACATATTTCACTTTTTTTTTCAATAGTATATTAGCAAACCACTTACCTGTGTTATGAAGCAAAAGGTTTGCAATACCATCTAAATTTACTAACACATACCGAATTATGAATATAAAACTTGATTTTATTTTTTTTAATGTATTTTTCAATAAAAACAACTCGTAAATTTGCTTTTATTTTGCTTTATAATATACCAACAGATGAGAAGAACCTCTGACTAAATTTTATTTCAGTATCTTAAAAAAGCATTACGAAATGGAGTTTCTTGTATACTTAAACAATGAAAGACTCAGTTTTCTAGAAAATGCAAATTAAGATTTCAATATAGCATAAAAACTTATGTGTAAAGGTTTATATTTTGAGATATAACTTTATTTCTAATTATCAGTGAACCAAAAGTAAAGCATTTTTGGAATCCTAAATATTTAAACTTTAAAATAACAACAACAATAATAATAATAAACGAAGAATTTCGCAAAAGCGGCGTTTTGAGAGTAGGCACATACCTTAAGAGTTACGTTAGGTAAGTTTATTATGCTTTAAAGTGAATTCAAATAATTTAATATAATATAATTATAAAAGATAATTTAAGCTTTTTTCACTGCGAATAAAATTATAATTTCATTCAGATATCGCTTAGCCGATGTGAGTTTCAACCAAATTAATATTTGACATTCTTTTACCATGTTTTCAAATATTTTACTGCAAAAAATGCCTTGAAGTAAACTACGTCGGAATAGCTAAGTTTGTATGATATTTTAACTAATTTTCATTTCTCATTCAAGGAAACTATGAAGAATTTTAATGATTTCTTGAAAACTGCAATTATTTGTTTTAATGTACAAATGGAATCAAGCAATGACGATATGCTAGCAAAGAAAGAATTTGTTTTTTGAATCTGGACTTTAGCTAATTTTTTAATCTTTACCATCTTGACAGATATTTAGTGACATAATTATAGTCATCCTGAGAAAAATCAATGAGTAAAGAATTTGATTTAGTTAATTTTCGAATCTTTACCATATTCATACATATATAATGACATAATTACAGTCATCCTGAGAAAAATCCTGATTAAACTCTGGTGGTCCTCCGATTGGCTAAGGCCTTGATATGTATGCGTAGCACACATATCAAGGTCATACATCAAACAAGGTTATAAATTATAGGTAACAACATACATCAAGGTTATGCATTATAGGTTTGAATAGTTAAAACTCGAAATCAAGCGGTTTGATCGTGATTTAAACTATTCAATCTATATAAACTGCTTTCTAAATTTCCCCCAAAAATATATATAAAATTAAATTTAATTTAAAAATGCAATTTTTTTAAAATATATATTTTATTGGATAATAATGTAAACGGAAACTATGTTTGATTTTTAGAAAGTATTTTTCCATAAATACCAAGATCTGGTATTTACTGGGTTACAGAAATACTAGTTCGATGTAAAGTAAATGTTGGATGAGAATTAAGAAAAGAGGGGGAAGAATGTCTTAGAAAATCAAGTGATCTGAATTGAATATTACACTCTCGCATTAACAAGGAAGTATTGTTTCAATGATCAGAAAAAGTAACACTGAAAGTGAAATTCCCATAACAATAGACAATGACTACGGAACTAACATTGCTGTGAAGTTCTGTCTTACTGTGTTTTGTGGAAGTATTTGACAATTGTTGCAGAACGAAATATATACCTGAAAAGAACTCCAATTCTTTTTCTATCTTCTTCATGAAAGTATATTCGAAATACTGATTGTTATCTTATTATGCATTACAAAAGAATAATGTATTTAATACTATAGCAGAGGCATTTTATTTTTAATGCACATTTATATAGCCCTACCGAGTTTAAATTAAGAATTTTATTTGAAATTTCATTACTCACTTTTAGTTATCGAAATTATTTTTGATAAAGTTGATTTAAAATTAAAATTAATGGTTAGAATTAAAAAAAATATTTTTTTTCTATTCATATATTATTTATACATATATTTTAATAATTCAGACAGATTGAAGAAAAAAATTTCATCAATTACTATATGCAGTGCTTGATGCTTGCAATTGTTTTTTCTTTAATTTTGCATTATTTATATTTAGTTTTAGAATAATGTCAATGAATGAAAGCACTAACAAATTACTACCCAGATGAAGAACGAATGCGAAGAGATCAAATAAAATACTCCCTTAACATTTGACACTGGCATCGGTGGTAAATTCTTCAGACATGTGATGTCTTAAAAGTTTTTTAAAAATATATTGAATACATTTTTTTTTTTTTTTTTCAGAATTCTCATAAAATATTTGAAATAGGTTTAAAAGTTTCTTTTGATAAAATGAAAGGGAAAAAAAATGTTGCTATCTTTGCGCAATTTAATGAAGCATATATTCTTAAATATATATACTCGTATTGTGAATTTATTAATATTATCAATCCCATAACTAAGATGTAGTCAATATTTATTTATAAGGAAAAAAAAAAAAAAAAAAAAGAACAGAAACAGACACCGCTCCACGCAAATTGTGGTGTCCTTCACAAAATTTCGTTTCATACAAAGAACAAAAGTCTTATCACATGAGATTTGTAATTTCTAAAGAAAACATGCTCACAGAAAGAAAAAACTTTAAGGGGCTAATTCTGTCAAGCGAAAAGATGCGCTCATTCAATGCAAATCCTATAGAAGAAATTTATAAAGATATCTCGGATGCATTTCAATATTTTAATACAATTCTTTTTGCTCTGGATGCTCTATATGTACGCATGTAACGCGATAACTCACGATAAAAATTTCCGATTTATTTCAAATTTTGATATAGGTTTATTGTGATACGGCACTTTCCTGATTAGTTAATTAGTTTTAGGAGTTCATTGGAGAAGTATAAGGCCACTGTTAAGGACTATTTAGAAGTTTCACCTTGACTATGAATGTCTACGTGATTAACTTTTACCTAGTAAAGAGGGGACAGTGAGGCAGAGTAAAACGATTCCATTTTGATAACTGAACAAATGTCCAGTGGGCAACACTTCGTATTTCGAAACAGGAACAGGTTATAAGGGAACTAATGTCTAGAGCACGGGGAATCTACCCCCCATATTACATATACTTTCCAAACTTGTTTGGCACAAAGACCCCTAAATAAATAACAAAACAAACAGATTCCAGGTAAGGTGAACAAACAACTGACAAGCTTCTGCAGAACGGAACCTAAAGATTTTTACAAGCCCCAAGGAAGGTTTATGAAACAAAAGATGTCTACAATGGAGTTTCTTTGACACACATGTATATAAAGTATGAATATTTTAAAGATAAGAATTGTTCTAAAAAAAAAAATAGCGAAAAGTTCAAGAGGATGAAGTTTGATTCAAAAAATAAAACTGTAATTACAAATATTAATGGGCGCAGTTAATTGAGTAGGGGGCGGAGGGAAGAACCATTTCAACTCTGAATTCTGAAAGGGGTGGGGGGAGAGGAAAGAAAAATTTATTATTCACATGTAACTTAAAATAACTCAAAACAAAAAGAAAGAAGAGCTAAGAATCTTTCTCACCATTTGAAGGTCAAACAAGTTTTTTCTCGTTTATGTTTCATTCTATCTCCGCCACTGATGAAAAAGATGCTATTTGAATTCTCTCATGTAAAAATGGATTAGAGATGTATCGTTATACCTTTAATAATTTGTAATTGTTAAATTTCTGTGTTGCTTTTTATTTTGAGACCAGCGTAAATGGCCGTCCGAGAACGGTGGATAAAAATCGTGGTTTTCACTTTAAATTGCAATAATTGGCACAGATGTCTCAGACGCACCGGTGTTTACGCGATATTTTACAGCGTCATTTTGGATAGAAATCCTGTAGCATATCCCATGGAAGTAGGTCTTAAAACGGCCTTTAACCCTCTCACTGACAAGCCCGTCTATAGAAGTTCCCTAAGCTCCAGGTTTCACTGCAATGCAAGCAATAATTATAAAGATATAACTCAGTTGATTTAATGGATTTTTAATACATTGTGCAATGACTAACACACTCAAGGATAACATTCACATTCGTAAATAAGATTTTTCTATAATTTTGAAAGAATCATATGTTTTTAGCAATTAAAACAAAATGCTGAGAAAACAACATTACAATTTTACTCTTTTGCAGACTGTCAGAAGAGGCGTTGATAGCTGCCTTCGAGACAGGAAAATTGTCTCTTTAATGTCCCTTAAACTAATGCTAAAGTCCCATTGAAAAAAATGCTTTATTGTAAATGCGATTGAAAGCATTAGATATTCAAATTAGGATAATTTTTATTTGTCAAATAATTCAGAACAAAATAGCACATAAAATCTAAAATTGTAAAAAACATTGTTTTTATATTTTTCTTTCGATACGTACCTCCAATGCTCCTCAGCACTTTTGATGAATGACCGCAAATCCAAATTTGTGTGCAACGGAAAGATGCACTTTTCTCAAAAACTGTGATCTAGGGTAACCGCTATAGTTTTCCATCAAGGTTTAACTTAACGTCTACTACCTCTAAATTTTTCATAATTTTAGTTTTAGTAGATTCGGAAATAGATGGCGGGGACCCTATTTTCACACTACATTTTTTATTACATCTTTGAAGCAATAATATCTAAAATTAAAAGAAATTTGGTTTTGAAATCTGCGTTACGAAAGCTTTTATACGATACCCTACACGATATACAAAGAAAAAAACATATATTTTTTCAAGTAACGTAATTAGCCTCTTTGCATTTTTTCTAAATATATTTTTGAATGTTTAATACTCTGTAAATATGTGAGTCAAAAGTATTTACTACTTTCCCCATTTGAATTTTTCATGTTTCATAGTTTACGAGTAATGTGGCTGCGACAGACAGATAGATAGACACCGAAGTGATCTTATAATTGTTCCATTTATACTTTTTATTTCCATTATTGAAATATCAATAACGGAAATTTTTTAAAGTAATTTTCATTAGTTAAAAAATTTAATGGAAAATCAGGTTACAAGCACTGATATTCTAACACTGATTATTTTCTATGGAAATTGTTTATTATATTCATGGGATTGCTTTGCCCTCGAATCCCCCCCCTTTTTTTTTCTCTTTACTTGTAACTACTTAGAAATCAGTCTTGTATTTAAAACTAACGTAATAATATATCAATTTCATGACAATGGTATTAATAATTATTTTGAAATATTTATTATTCTTATGTATATTATATTATCATGAATAATAATATTAATGTTTTATAATGATTAAGCCTCTCTCTGAAATTTTCAGTTGCTATGGCACTATTTAAAAAATTATATAATATTCTTTACAGCTGCTTGTAAATTGAAATGAAAAATGATTCTTCGGAATGAATTTTGGAAAATTTAATGAGAATAGATGAAGTTCAATAAAAATCATTTTTATTAGGATTTCGTTCATCTGGCGAAGCCCTATTCTATCTATCTCTGTCTATCCATCTGTCACAGAGTCCGTACACAAAAACGCAAAAAGTCAGAATTTAAATTTTGTGTACTTACAGCTAATACCTAGTTTCACATGACAAATCATAAAATTTTGAAAAGTCAATTATTTGAATTAAACTAATTTTATCCATGTCAGTCATTCATTTTTGCGATTTACGTTTTAAACAAGAACCTTAATTTGAACGTTTTTCGTATAGACATCATATTTCGGAGGCATAGCGCGTCGCTAGTAAACAGGAGATTGTTAGTTCGATACCCGGTTCGGTAAATTAAAATTTTCTTATTAAGATAGTTTTAATTGAATTTTTTTTTTTTTTTTTTTTGTTAATTTAAGGGTTTATATTATTAAGGATTCGTTCATTTGACATTCATAATATTTTTCGGAATTAAATTTTCTTTCTATTTTAAAAACTGCTGTGATTTATTCATGATTCAGCATTTTAAATTTCGTTTATATAATTTCTTTATATTTTAGAAATTTATTATATCTCCGCGAATTTCTTTTTCATTTTGGATTTTATTTAAATAATTGAATTTGAACATTTTTAATTCGATAAAAATATATTACTTCCTTTAATAATTATTTTTAAATTAAATTTATTGGTGTTACCATCTATTAAAGAAGTTATTAATTATAAATTAGCAATTTGGATTTATTAATTTAAGTATAAGTTGTTTTGAAAGATACATTAACCGGAATCCTCTGTGCGATCGGCGATCACATTTATCCACTTGTTTCTTGAATACATTATTGCATTTTCACTTCTGAAACGATCCGAAAATAGAAATTTTCGAAACTTTGTTTACCACCCGCGAACTATTTGAGAAAAAGTACCGCTTTTTTTTCTGTCGCATCTGAGTATAGCACAACTTTAAAAGATTCCTGGGGCTTCTGTGCAGAAATAAAAGTTTTATGACACACTCCTGTTGATGGCTACTTGAGAACTGTGCCGCAAAAGGAAGGAAAGAAAGGGAACCACCTTGTTTGACAACTTTGATCACTAGATTCATCTCTCATTTCGGAAGGCTACTTTCAATTATAAGAGTCAAATACATAGACGTCAATTAATCGCCGTTCTCTGAATTTTAGAATTCCTTTTAGTACACACACACACATATATGTACAGATATTTATCTATTATCGAATCCGCGGACTTCGGCGCAGAGCTTATTATATTTGAAGCTACGACATAGACATTTTCCCTGGTGAACATTTTTGCAGAAAGACTATTTTATTTACCATAGAATATTTTATTCGTCTAAGTGATAAATATTTTCCTATGATATAATAATAATGAAATAATAAATGAAATGATAATAATAATAATAATAGTGAGCAAATATATATTCGGATATCAAATTTTTAAATACTTGCATGATGACTGAGAAGTCTTCCAAAATTTATGATGGAATTTTTTAAGATCCATAAAACAAATATAAGGTAATGTAGCTCAATATTTTCAAAAGTATATATATATATATATATATGTATATATATATATGTATATATATATATATATATATATATATATATATATATATATATATATATACACATACAAATAAATAAATTTTTCAAATATGCATTGTTACAATTTCATGATAACATACCGGTCTCCCTTTTTATTAGAAATATTGAATTTAACATTCTTATACTACAGATAATAAAAGTGTAGTAAAAATTATAAAAATACACTGAGATAAATCAAAATAAAAACAGCATATTGACGTAACATTCTAAAAATTCATACAATTTCATAAGCTTAACGCAACGTCTTTGTATTTATTTGACCTTTTAAATGTCTAAAATAATTTTAATGCATCGCAAAAACATTTGGTTAAGAAAAAAAAATCTAAAAATTTAATCTTTGAAAAAATATTTCGTATTTAAATCAAATATAACGAAGTACAAAATTAAAAATAATATTTTCCAGTCCTTACATATTAAGGAAAAGTATCGCACAACTCTAAATTTATTTATAATTCATTGAGTTTTAATTGCATTTGTTAATTCATTAATAAACCAGTAATTTAAAATTTCAAATAATTTACCAGTCAATTACAATCTATCAGCTTTTCAGACATCCCCCCCCCCCCCAGAAAAATAAAGATTTTGCACCATAATTTCAGCACACATTATGTAACTTTAAATAAACCAGCGAGTGTTTTTCAACTCAATGTTTAAAAAACCGACGAAATACAAAATTATTGTTACCGAATAAAACTTGGACAAAAAATACTGTGTCCAAATACCGTTATAGAAATTAACACACTCCTTTGAAAATGGCAATATCAAGTTATAATATATAAATGGCTAATATATTAACAAAATTTTTTGTAAATTTTAGTTAAGATTTTATTAGAATTCCATTAAAGTCTCCAAGAAGGCACGTGCCTCTGAGAAAATTAATAAATGTAAAATAAAAATTTGCTTCGCAACTAGCAATTTATCAGTTATGTTTTCGGAATAAAATTTAAAATTTTGCAAATCAATACAGAATATACCATATAAATATGCATATTACACAATACAATACAATTACAATAAAATCGAATATACGTATATTCCTGGATTTTATTAGAACCCTGAAAAATTATCAGTTCAGATACGTGCCATAATGTCTTAACATCCAATGTTATTGATTACTTTAAATATAGACATCTCTGATATAATAGTAAAATCCTTTTATAATTTAGCAACTCATGATAAGAAAAAGGCTAACAATCCAAGACAGTTTTAGTTTTTATTGGAATTCATAAAAGTCCTCTTCTCAAAGCAAATGCCTTGAAAAATGCAGGCGCCTTAATTTCCTATAAATTGATATTTATATTTAAAATAAATAAATACTAAAATAAAAATATTGCATTATAATTTTGAAATCGATAATTAATTAAAATAATAATAATAATAATAAATCGAACAAAATTTATTTAAATTTTTATTCGAATTGAAAAAAGATTTTTATTGAAAACCCGTCCTGCGGGGTACACAATCACTATTTTCTTAAATTTAAAATTTAGATTTCTATTTAACAATAAATAAACAAACGATAGTAACTTTGCTAAATATCTATATCAAAAATCAGATTCATACTTAACACAGTATACCTAATGTATTTTCTAGAAAAAAGTATTAATTTTAAATACATAAAATATTCTTTCCAAAATATAAATGTATTGATAAATATATATATATATATATAAATTGATATGGATTTTATAAATACTTTCAGGATATTTTTAGTTATCTAAAAATATAATAATGAAAAGGAAAAAAAAAAATCAGCTTACTTTCTTCAAGAAAAATCTCACGATCCTTTCAAAAAATCCAAGAAGTATAGAGCCACCTGTTAGTGATAAAATCCCACAAATTCCAAGAGTAGATACTATTAATCTTCCTCTGTTTGCAGTTATTTTCATTTTATTACTTACAAAAGTCAGATTATTGTCAAAAATAAATGTACTAAAAATTTTGTGCACAATTTTCAAATTATCTTGAGAGTATTATTCCAACCCCACCAAAGAACAAGTTTCAGGAAAAGTAAGTTTTGCAGTGAAAGTAGAGAAAATGCCGCACATTGCTTTATTTTGCGCGCTTCAAATACCCAGCGCCACCTGGGTGACGTCAAAATGACGCACTGCAAATAGGAGGGGCTTTCCTACGATTTCAACTTGGACCGATGTTAATTGGTATTACTATCAAGCAAACAAGGTATGAAGAATGAAATAAACCCAAACTTTTGTTTTCTTTTTGTTTTCTGAACTAGCAAGTTCACTTTCCTTGATAAAATGATGGCTACATTAGGTGAAATCACATCCCCCCAATTTATTTTTCTCTGTATTTTTGCGTCATTAACGTGCGACTTCTGATCTCTTGCCCATCCTTTTAGCTGCTTTATTTCAACATTAGCAATATTTAAAGATTCTTCTTTTCAAGAAAATATTACCACAGACACAATTTCGGTCGAATTTGGTAATCTTTGGCTACGGAATATTCCGGGGATTTTAAAAAGGAGTCATAACATCTAATGCAATTAGTATCTCCTATAATAATGAGAATAGTTTATATATATGGAAAACGCTTTACTTTTGATGCTTTAAAAAGTAAAGCATGTAAAAATTAGACGTTTATATTAAAAATAGCGAAATATATATTTTCTAAAGATAAACTTTTCGAAATCGGTTCCGAAAATGAAAGCATCATTCTAAAAAAATATCTGCATCGAAAATTGAAAAGCAAAAATGGAGCGATGTAGATGTGGAACTCAATTATCCAATGCAAAAATTAAAAAATGTCGAAATGCAAAACAGATAGAAAATAATTTCCCGATAGGTTTAGCATTAGCTCACGAGGATCTTCTCCTGCAGGATCAGGAGGAACTATTTCATTCTTTTACTACATTCTACAATTCTACTTCATTCAAGGGAAAAGAGCCGCTCTGTAATGCAAAATTCTATGGCAGAAATTAAATAAGATATCTCGGTTGTATTTGAATATTTTAAAATGATTTTTTTTTCATTGGAATGTTAAGAATAAAATCTAATTTTTTGTGGAAATTATGTCGGGTTTGATTTCTTTGATTTTTGCACTGACCCCTGTTTCAGCTTTTTGAACGGACTGTGAATCGCGAAAATACAAACGTGACGGCCCGGGCACTTTACATTCCGGCCCGTGCAGATCTCTGCATCAGCTAAAATCGGGAGATTTGGTTAATATAAATTCCGTTGTATGTATCGGTTATTTATTTATTTATTTATTTTTGGTAGATGATGGTGAGTTCGATATATCGATGAATACGTGTATTTCAAATGTGTATTATTAAATGTTATTATCGGGTAGAGAAAATTTATATGAGGAAATGAACTACGGTGACATTCAGTACGTCATAACATTAATGAACTAATAATTATAAAGACGTGACTTAAATTATAAAGCACGTAAAGCTTACTCATTTCTGACAAAGTTTACTCCCCTCATGATCAGTCAACATTTTCCTATCATTAGAAAAAGGATTATATCTTTTGAAATAGAGAACAACAGTGATAAGAACATTCCTCCTGGATTATCTAGTCAATCCACATGACAGAAGATTATCAAGAAAAATGTATCTCCCTATCCCTTGCTTTCAAAAATTTGGCATCTATACTCTTTACAACAATAGACAGGTAATCACAGGAGTCTAACTTAGCAAAGTGTCACATTGAAACTGGTGAATTAGAAATGCATCAATATAATATAAGTTTAAATTACTGCAGGGATTGCAATTCTCTCAGAAAATTTTCAAGTGAGATACATAAGTTTCTTGAATTGCTATAGTCAAGGCCCGCATAAGGAAGTCTTCATTCACGTAAAAATTCCCTCTCCGTAATGTTAAATCAATGGGCAGGTTAATTTTGAATAACTCGCTTAAATTTAAATATTTTAAAAACGAGTTTTTTTTTTAATTTACTAAATCCATTTTTCGTATGATTAAATAATTTAAAGATTTATCAAAATTTCGAGTAAATAACATTTTTAATATTAAACTAAAAATAACTACCTCTTTATATACATGAAAAATATTTTTTTTATAAGCATAACCAATTAATTTTGCATATGATAAATATGGAACTACTGTTGAGAATATTTAAATTTCAAAACATTTTTCAGCCTAATTGAATTATTACACTGTAAAACATTTGTGTAACGTTACTCCATAAATCTGGTGGCAGCCTTGCTGCCTCCAATTTGGTGGAGTATTTTAACCGATATAATCGGTGTAACATTGCAATGTTACACCAGTAATGCATGTTTTTATTACACCATTATGTAAGTGAAAAATTACTCAATGAAGTATAAATCGTAGCTGCCACCAATTTTATGGAGTAACGTTACCACAAATGTTTTACAGTGTATATCTGTAAACCAAATTTGGCGATCCGTTGTAATTCAGTGAATATACATGGGGTAAAGTATTCCGTAAACAGGCTTTGACTACAGTATTATGTGTAAGGTGTAGATAGTTTTAGGCATGAAAACATGGTACATTTGTTATTTTTAGAAGTTAAAATGCATTTATTTCAGCTTTAATTATTATCATGAATATATTTTATCACTGTGTATTTTATTAAATCATATAAATCGGACATTATTAAAAAAATAAAATTAAAAAAACTTATGCTGATACTTTTTTTTGGGTGTAACGATGTTTTGTTAAAGTCCGCGGTAAAAATGTCAACGGAAAAAAACTCCACAGGGAAAAAAAAATCAACAGGTAAAGGGGCAATGGTAAAAATAATATTAATAAATGTCAGTTCTTTAATAAATCTAAAGTTGAGATACATTAATTATTAAGGAATAGTGATAGAAAGTTATAGAATGATTATTAGAATTTTATAGAAGGTTCAGTTATAGAAAACCGATTTCTATGTTTCAAGTAAGCAAATACTAAACATGTGTATCAGTTATTTCAATCCGATTGATGGATAGCTTATGTATAAAGACACTGAATTTCATATCTTTATGTAAATTTTGACCAAGAATAGCTTTTAAAGAGAGAAAAATAGGGGGAAAATGAAAAAAAAAAAATTAATTAGATACAGGTTTAGAGATTTTAATGAAAAAAAGGAAAAATGAATAAAACTCATTTAAAAATAAAAAAATTCTCGTTATTTTGGTCTTCAGAATGTAGAAGAGTTATTGGGAACACAGAAATTAAGTTAAAAGGTGGAGATTGTCTCAAGAAAACTCAATGTTAGCAACATGCAACATAGACCATTTAAAATAAAATTATATATATATATATATATATATATATATATATATATATATATATATATATATATATATATATATATATATATATATATATATATATATAATACCAATAAAAGTAGACAAGATTCACCAATGGATTTTATCAATAAAACAATAAACCAAAACGAAGAATTGAATTGAATTATAATAAAAAAGAATATATATATATATATATACAGTGCCAGCAAAAAAAAATCTTGACATTTGCGATTTTTATTAAATATCTAGGAATATCTATATATATAAGGAATTATCCTGAACCTCCAGGTGTGTAAACAAAATAGTACAGGCCATATATTTTCCAGAAAAATTTTCCCCGAAATCTTACAGCGATCGTCAATAAATTGAAAAAGAGCTAAGATCTTTTGGATAACCCTGTCAAAACTAATGTAGCAAAAGCGTTCATATTACAGATTATGGTTAAGGGGATTATCGTAATAAACTGTGTTAATCTTTACGAGGATAGCATGTATATTCGTAGAAAAATTAAGGTTTTTATAAAAACGGTCCCAAATTTTGCCAAGTTTTTTTTTATTATTATAATTTGCATAGTTCTTAATAAAAATCAATGTTCTTTTTAAAATATGACTAACAACATTGTACATGATACCTTGTAATCAGAATTAAAAAATAATAAAAATTGTATGTAAAATGAATAAGTTCACTAAATAATGTTCCACTGCGCATGCGTGAACGCAATCAAAATATAAGTTGCATAATGTATTAGATAAATGTATAGAGAAATTTTTGTGAAATGAGAAATTTCAAGACTTATTGTATTTTCTAATATTATTTCACAAAAATTATCATCAATGAACATACATTTGAGTTACTATAAAGATTTAAACACACTGACTTATTGTTTAAAAATTAATTATATCCGATTTTACAAAACAATCATTTTCATTTATCTTTGTGAACAAAAATGATTTTTCTTTTATATTATTTATGTTTATATTTATTTCATGAATGATAATAACAAGTGGGTCAATGATCAAATATATTTTTTAATTTTTAATGCACTTATATTTTATGAAATTGAATTATAAAATAAGTAGTTTGATCTCCCAATTATTAATTTGGGCTTCTATGAATTAAGGCCATAAATAAGGCTAATGATTTCTACTGATATTTTTCGAATAATGTCAGACATGCAAACATTCCATTATTACAAAAAATAGGAAAAAAAATTAAAAGGCAAAATTTCCCTTTATCTGAGAATGACCCTTAAATTTTTATATCTATTTTTGCAAGTTTTTGATATAATGTTCCAATGTAAAAAAAAAAAAAGAGAGAGAGAGAGAGAGAGAGAGAAATGTAAAAATTTTTTGATGGCTGCCCATTATTCCCACTTTTAAAAGAGATTATTTAAAAAAATGAATATAAAGTAATTTTACAGACATGAGTTTTACTCACGCATCAAATTACACATATTTAGAAATTAAATTGTTACTAGGAAATATATTTAACTTAAAATTTTTGAAATTCATGAAGCAAGTGTTAGAAGAAATGTGTCAGGAATCTTATAAAATGTAACTCTTCTGTTCAGAAAAGGAAATTTTCAGAAATTTACTAGCACGATTCAGTAATTCAGGTGATTTGACTTAATTAACTCTACATTATACTGCTTACGCAGTATAGTTCATATATTTTTATGTTATGCGAAAAGAAGAACATTGAAAATACTGGAAACAAGCTTTCGTTGATCATTAACTTTGTATCTGTTCAACGATAAATGCATAAATGTCACGTAACTTGGTTTCGAAAGAATTTTAAATTGATATATATATTGTTAAAATTCTGTTGTAAACATCTTGAATTTGCGCCATTTTTTGCTAGCTGTTTGTTTCACAGAATCAACAGAAATAATTGTGTTTTAGCGAAATGCAGCGCCTGAATTTGCCCGCGGGGGGTGGCATGGTATCCTTAATATTAGGTCCATATTTGTGATATACAGGGTGTCCACTCTCAACAGCATCCAATGGATAATTCCTAAACTATTATTCATAGACATATAATTCCAGCTACGAAAGTGTTTTGAATAAGGTAAAGAAATGTTTTAAAACAGCGCGAATTGTGTCAATATAAACAATTCTTTAAAAATTAAGAAATTTTAATTTTTATACGGTCTTCCGATCTTATAAGTTATATTTAATAAAATTTTCCTGATACACTGATAAGCAAGGAGGAGAAATCCCATTCATATATCCCTAAATTGACCGAGTTATGAAACTTTAAAAATGCATGACTTATACCACTTTTCTGTATCTGAGCACAAATGAGTTAAAACATGTTTTGAGTGGTCAGATATGAAGTGTTTAAAGTATTCGAAAAACTTTTGTGTATTTGCGCTTAAAAAAAAAAAAAAATCACAAGTATTACGATTGAGTAAATTTTTATTAAGTTTAAGACTGGCTAAAATAGTTGGATTTTAATATATTTTTGGTTTTGTAAGGATTTGAGACTGCTTCTTTTCATGACTTCTTTTAGCAAAAATTATATTTCTTTTATAAGTTTTTATTTAACTCCAACGATCGTATGTATGATTTTCAAGTACAAAATTTGTCATCGAACTTTAACTCACTTTTAAATATCCGGTAGAGATTAAATTATACGTACTGACTTAAATCCAATTGGTTTTCAATTATACATATTTTAAGAGATAACAGAAAAAAATTCCGATAGATTAATTCCAAAAAGTTTAAGAAATTTTTTTTAATTAGATAATATAAGATTGCAATGGTAGTGTTTTTTAACTTCTATGTATTTTTTATCGCTGAATCCGATAATTTTTAAACATCATGTCAAGATTTTTCGTAAATCATAAATTATCAAAGTTAAAAAATGACAAAAATAGGATACTATGCAATAGAAAAGATGGCTGTGTTTTTTAAGCTTTTGATAATTGACTTTGTATGTGCTTTATAGGACTGAATCTGAAAATGATCTTCATTTATAACGTTCACATTAAAATGTTTTTGAAAATCGTAAATTTTAAAATAAAAATAAAATCTGATACTGTAAAACACATGTAAAAATTTTATTTATTTTTATTTTATGCTATAAAACAATTTATAATTTTTTTTTTTTTTTTTTTTTTTTTTTTTTTTTTTTGGCTTAAACTGGGATTTATTCAGCTAAACAGCTGAAATGTCCGATGAGCAATGTTAGTACGGGTCCTGTTATTTTCCAGGTGAAATATCAGTGTTTTTTTATTAAAAAAAATCTACTTCAAACCCAAAAATTTCACATTCAATAAGAAGAGGATTTTCAGAAAGAAAAATTGGTAACGAAGAATTTTCTGGTCTAAAAATTACTGGACCCATACGAACACTGAATGTGGTGAGAGAGGAGGTTAGTTTTTAACCCTTTGAGCTCTAATGGGTAAATTTCTTCGAAATACCAAATCTAACACTGGCACCAGTATTTTGCAAAGAAAACATTCGGTTTATTATATGCACGAAAATTAGCATTAAACATTTTTCATATAAATTTGGTCGAGTATTCTGGTGTCATTGTAACATTTCGGAATTAAAATTAAGTGCTAGAAAATTTAACCATAAGAGCTCAAAGGGTTAACTTTGAAATTTACAATTTGTGAAAAGTCCTGAAGTGATAGTAAAAAGTGAAGGTCAATTTTGGATTAAGCGCTACAGAATACACAATAATCAATTATCAAAATTTAAAAAATGAAATAATCCAATTTTTCGCAGTCTAGTGTAACTTAACAACATTTAAAAATATGTTTCATTTTATAAAGAATTGAGGCTGCTAATTTTCATGATATTATTTAATCCTTTAACGTTCATTGGTTTCTTTACGAAACCACAAAATTTTAATTCCGATATGCAACAACGACACCGGAATTTTAATTTAAAAAATCCATTTTATTATATATGTGAAAAATCACTTTTTTTATTTACAAATATATTTGTTCGCAATTACCGGTGCCACCATTTATTTCAACCTCTTAGCAAAGAAAATGCTTTGCCCGTTAAAGGATTAAGAAATTTCTGATTTTAGCTTACAGGCGAGCTAATGAGCCCTCAGGTTCTCTATGTATGTACAGTCGGTGAAAAAATAAAGTAAACACTCCCTACTAAATCTATAATAAGTTAATATTATAACGAGATTGATCTGTATGCAGGCCTTTTCTTACTTTTTTGATTTTGTTTACAGATATTTTTTTATGAGGATACTTTCATTTTCGGAACCGGTTTTGAAAGTGAAAGCATCCTCATAAAAAATATCAGCAACCAAAATCGAAAAAGATAAAAACGGCCTACATTCAGATCAATCTAAGCTATCCACTGAAAAAAATTAAATAAATAAAACGTTTAAAAATATTGAAATGCAACCGAGATATCTTTATAAATTTCTTTCATAGAATTAGCATTAGAGAACGGATTTTTTCCTGTGATTGAAGTAGCCCCTTAATTGGAACAGGAATTATTCATTTTTTCGTTCTGGTATGTTTTCAAAATCTAGCTTTCAAGCAATGACCGTTATGGAGACGACTTTTTGTGAAAATGCGTTTTTCTTCATGATGAGCTTTTCATAATTTCTCCTATTTAAATTAGTATATGTCAAGAACCGTTAACGATAAACGGTTCGAACTTGTTTTTTCAGTTATTTTAGCAAATTTGAATATATATATATATATATATATATATATATATATATATATATATATATATATATATATATATATATATATATATATGAACTATTAAATTTAATAGTAAATGACCAAATTGACATGGGAGGAAAAAAAATGAATACAAATGAAATTTGCAGAACCAAAGCAGAATCGTCTGGCCCAAAGACTTTGGAACTACAGATGAAGTGTGTGGTTTCACCTTCGTATTAGCTATGGAAAAGCAAAATAATACGAATTCGGGGCTACCAACACACATAAAACCAAAATTATATGAAGAAAAACATCAAAAACAAGACACGACATAATAACAAAATTAGATAGAAAAATAAATAGAGAAAAAAAATATGTATAAATAAATTAAAAACGGAGTATCGCATTTGCCATGTGATATAACAGAAAAAATATACCATGCACCATAATTTACCCTATGAGATGTAAAACAAAATAATTTAATTCGACTATACTAATCTAAACCCAATGTCTTAATGTAAGATGAAATAAGAAATGAAGATAGATAATTAATATATGCATTTGATACACTTAGTTATAATATCTTAGGTATCCAATTTGTTAATAGTTAAGTACAAGTTAATCATGTAAATTAACTAAATTACATAAACAATATTTATAGAATTAATTGATGTAACTATACAATTGTCCATAAATTGGTGTCAATTGAATATCCTGTATAAAAAGTTTTGCAATTTAGCAAATGACACTATCCTCTCAGTTTTTTACGTTTCTTTATATATATATATAATGTATAATGGTTATATATATATGCCTATATACATATATAATTAAATAACTATTGCGTATTATTCAGACAACACCACTCTCCTCTATACTCTAACATCTACCCACCCATCCATCCTATTATATATATTTTTTATATTTTTTTTACATGAATTATGAATGTATGTACTTTTTGATATTTCATAATATGGTATCTTTTAATTTTGAATAAAATATTAATTATGATTGTTTTCCTATTTATGATATCTTATATATATTTTTTATTATGTAGCATAGGTAGCCAGAAATTTTTTTCTAGCAATATGATATATATATATATATATATATATATATATATATATATATATATATATATGTGTGTGTGTGTGTAATACTACAATTCAACATCTAAAATTAATATAGAATAACCCAATATTTAAAAACTTGAACAAGAGAAGAGGAGTTAGCAAAGTTGGAACAATAACGAATAACAATGGAAATTGTGGTACACGACTCTTTCTCAAGGGAAATTGCATGTAGACACAACGATTACGATTAATTTCTGATTAGAAATCAGGAAAAAATCCGAAATATGATTTCTAGATTGCCCGATTAATCGTAACCTTAAAATGTAAGTCAAAGAAAAAAAAAATAGGACATATATTAGACATATATATATATATATATATATATATATATATATATATATATATTTAAATATGATTTTTAAAAAGAAGTTACATCACTTTTTTTCAAGTTTTAACTTTAAATATTTTTTAATTTTTAATTAAATTAATACTTTAAAAAATGCTGAATCAAAATTAAAGCTTATATATTTCTGTTTGTTTTAATGAAAAATAAATGAAAGTCTACAAGTAATATTTTGAGTTAAAACGATTTTAAATTACCATACTTTAAAAAAATATTTAAATAAAAAAAATATGAGAAGTTTTAGCATTTGATTTTGTTTACAAAAGAAATGTTTAACTATCTTTATAATTTTAACTCAATAAATAAAAAATATCTTAAAATGTTTTCCGCACCCTCTTAAAAAATAATTTCCCGGAAACTTATCGAACGAATTGCATGAAAAATGGTTTTGAGGCTAATTGGAGGGTGTAGAGTTCATTTACGCGGTCAGAATGGAGTTGCTGCTGTTAAAAAAAGTTTAGTGTTCGTTCACTAAGCTCGATAGCTCACTAAGCAATTTTATAAATATTATATAAAAGTAAATTTTATTTCTAATTGTTTGGTACCAGTAACTTTCTAATAAGAAAAGTTTTTGAAGAGTTAGTAGGAGGGTGTTAACTTTTTTTTTCGCAACTGTACAGATATACGTACGCGATAACTCTTGATAACAATATCCGATTTATTTTCAAATTTTTGATATAGATTCGTTCTTCTAAGACGTTTTCCTGATTAGTTTTGGGAGTCCACTGATCAATTATAAAGGGAGAGGGTAAATGGGGGGGGGGTTTACACACCTTAAATTAGATAAATGGGTTTTTTTTATGTTGAATTATCAGATTTTATTCAAACTTTAGATATAGGATCATTCTGATAAGGCATCTTTATTATTAGTTTTGGGGGTTCATTAGTTAAATATAAAAGGCGAGCAATGATATAACCCGCTCTTAATTTAGGTGAATGGGTTTTTTATGAAGAATTAACCGATTAGCTTCAAATTTCGTAAAGCGGTTCATTCTGATAAGACGCTTCACTGATTAGTTTTAGGGGTTCTTTGTTTGAAAAGAGGGAAACGAATGATTACCCTCCTTCTCCTTAAATTAGATAAATGGGTTTTTATACCGAACTATCCAATTTTCTTCAGATTTCGGATGTAGGTTCTTTCTAATAAGGTGAATCCCTAAGTAGTTTTGGGGTTTCAATAGTGAAGTATAAAAGGAGAAATGAGGAATTACACCTTCTGCTAAAATTAGATAAATGGCTTTTTACGCAGAGTTATCTAATTTACTCCAAATGTTGAAATAGATTTATTCAGATAAGGCGCATCCAAGATTAGATTTGGGGTTTCATTTGTTAAGTACTATAAAAGGGAGGACTGAGGGGCAAGCTCCCTTAATTTATAGAATTGTGCTTTTCATGCATAATTTACGGATTTGCTTCAAATTTTGAATATAGGTTCATTCTTAGAAGAGGTTTAACTGATTAGTTTTAGGTTCTGCCCGCGTTATTTTTTATATATGGCATTTTTATTCAGAATAATCCAATTTGCTTCAATTTAGTATACTAGTTTGTTCTGATAAAGCGCTTTACTGATTAGATTTAGAGGTTCATTGAGTGTAAAGGGGGTATGGAAAGATAATGCACCTCTTAATTTAGTTAAATGTTCTGTTTTGTCGATTTTTTTTTATTTTTCTAGGGGAAGATTCTTTGAATCAAGAGTATAGTATATAATTAGTATAAATAGACTGTGAGCTCAATGCCATCAGTTTAACTGGGCACTTTTCTTTTCTTTTTTCTTTCTTATACTAGCTGAATCGCTCGGCGTTGCCCAAGTCCCTATAAACGAACTTAAAATTTGTATGATTTTATCCACTGTAAAAAAAATTTCCGTTAAATAACGGAAATAGTACTGGTAATCTAGACGCCACTACTATTTCCGTTATTTAACGGGAAAAAAATTCCGTTTTTTCCAGAAATATTTCCGTTTTTTTATAAAATATTTCCGTTTTTTCATATAAAAATTTTCGCTTAAAAGCCTTTCAAGGACAAACTGGCTTTTTTATTCTTGAGACAAAGACACATCAGATTAGAACACATACATTTAATTTAAACAACAGTGAATAAATGTCACTTACCCTCGATGGGGATCGAACCTAGCACCTGTCCCATGGCAGCTTGCAGTAGTGTAATACCATTACGCCATAGTTACACATACAGAGCTTGCAAATATCTTTACTTATTTCGAATGATTTTATAAAGCAAAGGCCTTATGTTGAACGCGGCATTAATTTTTGTTGAGAATTATTTTCTATAAGAGTGTACAGTTCTAAATGTTTAACAGATTTTATTTCCATAATTTCGAATATTTTGTTTTTAATTTCAGTTCTATAAAAAATAAATTTTAGACTTTAAAATATTACATGTATTAAGAGTTGAATGCATTAAAAAGTTTTTTTTTTGTTTTTTTTCATTTTAAGGAGATTTTAAAAAGTTTATTCTAATATTATTCATATTTATTTACTTATTTATTTTTGAAAGGATATTCTTAAAGTAATATTAAAATGTATTAAAATTAAAATTATTTTATTAATATTTTATTTTATTAAAATATATTAAAATTAAAAGTAGAACTTTTTTCCATTATCCTACGCACATTTTAAAAAATATGCTATAAATGTGTTAAACATCATTTAAAAATGATAATGGAAATAAACTAACTAATCTCAAACTTAAAAGGAATTAATAAAATTTTATTATTTTTATTATTTTTTTAATATTGTAAAAATGTGTTAGCTTTATATTATTAAAAGAGAAAGAAATAAAGAAAATTATTATAGAAAGTTGTTCATAAAACAACTTTATAATGTTTTACTATCCCAGGTATAGATGGCGACACTGGAGTTATTTATGGAATTTATGCTGTTTTAATACGGAACTCCTCTATAAAGAAAATTATTATAGAAAGTTGTTCATAAAACAACTTTATAATTTTTTTACTATCCCAAGTATAGATGGCGACACTGGAGTTATTTATGGAATTTATGCTGTTTTAATACGGAACTCCTCTGTTTTCAGAAAATTTTACAGAAAACTTACTGTTTTTATAATCTCAAAATATCAAAAATGGAAATTCTGCTGTTTTTTCGGAAAAACGAAACTATTCCGTAGAATTTTACGGAACAATTTCTGTATATTAACGGATATATTTTGCAGTGTCTTTAACTCGAAATATGTGGAAATACATTGTCTGAAATACGTAGCCGCTGACTGAGTAAAAAATCTGTTTAAAATAATAATAATAATAATAATAATAATAATAATAATAATAATAATAAAAAGGTTAGTATATAGTAATATAATTTCAGAGCCATTGTGTAAAAATAAGTGTATATTTTCAATCAATGCATGCGTAATGTTCACTCTGTGGACAAAATCCTAACCGTATCCTAATTGTACCTCAACCATAACCTGTCTGTAACCTAACTGCAACTTAACCGTAACCTAACCTTAACTTAAATACAGGGTGTTTCGCTAACAGACCGACAAACTTTGAGGGATGGTAGTATACATGAAAATAAACATTATTAAATAGGAAACCATGGGGCGCAAACGTCTTCTGTAGGAGTTAGGGGCCATTAAAGTTTAAGGTCCAAAATTTCAAACGATGATAAAAAATGGAAAAAAGGGTCGATTCGTTTGCGGTTTTAACTAAAATCATTCTTTATATCACGATTTTTTTAGATTTTTTTTTTTTTTAAAGGTTACGTTTAAAAATTGTCGATAGAGGGCGCTTTAGACTTTAGGGTAACGAACAACTACTTTTTACCGTTATTTTGTGCATGGGGTTGAAATTATTATAAAGTTTAGACTTTAACTTAAATTATAAGCCACAAATCGGAAACATTGGGATCGGGTAACTAGCGAAAATTTAACTGTGAACAGAGGGAGGATTTTAAACGCCCATAAATATTGGACAAACAAATCGATTTTGTTGCAGTTTGCATGTAAGTTGCCTTGGTAATTATTTTATTCAAAATGACGTACAGCATTGCTGTCCACATTTTTTGATAGAAGGTTCTTCTGTTAGATCTCGGACATTTCAATGGCATTACTCCTGGGTGTTTTACTACCAGAGCAACATACTTCCAGGAAGTGTTAGCGATGCAAAGACGATGCCTTTTTTGCGAGTTACGGTTAAAGGAAGCAAATAAAAGAAAACAGTAACAGCAGAGAAAGAGCAACACGTTAATATGACAGAAAACAGATTATTTAAATGTTTTACTACAAAAGGTAAATGTTTGACAGCGGCATCGCGTGGAATTCCTCACGCTTTGAAAGATTCCTGGCATCTCTGATAGCTTTCTGACAGCTACAGAAATACCAGCTGCGAGGTCTTCAACTGATGGTACGGGAGTCACATACTCCCAATTTTTCATTTGACCCCAGTAGAAGAAGTCCATACATGATAGGTCCGGCGATCTGGCAGGCCAATGAACTGGACCACCACGACCTATCCACCACTGTCCATATGTTACTTTGAAGAGTTGGCAAACGTCAATGGTAAAATGTGGAGGAGCCGTACCGTGCTGTTCATCATTAAAATACTTCATTCTGCTACCTTTGGAACCGGTTCGCGAATGATCACGTCAAAGTGATCGTTGCTCAGGCGCATTACCGTTTAACACCATCTACCGCAAGGAAGCCGCAGCGCCATCCACCGTCGCTGTCAAACTTACCAAACTACTTCTGGTCGTAATTTTGAACACCTATTCAAGTAAAACCTTTAAATAAACCGTTTTCTGTCACATTAACGTGTCGCTCTTTCTCTGCTGTTTCTGTTGCTTTTTTCTCTGCTTCCCTTAACCGTAACTTGCAAAAAAGGCATTTCCAACGTTACATTCCATGTGATTCCGAGTCGTCTTTGTATCCCTAACACTTCCTGGAAGTATGTTGGTCTGGTAGTAAAACACCCAGGAGTAATGTCATTGAAATGTCAGACGTTTCGGAAGCGCCCTCTATCAAAAATAAGGATACCAAAGCTGTACATCATTTTGAATAAAATAACTACCAAAGGAATGACTTGCACGCAAACCGCAACAAAATCGATTTGTTTTTCCAATATTTATGAGCATTTAAAATCCCCCCCCGTCTGTTCACAGTTCAATTTTCGCTAGTTACCCGATCCCAATGTTTCCGACTTGTCTCTTAAAATTTAAGTTAAAATCTAAACTTTAGAATAATTTCAACCCCATGCACAAAATAACGGTAAAAAGTAGTTGCTCGTTACTCTAAAGTCTAAAGCGCCCTCTATCGTCAATTTTTAAACATAACCTTTAAAAAAAATTTCTAAAAAAAATCGTGATATAAAGAATGATTTTAGTGAAAACCGCAAACGAATCGACCCTTTTTTCCGTTTTTTATCACCGTTTGAAATTTTGGACCTTAAACTTTAATAGCCCCTAGCTCGTACAGAAGACATTTGCGCCCCATGGTTTCCTATTTAATAATATTTATCTTCATGTCTACTACCATCCCTCAAAGTTTGTCGGTCTAGTAGCGAAACATCCTGTATAGCATAAATGTAACCTAGCCGTCTCCTTATCGTAACCTATCTGTAATCTAATCATAACCTAACTGCAACTTAACCTTAACCTAACTGTAATTTAACCGTGACTTAACTGTAACCTAACCGGAAATTAAATGTAACCTAAGACCCCGTAACGTAATTGCAACCTAATCGCAGCCTAACTGTTACCTAACCGTAACCAAATTCTAACTTAACACTAACTATAAACTAAATATCATAACCATCCCCGTGCTACAAAGGACTTTAGTTTCACTTTCCACTGCCACGGGGCGCATTATACTTCGTGGAACATCCGATACGGATTACGGCCACCCGCGGCTGGGTATAGAAGGTGGGCTATGCACGATTTGCTGAATGTTTCAGTTTTTTTTTCCATCACCATGATGAGCATACTTTCATAAACAAACATAAATCTGAACGATACTCCGATTTTCAATCTATCCGTAGCTATATTTCCCGACGGGGTGGGGATACAAATAGCAATTTAAGAAATTTCTATTCGGAAATAATGGAAACCACCAGTCAATTAAAAGCGCAATATTGGTCTATAAGAGCCTCCTACTCGGCTCGCTGCTGTTTGCTTCACCAAATAAAAGGTAAGCTGCGCTAGCTCTGCAAAATATGTTAGTGCCACTTTTCACCTCTCCAGGAACGCACTCATTTCTTTACAATCCTATATCCGAAGGAAACTCCGTTATCAGACCTATTCGTAGATATATTAGTCGAGAGGGTGGGAAAATAAAATAATAATTTAACACGTTCGCTGCCGCTTACGTGAAGATGTGATGATAGTTAATGCCGCACTGTAGAAGTGGGTTTTTCCCAGAAGCCGATATACTTTTTATAACAAAGAATCAGCGAAAGATTTTCCCGCGCCAGGGCGTGACTGGCTGTTGGACATCACCCCACATCACGTGCTGGCGCGTGAATGGCCTCTTACCGTTGGCGTCATATCACGCGCTGGCGCGTGATCGGCAGCGAATGTGTTAACAGGAATTTTTTGACATTACAGTCGAGTCTCTATATAACGAAATCCGTTGTTCCAGTAAAAAATTCGTTATATAGAGAAATTCGTTGTTTGGAGAATAACGTTAAAATTCTTACTCAATGTATAAATTTTTAACAAACATTATTTTTGATGTGTTATTAAGAATTTGAAATATTTAACTTAAATATTAACGTAATATTCTATTTCTTAATTATTTAAATTTTTTAAGAAAGAGAACAGACATTTATTTGAGAGTTTAATGAAATTTAAATAAGGATACCCTGCTTGCATTAATTTAAACGAAGAAATCTGTAATTTTTTTATGTTTTGATTTCAAAATTGTTACACTCTCGAAAAAAATATTCAAATTTTAGCAAAAAATAAAGAATTGTATCGGGAACATTTTCTCACGTTTGAAGGCCTCTCTTAATAAGATCAAAAGAACTCATCATTTTACTGCGTGATGGTTTTTTCTCTTGTAGATTTTTGTTCTTATGCTTATTGTCGTATTCACCATCATTTTTCCACTATGTTTAAAAATTAACAGAATGTTAACTTTGTTTAAAATATCACTATCGTAGAATACTGTGAAATAGTGAGATTGTCATCCACTTTTTAAAAATCAGTGAGAGCAAAATTGTCTTCGACACCTTCGCGTTCCTTAATTAATTTCTATTTCTCTTTTAAGTCTGCTCAAGTCACGTCTTTTTTGTCCTCAGATTCCACATTATCCTCTAATATAGAAAATCCGACCTTTAAGAAGCGATTGTAAATTGTTTTTTCTTCAATTACCTCCATTGATTCTGCACTTATATGTGTAACAATCCAGTTGATACTGTTTTGAGAACGATGTTGAAAGGTGTATGGGAGAGGGGGGGGGATGAATTCGTTGGATTTAAAGAACAAGGAGATTCAAGGACAGAAGTAATATAATAAACTCAGCACTGAATGATAAATCAGGAATAAGTGATGGAAAACTGATTCCATGTGATTTCGAAGATTTTTTTAAAAATGAATAAAGAACATTTTACAAAAATATTCGTTATATGGAGATAGATAATATTTCATTATATAGAGACTGTTTTTAATGTAATCATGGGAAAAGGGGACCGTTCCTACTAAAAATTCGTTATATAGAGAAATTCGATGTATGGAGTTTCGTTATAGGGAGACTCGACTGTATTTTGACCTGAACCAAGTCTGAACTCGGCAAAATCAGTCCAATTGAACATAAACGAATCCGAGCAAGACAAAATTGCAACTCGCTCCGAAAAATTCCAAATTAAAAAATCCGAAATCTGACCTGAAGCAAAACTGAACCGGACAAAAAATATTCCAACTAACCCGATTCGATTACTACAAAATATTTTCTGCCTAGGTAAAAAAATCAGCAAAAAACCTTTAAATATTTTGAGATTTTGCAGGCATTTTGAAGGTTTTTGCGGGTATTTGGAAGGAAAATGAAAGCTAAAGGTTACCTTAAGAGAAGTATACAGCGTTTTAAAAGTTTTCATACAGGTTTTTATGGGCAAATTATTACCTTTAAATTACCTTTAATGACTTAGAAGATTTTCGTGAAATCATTTAAGGTAATTTGAAGGAAAATGAAAATTGTTTCTCACGCAGGTAACATGAAGGTTTTACTTGAAGATTTTATAGAGGTTATCATTGCACATTATGATATCTAAGATTTTGATATGTCTGCATTTCCTTTATAATATTTATTACAATTATTATTTTTAAATTAATATTTAAGATAATTCCGAGAAATCTAATGTCTTCCACCGGTTTAATAAAAATTTTTTAATTACCCAGGTCGTTAAAATAGTTAATTATCGTAAATAAAATCATTAAAATTTTTAATTATTTAAAATTACAATTTGAAATAGCAATATAAAAATCCAGTTCTAGCAATGAAAAATCTTGAAATTATTTTAAAGTCCCCTCATTAAGATGCTTAATTATCATTTAAAATTACAATTTTTCATTCCCATCCAAAAATATCCTGTTAAAGAAAACAAAAATCTCAAAATTATTTTGAAGTCTGCTCTTAGTTAAAATTTTTAATTACCATTTCTAAACTTATTACCATTAACAATTTCACCTCTAACACACTCAAAAATTTCAATCTCCGAAAATTTCCTCTAAAAGAAAAGAAAATTTTTTTTTTCTCAAAATCTACTATCCTAAAAATTGCCATAAATTTTTCTTCAGTAAAAATACACCATCGAACAGTATGCAAAAATTTCAATCAACAAAAATTATCCCTAATAAAATGTTCAAATTATTTCAAAATCTCTTACATTAATATTTAATATCGTATTCAAAAACTTACGAAATTTCAAAGCCCGATAAACTTCCGAAAATAAATTTAAGGTAACGGAATTCTTTTGAATGTCTCTGTAATATAAAAGTCAAAAAGTATAAAATTAAATGTCATTGCATTCCGACAATATTTATTAGAGTTAGACCACGGACGGACGGACATACAAACTGAATTCATACACAGTTTTGAACTTCGTTAGAAAGTGTTAAAAAAAGGTCGAAAAGTAACTGTCAGAAGAAATTTGTTCAGAAACACCCTACCTCATCCCACCACAAAATTAATTAAAACTCAAAATCTAACTAGGATCAAAGTATCCCCCCCCCCTTTTACGGAAAATATCTTATTTAGTTTTTCATCTTAAGTTTTCTGAAATGAATATATATTTTTTAAATCTGAAAAAAAGGAAAAACTTTAGTTGAATAAATTTCAAAATGCATGAAGGGGCAATGGTTCACCCCTCACTTCCACCCTTTCCCTGTAGTCCCTTGAACAATTTTTTCAGTTCCTCTTTGAAGAAAAAACTTAGAATTTTGCACATTCTAACATAAAAGAAGCTCTTGTTTGATTGTAAATATTGTTGATACTTTAAATTAAAAAAAACTGCAAGGCAGGATTTTTTTCTTTTTTTTTTTTAAAAAAAAATCTCAAATAGCGCATTCTTAATTAATGTGATTTGTCTGTACATGTCTAGAGCATGAAATTAATGAAGCAATTTTTTTTTGTGAAAAATTAGTCAATTTTTTTAATTTGGAATACCATTTTATCGGTAAGTAATTTAGCTTTTTTATAAATCTTGCAGCTATTATCTTTTTAGGAATGTACCTACATGATTTATATACACAATGCTGGCAGTGGCGTAGCTAGAGCATTTTGTTTAGGGGGGTGTGGAAATAGAATTTACCGAATTTTAATTGAAAATCATCGAATGATTATGCTTTAGTTTTTTTAATTTTCTATTCTGGTATATTCATGCCTTATAGTCCCAGTAGCAGAAAGTTGTGACTGAGTCTGCGACAGAAATGTAGTGGAATGAAAATTGTCTGCGGGGGTAATGTTACAATTTTTGATTAGCCGGGCACCATTGTTATATATTGTATATAGACATATATTTCTATATATAACACAGACACCTGATTAATCTAAAAGTATCCTTATGCACATTATAAATAGGGTTCTTACTGATTAATATTATAAAAATAGAACTGTTTTTTAACTATAGTAAACCTAAATAAGTCAATAGAAAAATTAATATTTTTTGAAGAATTAGATAGTCATGATATGTAAAGTGGCTCTAAGTTTGAAGTTACAGCTCAATTCATTTAAAATTGAAAGTAAGTAGCTAAATGTATAGAGCAACTTTTGTGAAAGTCGTAAAATCATAACTTGAAAACGATCAAAATAATCGTCAATTGAATAAGTTGAAAATCCGTTATTGCCAAAATGAAGCAAAAACAAGAGGGGTTGTATCCATATATTCATCGATTAGTGTCATCATAGAATGCACAATACGGGACGTACTACTACATTTGGATAAAATCCCTCATTTTTTTGCTTCATTTTGGAAACAACGGATTTTGTCCTCGGAAGTTGCTCTAAACCTAAATAAGTTAATAGAAAAATTAATATTTTTTGAAGAATTAGATTGTAATGATATGTAAAGTGGCTCTTTAAGTTTAAAGTTACAGCTCAATTCATTTAAAATTAAATTGAAATATAGTATATATTTTAATATAGCATATATTTATTGAAAAGGTTTCTTACTTGCTTAAGATTAAAAGCACAGAAGAAATAGAGGGTGAAAAATCATTTATATTGTTACCTATGTAATAGTGATGAAATGAAGAAAACAATTACAATTCCATTGAACAGAATAATGCTATAAGATTGCTTCCTTAAATTCTCAAAACAATTTTTTAGTTGTTAAATCAATATTATAATAAAATGTTAAACTGTGCTAAAAAAAAAAAAAAATTAAAAAGGGGGACAAAAATAATTTAAAATATCAAAATCTAAAAATAATTCTAGAACGACTGCACAGAAAATTTAAAGTCCCTATTTTTTCACCATGAAGTATATATGTTATACATTTACAGCAGTGATACTTTGAAATATAAAGTAAATAAATATTATGAAAAAGAAATTGAAAATTCTGAATGATAATTTCTTTAAATACACTGGATCTAAAATTTTGATGCAGAAAAAACCATTTTTTGGAACAGCAAAATCAGTTTTTAAAGAAAGCAAAGATAATTTTTTTTTTTTTTTTTTTTTTGAAACAGCAAAATAAACTCCCAACTCTTTTTTCTTTTTGCTTGTTTAACAAAATTTGAGTTTAGTTTGATGAAATATGCAGTTTTTCCGCGATCTTTTCTCGAAATTTACCTTTTTTTTACAATCTTATGACATAATTTGCGTTTTTTCGCGATCTTTTCTCGAAATTTACCTTTTTTTTTACAATCTTATGACATAATTTGCGTTTTTCGCGATTTTTTGACGAAATTTATCGTTTTTTCACATTTTTTTTTTTTTTACAAAATTTGCCATTTTTTCGCGATTTTTAGAAATAATTTGTCGTTTTCCCACGATTTTTAAACGAAATTTATCGTTTTTCCCGATCTTTTGGCGAAATCTCCCGTATTGTCCCGGTTTTTGTTAAAATCTGCCGTTTTTTCGCGATCTTTGGGCGAAATCTGTCGTCTGTTCGCGATAATTTTGACAAAATCAGTCGTTTTTTGCGATCTTTTGTTGAATTTTATCGTTTATTTATGATTATATGACGTAATTTGCATTTTTTCACGATCTTTTGATGAAATCTATAGTTTTTTCACGATTTTTTTAACGAAATTTACCGTTTTTTCAGGATTCTTTGACATAACCTGTTGTTTTTCTGCGATTTTTTAACGAAATTTATCCATTTTTCCCGATTTTTTGTTGAAATCTGTCGTTTCTTCGCGATTTTTTTTAACGAAATTAGTTTTTTTTCGCTATCAACGTAATTTACCGTTTTGTTCGCGATCTTTTGACGAAATCTGCAGGTTTTTTCGCGATCTTTTGTCGAAATCTGCCATTTTTCGCGATATTTTGATGAAATTTATCGTTTTTTCGTGATTTTTTTTTACGAAATTTAATGCTTTTTCTCAACTTATTGGCGAAATCTGCTGATTTTTCGTGACTTAGTGGCGAAATTTGCTGTTTTTTTCCGAGATCTTTTGGGAAAATCTGTCGTTTTTTCGCGAATTTTTTTTTTTTTCACAATCTTTTCGCAAAATCTATCTTATTTTGCGATCTTTTAACAAATCTTGTTGATTTTGGGATTTTTTCGCGAAAGATTCCGTTTTTTTCGCGATCTTTTAACAAAATTTACCATTTTTTCATGATTTTTTGACGAAATCTGCTGTTTTTTCGCAATCTTATGTCAAAATACGCCGTTTTTTGCAATCTTTTTTTTCTCGCGATCTTTGAATGTATTTTGCCGTTTTTCCGCGTCTTGTTCACGTGTTTTTTTTTTTGTTTTTTTTTTTTTACAAATAAGGAATTTTTTTCTTTTCCAAGTTAGCAAATTTATCTACAAGGGCAAAAATTAATCTGCGACGTACGTCGTGCGTCTCGCACTTTCTGCTACTGGGCTTACACTGTAAGAAAAAACGGAAGAAAAAACAGCAAAAAGGGCTGTTAATAGTTCTTTTTTGGGCGAAAATGGAATTTTACGGTTATGGCCTTATTTTCCAGTGACGTTTTTGAGGCGCCATCTGCCGTTTCGCAACTCTCTATCCCATAATGCACTCGCCCCATCGCCATTTGTTTCCTGTTGCAGTGATATAGCTTTATTAGATTTTTTTTTACTCCATAATCAGTAATGATTTAAATAAATCACAAGCTAATGAATCTGTTGTGGACTGAAGGTAAGTTTTGTCTTTGTACTTATTTCTTTGCTTTAATAAAATTGCATTTCTCTTTATTATGTTATAAATACCTAACGCATATATTTCAGTCAATTGTAATAATGTAGTAGTTAATGTTCATTGAAGTTAATTGATAAATGTTGTAAACTATTTCAACTATGCCATTAAGTTTCTCTGATTTATATTTAAAGTAAATATTATTTAAACACAATTATCATTACTTATAGTTAATAATTCAATCCGATTAAAAGAAAAATTGGGGTTTTTCTGATTTACTGTTACTTTGATAGATTACGTTTTTGCTTTGCAATGTTTTTAATATTTGTATGTATTTCCTTCGGATGTTATTTTATAGCAGGACCGGAGCGATAATTTGCCATAAAGAGCGACATTTGCCTGACATATATTGAACATATAATCCATTATTATTTTATTTTTCTATACTTTAAAAAAATGTTATAAATTATTTTTTTTTATATAAAAATATAGACACAGAATGTATTTTATATAATTATATATTTAGTTCATAATCTTTACTGTAACACATAGATGAAATCAACATTAAGAAATAAAATTATAGCAAATAAAACAATATGTCAGCAGAATTCACAAAGAATAGAACAGGAAGTGCAAGCGAATCCAAAACAGCTAGCGTCAGCTAGCAACAGCTATGTAACTTAGTATTTCATTATTTTACTTCGTCATTCGATCGTGTAATTCTTTTCTTTAATTGACCGAAGAACCAGATTTTGGATAACTTGATTAAATAGATGTTGTTTTAGTTGTAATATCAGAGAAAATATTTCATACTTCAGGTAAATATTATGTTTTTTTTTTTTTAATTTAAAATCATGATTTCAGATTATTTTGAAAAAAAAAAAAGTATTCTTTAAAACTTGTTTCATTAAACCCTTATCATTTTATGTCACTAACCTTGCCAGATATCCTACGTAAATCAGCCCCTTTTTAAACGGGATACTGGAAACATTTCTTGCTTAAGAAACGTTGCCGTCATGGGGCAATCGCTTATAACTGTAATTAATGTATCGGAAAATAAAAAGAAGGTGTTTAATTACTGTACAAATAATTTTTCAAAGGGTGCAGTTTTATAAAATTATTCTGAATGTGCTGTAAAGTGCTTCATAATCTATGCTTGACGCGCGATTTTTTTTTTCCTTGCTTGTTTTAATTATTTTTGGATCGAAAACTAATATTTAATTTTAATTATTTTAGCTGATAAAAATGCAATTATTTTTATTAGAATTAAACTATTTTGATAAAAAGCTTATTATAATATATCGTATTTATTTCATTGTTGATATTTGTGTTTTTTTTTTTTTTTTTTTTTTTTTTTTTTTTTTTTTTTTGTAAAGATCACTAACATGCAACCAAATTGTCATTTATCGTATTTCATATGTCTCATCATATCACAATTTCTAAACTTAGCAAGAATTTCATGTGCAGTTTGTTTTTGTGTGTTTTTCTTTTTGGCCTAAAAGTGTCTGCTTTTGTAATATTGATTTCGATATTATAATAAGTAAATTTCCCTCCCCTCCCCCAAAAAAATACAAATTATATTTTGAAATTTTGTCTTATTTTTTATATTTTCTTTTAACTATTATTCAAAATGGGATTTTATTATGAATTATATGATTAAAAAGTATAAATCTTACTGGTATGATTATATCTATTTTGTAATTCATATACAAATCTTGTATGTCATTTGACGTTTTTAATTATTTCACATATTATGGATCAATAATGCTTAGTTTAAATTTAATTTCTTTGCCAACAGTAACTGAGATTTTATGTAATTCATAACGCCGATTTAATATATATATATATATTTTACTTATGTTTTCAAAGGAGATTGAATTTTTTAGAAATCAGTTTTATTCTTGATGCGGTATTTTATTTATTTATTTATTTTTAGAAAATATGTATTATTAAGATGCAATTACATTTTTATTAATTCATTTCAAGCTAGTTGTTACTTTTTACGAGATGCAAAATTTCTTAATGGAACAGTTTAAGAAACATTTGTAATTTCTATCGATATTATCTAGCTTGATTGGAAGTTTAAATAATAATAATGATAAGGACAATAATTTTTAGCTTATATTTTTATGCCTAAATTTGCTGAACTTGAGAAAATAAAAATTAATTCCAATACTTTCTTATCACTATATTCTAAATGGAAAATATCTCTTTTGGAGACTTTATTTTCTTTAAGGGGTTTATATATATATATATATATATATATATATATATATATATATATATATATATATAAATATATTTTTATAAAATAATTAATGTATTGAAAGATTATATATTTATTTACTTTTTATTTATTATATTCTTTCATTAGTATAGATATTTATAAAAATACAATAATTTGTCCTTTTATAATTAAAATAATTATTTGACATGATTTTCAATTTTAAACTGTCATTATTTTCTAAATCAAAAGTTAAACTACAGTTTTTTCTTTCTTTTTTTTTTTTTTTTTCATATATACTATGTATTACATTTTTTTATAACAAACTTTATTCTATAGTAATTTATCACATTTATTTCTTTTTAATTTACATAAAAATAGTTTAATGAAACAATTTAGTGTTACATATTTACAATTGTTATCAATATAATCTAAATTGATTTAGAGAAAATAACAATAATTTTGAGCTATAAAAGTAAAAATTTTTAGTTTACAATTTGGTAATAATGTTTGCAAAATTTGAGAAAACACTTTTTTATTAATATCTTAATGCAAAACTTCATTTTTTAATATAAGTTTTTCTTATAGATTTTAAGAAAATAATAAATATTTTGCTATCTGATACATTTTAATTTCCTTTAATTTTAACTTACATGATTTTTTTTATCTAATATAATACAGCAGTAATATTTCTTATAAAACTATTTATACTACTACTTAAATTGCTACTGATAAAAACAAAACTACGATGATTTGTTCTTTTCAAGTTAAAACAATTCTTTCAAATGCATTTTACATTTTTTATTGTTATGAATTTATTTTTACAAATTAAACAGAAGAAATTCTCATTCAATTTAATATTTCTTTCTTTTGATAAAAAAATATTAATGTTGTAATTTATTATATTTATTTCATTTTAAATTATATGAAGATCGCTTAATGACACAACTTAATGAGCCTTTGCATTTATTATGAATATAATCTAAATTGATTTAAAGTATAATAATACTAATACTTTAAATAATAATAATAATAATAATAATAATAATAATAATAATTAACAGCTGATAATTTTGCGCCTTTCTTTGCAAAATTTGGAAAAATTTAACTTCAATAAACACTAAATTGTTAACGCTAAATTTCTTTTTTGAAAATTTCATTTTATTAAATATAAGTTTTCTTAGAGGACTTTAGAAAATACAAGTATTTTGAAAAATTATTTATTTTATGTAGATTTCATTTAATTTTAACTTATCACGTTTATTTATTAATATAGATAACTATAATAATACGAAAATCTGTTCTTTTGAAGTTAAAGTATTTTTTTCAAAGGAATTTTTAATTTTTAATTCTTACTAAAAATGTTTGAAAAATTAAATAAAGACATTTTTGTTCCATTTCAATATTACTTTATTTTGATAGCAAATTTCAATTGCATTGCATAACGTAATGAGCCTCTGTAATTATTATTTATATAATCTGACTTCACTGAAAGTTAAATGCTGCTGATAATAATAATAATAATTTTTATCTTAGAATTTAGAGACTGTATTTGCAGAATTTGAGAAAATATTTAACATCGTCTAAATGGAAAAATTATAATTCTCATTATTTTAAATATAAGATTCTATTATAATTATAAATTTATAGAAAATAATAAATACATTGGAAGATTGTGCATTTTATACATATTTAATTTATTTTAACTTTTTATCTTCTTTTATTAGTTGAATGCTTCAAGAGTACTTTTTATAAAATTACTTTACTACTAACAAAATTACTTTACTTCTTATACAACTATAACAATTTGTGCTTTTGAAGTTACAATAATTCTTTCAAATGCATTTTCAATTGTTATTAAAAATATTTTTACAAATTAAGCAGAAGAAATAAAATATTGTGTAATACATTGAAAAATACTGTAAATAATTGTTCAATTTAATTTTATTTTGTTTTGATAGTAAATTTCAATTATGTTGTAACTTATCACATTTATTTCCTTTTACTTTTTATGAAGTTAGTTAAATGAAACAATTTAATAAGTTTTAACATTTATGAGTCTTAGCCACCTAACTTGATTTAAATAATAATAATAATAATAATAATAATAATAATAATAATAATAATAATAATAATAATAATAATAATAATAATAATTTTAACTTATAAATTTGAACCTGGATTTCCAAAACTTGTATGCGATTGCAAAAATGTAATTTTAATATTTCTTTTATTATTTTCTTGATGGTAAATTTCTTTTTTATAATATGTTTTTTTATTTCAAGTTTTATTTATTATTATAGATTTTTAGAAAATAATAAATATCTTGAAAAATTGTGCATTTCATATGTATTTGATTATATTTTAACTTATTGTGTTATTTTAATAGTAAAAATAACTATACCCATGCAATAATATGTGCTTTGAAAGTTAAAATAATTCTTTTGAAATTATTTTCAACTGTCATTAAAAATATTGAGAAATTAAACAAAAGAAATTCTCCTTCACATTTATTCCTTTTTAAGTAAAAAAAAGATAGTTTAATGAAACAACTGAAAGAGAATTTGTAATTATTATAAATATAATTTGAGTTGATTTAAATTAATATATATATATATATATATATATATATATATATATATATATATATATATATATATATATATATATATATATATATATATATACAACATTGTGTTTGGGTTTAGAAAACTTGCGAAAATGTAATTTTAACATTTCTTTTTTAATATTCTTAATAGCGAAGTTTTTTTTAAACTTATTTTTTTTTAATTTGAGCTTTTCTATTGTTATATATTTTTAGAAAATAAATATCTTGAAAAGTTATGGATTTCATATATATTTTATTTTATTTTAACTATCATGTACTTTCATTAGTTAATATAACTATATGCGTGCACCCATTTGTGTTTTTAAAGTTAAAATAATTCTTTTGAACACAATTTCAATTTTTATTTTTTAAATATTGAGAAATTAAACGAAAGAAAATTTCGTTCTAATTAATAATGCTTTGGTTTGATAGCAAACGTCAATTGCGTTTTTATTTATCACATTTATCTCCATTTAAAGTTTTTTTTTTTTTTTTTTTTTTTTTTTTTTTTTTTTTTTTTTTTTAAAGACAGTTAAATGGAACAACTGAAGAAGAATTTGAATTTATTACAAATGTAAACTGATTTGATTTAAAGTTAAATAATATTTTTATTACAATATTGTGGCTGAGTTTGCAAAAGTTGCGAAAATGTAATTTTAATATATTTTCTTTTTTTATTATTTTCATTTAATTTTAACTTATCATGTTCTTTTATTAATATAGATAATTACAGAAATACAAAAATTTGTGCTATTAAAGTTAAAATAATTCTTTCAAATGCATTTTCAATTAATTTTTAAAATATTGAGAAATTACGCAATTTTTTTCGTTCCATTTAATATTGTCTGTATCAAATAACAAGTTTTAATTGCGTTGTAATTTATTTTATTTATATCCTTTTGAATCAAATAAATAACTTAATAAGCCTTTGTAATTATTATAAATATGGTATGATTTAATTTAAAATTAAATGAGAATAATAAAATTAATAATAATAATTTAAGCTTACAATTTTTTCGTCTGGGTTTGCAAAACTTGGAAAGGCGGAATTTTAATATTTTGTCATTTTCTTAATCGAAAACGTCTTTAATAAACTTCATTTCTTAAATTTAGGTTTACCTTATATTTATAGATTTCTTGGAAATGGTAAATAAGAAATATCTTGAAAAATTATATGTTGTATATGCATTTAATTTAATCTTAACTTATCATGCTGTAATAACAACGCTACAATTTGCGCTTTTCAGATAAAAAGAATTCTTTCAATTGTTAGTAAACATTTTTAGAAATAAAAAAAAGAAGTTTTCAACCCGTTTAATAATAGTAAAATTTCAATTGAGTTGTAATTCATCACATATATATCCATTTAAATTAAATAAATATAATTTAATGAAACAACTTAATGACCCTTTGTAATTATTAATAAATATAATCAGACTTAATCTAAAAATTAATAATAATAATAATTTGAATCTTGCAATTTTGTGCCTGTGTTTGCAAAACTTAGGAATATATCATTTTAATGTGTACTACTTTTTTTAATCTTTTTTTTTTTTTTTTTTTTTTTTTTTTTTTTTTTTTTTTTAAATTTAAGGGTTTCTTATAACTAGAGATTGTTTTGAGAATAATAAATATTTTGCAATCTTATCCATATTAAATGTATTTCATTAAATTTTAAGATATCACACTCAATTATCAGTAAAAGTAATTACAGCAACAAAATAATTTGTGCTTTTTAAATTAAAATCATTCTTTCCAAGGGATTTTCAATTTTTAATTATTATTTTTTTAGATAATAATAATAATAAAATTTCGCTAAATTTAAAGCAAATTTCAACGGGTTTGTAATTTAACACAGTTATACTCTTTGATGAAATCATAAATTGCATTTTTGTAATTATTAGAATTATATAATAAAATTCAATTTAGAGTTGAAATAATAATAATAATAATTTTCACGTTACAATTTTATGTTACGATGTTTAACAAAATATGTTTAATAACTTACAAAATCTTCAAAATTTTTTAAACATTGCTTGTTTTGCATGTCTTAAATATGAAATTTCAATAGGCTTTGTAGTCATGATTGGAAAAAATAGTTCATTAACTTTAGCTTTTTTCAGACAATATGTGATCAATAGATTCTCAGATCACGAATTTGATGCTTATTTTGATAGTATACACTATATTGCCATTGATTATGGGACACTTGCGATTTTAGACATTTTACTAAATATCTAGAAAAATACATGAGGAATCATCTCGAAACTCTTAGTGTGTAAATATAATAGTATAAGTCATACATCTCCGTGAACATTTTTTCCCGAAACTCCAAAAGGGGCCGTCAACAAATTAAAAAAGAATGAATATCTTTTGAATAACCCTGTCAAAACTAATGTAGCAAAAGAGCTCAAACTCTAGATTGTAATTGAATGCCTTATTGTAATAAGCCTTGTTCATTTTTATGCAAATAGCATGCATACTCGCAGAGTAATTAAGGTTTTTATAAAAATTATCCAAAAAATTTCCAAGTTTTTTCCTTATAATTTTCAGAGTTCTTAATATAAAATATTTTTTTTTTCAGAAAATATGACAAACAACATTGCCCACAGTACCCTGTAATCAGATTTAAAAAATAATGAAAATTGTATAAAAAAATGAGTTGGTTTACTAAATAATTTTTTACTGCGCATGCGTCAACGATATCAAAATTTCATTTGCATATTATGTTAGCTAAATGTATAGAGCAACTTTTGTGAAAGTCACAAAATCATAACTTGAAAATTCTGACAATAATCGTCAATTGAATAAGTCGAAAATCCGTTATTCTCAAAATGAAGCAAAAACAAGAGGGGTTGTATCCATATATTCATTGATTAGTGTCAATATAGAATACACAATATGGGATGTACTACTGCATTTGGATAAAATCCCTCATTTTTTTGCTTCATTTTGGAAACAACGGATTTCGTCCTTTTTCTATAGACGATTACTTTCAGAATTTTCAAGCTATGATTTTGAGACTTTTACAAAAGTTGCTCTATACATTTAGCTAACATAATATGCAAATGAAATTTTGATATCTTTGACGCATGCGCAGTAAAAAATTATATAGTAAACCTACTCATTTTTCATACAATTTTTATTATTTTTTAATTCTGATTACAGGGTACTGTGTACAATGTTGTTTGTCATATTTTCTGAAAAAAATATTATTTTATATTAAGAACTCTGAAAATTATAATGGAAAAACTTGGAAAATTTTGGGACCATTTTTATAAAAACCTTAATTACTCTGCGAGTGTGCATGCTATTTGCATAAAAATGAACACAGCGTATTACAATAAGGCATTCAATCATAATCTAGAGTTTGAGCGCTTTTGCTACATTAGTTTTGACAGGGTTATTCAAAAGATATTCATTCTTTTTTAATTTGTTGACGGTCCCCTATGGCGTTTCGGTAAAAAATCTTCACGGAGATGTGTGACGTATACTATTATATTTATACACTAAGAGTTTCGAGAAGATTCCTCATGTAATTTTCTAGATATTTAGTAAAATGTCTAAAATCGCAAGTGTCCCATAATCAATGGCAATATAGTGTATATTGCTTATACATTAATAACTATATGTGTTAAATAATTTGCGTTTTCTGTCACGTTGATTATTTCTATTTCATTTGGCACTTGATTTATTACATGTTTATTTCCCTTTTTTAAAAATCATTTCTGGAACAATTATTTTAAAGTGTATCTCTCATTTCGCCCCTCTTTAAAAGGCTCATAATCTATTGATTATCAAAAGAAGGTAGTTTATTTTATTCTGATTCTACCCCTTTTCTTTTTAGATACACGTATATTTTTATCATTTATCTAATGACTTTTTTCAATAACTATCCATCTGATGTCAACAAAAGCTTCAAAATATAAAACTACAAGTGAACTACAATGAAGAACTAAATAATTCACCAAATGGATAGATTATCCTAAGCAGAAAAAAAAAAAATTTTTTTAATGTATTTTTAATTTATTTAAGTGTAAATTTCAGAGGCACACAATAAGCTTTTCCAATGCTAAAAATCTAAACTTCTTCATGCAGTACCATTTTTTGTAAATTTTGTATAGTTAAATGAAAATTATCAAAATGTATCTTAATTAACGTTAATGTACTTTTAGTTAGCTTTACTATATAGAAATATTTCGCAACACTTTATTTGAAGTATTTTGTTGAATTTTGCGTGTATTTTCAGTTTTGAGAAATAGATTTCAGAAAATAATAGATAAGTTTCCTAGTTTAATTAAAAGTAGTTTATAATTTGTAATTAGTAATTGAAAAAAAATCAACAGCATCAGGCTAAATATTCAAAATCATTTATAAGTAATTCTCTGTATTTTTATTGCACAGACGGAATTTCATTTTTTAGTTTCAGATTAAAAAAGAAATTTCGATTGTAATAAAATGTTCTTTGAATGACACATGTTGTGATGAAAAGTTTGATTAAAATAATAGTATAAATGGCTCACTTGAAAAAAAAAGAGACGCATCTCGGCAAATATATATTTAACAATAGAGGCAAAAGAAAATTTGTACGATTTTATTCTAATCTGAAAATAAAATAGTTTTGAATGCAGTAATAAAAACTGAATAAAAGCACAAAATAATTAAGCATGAAGACGTAGGATGAGGTTTGGAGATGGGATAATCTTATATCCCCCCACATCCCACCCCTCGTCTGTAGTAACAAATGGACATATAGCGTAATAAATCATTTTTTCGTATAGCTACACTTGAAACTGTTTCTGTATTAGGATGCAGCAATGACGGGCTTATTAGTGGAAGAAAAAACAAAATTAATTTTTGCAAGATGTATCACTTTTCTTGCAGGTGAGCGATATATACGTTTATATAAAAGTTAGGTAGAGAAATACTTAAAATAATGAAAAAATAGAAGTTTATTTTTTACAATTTATGCATGGATCAATCAATTTACAAAATAAATGTATGTACAAATATAATTTTCAAAGATGAAACTAAAAAAATCAATAAATCAAGAGAAAATTTATTTTTACAAATTTATTACACTTATTTTCAGAAAATTTTCTATTTGCCTCAAACAAAACAAAACAATACATATTTGAAAATTTTAACCTTTAACTTTTGATTATTTTACGGGCGTATGTATGTAATTTTTAAATTCACTATCTTAATATAAATCTATTAAAAACCTTTTACTTTCGCATTATTTTACAGGAGTTTGTTTTATGTGTGTATAAAAAAGGGTAGAGTGAGGTAGGTTTGCAGCTATGAAAGATTCATTTTGATACTTTAAATGATTTTGTTAACATAAAATATTAAAAGTGACCTGGTCAGCATTTTTTAAAAACTGAAACCCTTATTTCTTTTCAGATTTAGTCCACCTTCACTGTTTTTAATTATTCCACCTTCCTTTGAAATTGAAGAAACCATCAGATAATGAATTGTATCTAAAAATATCGAAATGATGGAAAAGAAGAGAGGTCCAAGAAGAGGAAATGAATGCCTGAATGGCAATGTCTTAATGATTATAAATGAGAATTTTTCTAATATTCACTTATATATATTTCTAATTAATAAATTCTTTTTTTCATGTATTTGTCATGTCTTTTTCATGTATTCATTATGTTTTTTTCATGTATTTATTATGTCTTTTTTCATATATTTGACATGTATTAAATCAAGAGTTTTATAAAAACAAAAGAAGAGTGAAGAAAATTATTTTCAGAATTAAAAAGAGGAAAAGGCATATCACAAAAAAATTTTAGTTTTACGCAAACATTTGTAGTATACAAACATTTGAAATAAAATTTACAATTTCTTAGATTTTTTTAGTTGCTGAAAATATCTGCTGCATGCATAAATCTATGGAACTCTACTAATACAATAAGTTTTAAAATGACTGCATTTTTATTTTGCTTTTCTAAATCCGCAATACAGATTTTATAAGAAAATAAGAATAAGATAAGAATATACATTATGAATATCTATTTTTTTTCTTCATAAGAGATTTTTCATGGTAATACATGTTTAAAACATATGAAAATCAAAGTTCAACATTGATTTAAAACAACTTTTGTAATATTTTATCATTTATTCTAGCTTTTACATGATAAGTTGATTAAAATTCAGATTTTTTTCCTCTAATGTAAGTAACATTTTGAATGCAAGTATTAAGCCTTAATTTTAAACATTTGTTGCAATTGAATTAGATATAAGAATTAATAAAATAGTTTTATGTTTAAAATATTCGGCTTTGACTAACAGTCTAAATACTGTTAGTGGGTTTGTATACAAATACATCAAATTCTTTACCGAGAGTGAATACAGCATGGCATCATTTCACATACATTTAAACATTATGCGATTATTTATGACAAAATCTATTTGATTATTTTTTTTTAAATAAAAATGGCAAAAAAATTAAACAGTCAAATCATTATTTTACTGTTTTTTATTATTTTTTATTTTATTTTTAATACTATTATAAGACTACATACTTCAAAATTAATGTTTATATGTCTACATAAAGTAAAAATTAAATATATATCATTAATGGTTAAACATCAGTAAAAGAATTCCGGAAAAAGAAATATGTATATATATATATATATATATATATATATATATATATATATATATATATAGAAAGAAACATGGATTTTATTGCTAAAGAAATTACAATAAAATGTGAATAAATTTCCTCATTATTTTTAGAAAATCAAAAGGGTAAAAAATGTAAATAGTCAAATCATGATTCCAGAGGATTTTTTTCATATGTTATTACTGTCGACATTTTCTAATAATTATATAGTAGTTATTTTAAAACTAATTAAAATAACTGTATATAAATTAGAAAAAAATCATGTATCTACCATTCAGTGCTTAGTGTATAAGTATTAATAAAATAACTGCATATATATGTATATATAAAAACATATTTTTATTGGTATAATATAGTAATAATTGTGAATAAAATTTATTATTCGTAATGATGATTGATTATGGAAAAATACTCGATACAGTTGCTTAATTTAGAAAAAAAAAATGAGAATTTGCATTTTAAAATACTTTTATTGAAATGATTTATTATTTTTTAGAGTAGAGGGATAAATTAACATTCGGAAGTTGAAGTAATAATTTTGCTAACGTCAAGCAATTATTTGTATATTACGTAATAATATATTCAAGAAAAAAAACGATTGCCATCGCAATGCCTACTTTTTTTAAATGGACAAAGTCTTAATACATTTTATTATTTTTTTAAAATTTATTTTTATATAGGTTCAAAGAGCAAAATTTCATTTTAGTTATTTATATTCATGTCAGATTTATATGAGTGAGATAACAAAATGGCGGAAAAAAAAAACAATGAAAAAAAAATGCTTTTATTTACTGTAACATCATATTTATAAACCTTTCTTTTAAATTAAAAAGTAAGTAATAATAATAGTTTTTCATTCAGAAAAAAATACTTAAATAGTTCATTAGTAATATATAACAGTAACTAAAAGAAAAAAAAAATAACGTCAATGAAAATTATATTGCATGTTATAATTTTAAATTGTAAAACACAAACATTTTTATATAGCACACATATTTTGTATATAGCACATAGATTTGTGGTCTAAATTTTTATATATTTATTATTTTTTAATGTGCATTTAACAATTTTATTAAAATTTTAAAACTGCATAATTAATTATGATTTAAAAATTTTTCAACCTGTGAAAAAAAATTATTTAAATCTTTTTTTTTCTTTTTATATTAAAAATGTTTTTCACTGGCAAGCATCAAAGAAATGTATATCATTTTTTAAAACAAAATGTTACTTGTTTGGTAAATTGTCTATAAAGATTTATCTTCCCCCCCTTCTTTTGCTGTAAGACAAATATAATATTAACGTAGTGAAAAGACAATTGTAAATACAACATTGCTGTAACAGTAGTGAAAATGCATAAAAATTAAGAATATTAAGAATTCATTTCATTTTTACGGTATTGTTGTGATTTTCACGACACTTTTAACCATTATTTTTACAGCTGTATCATAATTTCATTTTACAGTATTGTTGTAATTACTATTATTTTTTAGCCGTAATGTTTTCAGCTGTGATGCATTTTAATTTTACAGCATAACTATTAATTTAACTGCATTTTTATCCTTTTTTTACATTTTAATCATATTTTTGTTTTACAGCACAACCGTAATACATGTTAGCCTTTTTTACAACTGAGATGCATATTTATTTTACAATTAAAATGAAATTTTAATTGTAAAACGAAAATGCATCTCAGTTGTAAAAAAAGGTTAACATTTATTAAAATATACGGTTGTGCTGTAAAACAAAAATATGATTAAAATGTAAAAAAATGGCAAAAATGCATTTAAATTAATAGTTGTGCTATAAAATTAAAATGCATCACAACTGTAAAAATTACGGCTAAAAAAATAATAAAAATTACAGCAATACTGTAAAGTGAAATTATGATATAGCTGTAAAAATAATGGTTAAAAATGCCGTGAAAATTACAACAATACCGTAAAAATGAAATTACGACATTGCTGTAAAAAATATAGCCAAAACTGCAGTAAAATTTACGCCTGCACTGTGAAATTAAAATAACGCCGTTGCGGTAAAAAAAATAACAGCTAAAACTGCAGTAAAATTTACGCCTGCACTGTGAAATTAAAATAACGCCATTGCTGTAAAAATAACAGCTAAAACTGAAGTAAAATTTACGCCTGCACTGTGAAATTAAAATAACGCCATTGCTGTAAAATAACTGCATAATGTGCTGGCACCCAAATTGCCAGCACTTTTTGCTGTAAAATTACAGTACTTTTTCTTACAGTGTATAGTATTTTAGAATAAGCACTGTGAAAATACATGTACCTACGATAGGGATGCATAACCTGTTCAAGAGAAGGGCCACATCAGTAACACGAAGAGAATTATATTTTAAAGAGGTGATCTGTGGCCTTTGTGACAAAATAAAAAATTTGGTCTCAAACGGGAGGGGGGGGGGTCACTTACCCAGCCAAAATATCCAATTTAGTTGGTAAAGATATATCAACAGTTTTTACGTTTGTATATATAACAGATATCGCAAGAATTATTTTCAACATGTAATAATAATCCTTGACTTTTCGGGAGATTAATTTTGTTCTGTTAAAAGTTCTAAAAAACAAACGTAAGCTGCTAATGCTGAATTAAAAATGTGAAGTTTATGAACAAGAAGGGAAAGGAGCTGATCAACAACATTTTCCTGATCAACGAAATTCCCGATTTTTCCCCACCGTATCGACATAATTCACAATTTTCTGCACAAGATTGGTGAAATTCGCGATTTTTTCAAAGCCAATCCACGAAATTCGCAATTTTTCTAAGCCTGATCAACAAAAATCACGATTTTTCTGTGCCCAATTGACAAAATTAGCGCCTTTCTCCGTTCTTGATCGATGAAATATGCATTTTTCCGTGCACTAGCAATGAAATTAGCTATTCATACCTGTCTGGCGAAATCTGCATTTTTTCTGCCTCAAATTGATGAAATCCACGATTTTTTTTCACAATAAACTGCTGAAATTCACGATTGTTCTGCAGCTGTTGAAAAAAATTTCAATTTTTCCGCCATCATCGATAAAATCTGTTTTTTCGTATCTTATCAACAAAATTAGCAATTTTTCCTACCGAATCGATAAAATTCGCAAGTTTTTCAAACCCGATTGCCTGAATTCATGCTTTTTACGAAGCCGATTGAACATGTTTGAGATTTTTTTCGTTTTCCATCGATAAAATTTGTGATTTTTCGTTCCCGATTGACTAATTTGTGCTTTATTTCGAAGGGGATCGACTATATTCGAAATTTTTTCCAATCGACGAAATTAGCGCCTTTTCCCGTTCTTGGTCCAAGAAAAACGCATTTTTCCGAGCACAAAAAATGAAATTCGCAATTCTTAACTGACTGACGAGATCTTTATTATTTTTTTCCGCATAAATTCATCAGATCTGTGATTTTTTTTTTCTCGTGATAAACTGATGAAACTCACGATTATCCTGCAGCAGCACAAAGAATTTTTCAATTTTTCGGCGCAAAGTCTGCTTTATTTTGTGCTTTATTAATGAAATTAGCGTTTTTTAAAATTCTGAATTGAGAAAATTCGCGAGTTTTTCGTATCCGATCACCCAAATTCCAACTTTTTATGAAGCTAATCGACCATATTCGCAATAATTTTTTATCCTGATCGTTGAAATTGGTAATTTTTCCGTGCCATATCAACGAGATTCGCAACACTGTAAAAAAAAACGGACGATTTAACGGAAGTATTACTGGTAATCTAGACGCCAGTACTATTTATTTTTTTTAACGGAAAAATTTCCGTAAATTCCAGAAAAAATCTCGAAAAAAACGGAATATTTACCAAAAAAAAGCGGAAATCTTTCCGTTAAAAAACAGTAAATAGTACTGGCGTCCAGATTACCAGTACTACTTCCGTTAAATCGTCCGTTTTTTTTTACAGTGAATTTTTTCGTTCCCGATCGAAAATTTTGCGATTTTTTCCGTTCCAGATCAACAAAATTCACGCTTTTTTGTGCTCGATCGACGAAATTCGAGATTTTTTGTGCTCAAGATACGATTTTAGTTAATGGATCCCGAACAAGACGCAATTTTTGTTAAAGAATTATGGGAAAACGCGATTTTTGTGAACAGATTGCGGAAAAATACTCTACTTCCGTCAAAGAATCGTCGAAAAATCATGGAAATTATTCTAATTTTGTAGAAAAATCCTGCAAATTTTGTCGAAAGATCATGGAGAATATGTGAATGTAATTGAAAGATCGGGGAAAATACACTAATTTTGTCGAAAAATCGGTAAAATACACGAATTTTGTTGAAAAAATGCAGAAAATAGGCGAATCTTATTGATAAATCGTGAAAAATATGAGAATTTTGAGAAAAGTATGCCATTTTTATCAAAAGATCATGGAAAGTATGCAATTTTTGTTGAAAGATCGTGAAAAATACGAGATTTTTGAGGAAAATAGACATATTTTGTTGAAAGTTCGTGGAAAATAAATGTATTTTGTACAAAAATTGCCGAAAATATGCTAATTTTGACAAAAGATCAGAGAAAAATCGCAAATTTTTTCGAAAGATCGAAGAAAAAACACATATTTTGAAGAAAGATCGCGGAAAATATATGAATTTTGAAGAATGGTAACTGAAAATTAACGAATTTTGAGGAAAAATCTCTGAAAATATGCAAATTTTCTGAAACATCGAAAAAATAGGCGAATTGTTTTATAAACATTGAGGGAAAAAGGCAAATTTTCTCAAAAGATCAGGGAAAATATGTGATTTTTCTTGAAAAATTACAGAAAATACACAAATTTTCTAGAAAGAGAGTGAGAAAAACCTTTAATTTCGCTAAAAGATCATGAATAATTGCAAATTTCTTTGAAAAGACTGTGAAAAAAGTGCGATTTTGGTAGCAGGAAAAAGATAATTTCATTAATAAATTGCTGAAAAACGCAAATTTCGTTAAAACGCTGCAAAAAAAAATACAAATTTTATCAAAAGTCCTTGATGCCGTGAAACTTCAGCTTTTTCTTGCTGAGCCTGTACCATGTCTGGTTAAAGGATTATGAAAAATACTCAAATTTTTGTTGAAAGATCATGAAAAATACTCAATTTTTTTCAAAAAATCAAAGAAAATATTCTAATTTTGTCGAAAAATGGGGAAAATATGCAGATTTATTCGAAAGATCGGCAGAAATATGAAAATATTGATGAAGGATCTCTGAAAATACACGAATTTTGCCAAAAGATCGCAGAAAATGAGAATTTTTTCGTAAGATCGAGGAAAATAGACATATTTTGAAGAAAGATCGGTAGAAAATCATGAATTTTGTTAAAAGATCAAAGAAAAATCGCTACTTTTGTTGAAAGATCGGGGAAAATAAGAGAATTTTCTCAAAAAATCTCAGAAAATATGTAGGTTTTGACTAAAGATCATGGAAAATACGTGAATTTTGGCCTAAGATCGCGGAAAATACTCATATTTTCTTGAAAGATTGTGGAAAATAATGTGAATTTTGTCAAAAAGGGTGAGAAAACTGTGAATATTGCTAAAGGATCACAGATAATATAAATTTCATTGAGAAAAACCATGAAAAAAAGTGCAATTTTCGTAAAATGCTCACAAAAAAGTAAAGATGAAAATAAGCAGTTGCCACTCGGCGACTAAATGTGAAAACCTGGCGACTAAAAATGTGGAAAGTACCGGCCAAATACAGGATTTTCCAAAAAATATTTTGTCAAAGAAGCGCCAAAAAAATCCTTGCGAATTTCGTCAAAAAATCGTAAAAAAACCAAATTTCGTGAAAAAATCTCGGGAAAACACGAATCTCGTGTAAGTATCACGAAAAGACATCGTCAAAAGATCGCAAAAAACGCAAATATTGTCAAAGAATCTCGAAAAAAAGGGAATATCGTCAAAGAATCGCGGAAAAACAGGAAATATCGCACTTATCGTCGCTAAATTGCAAAAAAACGCGAATTTCATAACAAAAAAATGCTAAGTCATAAAATCAACGAAAACGAACGCGAATTTTGTCAAAAAACGTAAAAACGAACGCAAAAAATGCGAATTGTATCAAAGAAACACGCAAAAAAAGTGCATACCGTCAAAAAATCGCGATAACGAATGCGAAAGTTGTCTAAAAATTGCGATAACAAACGCGAACATCGTCCAAAACCGCAATAACAAATGAGAATGCCGTCAAAAATCTCGATTACAAATGCAAAAAATGTAAAAATATCGCGATTGTCGTCAAAAAACGTAAAAACAAACGTAAAAACGTGAATTTTATCATAGAAACACGTGAAAAAGCGAATTCGTCAAAAAGTCGTGTTAACGAACGCGAATATCATCAAAAAACGTAAAAACAAATGCAAAACACGCGAATTTTATCAATAAAACACGCGAAAAAAGAGAATACCGTCAAAAAATCTCAATAATGAGCGCAAATACCGTGAAAAAATCACGATGATGAACGCGAATACTGTCAAAAAGTCATGATAACGAACACGATTTTCGTTACAAAGTTGCGAAAACGAGCGCAAATTTTGTCAAAAGATCGCAAAAAAGGAAAAAAAAATACATATTATGTCAAAGGATTGTGGAGAAACATATAACATTAGTTTCAGAAGAGACCCCCCCCCCCTTTATTTTTTAGAAAATCTGTTGTGAATTTCAGTTTTTATATTTTGAATCATATGTGCTAATCCTTGAATAAACATTTTTTTTTTTGTCACATTATAATTCTATACAAATAATTATAAAAAAAAGAGGGAGAGGTGTATCTATGTCGTTAGCTACAAAAGTGCTTAAGTATAGTTGGACTCATGTAGCTAACTACATATGCATGTTACATATAACTTTGCAGTTAATTTAAAAAAGATTGGAAATTAGTAACTCAAGTTTACAATACAAACAATACAAATTAAAATATTTTTATCTAGTTCATATATTACTTATTTATTCTAAGCTTGTATATATATATCTGCTAATTAAATATTCAGTGACATAAATGTACTTACTGGTTACTAAAGAAAATATTCTCACTAGCCAGTAACTGGCTACTAAAAAAAATCAACCTACCGGCCAGTGGCCACTAAGCAAAATTCCTTATTTTCATTTTTACAAAAAACACTAATTTCATTAAAAAATTACAGAAAAGTGCTAATTTTGTTAAAATGCTGCCAGAAAATGCTAATTTTATCAAAAGTCCGTGAGACTGTGAAAGTTCAGGTTTTTTTTTTTTTTTTTTTTTTTTTTTTTTCTTGCTGAGCCTGTACCATGTCTGCTTCCTTATTGCATTACTTATTATTATTTATTTATCTATATTATACCAACACTTGTATGACCTTTTTCATTTTTTTTTCTTCCCACATGTGCCCTGGGTGGCAGAACGAAAGGCGGAGGGGGGTGCTAAATGAAGAGTATGTTAGTCATTTCATACAAAAATGTATATATTTATGACATACAAAGAAACTCGCAAGCTAATGTTAAATCTATGGGAGCAACCTTTTGAGGTCTGTGAAAGTAAAAGTAATTATATATAATCTGTAATAACAATCAAAAAGTATACAGTAACCTAATTAGAATTCAATCTCAGCTGTTCTAAGTAAGAAAAAAAAAACATTTGAAATTATCAATATGCAAGTGAGAATTTTTTTTAAAGAATGCTCTCATAAGTTTAACATTAGTGACTCAATTTCTTTGCATGACTAGTTTAGATTTTTAATGCTTAAACTAATGTTAATCTTATGGGGATGTTTTTCACATATTTTTCACTAGCATTTTAATTATTATTTTATTTTTTTAAGAATTTTTTTCCCATTAGGCTCTTACAGTCGATAACTTTTATTTGTATGAGGACATAGGAGGTGCAGCCCCCCTCCCCCCACCACCACCACCCATGCAGATGGTCAACAAATTTCATTTTATCCAGTAAACATCTGCCGAATTTTCGTATTTTCCCACAGAACTTATTGGATAAACTTGTGAGCTTTCTTTTCCCATGTAATCAATAAGTGAATCAGGCAATTTTTTTTTTTTTTTTTGACGGACTGAATATGTTTTTTCATCATACAAAAATGTATATATTTAAATTTTTGATATGCAAAGAATCTCGCAAGCTAATGTTAAATCTGTGGGAGCATTCTTTTGAGATATGTGAAAGTAAAAGTAGCTTTATATATATATAATCTGTAGTAAAAATCGAAAAGTAAACAGTAACCCAATTTTTAACATTAGCGGTTCAATTTCTTTGCATGACTATTTAAGATTTTAAACATGCAAGCTAATGCTAATCTTATGGGAGTGTTCACATATATTTTGCTAGCATTTTAATTATTATTAAACAATTTTTAGTTTTTAAGGTTTTTTTTTCACATTATGCTATTATGGTCAATAACTTTAATTGTGTATGAGGACAGGCAAGGTGCAGATTCCTCCCCCCCCCCCCTCAGATGGTCAAAAAATTTCATTTTATCCAGTAAACAGTTGGTGAATTTCCCTATTTTCCCTCGTGACTTACTGGCAAAACTAGTATTTTTTCTGACGGACTGAATTATTGTTTTTTCGTCATAGCCAACTGTTTGGTGAATTTCTCGATTTTTTCACAAAAACGATTGACAATTTTGCAAAGCTTTTTGGCAGCCTAATGATAGAAAATATATTTCTAAAAAAAAAAAAAATAAATAAAAGCAAAATTCTTTATTTCATCACAGGCGAAAAAATCGCTGAATTCATCAGTGAATTGGGAAGATCTCCAAAAAATCAATCAGTAGCAGAAAATATTAAAATTTATTGAGAAAAATGGACTTAAAAAAATATGTATAAATTATTTAACAAGGTACAACTGCTCCCTTTTTTAAAAATTCTCCCCCCCCCCTTCGATATTTTTATCTCAAATCAATACTAAAATTATGTTGTTTCTAGAAAAAAAAAAAAAAAAAAAGAGTTGCTCTAAAAAAGAAAAAAGGGCGTGAATTTTTATAAAAGGGCTATTATGTACCTTGTTCAGAAAAAAAAAAAGATATTTTGAAATGTTTTCCTGTGGCACATGAATTTTGTGACTTTTCCCTATTTAATGTTATTATGCAATATTTTTTCTTTACATTAATTATTATTCATTATGCAATATTCAGTGTGACTCATTTAACGATTTTCCACCAGAAATCGGCTTAAAAATTTTGCATTTTTTTTTCTCCTGCCACCAACTAAATAATCTCAATATTTTTTTTTCTCACAATTCACAGGTGAGTTTCTTTTACTGCAACAGATTGTTAAATTTCTCATTATTTTAAAGCAACAAAATAAAGAAACTCTCTCTTTTTTTTTTAATTCAAACAATTGACTGGGAAGTATTGTGAGTTATTGTATCAATTTTTTTCACATTACTGATTTATGAGTTTTGAAACATTTTATTCCTACATGTTAAAAAAATTTGCATCTGTAATCGATTTACAAAATTCTTCGGTTTTTTTTCATTGGGTCGACGGGTGAATTTCGCAGATTTTTCCTGTGGACGAACGAAGAATTTCATTATTTTTTTTGCTTTTCATATGCTTTTGAAATTGTAGCATTTTTATCATTTTAGATCCTTTTTTTATGGTGTTCTGATAAATATTTATAATATCTAAAAATTTCAAAGAAAGGGGGAAAGAGGGTGCACATTTCAAGGGGCATAATTTTTCGAGGGATTCAAAGCAGGGCTCTTTTGCTGATATCCCTGTTGCGACATACCATTTGAAAGGCATGTAACCATTTAATCTTGTTATGCATCAACAGTTTCTCTTTTCTCACTTATTCCCCCCCCCCCCCGAAGGGGACACTTTTCTAAATTTTGTTGTCCCCCACATGTGGCATATTGTTGGAAAAGCCTGTGATTCCTTATACATGTTATGCACCTCCGTTCCCCCTACCCCCAATTTGCCCCCTCCCAGGGTGTCCCCTAATGGGGGTAACTGGGGGTGTTTTTAGCTAAAGGCTAACTTCAGGTATTTCGGACAAAGTGTCAAGGGATTGCGCAGGTTTTATTACCTTCAGGAAAGCGTAAGGTATTTCGGTCAAAGTATCAAGGGTTTACGCAGGTTTTATTACCTTCAGGGAAGCTTAAGGTATTTCGGACAAAAATGTGGAGGGGAAATACAGGTTTTTTACCTTAAGGTAGCTTTCAGGTTTTTTTGTCCGAAATAACTTGAGCTTCCCTGAAGGTTTTTTTTTAAAGGTTATTTTGCTGACTTTTTTACCTGGGTGTATTTATGTAATTTGAACCGACATAAAAATTCAATTTGAAAATTCCCGCAATCTGACTTGAATCAATTCTGAACCGGACAAAATTATTCCAAATAACCATAACCGGATCCGAGCAGGACAAAACAATTTCCATGGGCATAAACCCAATCCGAACTTAAAACTTTCATTTGAAAAAATCTTAATTTATTAGCAATTATTGTCTCATCGCAATCTTTATTGGTCTATCGTGTCCGGAATTTTGGTTCAGAAGGCCAAGTTTGACAGCATCATTTTAATAATCGTCTGCTTTTATCGAGCAATAGAAAAACACTAAATATTTCAAAATTTTCAAATTTCAACTTTTTTTAGGTTCGAATTGGATTCATGTCCATGAAAATTATTTTGTCTTGTTCGGATCCGGTTATGGTTCTTTAAAATATTTTTGTCCGGTTCAGATTTGGTTCAATTCAGAGAGTTCAGTTCAGAGTCGTTTTTTTTTTTTTTTTTTTTTTTTTTTTTTTTTTTTTTCAAAATGGGATTTTTATGTTCGGGTCAGGTTGTGCTTCCACGGAAATTATTTTGCCTTGTTCGAATCATATTATGCTTCACTGAAATATTTTTGTCAGGTTAAGATTTGGTTCGGTTCAGATTTCGAGACTTTTTTTAAACAATTTTTTTACGTTCGGATTAGGTTCATGTTCATGGAAATTATTTTGTCCTGTTCGAATCTGGGTATGATTCTTTGGAATATTTTCGTCGGGTTCAGATTTGGTCCAATTCAGATTTCGGGTTTTTCTTCAAATGGAATTTTTAGGTTCAGGTCGGGCTGCGTGTCCACGGAAATTATTCTGTCTTGTTTGAATAAGGATACGCTTCAGTGGAATATTTTTGTCAGGTTAAGATTTGGTTCGATTCAAATTTCAGGTATTTTTTCAAATGGAATATTTAGATTCGGATCGGGTTCATGTCCACGGAAATTATTTTGTCTCACTCGAATCTGGTTATGGTTCTTTCGAATATTTTGTCGGACTCAGATGTGGTTTGGATCAAACTTCAGGTTTTTTCAAATGGAATTTTTTTATATTCGTGTCGGGTCCACAAAAATTATTTTGTGTTGCTCGGATCGGGTTATAGTTCTTTGAAACATTTTTATCGGTTTCAGATTTCGTTCAGGACATATTTCGAGATTTTTTCAAAGAAAATTTTTTAGATTCGGGTAGGGTTGCATATCCACGAAAATTATTCTTCCTTATTCGGAACGGATTATACTTTATTTGAACATTTTTTGTGGGATTCTGATTTGGTTCGGGTCAGATATCAAATCCATAGTTTTTTCAAATGGAATCTTTAGGTTCGGTTCGGATTTATGCTCATGGAATTTATGTCTTGCTCGTATCGGAGTATAGCCTGTTCTTTTTTTTCGGGTTAGGATCGAGTTGTGTGTTAATAACCCTAAACATTATAGTTGTAACCAGTTTTGCTACTATTCTTTTTATGACTATTTCTGATACATAATTTACCTTGCTATTTGATAATTTATTATGGTGTATGGATCGTCTGCCGATCCGAACAATAGTACACCAAACAGCCATTTTATTTTCGTTTTAAAAACAAATTAAAGCCATAATAATTTTTTAATTAAATAGAATACATTTAAATTTAATCAATGATTTAAAAAAAACTCCTAGAAAATGCCTCATATAATTTTTTTTTTTGCAACACAGCTAATCACACATACATTCTAATGTACGAAGTGCCAACAGTCTGACGTACAACAGCTTTAATCAAAATCCTAGGTTGAACTAACAGTTTGCCAGTCTATGAACTTTAAACGTCTTTAGGAATAAAAAACCCAGTTATTTTAGAAGTGTTAAACACTCAAATTGGTTTCTTTAATTCTGTCTCAGCTTTTTAAATTATTTCTGCGAAAGTTTTATACAACCAACCAACCAACCGTAAGCAAGCGAAGGGGAAAAGCGGAAAAATGCGATTTTTTTATGAGCTCTGGTTTTAATTACTTACTCTGTTAATAATTAAAATTTAAAAATTCTGAATATCAGTTACATCAGGACAGATATTGGGCTACTCTAAAAAAAAAAAAAAAAATGTGAGCCTCATAGGTGCCGCAGATTTCGCTAGCCATCGCAGACACACACACATACAGAGAGAAAGAGCGTTTTGTTCTTTTACAGTACAGATGTTCATTTAAAACTGTATGTTTTACATTAATATCACAGAATGATTAAAGATTTCAAAATATATCAGTGCTAATTTTACTTTCTGCAATTTTTTAAATATATCTGATGAATTATTTTCTACTTAATTTGAGACTGGACCATAGAAAGCAAATTTGATACTATTCTCTTAATTATTCATTTATTTAAATAAGAAGTAAATAAAAATAATTACCCATTTCCTTAAACAATAATATTACACATTTTAAAAAATAAATTAATTTTTTCTCATACTTAAAATGTATTTGCACACGAAGCATTGACTGTTAAAAAAGGCATTAAATGTGAACATTATGCAAATGTTTAGCATATCAGTCCCGCAGTACATTAGCCCAGCACTTTAAAGTCACATAATATGTTAACTGGAGCAGGGATTCTGGGGAATTTTTGTTCTAATGGTGCCGAAAATGTGAGAATTGTCTGTTGCTACCCGTGAGAAGATTATATTTCTTAACAATTTTGGATTAAGTTACTGAGGAATAGGTAAAAAATTAAATCTAAAATTTCTAGTGTTTGTTATGTAATAAAGAAGAAAAAAGAAACTGGTTCGACAATACATAAGCTGCGAACTGGGAATCCAAGAAAGCTAAATACCAGGCAAAGGAGAGTCATCATAAAAGAGTCTTCAAAAACCTTTTTCTAAGTGCTCGAAAATTGGCTGTTGATGTCGCTTCAACGTCGGGAACAATAGTTACACCACGATCAATTAGAAATATTCTTCATGATGCAAATATTCGAGGAAGAGCCCCTCGAAAAAAACCATTTATTAGTGAAACAAATAGGGTGAAAAGACTTGAATTTTCAAAAGCTTATGTCAGCAAACCATTATATTTTTGGAAAACTGTTATTTTTTCCGATGAAAGCAAGTTCAATATTTTTGGTTCAGATGGTTAGAAAACTGTATGGCGAAAGCCAATTACTTCTCTTCAAGTTAAAAACTTGAAACCAACTCTAAAACATGACGGTGGTCGTGTAATGATTTGGAGATGCTTGTCTTTTAAAGGAGTTGGCGAAATGACATTTATTAAAGGTAATATGAATGCTAAACAATATATTACTATATTGCGAGATAATTTATCTAAAAATGCTCTGAAATTAGGATTCCTAATTCATATTATTTCCAACAGGATAATGATCCGAAACACACTGCATATATTACAAGGTTATGGTTGCTTTATAATGTAAAAAATCAACTGAAAACTCCACCAAAATCATCAGACATCAATCCGATTGAAAATTTATGGCATATTTTGGATGTGAAAATAAGGAAAAAGAAAATTTCTAACAAATCAGTCCTTAAACAAGCTCTTAGGGAAGAATGATTACAAATCAGCAGTGAAACATGCCACAAATTAATAGAATCAATGCCCAGACGATTACAAGCTGTAATTGAAGCAAAGGGCATGCATACTAAATATTAGCACTGTTTTTAACTTATAAATAATTTCTCTAGTTCTATTTTTATTGCTAGCCTGCAAATATTTTTTTGGCAGTACAAATGCTACTTTTTTATGTTTTCATATTTTAAATATAATTATTAAGTCAGATATTAAATATGTTTATTTGTTTTTAAAAATTGTTGGTATTTTTAATTCTTAGTTGCTTTTTATTTATTTATATATTAATATAGTGCTGGGAAATGCTGCAACAAATTTACCTGGTGTGCAAATACTTTTTTTGCTCATTATATGCTCTAACTTTAAACAGCTATTATTCGATCAACTTTAATCGTAGAATAACACAGGACTTTCTTTGTCTTAAGGTCATCGCGCCTAAGTGAGAGGAGATTCGCCATAGTTTTGTCACATTTAGGGTATATTTGGCATTTTATTATACTGGGTATATCTAAACTACTGGCCAAAACTTTAAGGGGTTATAGTACATATCAAGACAAATAATATTAAATGGGAAACTAAGGGTCCCAAACGTCTTCCGAAGGAGATAGGCGCCATCAAAGTTTAGGGTGCAAAATTTGAAATGATTATAAAAAAACGGAAAAATTGGTCGATTCGTTTGCGGTTTTCACGAAAACTATTCTTTATGTCGGCATTGTCTTGAAAATAAATTATAAAGATAAATTTCAAAAAATGCCGAAAGAGGGAGCTTTAGAATTTGGAGTAACGAACAACTATTTTTTACCGTTATTTTTTGCATCTCATTAAATTTTTTTAGAAGTTTAGACTTAAACTGAAATTTTGAGCTCAAAATCTGTGGTTAAGTAACGCAAACTGACCTGTGTTTAATGGGAGTGGGTAGGTTCAAATTTCAAATGATTATAAAAAAGAGAATAATTAGTCAATTGATTTGCTGTTTTCACTAAAACTATTCTTTATGTCAGTATTGTCTTGAAAATAAATTATAAACATAAATTTCGAAAAATGTCGATAGAGGGCGCTTTAGACTTTGGAGTAACGTACAACTATTTTTTACTGTTATTTTTTGCATCTCATAATTTTTTTTTTTTTAAAGCTTAGAGATAAACTTAAATTTTGGCATGAAAATCTGAATCGTTGGGAGTGGTTAAGTAGTGCAAACTGAACTGTGTTCAATGTTGGTGGGGAGGTTCAAATTTCAAATGATTGTAAAAAACGGAAAAAATTGGTCGATTCGTTTGCGGTTTTCTCTAAAACCATTCTTTATGTCAGTATTTCGTTGAAAATAAATTTTAAAGATAAATTTTAAAAAATTTCGTTAGAGGGCGCCTTAAACTTTAGAGTAACCAACAACAATTTTTAACTGTTATTTTATGTATCTAATAAATGCTTGCAAAAGCTTAGACTTACATTTTGAGCTCAAATTCTGAATCGTTGGGAGTGGTTAAGAAGCGCAAACTGAATTGTGTTCAGGAGTTGAAATGTTACCCTGCCCACCCTACGAATACGAACACAGTTCAATTTTTCGCTACTTAATTATTCACAACGATTCAGATTTTGAGCTCAAAATTTAAGTCTAAGCTTTTAAAACATTTATTTAGATTAAAAAAAATAATAATAATAACGGTTAAAAGTAGTTGTTGGTTACTCTAAAGTTTAAAGCTCCCTTAACGGAATTTTTTGATTTTTTTTAAATTTATTTTTAAGGAAATACTGACATACAAAATGGTTTTAGAGAAAACCGCAAACGATTCGACCAATTTTTCCGTTTTTTATAATCATTTGAAATTTGAACTTACACACTCCCATTGAACACAGTTCAGTTTGCGTTACTTAACCACAGATTTTGAGCTCAAAATTTAAGTTTATGTCTAAACTTCTAAAAAAATTAATGAGATGCAAAAATAACGGTAAAAAATAGTTGTTCATTATTCCAAAGTCTAAAGCGCCCTCTATGGGCATTTTTTGAAATTCATCTGTTAAAAAAGGCATTAAATGTGAACATTATGCAAATGTTTTGCATATCAGTCCCGCAGTACATTAGCCCAGCACTTTAAAGTCACATAATATGTTAACTGGAGCAGGGATTCTGGGGAGTTTTTGTTCTAATGGTGCCGAAAATGTGAGAATTGTCTGTTGCTACCCGTGAGAAGATTATATTTCTTAACAATTTTGGATTAAGTTACTGAGGAATAGGTAAAAAATTAAATCTAAAATTTCTAGTGTTTGTTATGTAATAAAGAAGAAAGAAGAAACTGGTTCGACAATACATAAGCTGCGAACTGGGAATCCAAGAAAGCTAAATACCAGGCAAAGGAGAGTCATCATAAAAGAGTCTTCAAAAACCCTTTTCTAAGTGCTCGAAAATTGGCTGTTGATGTCGCTTTAACGTCGGGAACAATAGTTACACCATGATCAATTAGAAATATTCTTCATGATGCAAATATTCGAGGAAGAGCCCCTCGAAAAAAAACCATTTATTAGTGAAACAAATAGGGTGAAAAGACTTGAATTTGCAAAAGCTTATGTCAGCAAACCATTATATTTTTGGAAAACTGTTATTTTTTCCGATGAAAGCAAGTTCAATATTTTTGGTTCAGATGGTTAGAAAACTGTATGGCGAAAGCCAATTACTTCTCTTCAAATTAAAAACTTGAAACCAACTCTAAAACATGACGGTGGTCGTGTAAGGATTTGGAGATGCTTGTCTTTTAACGGAGTTGGCGAAATGACATTTATTAAAGGTAATATGAATGCTAAACAATATATTACTATATTACGAGATAATTTATCTAAAAATGCTCTGAAATTAGGATTCCTAATTCATATTATTTCCAACAGGATAATGATCCGAAACACACTGCATATATTACAAGGTTATGGTTGCTTTATAATGTAAAAAATCAACTGAAAACTCCACCAAAATCATCAGACTTCAATCCGATTGAAAATTTATGGCATATTTTGGATGTGAAAATAAGGAAACAGAAAATTTCTAACAAATCAGTCCTCAAACAAGCTCTTAGGGAAGAATGATTACAAATCAGCAGTGAAACATGTTACAAATTAATAGAATCAATGCCCAGACGATTACAAGCTGTAATTGAAGAAAAGGGCATGCATACTAAATATTAGCACTGTTTTTAACTTATAAATAATTTCTCTAGTTCTATTTTTATTGCTAGCGTGCAAATATTTTTTTGGCAGTACAAATGCTACTTTTTTATGTTTTCGTATTTTAAATATAATTATTAAGTCAGATATTAAATATGCTTATTTGTTTTTAAAAATTGTTGGTATTTTTAATTCTTAGTTGCTTTTTATTTATTTATATATTAATATAGTGCTGGGAAATGCTGCAACAAATTTACCTGGTGTGCAAATACTTTTTTTGCTCATTATATGCTCTAACTTTAAACAGCTATTATTCGATCAACTTTAATCGTAGAATAACACAGGACTTTCTTTTTCTTAAGGTCATCGGGCCTAAGTGAGAGGAGATTCGCCATAGTTTTGTCGCTTTTAGGGTATATTTGGCATTTTATTATACTGGGTATATCTAAACTACTGGCCAAAACTTTAAGGGGTTATAGTACATATCAAGACAAATAATATTAAATGGGAAACTAAGGGTCCCAAACGTCTTCCGAAGGAGATAGGCGCCATCAAAGTTTAGGGTGCAAAATTTGAAATGATTATAAAAAAACGGAAAAATTGGTCGATTCGTTTACGGTTTTCACGAAAACTATTCTTTATGTCGGCATTGTCTTGAAAATAAATTATAAAGATAAATTTCAAAAAATGCCGATAGAGGGAGCTTTAGAATTTGGAGTAACGAACAACTATTTTTTACCGTTATTTTTTGCATCTCATTAAATTTTTTTAGAAGTTTAGACTTAAACTGAAATTTTGTGCTCAAAATCTGTGGTTAAGTAACGCAAACTGACCTGTGTTTAATGGGAGTGGGTAGGTTCAAATTTCAAATGATTATAAAAAACAGAATAATTAGTCAATTGATTTGCGGTTTTCACTAAAACTATTCTTTATGTTAGTATTGTCTTGAAAATAAATTATAAAAATAAATTTCAAAAAATGTCAATAGAGGGCGCTTTAGACTTTCGAATAACGAACAACTATTTTTTACTGTTATTTTTTGATTGCATCTCATTAAATTTTTTTGAAGCTTAGACATAACTTAAATTTTGTGCTGAAAATCTCAATCGTTGAGAGTGGTTAAGTAGGGCTAACTGAACTGTGTTCAATGTTGGTGGGAAGGATTAAATTTCAAATGATTATACAAAACGGAAAAATTGGTCGATTCGTTTGCGGGTTTCTCTAAAACCATTCTTTATGTCAGTATTTCCTTGAAAATAAATTTTAAAGATAAATTTTTAAAAATTTCGTTAGAGGGCGCCTTAAACTTTAGAGTAATCAACAACAATTTTTAACTGTTATTTTATGTATCTAATAAATGCTTGCAAAAGCTTAGACTTACATTTTGAGCTCAAATTCTGAATCGTTGGGAGTGGTTAAGAAGCGCAAACTGAATTGCGTTCAGGAGTTGAAATGTTACCCTGCCCACCCTACGAACACAGTTCAATTTTTCGCTACTTAATTATTCACAACGTTTCAGATTTTGAGCTCAAAATTTAAGTCTAAGTTTTTAAAACATTTATTTAGATTAAAAAAAAAAATAATAACGGTTAAAAGTAGTTGTTGGTTACTCTAAAGTTTAAAACGCCCTTAACGGAATTTTTTGATTTTTTTTTTAATTTATTTTTAAGGAAATACTGACATACAAAATTTTTTTCGAGAAAACCGCAAACGATTCGACCAATTTTTCCGTTTTTTATAATCATTTGAAATTTGAACTTAGACACTCCCATTGAACACAGTTCAGTTTGCGTTACTTAACCACAGATTTTGAGCTCAAAATTTAAGTTTATGTCTAAACTTCTAAAAAAATTAATGAGATGCAAAAATAACGGTAAAAAATAGTTGTTCATTATTCCAAAGTCTAAAGCACCCTCTATGGGCATTTTTTGAAATTCATCTTTATAATTTATTTTCAAGACAACACTGACATAAAGAATAGTTTTCGTGAAAACCGCAAACGAATCGACCAATTTTTCCGTTTTTTATAATCATTTCAAATTTTGGACCCTAAACTTTAATGGCGCCTATTTCCTTTGGAAAACGTTTGGGACCCTTAGTTTCCCGTTTAATATTATTTGTCTTGATGTGTACTATCACTCCTTAAAGTTTTGCCCAGTAGTTTAGCTACACCCTGTATAAATATAGATTTTTTAATACAGCAAATTACTAAATACTACACCTTTACTTCAAAACAAAATTGTTTTATATAAATTTAATAATTATCTTTAGTATAAAACAACAATATGCTATAGTCACATTTAGGCATAGGTGCCAACCTGACATCGATTATCCGTAATACGTGTGTTAAATTAACCCTGGTTTAATGAGTTTCGGACCAGAATTTTTTCAAAGAAATGAAATTAAGTGTGTTCCGCTAACAGCCCTGAAATTAAATAAGTAAAGTTTCATGAAATATATTTTCTGGTTTGAAATGATGTTAACCTGGATCAAACTAATCTAGGTATTACGGAAGATTAGTTGAAAGTTGGCAGCTATGCATTTAGGTAATTTTTGTCACATTTACGCCATTTATATCCTAAATGAGACGTCCACAGTCCTAAATGTGATAATGCATTTTACACATGATAATACAACTTAAAAAGTTCACTTAATTTTTAATTGTTGTTGCAGAAAATCACCACGTAAGAGCTGTGAGCGGTTTGCGAAACCATTCGACTGAAAGATGAATAAAGGCCGCGCAATTAACTCATAAATTACTGTTTTTGCTCGAAGCTGTTTTTACAATATACTATTTCTAAAGAAATTTCGTTTTCTAAAATATTTTAAACACTAGTATTAGAACTCAAAATGAAGCGAAATTTCATTGTATCGACAGGTAAACTAGAAATTAAGAATCAAACTTGAATGACAATAAAAAAATAGCAGCACTAACAACTATTAAGATTTAAATATAATTATTTTTTCAATTATTGAAACCTAAACTGATGTGACAAGATCTCTTCGTATAATTACTTTAAACTTTCTCCAAGACCGCTTAGTTAAAAGATCAATGAAAGGCTAAATTAACCCTTAAATGCTGTGACAAAAATTGTCGCATAACTACTGTGAGCGGTCTGTCAGACCGCTCAATCTAAAGATGAATGAAATGTTAAATTAACTCTCAGAATACTATTTTTGTATTAAACTTTATATACAGGACTATTATAAATAATATTCAGCCATTCAAAAGTCTCTAGAGATAATAATAGGTCTCCAAACGAAACAAAATTGGACCAGTATCTATAGTTAAACTAAAAATTACGAGTTAAACTCCGAAACTTAAAAAACACAGCGGTCTGTGAAACCGCTAACAATAGTTAAGGGTTAACTGATAGGGTACTGTTTCTGTACTAAGCATTAAATACAAGACTATTATAATAAAGCTGCACGTATTGAGAATCTCTGGCAATAGCTGTAGGTCTCCAAATGAAAGAAAATTTCACTGGTATTAATAGCTATACTGGAAATTACGAATTTAACTGTAGAAATTGAAAAATATTGTCGCCTGAGAGATTGCTAACAGCTCTGCCTTAGGCGCGCGAATATTTATTATTCATTTAGTCGCGTGGAGGACATATATCACTCATTTTCAACATGCTCTTTTTCTACTTAAAAAAGAAAAAGTAGCAATAAAGCAATATTCTAAAATAATAAAATATACATTTAATATTTATTCTTAAAGGTACAACAGTTTAAGAACAATACAATTATGAAGATGAGGAAAGGAATCGATAGAAGAAATAAAAAATGCAACCTTTTCGAATTTTTCAAATGTCGTGGGTGACTTATGTAAAACGCGTGCCTAGTGTAGGTTTAATAAAAAGTTGGAATGCATGTTCATTTTTTAGCTAATTTTCATTTAGAGCAAGAGCCTATAGAGCAGCCTGACCTACGTTATAGTATCAAACAGTAGTTTTTTTTTTTTTTTTTTTTTTTTTTCTGTGGATATATATTACAGTAGGTCAGAACGTAAGAATTTTAGCAAACCTGAATCAGGAGTCTTTACACAGGAAATAAATACTAAAGGTGCTTTAAAATCAAAACGCTGTTTATCTACGTTAAAGTATCAATGCCGGTTTTTTAATGTATTTAATAGACAGTATACGAAAGCCATATTCACTTCTAACTAATGCTTTACGCTGGTCATTACTGTTGCCAGACGCTTTAAAGCTCGATAAATTATCGGATAATCTACGTCATAGTATCAAGGCTGAATTTCACATATGTTATTCGGACAATTGTTTTACAATGTTTTGTCTGGGCTGTGGTCTAATACAGGGTGGCGAGTGGTCAGGGAAAACCGGGAAAAATACAATCAAGAAAAGAGAAAACTACCAGTAATTTATTACAGAACATACTTCAAACAATATAAAGAGATTATATAAACTGAATTTATCTTTAACAAAATACTGGTATTTATCATCTATATTGACTGTGTTTTTATCTAACCACTCGCCACCCTGTAATATGTTTACAAAAGTCTACCACTATGTGAATTACTAATATTTTTGCATAATTTAAATTTTTACAGGTGGGAAAGATTTCTTTTAACCCCCTTCGGTATGAGCGTCTTTTACGGAATTTTAATCGTTTATCACTGGTTTTCCAAAACAAAAATTTTCGCCTAACTGAGTCTCGAAAATGCTCGGATCAAATAAGGCAAAATTTACAAAAAAAATTTACCGGTGAAAATTATCAAGGATTCTGAGCGTCTTATGCAGCACGTATACCGGTAGCTCGTCTCTAAGGGGTTAACAGAGAGATAAAAAAGATTTATTTTAATTTACAATTCAGTAGTTTAATTATACTGAAATTTCCATTAGAACTGTCAATTTAACATGATGATTAAATTACAAAATGTATCATACTTTTTTCTTCTTTATAAAGATCTTCCCGTACGTTTGTTAAATATTAAATCAAGATTTCAAAAATGTAAATTATTTAACCCTAAATGCACAAGTACCAAACTTCCGCAAGTGAATATGAATACAGAGCCTTTAAATATTTTCAAGTAATTAGAAAAATTAGCACAAATACCACAAAATTTGAAAATTCATCCATGGATAAGTGGTGATATTTATTTTCAATAATGGAAAAAAAGATCTTTTGACGTAACTTTGCTGAAAATGGAGTATAGGTATTCTTTAACAATAGTGAGTATTATTAAGGGACTGTGAACTGAACAGAAGACTTTGAAGAATGTATTGCTTTTATTGAATACATTTTTGGCAGAGAGCGTATATACTTTATTCTCTTTTTATATTATCCCGCAAAAAGAATAGTACATTTATAAGGAATAATGAATAATCTAAGAAGAATAGTTTTCTGATTATGAATTATACGGAAAACTATTGCGCTCAAATTGCGGAATACGACTTACAGGCAAATCCAATTTTCAAAACTCTTAATTTAAGCTAAAAAAGAACTGAAATTATTGTAGTAAATCATCCTTAAACGTCATTGGTAACTTTTAAATTACTTTAAAATAAAAATTCAAAATCTCATTGGGCTTGCTCTTTTCAAAAATTACTTTAAATACATTTGATATGATCTAGTTACGAAAAGATTTATATTTCTACAATGAACGTATTCAAAAGTATTGTACTCTGAAAAGAATGTGTGATTAAGTCCACTGATTTATGAAAGAGGCATTCTGCCTGATTTTGTATTACTGCATTAATGGTTGTATAATTTATCTGGCGAAAAACTGGCCCAGAAACTGCTAGCTTTAAAGAATATAATAGTGGTAGGACAATGGATCGAAATTCTACAAGAAATAGCCGCATAAAGTAAGGATGGAAACATTGTGGCACACTACTAAATTTGAAAAGCACTCTTAGCCTTATTTAAATGACAGAATTACTGAGATTAAGTAAAGCAAGAAATGCTATTAAAATTAAATTGTAACAATTTCTCCACTGTGGCTCAGCCTAAAGAAACTGGATTTAGCTTGATATCATAAAAATTATTTTAATATTTTAACCGAAATTTTATTAAGAAATATGAAAACTGTGTGATAAATTATTATTATTTCTCACACAAGGATGAAAACGCCCTAGTTTGTAATTTAGGTTTACGCACCTTTATTTAGATTGTAATGTTCTGTTTCTCCTTTCTGTAGCTTTTATAAGCCAGAATAGCCTGAACACGTTATTGCTAGGATTCAAACTTAACATCTCATTTTTAAAAATTTTGCAGAAGAACTTTGTGTCGCTCACCAAAATCTGTAAAAGAATTTGTTTAAGGGAAGAACAAGATCATTATTTCGCACACTAGGAGGAGAACGCCCTATTTATTTAGGTTTTAAAGTTTTGTTTCTCCTTTTTGCCGATTTAGGGTCATTTAGAATATTCCCTCGAATCCACATTCAATTCACATCGATTCCATCATTGTATTTCTGACCTGTTTAGAATGTGCAGATCCGGTTTCAACCTAGGGCATTTTTCACCCCTGCTATCTCCTAGGGCACTAATCCGGAATGTACCCATGATTCCTTTCGGGTGTACAAAGCAAGTGTCTGTAAACCTCAAATTTCTCCGCCCATTTTTTCGACCGCTAATCTGTTTAGGAGAACTGGCAAATTTTTTCCAATGGGCTTTGTTGAAAGATAAACCTTGTATAGTATGTTGGTTAAAACCAAATTTTTTAATTGTTAGGTTTTAAATTGTGCATTTTTTTGCTATTTTCTCTCTTGTGGAGTTTCTTAATGATCTTTTTTGAATTATTTAATAAAGAACAGTTATAAACATGTAAAGATCAGTTGCTTTGTATTTTTATACAATTGATAATTAGATAATTAAACTAAATTATACTTACAATTAAATAAACAAAATTAAATTAAAATTAACATGAATAAAATGTAATAATTTTTATTGCATAAAATTTTATTTCAAATAAATTTTCAATAATTAAGATACTTTTAAAAGTTACTCAAGCTTTTAAAAAATAATTACATGAACATTTATTAAAATACAATGTATCCTAAACTTACACTAAATACAATTTTATATTACTGTTGAAAAATATTAGTAAATTTTACTAATTTCATACTTAAATTATCATTTTTTAAAAATCTTATCTTCATATATAAAAATTGCAATTAAATTACTATTCTTTTTACTAATTACCCATTCATTTGTAATTATAAAGTAGTGGAAGGTTAGCATAATTATTTTTCCCTTTCCCTATATTATTATTAGTATTTGAATATATAATTGATAAGGATTTTAAATATACATAATTAATTAATATTTAAATATACATAGATAATATTCATATTTAAATGTGAATGATCCATATTAAATAATATTATTTAAATATCTATAATTAATATTAATTAATATTTTTTTAAATGTACATAATTTAAATTAATTAATATATTAAATAAATATGTATAATTTATATTAAACTAATTTATATTATACAGTACGACCATCATACTACAATCAAAATTTTTTGTCGCTCTGTAAATGAATGATAACCATTATGCATATCATATTCTACAGTAAGCATCTTGTAATAAATCTCAATAATATATATCTATGTCATTATGCTTGAAATAGTGTAACATTATAAAATATGCTTCAAATCATTTTTTTTTTCACATAGCCATTAATTGAATTTTTATAGTAGTGATTGTGTAAATTAATGATGCATGTTTTGACATCAGTATTCAGCGCTTTTTTTTTTTTTTTTTAATCGAAGTCTGATGATTTGAAAGACCAAAAAATTTTGTTTCATCAGAACCTGATGATAAAAGTACATCGCATAAAAGTGTTAGTAACATTTTAAAAAGTTTTTCGTTAAAATATTTCTTTTAAATACAATAAAAACATGTTTTTAACACTTTTTGAAACTTTCGGAGTTTTAAAGTTTTTATTATATTTAACTGAATACTGGTGTTTTATGAATATATTATTGCTAAAATATTTCTTCTTACATAGAAATAAGTATTAATTCTAAATACTCTTTCAAGACAATGTTTCGCGATTTTCATGTCCTTGAAAATTCCTTTAAAAATGTTTATAAATTTGTAATATTATACCTATTCGAGGACTTGAATAAAAACTGAGCTCAGACAGAGACCATCTCATTTTTATTATACACCGTACTATGCAGAAACCATGGTTAGTGCATTTTTTAAATGGATATAAATTTCATTTTTGAAATAGTGTAACATCATTTAAATTTACCACAAAGGGTTTTTCTCCCATTGTCGCTATAATACTGCACACTTCATTTTCGCTAAGAAACATGCTTTGGTTAATTTCAATAACATAAATGGAAATTTGAGTTTACATTAATTGCAGCACAGACTGACAAATTGATTTTATAAACACTCTTTTCAAATGTATTAGAAAGTATTAAATTACTTTCATTTTTCAGTAGGGTCCTGTAGGTAGACTGGTTTCTGGTGTCAATAAAAATTCTTTACTTCGCTTCAATGTTACATTAAATTTTTGCAGTTGCTTTGAAAAGTTTTCAGCAATATCGAAAGATTTTTAGGTATCTTATTAGAGTTTCATCTTTGTTTTAATCGAAAGGAGAATTGGTTTAGAGATAAATTTATAAATTCACGTCACCACAAACCCATTCATATAGAATAATAAGGCATACTCAAATTAACCTTGCTTGAACTTCTGTAGCTACTTTATGCATAAAAATATATTTTGACCTTTTCCAAAAAAAAAAAAAAAAAAAAAAACCAGCTACAAGAAAATGAGAGATAAATTAATAATTTAGAAAAAATACCAGCAAAAAATCGCATCAATTTTGAATTAATATATTTTTTATCATTAATGAATGAACTGCAACAATATTTATGAAAGTCCAATCTTGAGGCTGCAACACAAATCATGAGATTCTATAAAAAATATATTTATTTAAAAATATATCCTTCTCTTTATTTATTTATTTATTTATTTATTTATTTATTATTTTAAGATGAATAACATAATAAATGTGTATATTATTCTCTCCTTATAAATTAGCAAAAAATCACATCTAATGTCAAAAGAACATATAACTATTAGCTATATAAAAGCTTGTAAAACTACTAATAAAAGATTACGATAATTTATGCTAATTTTATAAGAGAATGAAATAAAGCATAGTTCAATGAAAATAAAATACCACTATAATTTAAATAGAATAGCGATATGTTATTAGTAGTAAGCAAAGCTCAGAAAATACAAGTTTGTATTTTAATCAATGAAAAGAAAAAAAAAAGTCTTCGGAAAAAAAAAAAAAAAAAAAAAAAAAAAAAACTATTACACAAAATTAAGACAAATTAATTATTACGGAAAACTAATACAAAATTAAATATTGCAAATAAAGTACAAGTTAACATTTTCAGACATAAAGTGAGTATGGTTGTAATACAAGTTAAAAAAGTATACATATCCACTCTTTTAATTATTTTAGCTATCCTTATATTTTAAAGTCAATTGCAAAAAATTTTCGAAGGTAGCATAAAAATATATAAACCTCATAGTATCGATAATCAATTTAAATGGGTTACATTTTTAAAACAGTGTTATATTTTTCATGACATAATTAGCGCTTATCGTTGCAAAATTAATTATAAAACTGAAGATTGTATAACTTTAAATTCAAAGAACTGTTTCATATTTTCAGATATTAAAACAAATCGCCGCATACCAAAACAGTTTCATAATAATGTATCGTACAGGTATTAAAACAAGTGGCCGCGTACCAATTCCTGCACATTATGTGTTGGTCATAGCGAAACTGCACCCTACGAGGCCAAAAGTAAACAAGCAGCCGATATTTTTTAACAGAGACCTGTGCACGAAAACTTGCGCGGAGGAATTTTAATGCTGCTTTATGCTTGGGTTTGTAAATGGGTACAAAATTAAAGCAGGAATGATAGCGGAGCAGCTCCACTTCATGTGAATCCGGTTTCATCCCTCTGGACATTCTAAATGAGGCTTTTTATACACCAGAATAGCTATAAAGGGAACATTGCTGCTATGATTCGAACTTAAGCTCTCATTTAAAAAAAGCATGCCGAAGAATCCAGAAACCCAGTAAAAGAATTCGTTTAAGAAAAGAACAACAAATTTTCATCTTCAAGAAAAAATTTCAAGTTAAAAATGTGAGAAAAATAAATCTATAAAGCATTATTTTAAATTTAAATGAGAAAAACCATGCGTCGAGCATATAGATTATGAATCACTCTCCAAAGCTTTTAGTATACTGTAACAAACAGGACTCTACGATTTGGAAAAAAAATTGCTAGCCAAGAAAAAGTTCTGGTTGCTAGTTAAGAATATTTATCCCTCCTAGCCATTGTCAGTTTTTGCTCACTTTTTATTTAATCATTAACTTTTCAAAAAACGCTAACTTTATGTTATGCATTTATTGAGAAATATAATCATGAGCATGGTAAATGTATACTTTGAATTGTCTTAACTCTTCAACTGAAATATTAAATTAATTTAGGAAATTAATAAAAATTAAGTGCCATAACGAAATTAATCAAAATTACAATTCTAAAGTAAAAAAAAAAAAAAAAAAAAATCAAACGTGGATACATTACAAACTTTAACTGAATAAAGTATGCAACCACATAAGAAAATCAAATCGTTTTTACTAAAATTTTTATTTATTTTATAAGACAATAATTTTGGAAGAAATTACTTGTGCAAACTAATGATATCCCTAAAATGTCAATATTCTTATAATAAAATAAGTGTCATATTTAATGTCATAATTAATATAGTATTTAAAGTGTCAGCTTTTGGACATTTTTCCTTATATAAGAGTTTTAGAAACGCCTTTTTTTTTTTCGTTATAGTACTTCCAAATCAACATTTATTATCAATATTCTTATTATTATTATTATTATTATTATTTTGCTCCTTAAGTATAGCATAATGGCTCTTGTGCATGGCTGTATGCATATTTTTTTAATTCAAAGTACCACCTAGATGTATATTCCTCTGACCATAATCCTTTAGTAAACCATACAAGTAAATCATCATTCAATGTTGGTGCTTTTGGTCACCAGTTAAAATATTTTGGTCACAAATGGAAAATTGCTGATTACATCTGTTGAGGGCTGGCAACAAAATTTCCTCATTTAATAAGGTGAAAGATGATGTCTAAGAAAACAATCTGTCTTGTTTGTCTTGTTTGTCTGTCTGTTTGTCTCTCTGTCTTCTGTTTGTCTGTCTGTATATCTGTCTGTTTGTTTGTTTGTCTGTTTATTTGTTTGTTTGGCTAATCTCCGGAACTACCGAACCAATTTCAAAAGTAGTGGTACCAAAATGATGGTGTTCGCTCGGATTCAAACATAGGCTATATCTTATGTCGATGTCGGAAATCCAAAGCGGGTGCAGAGCAAAAAACTTTCTGAAAATGAGATTTTGTTGCTGCTGCAGGGACTAAAAGCATGAAATTTAGCATGGTAACTACTTATAAGATATAAATAATCTCTAGCATTTTCTTAAAAATTCGAAATTTGCGCGAAACGACGTCCTACACTGTTAAAAAATCTGCAGGATTTGCTTCATCATCACTCTACCGCTTTGATAAAAATCTGTTACTTGACTACATAGTAAAGCATTCTCATTGGTCAGAAAAAAGATAGTCTGTAAAAGAGGTAGAATTTCGTTGCTGCAAATGCAGCAGGTTTTTAATAAAGTAAAAACTTTCTGAATGGCAATCTGTAAGGAATCTGAACACATGTCAACAAGGGCGGCGCCAGAATTTGCCCGACGGGGGGGGGGGGGGGGCACTGTATCCCCGACAGGGGGGGGTCAAGTTCATAATATATATTAAAGGTCAAAGCGTGCTGGACTGGGGCCTAAAAAACTGCGTGGGCAAAAATTTCATGGCCGAGCCCGACCCCAGTTCGTGCAAAATAAATTAATGGTCCGATCGGCGAGAAAATTTAAAAAATCGACCTGATTATACGGTCTAGCAAGTACAATATATATACATATATATTAGGCCGGTCAAAAATAAAAAAAATAAAAGTTAAAATCTTGGCCCGACCCGACTCTATATTTCTGCAAAACATGAAATTTTACTTCGATATAGTTATAAACTGTTTTGCAAGGGGAGTTCTAATTAAAAATAATTCATTTTTTTAGAAGTGCTCTAGTCTGCAATATTTATTTATTTTTAATCAATATCTATTTGCATGTAAATGGTTTAGTTATTGTTAATCCATATTTCATGTATTGGAGACTTTAAAATAAAAAAAAATGCCACACATAAAATCTTCTAAGACAGAATCCCATAGGAACGAAAAAAAAATGCGTTACAGTTTATTAAAAAAAGATACTTTAACTTTCGGAACCGGCTTTGGAACTGAAAGTATATATGAAAGTATATATGAAAGTATATATGAAACTGAAAATATATTACTATATTCTACAACCAACTATTTGCAACCAAAATCGGAAAAGTAAAAAATGGTCATATTGAAGAATGAGCTCAGTTATGCCATTCAAAAAACGTTTAAAAATATTAAAATAAAACGAGAAATTCGAAAACAACCTGCCCATTGGTTTAACATTATGGAGCAGGTATTTTGAAGTGAGTGAAGAGTCCCCCTAAGACAGCAATGCGTCATAGGCAGGTTCTATTTCACAGATTTTTCTGTATTTAAATTTTATTCTAAAAATATACTATTCTTTATAAATAATACATTTTAAATTTTAATTGTAGAATAATGGTGAGTTAGACTTATAAAAATACATACATTTTCCCTAAAAATATTTGGAACGGGTCAAATTTTACTGACTTTTACTCGGACCAGGTCGTTCCGAGAAAGTGATTTTCATATGGATCGAAACCGGGACTGAAAATTTCTTCCCGAGCAGTTCCAGCTCAATATCGAAAAAGTTAGTTAAGCCATGAAAAGAGTGAAAACCAGGCATGGATCGGCCCGAGTATCGTAAAAGAAAACAGGCCCGAGCCTGGCCAATGTAAATAACTATAGCGGCTTATCCAGAAGAAGGAGCTCGGTGAAATTTTCTTTCCTTAAACCCGAATCGAGCTTAATTTTATCTGAAGACTCGGAGTAAATTTTATTTTTTTTTAAAGTTCTGCCGGCCCTGAAATTTATTATTCTTAAAACAGGTATTATAGCACATTTTTCTATAACTTTTGGCCGAACCAGAATTTTTTATTCCTTTTTTCTTTCATTTTTTTCCGTTTTCTAATAAAGAGTGGAATATGCTTGGAAAGAATTTTTTGACAGACGTCTGTGAATAACAGTATTTCCAGATCTAATGCAGTACAAAAAGAGGAAGAGAGAGAAAAAGCATGACACTGATAAACAATGATTCTTAAGCCTTTTTGCGGTACGTATACGTGTCGCTTATCTCCAAGGGGTATAATAAGACTTCCCACCTACACAAGAATTTTTAGGTCTGATTTGGGAATACTAATTTTCGATTGCAGTGGTTTTTGAAATAATGAATATGAAATTTAAAATACAGTACAGGTTATCTGGACTTCGATTAAGCATATTGTCCAATTAACCGGATCAATCAAGAACCATACGTTTTTTTTTTTTTTTTTTTTTTTCTCCATTTTTTTCAAAAATTTTAAAGTCAAACTTCTTCAGGCAGGGTAAGGTAAATTTGACAAAAAGGCATGGAATTTAACTGTTAAATAACCAATTTCTAATCCTGAAATAATAAAATCACCAACAAATACAAAGACAGCAATGCATAAAACTATTTTTTTTCTAGAACCTTAGAAGTTTCCCTTCTAACGCACGAGAGTCCCACGCAGACAAAAGAATGGCCTCTGTGAACCAGAAGATTATCAAGAATTTCTTTTCCCTATCACGATGATTTTTTAAAATGTATTTACTGTACAGTTAAAAATAATACTTCTAAACACGCCATTTTCAATATGCTAAAAAATGTGCATTACCACAATTGGCAGTCCGAAACCTGGAAAGAATGTGAAGGGAAGTTGCCTAAAAACATTGCCCGATGATGTGTTTATAAAGTTTCCCAATTATCCGGATTTTTCATTAACTGGATTGTCCTCGATACCGACCGGTCCGGATAATCGGCGTTCTACTGTGTGTATTGCTGAATGGAAAAATACAAATGAAAAACTTACATAATTAAGACAAATTAAATTATTATTATCAACAAAAGTACGAATTCTGCGTATAAAGCAGTTTTAAAATTAAAACACTCGGGTAAAAATATCAAATCGCATATAAACACAAAGAAATAAGAAACCATTTGGACTTACTCGTATGAAAGTCTTGAAACTTTTTATATGCAGCAGAAAAATATTAAGGTTCGTACTTTCGTAAAAAGAAGGAACTCATAAAATAATTATAACTAGTAGAAATAATAATTTTAATGCAAAATTTGCAAAGTCGTAAACTCTATTTTTTCATAGTCAAAATTTTTCTTTACAAGCTCATTGTAGCATTGTTCTTACGGTTTCTGATTAATTATAAAATTTTGTAAAAAGAAAAAAAAAATGCAATAAACAAAAGAATTTAAAAAAAAAACCTTATTTACATATTTTAAAATAAAAATACTAAATCAGGAAAATAATTAACTCCTATTATCTGTGGTCAATGAACAATTGTCGATAATAGAGTACTACTTCTAGTTAACTGAAACATCCTTCCAATCTATCACAACAGGTGTTTTTCTTGTAATTCCCATAACAACAATAAAAAATATAAATATTACTTTTTACCACCAATCAGCAGGAACACGTTTGCTGATGCTAAACAACGTACTCATCAACTTCTTAATCATTTCATTACTCGAAAAGTTTGTTTTATATTAAGTTGCAGAACAGAATTTGAAAACTAGTCAAAACAGACAGACATGCATTTCCTTTTTCTGAATAGCAGCTGTTCTCTGCGGTTAAACATGATAAATTCAAATCTAAATAAGAATAAATGTAAAAAGATACAGCATACTTGCTAAGAACGATATCCTTTTCCATTCCATCTGAACACGTTACTGTACTAAATATTAATTTCTTTTATTTGAATTCAATGTATTTGCATGGTGTGAAATTAATTAGTTGAACTACAATTTTTGAAATGCGTAACTTTTATAACTTTATAAATATCATGTTTTACCTTTTTCATAATTTTAATCAAAGCAGATTTTTTTAACTATAGCTGTAATAATAAAAACAATGGGAAAAACATCTTCAATTTCCATTTTGTTTTTGAATGTATGTTGATCGAATGCAGAAAGCGAATATTCCAAATTTTGATTCAAATCTGAAACAAAGAGTTACTTAAATACAATATTCCGAATATAAATGAAATGAAAACTTGTGAAATAGTTGGGAATCTTAAAGTGCATTATTTTAATAATAGCGGAAAGTGACCTGCAATTAAAAATGTATCGCTGATCCGAGCCGCGAATTATGCAGGAGGTCTAGCTGTAGTTAGACTTCGAGTAATCGTAATCGTGTAATCGTAATCGATTATAATCGACTACAAAAACTGCGTAATCGCATTGTAATCGTAATCGTAAAAAATTGCGAAATAATCACGATATAATCATAATCAAAAGATTTCACTTTGATTACAATCATAATCTAATCGTAATCGCAATGCAGATAATCGCAATGTAATCTGTATCAAAAAGCTATATAATCGTAATCGAGCACAAAGATGCGATTACGTTCTTCGATTACATCCTTTTTTTTCCCGTTCTTCATTTCGCCATATCCAGAAAATATTTGGTCGGTGAGTTAAACATTGCACCAAGGAAAGAGTAGTCGACGTTTGGAGCTCGTTAAATCGCCCCTAAAGTTAAAAGTGAGCAGAGGTCGTAGGTCAGGCAGCAGTTCGGGGTGAAACAGAATGCATAGTACTTTACACTGTATGTAGTCAACGCTATAGAGGGCTGCCCCTGGTATATAGTATAAAAACATAGAAATAATCTGACTTCGTTAAGGCTGGGAGCGAACAGCACTAGTTTTTATTACACTAAAAGAGCAATCAACCAATCTTTGTTTCCAAACAGAACGAAGGTAAAATCTCTTTAAATGATTTTTGAGGGACTGATCCTACCAAATTGATAAAGGAAGGGGAACTTTTATCTATCAGATCTTCAGTCGTAAAGCTGTCAACTGACTTCGAATTCGATTTCTCTCTTGAAGTTCAGATTCAATGCACTAGAAGTGCAATTTATACATCAAAGCGCCGACACGAAAGATCAAAGATAGCGCAAGAAGTTAGTGCTATGTGCGTGGACCTTAGAAGATATGGGTATTGGGGAAAACACTCTGGTTATTCGAGGGGTCTTGTTTCGCGGGTTATTGAGTGAAAGTAATAAAGGATAGAAAAGAAAAAAGAAAGAAAAATATTTTATTTATGGTTTTATTATGGGCACTTAGCAATTGAACAGACATCACCCTCTTTGAAATGTGGGAATAGGAAAATAAAGAAAATGGGGGAAAAAAAGAAAAAAAAGATGCTTAAATTACATGTGACAATTCATCGAACAGCTCATTCGCATTTTGGATTTCTTAGTGGTTGGTTATATCTAAGTAGTTGTTTACAAGGTTCTAGAGAAAGAGATGGCTAAAAGAAATAATAAAAAAATTGAAGATTATTTCATGGAATCTGTATCAGAATTTAATGAAAAAGGCGTGAAATTTTTAAAATATAAATGTAAATTGTGTTCGTCAGATGTCAGGATTTCTATAGAAACCAAGTCCAATTTTAACACCCACATGCAGGTAATTTTTTTATAGATATATACATATTGTATGGATTTATTTTAGAAATATTGCATAGTTATATCTTATCTTTTTCTTTAAAATTGTAGTGAAAGGAATTTTTTATATTAAATTAACTATATAGTGTTTTTAATCATAAGTATAAAGTCTGTTTATTCAAAATTTGTATTTTAATATATCTGGGTAAGTTAAATATATAGATCAGTTTTCTTACAAAAGCTCTAATAATAAAAGATTGTTTTTTATTTTTTTTTTATTTATTATTATTTTTTTTTATACTTTTTTTTATGAGAATCCCCTCCAAAAAAACAGAAAGCAAGACTGGTTTGTCAATAAATATACGGGTGTAAGTAAGATGATTTCTTTAAGGGTGAAAGACAATGTTAATGATACCTAGTTGTTAGTAAATTTCTTTAGCTTATACGCCGACAAATTCAATGACGAACCCCTGAATTTTGAAATGTAGCCACCAAATTTTTTCATCTCTGATTATTTTAAAAAGAAAAAAAAAACTACAAAAAAAAAAAAAAAAAAAAAAAAATCTCTCTAAATGAGTTATAAATAAATAATGGGGAAGAAAAGGTAGTTAATTTTTTTCCCAGAAAGGTTTGTTTCCCCCTCTCCCCCCCCCCCAATATACTCCTACCAAAATACAGTATTTTATATTATTATTATTATTATTATTATTATTATTATTATTATTATTATTATTATTATTATTATTATTATTATTATTACTATTATTTGCCTGTTAAGGTTTATGTGTCTCAATTTTGTTTTAAATATGTGGTTCAATTGGACAGAGGTATGCAAATGAAAGAAAAAAGAATGAATTGCTTTAATTCTTCCATTTCGAAAATTTTGGTAGAAGCTTATTTTATTTAATTTTTCTTCATTTTTTAAATTTTGTTTTGCTTATTTGTCTAAATGTCTTGCAACGAATGTTCTGTGGAAAATAACCTTATTTAAACTCATTTCATGTTTAAATTTTACGTTAAAAAAAAAAAATGTGAAACACGGTTTCTCCCCCCCCCCGCCCCTCCAAAATTTTAGTGTATGTGTAAAGGGTGGGGGGGGGGGGAGCTCATTCTACGTACACCGGTATTCGTGAATTTCAAATCCGAATTTCGCATGTTACGTATACCTATTCTATTAATCAAACATCCTTAGCAATGCTCTTAATTTCAAAATAAATGTATAATAATGAAATCAGTTCTAAAATATTCAAACAGGAAAACATGTATTATTTATATAGAAAAGAATAGCTTATTTAATATAAATGATTTATTTTTCCTTTAAGAATAAATAAATTAAAGGAAATGCATGTTTTGTAAATTTGTAACTCTAGTTTGTAACATGTAGACTACGGAATTACTGTAATCGAACTGTAATCGTAATCGACTAGTTCGGTAATCGTAATCCAACAAAAAAATATTAATCGTAATCCAAACGTAATCGTAATCTTGAAATAAAAAAATGGATAATCGATCACGTAATCGTAATCAGGCTTGCATAAATAGAGACATAATCGTAATCTATTTTTTGAAATTGAAAATAATCGTAATCTTAATCGATTACAGTCCTCTGTAATCGACTCGAAGTCTGGGTAGTCTGCGTGGGCCAAAATTTCTCGCCGAGTCCGTATCGACAATGCTGAAATATCCCTGTGATTTGAAGAGGTTTTCTATTATTTTAAGCAATTTCTTTCTTCTGAGTGGAGATTTTTTGAAATTTTTGATCTTCGGTTTCTGATTTTTACGTATTTTTAGATAAAAGGGATTTATAAATTACTTTTCTAAATACGAAAAAGTACTAAGCAGCACAGCTACCAGAACATGCGTGTAATTTGGCGAACATGCTGCTTTAGGTGTGAGTATTTTAGGTAATTGGTGTTTTTTACTGTATTTTTTAAGGGGGGGGGGGAGTAGAAATGGAAAAGTTAAAGTGCATTTTTTTTTGTTTTTACGGAATATAATCAAGGGAAAAAGAAGTTGAATCCACGGAATATTTTTCGAGCATAGAGTTCTCGACAGATTGGGTTATACCCGACTTAAACTAGTTAATTCTACATCCATTTCAACCTGAACCAGTTTTAAAAAATTAGATGACCCCGAACTCAACAAACTCCGACCTAAACCAACAGTATTCTATCTGAACCCAATCCCAACTCGAAATGAAAAACAAACTTCCATCTCTGCTATAGCAATAATGGAAAAGTAGCCTACAATAATACCACTAGTATAAATTATATTTTTTATGTAGAAAAATCAATATATCTGTATATGCACTCATTGACACCCGAATAATATAATTTTTCATTTAAAAATATGTTTCGGAGATACTTTTGAGAAATCATGCAGAATCGAACCTATATGCTAAAACTACTAAAATCAATCCGACTCAAAAAATAGAAGTCAATCCGAAAAAATATTAACTTTAGCCAGATCCGACTCAAATTGCCTGTCGAGTTGAGTTTAGTTTCCCGAGGTGAATGCAGAACTCTACCAGAAACTCGAGCCCGACATCATCACATTTTGACCTGAACGCCTGAACCCAAAATATTTCAACATCAACCAGACCCCAACCGTAACTGATGAAAAAATATATCCATATTGTAATGCAGTTATGTAAAAAATTGCACCTTCAGTATCAGTTTTAACTATTAAGTTAAAAATCAATATAGATAAACTCATTAACATTCATATATATAGTTTTTCATCGTAAAATAAATTTTGTAAATTCTTATGAGAGTTGGATTCATCTCGAATCAAGAACCATAAGTGCCAACATCCAACCTGAACCTGAAACTATTAAAGTTAACCAAACTGGAATCCGACTCACAACGACAAAAGATTGGGCTCAACCCGATCCTGTCCAGACTGCGAGTCGGGTCAGATTCAGTTTGCCCGACCCGATGCAGTATTCTACTTGTCATCCAAGACAACCCCGACAAAATAATTTTCGTTTGCGTACTCTTAACCGAATCAAAAATTCTTCATGTCAAACCGACCGTAAATCCACAATCAGCGGAAATTCATCCACATAAAAAGTAATAATACATGATTATAAATACAGTATAAATCTTATCTTTTTTTGTTGAAAAATAAGCATGTGCAGAGTTATTCATGTATCATCCTGTGTAGTAATCCATGTAGATTTTTAATTTAAGAAATTATGATTAAAAAAAAAAAAAATCGGGTTTATTTGAACTCAAATTTCAGTCAGAAACTGACTCATATCCAAAAGATATAGTTTAGTCAATCCGACTTAGAAAGAAAAAAAAAAAAAAAAAAGCTCCATATTTTGATTTAACCCGGTTTGGTTTGGTTTGGTTTATTTTTATCGTCCGATTATCAACGCTAGAGATATAGGACCAGGGGGGAATGCCCTTCGTGGGGGTCTTTCTAAGGGAACTTAACCCTTATTTACGCAAGGTTCGAAGAAAACCACGAAAACTCTGAACGGTTTGGCCGACAGCCGCGATTGGGTTCGAACCCAGCACCTGCCGTCTACCAGTTGAGAGGTCAGACTCTCTCGGCCACTGGTGGGGCTGATTGAACCCGACCGGGCTGAAATTCAAACGTCAAAATATTTTCCCCGACGACATTGAATTTTGGCCCCGATGGGGGGCCAGATATGACCGACGAGGGGGGCATATGCCCCCCCGGTCCCCCTCTGGCGCCGCCCTTGCATGTCAAACCGATTTGAAAAGCAAATTGAATAATAGAATCTGTTAAAACATAGCAAACTTAAACTACATTTGATAGTGTTGTTGACACTATCAAAAGAGTGCAGGATTCAAAAATATTCAAAATGGGGATTTTTTTGTACTAAGGAGTCTAGAAACTTTAAATTTAGCATGGTAGTTACTTAAAAAATATAAATATCTTCTAAAAATTGTCGTGAGTAAATTTGAAATTAAAAGTTGTGAAGCGAAGGGGCGATGCGAAAAGTGTTATAAAAAATTCGTAGATTTCGATTTCTGTGCAAGCTCAGGAAGCAATAAACCGATTATAAAAGTGAAGTTTTCGAATCAATGGTGACATTTTCTGATCCTACATAGATCATTCTCATGATCCTCTGTGTTCTATGCCAGTACCGCTACCAATTGAAGGTAAGCAGGAACAATAAATATTCTTAAAAAAAAAAAAAAAAAAAAAAAAAAAACCTTTAAAACTTTTTAAATTACGTTTCAATAGAATATTAGGAAATATCAAACTGCCTACAAAATTAACATTTGCAAATTCATGGTGACCGTCCTTTTTCTAACATAGATATTTTTTGGTAATACCGTTACCCCTCAAGGGATGGCAGATCCTTAGAAAAGAAACTTAGATTTTGGCATGATGATTAATTTTAAAATGCAAATGCATACGAAGATTGTTTCTAAAAAAGAACAAATACTTCAGATGAAAACAGAAAGTTACATATGAATGGAGCATAAAAGTTTCAAAATATTTTCTAAATTATTTAATTATATTATTTATTTAAAATTATCTTTAGCTCTTATTTATTTTGTCTCATTTCAGAATAATGCATGTAAGAATGAAATTTAGTCAAACTGTAGCTTAAATGGAAATTTTTGAATTATTCCTTATTACATTATTACTTCTAATGAGAATCAGACATACAAGTATCACTTGGCATATTTCAACTATTACGCGAGCAAAGCCGCGAGTTTTGCTAGTTGTTTATAAATAATGAATGTTAACAACGAGTTTAGAGAAAAATTAATTTCTCTGTGAAACATTATACGCTGAAAAATTCTATAAATTATTATAAATTCCTAAATTTGAAATTTTTTTTTCTATATCGGTTGGAGCCGAAAAATACTCCCCATCTGAAAAATAAATAAATAAATAAATAAAGGGGGGAAAGCTCGATGGGCCCATACAACTCAACTTCTGTGGCTAAGTTAAAATATATTAAAACGTGTGACGAAATCCAATGACGGAATCCTGTTTTAAATTCAAAAGCGTGTTGATCCATGCAAAATTAATATACTAATATAAAAAAGAAAAGAATATGTAATAGATTTACACTTGCTAAGAAGGGAACTTGTCTATAGCGCACCTTTTTTTCTTTTCTATGCAATTCGGAGACTTGCATAGCCAATCTTTAGAAAATTTTACTTGATAGCATTTTTCAGATTTTTAACTCTTCAATACTATGAGTATGGATTAACAATATAAAAGATAACTGGAACCACTGCACATAATAAATAGTGATTCGTTAAAAAAAAAAAAATCGCAATAACTTTTATATAAATGAAAACCATAAACATGACAGTAAAAACAAATATTAGTATTTTTGGACAGAACTTCTGATATTCAACAAATTTGTAGCCAAATCGACTTAAAAAGCAATGTTTTGTAGAAATTCATTCGGGACGGGACCGGCTCGGCCGCGATATTAACTATTTACTGGGTCTGGGGCCGAACTTTTAGCTGTTATACCGGGCCGGGTCGTTCCAATAATTTTTTCTCTCATAGCCGGTCCAGGCTCAGGCCGAAGTTGTAACTTTTATACCCTTACTTTATTGCACGGTCGGGCTCGGGCCAAACTTTTAATTTTTATACCGGGCTGGGTCGAATTTTTTTTTTTTATGGATCGGGCCGAACCTTGAAATTTCGGTCCGTGCACACATCTAATAATGTATTACTGCATACTAAAGGGAACTCCGTTCCAGAATAGTTCCAGAAGCAAATATTTCCAGCCATGACACAGAAAAGCCGATGATCACACTCGACCTGTTCCGAATCCAGGTAGGCCTCTAAATGACATTTGAAATGGAAAAAATATTCTAAACGACTGGAAAATGTTAAAATAAATTATGAAAAGAATTGAGTTTGAGTTGTAAAATTTGTTGAAACTCACGGATTTTTTTAGCTTTTTTTCAGTTTGTCTTCCTTTATAAAAAAGTAAGTCAAGTTCAATTCTTATTCACAGAATGTGAGCTAAGTTCCTGAGTTTTCTTTCAATAAGCACGCTCATGCCCTCAAGTAAATATTTTCATGTTCAGCAAGCATGTTTAGCTGAAAAATATATAGAATTAAAACACGTTGACATGAAAATTAACATTTTTCTGTCATAATTGCATTCACAATTTCAGTTATGCAGCTGAAAATATTTAGTTGAGATCTGATAGCATTTAGTACAGATTTTCTGGGGAGAGAGAACTGATAAGGGGATTGTAAAAACTACTCGGAAACGATTTCGAAAATGACGAAAAGCTAATATTTTTAAAAAAAAAAATTCTTTTTCAAATTTTGAAAATAAACTGCTTTCTGCGGTTTCTAAAGATAAACGAAGCTTTTTCGGAATAATGGGTCAGGGACGTAGTGGAGAGTATATGGGGGTATACGCTGTATACAATCTGATTTTTTAAGGAACGCCTTATACCCTATGTTTCCCAAGAAAGCTATAGTATATATAAGCTATAGGGTATACCCACTGCCTTGAGCGTATACCCTCTACTTAGACCGTATACTCTCTGTTGTTTTTATGACTACACCACTGTATTGGGTGACTTGGAAGCAGTTATCGAATATTTTCGTTCGTGATCTTTATATATATATTATGCTAACGTACGTGGCACAGAAATCACGATTATTTGTTATTGTTTAGTGGCAACGCCCAAACAAACGCATTGGTTATTGTAAAAGTCCTTTGGCAGGATTTAGGCCGATGAGGTAAATCCGGTTTGTTACGAAGTATTGTTAATCATATCCAGGACTCCTGGGGTCATCTCACATTAAAAATATAAGTAAAAAAAATTGTGAAGTTATTGGAGTCTAGCCTCATTGTTTTAAAGTTTTGTCTTTGAGAGCCTCTTTCATGGGCGGGGGGTTGGGGGCTTGCACCCCGCAACATGCATCTTAAAATTTCACTCATTTAATTCTCTACCATTTTTAACTTAAAAATTTAAGCTACATGGCACCCCGGGGCTGTGGACCCTGCTGTCGGTTACTCACCTAATTTTGCTCATTTTTTCACTTCATTTCAATCTTTAAAAGGCTATAACTTTGCTTCTATGGGAGCTATAGAGAGGAGAAAAATTCTAGCATAGCTAACTTTTCCTCGCCGTACTTTTTTCTATTTCAGTTTTCTGGTTTCCCCCCATAGGATCTTTTTTTGGGGGGGGGGGGCAGAGGGGGCGTTTCTCATTTTTTGATGTCATACGTCTATTGAAAGCTTATGCTTCATGCGTTATAAATCTAGTATAAAAAGTTTTCTCCCGTCAATCTGGGACATGTTACGGACCCATAAAGGGTTAAAATTTAAATTTCTCAAACTTCTTCGAAGTTTCCGCCAAATCAGCATCTGAAAAAAATCGTGCCAATGTGGTGCGTGTATGACATCTGTGCCATATAAATATTATTCAGTCCTTTTTTTATGTCTATTCCAGTGTTATATTTTCCAAAGAAGTCCGGACACAGTTTCTGCCCGAGCAACGCCGGGCGGTTCAGCTAGTTATAGTAAATTTTCTTAGTTTAAGAAACATCTGTCTTTTATTTATAGTGTACTATTTTTTATGATATGTCTTTTCATTGAACATTACTTTATCTCAATAATTGAACAAGTATTTGCAAAAAGAGCCTACATTCAAATTTATAACTTTACAGAAATGAAAAAACTTCTAATGTCATTGATTAGTGATGTCCTGAGCATCTAGTGCAACACAGAACAATCTTAATTATCCTCCACTTTTGTCTTCATACTGAAGTCTTGACACGTAACGAAAAACTAATGACGTGGGTAAGGAAAATAATAATTATATTTCAGTTTTTCGTTTTAATTTTCTTTAAGTAAATAAACTTGTATATTATGAAATTGCAATTTTTAACATCTGGTAAGCATCAATCGTTCTACAGAGCCCTTTTTCCAACAAAAAACCTATGTTTTCAAAACTTGTAGTATAGGCCCTTCTTCCCAAATATGAATTGTATGAATAATATGCAAAGTAACTGTCTATATTATAAAGAATAAACATGTCCGTACATAACACAGACGTCATTTTGATGGCAGAAACACCACACGATTACATTTAACTTTTACTGCAATTTTTTAAACATCTAAAGGTAGTGCATTTTTAATTTTTACATCGCCAATTACGGAAAATATATACTCTCAAAAGAAATTTGTTTGAAAACTGTATCACAATTTGTTTTTAATAAAAACGTATTGTCATTAACACAATTTTTATTATTTATAAGATAATTTTCTGCGTTTTTTTTTTAAATTTATCTCTATTGTATGTAGAAGAAAAATAAATCCCTTTGCCTTTCAATTAATACGAGGGCTGTATGATAATTATCTGGTCTTGATAAGAAAAACCCTTTTTTTCTGTCAAGAATGGACTTTTTTGTTCAGCATAATATCTTTTTAGTTCGATTCATTCAGCACAACGTTTTTCTTTTTCTTTTTTATTATTCCCTCTAAAAAATGCGATTTCTCCAACCCTTCAAAATAGGCCTTCGTTTCAGCAATAGCCTTATCGTTAGAGCCATTTTTTTTCTACCGAGTTATTTTTTCAAATTTGGAAACATAAAATAATCGCCAAAAGCTAAACTTGCTAATATAGTAGATGCAGAAGGAGTTCATATCCTAATTCATAAAATTTTGCATAGCGATGATACAAGTGTGTACGCGTGCATTGTCTTAATGAAAGAGAATTTTTTTCTTCGCCAAATGTGTACGTTTTTCTTTCCCAAAATCGTGAAAACGATCCAGTAAGTTCACATAATATTCTCCATTGATAGTTTTACCTTTTTCAAGGTAATAGACGAGGATTATGCTGAATCATCCCAAAACACTGTAGCCATGACTTTGCAGATAAAGCCGCGTCTTAGCCTTTTTTGGCGCAGGTTGGCCATGAAAAACCCACCGTTTGAACTATTCTTTAGTTTTTAGTATATTGTGATGAATCCATGTTATGAATTGACACCAAAAATCATTTGGATTTCGCTTTAACTTCTCCAAACATTTTTTTTAAATTGAAAATCGAGTGTCTTTAATGTCAAGAGGGAGCATTTGTGGCCGCCATTTTGCGGAATGCTTTTTTCATATCCAAATGAATTGTTAAATATTTTATACCCATTCAATTGATATGCCCGCAGTCTCAGCAATCTCAGGAATTTTCACTCTCCGATCGTTTAATTTTTCAATCAATTTTTATGTCATAACCTCAATTGAATTACCTGTCCCTTTTTTCATCAAAAATGCTTGTACGGTCGCATTTGAATTCACCTATCCAATATTTTGCGGTTGATAACGAAGATTCAGAGTCCCCATAAACTTTTATGAGTCTCTCTTTAATCTCATAATTTTTTTTCTTTTTCAAAAACAGATTTCTCACAACTGCTCAATGTTCGATTTTTTCCATTGTTGAAATAAAACTAAAGTTGTTCCATTCAAATGGCTGCCATTCACAAACCAAACCACTTAGTAACATGACAAATTGTCAAGTTTGATGCAAAAGGTTACCTTCACGAAATAAATCATTTTTTAAATTCTAGCAGCACCACTTCGGGCCGAAGCCAGGTACTTATCATACTATCCTCGTATAAATAGCTCATCATTTGTTTACAGCTTACATTCCATAAAGGAATTAAAACATTCACTATAAATAACTAAATGAAATATTATATTTAAAAACACAAATTTAAGACATGTAATTAAACTATGCACTTTAACTCTCGAAATGATTCTAATTTAAAAGACTGATAGTAAATTGTGGTCTTTGGTGATTTCTCCAGCTGTTAAGTCCTGTCGCGAAACTAATACGAAAGTATAGTATTTAATAAATTTCAAAGCTTTATTCAAGCACACAATTTCTATTTTTTAAATAAATATGATTTTTGGTAATGTTAGAGCGCAATGTAAAAAAAAAAAAGCTATTAGATTTATTAATTTAAAAAAATCTTTCATCTACATTCTGTAATCCAGGAAGCCCGGGTATAACTCCTTGGATTCCAATAAGTAGCAAGTTTAAATTTCTGTAAGACTTAAGAGCCCTCTAGTCACTCAAAAAGACCTGGATGATACTGTTAAGTCTATGGAGGCATTATTTTCAAATATCTCGATCAAATTTTAATGTTTTTGAACGATGTTCTTGCATTGGATAGCTGAGGACGGCTAGTTTTTAATTTTTCGATTTTGGTTATATATTTTATATATTAGGATAGTTTCATTTTCTGAACCGGTTCAAACCGATTCGAAAAGTTTTTTTTTAAATCAGAAATTAAAATCGAAAAAGTAAAAACTAGCCGTTTTTAGCTATCCTATGCAAATATATATACAGGGTGTCCGAAAAGTCTGGAAACGGCCGAATAACTCGAGAAATACATATGAGATTGAAAAACGTAAATATACGTGTTAAATATTTTTAAATAAGCTACTCTGTGATACCAAATTTGACCTTCGAAACCGACCCCCTGGGGTCAGAGGGGGTCCAACTTTGAAATCTTAAAATATAACCCCCATTTTTTATTGCAGATTCGGATTCTACGGACAAAAATACGTAACTTTTGTATTTGATGTTTATTTCAAATCTTCGTTTATCACGGTGTAATCGAGCATATTAACTCGATACATATTCCCGCTTTTCCAACGGGATTTTCCCTAATCGAAACTGATTGGGCAGAATTTTTGACGTCAAATTCCTCGTCTTTTGTAGGAATTGCGTTTCCTGAAAATCACCCGTGGCGATTATTTCAATAGTGCTACACTGTTAAAAATTTGACCCATTTGCTGCAGCGTCACTCCACAGCTATTATAGAATATCTCTTTTGTGACCAATGAGAATGCTCCATAACACAGTAAAGTAATCGTTTTCTATAAAAGCGGTGGAGTGACGACGCAGCAAAAGGGTCAATTTTTTTACAGTGTACTTTACTGTGTTATGGAGCATTCGCATTGGTCATAAAAGAGATATTCTATAAAAGCTGTGGAGTGACGCTACAGCAAATGGATCAAATTTTTAACTGTGTAGCACTACCGAAATAATCGGCACGGGTGATTTTCAGGAAACGCTATTATTGCAAAAGACGAGGAGTTTGATGTCATAAATTCTCCCCAATTAGTTTCGATTAGGGAAAATCCCGTTGGAAAAGCCGAAATAAGTATCGATTTAATATGCTCAATTACACCGTGATAAACGAGGATTCGAAATAAACATCAAATACAAAAGTTACGTATTTATGTCCGTAGAATCCGAATCTGCAATAAAAAATGGGGGTTATAATTTAAGATTTCAAAGTTGGACCCCCTCTGACCCCCAGGGGGTCGGTTGCGAAGGTCAAATTTGGTATCACTGAGTAGCTTATTTAAAAATATTTAACACGTATATTTACGTTTTTCAATCTCATATGTATTTCTCGAGTTATTCGACCGTTTCCAGACTTTTCGGACACCCTGTATATATATACATATACAGGGTGTCCCTAAACAAATGGTATATACGCTAGGGGGTGATAGAACACATCAAGACAAGTAATAGTAAATAGGAAACCAGGGGTCCCAAACGTTTTCCAAAGGAGATAGCCGCCATTAAAGTTTGGGGTCCAAAATTTCAAATACACATAAAAAACGGAAAAATTGGTCGATTTATTTGCGGTTTTCACTAAAATTATTCTTTATGTTGGTATTTTCTTGAAAATAAATTATAAAGATACATTTCGAAAAATGCCGATAGAGGGCGCTTTAGACTTTGAAGTAATGAAAAACTATTTTTTGCCGTGATTTTTTGCATCTCGTTAAATGATTTCGTAAGCTTAGACTTAAACTTAAATTTTGAGCTCAAAATCTGAATAGTTGGAAGCGGTTAAGTAGCACAAACTTAACTGTGTTCAAAGGGTTTAAATTTCAAATGATTATAAAAAACGGAAAAATTGGTCGATTGATTTGCGGTTTTCACTAAAACTATTCTTTATGTCGGTATTTTATTGAAAATGAATTATAAAGATAAATTTCAAAAAATGCCGATAGAGGGCGCTCTAAACTGTGGAGTAACGAACAACTACTTTTTACGTTATTTTTTGCATCTGATTAAATGTTTTCGTAAACTTAGACTTAAACTTAAATTTTGAGTTCAAAATCTGAATAGTTGGGAGTGGTTAAGTAGCACAAACTGAACAATCTTGTTCAACTTGTTCAAAAATCTTGTTCAAAACAACTTTGAAATCTTAAATTATAACCCCCATTTTTTATTGCAGATTCAGAGGGTTCAAATTTCAAATGATAATAAAAAACGGAAAAATTGGTAGATTCGTTTGCGGTTTAAAATAAAACTATTCTTTAAGTCAGTATCTTCTTGAAAATGAATTTTAAATATAAATTACAAAAAATTCCGTTAGAGGGCACCTTAAACTTCAGAGTAATGAACAACAAATTTTAACCGTTATTTTTTGTATCTAATTAAATGCTTTCCAAAACTTGTTTAATGTTTTCGAAATCTTAGATTTAAACTTAAATTTTGAACTCAAATTCTGAATCGTTGGGAGGGGTTAAGAAGCGCAAACTGAAGTATGTTCAGGAGTTGAAATTTAACCCCCCCCCCCCCCCCCTCGAACACAGTTCACTTTTGCGCTATTTAAATACTCGCAACGACTCAGAATTTGATCTCAAAATTTAAATCTAAGCATTTGAAAGCATTTAATGAGATTTAAAAAAATAACGGTTAAAAATAGTTGTATGCTACTCCAATGTCTAAGGCACCCTTTATCGGCATTTTGTGATCTTTAAAATTTATTTTCAAGAAAACACTGATTTAAAGAGTAGTTTTAGTATAAACCTCAAACAAATCGACTAATTTTACGCTTTTTTTTTTTTTTTTTTTTTTTTTTTTTTTTTTAGTTTTCCGTTTCGTTTGAAATTTAAACCTTCTGAACACAGTTCAGTTTGTGCTACTTAACCACTCTCAACTATTCAGATTTTGAGCTAAAAAATTAAGTTTAAATCTAAGCCTACGAAACCATTTAATGAGATGCAAAAAATAACGGCAAAAAGTAGTATTAGGATGGATTATTTCGTTAATCCAAAGTCTAAAGCGCCCTCTATCGGCATTTTTTAAAATTTATTTTTATAATTCATTTTCGATAAAATACCGACATAAAGAATAGTTTCAGTGAAAACCGCAAATCAATCGAAGAATTTTTCCGTTTTTTATAATCATTTGAAATTTAAACCCTCTGAACACAGTTCAGTTTGAGCTACTTAACCACTCCCAACGATTTAGATTTTGAGCTCAAAATTTAAGTTTATTTCTAAGCTTCTAAAAAAATTTAATGAGATGCAAAAAATAACAGTAAAAAATAGTTGTTCGTTACTCGAAAGTCTAAAGCGCCCTCTATTGGCATTTTTTGAAATTTATATTTATAATTTATTTTCAAGACAATACTAACATAAAGAATAGTTTTAGTGAAAACCGCAAACGAATCGACTAATTTTTCTGTTTTTTATAATCATTTGAAATTTTGGACCCCAAACTTTAATGGCGGCTATCTCCTTAGGAAAACGTTTGGGACCCTTGGTTTCCTATTTACTATTACTTGTCTTGATGTGTTCTATCACCCCCTAGCGTATATACCATTTGTTTAGGGACACCCTGTATATTCAAAATGATTGAAATTAGAGCAATATATTCGAAAATAACGCTCCCGTAGATTTAACAATATGATCCGAATCATTTTGAGTGACTAGTGTAAACTGTTAACTTTTGTAATTTGGATTGTGACTTTTAATATAATGAACGCAAATGTAAATTTCCGTGAAAAATTTGAAAAATCTTCAAATAGAAATTAATCACAAAGGCAATAAATACAGATCCTATATTATATCGAGACAATCAACACATTATTAAACTTCTTTTTCTTATTCTTCCCGGTATACGTAATGTTTCTCAGCATCACATCAATTCTGTTTTGACGTAACTGGTAAAGCCGGGAATAGCGTAGTGCCGTAGTATAAGTTCATTATGAATCGAAGCACGTCAACATTCCATGATGGTTTCTACACGAGAATTCTACGTAGAGTAACGGATTCACATTTTTGCATTACTTTTTGTTATTTATTATTATTATTCTTTTTATCTAATCTACTTGTAAATGCATGTATGAACTCAGTGTTTATCTTGATCTTGACCCATTTAGGTTACTAATTGGGAAATCACATATCCGACTATGAATATAGATTATTTTATGTTGAACGTGAATAGAAGTCGGAGATCTTTAAATTTATTAGATGAGATGGGAGATGCCAGTTAATTAAGTATTCCTAAGGTGTTTAGCTAAAAAATATTAGATTTTGTAAGTACCGACGTCATATTGTAACCCTTTGCTTTCAGTAATAGCAATAAAGCATCTTTGACGTGCATGGTAATATATAATTTTATTATGCGGAATCAAGACAGTAAAAGGGAAGAATGGATTGCACATGTTTTTTGTAATATTAGATTTATTATAAATTTTTATCAAAAGGATTTTCTTCGAAATGACGTTATAGTAGCACATTTGGAGACAATCACTGCTCTCACTGCAAGATTTTAATTTTGCGCACGAAATAAAGCAAGCAGGAAGACAAAATTATGAAATCCAATGAGTTCATTAAAAAGTCGCAATAACTAGAAGGGAAATAGAATTTATTAATTATGAATCTATAAAATGAAACTTAATAATAAATTTCTTAAGTATTTTGTAATGTTTTGTCTAAAAGAATTGGATTATAGGTATTGACGTCAAACTGTACCCCTTTGATTTTAGTAACAGCAACACCTCTGACGTGCATGAAAATAGATAATTTTACTATGCCGAATTAAAACAGCGAAAGAGTGAAATAGATTGCATATGGCTTTTGTAATAATAAGTGATTTTGGCAGGGTAAAAACCCAGCGGTTAAATATTTATATTTTTTGTATATACGAAGGTATTTACGTCAATTCTGAGGGTCAATGCCACAAAATCGAGTTTCAAACTAACCATGATAATTTTCTTGAAATCGTAGGTTACAGTGCTTCACATATAGCAAAGCTTTTACTCTAAGTAAAATAAAGTAACCACAAGTTTACCAAATACGTAGACTTGCACATATTTTACATTTACTATGTTTTGATGTTTTAAGATGCAAGTTAATCAAGCATTTTTATTTATTTTTACTTACTTTTTTAACAAATATAATTGATATATTGAAGATATCAAACTAAGTAATTATTTACAATGTTTAGTCGAATTCAAGATGAAAAACGGAATAAGACCGATTCCTTGAAATTACCAGTAACAACTAAATATGCAAGTTATTTGCATAGTATCTAAAACTTTGATGCTTATACTTAAGCAAGTTTATATTTAAGCAAGATTTTTCTCTAAATGTGTTTCAAACATCATAGAACTTCTAAATCTTTGCTTATAATACAAAGAAAGGACACTTACTAAATACGTTCACAAAACAATCGGATGTAGCACTCTCAAACTTTCTTCTACCTCATCCGTATTGAAATCTCAAAATTTACTATCACAGTGCCAAAATTAAATGGCAATCTATGCCCATCATGAGGATTCTAAAGATATGAAATTCCGAGCATTAGTTCTTGAGATACGATTATTGCTAAAATCGTGTAAATCCTACAAAATTCAACATATAACAGCGTCATCTATAGGGTGATTGACACCAAAAGGTAAACAAAACCAATTAATGTCAAGGATTAACTGAATATGGAGTTTGATGGAAATCTGTGCATTAGTTCTTGAGATAGAGCTCTTGCAGAAATCGTAACAAATGTAGTAAAGCAGCACCAACCTATAAGTTATTTACAGAGAGATGTTGCAAAAATCTTAAAAGAAGCAGCAAAGCAGCAGCACCTATTGAGCGATTTACACCAAAACGTAAAAACATCACTTCATGTCAAGGACTAACTGAATCTGAAGTTTGATAAAATTCCGTGCATTAATTCTGGAGATAGAGCTATTGCAGAAATCGCACAAAATACAGCATAGCAGCGTCACGTGTTGAATAATTTGTACTAAAAATGTAAAAAGTCAATTCATGTCAAGAACTAACTGGATCTAAAATTTGATGAAAATCTGTGCTTTAGTTACGGAGGTAAAGCTGTTGCGGAAATAGCAAAAAATGCAGCGTATATACTGAATCTGAATAGGGACGTTATAGTAGCATAGGACGTTGCAGTGCCATCTGTTGAGCAAATTACACCAAAACTTAAAAGCACCAATTTATATCAGGACTAACTGAATATAACTTTTTTATTAAACTCAGTATATTAGTCTTTGAGATAGACCGCCTATAAAATTTATGTCACATAAAGACACACAGATTCACAGAGAGACATTTTGTAAAAACATGTTTTTCGTGAATTCTGACCTCTAAAACGAGTAAATCCGTCGATAACCGGAATTTGAAAATTTTCACGAATCCAATGCTTTCTTGTAAAGAGAGAAAAAAGTAATAATACGTATTTTTAAATATTATTTTTATACTAACACATTTCCGAAATCTTTCTTCATCAGTCCCCAAAAATGCCATCTTACGAACGAGTGTAACAGCAAAAGAAAGTTTGTTGTTGTTGTTGTTGTTGTTTTCGTAGTGGTAATACATAATATAAGTAGCATTTACATCACATTAATTGTTGCACTTTCAGAAGAAATATAGCAATTTACTACAAAAGCAAAAAAAAAAAAAAAAAAGCTCTGTTCATGTTTCAACTTGTTGACAATGAAACTAAAATATACGCCATTACACAGTTGCATGGAGGAATTTTGAAAGGAATTTTGAAATGTGTAACATGTACAAAAGAACCAATAACAAACGTTGGTCCTTTCGAAAGCATCAGCGAGAAAATTAACGTATGGAGATTTCGGTAAACTTAACCCAAACAAATATAAAGGATTAAAAGCATAAAAGATAATACATTTATACATTACAAATTATGGCAGTTAGTGAAAAAGCTCAGTTATCTATTCAGCTAAAAATAAAACTTTTAGAATTTTTTGTTCGTATTATAATAATGGTCTGCATTTTTAGGTGCGTTCTTAATTATATAAGTAAGAAAGAAAGTTAGTTAAAAATGCATTAAAATATACATTCTGTTGAATATGCGGTGCAAAGAATATTTATTATTCATTCGCAGGGCCACAGAAAATAATTTCGTTACATAATGATATAGGAGGAAACAATGCTTGCGACATATTTGAATTATGTTAAACTTCCGACATATAATGAAACTGATATTTGTTGCTGAAATACACTACAAGTTACTTTTTGTGCAATAGAAAGTGGCTAGTATAGTACAAAAGATTTCGGATACTAAACACAGTACCCGAAATACCGTATATTAGCGAGGATTGCTGGAAGTGCATTTTTAGTTCTGACATGAGTTTTTCAGTTGAACTAAATTTTTGCATACTAACTAGGGAAGTGCACGAAGTGTGAGTCACCGATTTTGACGAAAGTGGTATCGTTGGAAAGATCTCATCGTGAGCAGTAAAAAACTCAATGGAACTATTCGTCGGAATTGAGCCGTTTTCAAGATATGTGATAATTTATGTCACGCAGCTAGTGAACACTTACTGGCTAACCGCAAAATTTTTTAGCCTCAACTTTAACAAAAGTGATATCGTTGGAAAGATCTCATTGTGAGGAGTGAAAAACTCAATGGAACTATTCGTCGGAATTGAGCCGTTTTCAAGATATGTGATAATTTATGTCACGCAGCTAGTGAACACTTACTGGGAAACCGCAAAACATTTTAGCGTCAACTTTAACGAAAGTGGTATCGTTGGAAAGATCTCATTGTGAGGAATGAAAAACTCAATAGAACTATCCGTCGGAATTGAGCCGTTTTCGAGATATGCGACAATTTATGTCACGCAACTAGTGAACACTTATTCAAGAACGGCAAAATATTTTAGCCTTGATTTAGCCGAAAACGGTATCATTGAAAAAATATCATGGTGCGGGTTAAAAAACTCAATGGAATCATCCGTCCAAAATGAGCCGTTTTTGAGATATCCGACAATTTGTGTCACGCAATTTGTTTATTTATTATTTTAATTTAATACAATATTTTAATCTTGATATTTCGTTAAATTAAAAAATTTTGCAATTTAGTGGCTTCCTGTTAATTTAATTATGATATTTATTTTTGAATATTAAGTATGTAATCAAAACAAATGTGAAAAAAATAAAGAAAAATAATAGCTATAAATATGCTAGTTTGTGTGCAATGTGTGTGTTTGTTGCGCTATGCATTTACAGTATTCACTGATGGTTGTGGTCTTGTATATAGAAGTGTGTGAAACATAATGGAAATTGACACCAGGAACATTTTAAAAAGGGCTGACGGTCACACTTGTTGCAGACCTTCTCTGGTATGTTGAAGCATACTTGTTTCACCGATTTGAAGGATGGAATGTCTTTCTGTATTAGCGCTTTTCTGAAAGCATACCGTCTCATGGCATCAAATACAGGCGCTGATAGTTGATTTTAGACGAGGTGATGCATTTTAAATAGAACTTCTTTAGTTGTTAAGCCCTCATCTCCACACAAGCTTCGATGAGTCGAAGAATATTCAACCATGCGTTTGATTACATGTTTGTAATCGTGAAAGGTCTGCACATCGAGTGGCTGCAAGTACTTTGTCGTACTTGGAGGGAAGAACATAGCCTCTACATTTTCTCCCAACTTTTCTTTCATGAGCTTGATGTCTTTCTGTCCTGATCACTGATCCAAAAGAATTGAGGGTCTGTTCTTTGCCTATAGACTTTTTCGATTTCATGAAGTACTCTGTTGTCAATTGTTTGGAGCTCTTTCCTGACTTGGAGCACACGATGACAACATCATCGTAACGCATTTTTTCTAGCTTTTGTTTTACTTGGGGCCCGAATTCACCTTTTGGCTCTTGGGTTATGAGAAAAACAGGGCCAACCAACTTTCCAGAAGCCGAAATATTCATTTGGATGGTATAAGAATGGGTTATTTTCTGCTTACTTTTAACTGCAGCAGCCACGTTTTTTGACCCTTGAAAATCAAGTGTTCTTTTGGATACGTATTTATACGTATAACCGCTCTGATCAGTATTGAGGATTGAGCTGAGAGAATATTTTTTTCCATTATTTTTTCTTGCACATCACTACGAAAAGAATCTATGATGGGCTGCAGAGATAATTCTGGGAATGCATCCCTTCTGGTTACAATGTGGGTCACTTTCCGGATTTTTATTTTATATTCTTGCTTAAAATAGGCTATAAATCTGCGGGATGCTTTAAAGTTTTCTAAACCTACTTCAATAGCCTTGTCCATAGCCCACATTTTGAGGTCCCTATCATGAACAGTCACCTTGTATTCTCGACGGTGTTTTATAAATTCAGCCCACATATGGCGACGAATTTCATTCTGTTTTTGCGATGTATTGCCACCTTTCTCCAAATACTGCTGCCACCGCGTAACTACCATGTGGCTTGTCACTTTTCTGGACTGTTTTTTCGCTGCTTTTAACTTGTTTTTTTCTCTTATCATATGCCTTAACTGCTTTTTTCATTACTTTCAAAGAAACTTCCGGAACTTCTACTTGTTTCTTTTCCGTAGAGGGATCGTATGCAGGATCATCTTCTAATTCATTATCTTCTACGTCTACAATTATTATCATATCCATAGAATTATAAAACTCATTTTCAATCAAAAATTTCACGGTGTCAAAAATTCGGCGACTGATTTGATTTTCTACGTTGGTAGCTTCTTTTGAAGCTACTCTTGCTTCAACATAGAGTTCCCAAAATGAGACAGTAAGTGATCACGAACAAGTGTAGAAATAACGGATTTGTCGGCAATTTCATTACAGCCCGAAGACTCACCGACAACATTTTCAGAACTGGCCCCGAGTTCGCATTTCACAGGGGCCTGCGCCGCTTTTCCTAAACCAGCACGCTTAGGACGCGTTCTACAGGTGCTGGTAAAATTAGCCATAGTACAGATCTTCGGTACATTTCACACTAGGCCACACATGATTTAAAAATTTCTAGTCAGTCCGTGTGTAGCTTGATAAGCAGTGCGAAATATCTATTCTTAACATTCAAAGTTTTATTCACAATACTACACTTTTAAATAATAAAAAACATATCTAAAAACTTTCTCAATTTCAAATTGACCACTGTTGACAAACACCATCAGTTCGCACGCAACATCTCCGCTAGCAACGATAGTCTCTTTCATCTTTCATTTTCATCGCTTATCGTTACGACGCTCTTTTCGATACGAAAGCGACGCCTATTTAGACAAAAAAAGAAACAATTTCCAATCCAGATATGTAAAACCAGCGTTCGCTTCTTACGAGCCGGTTGACATGTCAGTCATGACTTCAAACAAGCGGTTGCTATGCTGTATTTTCTATTTTGCTTGTATATTATACCTGTTTCTCATCGATAAAGGTTTTAAAACTTTAAATGCAATTTTAATTGGTAAGATTTTCTGCGATTTATATTTAATTAAAAAATTAAACGTAGCAACCATTTGCTTAAAGTCAGTGTCGAACCAAAACTTCATGACTGACGTCACAATGAAAGCAAGATATCTCAAAAACGGCTGAATTTCGACGGCAAGTTCCATTGAGTTTTTCACTCCTCACAATGAGATCTTTCCAACGATATCACTTTTGTTAAAGTTGAGGCTAAACAATTTTGCGGTTACCCAGTAAGTGTTCACTAGCTGCGTGACATAAATTGTCGCATATCTCGAAAACGGCTCAATTCCGACGGCAAGTTCCATTGAGTTTTTCACTCCTCACAATGAGATCTTTCCAACGATATCACTTTTGTTAAAGTTGAGGCTAAACAATTTTGCGGTTACCCAGTAAGTGTTCACTAGCTGCGTGACATAAATTGTCGCATATCTCGAAAACGGCTCAATTCCGACGGATAGTTCCATTGAGTTTTTCACTCCTCACAATGCGATCTTTCCAACGATGTCCCTTTTGTTAAAGTTGAGGCTAAAAAATTTTGCGGTTACCCAGTAAGTGTTCACTAGCTGCGTGACATAAATCGTCGCATATCTCGAAAACCGCTCAATTCCGACGGATAGTTCCATTGAGTTTTTCACTCCTTACAATACGATCTTTCCAACGATATCACTTTTGTTAAGGTTGAGGCTAAAAAATTTTGCGGTTACCCAGTAAGTGTTCTCTAGCTGCATGACATAAATTGTCGCATATCTCGAAAATGAATGATTTGCGACGGGTATTGAGTTTTTTACTGCTCACGATGAGATTTTTCCAACGATACCACTTTCGTCAAAATCGGTGACTCACACTTCGTGCACTTACCTAGTAAGTTGTGTTTATAAATACTGTAGATGATATGCAACATTACACACAAAAAAAAAATCTTTAGAGTTACTGAGTATTTAAGAAATTAGTTTAAAATTGATTTTTAAATGAAATACGCATTTTTACGCTGAATTATATTTAATATACTAAGATATATTTGTAGAATATAGAAAACGTGATACACACCAAATCTGAGTTTTAAGGATCGACTGAAACAGGTTTGTAAGGCCGAAACTGAAACCAAATTTCGGTGATCTTTCTATCTTCGACCGAAAATGAAAACGAATGTAAAAAATTGTTAAAGTAAGATATACATAATTATACATAATTATTAATTAATTGTACGTATTTATTAAATATGCATAATTAATTAATTATGCATATTTTTAAATATACATAATTGTTATTAATTAAACGTATTTATTAAGTATGCATAATTATTAATTAACTATGCGTATTTTTAAAATATACATAATTATTAATTAATTATACATATTTATTAAATATACACAATTATTAATTAATTATGTGCGTGACTCAAGTTGACTCGCTATGCCTTAAACCCAACATTTTTTTTTTTCATGAAATAAAACGTAATTAATTCAACCACGGCACAGAAACATTTTCTATTAAACAAATTTCAAATAATGAATATTTTTTAAAATAAAATATTCATTTAATTAGTGTTAGACAAACACAGCTCGATTTAGCTGGTATGACGATTTTTGTAAATGATCCTTTGTTGTGCTAGAACCTTTCTCAAAGAGTATTGGAAACACTTCTGCAGTTTCAAAATAAAAATTTGCTATTACTGTTTGTTAAGTCTGCAGCTTTTAATGAGTATATAAAAATGATTAATCGCGTATGAATTGCTTGCTTTATGACTCGCACTCTCGTCTTGAGTCACTGATGACTGATAAATTGTAAACAACCAAGCTCATAGCAATAAATAGTCTCATTTGAGTCGAAATAACTCAAATCGATGAGTAATGTTAAATATTTTTGAAGCAAGAAACACGATTTTTGAAATAAAGGTAATTTTGGTCAGGCCGAAATGTCAGCAGCATTTTCCCTGAAAACAAGTTTTCAGCGGAACTCAGGTTTTCGGCCGAAAACGAAAACGAAACCAAATTATCGGTAAATTACTACAGAGGTTGTAAATAAAAAGCCGGGGAAAGTTATTCTGCTCAAAGATGAAACTTTCTAAAAGCAAAACCGAGTCATTTTTCACAAAAACTTAGGCATATGCAAGGCAATGAGAGGGGGGGGGGGGTTAAATAATTGAAAAAAAGAAAGAATTGTTAAAAGAATTACTGTTTAATACTATTTGTTGATTTACTTTTTTTCGTTTCTCTTAGAATCCTGAAAGAAATTTATTTCTGAATACTAAATATTATTTAATTGTTAAATTCTTAGGTTACTTTTTATTGCTTTTTTACAATAGTATGTTTTAAAAAATGTCTTGCGCGGATATTTTGATTAAGAAAATTATTTGTTTAGCGTATGTCATATTTAGTCTCCATTTTAAAATATATTGTGAAGATTGTGGACCACAGTCATATCAGTCTTAAGTCTTTAGTTTCCCTAGATTTCGTGTTGCTGGAATCCATTCAACGAATTACTATCCATTCAACGAATTGCAACTGCTATTTTCAACAAATTGCTTTTTTTTTTTTTTTTTTTTTTTTTTTTTTTTTTAGAAAAAAAAATTACATAATTATGCTCTAATATAGTACAGAAGTTTTAACATGAATATAGAATTGAATAACAAATAAAGAAAAAACATTAATTATAAAAATAATCAGAAAAGTTTATTTTACATATTTTTATAGTGTGTGCATCCTATAATTTGTTTCCCTTTAGATTTGTTTTCCTCTTTACTTTTAATATTTTTAAATGTGTCTTAAACGGGATTTTAGGAGGGGTGGCCTTCCCTAACGAAAATGAAATTACTGTTCATTTGTCTTTTCTTTCTTTCATTTTATTTAATTTTTTATTTATTTATCTTTTTGATACAGTAGAAATTCATGTTTGAATATTTAATTTTTTTCTTTCTTTCTTTACTTTTTTTTGCGTTAAATTTTGAAGTTGCTTTTTTTATTGGCATGTTTAAAAAAAATTCCTGCGCGGATGTTTTGATTAAATATAAAATAAATAGTTTATCTTATGTCCTCTTTATAGTTAACTTTTTGTACATAAAAAAAAGAAAAGAAAAGAAAAGAAAAAAAAAGATTAAGGCTGCAAATTGCAAACCACAATCGTATCCCATCCGTTCTAAAATTTTTTGTTTTAATAGTATGTTTTCTCGTCTTAATTTCAAATATGAAAAGACTTAATAAATAAATAAGATAAGATAAATAACAAATGTGAATTCGCGTGTTTTTTAAAATTTGCACATTGAGCAATGTTAGATACCTGATACACATTACATACATATCACTTTAAACCTGATTATTAAAAACAAATTTATAAAAGGAAAAAAAAACGATTCCTTTACAAAATAATAATAAAAAAATATATATGTTATGTTAAATTGTAACAATATGTTTTTTTTTTTTAACTTTCAAAATATTTTAATTCTAAAGATTACTTTCTAAGATAAAAAGTTCATGAAAATATGTAGGGGGAACTGGGGTACATTGATACATGGGGCACATTGATACACCCCCTCTACCGCTCACAGGGTCATTACAGGAAGTTTCACAACAGCTCCAAAAGGTGATGCTAGTGTATTCAACTACATACAGAAAATCTTGGAATGATTCAGCAGTTTGATGAAATGAGACGGGTGATTTATTGTTTTTGTTGTTCAAAAGTAAATTTGAGTTGTACAATTGAAATGCTATTATACAACTGTTCCAGTATTTTCAACCAAAATGAATACTCTCCCTGGTAAGTACTGCTACTCTTTATCAGTTCCTCATTATTTATTGTTAGATATATTGTGAAGTGTTGGATTTGAGACTCATTTTATTCAAAATCGCTGTATGGGGCACTTTGATACAGTTTATGACGGGGCACATTGATACAGCCTAAATCCTTTAATAGTTCATATTTTCATTATCTTTTATTATTTTTTTACCATACACTCCTTAATCCAACCTTTTTTTCACGAAAAATTTGTAATATTAGTTTTTATTGAAGTGAAATAGCTCTAATTTCTTTATATTAGAGCATTTTATAGTATTTTTGAAAACAGAAGACGTAGGAACTTACCCAGCATCTAGTGCTAGTAGAACTAATAAAAGAAAAGGACGGCATTCTGGCAAATCTCGAATTTATATCGATTCTCCAGAGAAAAAAGTATTTTCGACATGAGAAATGTTAAGTAAGAGAAACAAACTGCAGAATAGAAAATGATACTTATATTATAAACAGAATTTTTAATATAATTATCCTTTATTTTCTGTTTATGAACCTATTTATAAACAGAAAAACTGGTAATTTTTTCATCTTTCATAAGAAAGAAGATAATGCTGGGGTCGAAGTGCTAGATATGACAAAGTTACCACAGCCAACAGTCAGACAAGAAACAGACAGAACATCAAGTCATAATATATTTAATTTTGATTGCTTTAATATTGCTTAAAAATAAATTGTGGGTGATTTGAATTTTTATAAATAAATATAAAATGGTTTTCTAACTCATTTTTTATGAAAAATATGCATTGGTATTATTTTGTCATCATTTTTCTTAAACGTATCAATCTGCCCCGGGGATGGGGCACATTGATACAAATGACTTTTTTTGATTTTTTTTAAATTACATGCAAAAATACTATATAAAACAATGATTGTACATTTTTATAACATACTACACAAGTTTTGCTGTCACCTCATGGAAAAAAAACTTGAATTTTCTACTTTCTTGACACCAAAAAAAATCTTAGAAAAAAACTGTATCAATGTACCCCAGTTCCCCCTATGTTATTTAATTTAAATGATGTGCTTTAATAAGAAATTGACAATAACCAATTATATTTAATCTTTCAAAAAACGTCTGGAAAAAATCTTTGAAATAAGGTTTTTGCAAACACAATTCAAAATTAATATTATGTTGCCGAAAGGAGTGCTATAACGCAGATATTGCAACCATGTTAAGCCAACGGAGTGAAAGGTCTGTATCAGGCTTTTACCTACTCTCATCTTCCTCGTTCCCCGAGTATACTCCATATTTTAATCACCAAATTATCTCAGAAAAAATAGAAACAATCGTCCGATGGGAAATTATGTTTTCTTTTGATTTGTGTAAAAGAAAAAATCTCATGGGGCCATATTAATATAAAAATTGCATCAAACTGTGAAATTTCAATTCGAACACATAATTTTAACATCTTATGTAGCATTTTCGGTAAATTTTATCAGAAGCTATAAAACGGAATTTCACTCTGTGAAGTTTTTTACAAGTTGTTGCGATTTAAAAATTTGAGCTCATAACGTTAAATCTATTTCTAATAATTGAAAAACAAACAGCAATGCCTGCTTAAAAAAAAAAAAAAAAAAAAAAAAAAAAAAAAAAAAAAAACTAGCTCAAAAAATACTTAGCGGAATGATTTGAGGATATACATATTTGAAACTTTTAGAAAACTTTTAGAATTTATGTTAAAAGAATTACTGGATCCAATAAATATTTTTTCAAACATGAATTTCAAAATGCATATACTGAGTGTTTAATGAATATCGAAATAATTGGGTAGTTCTTTAAATATTGCCCCTAGACACGAAATTCCAGTAGCAAGGTTTCATAAAAAAGGTGCAAAATTTGATGAAATAATTTGGAAATCCATGAAGGGGGAGGGGGAGGAGTCTATTTGAGAAAATACAAATATTAAATTTTTATACGACCCCCGCAGAATAAAATTTCCAACTAGGAATTGTTTCCTTATCCATTCCCGAATTAAACAACAACAACAACAACAAAATCATCTTGATATCTGCAAATCTCGCAGACATATTAAAATCCAAAATTCTCGTCTTACACCGCTTAACCCTGTCTCTAAGCGGCGAGTTCTTGACTCAATTTAAATGCGAGGTAGGTAACATTCACAATCTGCACTTAAATAAAAATCGATTTTACATTAAAGCTGCTTTAAAATGTGCCGGTGGTCTTCACGGATCGAAATATCTAGCTCCGATCTCGAATCGAACCATAGAGAAAAAAGCTCGGTCCGACATAGTCCAGTCATTTTAGCACCTTTTTTTGCAAATAGCGGAAAAAATTAGAACAAAGCTGGATTTTTGCATAGGTGCTAGTTAAGGTATGTAGTTTAACATACTAAAAGTCCCCATCGATCCGATGTGAGCTTCCGCCTCCAGGGGGCGCTAAAGAGCTTGAAAATCGGTTTTATGTGAATATCTCACGAACAATGGCATTTAGACAAAAAAGTTCAGTTACAAAGATGTAGATAATTTAATTTCCTACAAAAAGTGTCATTAACATTTTTTTGTCACACCAACCCTTCCCTGCCAAAAATTAAGATAAAGTAAATAGTATTGAAAAAAATGTGCAAGAACAATCATAACGCGGCGAAGAGGCAGAACAAATACTAAACAACTTTCGATCCCCCCCAATTCTCCCCCATTGTCTGTATGGCGTTTTCGCGCGCTTGTGCAATACGTCACCTGAAAATAATAAGGTTCTAGCTGTGTTTTTGAAAAAAAAATCGGCTTATCGATATAGAAATGTTCTATTTGTATATATTTGTATCTCTCGATTAAAATAATGTCGTAATATAATTGTAAGGTTATATGTAAATTATATATAACATCATTTTGATGCAAAAATGCCTTCATAGATACAAATAGAGCCTTTCTATATAGATAAGTCAATATTTTCAAAAATACAGATAGAACTGTATTATTCTCAGTTGACGAATAGTCATTGCCCAATACGCTATCTCTCTTTGCATTTGTCGAAATGTACCAAGTACAAGTACTTACCAATGTTTTATTTTCATTTGGTGCTCATTTCGCTAGTATGAAATCACCCTAATTTATTGAACGAAGTATTTATTCTTTGTGAGATTTTAGGAAGGAAATAATTTTATTTTCAACGCATGTTGTAGAAAGTTTTAAATTAGTTATGACAGTTTAAAATGACTCTTTCTTAATTGCTGATTCTGAGCGAAAAATGGAGATTGATAAAATAGTTCATCTTGCATGAGATGAGGACTGCGTTTCGAAAGATTATGTAAAAATAGAAAAAAAAGCGACTGAAGTCCATTGTGACAGCAAGTTCGGAAAGAGATGACCATAAGTGGAAAATATTTGAAGAAATGGTTAAAACAATAATGAATTTACAGTTCATTCAAAGAGTAAGAAAAATTATTCACGAAAGGATTCTATTAAATCATACAATAAATCTATTGCAGAAAAAAGATCAACGTCCGCACAAATTAATCATCCATTGAAGGAAAAATTGAGAAATGACAGTCCGTTGTTTGAATTTAAGGGAAAATGTTTGTTATATTCTGATACATTAGACAAAGATTTTTTACAGAAGGAAAAAAAGAAAGCTCTAAAGTATTGCGTTTTTTTAATCTAATCATTAACATGAGATATGTCTCATATCTATGCTTATGGAGAAATTTATGGAGAATGGTTTCGAAGCGAAACAAGCAGAAGATGATGCAGACACCCTAATTGTTAGCACTATTGAAGTAGCAAAGTCTGAAATGCTTACTGCTGTTGTTGGCGATGATGTTGACTTGTTCATATTGTTGACTGCTTTAGCACCTCCAGAGATAGAGGTATTTTTTATTAAGCCTGGAAGAGGACGAATTGTAACCACCCTCTATTCATCGCACATTCTTAAAAATGATGCTGTTCAGAAAGATCATATATTGTTTTTCCTTGTTCTGACTTTTTCAGGTTGTAACTCAACATCAGCAATGTTAAGGAAAGGTAAAATATCGTTACCAAAATTTTTGAAAAAGGAAGATCATAACATACAAGCTGCCAGCATTTTAAAAAGTGATCAAGTATCTTAATTTGAAGGTAGGAAAAGCTATTTTTCTAGCTTTATACGGTAGTAAAACAGAAATTTCTCTGAACAAGTACCGTTATGTATGTTTCAAGAAAAAATTTGCTGTTGGTAAAAAAAAAAAGCCTTTTATTGTTGCCGTTTACCAAAGATGCAGCTAGATTGTACAATTTACGTATTTATCATAAAGTACAATACTGATTGAGCAATAAACTTACTTCCTGAGAAATGGGGCTGGCAAAATGCACCTAATTTGGTTCCAATTCCTGCTACCTTACCGCCCGCACCAAAAAATATTATTGAATCTATTTTTTGCACTTACTCCAAAGGATGTGGAAAAGCATGTGGATGCCGAAAAATTGGATTGAAATGTTCTGATATTTGCATAAATTGCTGCTGAGTTTCATTTCATAATACAAGTAAAATTGAATTTGAAGACGAGGAAGATATTGACAGTATCCTGCCCATTGCAAGGGAGGAGGGAAGCGCTGTTTTTGAATTCAGTGATGATATCGAAAGGCAAACAAAAAATACTGAAAGCAGCACAACAACGAAATAAATAAGTACAGATAATGACGAATCTGAATCGAGTGTAGAAATTGAAGTTGTGCAAAGAATTACTAAAGCAGTTAAACGACTGAAATTGGATTAAGCCAGTCACTATAACTGGAATATGCATACGGGGGAAGCCACAATAAAAAAAAAAAAAAAAAAAAAAAAAAAAAAAAAAAATGCACTAAGTGATTTACCTCAAGGTTGGTGTGGAAATAAGCATAAATGTACATTATATATTCACTTTCCCAATTCAAAGGTGAGAATTATAGATCTGTTTACATAATTTTTGTTAAACGTAGCAGCAGATTTTTTTATTTTTTTAATTTTACTTTCAAATATGTTCACTTTTTTACATTTTTGACAGGGAAGGGTTAATGTGACAAACAAATGTTAATAACACTTTTTATAGGAAATTAAATTATCTACAACTTTGTAATTTAACTTTTTTCTCTAAATGCCATTGTTCGTGAGATATTCACAAAAAACTGATTTTCAAGCTCTTTAGCGCCCCCTGGTGTCAAAAGCTCACATCGGATCGATGGGGACTTTTAGTATGTTTAACTACATAACCTAACTAGCACCTATGCAAAAATCCAGCTTTGTTCTAATTTTTTTCCCCTATTTTTGCTAAAATGACTGGGCTAACATGGAAAAAAGTTTAAATCATACCTCGGCTCGGCCTTGAATTTATACATAGATTTTTACTCCGATAAAGTTTAAAAAAATTTCGTATGGAGATGCTCTGACCAAAATTTACTTATTATAGTTTTTCGTTTTTCATATTTATAATCTTCATTATTAAACAAGCGCCAAAGATTGGGAAATATTTATTTTTTCAATGAATCTCTATTTATATGTTGAATATTTCACTAATCTTTTAATATCGTTAATTAATATCCCATGTGTATTTTGAAAAATACTGTACAGTAAAACCTTTTAAGACAAAATCAGATAGGAAATTAAAAAAAAAATCTTATAGACAGTTTCCCTTCTTAGGAGATGTAAATGAAGTATATTTTTCTGTCAGGTATTATTATATTCATTTTGCATGGATCAGCATATTTTCTCTTTAAAACAGGCCATAAGCAGGTTTTTTTCATTGGGTTTATGGTATTTTATTTTTTTTGCCTTTAAATCTACTATTCTTTAGAAAAAAAAATTTTCTTAAATAAACGTGATTTAAAAATCTATGCGTTTTTTGTAAAAATATTTGGACTGATCCAAATTTTACTTATTTTAATCATGGATTAGGTCAGTCATGGACAATGATTTTTATACGGGTTGTGTCGAGTCTGGGATTGAAAATTTAGTCCTGTGCAGACCTAGGAAGAAGGAAGCGTGTCTCGGTGTGGTATGAAAAAATACGTTAGGCCTGACCTGGCCGAATCTTCAGAAAAAAGTAACGTCCGGGGCCTGGCCCCAGAATACAGATATTTTTTAACAGCCTCGTTGAGACGATAAAAAGGTCCGAAGCTGTGAAAAAGCTTTTAATCGGTATGTTAGAAAAAGCATTGTTTTAAATAAATGACGGTACAGAAAGGTGGTGGAAATCATAAAAGTTAAACTGAATCGGAAGTTTAAGCTACAAAAAGCAGTAACTTTTCACTTGAATTTTTTTAAAAGCATGTAAACGTTTTGTTAGGAACCAAACTTTGTTTAAACTTTTAAAAACGTTTTTATGCATGATGTTATTTTCCCACCATTTCTCGCCTTTAAATTATTAAAAGTCAAAAATCGTTAAAGAAAGAAAGTGCATACATTAAACATGTCTTTTTTGATTACTTTACATCAATTTTGCTTCGGCTAATTTGAAAAAAAAAATTACTTCTGAAAATATGATTTTTTTTAAAAATATGTTACATCATTTTTTAAATTAATATTTTAAAAATTAATATTGAAAAAAAAAACTGAAAAAAACTAAAATTATGTTTTCCTATTTAATTAAATGAAAAAAAAAAATCCGATGGATAAAGTTTCGTGTTATAACGATTTTAAATAATTACACTTTAAACTATATTAATCATTTGAAATTATCATAAACTTTATGAGAATTTTTAAGATGTGATTTTGTTTGCAATTTATATGGCTAACCATTACAAAAAAAAAAAAAAAAAAAAAGAAAAAAATCAAAATTCTAATTTAATAAATAAATTTTTTTACATGTATCCAAGAACTGTTAAAGTAACACTGTTTCTTGAGTTTCGTGCTTTTCAATTTGTGTCTAATCTTTTAAAACCTGATGAATTATTTAATCGACTATAACTCTTCGAGTTTTGCAGACATGAAGATGCAATATTTTGTGTTTAATTCAGGATTGAAAAAGGAAAGTTTTTCCATTTGGAATTTTTACAGTACGGGAGCCGTGAAAAAAATAATTTTCGTATATTTCAAATAGATCCCCCCTCCCCCCCCCCCATGGAGTTGCACCTTATGTAATCATATTTTGCACTTTTTTTTTATGAAACTTTGCAATTGAAAGTGTAGTCTAGGGGCAACGTTTAAGGAAATAGCCAATTGTTTCGATATTTATAAATCACCCTGTAGTTTGAAATTAATTAAAACAATATGAGATGAAGTAATTAATTATATAATGACATAAATTTGAAAAAACATAATAAGTAGGAAATACATATCTATATACTTTCAATATTAGAATAAAAAATTAGAGCCTTACTTCGTCGTTTTTGAGTTACGCTTAAAAAATCTACCCGCATTGCAATTTGTTTTGCAATGCGCATTCATTAAAAGTAAATGTAACTGTAGGAATTCAAAATGTTAAATCACGATAATTACCAAATTATTTCAGTAAGTGATATAGTCAGGTAAACTTTTCTGGAAAATTCAAATATGTGAAAAAAGGTATTCGTATTGAATATTTCAAAATTTGTTAAATTTTCTGCATGAAAACGGCCTAAGTTTATTATTATTATTTTTAAATGAACGAAAGAAAATGTAACTTCAAAAAGAATGGTTTTTGCGTTTTTTTCTGGGACAATTTGGTAGTTAAGAGGCCATTCTACTCGCTCAGAGCGAGCCGGATGATAATGTTAAGTCTATGGGGACGTTATTTTCAAATATCTCTCTCAAATTTTAATATTTTTAAGTGATTTTTTTGCATAGGATAGTTGAGGATTATCTACAACCGGACTAGTTTTAAATTTTTCGGTTTTGGTTATATTTTTTAATATTATGATAGTTTCAATTTCACAACCGGTTTCAACCCGTTCCGAAAGTTAAAGTAATTAAAAAAGAAGTCCGAAACCAAAATTGAAAAAGTAAAAACTTGCCCAGTTGTAGATCGACCTCAGCTATCCTATCCAAAAAGTCAAATGAAAATATTAATATCTGAGCAACATATTTGTAATAACGCCCTCATAGTCTTAACGTTATCATCCGGGTCTTTTTGAGAGAGTGGAGTGGCCTCTTTAATGTATGTGATGTTTTTTCTCTCTCTCTCTTTACTTTTTGCTAACTGTACATAATCATAATTTATATCTAAACAGCTTTAATATCTTATATAAATGTTTGAAAATTAGATCCGAATAATATTTTTCTGTAAATATTTTAAGCTTTTTAATATCTAAAACTCAATACGTTAAAAATATTCCATTTATATTCAGAAATATTCAGAATTGGGGTTATTTGTGAAGACGTAGTGTATGCTCTAAGGTTATATACTTTTTGCATCACAGTTCATAACAATTACTTCAACTACTTATTTCACAATTGTACACTGTAAAAAAAAATCTGCAAAGGTACTAAACCTTTTCTAGGAAACTGGGATTCCAAGAATTTTTCCTGTAACGGTAACAGCAAAAATTCAAGTTTCAGAATCGATTACATGATTTTTTCCTGTTATCGTTACATGAAAAGTTCTTGGAATCCCAGTTTCCTAGAAAATGTTTAGTACCTTCACAGATTTTTTTTTACAGTGTAGTCAAATTGTATATCTAGGGAAGGTATTTTGGCTTTAATGACATAAATTACTGTAACTGTGTAGAAGCTGCAACATAAAATAACTTACAAAAAATTATAAATATGAACCTTTAGAAAAATTGAACAATACAAAGATTCAGAATTGTGTAAAATTTATCATGTGAGACCCAGACTATAGACTTTCATGTAAAAAGTACATTGAAGATAATTTTTTTTTTCTGTGTTTAAAACAAAGATCTCTATTTTAGTCACGATGGAATTTGACCTGTAAAGGTTAAGAAACTTTAGATCAAATATGATTTCGTCACTCACTGAACTGAAGACAGGTTAAAACCATTTGATGTAAGATAATAAATTATTGCTGGTAAATATTATTTGGAGAAAGTACCAAAAAACTTGGTTTTAATCTTCACTGAAATCTTTAATATTTTCATACTGGATATCATTTTACAGTTTCAAAAGGCTTAGCATTGCTTCACACAATGTTAAGAAAGATTAAGTACTGTTATACTAATATTTGTATGATGATGACTCGAAAAATTTCTTCTGACATTCTTCTTTTTTTTAATGGGCGTTACTTGTTTCTTTTGTCTATATCGATCATCATTATCCACATTCTACAGCTATTGGGAGGAAGACGTATAAAAAATAATGGTATCTGTAATGATCATATTTCGTACCGATGTAGTAAAAGATAATATTTTAAAGTTAGAATTTGAATCTAATCCTTTCACGCGTAATAATATTCCCAGATCGTCTATAAGTGTAATAAAGCTTCTGATTAATTTAATAACACAAGAAAGAAAAATCATACGCATGCATAGACAATGAAACACTTTCCAACATATCCAGAATATTAGAGATATTTTATCTTTCGATAAGGTTAAAGAAGATTTCTAAATAAACAATTTAGAAAACGCATAGCACAGTTTTAAAAAAGCAATTATTATAAAAATAAAAATTCGGAAATTACCATACGTAAAGTATTCAATCCTTCTGTGCAAGATTGCCTATTCTAAAATCGAAACTACGTATTTTTATACTCGCTGAACAATATGATAAATTTAATTCAGGTAGAATATGAATAACCCTGATGAAATTTCACGTTTAGCAATTACCACTCAAAGCAGCATGTATTCGAATTCTTTCTACAATTATCTATATGATCAACAGATTTCTATTAACACCCCATATTATGCTGAAAATTAATTCAGTTGGAAATTGCACCAACAAAACTAAGAACGTTTTTCATTAACATTCATAGACAGCAGTGTATCCAATTTCTTTTGCGTAACCTTGTATATGAGTTTATATTTTACACCCATCTCATTGTGCGCTATAATATAATTCAACTGAAAAACACACAGCACAGTTGAAAACACATTTTGAGCAGTTCCCGCACATAGACGGTAATTCTCAGGTATTATTTTATGCTGCCTTGTATATGATTTATAGTATTTATACACGCCATGTAATATACAAAAACTAGTCGTTAGGGGCTACTGTAATACTTACCCATCATGAATATACATGATATAAAATAGGAAAATAAAACATATGTAAACTGTTTATAAAATGCATCGCACTTCCAAAATAAAATTTAAACATATATTGAAATATTTTTAATAAATAGTAATGCTCTATTAATGAATTGCTGATGAACCAAATTCGACAGATTATATAAAACACCAAACTATTCAAGTACACTGTAAAAAAAAATCTGTAGTACTACTAGAAAATCTCTAGGCAACTAGGATTCCATAAACTTTTCTAGTAACCAATACAGCTTCTTCTCAAGTAACACTACTGCATTAAACTTAGTAAACAGCACAAAGACTTTCAAAGTGAACATACTAAGAAATCATTAGTAAACGTTACAGGTGTTTTTTTAGTAAGAATACTAAGGAATGATTAGCAGTATTACAGATACTTCTCTTGTATCTTCCCTAAGAAATGTTTAGTAGTATTACAGATATTTCTCTTGTATCTTCACTAAAAAATTCTTAGTAGCTGTTACATATCCTTTTTAAGTATGTTTACTAATAAATGGTTAGTTTTACAAATACTTCTCTTGTATCGGTACTAAGAAATTCTTAGTAGCTATTACAGGTATTTATTTAGTATATGGTTACAATACTACTAACCATTTCTTAGTGAAGGTACAAGAAGTATCTGTAACACTACTATTAATTTTTTAGCATGTTCACAAAGGAAGTTTCTGTGCTGTTTACTAAGTTTAATGCAGTAGTGTTACTTAAGAAGAAACTATTGGTTACTAGAAAAGTTTATGGAATCCCAGTTGCCTAGAGATTTTCTAGTAGTACTACAGATGTTTATTAAGAAATGGTTAGTGCAATTACAGATACTTCTTTTGTATCTTAACTAAGAAATTAGTAGCAGCCGTTACAGGTCATTTTTAGCATGTTTATCACGAAACCTTTAATAGAATTACAAAAACTTTTGTATATTCATTTATAAGAAAACATCTGTAACACTTCTAGGAAGCTGTAGTAATGTTACAGCTACTTTTCTCATGATTTACACTATAATTTTAAACAGGTAAGCTAATACCAGTTTGGAAAATTTGAAAGAATAAGAAATATCTAATAAATATTAAGCCAAATACTCTGCAATAATTTTCTGTATGCCTTTCATATTTTATGCTACAAAATTTTATAAATATCAACTTTTTTTACATAAAATATAGATCACCCTTTAATATAACTTCCACTTGAGTTTGTTAAATTTTCAATATATATCTATATCTGTAATAAATGTATTTGTATTTAGTATATAAATATTTTAATGATAATTATATTTAAACTAAATTAGTCTTGTAAAATAAAATATTAAGAAATATTTCGCTTACTATATTCCATATTCTACTGCTTTTCATTATTTGTAATAATTGTTTTATTGGTTGTTTATCTACAAATGTAACAAATATATATTTTACAAATAATTTCCTTTAATTTAAATATGTATTTTCTTTTGTTATCTTTTAATTTAGATCTAGAAAATAAAATATCTTTTTACTAAACAATACTTGTATGTTTAGTAATTCCAATAATTAAAAATTGATTTTTGCACAGAAATCGAAATAAAAGCACCAATGTAGAGAAAAGATCTACCCCCCCCCCCCCCACACACACACACTCCATATTTCATTAAAAACAGCATTCTTTTATAATATGTAGACTTGAAATATCATTTTCCTGTATTTTTTTCTTCTTTTGGACTTTTAAGTAAAGTTCACAATTTCTGTCTAAAATTTCATTTGTAATATATCACTAATGTATATATACAGTCGAACCTCATTAAGATGAACCTCAAGGGAAATCAAAATTTTGTTCTTGTCAACAGTAATTCATGTTATCAGTAACAAATCTTTACATTCGTCTTTATAGTTGACTGTAAAAACAATTCATGTTAAAAGTAATTCACATTAAGAGTGTTCATGCTAATGAGGTTTGACTGTACTTCGAAATTAGCTTCAAATAAAAATTTTACTTAGTGCAAAATTACTTAAGCTTTTTGAAATTTATGCAATAAATTATATTTGAGTAAAGCTGACACATATAGACAGAGGTAACAATTCATTTCTCTTTTTTCTCAAATTTAATAACTTCTAACCATAAAATAAAGTAAACAATGCACTAAGTTATTTGAAAACTGTATTTCAAATTACTGATTTTCCAAGATTTCAAAAATAATTTTCTAGCGCAATTCTTAAAAAAAAAAAAAAAAAAAAAAAAAATTAGTCTTTATCATATGAGCTAAACTAACTCATTTGCATTTTTCTATATGGATAAAAGAATTTCAGGTGTCACGATTGTTATGCTTCATATAAAAATTCTTAGAAAGTTGTGAATTGAGAAAAACTTTTGCAACTAATTCTGAAACAGACTATTGATGTTTTAGACATTTCTTACAAAATTTACTAAGTTTTTAAACCCAGTATATGTATTTCATAGTAGCATTTTCTTTGTACCTCTAAGATTTAATAATAATTTAATATGCTAAACATTTTGAAAATAACTACGTTTGGCCACAGGTCCATTTTGCCTACAATAATATAGTTATTTTTAAATAGTGGCGAGAGAAAAAAAAAGTTGTCAATGGCAGTCCATTATTAGCTGAAATAAAAGGTCACATACACAATAAAAAAACAAACACAATTCAGTTGACTTGTGGCATACCACTTCATTTATTGAACATACAAATTATGTATATTAAAAGATAGATATGATTAATATTTAATAACAATACTCTTTACATATAAAGATTTCTTCAGACAGTATTGGGAGGCTGCTGAACACTGCCTGCTCTTTGGTGAAAGGAAGTAGCCACTTAATTTATTAATGTATTTAATGCATCAAAATTATAGGCAGGATCTGCAATCTTGATATACTTTCTATGAAGATAATCCAAGTCAGTTAAATGGGAATTGCTCCAAACATCCAATTAATCTTTCCACCTGTTTTGATAATGAAAGGATGAAATTTTTAAGATATAAAATTGATATTTGTGAAGACATAAAATAATTCAGCATTCATACTCATTTTCCGAGAAAAAATCCCCCTGATGTATTTTCTGGGATGGTCAATTTTTCCATATCAACAATTAACAACATTTTGATATTACATATGATAATAAAGCATGTGAATAGTAAGAATTGCCTCCAATATCCCAGAATAGACACAGTTTGGTAGGCTTTCCCAGGTTTGGGGATTTTTTTGTATTATGCCCTGATTTTTACAACCTAAAATTCATCCCAGGATTTTCCCAGGAATCCCATATTTCCTTAACGAGTATGAACCCTGTAATTTCACTAAAATATGCAAAATTATATATATATATATATAAAAGAAAGAAAGAAAAGAAACAGTACCACCTAGCCTTATTTCTGGTTCCACTGTTCAAGCAAAAATTCTATTTTGGCATAAATTTCAGGTTTTATGAGCTGTAATGAGCTCGAGAATGAAAATTTCTGGTATAACCAGAAATAATTTCAGAGAAGAAGGGGGGGGGGGATTCAGGTATGAAAATTTATTTTTATTGCAAAGTAACAAATAGAAAAATATTTTAATTTTGAGACTTGTAACTGCATGTTTTTTATGATTCAACTAAAGTTTTCTATTGTAGGGTTGGCAAAAAATCATTCTTTTTTCGAAAAAAGGAAAAAAAAACTGCTTTATTTAGTTTAAACAGTTTATTTTAGAATTCATTTCCCATTGCATACAATGCAAATCTGTAGATAAAATAAACATTTTTGGATATTATATAAGTAATCAAACCTTTTGAAATACTAATCATTTCTAATTTAAATATTAGTGATAACAGCTATATGTTCAAAGCATAATCTGCTCTACACAGTACAACATTAATAGTTTGAAAATCTTATGAAGAATCTTTTGATTAATAATATAATACATATTTGATACAAGTCAATGAATATATTATTCTGTCAAATGATTGCAGACAAAATGAGATTTTGTTTAGAGGATAACAGACATCAAGTGGGGGTTTTCGTCAGAGGATTACAGAAAAAATACAAAATGCGTCAAATGATGGTGACTTAAGCCATGGAAAATTAGTCAACAAGTCAAAAAATATAGTCGCAAAGAGGCAACTGGCAACCATGAATCTGCACCTAAACTTGTCAACTAATTCCAGAAAAAAAAAAAAAAATATCTATTGATGGTGCAAAAAATTTATGAATTTCAACGATATTTTGCAGTAAAACTCGCAAAATATATTTATGCTCGAAAGGCATTTGCGAAAGTAGCAAATGCTAAAGTTTTTCGTAAAATTACAAATTTTTTTGTATAGGGGGATGGAAGTTGAGGGGGGGGGGACTTTTGCTTGACATTCTTTGTGCGAGAATTTTAAAATTTTGGATGCAAATCCTGCATGGAAATTAAAGCCCTGATACAAATCAATGTTTTTTCTTCTTAATGGGGAAAAATTAGTTTGTGTTTCTGATAGTTACACATATTTCTAGAAAATTAAGTTACGATTGTTTTGATAATTGTCATTGGGAGAATTAAGACCTTTCTTTGGGAGAAATGGTTGAACGGTGACAGAAACTTTACAAGCGTACTAATATTCAAAAATATATTACCTATGTAATTTAAAGTTCACATTTTAAAAAACCCATTCAGGTTTTTTTTTTTTTTTTTTTTTTTTTTTTTTTTGGGCAAAATTATAACTCTAGTATTGGTCTAGTTGCCTAGTATACAGTCAAAATCCGGTCAAGTATCAAGCAATCAACAAACTGGCAAAGTATACAGAGTATCCAAATACATATAAAATACCCTCTTACAGTTCTATTTTTAACTGGCACATTTAAAAAAGAAAATACATAATTTAAGGGAAGAAAACTTTAAAAAAAGTGTATTAAATTACTTTAACTGTAAAAATAATTCCTTGTTTACTTTTTTTTTTTTTTTTTTTTTTAAATCTTGGCAGCAAATATTTTTTATAAAATTGCTTTCACTTTCAAAACCTGGTTTCGAAAGTGAAAGTGCCCTTATAAAAATATCTGCAGCCAAAATTGAAAAAGTAAAGGAGCGATATAGATATGCTCCTCAACTATCCAACACAAAAACAACAAAGAAAAAAAATCTAAATGCAAACCAGACATACATAAAAACAACTTAAAAGCAGCTATTTATAAAACGTTTGGTAGTGTTATATTTTGGTATGCAATTATTCATAAAAATCATTTACTTAGTACATATAAAAATATCGAAAAGTAAAAAAAAAAAAAAAAAAAAAAAAAAAAAATGCAAATTCTTCTTTCCAATTTTCTTTTTAATCTACCTTTCACAGTTACACAATCAAAATGCCTATAACTTTCCTTATCCAAATAATATAACTATGTTTTAATTGGTGATATTACTTCTAATATGATCTATTCTAGGGGTGCACAACCTTTTGAAGAGAAGGGCCACTTGCAAGTATGTCTGGGTGGTTGAGCGCCTAGAGGTCTGCACGGGCCGAAATTTCCAGGCCCGGGCCCGGCCCGAAAGTTAAAATTTCAGCCCGGGCCCGGGTTGGCCCGTACGAAAGAAATATTGGCCCTACCCGGTCCGGCCGGAACGAAAAAAATAATGGCCCGACCCATCCCGGCCCGAAAGTTAAAATTTCGGCCCGAGCTCGGCCCGGCCAGGAAAAAAGTTTAAAATTCGGCCCGAACCCGGCCCGGCTCGAGTGAATTTCTACAGTACGTTGATCTTTAATCTTATGGAAGAGTTCTGACCAAAAAAAATTATATTAGTCTTTTTTATTTTTCCATGTTTATAATCTCCATTTATGCAGAAGTGCCGTAGGCTGCGATATTTATGCTTTTAAATGAATCTTTGTTTGTTGTATGTAAATGTTTCAGTTATCACTAGTATTATTAATCCATATTCCCTGTAATGGAGACAAAAAATCGAAAAAGCGGTATATGGTAAAATTTCCAAAGACGAAATCGCTTTGGAACGAAAAAAAAAAAAAATGCATTCCCTTCTTAACAGATGTAAATGTTTAATATATTCTTTTCTCCCGTATTGTTGTATTCATTTTGCATGGATGAACATTTTAAAAGACACTTTCAGTACTAATCATGTTTTTTTTTTTTTTTTTTTTTTTTTTTTTTTTGTGTGTGTGTGTGTGTGTGTGTGTGTGTGTGTGTGTGTTTAATTCTATTTTAAAACGCCTAGTAATCTACGATTCTTTAAAAGGAATAAATTCTAATGTTTAATTGTAGAATAATGACGGCTTAAAAGTATATGCTTTTTTTTACAGAAATTTTTGGACAAAGCCAAATATTACTGATTTATAAAAAGTCGAGAAAAGAATTTTCATATATGACTATTCAATAGGAACTGATTATTTTGGTCCATCAAAACTAGGAAGAATGGAATCAGTCTCGGCTTCGTACGGAAAAAAAAAGTTAGGCCCGGCCCGATACTCCAGCAAAAAAATTAAGGTCCGAGCCCAGCCCGGCCCGAAAAAAATATTGACTATGCCCGGCCCGGCCCGGCCCGAATGCCATTATTGAAAATCGGCCCGAGCCCGGCCCGCGGGCCGGGCCGGGCTCGGGCTTCGGGCCGAGGCCCGGCCCGTGCAGACCTCTATGAGGGCCACATTGATAGCATGGAGAGGATGCGATTTCGAAGTGGTGATCTGTGGCCTTTAATTAAATAAAAAATACGACTTCAGAGGGGAGTAGGAAGGAAGGTATACCCTTTTAAGATCGCTTACCCAGTCAAAATATCCAATTCAATTGGTAAGGATATATCAGCAGTTTTTATGATTGTATATTAACAATTATAGCAAGGATTCTTTTTTTTTCAATGTGTAATAGTATTCTTGGACTTTATTCATTAAATCTATCAATAAAATATCAGAAAATAATTTGCTAGCGAATCGGTGCTGCAGCACCCCATTATGTTTGTAGAGTACGAAATCCAAAATCCGTAACCTTTTCAACCTCGGCGATGCTGAATTTAAGATCATTTAAGTTTTAGTTTATTTTTCAAAAAAATAATCTACCTACCCTACCCTGTTACAAAGAACCAAAAAAAAAGTGCGTGATTTATGTCATTTCGGAACGATTCAAAGCAGTCGACCTTTTCCGAAATGATTACAAGGAATCGTTCCTTTACAGAGTCGTTTCATTTCGAAACGAGTTCAAGGAATTGAACTTCTTCGGAGTAGTTTCATTTCAGATAGAGTCCGAGGAATCGTTCCTATTGGGAGTTGGTACCCAACCCATGGAACTAATGTTATTAGTTCCTGGTTGGCACCCATGGATGGTATCTTACCCTGTTGCAAAGAATAGAAAAAAGCGTGTGATTTATGTCATTTCGGAACGATTCAGAGCAGTCAGTCTTTTTCGAAACGATTCCGAGGAATCGTTCCTTTAGAGTCATTTAATTTCGGAACGAGTTCAAGGAATCGAACTTTTCCGGAGTCGTTTCATTTCAGATAGAGTCCGAGGAATCGTTCCTTTTCAGAGTTGGTGCATTTCGGATTGATTCCGAGGATTCGATCCTTTTGGGAACCAATGACCTAAACTGTCAGAAATTTTGAATTTATCACCGATTTTTTTTTTTTTTCATTTACGGAAAAATTAAAAAAATATCACGCTTGTTTGAAAAAAAATGCTTGTAAACGCTGCATTGCTTGAAATTGTATCTTAAAACACATAAAGGCTGCAGCGTTTCCTCCGAAAATTACGGTACTGATAATCTTAATTTTTTAGCCCAACTAATGTAGGTATTATACATCACGAAAAAATTTGGTAAATTTGTGTTAAAAATTATGACTAATGGCTTCTAATTTTGAACCCTGGTCGAAATATACGTTCGTAAATGGTATATAGCCCACGGACTATACACCGATGCATCTCTACGGGTTATACACAAACATTTTTACTGCACAGCTCGATTAAGGGGTGCGGGCTATACACCCGAAAATACAGTAAGTTTTGTTTCCTCAAATTCCTCGCATTTTCTATTTGTAGTGTTCTGTTTTCATAACTTTTGAGTTCCACTCTTAGAAATATGAAATTACAAAATGTAAACATTAAATATGGTTTCTTACTCAAGGATGTCATAGGAGATTTCAGGATAAAAAGAGAAATTTTATGTTTGATTAAACTTTTTTAAAAATATTTTCCTGGTTTGAGTGAGTAAAAATCTAACAGTCAATAAATCCTATACTGTTTTTTAGTTGCAGACGTGATTAAGCCAAACTAAAACTTAGTTTTGTTTGAATTTAGATTATAAAACTAAATCAAAACTTTTTTTGAGGTGATAATGGAAGGTTATACCATGACCAAATATATTTCTTAAAGGAAATAAAAAATAAAAAGTACAATGTTGTAAAAAATATACATTTTTTAAAAATAATGGAGGACTTTAATACTGATATTCATAATAATGACAAAACTGTAATTATTTGTTTCTTTGAATTAGTATCATTTACTTAAATACAATACTTATGTAACGGGATGTATAATTCATTTCATTCCAAGCTGCAGAGATATTGGCTCATTAGATCAATTGATAATTAAACATCTAACTGAAAAATCATTTCAAAAGAGGCATGATATAACAAACAATAGAGTTAAATAAAGCCTGAATGTTATTCTGAAAGTTCTGAGAATGGGGGGATAAAAAAAAAAAAAAAAAAAAAAAAAAAAAACAACTTTTAAAAATAGGCTTTGCTTCTTTTTTAGTTTATTAAAAAAAAATTTGTAATATAGTCATATACAGTGAAATTTTTTTTTTAATACAAATAGATGAAAAAAAAATGTTTATTATATAATTTTATCTAAGAAAATATAATTTATTTGGAAGAAAGAACTATGAAAAATCAATTTTTCCAACTTTTCTGCCTTTTCTCTTGAAAAGGTTGTGCATCCCTACTATTAAAAAGAAAAAAAAAAATCAATTGAAAACATGTAAAAAAATGAGTAAACACTTACTTTGTGTTGAAACTATAAACACAGAGGTAGGGTCACCCGGGGTAATTGTTGGTCACAGTATCTTTCAATATTTTAAGAAATCCTAAACAAAATAATAATAATAAATAAAATCAGATACTCTAAACTATCTTCTTTGGAATTTACATTTAATTGTACAATGGCACATTTTTGAAAAATCTATCACATTTTATTTATTTATTTATTTATTTATTTTGCTAAATGATATAGCGTAAATTACAATTTTTATCTATAGGACACAGGAAAAAATTGTAAATTTCATCAATTTGCTGCGAAAAAAATCATGAATTTTATGGACAGAGTAAAACAGCTAATTTTGTCGATGAGGATTGGAAATTTTGTTGAATGGGTACAAGAAAATCACAATTCTTGCTAAATAGACACAAAATAAAATTTTATCAATGAGGTGCAGACAAGTCCTAAATTTTATTGACTTAGCACTGCAAAATCTTGAATTTTGTTGATCAGGCATGGAAAAAAAGCTTTCACTAATCAGCTGGGGGAAAGATCAAAATTTTGGTGATTGAGAATGAAAAAAATTATCCATTGTTAAAAATGTGCAAAAAATTTGCAAAATTTTGTTTATCAGCTGTAGAAAATCTTGAGTTTGATCAGCCGCAAGGGAAAAAAAATGCACATTTTATTGATTTACTAAACAAATTTTAAAGCAAATTGTGAATTTGTCAGCCAGTTAAGAATTGCAAATTTCTTCGATCCTGTGCTAAAAATTTCTGAATTTTGTTAATTAGGAAGTGAGAAATCTCAAATTTTGTTGATTGACTGCAGAAAATCGCATACTTCGTCCATTTATTGCAATTTTTTTAATCTGCCGCAGGAAGGACTAGAAGTTTCTCCAGAATCAATTAAGAATCATGAACTTTAAGAATTTGGCACAGGTTAAATTACAAATTTCGTCAAATTCGGTAGTTAATCAAAGATTTTATTAATCAGTTCGACAAAAAACTCAAATTTTGCTTACCAGGCACAAAAAAAAAAAAAAAAAAAAAAAAAAAAATCATCAACTGAATATAGAAAAAAGAAAAGTTTTGGCGATCTTGTCCTAAAAAATACAAATTTTATCAGTCAGGATCGAAAAAAATTGCGAATTTCATTGGTTTGGCAGTTTCCCCCAGCGGGTTTCAGGAGGACGCTCCGCCCTTCCTGCCCTTTAGTTTAAAACAATAGCACCCCTCTTGCCCCTCATCCAAAAACTAGCGCCCCTCTTGTCGCTCATTCAAAAAATAGCACCCTTCTTGCCCCACATTTGAAAAAATGTGGTCCTTCAGCGATGATGCAGACGCGCTATAGCGCATAAATCACGTAAGAAATCGGCGACGGAAAGTAAAAAATAGCTCTTACGTGTCCCACAAAATGTGCAATTTCGTCAAAAAATCGCGAAAAAGCGGCAAATTGTTAAAAAATCGTGAAGTAACTACTAATTTCAGGCAAGATTTGCGAAAAAATGGCTAATTTCGTCACAGAATCCCGTAAAAACGGCAGATTTTCTCAAAAAATCGAAAAAAATGACAAAAATCCAAAATTTCGTCGAAAAATCGCAATAAAACAGAAAATTTTATCAAACGATTCGTGAAAAAAGGAAAATTTTGCCATAAGATCATGAAAAACAACAAAAAAATCGCAATAAAATGGCAGATTTCGTCAAAAGATTTACGAAAAAAGGCTAATTTTTGCAAGATCCCGAAAAACGGTAACTTTCGTCAAAAAATTGCGATAGAATGGCAGATTTTGTCTAAAAATTTGCGAAAAATGGCTAATTTCGTTCAAAAATCGCAGTAAAACGAAAAGTTCTCTTCACGAAATTTGTCGTTTTTTCGTGTTTTTTTTGCAAAATCTGACATTGTTTCGCGATTTTTTTAAAACAAAATCTGCTGTTTTTTGCAAACTTTTAAAAATAGTTGCCTTTTTGCGATCTTTTAACAAAATTTACCTTTTTATCAATTTTTGGATCTTTTTCTTGATTCTTTGGTGAAATTTCTGTTTTTCCATGATTTTTTGAACCTCTAAATTCTAGATTCAACTCTATAAAAGTGCCCTTTTCAAAACAGTAGTGCCCTGCCCCTTTTTAAACCTGGGGGAAACTCTGGTTTGGCTAAAATAAGTCAAATTTTATCAATCAGATTCGAAAGGGGAAAAAAAAAAACTACTTTTGTCGATAAGGCTTGAAAAAAAAAATCACTAATTTGATCAGGCTAAAAAAATATCACGAATTTCGGCAATCCGGTGCACAAAAATCTCAAATCTTCTTGATAGTAGCAAAACAACTGAATTTTGACAATCAGACGCAGACAAATCTCAAATTTCATTTATTGCCTTCACTGCCATTCATAATTTCCCCCCCCCCCCCCAGCACAAGCCATTTCCGCAGAAGCAGAATCTTTTGCATCATTCTGCAGCAAATTATAATTTATCTGCAACCTAATAATTATATACTAGGATTTCTATCAAAAGAAATAAGAGCAAAATTAGCATTTATAAAGAATAATAAAAAGATACAACAATACCATAAACCTAAAGACTTAACCTAAAAACCTCAAGTAAATTTCAGTTTTTTTTTTTTAAAGCCCAGAATTTCTTTTGAAGCTGGTGGATTAATCTGCAATGCTTGCTGCCATGCTGCACTGTTTCTAATACTGAGGCCACTTCCATGCCTGTGTTTTATAGCACTTTTAATACAACAAAATTTACTCCTCCAATTATAATAAAGGAATATTATCACTCATTCAAAATAATCTTTATTATATCTCTGTTATACCTATAAATAAACTGCTAATATATCTTTGCCAAATTGAATTTGATATATTGACTCACTGTGTAAAGGAATTTAGAAGAATAAACCCCCACCCGCCTCTTAAATCATGTTTAATCTGTTTACAGGACAAATATCACTTACCCCAAATAGAAATTTTTTTGTGTAACTGATGTGGCCCTCAACTTTGACATTCCTGATATTTTCTGATATTGATTGGCAGATATGATAGTTTGCACTTACGACAGATATACAAAATTCATGATTGTTTTTCTGTGTTTAACTAATAATATTCTGATTTTTGTCACAAAATTTTCTCGACGAATTTTGCAACATTTTTCTGGAGACCAATCGGCAAATTTCACAATTTTTCTCTCTGAATTGATTGACAAATTTAGCTATTTTATCCTGAGACTGACAAATCTTCCTTTTTGTTTTTGTGACATCTTGATGAAATTAACGATTATTTTTCTGCGTCCAACTACAAAATTTGTGGGGTTTTTTCTCTGTCACCGACTGATGAATTTCATGATATTTGCTCATGACAGATTAACAAATTTTACGATGTTTTACTGTGATTGACGAATATCGCTAAATTTTCCCACTGCCAAGTTTCCTCAAAAATTTTTTGGACCACTCGACAATTTTTAAACATTTATTTTTGCCATGATGGACAAAATCAGCAATACTTTTTCCCGATTTATGCATTTAGCAATTTTTTTTCCTGAGGAGGGCACGAAAAGGACTAGAGTCTGAGATCAGATCTTGTGTTGCACATGGAAAAAAGTAAAACATGATCTTTTACAGCTTCAGCATTAGATCGTTTCTTTTTTTGTAATCGATGAGCTCAATAATCATAACTTTTTTTTTTTTTTGGGGGGGGGGGGCTTTAAAAGAGTCTTGCCTCTTCCCCACTATATCTGCTAATTTGTGTCTACTCATTATGTAATTTTTTTCCTTTCTCCTTTATTAACAATGACATTTCATTTCCTATTCATATAAAAGTTCTAAATCAAATGTAAAAATTGCCTAAGAATAAATAAAATGCAGACATCCATTGCCCAAAGCAAAATCCCATTGAGTTAATATAAAACAGTAAAAACATTTTTAAGATGACCAAAACATAGCTTACAACAGAGTCATATATTACGCATGTCATGGATTAAACATTGTTATTTCTGGACGAATCATAAACAAGGTAAAATGCAGACAGCACATTCTCTACTGAAAACAACAACCATTTTCCAAATGGTCCAAAATAAATAAATAAAATGGTGAATTTTAAGGAAATCTATTTAGAAACAATAAACAGTTCACAGAAAATAGGACAGAACTTTTTGAAAAAAAAAAGCATTTATCGGTTAATAGAAGAAATCAATTGACTATCCCTTTTTCATATTTCTATAATGGACTTAAAATTCCAATACACAGAACATAATTCATTAGTAGAACATAATTCAATTAGCTAAAATGCTAGGCATTACAGTTTTGACTATAATTCCACTACGTGACATACAATCACCAGAGGATATTGACAATACACTCACTGGTATGCAATATTCTTGCAAGTAAATTAAAAACTAATGCACATCAAATTTTGCAAAACTAAAATGTGAATATTTATATATGTGAAAAAATCATAACCATGTACTTTCGATTATGTCCTACGTTAAAAAAGTTGCTCTATTCTGTTTGTCAAAAGTGTAACTTGTAAAAGATTCTAAACAACACAAAACTGAATAAAATCTAGATTAAGATATTCATTAAGGAATTAGGAACTCAACTATTATTGTTAAAACAGTTGTTAGCTTTCGTTTTTTCAAAAACTAAAACAAAACCACTTCACCTTTTTTCATTCACGTATAAAAACATTTCATATTTATTTACTTAGAAGGTGTCACAAATAAAAATTAAATTAAAAAGTTGACATGTTTCGGTTCATTCATAAGAACCGTATTCATAACATATAAAATCAGTAGAAAATTAAATGACACTGGATATAAATATAATTTAAAAATCATATATTATAAATACTGGATATAATTATAATTTAAAATTTTTTAAATTATATTTATATCCAGTGTCATTTAATTTTCTACTGATTTTATATGTTATGAATACGGTTCTTATGAATGAACCGAAACATGTCAACTTTTTAATTTAATATTTATTTGTGACACCTTCTAAGTAAATAAATATGAAATGTTTTTATACGTCAACTATTATTGCCTATAATATTGAGTGAAAGTTGAAAAATAGACGGGTTACATATAAAACTTTTTTCTGTTCCTTTGTTTTAATTAAAATCAACATTCCAGATAATTATCTTGAGTTTTTGATTCAAATTATTTCAATAGTATTTTGTCATGTCCTTATAAATTGTAAATATTTAAGTGGCATGTAAAAAATAGTGCAATTAAAAAAAAAATATTTTATTTTTTCACTCAAACACTTCAACTATCAGGGTTAATTGTACAAATCACCTCAAACATAACCATAAATATAGCTCGCGATATATTTGTTATTTGTTTACGCGACAACAGGCAAGCAACATTTGAAGTTAGGCCTAAAAGAAATAAGAAATAGTGGCGAAATTATCTTTTAATAAGCCGAATATTTGTAAATGTTTGAAACTTAAAGTACAGCTTACCTTAAAAACATAAAATCCCTATACAACTGGAATATTCAGCTGAATCACATGGCATCTGGGTGCAAAGGTCAGGCAAGGAAACACAAAACGCAACGAACTCGCTGGGACTGGCGTACGGTACGATTGGTGTGTTGACTGGTTGATTACTCTACTCGCTAGATTACTGAAGAAGAATAAGCAGTTTTACTAGATTTTCATATGTAGAGTTTTGCGAAGTGATTTGTTACTAATAAATCTCTAGTATGTCTAAAGATATCTGTAATGATACTGAATATTTTTTAGTGAAATCCCATATATATTTTTTTACAGTGTAGTATCTAATTGCGTAAAAGAAACATCCTTATAACTCCAAAAACAATTATCATATTAACTAACTGTTTACTGCGTCGGATTAAGCGTCTCATATCCAATTAAAATATATCTTTCAGTTGAAATTTGAATGGAATACAAGGTCATGAAAAATCGAAGAGTGTGGAAAATAGGATTGCAAATATCTCAGCAACTCATTTTATTTTAATATAGTATTTTATAGATTCATCTTGGAATGCATTATTTTTCTGCAATTACATCCTTTACTCCACATGTTGGTTTAGAATTTTCCTTCGAGAAAAAGTCCTTAAATATTAAATTCAATATATTTACTATAACTATATATTTTTAAAATTTCGTAGGGTTTTGAACCCCAAAATTCCTTTCTTCCAGAGCCGCAACAAGGGTGGTGTGGGTGATGTCCCTGCACTAGTGATGGGCGATTCTCGAAAATTTCCTATTCGATAAAAATCGTAATCGTAAAAAAGCACATTCGATAAAGTCATCGATTAATTTCGAGAAGCTACAATCGAGATGTTTTTACAATCGATTATTAAAATCTTTGTTATTACATGTTTAAAAAGCATAATTTAGTAAATACATGGTAACTGAAAACAAATGAATTTAAAAAAACAACAACAAACCAAAAGGATGTTATAATGGAGCCGCAATAGTAGAAAAGTCATGTAACGGCGTTCCTTGGTTTCAAAAAGTTGTAAAATCGCGAGTAGAGTCGCGAGTAGCAAAATGGCCAAAGAAAAAATAATCAAAAGCACTCCTAGTGAAAGAACATGAACTAAAAGGACATTAAAAGTGATCAAAATCTTTTATTGATTTTTGTACATCAATTGAGATACGATCTACAATTCTCCCATTATTAGAAGACTCTCTATTGAAATTCATTAAACGGACCATTCGGGGGGGGGGGCAAAGTAGTGCAGGAGCAATGAAAATGCATAATATGAGTAAATGATCAATAGGCTTTCCAACAATATATCTCATGATGGGTGACGGTTAAATTTATTAAAGAGTTTCCCGCGGAGGCAAAGTGAAGAGGGATGAGCGCGGGAGGTATATAAAATAAAATGGTAATTATAGAGCTTTCTAATGATATATCACGAAAGAGGAGTCAACAAAAGATATAAAAACACTCCCCTTTGAATTCCAAATATTGCAACACCCGGAATACAGCCTGTCCTCACAGTTTGTGAATTTTTCATACATTATCAATTATATATTGGAAGTCTCCATAAAAAAAAATCAGATCTGAATTCACAAAAACGAAATGATTTCAAAAAAGTTTGAAAAGTGCTTCTGTAAGGAGGCCAAATCGAGGAAAAGAGAAGAAAGATTCGTAATATGAAAGAGTGATTTGAAAACTTTCCGTAGATATATCATATGACGAGTCTATAAAAAGCTTCAAATTTACTCCTCACTACTCCACTATTTTTTTTTCTTCCCTGAATACATCCGGAAATCACGCAGCCGCGCTTTAAAATATTTATATTTAATAAAATATTTTTACCAAAAGGCTCCATCAAAAAATCACATTTAAAATGAAATTTATTCTCCAAATAGCTACAATTTAAAAAATTCACCCCTCATCGCTCCCCTCCCCTCTGCGGAAATTCAACCCCAGGAGGAGAAACGTTATAATGTGAAAGAGTGGTTCGAAAAACATTCCAATAATCAATCACATGAAGGGTCCAAAAAAAGTTTAAAATTTATTCCTCACCCGCAGGTTTACTTTTTCTTAACAGAATTACACCCGGAAATCACGCATCCTCCACTTTAAAATGTTTATAATTAGCAATTTTTATTAGAAGGTTCCATCAAGAAACCACTTCTAAAACGATAGTTATTCTCGAAATAGCTACGATTAAAAAAATTCACTCCCCGTCGCTTCTCCGTCCTGAAATTAAACTGCAGGAAGAGAAAGGTCCATAATATGAAGAGTATTCCGAAACCTTTCCTATGACATATCACATGACGGATCCAAAAAAAGTTTGAAATTCACTCCTCACCCGTGGCCGTAATGTAACTTTTCTTCCCAGAATGCACCAGGAAATCACGCAGTCTCCATTTTAAACTTTTGTATTTATGAAATAATATTTGCCGGAGCGCTCCTCTGAAAACCACATCTAAAATGATATTCATTGTCGAAATAGCTAAGATTAAAAAAAAAAAAAAAATCACTCTCTTATCGCTCCCCCTCCCTCTCCTGAAATTCAACTCCAGAAGGAGAAATATTCGTAAACTGAAAGAGAGGTGTGAAAAAATTCCGATGATATATATATAACATGACGGATCCAAAAAAGAGGTTGAAATTTACTTGTCACATGTGGGTTCACTCATTTTTCCAAGAATACACCTAAAAATGACGCACCCCCCCACTTTAAAATCTTTATATTTAATAAGTTATATTTACCGAAGAGTTCCATAAACGAAACCTCCACATCTAAAATGATATTTATTGTCGAAATAGCTACGATTTAAAAAATTCACCCTCTTATTGCTTTCTCTCCCCCCCCCCTTTCGTCCTGAAATTCAACTCCAGGAGGAGAAAGATTCGTAAAATGAAAGGGAGGTGCCAAAACATTCCGATGATGTATATATAACATGACGGGTTAAAGAAAAAAGGTTTGAAATTTACATGTCACCCGTGGGTTCACTTATTTTTCCTAGAATACATCTAAAAATGATGCAGCCCCCACTTTAAAATCTTTATATTTAATAAATAATATTTACCGGAGAGTTCCATAAAAAATCCTCACCAAAAATAACAGTTATTGTCGAAATAGCTGCGATTTAAAAAATTCGCCCCCTCATAGCTCCCCCTCCCCGTATTCTAAACTTTTTGGCTCAATTGCTTTAAACTGACATCCTTTAATTACATTTGTTTTGGAATTAAAACCTATAAAATGTCGAATATTCTTATTAAAAATTATGAAAAGAAAAAGTTATTATTTTGTATTTATTTTCCTGAATTCTGCATCGAATCTCATAAGCATATATATTTTTTAATCCTTTGATCACTAACCTAAAAAAAGCAATGGTATCAATAAAAAAAACTCTTAACGGGTTAAAGGAATTGACGCAGCTGTTTATCTTATGGCTCTAAGAATTTTAAAATATGAATTTTAAAAATGATATTAAATTTTGAGTGACGCCATGCTAATAATTAAAAAACGCATTTTTGTATTATTTATTTCACCATTTTATTTCTGTTCTATTTATAATAGCATGTGCAAAAGTTATCTTCAATATAAAAGATGCATAAAACTTTACTCACTGATGCTTTTTCATATGCATCTTTTATAAGTTCAAAATATGAGCTTTAAAATATATGATATAAAATTTAAGCGACGCCTTTATGTGGCTTTAAAATTCAATTTATTTATTTATTTATTTATTTATTTGGTAAAGTATATTTACAGATATAAAAAATACTTTTAATTTTCCAATTCGTTGTTAAAATTATAATTTTAAATGAATCTATACTATGCATTGAAATATGTTTATTTCAATAAATTGATTTATCTTTTGTGTCGAGTTATTCAAAATTGTAAGCAATATTTATGTCAATGGTTCCTTTGCGTCAAATTATCCATTTCCATGCGTTTCACTTAGTTTAGATATTTTGACACAAAGGAACGATTGACATAAATATTACTTACAATTTTGAATAACATGACACAAAAGATAAATCTATTTATTGAAATAAATACATTTCAATGCATAGTATCGATTCATTTAAAATTATAAATTTAACAACGAATTGGAAAAATAAAAGTATTTTTTGTATCTAAATATACTTTACCAAATAAAAAAATAACTAAATTGAATTTTAAAACAAACCTTTTAAAGCCACATAAAGGCATCACTTAAATTTTATATCATATATTTTAAAACTCATATTTTGAACTTATAAAAGATGCATGTGAAAAAGCATCAGTGAATCAAGTTTTATGCATCTTTTATGTCGAAGATAACTTTTGCACATGCTATTATAAATGGAACAGAAATAAAATGGTGAAATAAATAATACAAAAATGCATTTTTTAATTAATCGCATGGCGTCACTCAAAATTTGGTATCATTATTTTTAAAATTCACATTTAAAATTCTTAGAGCCATAAGATAAACAGCTGCTTCAAAACTTTTAACCCACTAAGGCTCTTTTTTTTTTTTTTTTTTTTTTTTTTTTTTGATTATATCTTCGGATAGATTGTTTAACAGTTTCGATAAGAAACAGTTTTGTTAAGAATAGAGTTCGCCCCTGGTTATGAAATGTGAAACTAAAAGATTCGAGACTTTTTTTAAAAATAAGACTTTACCATGCGTGCGCCGCACGCCAGCTGAACGGTACCGTAGGCAGCGGGGATTCGGTTTGAGGTTCGTTCGGTTCGAGATTTGATCTTCTTATGAGATTTTGCAGCGCAAATTTCAGGTTCATTTAAGAATATTATCACGGACCCGAGCAATGCTGGGCAGCTCAGCTAGCATTATTAATAAAAACTAAAATATTAAATCAATAACCATTATATATTTTATTTAAATTAAAAAACTTGAAAAATTTGTTTGTCAAATTTATCTGTTATCTACAAAAAATTACAAAAACATGTGACGGAATGACATAACAAAAAACTGTATTTTGCAAAAATTATTATTAAGCATATGGCTTTAAGGCTACTATAAATTATTAAATATTATACTACACGTACTCATTTAATTAGAAAACGCAAAATAAGTAAAAATTATCTTTTTTTAGGGTTCTGTACTTAAAAAGTAAAAAAGAAACCATTATAAGATCACGCCTGTGTCTGTCTGTCACAGCCATTTCACACGTAAACTATTAATCGTGGAAACTTAAAATTGGGAGAAGTAATAAAGACTATTGACCCACATATTTACAGATTATAAAACATTCATAAATATATATAGGGAAAATGTAGAGGGGCTTATTAAGTTGCTTGAAAAAAAAAGTATTTTTTTATATCGTGTGAAATCTTTCGTAATGCTGAACTCAAAAATAGTTTTTCTTTTTCTTTTCATTTTAAATAGTATATATTGAGACATATCATCTAAAGTACAATGCAGAAATATGTCCCCATACGCTCCCTTCCATTAATCTAATTCCGAATCTATTGAAACTAAAATTCTGAAAAAAATAGAGGTTGTAGATGTTAATTTAAACCTTGCAAGAAAACTGTACCGATTGTTCTAGGTCGCATGGTTTTGAGAAAAGATAATTTTTCCGTTATACACAAATTTCGGTTTCGGGAATTCAGCAAAGGTGTTGAGGCGTGCTTATGGTACCTATCGTAGCAGAAGTATAAAAGCATTGTTGATAATGATTTTCGAATAAAATCGTCTGTAATTAGCCGAGATATTAAACCTTAAAGACATGGACTGATTAGAATGAAAGGGCAGCGTACTGTATATAACATCGACCTAGATAATAACTTTTAAAGATATATTTGTGTAATGCATTATACCTAGTGACAGAATAAAAACAATACACGTCATTGCAGAAAACAGACTAATTTAATTGCAGGTAATCCTATAAATATTATGGGATTCAAATCGAGTTTGCTGTGAGCGGGTCACTCAATACATCTCCGTTTCTTTAAAAGTTAATTAAAAACCTGCAGTGGCACGGACCAAGGCGTCATTGCAACTAGCGCAATTCTACCAAGTTTAAACTTTGAATAAGAGTTTTGTGTTACCTTACTCTGTAAAAAGAAAAGATTATTACTATGATGAATTAATGCTGCTCTGCAGGTAAGTTTTATAAAATGTCAAATGAAGTTTAAACATATGCACTTGTTTAATTCTCAGTACCGAATTAAAAGTTCATTGTAAATTAATGAGGATAAGATATAAAAAAGTTATACAGATTATCAATATTTAATATTATTTAGGGATGATAGCTTTTTGAACTTTTATGCTATAAGCATTTATACTTTTCTAGTATATAAAGCTATATCCGCAACCGCACGTTGTATAAATTAAAAAAAAATCTTATTATTCTTTTAGCAACGATTTTTTTAATAATATAGTTAACTCCTTCGCACTTTGCTTCATTTTTAATATTTTACTCCCGGTTTTTCAAACAGAAATTTTTCTACAATTGAATCAAGAAAATGCCCTGATTAAATAATGTAAACTTTACAATAAAAAATAACTAGTAGGAATAATAAGAGATTCTGAGAATGCAAAGTAGCACGTATATCAGTCGTTCGTTTTAGAGGATTAATAATTCATATATTTATTGTACGGAACCCTCTGAGTATGATTAATACTCGCACTTGACTTTTTATTTTACAAGTGTTCTTCAGAAATACTATTTGTGCACAATTGCAAGCATTTTACTTTTCAGCCATGTTGTTTATTTGGACTGACTGTTGCCAGTTGTAAATAAAATAAAAGTCTTGAATCTAAAACATTAATTTGAAAACTTGAGATATATTTCAATATATTTTTTAACTTAATTTATAAAAATTATATAATTATTTTTAAAATCAAAATTGACACTTGTATAAAATTGCCCACTTAATTTTTTTAGTGCATTATTTTAAGTCGGTTACTAGTTTTTTAAGTTTTATTTTACTTAGATTGTTGTTTACTGGATTTTATGGATAAAAAGACCTAAATTTATCCAGAACTTAAGTTAAGATATTTTCATATAATTTTAGTTATGCGAAATAATCAGTTTTAGACAGATGAAATTTTTGTTAAAGGGATATTAAGTTTCAAACTTTCACTTTGTGTCAAAAATTGTCAAATAAAATATGTGATGCCCAAAATTCAAAATTTTAACAATATATGTATGGTGATAGCGTCTAGTTTGAAAAAGTTACTTAAAAGTTTCGTAGTAACAGTATTTTGGACAACGTTTTAACCAGTATAATTCACAACGATATCTGCATAAATTTTATTTCTGTTTCTGTCTAGTTGTTGTTGTTTTCATTTTAGTTTATGCTTACATTAAGTTTAAAAGCTTAAAGTATATTTAAAAGGTTTTTAAAACTTTCTATATTGTATTTTTCAAATTATTATTCCATTTATGTGTATGAAACAGTCTTAGTTTCATTATAATTCTTTTGTGTAATTGAAATTAGATTTTTAAATAAACTTTTCGGCAAAATACATATTATCCATTTATTTTTGTTAAATTTAAAATTTTTGCATCTTTATTTTTAGAGAACCGGAAGATTTTTAATTTCATTTTTAAAAAGCCTAAGTTAATTAGAATTGTATAAATTATGAGGTCATTATTCATCTGGCCATTTAAAACCTTTGCATTGAAACTTTGTAAGTATGTCACTTTGAACATCAATTTATTGGTCTGAATGTACTTTATTTTGAAATGAAAAAGTGTGTCAAACATTTCATGCATAAAATTAAATTTATTCATAAACCACTGACTCATTTTAACAGCACCCTTGAAAGGTAAATCAATGAGTGTGATAACCAATGTCATGAATGCTTAAAGTCATTTGAATTTTTTTTCTGTTTCTTAAACAGAAATAGGTTTTGAGTGTATGTTTAATGTGCCTTACACAAGTCGAGCATCCATCATTTAGATATATATTTTTCATACCTGTCAAAGTTATCACTCTTAAACTTCGCTGGCACCTAAAGATTTTTTTTTAATTAACTTCATGGTAGCTTTCAATGGCTAAGTTGTCATAATCTTTGAGAAAATTTTCAGGAATTAATTGTAAGGTAGTCGAATGCTACACTCTTTCAGACTTATCTTATGTACATAAAATTATAGATTAAGGCAAGCATTTCTCTATTTTGGTAATCTGAACAAATAGATAAAATATTAATTTAACTTTTGTATTGAAAGTTTATAATTGCTGAAATAATTGTATTAAATACCGTCTTCGTTATTGTACTTAATTAAAACCATCACCCCATCCCATGTTTTTCAACACTTTCCAACCAAGTTGAAAAGTGTATATACATTCGGTTTGTCTGTGCAAGCTCTATATTCCGTAAATATACTCGGATTTTCATGTAATTACTAAACCCCTTAGACATAGATTAAGGTCCCTTAGACATGTTTGGTACTGTATAATGTATATGAGGTGGGTGGGATTAATAAGTCATTTACGGGGGCACCCCAAAAAAAATCCCTGTCGGCTGGGCCTATAGGCGGAGGTAGATTTCGAAAAGTGCTCATTTCAACAACAATATATATATATATATATATATATATATATATATACATACATATATATATATATATATATATATGTATATATGATTAGAGATAAACCCAGTTTAAAAACTTCATTTGGCCGTTTATAAAAAAATTTTAATTTCATTTTTCTGCAAAAACTGGTTTTATCAGAATCATCTTAAGAAAAATTCAGCTCAAATGCCCATTTTGACAACTTATTTTGAAATAAATTCTGAATTTATTAAAAAATCGACCAAAACAGTACATTATATAGATCCTAAATAACAAAAAACTATCAGTTGAATGCATTTGAGAAAAAAATTGAATTTAAAAATGAGTCGTAAAATAACCGATTTGTTGTTTGAATACATCCTTAATTCTTTAATCATGATTGCTTCAGAAAACTTTGTGCGAAATACTCACTCTGAAAGCATTTTTAAAAATATATTCTATCATTATCAAAAAACTGACCAATGTGTCATAGTATATAGTTCCTAAATAAGAGGATCTATAAATTGGATGCGTTTGAGAGCGAAAATGGATTTTAAAACGAGTCATAAAAAACGCAATTTGCTATGAAAACTTCCTTAAATTTTCAAATCACGATGATTTCGGAAAATTCTGTTCAAAATACCCTTTTTGGTAGCCTTTTTTGAAATATATTCCGTCTTTATCAAAAAACTGACCAATGCATCACATTATATAGTTCCTAAATAAGAGGATCTGTAAATTGGATGCGTTTGAGAACAAAAATGGATTTAAAAACGAGTCAGAAAAAAACGCAATTTCTTATTTGAATACTTCCTTAAATTTTCAGTCCCGATGACTTTCTGAAATTCTGTTCAAAATACCCTTTTTGGTAGCCTTTTTTAAAATATATTCTGTCTTTATCAGAAAATTGATCAATGCGTCACTTTATACAGTTTCTAAATAAGAGGATCTACCATTTGGATGCGTTTAAAATAAAAAATGAATTTAAAAATGAGTCAGAATATAAGCAGTTTGGATTTGAGGTTTTTGCTCCAACTCCTATTTTTGTTTAATTTCTTTTTGCTATACGAATTGGTCCTACGAAAAACTTGTCATATAAAAGTTGTAGATATTTTTGAGAAGATGTAAAATAAATTTAATCAGATTTGATAGCTTAAAAATTGACGGAGTTATGGATTTTTCTCTTTTTTCACCGCCCTTTTTCTTTTCGTTTTTAATTTTTTTCATAGGTAAAAGTTGGTCCTATTAAAAACTTGTAAATACAAAAGTTTTAGATAATTTTAAGAACATTTACAAAAAATTTAATTGGACTTGATATCTTAAAAATTGACGAAGTTATGAATTTTTTTATCTCAAAACCCCTGTTTTTTTCGCCCCTTGAGCCCACTTCTAAATTTATCTAAAATCTGTCATGCATAAACTTTTGTCCCATTTTTAAGAAGTAATATAAACTTTAAACCGATTCGATATCTGCTTTAATTAAGAAGTTATGGATTTTTTCGGTTTTCACAAAAACGCCCCCTATTCCGACCCCCTTGGTCCGATTTTGCCCATTAACGAACTTAGCCGAGATTTTATCCCCTTTGATTTTATGTACCAGTTTGGTGGAGATTGGTGAAGAATTATAGAAGTTATCGTGTCCATAAAAAAGTGATATATATATATATATATATATATATATATATATATATATATATATATATATATATAGATAGATAGATAGATAGATAGATAGATAGATATATAAACTGGTGCGATTGCAATAGGTAGTATTTCATACGAAATCTACCTAAAAATTCCATTACATTATGGTTTATGGGGAAAAATCATTTGAAGAGCATTTTACTATGACATTACGCTATTTTAAATGTATTAAAACTAATATAAATCACTTAATTTTACCACGATTGCTTCATTAAAATTACGTACGTTCATAACATTCTTAATCCACTTCTCGGGACACTCAAAAGAAATCGGTTACAATACTGTGATTGAGTAATAATTGTTGAAAATGCGCTTTCAATTTCGGTATGCGCTTTAAATTCACCTGTTCTTTAGGTGCGCTCATGATTACATACATACGTCGCACCTATAGTTGTCGTCTGATCAGAACAGATATTAATTGATGTATAAAAGAGAAAATGAAGTAAAAATATTTTTTTTTAAATCATTATATGAATAAGTAATGTAACTCACTTAATGAAAGGAATAAAACAAAAGATAAAGTATCAACATGCAAAGAAATAATTATGAGCATGGGAAAACAAATTCTATGGTAAATATTTTCTGTGTATTGCCTATAAATTCGAATCATGGACTTCTATTTATTTAAAAATGCTACGGCAGTTTCTTTAACAGATTTTAATTACCGTATAAAAAATATACAAGGTGTATATAAAAAATATAAAGTAAAATATTTTTATTTTTAAAAAATCATTATATTAATAAGTATTCCAAGTACAATCAAATTTATCTCGACTATCGAATGATGCACGTTAACAAAAGGCGAGCGCGCGCGCGCACACACACACACACACATATATATGTATATACAGTATATATATTATATTGTGAGGAATTCAGTCCTCAAAAGATATACCACCCATGATTTTTTTGCTAAAAGGTGCACAGTGTCGGAAATCTTAAAACAGATCAATACATCTCCTTCTGTCATCAATATTGACATTATCAGACAGCCATTTTTAAAAGGTCGTTTTAACCCTTAACTACTGTTAGCGGTCTCACAGACCGCTGAATTTTTCAAGTTTCGAAGTTTAACTCCTAATTTTTAGTTTAACTATAGATACTGGTCTAATTTTGTTTCGTTTGGAGACCTATCACTATCTCCAGAGACTTTTGAATAGCTGAATATTATTTATAATATTCTTGTATATAAAGTTTAATACAAAAATAGCATTCTGAGAATTAATTTAACATTTTATTCATCTTTAGATTAAGCGGTCTGACAGACCGCTCTCATTTTTGTCACAGCAGTTAAGGGTTAACAGGAACATTCCAGGCTAATGGACGCCATCTCTGTAGATGCCGCGGCCGAAAAATGATGGATGATGGAAAAGAGATGAAAAGGGAGAAACGCAGAGAGATCGGAGAGTAGTTCAAGTCTTGGAATCGAAGTGAGATTAGTTGTTGGTTGTATAGGATTTAATGGCGCAAAATCCCTTCAGGGACATGCTGCGCCAAAACAAAGACTAAAGAAGCAAAAGTGTAAAATATCTGAATGGGGTATCCCATCCAGATATGGAACCGAAGTGAGAAGGCAGTTAAGCCTGGTCTCGTGAAATTGACGCGCTAGTCCCGGGGACTTAGAGAGGGACTCATTGGCGAAGTGTACATGCTCAAAGGGCCTGAAACTGCTATCAGATTCACCAACATTTCGAGAGACTTTTGAGCCAACACTTGATATCCTCCAACTTTTCGTGAAATATTCTCCCAACACCCAGTGTGATAGCAAACACCAATGTCCCCTATTTTTTTCCACAGTTCCAAAAAAGTCTGGGCTAGCCGAGATTTTTCATCCAACATCGAACATTTCAACAAATCAGAGATAAGTGATTGATACGAATAGGCGATAAATATTAACAGCTGGTAGGGTAACACCCCCAGTAAATGGCATGCACCAGTGATTGGCATATTTTGCAAACATGTGCTAAAATAAGATTTATAGCCAGTCTTTTAAAAATTCAAGACCATATATCAGTTATATGCTCATTTACGTTAAAGATTATAACTTTGATTTATTTTACAAGATGACAATAGAGCCTAGGAAAGAGAAACAATTATGGCTTGTATCAAATTAGCCATTTTTGTTGCAAATTCTTCTTCTTTGACTTAAGGAAGACATGCTTTTAAATTCATTATTATCTGATTTATAATATATTTTAAATTTTAATTGACAACAGATTTGTTTTGTTAAAAAGAGTTACTTTAATTGTGTAAAAGTATTTCCGACACAAATATTTGGATTTCTGAATTAATGGTAGATGCCAATTAATGGTGCTTAAATTTTGCTAGTTCCAAGTAATTGGCACCTATTCCAATTACAAGGAATTCGCAAGGAATTTAAGATTAAACCATTTATTCTGGAAGTACTTTTAAAATTATAGACAAATTTTGTTTATCATTTGTTTTTATTTGACAATATAAATTTTATCAGTAATTGGAATCCATTAAAGCCTCATATGACTCTGGGGACAGCATGACAATTACTGGTTATTAATGTAAGTAATATTGTATTGTTTTAAAGTGGTCACATTTCAGACTAATATGCTGATTTCTTACTCTCAAAAACCTGAAATATGGCATCTTCATCTACAGTAAATTAATTTAAAGCGATTAAACCCAATGTAAACCCAATGTAATGCAAAATGTAAAGTTTTTTTTTTTTTTTTTTTTTTTTTTTACATAAACATATGCCAATTACTGGATCACAAGGTGTCATACATTGGTGCTCTAGGTGCCAATTACTAGTGATTTCAGCAATTTTTTATAAATGTATTTTTATAAAAATACTTTTTCAATTTTTTTTTGCTTTTAGTGGGCAAAATAGATGCACATATATGCATTCTTTGATTTAAAAATATTTCCAAGTAAAAATCTTATTTCTTTGTAATGAAAATTTAAGTAAGTTTAACGACAAATTCTTTATGTGACAATTACTGGGGATGTTACCCTACTAGTAGGATTGGTTTTCCTGCTTTTCCTCCAACTTTTTCAAAGACAATTGTAACCTTTTTTTCCCTTTGAGCGGGAAAAAGATGGGGTTAAAAATGGCTGAAAAGTTTGTCGCGCGTAAAGTTCGTGGATCTGATAACAGCTTGAGAAATAATTCCAAGAATGTGGCGGGTGAAGCCCCGTATAAACTACTTACGTTGAAAATCCATTTCTATTAGTGCAACGACCCTATAAAATAAAAGTAATGTAATTATTGTATTTTCCTAAATTGTTTAATGAAATAATTTACGTAAAATAAACATAGCCTCTTGCCCGGACTTATTTAACCACGCTACTCTACAGCACCAACTGGAGGCGTTACAATATATGTATACATGTATATAACCCCCGTGAAAAATAACGGAATACTAATCTGCGTTTCATTTGCATAAGACTTTATGCAAATGAAACTTTTATTGTTAGAAAGTTTTTATTGTAGAAAAGTACGTTTTAAAAATGACAAATGAGTTCTACAAATACAAATAATGAGGATAATTTTTTAAATCATTCTTCAATTTATGAAATAGTTCAAGAAAGAGATTAGCTTACGTCAATTAGAAATTTCATTGCAGTTCAAGAATCATTAAAGAAATAAGGTGCAAATTGGAACATGTCTTTTTTTGTTGTTTTACATTAATTTTGTTTCGTCAAATTTGATAAAAAAATATTCACTTTTAAAAATATGATTAAAAAAATAAATTACATTTTTTTAAAATATATACTTTTAATATTTTTAAAATTAATATTTAAAAAAATCGTGAAACAAAATTAAAATTGTATTTACCTTTTTAATTAAATGAAAAAAAATTAATCTTATGGATAATGTTGCGAGTTATAACGATTTACCTCACTTAAAAAAATACTAATCAGTTTAAAAATTTTTATTTTTTTATGAGAAATTTTAGGATATGATCTTGTTTGCAAATTATAAGATTAACCATCACAAAAAAGAAAAAAATCGTAATTCTAACGCAATAAATATATCTTTTGCATGTTTCCTCAGAACTCTTAAAGTAACGATGTTTCTTATATTGCACACATTTCAAATTTTATCTAATCCTTTAAAACCTGGCGAATTATTTAAACGGCCATAACTGTGAATTTTACAGATAATGAATATGCAATTTTTTTTTTAAAATTCAGAAATGGATAAGAAAAGATTTCGTAACTGGAAATTTAACCCTACCGGGGCCGTAAAAAATTTTTATTTGCATACTTTTTCAAATAGACCCCCATGGAGTTGCAACTGTATGTCATTATATTTTGGCAATTTTTATGAAACTTTGCAATTGGAAGTATAAGTCTGGGGGCAAGATTAAAGGAAATAGCCTATTGTTTAGATATTTATGAATTACCGTTTTTATAATATATATATATATATATATTGAATTTTCAAGTAACTTTTTCGATGCTGAAAGGATAAATGACACTGTAAAATAACACTTTGATAACCTGCGTTTGTGTAACCCACCTTGCTGCAAATAAAAAACTGTAAAGATAAGGAAGTGCTTACTCGAACAAACTATCCAACTGGTTTTCCTTTTACTAGAAGTCAAAGTTCTGAATTATAACGTAAGAAACTATATAAATTTTCAAATGTAGAAATTTTTCACCTTCACTTCCTAAAACAAAGTTGTAGCAACACGGTCTTTCTGTATCGATATATAATGACTTGTATTACAACTTCGTAATTTTGAGAAGTGTCATAAACGTGCAAACAGACAATAAAAATGTCTTTATGTATGATACCTGAAAGCTTTTATAATTTTACAAATTCTGTAATACAGTTAAGCGATTTCTTATTTTAAAAAAGAAAGAATAGAAAGTGTTTGTTTAGTGCTACTGAATCTATTCTAATATGGAGCTTTTCACAAATGAAATTGTATGGCTCATAACTGGCACGCTATATTTAGAAATATAGAAAAATTATTTAAGGGAGACTAGGGAGGGTTGACCCATTTTTTTTTACAAAATGCTTTTTTTATTTCTTAAATATCGAACCCAGGATAAATTTTCATGTATCACTTTATTCTCTATACAATTAATTATCAAAACAAAATTGCGACGCAAGTGTAATACATAAGAAATTTGAAAAATGATTAAATTTAATCGCGAGAAAATAATGTCTCAAGGCTCTCCATATATGGGAAGCTTTACCCAGTATATGGGAGGCACAACGTACTTAATTAATTTTTTTATTGAAATATTTGTTAAGGGAAATAAAATCAGTTTTTAAAAAGGCAGAATAACTTTATGCTATATGGTTTAATGATTATTAAAACTTATTTTGGAAAATATGATTTGTAAACAAAACTACTTAGACGGAACTCAAGGCACAGGAGAATAGGTCCGTTTAAACACCCACTTTTAGTGACCCTCGATTTGGCACTTATTACCCCACAGTTTAGCATCATCATATTATATTCATCTTGGAGAAATTTGTCTACATGGCTTCCTAAAATTGTTGTTAAGTTTTTTTTTTTTTTTTTTTTTTTTTTTTTTGCAGAATATTTAGCATTTATTAAGTCTGCTACTTTTATCCCTTTTAGTCTTTTCCATTCTTACTATTTATCTACTAAAGGTGCTATTTAAATGAAATGGAAGTTCCTGTCAACTTTGCAATTAACATTTTATTACATTTTTTTCTTTCTTCTGAAACAATTTGTCACATCTTCTTTTATTGAAATTTAAACATTCTCCTTTCTGTCTCTCCATTTTACTGTAGCTTATAAAATAAATTTACATTATTTTAGAAATATAACTACTAAATATTTATTGTGTGCAATGTATAATAAAAAGATTTTCAAAAATATTGAACAAAAAGAGCTTTGACCATCTGGTCAACGCCTCAATCACATTGATAGGGTCAAGCCTCCCTATATAGCACTCTTTTAAATTACAGCACACAGTTATGTTGCTTAATTTACTGTACAATCGTTATGTCTGGAATGAAAGCTCAATTTTTCTGCATTAATTAAAACCTACTCACTTTCACTTTTATAATATATTTTATCTGTGAAAATCTAACAAAATATTTCTGAAAAAAAAAAATTAAATTGAAAACTTTTCACAAATGATTTTTTCATACCTTTTTCGATTATATGCATGAAACAAAGACTATTGTTTATTTCAGTAATTTTGGTTGTCACCTATTGACAAAACTCTGAAATACTTTTAAACAAGAAAACTGAAGGGTGAGTCAAGCCTCCTAGTCTCCGCTATAGTAGAGAGAATTTCAAGAAAAGAATGTTATTTTGGAAATGTGATAAAGATTTAAAAAATCAGATAGAGAATTATATATATATATATATATATATATATATATATATATATATATATGATATTTATTCCTACAAAGTAAAATTTCGAAATATTTAATTTAAAAATGTGTACAATTTCGCTAAGTTTGCTAATCATCGATGTTCTGTGAAATGCGAAGACATAGTAAAAAAAAGTTTAAAATGACTTTAGAAAAACTTTATCTACTAAAAAGGAACGTTTTAAAAGTAAAGAAAAAAAAAGAAGAAAGTTGTGATTAAAAAATGATGCGATTTCAAATTTACAAGCTTATATTATGGTATTTATTTAGCATTTTCCATTAAATATTTCCATGTTTAAGTCGAGTGTCTACGTATACATTTATAACAAGCTGGAAATTGCAATGAGGTGCATTCATACTATAAAGAATTTTTTTAAATATAAAATACAATATCCGAAATCTTTTGTTTTTCCTTGTAAATACTAAATGGTTTCTATTATACAGAAATTAAATTATAGTAAATCTCAGCAACGTATATCAATTTTATAAAATGTGAAATAGTTTAATAAAATTAAAACGCCCCCCCCCCTAAAAAAAAAATTGTTTCCCCTATACCATTATGTAATTGAATACATTTGCGTTGCTTTGTATATTAATAAAAAATATTATTTGCACCACATATTGTACAGAATGTATATTTTACTATACATTTCATAGATGCATATGAATTGTATCATGTTCGAAAGAGTGTAACAACATTAAAATGCACTTTAAAACTATTTTTTTCCTCATTGGCCCTAATGTAACGGAATAATTTTGATTGTTCCTGTAATTGAACTACGCATCCGATTTTCATAAAATTTAAAAAGACTCTACAAATTTATGTAATAATTATAAGATTCGGTTGGTTAGCTTTTGCGTTGTTATTTGCGGACAGATTGGACGTACTAGCAGACGGATTGAACGACGAATATAGGTGCTACATACTTATACTTAAGAACGCACCTAAAAAGCCTTTCCCCATTAGTAAGTACATCATAACTTGTTTCTAAAAATGAATATTTTTTTAATTATGCATGATGAACTTGGCGGATATCTTTCCATATTTTACACAAATTTATAATCACACATCTGTAATTAAAATACGAGTTTTGAAATTATTAGTAAAGCAAACACTTTACACTTTTCCATTACGGAAATCCGTGCTAATAAATTCGTGCCTTAATAAAATGGTGACGCATAATGAGGATTCATCTTTTGCTTCTATTTTTGGGGGGGCGGGGGGTAATTATTTAATGAAAACAGTGAAAAACAATTTGTTTTCACAAGGTTAAAGCCTTTCTTAATTTATCTGTCCGTAGTTAAAGCGAGAAATTTGAAAATTTTTCATAATGAAAACATATTACACTTTTCCTTGCTTACAAGTTTGTGTAAAATATGGAAAGATTTCTGCCAAGCCCATCATGCATAGTTGAAAAAAAAATTAATTTTCCGAATCACGTTATAATGCATTTAGTAAGGGAGAGGCTTTTTATCAACGTATATGTAGACACTCGACATACGCATGGAAATATTTAATGAAAATTCTTAAATAAATACCATAATATAAACTTGGAAATTTGATAATCACAACAATTTTTAACCGCAACTTTCTTTTATTTTCTTTCTTTCTTTTTTTTTTTTTAACTTTTGAGAAGTTGTTTTTTAGTAGATATCATTTCTCTCTTTTTAAACTGTATATAATTTAAATAATTCTACTTACTCAAATTAAAATGTCCTCGTATAGCCTTTGTCAGCAGGAAGCAAACATTGATATGCATTTTGTTTACCTATCATTCATCTTTTATAGTAGTTAATAATTTAAAAGCAAGGAATGTCAGATTATTTTTTCAAAGTATCAGTCTTTCTCACTTTATATCTTTTTATTTTATTTTATTATTTTTTTAATGAAGGGTGAAATTTTAGTAAAAAACAGATAGAGTCGAAATAAAATATAGATTTACAGTTAATATGTCAGACAATTTATTCTGTAATAAACTTTTTTTTTCCTTGCGATTTTCCAAATTTAATTTATTTTTACAAATACCTACTGTTAATGAGAGATTGAAACACGGCACGCATACAGAAAATCGAAAATCTATTTAATGATCTAGCAATTCTCCCCCATAATGAAGAAAAATGCATTGGATAAAACAAGTCTAAAAAATGAAAGAAATAAATTTTACATAAGACTTCATCTTCGCTTAGATCGTAATGTAGAGAAGAAATAACAAATATTTACTTTTACTCAAGTCTATTTATCCATACCTATTTGCATAAATGTGAGAATATTATTTTATATACAAATTCCACTAAACTGATTTTCTTTAATAGTCTGTTATATAGATTGCAATACAATTTTTCCGGTTAAAAATTGCTTAAAACCTGGAGTCTTGTCCTTCAAATTGTTTTGTGATTTTTTAAATACCTAGACTCCTTCTCTAAACTTTTACGAAAGATCACAGCCATAATAAAGTCAAACAAATACTATACCTTTATATCGATTTTTTTTTTTTTTGGGGGGGGGGGGAGAAAAAGCATTTAAGAACTTCTTTTTGTTCTTAGATTTCTGAATTAATCATAAATATTTAAAAGTTCAAGTATCAAACATTAAGACGCATCTTTCACTGTTCTCTATTATACACCTCATAACTCCCATGGAACAATTAATTGAGTCCAAACAATGTTTTTTTCTTATGCATTTGCATAATTTGATAATCTTATGTGTTCGAAATTTATTTCTATAAACATTCTTATCATATTTTACCGCTAACTAATCTGCTGTTAACTATATGTATGCTGTCCAGATCCAAATCTTTTTTTTTTTTAATGGCTAGTACTTCCCTAATTACCAGTAAACTTGTGCGTAGTAATACGTGTGTATTCCTGTTCACCGAGATGCGATCATTACTTTTATATCATTTACAAAATTCAAAAGGCTAATTACTATGTACCAAAATAGGGTACACGACATTTCGGTCCCGCCACTTCGGTCCCGCCGTTTCGGTCCCGAGACATTTCGGTCCCCAGACACTTCGGTCCCAAGATATTTCGGTCCCGAGACAATTCGATTCCGAAACAATTCGATCGCGAGACAATTCGATCTGTGGACATTTCGGTCCCCAGCAACTTTGGTCCCTTGCCATTTCGGTCCTTAGTCATTTCGGCCCCTTGTTTTTTCTTTGCTCGCTACCTTATAAGTCGGATTCTAATTGTTGTGGGCCTGCCAAATGGTATAAGTTCAACATTATTCGGGCCTTAAAAAAAAAAAAAAAAAAAAAAAAAAAAAAAAAAAAAAAATTAAGCCTCCCCCTCCCTTCCCCCAAGTTTTATAAAAAGTTGAATATAAGAGTCCGATAAATTTAAACTTTTATAACTCGTGATAATGAAATCACAGCGAGCTGAAAATTTTGTTTGACTAAACAATGTGATATAAGTTTAGGGGATACTGCTTTTGCTTTTAGTACTGTTATTATTAATCAGAATAAATATTTTACATTTTATTATTAATTATTGTATCAGTATTTTATATAAACTTCCATAAACTACTATAAACTAAAAGTATTTTATATAAACTGCCATAAATATTTTTTTGACTGTTTACGTACATTTTTTAGAACCTTTAAATTAGCAATAATTAAATAATAAAAAAAAACTGTGCTTAATTTTTTTCTTCCAAATAATTTAATAATAAATGTCTTTAATAATTTAATTAGACATTTATAAGTTATAATATATACACATTTTCTCAAATTACCCATCTGCACCCTCTCGTTTGATAATTCAGAAATGAGATATATTTATTGAAGAATATATATATTTTTTATTATTATAATTTTTACAATACAAAGTTGCATCTTATAAATTTGTTTTCATAAGTTACTTTACAATATTAACATTGCGAAAACAATAGTAAATGTAACTGGGCATGTTATGAAAAAATTTGTTTTTAGAAATTTGCCTCCGCCACTTTTTTTTTTTTTTTTTTTTTAATAATAATAGTATTTATTTATTTCATTTTTTTAACAGTTTTCTCACGCCATGAAGACAATTTTTGTGAGTTAATTTTATTGAAATTGGGCCTACTATTTCATTCTAATAAGATGATTATTTTTTTTATTTACATAAAAATAATACAATAATATTTTAAAATATAATAATATAAATATTACATATAAATATAATAATATAAATATTATATATAAAATATAAAATATAAAATATAATGTAAAATTTAATAAAATACATTAAACTGTAATATAATAATATTTTAAATAATTTTATTTTCAATTTTTAAGTGACAAAACTAACCTTTTATTTCATTTGTATTACCTTTTTTCGCTCCTACTTTCCCAGAAAAAAAAATAATAATTCTTATTTTAGTTTTATTTTTAACTATACTAATTGTTTCAAATTTCCGTAATTTTAAATATACAATAAATAAACAAATAAAAGACAAATTTCAGTTTAGAACTACTAGGAAATATAATGATGTGTTAACTATAAAATGGATTATGTATTGAGTTTATTTTAAAGTAAAAATCATTATGTAAAATCATAATATCATTAATTAATAAATATATTTAATAAAATATTAATTTGATTTCTACATTAAAATTACTAACTGTTTTGAGAATTAGGATTACCATACAAAATTTGAGTGAATTATAACAGTTTGGATAAGAGTTATACGTGTGTGCGGTTTTCGGGCACTTATAATCGCATTATACTAAAATTTTATGGCCTTCAGTTTAAAAACTCTGCAATGTTCCCCATAAAATTATGTCTTATTTCATAAAATCTCAGTTTGCAGGAGAAGGGGCCGAAATGTCTTGCGACCGAAATATCTTGGGACCGAAATGGAGGGACCGAAATGTCTTGGGACCGAAATGGCTGGGAACCGAAATGTCTTGGGACCGGAACGGCTAGGGACCGAAATGTCTCGGGACCGAAGTGTCTCGGGACCGAAATGTCTCGGGAACGAAACGAAGGCAGGACCGAAATGGCAGGACCGAAATGGCGGAACCGAAACGTCCTGCTTCCACCAAAATATGTGTTGCTGGTTTAACTGCAGGTAATCTGGTATCGATTTTTTTCAGGAGAAGGAAATGTTCCTATTTAGCTTGCATTTTGAGAATTTTACCGCAATATAATATAATAAAACTAATATGTTTCTAAATAGAAAATTTTGACACATTTGATTCGAGGCAGTTGCAAAAGGTAATTTTTTTTTTTCTTTCAACTATTTCTTTTCAGATTAGTTAAAAAATATACATCAAAAAATTCATGTTGAAAATATAATGAAATGGTTAGAGAGGGCTCCAGAGAAGGCTAGGGGGTCTCAGCTGTCCTCGCCCCCCATCTGGTTACGGGCCTGGGCATTTACATAACTAATTATGTTGTAAGAGAGGTAATTGCAGGAAAATTGATTTTATTTTCCAATTTGACCGTGCTACAGGTGCTTTAAAACCAGTTATCAATTTAGTTTGTTTCAGTATCACTTCTTTTCCACCAAGGTCTGAAAAATATCACGCGAGATGTTTGTTAACATTCATTAATCCCTATCCCCGCTGGCTCAGTCTCATTGTTTAAATGAAAACTACTGACCTTGCTCACCAAACAGTGTTTTCCTTTTCATTTTTGCCACTATAACGAAAACTTGAACTCAAATTTGTGTGGAATCACCCCTGCATTCATTTATAAGCAAGATGGTGAATACCCAAAACAACCTGTTATTCTTACAGTTTGATTTCCTCATCTCTTTTAATAAATGAAATGCATTCCTAAACTATTGATGTATCTTAAACTGGAATATTTCCTTTTCTCTAGTTATTACATACATTCGCCCATTTTCATTTTTTATCTAACATTCAAAAATTTTTAATTGTTGCAACGCAGGTACCTCTTCTCTTCTTTGCAAGGACAAACATACACAGGGGAAAGTCGGGTAAAACCGTACAGTCCAGAGAAATTGAGTATATCAGTTTTGAAAACATTTGAGCAGATTTCCTGTGGGTAATGGTTCAGTCACAAATGTGCATATCAACTCCCTTTCTAGATTTATTGTTCTGATTGAAAACTATCCGTAATGTTTCTTTTAAAATACATCTATAGTAGAATCCGTAAACTTTTATCAAACATTTTTACGATTTCGATAAACTTTTGGCAATAGTTAGGAATTTATTTCACTTTATCATCGGGAAGTAATTTTTATTTTTTTTCATAAGAAAAGGATTTTTACTTTGTTGATTTAAAAAGGTGATGGATATTATTGTGCAAAGAAAAGACATTAAATTTTGTTTTCACAGAGAAATTTCTGCTGCAAAGACATTTGAAATGTTCAAGAAGCTTTTAAAGATGACTGTTTATTAATCACAACAGTATTTGACTGATAAAAATCTTTTAAATTTGATAAAGAATCCGGTGGACAATGATCTGCGATCTGGTAGACCATCCACTTGGATTATTGATAGCAATATTGATAACCCGCCCCCAACCCAAAAAAAAAAAAAAAAAAAAAAAAAAAAAAAACAATGCCGATTTTTTTAAAATAAATTTGCATACCCCCTCCTCTCCATCATTCAACGGGCTAGCCGTGCCCTCCACTTTAGTACACAGTAACACACATTATATCTAAAAAGATGGAGGGGTTCTGATGGGGTTGTAGCCCCTCTCAAAATAATCAAAACTGAAATGAAAGAATTGGACAGGGAGACATTTTATTGCATAAATGCATTTTATTGCGCATTTGTGTACAAAAGGAAAAAACACAATTTGTGCATATGAGAAAAAAAGAATAAGAAAAGGTGTTTTCTTCAAAGAAAATCATTTTCAGTAGGGGGTATGGTTTCCACGGGCAGCCAGCAACGTTGAACACCTTTGAGGCATGGACTCAATGAGGCTATTAATGACGAGTTGGGGTATTCTGCCCCACTCTTCCAGAAGAGCTCTTTCCAGTTCTTGGAGAGTTTGTGGGGGTTGTTGGCGGCCAGAAACTCGTCTTCCTAGAGCGTCCCAAACGTGCTCGATTGGATTCATGTCTGGAGAACACGCTGGCCATTCCATTCGAACGATTCCTTCCTCGAAAAGGAAGTCCTCCACCAGGTTTGCGCGATGTGGCCTGCAGTTATCGTCCATTAAAATGAAGTTATCTCCGATTGCTGCAGCGTAAGGGACTACAATTGGTCTGCGGATCTCATCCCTATATCGGCGACAATTCAGAGCTCCATCTCGAATGATGTAGAGGTCTGTGCGCCCGTCAATGGAGATGCCACCATACACCAACACTCCTCCACCGCCAAATCTGACACTTTCATGCACGAACGCAGGATTATTCCTACTGCCATGGTCCCTCCAGATGAAAATGCGCCTATTATCCGGATGCACAGAAAAACGGGACTCGTCAGAAAACAGAATATTGCTCCATTCATTTCTCCTCCAGTTGACATGCTCGGTTGCCCACTCCCTGCGGTCGCGACGATGCCTTGATGTTAATCTAACACATACCATCGGTCGGCGAGCATACAGACCTACAGCATGGAGCCGGTTTCGGACAGTCTGAGTTGAAATCGTGGTGCCTGTAGCCGAGCGAAGGTGTTGTTGGAGAAGAGTAGCGTTCATGTTTCGGTGTCTCCGAGCTGTTAACGCTAAATACCGATCTTCATTGGGCGTTGTTGCCCGTCTACGACCTTGCCCTGGTCTTCGGCCTGCACATCCACTCTCCAAAAAACGGTTCCAGATCCTGGAAATGACACTTTGTGACACTCCAATGGCTTGCGCTACTTCGGCTTGAGTTTGACCCCCTTCTAACCTACCAACAATTCTCCAAGCTTCTGAATCTGTCAAATGACTTCGCTGAGACATCGTACTCATCGAAACAAAGCAATCACTGAATGCCGATCATCCTTGTCTTCATTCTCTTTTATCCAGTTGAAAGTCAAATTTCATTCGCTGCCGCTGAAGCGACGTTTTTGACGTCGAACTCAAAAATTGCATACTCCACAGTTTGAAAACCAGAAAAATTTGCATTTGTGATTCTCTTCTTCTATTTTCGGCAAAAAAAATTTCGTCTATATCTTTATTTTATATAAAATTTCAAATATCCTTTAATTGTTTTGAGCAGTGTATTAAATATAATTAAAATAAACTAAAAATGTAGATAAATAAATATAAATAATATAAATATAATCTAATTATTGTATATTATAATATAATACATAATGTTATATTATATATATATATTTATATATTGTTATATATTATGTTTTTTGTATAATTATATTGTACTAGACGATAGCCCGTCAAAATGACGTGTTTCCATTTTTAAAAGGATGATAAAACGTTACAACAACTTTGGTCAATCATAGCCACTTTAGGCTTAAACAATTTTGAAAAATACAAAGATTGAACATGAGAGAAAAATCTAAAAAAAAAAAAAAAAAAAAAAAAAAATCAATAGAAATTTGCATTTAAAACTATAACAAAACTATCTGGTGGATGGGGAGGGATTGTAATGAACAAATGGTAAATGCATAAATTTTAAAAGAATAAAGTAAGGTAAAATATCAATTATAAAAGAATACATTGTGAAACTACAGCCAAAAATATTTTTAAATACTGAGAGAAAAGAATAAAAATATCCAAAAAGTATAAAAATTTTCCCCATTTTGGCCATTTCCAGACGAATATGAGAGGGTATCCAAATTATTAATTGAATGAGTAAAATAATGGCATAGAATATGCACCTAAATGAATTTCACTCACAAAATTACAGCAATTATTTCACAAAAAACATGCAAATTAACATGCATTAATAATGCAAAACATGTACTAATAATGCTATTTTAAAAGATTTGTGAATTAACTATTTTATACCATTAGTTAATACTTAAAAGATAATACTTTATAAGATCGAATTTTGTTATTTATTATTTATTTGCTTTGAGGTAGGCGCTACAGCTATTCGCCGGCATAACCTCCAATGATCACAAGAAACCATACAGAACACTTTATTACAGAATAACCAGTATATTATCACAGGGACAACACAGACACCCATGCCGCTAGCTGGACTCGAACCAGGGACCAGCGGTGTGGGAGCATGTGCCGCTACCATCCACGCCACTGGATAAGATAGAAAACAAATGTCAACAATGAAGAGTAAACAATCGTGATTCGTCATGTGACAATGGGCGTGTTCAGCACAACTTACCGGTCACTTACCGGTGACTTACCGATTGTAGACAAGTAGGAAATAAAAATCAAGGCGAAGTGTGACGTCAACTATAATTCAACAGAATTGTTTTCATTGGTGCCACAATTCGCTTTCGTACTGCCCTACAATCGGTCGGTGACATTGGTTACTTTGGTAAGTTGCGCTGAACATGCCCAATGAAGTCATTCACGGCTGTAAAAAATAAATAAATAAATAAATAAAAATAAAAAAAATAAATAAAGCAATACGAATATAAAAATTCTAAGAATATTGTATTTAAAACGCACCTTCGCTTTTCTTAAATAAAAAGTTTTAATTAAACACTGTTAAAAATTCGACTGTTTTGCTGCATCGTCATTACACAGCTTTTATATAAAATGATTACTTTACCGTATTACACTGTTAAAAATTTGACCCATTTGTTGCAGCGTCACTTCACAGCTTTTATAAGAATATCTCTTTTATGACCAATGAGAATGCTCCATATCACAGTAAAGCAACCTCTTTATATAACAACAGTGGGGTGATGCTGCAGCAAATGTGTCAAATTTTTAACAGTTGCTGCAGCATCACTCCAACGCTTTTATAGAAAACGGTTACTTTGTGTGTGTTACGTACGCGTAATTTTTTTTTCAAAGCACCTTCGTCGTTCCAAGCCCAAGCTTGCACTCTGATTGGTTGTTGCTCTCGGCACTGTTTTCATGTAACCACAGAGTACGGAACAGAGAATCAACTTTCATACACTGTAATGGCAACTTGTTTAACATGGGATTACGCATAGACAGTAGCGATACGAGCGGATGACTCTGAAACTACGATCATAACATAAGAGAGGTTGCTAATTCGGCGAAACATCGCTTCCTTGGCGAAAAATGATATAGGAAAAAAGAAAAAAAAATACAGCGACGGCTTGCTGCTTCTTCTTTTGAAATTTATGAAAGAATTATTTTAATATTTATATAACTTTGACGTATTCGTCTTGCAAACAATGCATATGGGTCTTCTTAACATAACGACCTAATAATTTAAACTTGAAAATTCAAGAACAATAATAGTAATAATTACGAATCAATATAAGCGCGGAAATCTAAGATCAAATAGCATAAGCACGTGCGCAAAGATAATCAAATCAGCATTCAGCAAGAAGTGCCAAGCCAGAATATGGTTACAGTTAAACAGAAATCACGAGGATAAAAATCGCCAACGCGATGGTTTAGTTTTTAAGTGATCCACTGAGGGCGTTCTTTTCAAGCCGAGTTGAGGCTCTGTCTGTACTCTGTGCATGTAACTTGGCGATAATCATACTTGGCGTAGCGATAGATGCTTCCGTCGAGTTTGATTTTTTTCCGAACCGAGTACAAAGTAACATTTCTCTTGCTGCATTGGATTGGATGGAACGTGTCTTACTGAAAGCTGTACTCTTTAAAAGTTTTTACACACAAGAGCAGAAGACCACGAGGATAAGAATGAAAGAAGAATAAGAATGAGTAGGTTAGGTTTTAGGTTTACTCATTCACTTACGAGCGAAGTATTTTTCGCCAAGTATGGTTATCGCCAAGTTACGTGAAAACAGTGCCGAGAGCAACAAACAATCAGAGTGCGAGCTTGGGCTTGGAACGACGAAGGTGCTTGGAAAAAAACTTCGCGTTACGTACAGTGTATTCTATAAAAGCTGGGGAGTGGTGATGCAGCAAAAGAGTCAAATTTTTAACAGTGTACTGCTAAAAATTTGACCCATTTACTGCAGCGTCACTCCACGGCTTTTATAGAATGTCTCTTTTATGACCAATGAGAATGCTGTATAACACAACAAAGTAATCGTTTTCTATAAAAGTGGTGGAGTGATGCTGCAGCAAATGAGTCAAATTTTTAACAGTGTGAATATTGTGTTTGAAATAGGGAAAAGATTTCAAAGCACAGTAAAATGTAGTGACGTCATTTACAGCTCAAACTGTAAATCTGACAAATGAGAACGCTCCATTACGACTCTGGAACGTTTGCATTGGACAAAAAATTGATAGCCTTTAAAATCGGCGATAATTTTTCACAATGAAATTTGTCATTGGTCACAATAAGTGTTTTTTCTCGTGGATGGGTTGACCTCGGAATCGTTATACACGGAGGGATTTTATATATATAATTATACACTATAATACATAATATATATATATACCGTAAAATGGGGTGAATCGGAACACTTTTCAACTTTAACGTTAAAAAAAAGCAACAACTGATTTTTTAATTTTTTTATTTTTCTACTAGAAACTTCGGTCTTGTTTTGTTCTTAACTTTTTAAGCAAAAACGAAACATTTTTACTGTTTATACATATATTATTTAATTTTTTAATGGTGTTCCGATTTACCCCGCAGATAGGGGTGAATCGGAACAATTGTTATAAATTTTAATTATTCCGATTCACACTTTAATAGGGTTAATAAAAACAGGTAATAATGATAAGGGATGAATACGTACTGTGAATCAAGCCATTATTTTATATAGAAGTAAAGATATGCTTTTTAAAAATTAGAAAACAACTTTGAAATCAAGACATTAAAATTTATTTTAAGAAATTATATTCGAATTGCAGAAGTAGAATTTAATACAAATTCAGCCCTGTTCTGTGATATCCTTAACTAGTAGTCATTGGGTAAGTGAAAATATTGAGTAGTCCCAATCGCTACATGTATTAATACGATCTACTAATACGCCTTTATCCCCAGCCCTTATTACTGTTTGCATTCCTATCTTTTTTAAATTGTTTTTTTTTTTTTTTTTTTCATTTTGAGATGTTTGTGTAATGTTGTGGATGTCAGAGAATAATTTTATGCAGTTTTTCTAACTAATTTGCTATTTTTAAATTCTTTTATTGTGTGTTCCATGTCTGCTGGATTATGCGTTGACTGTTTTGTTTAATCAAGTAATTTCTTTTCTTGGCACCTTTAAACTCTTCAAGTAATTAGAACAAACAAAATATTGTTACAATACATATTCACACATATATTTTCATATATTACATGAAACTATTACTGTATAGAAAAATAAACCACGAGAGAAAACGTGTTCCGATTCGCCCCATAAATCTTAAACCTCTGATGTTTCAAGCAATTTTTAATTTTTTCATTATGTAGTTTAGACATAAGTAGAATTTAATACAGCGTATCATTTACAGGACTATAATCAATTAAAAATCCCCTCTCTTAGGTTTAGAATACGAAAAATGCTATAGTTACAGACAAAGTTTTGAAGACGTTGAAAAAATGAGGTTTTTGAGGATCCTCTGGAAGTTTTTTTATATACCCCAGCAGTGATGCCAACATGTCGAAACTGAATTTCCCAACTCTTAACTCCCCTTCTTATAAAAAAAAATTGGCAACTAAAAATATCATCACATATATTTATAATGAATTTATTTGTATGACCGGGAAGTTTCGTTCCTATTCACCCCGCTGTTCCTATTCACCCCATTTTACAGTATATATACGCATATTGGAATAAATGTTTTTTAAGGTGAATCAAGAATGCATATCGTTTCAATAAAAATTAAAATATTAGATCTAATAACAGGATTTTAATTTAATAAGCTGAACTAAATACGGAATATTGTTAAAAGGAAATTAGTATGGTATAAGGTTAATTTTGGCGAAATAAAAATTAAATTTTGTAATATTATCACCCCTCCCCAAAAACCTTGCTTGAAACTGATAGTAAAATTAAACTACAAATTCAGACAACAGAAATCTAATAACTTAGGAAAATTAAATTTTGGAATAAACTGTCAAGCCCAGGAAGCTAAGAAATGGAAATTATAAATATAATAGCAATAATAATAAAAGCTATAGTAATAATAAAAAAAATTAGTTAAGACCAATTTAGATAGAGTTAAAATTAGGTAAGAGCATTCCCCTGAAAGAAATACAATAGTATTACAATATCACTTGCCATTTGTTAGTGTCTAGAAGATAATACATACACTAACAGTAAATAAGTTATAAATATTAATAAGCAAGAAATAATAAAACTATAATAAAAACAATAAAACTCTTTTTCATTGCGAGTTTACATAATTTCAATAACCCAATGAATAGTTTAGTTTTGTTCGAAAATCAAATCCATCAGATGCACTCCCTCCGACAAATTAAGTCTTTTCAATAGTTCATAAATAAGTCTTTTCAAAGTATATTGAATACAGTCTTTTTAATATTTAACTAAATCTTTTCAGTAGTTTACTAAACGCAGTCCTTTAAATAAAGGTGATCAATCCTAGATCAGTAGTTGACCATATTTTACCATGGGTTTTGTGGGATAGTAGTTCACTAATAAACTACATAAATTTTCTATTTTAATTTATGCTTGGTAACGAATTCGGGGCTGAAATTAACGTTACAAGAGGAATCAGACTCGATGCCTCAACAGCTCCTAGACAACCCGTCCTCATTATGGACAGACGTTGTAAATCCTTCACAGTCTGGGGTGCATTTTCGCCGTTCCTAACCGATATTGCAAAAATGCAAACTGCGCCTGCGTGTGGACTGGACTTTGATTGAAATTCTCTCTCTACCGAGGTTGCTATATGTCGTCAAACTGAATTGGCGATTACTTTTTGGCGTTCGAAAATATGATACAGATAATCTGAATTGGTAATCAACAACAAAAAAATTATTATTATTAGATTTACAGAAGCGTTTTAAGAAATGACATTTCCTCTCTATGAATCTAGTGACTTAAATCTCCAATATTAAGTTACTTAAATGGTTTATTGAAGTATTTTCTACTTTAAAATATATATATATATATATATATATATATATTTTTTTTTTTTTTTTTTTTTTTATCAAGTATTAACTTATTGTAATTAAATATTATCAAGTATTAATATTGTTGTTGTATCAATGCAAATAAAAAAGGTAATATATTCATAATAAATATTATTTATATTAGATAAATAAATTAATATCTTATTTATAATATTAAAATATATGTTAGAGATATAGTTTATAATACATAGTATAAAATATAAAATAATAATAATTTATGAATTATCTTATCTAGTGATTAAATTTTTTATTAATTGTTCAATAAATTTTAAAGTATTTTGCAAAAAAATATAAGCAGATTTGCAGTATTTAAAAAAATAAATGTATATATGCATATTATCATTAAATAATTTGCTTGAATATTTATTTTTTATAATATTTTAATATTTACTTATTATCAACATTAAATATTATCAAAAATTTTCATTATAAATAAAACAGGTGTGGTTAATAATAAATATTATCGTCTTTATTATTTAAAGAAGATAATATTTTATAAATAAATAATATAAATTATCATTAATTTTCAATGAAATATTGATATATAAAATTTCCTTTATTGAAATATATGGATAATATTACATTATTAATAATAATTTGATCTAATTATTAACGTATTATTATAATTATCAATAATAAGTTAGCAAGTATGATAATTTGTAATTATTTGTATCTATAATATCTATAAATTACCGACGCATTTAATTTTATAATATAACAACAATAATTATTTATAATTATTAATTTTAAACTACAATAATTTATCAAATATTCTATTATTTTATATTCAAATATGCTATAATTATTTATAAATTGATGAAAATTATGTAATATTACACTATCAATAAATAATTTTATTGTAAAATATCAAATCTAATTAGCTAGTTGGAATACTTAGACACTGCTTATTTATTAATTATAAATAATTGATTATCTGACTTAATTTGAAAATAGTATAACTAAAAAACTCTATTTTAAAAATAAAAAAAATATATATATTGGCAAAGTAATTTTTTATTTTTAATAGATTGAAAAAAAAAAAAAAAAAAAAGACAGAAAGTTAAAGAAAAACATAAGAAAAGTTTTAAAAAAGGTAAAATAAATATAGTTATCAATAAAAAAGTAAATAAATTTAAAACTCAATTATCTACACCCACAGAGTAAGGCATTTCTTTACCCCTCCTTACTCTGTATTTATTGAAATATATTGATAATATTACATTACTATTAAATAATAATTTGATCTAATTATTAACGTATTATTATATTTATCAATAATAAGTTAGCAAGTATGATAATTTGTAATTATCTATATATATATTATCTATAAATTACCAATGCATATAATTTTATAATATGACAACAATAATCATTTATAATTATTAATTTTAAAATATAATAATTTATCAAATATTCTATTATTTTATATTCAAATATGCTATAATTATTTATAAATTGGTGAAAATTATGTAATATTATACTACCAATAAATAAATTGATAGTAAAATATTAAATCTAATTAGCTACTTGGAATACTTAGACACTGCTTATTAATTAATTATAAATAATTAATTATCTAACTTAATTTAAAAATAGTATAACTAAAAAACTATTTAAAAAAAATATTATATCTTTGTAAAATAATTTTTATTTTTGATAAATGCAAAAAAAGGGGGGGGGGGCAAAGACAGAAAGTTAAAGTAAAAACATAAAAAAAGTTTTTAAAAAGTTAAAATAAATATAGTTATCAATAAAAGAATAAATAAATTTAACACTGAATTTTTTACACACACAGAGTGAGGCATTTCTTTACCCCTCCTGACTCCCTATTTACACCCATAAAAAGTGAAAAATAAAGAAATTTTTTTTTATTATGCTGCTATCTATATATAGTTATTTAAACGAATTTATTAAAAGAATTTTATAACTATCTGAATAGATAGCTTTCAAATTATAATTGCTTTTAACTAAAAAGAAAAAAAAAAGTTTTAAGAAGCTGTATTTAAAAAGGAAAATCATAGTGATAAATGTATTTAATATTTTATAAAATTACATAAAAATGTAGAAAAGGATGTAAAATAATAATGCATTATTAAATTTATAAAAATCATAAAATAATATTAATCATAAAATCATATTAATCATTTTAATTTATATGTATTACTTAAAATAAATTGTTTCGTTAAAGATATATTAATTTAGCAGCAGAACATACAAGATTAAAAATAAGATAATCATTCTTACTATTATTATAAAGGAAAACATATACTTGCATTATAAAAGAAATAATAGGCATAAAAGAAACGAATAATATATATTTGCAGCTACATTTTTTATTAGTAATACGTTTAAATTATTCATTGATAAGCTCATTTGCAAAATTTTATTCTTTATCTGTTGGGTAATAAATAATTTTCCTAATTGCATTAGTAATAAATACTTTACGAAAATTACATGAAGCTATTTCTAAAGCAGTGTTGTTTCTTATTTGTCGATATAAATAAAATAATAATGTAATGCGTGGTGAAAATGTCACCCCCGATAAGAAAAAGCGCCAATATGGTAACCCCTATCTGTACGTACAGTTTTTCTAGTAGAGAGAAGAGAATTTCAAAGTCCACACGCATGCGCAGTTTGATATTTTGCAATATCGGTTAGGAACGGCGAAAATGCATAGGAAGGACGCTTCTCTCTTCTCTGTGTTTGGCCTGGCGCCTGGTCATGTGATGCAGTGGCGTAGCTAAGGGGGGGCAAGGGGGGCGTCCGCCCCGGGCGCCGAGGCCTAGGGGCGCCAAATTGAGAGAAATTGTTATATATCTATATTGGGTTGGGGGCGCAAAATTTCTTGCTGGCCCCGGGCGCCAAAAAACATAGCTACGCCACTGATGTGATGCCAAGCGTATCCAGAGAAGGTCTCACGTGTATACTATGGTATTCAAGCCCGGTGATGTTGCAGTCCAATCCATCATGGAAGACAATCCATATGTTGAATATTTTCACTCTCCAAGATTCTTCGATAACCGCTGCACGATGACGGAGAACCTTGTCGTCCGAGAAGTCTGGACTCACAACACCTCTAACAAGTAAGAAAAATCATGCGTTAAGCATAGATTATGAAGCACTTTCCAACACTTTATGAAATCTTCAACAAAACTTCGTTATTTCGGGAAATAATAGTGTAAAGCCAAGTATACCCAAATATGTATTCCAATACTTTTGAACAGCCCCTTATTTTATCTGTCAGTTGATATAATGGGAAAATTTAGTTTAGCAAGAAAATCCCCAGTAACTTGAAATTTCTTTTTCAGCAATTCATACTATTAGATGGAAACATACTTGAATACTTTTGTTCAGCCCTGTACCTTTATTACACGTCAGCATTAAGCTAAAATTTATTGTAAACTAAAACACTTTTAAAACAAACTGAAATCACATTTCCATAAATTATCATTCCTAGACGTCCATGTACCGAATTCTTTGCGTGGCCCAGTATATCTTTTTATCTATGTTCTGCAAACATTTCTTAATAAATTGAATGCAGTTCAGCGTAAAAATGCATAACTTCATTAAGAACCACGTTTAAGTAATTTACACTCATATTCAGTAACGTTGGCGAGCTCTTTTAAATAGCCCTGCATATTAACTGTAACATTTATACACACCATATAATATGCATATACTTAGTGAAACCTAAACGCGCATATCATAATTTAAAGGCATTTCCCTCCATCAGCTATAATCGGACACTATACGGTACTTCGGAAAGAATATACTGTTTGAAATCTTTTGTATGACCCTGTAAATGCTATGTACTTCATATTATGCAAGACAGTATCGTATAATTTTATATTACGATTCAGTGACATATATCAATTTTATTGTACATGAAACAGTTTAATATATTTAAAATATGTTGCACACAATTCCCCCTTTACCATTATCTAATGAAAGTCTTTTGTGCTGCCCTGTAAATGAATAATAGCTATATTTTCACTGCATACATTACATAATGCATATTTTAGTACACTTTGCGAATCCATATGAATATGAGTATGTTTGACAGGGTGTAATACCTTTAAAATTCATTTGAACGATTTTTCTGCATAGACCGTAATGTAATGGAAAACTTTTGACTCTCCCTGTAAATAAACTAATCATGGTAGAAACTTCATTTTCAGTAGGGTTCGTGCTAGGGTAAACATAAATAACGTATAAAAATTTCATAGCAATCCGAGTATATTTACGGGAGTTAGAGTGCAGACAGACGGCCATCCGACCAGACGGACAGACGGCCAGACAAACTGAATGCATAAGCACTTTTCAACGTTGTTGGAAAGTGCTAAAAAGACGCAAGTGAGGCAAGAGAATCTCGATGCAATAGCGGGCGCCAGATACTGAACGTCTGTGGAAGAATCACGGAAAAAAGCCACCGGAAAAAAGCGTCCCTTTTTATAAATCACATATTTAAATAAGTCTGATAATAGTACACATGGCTAATCTTAGAATATAAACATTAGATTGAGACGGTTTTATGAAATTTAAGTCTTTGCTCTATCGAGACTCAGATGGGCGGGGGGGGGGGCTTTAAAAGTTATCTCAAAACCTGTCATTGCTTTAATGAAAAAAATTGTAAGGTACGAAGAATTAGATAATAAACACTAGGTACTTAAATCAATTTTTTTAATTCAGTCTCCCTTGTTCTCCTGTAGAGTGGGGGGGGGGGGCGAGGGGAGAGGGTGTCTACAAACTTTTGAATATATATCTTATATATATTTTTTTAATATTATTTATAATTTGATTATTTTTATTATAAAATTACATATTAATATTTTATTATATTTTATATTACATTTATATATTTATATTTATATAATATGTAACATAATATATAATAATAAATATATTAATATAATATAATAATAATACAGAATAAATAATTTATAATAAATTATATTTAAATATAAATTAAATATAAAATTAAAAATAAATGCAATTAAATATTAAAAATTATACTTATTAACAAAAGTTTATTTAAAAATGATAATATTTCATTAACTCATAGTAAATCTATAAAAATAAATGTATTAATAAATAAAATTAAATATTAGAAATCTAGTTTCATCAACAAGAATTAATTTTAAAAATGATAATATTTTATTAACTTATAGGACATAATAAAAATAAGTGTATAAATATATAAAATTAAATATTAAAAAATCTACATATTAACAAGAATTTATTTAAAAAATGATATTTTATCATCCGCCATTACTGATACTATTGTCATATACCTTCAGGAATCTTGCTACGTATCCCCAAGGGTACGCGTATCAAAGGTTGGGAACCACTGTTCTACGAGAATGATATAAATGAGACATTTGTTGCCACTTTAGTTTTTATCATTTATTTATCCACAAGTTCAATATTTATCAATTCCTTGTCACTTTTTTCTGATCACTTTTTGCGCTCTTGTTTTTCCAGTCACTTTTTTCCCTAAATTGTAGAAAACATTCCGAAAAAATGTTATCGTCTAAAGCAGTGATAGTTTTGGAGTTTGTAGGCTCACCCCCCCCCCCCCCCGCCCCCACAGAAGAACAAGGGTGGCTGAATGAAAAATATATATATGAGTTGATATTACTATGAGTTAATAAAATATTATCTTGTTTAAATAAATTTTTGTTAATGAGTATAATTTTTAATATTTAATAATATTTATTTGTACATTTTTTTATTTTTTTTTATTTAATTTTATATTTAATTTATAATTATGTATTATTAATTTATTATTTATTTATTATAAATTATTTATTATTATTATTATTTATTATTTATTATTTATTATTTATTATTATTATTATTATTATTATTATTATTAATTTATTAATTATATTATTAATTATTTACTATTAATATATCATATTAATATATTAATAATTAATTAATATGTATTATATAAGTATAAATATATAATATAAAATGTAATAAAATAGTAATATGTAATTTGATAATAATAATAAAAATAATAATCATATAATATATAAATTAATTATGTATAATTTAAATTATAAATAATCAAATTATAAATAATATAAAAAAATAATGTAAGAGATAGATTCAGAGTTTGTAGACAATCGCCCCCCCCCCCCCCCCAACCACCACCACAGAAGAACAAGGGAGACAGAATTTTAAAAAATCATTTAAGTACCTAGTGTTTATTATCTTATTTTTCGTATCCTACAATGTTTTTTTCAATGAGGCAATAACAGGTTTTGAGATAACTTTTAAAGCCCCCAACCCCCCCCCTTCCCCCCCCACCTTCGCCCATCTCAGTCCAGAGAGAGCAAGGACTCTCAAATTTCATAAAACCGTCTCAATCTAGTGCTTATATTCAAAGATTAACCATGTGTACTATTATCAGACTTATTTAAATATGTGATTTATAAAAAGGGACGCTTTTATCCGGTGCGCTTTTTTCCGGTGACGCTTTTTTCCGGGGACGCTTTTTTCCGGGGCGCTTTTTTCCGTGCGCTTTTTTCCGGTGCGCTTTTTTCCGCCTACCCTGTGGAAGACGTGGAGGTTTGTATCGCTACCAAGCATGATACCACCCCAAACAAGAACTCCGGCATACCCAAAATTTCGATGATGTACCTTTCGATGATGTTGGAGTTGGAGTGGGAGTTAGGTGTTTTCTGTTCTCTCCAGATGTGTAAACGTCCAGAATCGCTCGTCATACTAAATCGGCTCCCATCCATAAAGAGTACTCGAGCCCACTCCTGTTGTGTTCATTTTTTGTGTTTCTGGTACCACAGAAACCGACTTCTCCCATGAGCAGGCATCAGTGGTACACGCCGTACTGGACGTCGTGCCTATAGACCACCTTTGTGCAGCCTTTCGCTATGGTTCGCTATGGTCGGATGTATCACATGCATCCGACGTCCAGTAGTTTGTTCAATCTGCCTTGCGTTTTCTGCAACTGCCTGCTCCATAACTTATTTTCGCCTGTGGGACAACATAACGGTCATCTGCTGTTGTTGATGCTCATGGGCGACCACTGCTGAATGCTCGGACAGCTAATCCGCTCGTTTGAAATGCACTCCAGGCTCGTAAAACAATGTTATGTTGTGAGCGATAATGAACTCTTGTGCCACACTTGACACACTTCGACCTTCTTACAACTTCCAAATGATTCGAGCTCGTATAAAGTCATCTAGATGATATCTCCTGGATTGCTTCTTGTCTCTATCACACAATGGTAGTCAAGCAACGTCGTTGAAATCAATTTACACAGTGCAATAGATTTCACCAAATTTCTGAAGGGTTACCGCCTCTGTGCTTTATTCCCCTTACCACCTCCTCCTTTTACGCCATATGCCGTATGTGGGCAGGGCATGTCCTACTGCATTTGTTTAAGATTTGTTAAGCTTTCATTCGTTCGGTTGCCTTTTTGGGAATTTATCTGCCCCGTCCTTATTTTTTGCACAACAGTGTATTTTCTTCTTCAAATGAACACACATAATATTTATAATCCATAAAGGAACTGAACTATTAGTACTTAGTAGAAAAGAAAAAATGAATTAGATATCTACTTTTCTCATTATTTAGTTGTTAATGAACAACAAATATATATACATAAAGATTGGATATTTAGGTATTATATATTTTACTTTTATTAAAAGACATGAAAAGAAGCTGGATTTAAAAGAAATTACTTTATCACGTTTAAAAATTAATATAAAATTCATAAATGCATTGAATGCAAGTAAAATTCTGAATGCAAACTATTTTATTTAAACAGCAACTGTTCTGATTTAGAAATAATTATAAAGATTTGAATACATTTGATTTTATTTTAAAAATATGTTAGAAAAAAATGTAACCCCCCCCCCCCAAAAAAAAAACAGACCTTAATGAAACCTTTTAATAAGATTAAAATGCAAGAAAGTGTCCCTATTAAGGAATTGATGCGCATTTATAACATATAAAAAGCAAATAAAATATCATTTAATAGAAAAGAAAAAAATAGATACATATTTTTCTCATTCAATTGTTAATTTAATAATTATAATATAATGCTTAAATATTGACTATGATAGTCAATAATAATAAAGCTCAAATTTTTAACAAGTATATACCTTTTATAACAATATGTAAATTGAAAGGGAAATCTTTCGACTGAAATTTTTTTAAATACGCTGTGCATTCAGCAGTGATCGTCAAGACTTGACCGAAGTTAGTGACGTCACTGTCAGTGCGCCCGGGCTTTGTAATAGCATCGGTGTTGGTCTGGCAGTGTTCGTTGCGGACCGGATACGAGCCTTCGTGCTGAAGAAACACTCGTCTGACGGGCCATATTTGATAAATATTCGGATCCTATATACAAAGATGAAATATTTAATCGATACATGCATTATTTTATGTACTTCAAGCTACAATTATATAATGTATTTCGTATTTTTTCTTGACCTTCCTCTATTCAATAAAAGACGCAGGTACGTGCCTAATTAGTATTTCCTCGTCGCTTCGTAAACAAGGGCAGAAAATCTTTTACTTTTCAGTTAAAACTAATAATTTTTTGTTTTGAAATATTAATATTAGATTGCTTCTGAAGGAAGAGATACAGTAATTAAAATAAATATTCGACATAATCGTAGTTTTCAAAGTTTTGACTAATACATTTATTAAATTAAATAAAAAAAAATGCATTATAGCAGGAAAAATTTCGATTATAATGTCTACTTTTATTGTATCATGATTATTTAAAGCCGTTTAACAATAATAAAAAATAGCAATTAACTCATTAACATTCGTAATGAAGAAACAAAAAAGTATTCGACAAGTACTAACTTAGAAATTATTTATTTATATTAAACTAGCAGACCCGCCTGGCATTGCCCAGGTCCATGATTAAAGACCCTTAAATTAACCTCAAAGTAATGTGATTTTATATATTTAATGCTATATTGTCTGAATTTATATTTTTTAAATTAAAAACATTGCAAAATAGATGCTTGAAAAAGATTGTTTGAAAATGTGGACGTTTAGTTTAGAAAAAAATATAATCCCTGTGAGGCGCTAAGTGACTTACGTTCGTTGGTATATTTGAAAGGTTTAAAGTTAATATTGAAAGAAAAATGCATCATTCATTAGAAGATGGTTTCTACTTTAATTGCATATTTTTCGTTTGTCAGTATCTCTAAAATTGCGTCATGAAGGGGCATTGCAATAAGGGGAAAAGCGATTCTTTAAAGAAATTCAAAGGATCAACTGCGACATTTTTTCGAATTGATTGCTGTACTTCAGACGTAAGAACACGATCTTTCGGAATATATCTTTCAATTCTAAATGTACCGAGAGGTTTGAAAAAAAAATATATAATTGCAATTTAACAAATTAAAACGAATATTTGGAAAATTATATTTTCAAGGACTAAAATTTTAAAGATTTATAAATAAATTCTATGTTTAAATTAATAATAAACATCATTTTTATGATGATCATAACGACTCATATATTACGTAGGCCGTGCATTAAATATTAATATTCCTAGACCAATGATGAAAAAAAACTGTAGTTTATAGATCTACTACTTTAACTGTTTAAAATAATGCATTTTTTATTTGATGGAGTTAATCAGACTGATTTCAGAATGCCTTATATTACGTACGACATGGATTAAACATTAATATTCCTGGACCCATCATGAACAAATTTTAAATGAAATTTCAGTTTCACAGTTTTTGGAACTGCAAATTTTTAAACTTCTAAAAATCGCACATTTTAAATTTTTAGACCTTTGCGTAGAAGAAGAAGAAAAAAAATCACTTTTAAAGGAAACTAACAGGAGTGACCGAGCTAAGCTCGGTCAAAATTAACTTTGTGTTCAACTGGATATAGTATTATCACTGTACCATTCACTCTGTATTATTACTGTAAAACAATCAATAAGAAAACTACGTTTGTATGCACATGTTAATAATTTTTTTTTAATTTACAACCAAAGGATATCGATCCAAATTGCATTTTTAGCTGGCCTCTGATTGGTTTAACCATGCATCTCGAATTCTATAAAGAATGTATGGAAAATTTCTTCATTTTCTGAAAGACAATATTTTTTGCCAGGTATAGCCAAATTTGGAGACATTTTTTCATTTGCCGCCAAATATGTATTTTGGCTTTCGTAATCTTAATAGCTGATTTTTTGGCCAAATATCGCCAATATTTTGTCAAATATCGCCAACTAATTGGCTGTGCCATATTCTCATAACTCCGACCAATATTACCCAAAATGACTCACGAATAAAAGGAGGAGGGTCAATAAGGGCCATTTTTTGCCCATCAGCACCTAGACATGACATAAATTTTTTTCATTAGTATACCTCATAAAAAGTAAGAAAATAATAATATCTTGGATGAAAGTTTAATAATTGATGAGAAAATAATATATATATTTAAGTAAATATTATGTGTATTAATGAGCATAAACACAATTGTCATTAATTTTAATCCGTATAATCAAAAGTAAATACAACAATAAGCGTAAAATTAAGATAAATGGAGCTTACTAAGATTATTATTTCAATACATGAAAATCGGAAATAATAAATAACAAATAATAATAATAATAATCATATAGTTTCAGACTTTTTGGACAATGTATTTTAGATTGTTTTCGTTATCGATTGCTTCACCAGAATCATTAATGGACCATCCAGCGGCCGCGTCTTGTACAGTATATGGACATATTCGATATTAGGTTTTTTCATTTTGTTTGAGCGATTACAGTAGTATTTAAGCCCGAACCCTTAATATGAAAACAACATGCACCCACCACTCTACGACACTTTCGCGTACTTTACACTGACAGTACTATTATGTTATAATGTTTCGCTGTGTTTCAACCAAATATTGTAGTTTTTAGAAATTGCGCACTGAAAAATCAAATTTGGGTTACGAGAGGTGTCTCTTAGCATCATCTGTTGAAAACTCTTGCTGATTAATTAAGAATCTTGGCATTTCATGTTCAATATCAATTTTGTACAGAAGTTCCAAACAATCCCGGTAAAATCTATCAATACTCTCAACATCATTTGGCTTCAGACACTCTCTGATACTATATGAATATTTTTTTTATTTGCATGTAAGTATGTTAGCGTAATTGTTATTTTTTTCCGCGAAGTAAGGAACGAAGACATCCAAAACGTAATTTAAAGTAATGACGAATACCATATGCTTAACAAAACGTCTTTGTATAGCCAGAAGGAATGTCTCTGAAAGAAATAGTTCACCCTCTTTTGGATATAAACGTATGTGCTATTGAAAGCAGTCATCACAGTATCATTGTTGTCATCCGGAATAAACAATCTTTTTGCTGAAGGCCTCGTATATTTTTCAATAACTTGTGTTCAGGTGACGTGTTCCATTCTACAGTGTTTTTGAACAACGTTCTCAATCAAAGCCTGGTTTTCATATTTTACAGAAGATATTATTATTTTTCTTATATTAAATAATGTAGACAGAACACAATGATAGAGGCCAGTTGTAAGTTTTACAAGTAACATTGGAAAGAAAGTAAGCGATGACCTCTTTATTGAGAAACGTATTTTGAACTTTACAAGTTGAAAGATATCGTTAAAATCAGACATAAATATACCCATGAGAATATAATAATAGATTTCGGAAAAGTGTCCCGGTGTATCAAAATCGAGGCCTTCTTTGCTACATTTCTGATATTGGCTTAAATATTTTCATGCATCGCATTTCATACATCGATGTATTCTCATTTACAGGACTTAAATCTTGCAGAGTCAATGTACCGATCAAGTAATATGAGTTTTACAACATCGTTTTCGCGACAAAATATAGATATAAGTTTCTATAAAGGCTTGAGTTTCAATAGCTTTTGCTAAAATAACGAGGCAGTTCTTACCTTTACAGACTATACAACAAGTGTTAGAATTGTGAAAATGAGATATTGATTTAAATGTATAATAGGTTTCTTATTTGTGGTCTCATCGACAGTAATCGTTGATGCATAATCTCTTATTGTTACATCAAAAGAAGAAGTAGAAGTATTTAGAGCATAAAGAGCACGAAATACATATTATTTGTATTTAGAGCACTACTTAGAACCACTCTGTAAATCTCAGTTTTTCGAACATCTAAGTGTCAATATAACTTTTCTGTTAGAACAGATATGAAATGTTTTCTGCGAGACTTTACAATTATGACATTGGTATCCAAGCATTATTTATTAATAATTTCTTTAATAAATATTTACGAAAACAATTTTAGACGTCTATTAATTGACGTCTGAACAACGTTAATACTTTTTAAGTACAGCGAAAGAAGTCTGAACGCGCTCCGATACTAGTGCATTTGATTCTTTCACATGATACATTTTTTTCTTTTACAGGTAGAAGCGCATACGGAACCCAAATAAATAATGCTCATATAAAAGCTTATAAAGAGTAGAATCAGTGCATGCCAAAATTAATTGGGTTCATCGAGCGCCTCTTAGTAAAAAATTAATTCAAAGACGCAAAAAAAGTCAAAAATGCAGAAAAAAGCCGAAACACTCTACTTTCGGGCTGTAATTTCCATGACTTACTATTTTATTTATCACGTAAAACTTATATTAAACAAAAATACACATCTTTAACTATACAAAGCCACAGATCAATCATCTGAATTCGAAACTTTTTTTTCCGGGTATATGATGAGCGAAAAATAGCCCTTATTGACCCACCCCCTTTAATCAATCATTTGACCCAGACCCTTTATGACCCAAAATGACCCAGTAATCGAAATTTCTCGAACATGAGACCTAGCCCAATAGTTTTCTCGTGCCAAAAAAAAATGTTGTATACAAAATTTCGTTAAAATCGATCCACCTGTTCTTTAGATACAGCTTGACCATGACCCATTATTACCCATCATGACCCACAAATGACTCTTATAATCGAAATCTCTCGATCGTGTGACTTAGCCCATTAGCTTTCTCGTGTCAAAAAACTGTTACAGGCAAAATTTCGATGAAATTGGTTCTGCCGTTCTTTAAATATAAATAGCTTGACCCAGACACTTAATTACCCAATATGACCCATTAAAATTTTTTTTCGAACATGTAACCTAGACCAATGTTTTTCTCGTGCCCGAAAACCATAGAATACAATTTTTAGTCAAAATTGCGTGAGAAAATCTCTAGATAAAAATAGCATGACCCACCCACAATGACCACAAAAATGACCCAATAACCGAATTTTCTCGAACATGTTACCCAACCCAATGGTCTTGTAATCAAAAACGATAAAATATAAAATTTGGTCAAAATCGTTAGAGCCGTTTTTTAGATAAAAATGGCTTGACCCATAATGACCCAAAAATGACCAACTAATCGAAATTTTTCGAACATGTGACCCAGCCCAATAGTTTTCTCGTGCCAAAAAACGATTGGATACAAGATTTCCTTAAAGTCGATCCAGCCGTTCTCTAGATATAAATAGCTTGATCCTGACCCATTATGACCCAAAATGACTCAATAATCGAATTTTCTCGAACATGTGACCTAGCCCAATGGTCTTCTCGTGCCCGAAAATGGTGAAATCCAAATTTTTGCGAAAATCGTTAGAGCCGTTTTTGAGATAAAATTTACACACACGCATACAATTTTTGCTCGCATTATAGTATAAGATTTGTTTGAAATCTTTATCACAATTTGTTTTCAAATTATTAATTTTTTTATAATTTTTTATTACTTTTTTTGTCATCGTGATAATAGAAGTATTCCTTTTTTGGACATTAAACATGGACCAATCAGAAAACGAATAAAATAAAATAAGTTTCGGAATTCAAACACTGTAAAAAAATATGGTAACGTTTCAAAAATATTCCCGGAACGTTTCGCCTTTTTTTAGGTTTTCAAAGTAATGTACCACTTTCCTGTAAAATCCTGGTTTTCATACCTGAAACGTTCCAGAAAACCAGTTTTCATCAGCAAAAAGCGTTGGAAGCGGAAGTGCGGAAGCCATTTTCATTTTGTTGTCCGTAGCTTGCGCGCGAATGTCGAAAACGAATTCCTTATGTGAATGTCAAAAAATCATTGTGAAAAGTGAATAAGTCAACGAAAGAGGTGCATTTCGCCAGCCCGCACCTATGGAGTTCAGGAAATTCAACAATGTCATTCGTTAGTACTCCGTTAGTACCGGTATGTACCGAGAGATTTTCGTTTGTACCGCATCCGTTGCGAAGTTATGGCCAATTCTCAAGTTCCAGCGCGCGGGCTGGAGAAACATGGGATTTCCTATAGGAAAAAAATGAAGGTTCTCCGATTTCGTTCAAATTATGTGTGTCGTTAGTACTACATTAGTATCGGTAAGTACCGAGAGATTTTCGTTTGTACCACATCCGTTGCGGAGTTATGGCCAATTCTCAAGTTCCAGCGCGCGGGCTGGAGAAACATGGGATTTCCTATAGGAAAAAAATGAAGGTTCTCCGATTTCGTTCAAATTATGTGTGTCGTTAGTACTACGTTAGTACCGGTAAGTACCGAGAGATTTTCGTTTGTACCGCATCCATTGCGAAGTTATGGCCAATTCTCAAGTTCCAGCGCGCGGGCTGCAGAAACAAGGGATTTCCTATTGGAAAAAAATGAAGGTTCTCCGATTTCGTTCAAATTATGTGTGTCGTTAGTACTACGTTAGTACCGGTAAGTACCGAGAGATTTTCGTTTGTACCACATCCTTTGCGGAGTTATGGCCAATTTTATAGTTCCGGCGCGCGGGCTGGAGAAACATGGGATTTCCTATAGGAAAAAAATGAAGGTTCTCCGATTTCGTTCAAATTATGTGTGTCGTTAGTACTACGTTAGTACCGGTAAGTACCGAGAGATTTTCGTTTGTACCACATCCGTTGCGAAGTTATGGCCAATTCTCAAGTTCCGGCGCGCAGGCTGGGGAAACATTGGATTTCCCATAGGAAAAAAATGAAGGTTCTCCGATTTCGTCCAAATTATGTGGGTCGTTAGTACTACGTTAGTACCGGTAAGTACCGAGAGATTTTCGTTTGTACCACATCCGTTGCGGAGTTATGGCCAATTCTCAAGTTCCGGCGCGCGGCCTGGGGAAACATGGGATTTCCCTTAGGAAAAAAATGAAGGTTCTCCGATTTCGTTCAAATTATGTGTGTCGTTAGTACTACGTTAGTACTGGTAAGTACCGAGAGATTTTCGTTTGTACCACATCCGTTGCGAAGTTATGCCGACTATTCATCTCCAGTTTGTGGGTTACGGAAATGTAAGATTTCCAATTTAAAAAAAAAGGTCTTCCGATTTCGTTCAAATTATGTATGTCGTTAGTACCGGTATGTACCGTGAGATTTTCGTTGGTACCGCATCTGCTTCGGAGCTATGATCAATTTTTCAGTTTTGAGACGCGGTAGAGGTTTGCACGGATTTCCAGCCCGGTTTTCCGGACCAACTAGTTTATATTTTTACATTTCTAGACACGGCACGGTCCATATAGAAATAAATGAAATCAGGTCCTGCCTGAACTGGCCCGACACACAGTTTCTTCTATTTCGAAAAAAATGAGATTTTTTTTCATATAATTAAGATTCTTTTAAGGAATACTGCATACATTTTTATGGGATGATTTTATTGTATATTTTACAGAAAATACATCATAGAAACATTCATGATTACTGAGATTCTTAGAATTTCATCATTCAATTAAAGATTCATTAAAAAATTAATATTGTTTAGAATAAAAGAAAAAACAATGTTAAAAACTTCATAACTTTCGAAATTTTATAATAAAAAGTAGATTTATGAAAATACTTCTAAGTCATTTATTAAAGATTTTCTGAATTCCAAAGAAGTTACTTTCTGATACATTTCTGAATTCATTTCTTTTCGGAAACGCATAAGATTAGCAGGTGTTTTTAATCAGAAACTATGTAATCGAATAGCCTTATCCATTTTTTGAGCCAAAAATTTAAAGAAAATATTGCCAAAGTTAGCACTTTGAATCGAATTTCCGGAACCAAAAGCATCTGAAGGGAGAAAAATCTGCAACCACGTAAAAAAAATTGTTATTGCAACAAATCTATGTAAGGATATTATATACCAAAAATGAAAAACGCTATTCGATTCCAAGTACCTTTAATAGTCAGACTTGTCTTTTGTAATCAAAAATTAGTCAGAAAATGCGTCAAACTTTCTCCTTGATGAGCAGCGAATTTAGGAACCATTTTAAAAAACCACTGAGAAGTATATTTCCAAAGATTACGTTAACAGAATTTCTTTAACACTATTAATATTTTTACATATCATATTTTCTGCCCTACACATCTTGAAACAGTTAAGTCTAGTTCCGTTATATGTTGGAAAACAATGGAAGCCTGATTCGGCCCGGCATGAGTCTACTTAAAGAAATATTACGCCCGGGTACACAATATAACAGTCCAATGTCGATCTTTACATCGTGCAAGTTGCATTTCTGTTTTAGAACAAAATGGATTTAAAAATGAATCAGAATGTAAGCAGTTTGAATTTGAGTTTTTTCCCTTCAGATCCTGTTTTTGTTTAATTTATTTTTGATATAAGAATTTATCCTATCAAAAACGTGTCAATGTAAAAGCTGTAGATATAATTGAAAAGATGTATAATAAATTTTATCGAATTTAATATCTTAAGAATTGAGGAAGTAATAGATTTATTTCTTCCTGCCCCCCCCCCCCTCCCCCCTTTGTTTTCGTTTTTATTATTATTATTGCAATGAGAGTTGCTCCTATCAAAAACTTTCAAATAGAGTAATTGTTTTTTTTAAGTTTTAGATAATATTAAAAATATATATAATATTTAAAAAATTTTAATTTAATTGGATGTGATATCTTGAGAATTGATGAAGTTATGAACTTTTTTCTCTCAAAAATCCCATTTTCTTTCCCCGCTTGAGCTCATTTTTAATTTTATCAAAAATCTGTCATGCATTTAACTTTTTGCCCATTTTTTAGGAGTAATATAAACTTTAAACTTATTCGATATTTATTTTCAATAAGAAATTATGGAGTTTTTTCGGTTTTCAGAAAAACCCTCCATATTTCTACTTGGTCCGATTTTGCCCATTAACGAACTTGACCGAGATTTTATGCCCTTTGTTTTTAAGTATCCGTTTGGAAGAGATTTGAGCAGAATTATAGAAGTTACCGTGCCCATAAAAAAGTGATATATAAATATACATACACACATATATATAAACTTTTTTACTGATGGTAGTTTTGGGGTCTAGAGATTATAATCGGTGTAGATCTGAAATAAAAATTTTCAGAAATTTCAACATAGGAGCACCGCAATGAGTATTTCATATGAAATCTACCTAAAAAGGGTAAAAAAAAAAAAATTCTTTATAATAATCCATTACTTTTTTTACTTTCAAAGTACGGTTTTTCAAAAGACATGTGATGTTATTTAAGGGGAATTACGATTAATAAAACATTAATTTTAAATGGGTCTTAGATTTTTTTCTGATATATCATCATTTATTAAAAGAATGTTTTTTTTTTCATTTCTTTACTTGAAGATTATTGATACTTTCAAACAACAGTACAATGCAAGTAGTTTTTTTAAAAACAGCCGAGCTATCATATTTGCATAATTGACCTTTTATAGACCAAATTAAGATCCAGGCATATTTTAAATTATTTTTTTGCAAATTATATTTTCTAATGCTTTAGTTAAGGGATCTTAATCATTAATAAAGTAGAAAACATTTTTATATATAATTTTCAGAATGATCCCAATTGGGAACAATAGTCATTTTCGGCGGTCATTTCCAGTGGTCATTGGTCATTTTTATGATTTTCTGTACGTTTCCCCATAAATGATAAGAATGTAACTTCTTTTCCAAAAAATAAAGTTACCTAATTCGAAAAATCTGTTTCGAAAATTCATTTTTATGACTAATCATTTTCCAACGGCCATTGGCTATTTTTTATGATTTTCTGTACATTTACTCATTAATGATAGGAATGTAACTTCTATTTCAAAAAATCAAGTCATCTTTTTACTGTTTATGCTAATTTTTTAAAGTCAATTTTGATTAAATTTAGTTTTTAATAAATTTTTAAACTAATGTTCCCAATTGGGAACGTTGGCCTGTGAAAGGTTTAAATCTCCTAGAAATGGATATAAGTTTGAAATTTTGAAAGTAAGTTTATTGTTCAGAAAATAATATATATATACATATATATATATATGTCACAGCCAAAACCCGGAGCCTGGCTAATTCTAGAACTGGCCGGTCAATATCCAAACTGACCAAGTTTTCTGGCCAAAACGCAAAATACATGAAATGAATAGCGTATTTCGGGTTTTGGCCGGCCAATTCGCGAACTGGCAGGGAAGCCTTGGCCAACATCCGAATTGGGGATTTAAGGCTATCCTTTAGATACGGGGTCGTCAATAAACTTCTTTTAGAAGTTGTTTCTAATTTAGAGAAGAAAGTCGTTTCGCGACGGCCCCGGTAGATTGCACTGACATGCACACATGACAGGAAAGAATATTTCCATTCTATTCTGATATGCTATGCATAGGTACCAATTTTATTGTAACTAAGATAATCTAACAACATTGAAATGTAACGATTCAATTTGCTTATATTTAAACGAAATATCTTTGTGTATCCCAGTAAATTAACCAAAAATAGTACACAATTCCCTTTCAATACCGAAATTAATTGATAAACCAAATAAGATAGCAATTACAAGTTAATCAGAGCCTTTACTCGAGTTAGAGCATGGGCAGGCAGACGGCTATACTGTTTGAATTCATAGACTCTTTCAACTATGTTAGAAAGAATTAAGCCGAGTGCCTATATCTATTTTGTGAACTGGCCAATCACATCTGGCCAGTTCGCGAATTGAACATTCGCATCTGGCCAGTTCGCGAATCGGCCAATCATTTTTAAACGTTGCTGGCCAGTTCGGGAATTAGCCGACCAATTCTAGAATTGGCCAATTTCGGGTTTTGGCCGTAACATTTATGTAGAATTGAATTTATATTTTAATATTTTCTGATGTAAGACAAATAAACATTTAAAAAAAAATATGTGTGCCACTCGGGGACTGCCGCGGTAAAGCTATTGCATAGCATTTTTTATCAACTTATGCAAAAATACCGCGTCAATGTCTGCTGAAGTCTATCGAAGGATACCTTCCCGAAGTCTGCCAAACTGAAACTTCGTTAGCCGGATTGTTAGGAATTTTTCTCGTTGCGGAATTCTTAAATTCGGTCGCCGCGCTCAAAGCCCGCGATAAAAGCTATGCAATAGCTTAATAAATTACCAAACAAAATTTGGTCGCGCTACGAAAATTAGATCGCGAGTTATAAGCATTTTAAATTTTTCGACCCTCACGGTGGGGGGGTCTCCTGTCACCAAAAATTAACACTGTCTCATAAAAAATTACCAAACAGAATTTGGCCGCGCTACGAAAATTAGATCGCGAGTTATAAACATTTTAAATTTTTCGACCCTCACCGTGGGGGTCTCCTGTCACCAAAAATTAACAAAATCTCATAATAAATTACCAAACAAAATTTGGCCGCGCTACGAAAATTAGATCGCGAGTTATAAGCATTTTAAATTTTTCGACTCTCACCGTGGTGGGGGTCTCCTGTCACCAAAAATTAACACTGTCTTATAATAAATTACCAAACAATATTTTGCCAAGCTACCAAAATTAGATCGCGAGTTATAAGCATTTTTAATTTTTCGACCCTCGCCGTGGGGTGTCTTCTGTCACCAACAACTAACAATGTCTCATAATAAATTACCAAACAAAATTTGGCCGCGCTACGAAAATTAGATCGCGAGTTATGAGCATTTTAAATTTTTCGATCCTCACCGTGGGGTGTCTCCTGTCACCAGAAATTAACAATGTCTCATAATAAATTACCAAACAAAATTTGGCCGCGATACGAAAATTAGATCGCGAGTTATACGCATTTCAAATTTTTCGACCCTCACCGTGGGGGTCTCCTGTCACCAAAAATTAACAGTCTCATATTAAATTACCAAACAAAATTTGGCCGCGCTACGAAAATTAGATCGTGAGTTATAAGCATTTTAAATTTTTCGACCCTCACCGTGAGGGTCTCCTGTCACCAAAACTTAACACTGACTCATAATAAATGAATAAACAAAATTTGGCCGCGCTACGAAAATTAGATCGTGAGTTATAAGCATTTTAAATTTTTCGACCCTCACCGTGGGGGGTCTCCTGTCACCAAAATTAACAGTCTCAAAATAAATTACCAAACAAAATTTGGCCGCGCTACGAAAATTAGATCGCGAGTTATAAGCATTTTAAATTTTTCGACCCTCACCGTGAGGGTCTCCTGTCACCAAAACTTAACACTGACTCATAATAAATTACCAAACAATATTTTGCCAAGCTACCAAAATTAGATCGCGAGTTATAAGCATTATTAATTTTTCGACCCTCACCGTAGGGTGTCTTCTGTCACCAACAATTAACAATGTCTCATAATAAATTACCAAACAAAATTTGGCCGCGCTACGAAAATTAGATCGCGAGTTATAAGCATTTTAAATTTTTCGACCCTCACCATGGGGGGGGGGGTCTTCTGTCACCAACAATTAACAATGTCTCATAAAAAATTACCAAACAAAATTTACCCGCGCTACGAAAATTAGATCGCGAGTTATAAGCATTTTAAATTTTTCGACCCTCTCCGTGAGGGTCTCCTGTCACCAAAACTTAACACTGACTCATAATAAATGAATAAACAAAATTTGGCCGCGCTACGAAAATTAGATCGTGAGTTACAAGCATTTTAAATTTTTCGACCCTCACCATGGGGGGTCTCCTGTCACCAAAAATTAACACTGTCTCATAATAAATTACCAAACAAAATTTGGCCGCGCTACGAAAATTAGATCGTGAGTTACAAGCATTTTAAAATTTTCGACCCTCACCGTGGGGGTCGAAAAATTAACAGTCACCAAAAATTAACAGTCTCATATTAAATTAGCAAACAAAATTTGGCCGCGCTACGAAAATTAGATCGTGAGTTATAAGCATTTAAAATTTTTCGACCCTCATCGTGGGGGGGTCTAATTTCCCCAAAAATTAACACTGCCTCATAATAAATTACCAAACAAAATTTGGCCGCGCTACAAAAATTAGATCGCGAGTTATAAGCATTTTAAATTTTTCGACCCTCACCTTGGAGGATCTCCTGTCACCAAAAATCAACACTGTCCCATAATAAATTACCAAACAAAATTTGGCCGCGCTCGAAAATTAGATCGCGAGTTATCAGCATTTAAAATTTTTCGACCCTCACCGTGGGGGGTCTCCTGTCTCCAAAAATTAACACTGTCTTATAATAAATTACCAAACAATATTTTGCCAAGCTACCAAAATTAGATCGCCAGTTATAAGCATTTTTAATTTTTCGACCCTCACCGTGGGGTGTCTTCTGTCACCAACAATCAACACTGTCCCATAATAAATAACCAAACAAAATTTGGCCGCGCTACGAAAATTAGATCGCGAGTTATGAGCATTTTAAATTTTTCGATCCTCACCGTCTGGGGTCTCCTGTCACCAAACATTAACACTGTCTCCTAATAAATTACCAAACAAGTTTGGCCGCGCTACGAAGATTAGATCGCGAGTTATAAGCATTTTAAATTTTTCGACCCTCACCGTGGGGTGTATCCTGTCACCAGAAATTAACAATGTCTCATAATAAATTACCAAACAAAGTTTGGCCGCGCTACGAAAGTTAGATCGCGAGTTATAAGCATTTTAAATTTTTCGACCCTCACGGTGGGGGGGTCTCTTGTCACCAAAATAAATAAGACCACCAAAATAAACACTGTCTCATAATAAATTACCAAACAAAATTTGGCCGCGCTATGAAAATTAGATCATAAGAAACATAAGTTTGAGACTTGATATTCTTATATCTGAAAAATACCGCGTCAATGTCTGCCGAAGTCTATCGAAGGATACCGTTCCGAAGTTTTCCGAAAGGAAACGACGTTAGCCGAGTGTTAGGTTTTTTCGTTACCGATGTGTTAGGATTTTTCGCGTTACGGAATTTTTGGATTCGGTCACCGCGCTCAAAGCCCGCGATAAAAGCTATGCAATAGCTTAAAAATAACGAAATGTTAAACACAATCGAAAAAGGATTCTTTTACATTATTTTATTAATATAAAATATTTACAATACATTACAATTATTTATAAATGTAACATATTACAATTGTAACAATAAAGAAAAATGTGGAATTTCTGAAATGAAAATAATGATAAGTAAAAAATTATAATTTTTTTCAATAATACACTAAACATATTGCAGATAAATCAGTGACACATTCTTTTGTTTGTTATAAATATTGTAGTGATAAATATAAAGTATAATAATAAAAAAGAAATTTTAACAACAATTGACATAAAATCATAGAATAAAATAAAATGTTAATCAAAAAAAGATTTGTAAATAAATTATTAGCAGTTCAAAGGAAAAATATTTATATATATATTTATTTAGATTAAACAGCTTGTTTATCTAATAAGTAATGGAAACAAAAATTGATTTTTTATTAACAATTCTAACTTCTTATATCTTAACATACCCTCTGTGGCATAAAAAAAAATAAATAATAAAATAAAATAAAAGTATTTATTAACTTTCTTCTTACTACTCAAATCAAAATTTAGTCAAGCCCCAATTTACCTAATTTCAATCAATCGAACGTCCAAGTATAAAAAGTTCTATAAACTTTCATTTTTTTTTTTTTAATTTCCATGCAAGTGTTAGATTTTTTTTCTTTATTAAATGATAAATTGAAGCAGAATCTTAAAATTTGCAAATATAAAAGCATAACTGTTGTCACAAGGGAAAAATTAAAAAGATTCTGTGCATTAAACAGTTAATCCAAAATAATATTTTATAAATGTATAAGTTGGTAGAAAAATGCAAATTCCCAAAGATGTTGCAACGCATGCTTAATACACTGTTAAAAATAAAGGTGACAAACCAGTTGCATTTGGCACCCAGGGGTGAAAAGGTGTTATTATTTGACACCCGCGGGCTTGAAAACGTGTTTGGGGTGCCGTTTGATCCCTCACTGGGTGATTCATGCTAATCAAGGTGCCGTGCAATGCATACCGTTGAAAGATTTTCATCCTTTAGTTATTTGCGAATGCTCTGTGACGTGTATCCTTCCCCTTCAACTCGCCGTCACTGGTGGATCAAAACAGCAATTTCTCCTTACGATGACTATCACCGCGCTTGCGCTATCCCAATTTCGTTTAGAACTTCTAATGGCTAAATTTTGGCGAGCTTTTTTACATAAAGCAATCTTTGAAATTCAGGACATTTGAACATTTCACGGAGACTTCGAAGGTGAGCTGGATGGCCGAACGGTTAGAGCGTTGAACTTGCAATCAGACGTTGTGAGTTCGAATACTTCGCTGGCCAAAAGTGGGTGTTTAATTTTTATTTATTATTGGGCACTCTGGATTAAGGGTGCCACCTTCTCACCCTAATTAAGGTTAATTCACCCAATTTCACCTTCTGGCTCCCCTAGGGGTGTCACCAGTGAGATAAGCCTTTCACCCCTAAAAGGTGCAATGTGTCACCTGTTAGAGGTCTGCACGGGCCGGAATTTCCAGGCCCGGCCCGGCCCGGCCCGTAGGAGAGTGATTTCGGCCCGGCCCGGCCCGTTGCAAAACTCAAAAGTTCGGCCCGGGCCCGGCCCGGCCCGTTTAAATTTTTGTATTTTAGGCCCGGCCCGGCCCGTACAAAAATCAGCGAAAACAGGCCCGGCCCGGCCCGTTTTGGCCCGTTACAATTTCTACGATTTCTAAAAAATTCATATTTTTATCATAGAACTAAGATTCTTTTAAAGAATACTGCATACATATCTATGGAATGATTTTACAATATATTTTACAGCAAATACACATTAACAACGTTAATGATTATTTAGATTCTTAGGCTTTCAACATTCGAATAAAGATTCATTAAAAAATTAATATGGCTTAGAATAAAAGAAAAAAGAAAGAAAGCTAAAAACATCGTTAATTTTGAAGCTGTTTAATAAAAGAAGATTTATAAATATATTTCTATATCATTTTATTATAGATTTCAAATCCAAATTCATTCTTAAATTCAGAGAAGCTCCTTTCTGATACATTTCTAAATTAATTTTTTTTCTCAAAAACGCATAAGATTATCAGATATCTTTATTCAGAAACTATATAATCGAATGGCGTTATCCATTTTTTGATACAAGCAATTTATGAATACTGCAAACAAATAAAATACTGTCATAATTAGCGTTTTGAATAGAATTTCCGGAAGCAAGGGAATGGAGAAAAACCTACAATCATTTGAGAAACTATTATATCTCAACAAGGTTATACAAGTATTTTATTTACCAAAAATGAAAAACGCTATTCGATTCCAAATCCCTACAATAGTTAGGCTTATCACTTTTATACTCTTACAATTTAAAATTAATCTGAAAATGTGTCAAACTTTCGCACTATTGAGAAATTAATTTAAAAACCATCAAGAAGTACATATCCAAAGACTAAGCTAACATAAGTTCTTTATCGCTGTTAATTTTACAAATCATGTTTTCTGCCAATAATTAAGTCTAGTGCCGGTCCGGCCAGTCTATATGTAGAAAAATAATGTAAGCGTGATCTCGGACCGGCATGAGTCAACTAAAAAAATATTAAAACGGGTTACACATAATGTAATTCTCCGATGCCGATACACTGTACATTTTTATATTGATGTTGTCAAACTAGTATGACCACATTTATACTTATTCTCATTAAAGCCATTTTCGCTGAAAATAGCTCATATTTTATCATTTCTGCTTAAATCTTCAAAACGGTCCGGCGGGCCCGAAAAATTTTTTTTCGGCCCGGCCCGGCCCGTCTGGCCCGTTCAATTTTTTTGCCGGCCCGGCCCGTTTATGTTGTTTGTCGGCCCGGCCCGGCCCGTTGAAAAAACTATTCTAAATCTGCCGGCCCGGCCCGGCCCGTTAGAGAATTCGAAACGATTCCGCCGGCCCGGCCCGGCCCGCGGGCCACGGGCCAGGCCCGGGCCCATGCAGACCTCTATCACCTGTAGTTTTAACAGTGTACTCTCCCCAATTCTCTTACTCCTCCTAGTCTATGCTTCTTACTGAATTGCATATGAAAAGTTAAAATCTTACAGAATCTATTTTTTCCCACTTTATAATTAAAGCGCTAAAATAGAATAGGTTAATTTCAATGGAAGTGAAAATTTTTATGATAGAAAGGCAGACAGTCCTTGTCTTATGAAATGATTATATTCTATATACACTGTTAAAACTACAGGTGACACATTGCACCTTTTAGGAGTGAAAGGCTTGTCTCACTGCTGACACCCCTAGAGGAGCCAGAATGGCACTCTTAATTAGGGTGAAATTATGGCACCCCTAATCTAGAGGGCCCAATAATAAAAATGAATTATAAACTGACTTTTGTCCTGTGAAGGATTCGAACCCACGTCTGATTGCAAACTCTGCGCTCAAACCGTTCGGCCATCGAGCTCACCTTCAAAGTCTCCTTGAAATGTTCAAATGTCCTGAAATTCAAAGATTCCTTTATATAAAAAGCTCACCAAAAGTTTTCCATCCGAAGTTCCAAACGAAATTGGGATAGCGCATGCGCGGTGATAGTCTTCGTAGGGAGAAATGGCTGTTATAATCCACCAGTGACGGTGAATTGAAGAGGAAGGACACACATCGCAGAGCATGCGCAAATAACTAAGGGGCGAAAATCTTCCAAAGGTATGCATTGCGCGGCACCCTAATTAGCGTGATTCACCCAGTGAGGGATCAAACGGCACCCCGAACACATTTTCAAGCCCGCGGTTGTCAAATGGTTACACGTTTTCATCCCTGAGAGCCAAATGCAACTGGTTTCTCACCTTTATTTTTAACAGTGTAATAATTGCAGTCAGGACACATGAATACGTTGTTGCAATTTGAAAGTTTTTCTGGTGAAGTAAGAATCACAATATTGAGTGTTACTGACTGTATTTTATGTTATCTAATATCTACCATTCAAACTATATTATGACACAAAGTTTTTCGAATAAGATGCAATATAGATAATAAGTTCTAAAAGGTTATGCAGAATGGTAAATGTGTATATTGATATAGATTTTTCATGAATTATGTGCTGTAAAAGTAAACTAATATACGTATAAATATATAAAACTGTTTACATCCAGCTCAAAAAATGGGAAGAAATAATTTTATAAATAAGAAAAAATTTCCAAATAAATGGCATTTCCAGCAACTTTTTCCATAAATCTTACTAAATTAATTGTTTATTAACAAGATTATTAAGCTCTTTTTTATAATATTTATATGATTCATTAGAAAATATATTATAACGTATAGGATCTTCAAGCATTTAAGAAAAAAATACACTATGTGGCCATGATACTTGCAATCTTAGACGTTTTGTTAGATATTTAGGAAAATGCATAACAAATTATCCTGAAATTTCAAGTGGGTAAATAGTATAGTAGACGTCATATATTTTCATGAAGATTTTTTTCCCGAAAACCCATAGGGGAGTGTCAAAAAATTGAAGAATAGCGAATAGCTTTTGGCTCGGTACTTACCGGTACTAACGTAGTACTAACGACACACATAATTTGAACGAAATCGGAGAACCTTCATTTTTTTCCTCTAGGAAATCCCATGTTTCGCCAGCCCGCGCACCGGAACTATAAAATTGGCCATAACTCCGCAACGGATGTGGTACAAACGAAAATCTCTCGGTACTTACCGATACTAACGTAGTAGTAACGACACACATAATTTGAACGAAATCGGAGATCCTTCATTTTTTCCTATAGGAAATCCCATGTTTCTCCAGCCCGCGCGCCGGAACTATAAAATTGGCCATAACTCCGCAACGGATGTGGTACAAACGAAAATCTCTCGGTACTTACCGGTACTAACGTAGTACTAACGACACACATAATTTGAACGAAATCGGAGAACCTTCATTTTTTTCCTAAGGGAAATCCCATGTTTCCCCAGGCCGCGCGCCGGAACTTGAGAATTGGCCATAACTCCGCAACGGATGTGGTACAAACGAAAATCTCTCGGTACTTACCGGTACTAACGTAGTACTAACGACCCACATAATTTGAACGAAATCGGAGAACCTTCATTTTTTTCCTATGGGAAATCCAATGTTTCCCCAGCCCGCGCGCCGGAACTTGAGAATTGGCCATAACTTCGCAACGGATGTGGTACAAACGAAAATCTCTCGGTACTTACCGGTACTAACGTAGTACTAACGACACACATAATTTGAACGAAATCGGAGAACCTTCATTTTTTTCCTATAGGAAATCCCATGTTTCTCCAGCCCGCGCGCCAGAACTATAAAATTGGCCATAACTCCGCAACGGATGTGGTACAAACGAAAATCTCTCGGTAGTTACCGGTACTAACGTAGTACTAACGACCCACATAATTTGAACGAAATCAGAGAACCTTCATTTTTTCCCTATGGGAAATCCCATGTTTCTCCAGCTCGCGCGCCGGAACTTGAGAATTGGCCATAACTCCAAAACGGATGTGGTACAAAGAAAAATCTCTCGGTACTTACCGGTACTAACGTAGTACTAACGACACACATAATTTGAACGAAATCGGAGAACCTTCATTTTTTTCCTATGGGAAATCCCATGTTTCTCCAGCCCGCGCGCCGGAACTTGAGAATTGGCCATAACTCCGCAACGGATGTGGTACAAACGAAAATCTCTCGGTACTTACCGGTACTAACGTAGTACTAACGACACACATAATTTGAACGAAATCGGAGAACCTTCATTTTTTTCCTATAGGAAATCCCATGTTTCTCCAGCCCGCGCGCCGGAACTATTGAATTGGCCATAACTCCGTAACGGATGTGGTACAAACGAAAATCTCTCGGTACTTACCGGTACTAACGTAGTACTAACGACACACATAATTTGAACGAAATCGGAGAACCTTCATTTTTTTCCTATAGGAAATCCCATGTTTCTCCAGCCCGCGCGCTGGAACTTGAGAATTGGCCATAACTTCGCAATGGATGCGGTACAAACGAAAATCTCTCGGTACTTACCGGTACTAACGGAGTACTAATGGAGTACTAACGAATGACATTGTTGAATTTCCTGAACTCCATAGGTGCGGGCTGGCGAAATGCACCTGAAAAAGTACCTTTGTGACATATCGCTAAGAGATTACTCCCGTACCTGTTTATGGAACGAGCAGCACGTGCAAAAATCGGGCCTAGTGTTTTGATTTCTATAAAGACAGTATTAATTCTAGTCTAACTGGAGATTCTGTGATGGCTTGATTAATTTAAATGAAAAAGTAATTAATCAGTCATCTAGAACACTCTTGTTGGACATAAAAGTCGCCCCCCCCCCTCATTTAAAGATTATTTATTAAAAGAAAGGATAATCGCAAGAGTAAGTGAGTTTAGATATCTAATATTCTTTCTTAATCCACTAATATTTTTATATGCTATATCAATTTTAGAATATATATGGTTTTTAAAAATGTGTATCTTAAAGATATTTATATTTTAACGAGTTTCTATTTAAGAATTATAGATCATGTGTAAGATTTAAAATAAAAGTTAATCCATATTTATGCTATTTTTTTCTTGTAATTAAAAGAAAACAGACGAAAATAACCTTTCTTTCTTTCTATTTTTACTTTTTCATTTTAAAAAATAACTTTATTATGCTAATAATCATAAATATTTCAATAGCTATCTCTCTCCACAAAAATATTATATTATGTTGAGCATTATTTAACGTGATAATACCGTATGATTTTATTTTTATCCTTGTTTTTGAAGCTGTCAAATTCAACTTTTGCTGCCAAAAATGTAAATTTATGTATAGTTTTTCATTTAATTTTGCTTGAGTAAAAATATATTATATTTATGTCAAGTTGAATAACGGCTATTCTTTTTCAAAAGCATTTGTATAAAATTCAAACTCAACTTTAAATTATCCAATTTCTTATGTGATTTATTGCTAATAAATTACAATTAAATTACAATTAAAACAGAGCTTTAAAAAATGGTTGTAACTGTAAATATGGAAAAAAAGAAAATTTGTAGTTACATATATGTAGTATTATAGAATTAAGATCATAATTAATATTATACTGAATATCATTTTTTAAAAGACGAATTAACAAACTGAACGAATTAAAGTATAAAATTTTGGCAAATTTAATTATTAAATGTGTTTATATGTTATACGGAAGAAAAAAAAATATGCAATGTTTTCAGATTTTGATAACTTTTTGACAACATAAACTGCTTCAACTATGTGCTAAAGTAAAGAAAAAAATGTATATTTTTAAATCTTAAAAATGGATTAATATGTCTTTCATCTAATCTAATGAAAGTAAAAAAAAAAAAAAAGTGTAATGTATGAAATGTCTCTCTATTGTAAAAAGAAATTCGAAAATTCTAAGAAATAATGGGCAGATGAATTGCTCATTATTTATACGAAACATTCCTGAAAAATAACAGAAACCTTAATGAACACGTCTGAAACGTTCCATAGAAAATAAGGTAAGCTTTCTGCGAAATATCAGTAATGTTTCGTTGTCAACAGAAACGTTCCTGGCATTTCACAGGAAGCTTACTGACATTTCTGTGGAAAGTTTTAAAGTTGTACAGTAAACTTCCAGTCATTTTCAAGAAATGTTTCTTGGAAATAATGGGCAACTCAGCTGCCCATTTTTTCCCAGGAACGTTACTAGATTTTTTTTACAGTGAACTAATAAAAAGATTCAGATATACTTCAGATTTCCAGGACAACAGCTATTTTCCAAATAGTTTAAAAAACAGAAATAAAGTCGAAAAACGTTTCTTTGCTATCTCTTAATGCGTAGATGGATTTGTGTGCGCATGCGCAAGTGCTTTCCTTGACCAGAGATATGAGAGAGAAGTAATTATTAGAAATTTAAATTTTTGAGTCTCAACTGTGTCAGGAGATACTTTAGGTTATCCTCACAAAAGTTTTAAGCATCATTTGTCTCGCAGATTTTGATACACACCAAAGACAGAGAGAAATTTCCTTTTATTAGTATAGATGGTAATGCTTATATCTTGTACACTCTACAAAAAAATTGGGGAAATTTACATACAAAAACAGGTGTATCGGTGATACAAAAACGATTTGTCTATATGTGTGAAGTGGCGTGTAAATTGCCAAAATACACGCCTAATGTGTAAATTTAAAAATAGACATTTCAGTGTGTAATTTGATGTTAACACTAAGTATGTAAAAGTAATCATGATCAGTGAAGAATTACCCACATTAATGTGTCAATTGAGCAAGAATACACATATATCTGTGTAATATTCTTACTCATTTATCTGTGTAATCTTCTATTGTTACACGGATAAACTTGTATTATGCAAAACCACATATTCTTGTATTATATTTAATTTACACAGTTTTTTGCGTAATATGTAAAATACGCATATATGAGGGAGGTTCAATAATTATTGTGTCTACACTGTAAAAAATTTTGCCGTTAAAAAGCGGAAATAGTACTGGTAATCTAGACGCCAGTACTACTTCCGTTTTTTAACGGAAAAAAATTTCCAGGAATAGTTCCGTTTTTTTCACAAAATATTTCCGTTTTTTAATATTTCCTTATGTAAAAATTTTCGTTTGAAAAGTTAAAAGAATTTTTTAAGGACAAACTAACATCTTTGTGATTTTTATTCTTTACTTTACAAAAGCACGTTAATATCAGGGACACATTATATACATTTAGTTTAAACAACAGAGAAGAAATATTACTAACCTTCCATGGGGTTTGAACTCACGACCTTGTCTGCCGTAGCCGGTAGTGTAATACCATTACGCTATGATTTCACATAGCACCATTTCAAATACCTTTACTTATTTCGGATGCATTTCATGAAGTAAAGACAAGATTTTTGAACGCGGGTTTATTTTTGTAGAGATAATATTTTTTTATTGAACGGACAGTTCTAAATCAAGTTTTACAGATTTTCTGTCTATAATTTCTAATAGTTAGCTTTTTAATTTTGGCTTTATAAAAAAAAGTTTAACTTTTAAAATATGTTTATAATATGTTTTTAAAACTTACCACCTCTCTCTAAAACTATGTTAATATAGCAGCTACGATTCTAAAATTCAGCTTATAGGCATTTAAGACATTAGGTTTCGATATTCCTCATCAATCATTGCAGTACAAATATTACTTTTCTGTTAATGGGGAAGTATGAGACACATTTTGAAATTTACAATAACTTTAATTATAAAAATGTTTCTTCAAGTTATGTTTCTATATTGTTAAATGACATTAGAAAGTGTTTCATTTTGTATTCTATAAATCAAAATTTTTGAGTTTGTATAACGTTGATTTTAAAATTATTTTTTCATTAAGTTTCATTAAGTTTTTTTTTTAAATGTGAGTACGCTTTAAATACTTCTAGAATTGTTAAAATTACATCTAAACATTTTTAATAAATGTGTTCATATTAGAAGCATCAATATATAGACTGATGCATCTTTGGAGATGTTTTATACGAATTTTAAACTAGTTTTTGTGATGCTACGTAAAGTTTGTCTCAGGACAGAGGAGATTAATTATTTTAGTTCATTAACACAAGAAGCTATAACAAATTTCAAGTTTTAGGGACGTTAACCGACATTGTCACATTCGCAACTGACCATGACCTTTTATTAAAAAGTAATCGACGAAACTGCTAATACGGTAACACCACTCCTCGCCAACTTAGGCCGCTTTTCCATTAGACGATTCGACAGCGACAAAACCGGACGATAAATTAGCATGGTATCGTGTCGTCTAGTAAACTGCTTTTCCATTTTACCGATATCGTTTCCCGACAAAGTGAATTTTCACCGTCATTTCACTCCGAGATAGCGGAACAGACGCACGTATTTCGCTACGGCTCCTGTGTAAAATTGTGGGCGTAGCACATATACTTGTTTTGCCAGGAGTGTTAATGCTGACGGAAGCATAGTTTGCAATTATTCAAAATTTAAAAAGAACTTTTATTCTTGTACAGTTATGATTATTCTACTATTAGGTATCACATTCTTTTTAAATCTTTTATTCGAATTTAAACCACAACATGAATGATTTAAAAGTTTCAGTTTTACAAACATTACAATGTACAATATTCTAGTGCACTTGCAGTCTAAAAATAATTGTATAATTAAAAATTTTACGGATTACAGAGAAATAAGTGTTATAACAGCTCTTATTAATATTTTTGTTATAAATTTATAATCACTTTTCTAACTAACTAACTAATTCCTTTAATTTAAAAAAAAGTCATTTAATTCCAAATTTTTTTTATAGTCAAGATTAGAATGATATTTTTAAATGCAGACTGTGTTTACAGTTAAAAATGATTCCATAAATATGTCAAAGTTTCACATTGTTGAGCAGTGAAAAATATTAAGTCTTAACATATCTTTATAAGAAAATAGGAGATATGTAAGGGATATGTTGATCAGCTGAATGATTAGACATTTTTAAATTTTTAAGAATAAATTCAGAACTCAAACAAACCTCAGGAAGACAAAAGTTTTTATCGAGCTGTACTGATCCTGAAAATTCCATTTGAATCTTAAACCCGATCTGAACCTGACAAGAAAGACATCCCATTCAAATATAACCTGATTTGCACAAGAAGAAATAACTTTTGTTGAAATGTAACCACAGAAGAACTTAGTTCTATTTAAAATCAACCTAATTTGAAAAAAAAAAAAAAAAAAATCCATTAAGCTATAACTCATTCCGAATAAGATAGATTAACTTCAGTCAATGCGAACCAACCAGAACCTGAATATTCCAAATTCCAATTGAAATCTACCCTAAACCCAAAAATTTAAACCAGATTCAAATGGAATTTTCCAGTGGCATTTCAAAATATATTATTTTGTCACAGGTAAAAAAATTCTAATTAGGTTTTTTTTTTTTTTTTTTTTTTTTTTTTTTTTTTTTTTGTGGTGTTTCAATTGGGTTAAGGATAGATTTCAATAGGAATTTTCAGGTTCTGGTTGGTGCATGTTGACAGAAATTAATTCGTCTTTCTTAAACAGATTAATGTTTACACTGATTTTTATTTCAGTTCAAATTGGGTTCTTGTCAATGTGTATCAGCAGAAATTATTCTAATCTTTTATATTTATATAATCTTTTTAATCTATTTATATTATCTTTTATATAATCTTTTCTAATTATTCTAAGTTTTTTTTTTTTGGGGGGGGGGGGGGGTTGGAGTGAGTTCAATTCAAATGTAATTTTCAAGTTCTGGTTAGATTGCATTTCCACAGAAAATATTTTGTTCTGTGCAGGGATTGGATTTAAAATAGACTTCAATTGGAATTTACAGCTTCTAGTCTGTCCGTATCAATGGAAATTACATTTTCTTTCTCGATTCAGGATATGGTTGGATAGATTTTTTTTAAGGTTCAAATCTGGTTATGGGTCGACTTGAAATGAAATTTTTAAGTTCTTGTTGAGTTAAATTTCAATCTATAATATTTTGTCGCAGATAGATTTACTACTGGAGGGATTTTTTTTTTTAAATGTTTGGATTGTATTTATGATGACTTCAACTGGAAATTTCCAGTTCTGGTCAATGTATGTCAAAGGAAATTATTTTGTCTTTCTTGGACAAACTTATGTTTCCATTATTATTATTATTATTATGATTTTTTTTTTTTTTTTTGGTTTAGACTGAGTTTTAGGTAAACTTATAGGTTTTTGTCGGTGCTTATTGGCAGAAATTATTTTTTCTGTTTTCTAGTCTGTACGTATTGACATAATTTTTTTTCTAAAAATCTTGATTTGGTTAGATAATTTTTTTTTTTTTTTCGGGTTTGAATCTTGATTCAGTTTGACTTGAATTGGAATTTTCAGGTTCTTGTCGAGTTGCATTTCAAGTACTTGTTTTCAATTCTGGTCAGTGTATGGGGACCGAAATTATTTTGTCTTTCTTGAACAGATTTATGTTTCCTAAATTTTTTATTTTACTTTTTTTTTTGGGGGGGGGGGATTGGATTGGGTTTCAGGTTAGGAGTTCGGATCGGGTTTGAGATAGACTTCTATTGGAATTTCCATGATCTGGTCAGTACATATCGACATAAATTGTTCTTTTTTTTTTCTAAAATCTTGATTTGATTGGATATTTTTTTGGGGGGAGGGGGGGATTGAATCTGGTTTCGGATTGACTTCAAATGGAATTTTCAGGTTCTTGTTGAGTTGCATTTCAAGTATATTATTTTGTCGCAGATAGATTGGGTTACAATTTTTTTTTTTTTTTTTTTTTGGGGGGGGGGGGTAGTGTTTGAACTGGGTTTAGGATAGATTTCAATTGCAATTCTTGTCAGTGTATGTGGACAGAAATTATTTGGTCTTTCTTGGACAGACTTGTGTTTCCATTGTTTTTCCCATTTCGGGTTTGGATTAGGTTTCATGTTAACTTTCAGACTCTTGTCGGTGTGTATCGGCAGAAATAATTTTCTCTTTTTCGGATTAGGTTAAGGTTCGATGAAAATTTTTTTCAGGTTTCGATCAGGTTCAATTCAAATGGAATTTTCAGGTTCTGGTCAGGTTGCGTTTTAATGGAAAATACTTTGTCCTGTTGTATTTTTGTTGGTTTAGAATGGGTTTCAGGATAACTTTTTGGTTCTTGTTGGCAGACTTGTATAAAACTAAAAACTTTCTGCAAATTAATTTAATGTTGGGTGTAATTCGCATTTTTTGCGCAATTCATGGTCATGATTCACGTTTTTATGCAATTTATGAATGTAATTTGCATTTTTAGAGCAAATTATGGACATAATTCGCAATTTTTATGCGATTAATGAATATAATTTACATTTTACATGATTTATGGACGTAATTTGCTATTTTTATGCGATTCATAGACATAATTTGTGTTTTTTCAGCTTTCTGTCAACGAAATTTGCATTTTTTGATCGATTTATTGACGTTATTTGTGTTTTCATAGGATTTATGAATGTAATTCGCTTTTTTTACCAATTCTTGGACGTAATTTGCATTTTTTGCAATTTATGAACATTATTCGTGTTTTTTTGCACAATTCATGGAAGTGATTCGCATTTTTTGAGTGATTTATGAACGTAATTCACATTTTTATGCGATTCATGGACGTAATTTGCGTTTTTTGAGCGATTCATGAATGTAATTCGCGTTTTTTATGCAATTCATGAATGCAAAATGCTATTCGCTATTTTTATGCAATTTATAGACGTAATTTGCGTTTCAGCTTTCTGCCGCCAAAATTCGTGTTTTTTGAGTGATTTATGAACATAATTCCCGTTTTACTACACGATTCATAGACGTAATTTGTGTTTTTCATACGATTTATGAACGTAATTCTCACTTTTTTACACAGTTCATGGACGTAATTCACGTTTTGAGCGATTTGTGGACGTAATTCGCATTTTTTATGCAATTAGCTTTTTTGGAGCGATTCATGGACATAATTCGCAATTTTTATGCGATTAATGAATGTAATTTACATTTTACATGATTTATGGACGTAATTTGCTATATTTATGCTATTCATAGACATAATTTGCATTTTTTGAGCTTTCTGTCGACAAAATTTGCGTGTTTTGATCGATTTATTGACGTTATTTGTGTTTTTATAGGATTTATGAATGTAATTCGCTTTTTTTTAACCAATTCTTGGACTTAATTTGCATTTTTTGCAATTTATGAACATTATTCGTGTTTTTTTGCACAATTCATGGAAGTGATTCGCATTTTTTGAGTGATTTATGAACGTAATTCACATTTTTTTGCGAATCATGGACGTAATTTGCGTTTTTTGGGCGATTCATGAATGTAATTCGCGTTTTTTATGCAATTCATGAATGCAAAATGCTATTCGCTATTTTTATGCAATTTATAGACGTAATTTACGTTTCAGCTTTCTGCTGCCAAAATTCGTGTTTTTTGAGCGATTTATGAACATAATTCCCGTTTTACTACACGATTCATAGACGTAATTTTATGAACGTAATTCTCACTTTTTTACACAGTTCATGGACGTAATTCACGTTTTGAGCGATTTGTGGACGTAATTCGCATTTTTTATGCAATTCGCTTTTTTTGAGCGATTCATGGACATAATTCGCAATTTTTATGCGATTAATGAATGTAATTTACATTTTACATGATTTATGGACGTAATTTGCTATATTTATGCTATTCATAGACATAATTTGCATTTTTTGAGCTTTCTGTCGACAAAATTTGCGTGTTTTGATCGATTTATTGACGTTATTTGTGTTTTTATAGGATTTATGAATGTAATTCGCTTTTTTTTTACCAATTCTTGGACGTAATTTGCATTTTTTGCAATTTATGAACATTATTCGTGTTTTTTTGCACGATTCATGGAAGTGATTCGCATTTTTTGAGTGATTTATGAACGTAATTCACGTTTTTATTCAATTCATGGACGTAATTTGTGTTTTTTGAGCGATTCATGAATGTAATTCGCATTTTTTATGCAATTCATGAATGCAAAACGCTATTCACTATTTTTATGCAATTTATAGACGTAATTTGCGTTTCAGCTTTCTGCTGCCAAAATTCGTGTTTTTTAAGCGATTTCTGAACATAATTCCCGTTTTACTACACGATTCATAGACGTAATTTGTGTTTTTCACAGTGGCGTAGCTATGTTTTTTGCCGCCCGGGGCCAGCAAGAAATTTTGCGCCCCCTCCCCAATATAGATATATAACAATTTCTCTCAATTTGGCGCCCCTAGACCTTGGCGCCCGGGACGGACGTCCCCCTTGCCCCCCCCTTATAGCTACGCCACTGGATTTTCATACAATTTATGAATGTAATTCTCACTTTTTTACACAATTCATGGACGTAATTCACGTTTTGAGCGATTTGTGGACCCAATTTGCATTTTTTATGCAATTCGCTTTTTTTGAGCGATTCATGGACATAATTCGCAATTTTTATGCGATTAATGAATGTAATTTACATTTTACATGATTTATGGACGTAATTTGCTATATTTATGTGATTCATAGATATAATTTGCATTTTTTGAGCTTTCTGTCAACGGAATTTGCGTTTTTTGATCGATTTATTGACGTTATTTGTGTTTTTATAGGATTTATGAATGTAATTCACTTTTTTTACCAATTCTTGGACGTAATTGGCATTTTTTGCAATTTATGAACGTTATTCGTGTTTTTTTGCACAATTCATGGAAGTGATTCGCATTTTTTGAGTGATTTATGAACGTAATTCATGTTTTTATGCAATTTATGGATGTAATTTGCGTTTTTTGAACGATTCATGAACGTAATTCGCGTTTTTTATGCAATTCATGAACACAATTTGCTATTTTTATGCGATTTATAGACGTAATTTGCGTTTCAGCTTTCTGCCGCCAAAATTCGTGTTTTTTGAGTGATTTATGAACATAATTCACGTTTTACTACGCGATTCATAGACGTAATTTGCGTTTTTCATACAATTTATGAACGTAATTCTCTTTTTTTACACGATTCATGGATGTAATTCACGTTTTAAGCAATTTGTGGACGTAATTCCCATTTTTTATGCAATTCGCTTTTTTTTAACGATTCATGGATGTAGTTCACATTTTTTATGCGATTCATGCATGTAATTCATGTTTTTTATGCGATTCATGCATGGAATTCGTATTTTTTATGCGATTCATGGATTGAATTAACGTTTTTATTGCGGTCTTTGGACGAAATTCACGTTTTTCGCGTGGTATTTTGTCAAAATGTTGGGGTTTTTTACATGATTCTTTGTTGAGATACACTTTTTTTTTTACACAATTCTTTGTCGAAATAAATAAATAAGTAAAAAATAAAAATTGTTTCTTCATAAAATTTTCTGCACATGGCGTGCGTTTATATTATACAACTCAACTTGTCAGTGTGTATTGTCAGAAATTATTTTTTTTTTCAGATCGAATTAAGATTTGATGGAATATTTCTTAGGGTTTGGATGAGGTTCAACTCAAATAGAATTTAAACAATTACATTTTAGAAATGACAAAACTAAAAAATGTAATTATTTATCGCCCATTATTAGCTATTAGTATTTTAAAATATTTATTTGTTAGTGTGTTAGTAACTTTACATTATTTGAATTAAAAATTTTTAATTTCTTGTATTAAATTGAGTCTTAAACATGTTTTCTTCTTAGGTATGTTATGCAATTTATTTAAATAATGGATTCAAAGTTATTTGAGGATTTTGTGTTCATCAGTAGAAACAAGGCCTGTTTTTTTGGATAAAAAAAGCCTTAATTATTGAACATTTTTGTAAAAGGATGTTAGAAAGAAATACTTCAATTTTGTGACAATGAATATGAAATTAAAACATCTATAGAAAAAAAGGGGGTAAATTTATATTTTATGAAACTCATTATTAAAGCATCAGAAGTATAAGTTATTTCTTTTTAAACCAATGTTATTGCTAATATTTGGTTAAGAATTATTTGCTTAACTAAGTTTAAGTGCTTGTAAATTCTAACATTATAAAAATATATTAAGATTTTCCATTTTAGATGTCCAATTTATAAATGGAGTTTATTAATAATGCTATATGTTCTAAGCTGTAAAGCTAATGCTTTTATATTTTGATTATTGATTTCTATAACATATTATTAACTATTACAATACTTTTGTATTCAGTTAGTGATCTGAGACAATTTTTTGCGCTTGGATTTAAATCATCAGACTCTTAGAAAGAAAAAAAAATCTATTTTGAACAGCATCTAATACAGACTACAATGATGCGCTGTGGTACCTCCGTGGCAACTGCTAAATAACATTTTAAAATATAAACATGGAATTTCGAAATTATTAATGAAATAATAGGATGTATGAAACATGTTAAAGCTGCAGTCACTAATGGATAATGAGAACTCGGTGCATGTCAAATTACTGGATGCAGCAAACTTATGCAATGGTCTTTAAAATACATGAAATTTCTCAAAGCAAATTTTTTTCAATAACAAATGTATGAGCACTATGCCCATATGAAAACAAACAACAAAAATTAATAGATGCAGCAAACTATGCAGTAACATGCAGATTCCCAATATCTGGAAGAAATGAGTGATACCTGAACTAAAAAAATCCAGTGACAATATTGTGAAACAAATACATTAAAACAATAACATTTATATTAGAAAAAAAGGGCCTAAAACTCTCACTCGCTAAAATAAAACTCGTTAAAGCAGTCCAACTACTGCATGCATGAGCACTTAGAGTACATGAAAACAAAACACTCAGGCTGCAGCAAAATTGCTGTGCAACAATCGGTAAAATACACAAAATTAATTAAAAATGCAATCACTAATGCATGTTGTACAAGCACTGTGTGTACATGAAGAAAAAAAACAATGAATGCAATTAACTTGTTTTGAAATCTCTGAAATCTTTATAGCCACAGTCACTAATGCACATAAGAACAAATTAACTTCATTACTATCTTTTGAATTATCAAAATACTGCTGTAATTTGTTGATAAATACTAGTTTGTTCACAATTTCCAATAATAAGTGCACTTACTTATTTTAAAAATTGTTTAAAACCTGGATTTACTGGCCATTAAGCTAAGCTAAAAAGGCACAGTTTCAAAATGAAAATTAATAGCGACAAAAATGCATAAGAAAAAGTAATAAATGCATTTTGAATAACATATTCAAGCAATTTTAACCTAAAAATTAACATCCTGGGTTATTAATCACAGAGATTAATAAATGAAATAAAAAAGCACAATTTTTACAACACTTAAAACTTAGTATTGTTAATTAATTCATATAATTATTGTTAATTAATTCATATAATAAGCACATCTATAAACTTAAAAACAATCTATTTTGAGAATTTTAGAATTCACAAGCACTTGGTTAAACTGTTGGTCAATTATAAGTATAATAGTTTGTTTACCAAAATTTAGCAATAGTTTATGTTGGTTTGAAAACAAATCAACATGCTAACTAATTTATACATCACTTATACTTTTTAAATAATACTTTAATAATGAGTGTCAAAAAATATTTATTTACCTTTATTTTTCATTACAGATGGTATAGCTTCACGTTCATCTCCTGGAAATGAATATTTCATACCAACATACAGCACGAATCAATTTGTTTTGATTCGTGTACTTTGATTCACCATATTTATTTTATCCAAAAAAGGGGGCCTTGTTTCTTCAAATAACACAATACCTATATTCACAGTAAACTTTAAAACCATTATTTTGCAAATTACACAACATACATGCTAAAAACAACAAAAAGTGCTAATTCGTAGATTCAAACTTCAGTCATTGATTTCACAAATTGTAAACACAGCAGGCACAGTCAGCAAAAATGTCGAGGGGGAATTACGTTCAATTTTTTAGGGAGGTTGGTTGTTTGACGACAAAATAACATGTCGGCCGATATCGTTCAATCGATTACGACAAAATCGTTATCGTTTCGTCAAATGGAAAACGGGTAGCATAAATCAATGCATTTTGCTTGCATCGATGTCGGATAACGACAATCGGGTACGATTTATCGTTGTCGTGTCGTGTAATGGAAAAACGCCCTTAGATTAACTTGACATGACCCACAGTCAAGTAACGCAGAGACCCACCAGTGGCTGAGAGGTTCTGTCCCTCGAAACTGGTAGACGGCAGGTGCTGGGTTCGAACCCAATCGCGGCCGTCGGCCATATCGTTCGGAGTTTTCCGTGGTTTTCTTTGAATCTTGGATTTCCTTGCGTGATTACGAGTTAGGTTCCTTTAGAAAGAAATTTAAAGCTTCTTTGTTTCCCGTTTTTAACAACGCGAGTTAATTATGTTGAAAATGTCGTTAAAATATTTTCATTATTGTTAAAGTTTGTGACCAAAACTTCTGGCTCTGATTGAAACAAAGCACTCTGTACTTTTGATTGAATAAATAGGTTTCTTGTAGAAAATTCTTTCGATGTAGTATGCTCTACGACCGCTTAAATTTGTAAACGTTATATTGAAACACCCAATATGTTTGTACATGTTTGTTAATAAATATATAAGTGCATAGCGACATTCTGAAATAGGGTTGCCAGTTTGGCCTCCATTTTTATTCCGAAACTCACACTTCAGCCCGAAAATTTCTGAAGAATTTTTAGCTCACAGGCTATCATAGCCTGAGAGCTTATGTGCCCGTCCGTTCTGTATGTATATTCGTACGTAACGCGATAACTCATGATAAAAATATCGGATCCACTTGAAATTTTGTATATAGGTATATCCTGATAAGGCGCTTCCCTGATTAGTTTTTGGAGTTCATTCGATATGTATAACAGGGGGAACGGGGGGCTCATGCCCCTCCCCTTAATTGATTTAATGGTTTTTTCATGCAGAATTAAGAGTTTTCGTTCAAAATTTAGATATAGAATCATTTTGATGAGGCAATTTCGTGACTTTTATTAGGTGTTCATTGAATAAGTATAAATAGGGGGAACAGGGGTTCTAATCCCCCCCCCCGTTACTTGACATAAATGGGATTTTCATGCAGAATTAAGTTTTCGTTCAAAATTTAGATTAGGATCATTCTGATGAGGCGATTCCTTGACTGTCATTAGGTGTTCATTGAATAAGTATAAATAGGGGGAACAGGGGTTCTAATGCCCCCCCCCCGTTAGTTGATATAAATGGGATTTTCATGCAGAATTAAGTTTTCGTTCAAAATTTAGATTAGGATCATTCTGATGAGGCGATTCCGTGACTGTTATTAGGTGTTCATTGAATAAGTATAAATAGGGGGAACAGGGGTTCTAATGCCCCCCCCCCCCGCTAGTTGATATAAATGGGATTTTCATGCAGAATTAAGTTTTCGTTCAAAATTTAGATTAGGATCATTCTGATGAGGCGATTTTGTGACTGTTATTAGGTGTTCATTGAATAAGTATAAGTAGGGGGAACAGGGGTTCTAATGCCCCCCCCCCCCGTTAGTTGATATAAATGGGATTTTCATGCAGAATTAAGTTTTCGTTCAAAATTTAGATTAGGATCATTCTGATGAGGCGAGTCCGTGGCTGTTTTTAGGTGTTCATTGAATAAGTATAAATAGGGGGAACAGGGGTTCTAATGTTCCCCCCCCCCTTAATTTATATAAATGGGTTTTTCAAGCAGAATTTTCAGATTTCGTTCAAATCTCTGAATAGTTTTGGAAGTTTAATGGTTAAGTATAAAAGAGGGGGATAACTCTTTTTAAATTATATAAAAGCTAAATGGGTTTTTATTAAGAATTATCTAATTTGCTCTGAATTTTGGATATAGATTTTTTATATGATAAAACATGTCTTTGATAGTATAGGAGGTTCAATGATTAAGTATAAAAAAAAGAGGAAAGGAGAGAGCTGTTTCCCCTTCTTAATTTTTATTTCGAACGGAATTAACCCTTGAAAATATAAGGCTTTAATGTGCAATTAGTATTTGTAGCCTGTGAGCTCAATGCCATCAGTTTAACTGGGCAGTATTCTTTTTATTACTTTAATTAATCAATAAAAGTCTAATGTTTAAATAAATGAGAAAATATGTTTATATTTTTTTGTGTGAATCCGAATTTTCTCATTAAAAGTATAGAGGTCAAACAGGAACCCTGTTCTGAACACCCCACAAAATTAACAAGAACTGCATATGAGATGGAAAACATGGCTGCCACAAGAGATTTTTGTATGTCTTAATTGCACTAGTATTTTTTTAAAATATATTTTGTACTATATTTTTCTTGTAAATGTTGTCAAAACTTTTCTAAAGATTTTTGTTTTGAAAAAATTGTGCGAAACAGAATTAAAAAGTAGTCGCATTTGACAGGCTTGAGATAACTACACTGTAAAGAAAAAACCGTTAAATTTACGGCAAAAACTGCTGGCAGCAATGTTGCCAACAATTTTTACGGCAAAACCTGCTGGTGCCAAATGGTCTATTAATTAAATATTAACTCGAAAAAGACTAGCCACAATGAAAAAGAGTAAAGACATTTCTTTGAGACAACTGATGATCAACATCGATGAGACATCATCGATGAAGCTTTAAAATTAACTACTGACTTACGGATCTCTGGTGCTGAAGTCGGAGTTACTGATTCTCTTGTTTACATTTTGATACCCTCAGCGAAAGATTATGAACCAGTTAAAGTTGCTTTAGAAAATCATTCCATTATCAATTTGACTTTAGAATTCGTAAATCAAAGATTAATAGATGTTGAAGCTTTAATGAATGACTCAAAAGTAGTGATAAAAATTATTGTGTTAAATTCTCGATGGATAACGTTAGCTTTACAGCCACACATAAATAAAGGAGTTTTGAATTTTATAAAAAGAAAGATCATACATCCAAATTTTGTAGAATGAAGACTTCTAAATGTTTTAGATGTAATAGAAGTGGGCATTACAAGCGTGATTACAGATATTCGAAATCTAGTGTTACAACAAATACTAATGAAAAACATTCAGCTTACGAAATATCTTTCGCAGCAGAAATTTTAGATGTCGATAAAATCATCATCGATTCCGGTGCAACTTCCTGTATGTGTTCGTGAAAGGAATAGTTTAGCTCTTTGAAACCAGCAACAGGTACTAATAAATGTGCTTCAAAATCTGCAGTTCTGTAAATTCATGGCACTGATGACATTCGCAGTGAAATATCTAAAAATGTACAAATTATTTTAAAGGATATACTTTTTGTTCCAAATTTAAACGGACAATTAATAACAATGAAAAATATTGAGACTGCTAGATATTTTGTTATCTTCAAAAATAAAGAAGTTTTTATTGAAAAGTAAAATAAAAGTTTATTGTTTGGCAGTCGTAAAAACTGCGGCCAATATGTGAGTAGCCTTTTAGCCCAAAATGAAACTGCTCTAAACTCATATATTGATGTTAATGGCCTGTGGCATAGAGGATTTCGGTACTCGTGCAATCAAGCCCTGAAGCAATTAGGCTCGCCAACGTCTTCGAATTTCGCTGAAATAAAAATGCAAAATTATGCGCGACATTTGTTAGAGAAGGTTCCAGAAAAAGAAAATCTGAAGTAATGGTGATGATTCACATGGACATTTGTGCAAAGCTTGTACTCAAGACTTTTGCAAGTGTGCAGTACTTCATGCCTTTAATAGATGACTATTCGCGTTTTATTGAAACTCGCTCACTTAAATGAAAATGTGATGTAACAAATGAGCTAATAACTTTCTGTAAATCTCAACCTACAGTAAGGAAAATTTGATGTGACAACGCGAAAGAATATGTTGACGGTAGAGTTTCAAAATCTGCAATTGAAGCCGCTATAATAATTGATCCTTCCCCACCCTATATTCCATGTTTAAATGGTGTTTCAGAAGGAACAAATAGAAGTCTCTTAAAAAAAGAGTGAGCGATGTTATTTGAAGCTCATTTACCCAAGAGATTTTAGGGTTTTGCAGTTCACACTGAAGCCTATATAAATTACAGATTACCTCATATTACATCTATTGACAGCTGTACTCCGTACTATTTAAAGTACAAAAATCATCCTGATTTAAAGAAGCTTAGAGTATTTGGCTGTGATGCCTATACAGTTATCCTAATAATATAAGGAAGAAATTTTGATGGAAAATGTTTAATAACAATTGGAAGTAATTTTTGTAGGCTATTCATCAATGGGTTATGGTTTACTAGATACTGCAATAAGCCGCATCAATATATCCAAAAAATGTTAAATTTAACGAAAAGAAGAAAACTTCAAATGACCTTTAAGATGTTTTTCAGAGTATCCATGAAAATGAGCTTGATGATAAAAGTCAATTTCAATAAAGTGTAATCGATAGTTTCCTGTCATCTAGAGAAAAAACAGATAATCCCATAGAAGAAAGTTAGAAAAAATATTCTGTCAAAGAAAAGAAACATCCCGTTAGGTTTCCAGAACCTGAACTATATTCGCAATGTTTATTCAAGAAGAAACTTAAATTTTGATGATATTTCTACTCTGCTTGACAACGAACAACTAAAGTGGAAACAAGTTACGGACGAAGAAATGGAGTCCATATTAGATATACGAATCGACGAAACAAGAATTCAGAAACTTTAATTATATTTATTTTATTTCATATTATATTTATTTTATTTCATATTATATTTATTTTATTTCATATTATATTTATTTTATTTCCTATGTACCAAGCCCTAATTTCTCCACTCTGCGGTTTTGCATTATTCTTCCCTTTTCGGACGCTAAAAGAACTGTAGATGTTTTTGAACTTTGATATCTATTGACTCTTTCCATTTTATCACGCAGTTTCAATTGTAAAATGTAGACGGAGAGATGTCTTTTTCTCTCTCCAGTTTTAAACTATAATAATCAAGATATTTTAAATGTTTTTTTATTCTACTAAAATATTAAATCTAAAGAAAAATTATCTATCTTCGTTATGAGTGCTGAAATAATCCACAATACATTATTAACAGTATATTTTAGTATTCTTATAGCAGCAAGCTCATCGCTGTTGCAATGAAATGGATTTATCTTCATTCGTTCCTTGTGTGATCTGTGGGGACCATAAATGAGGTAAGCGAATTTTTCCGTATCTCTTTATTTCAAGTTTATGCAGTCTTAAAGAAATACTAACGAGACAGAGGCTCCTTTAATCTAGTATACAAAATATATTGTATAACATATATATTTACTATAGATAATCCGACTGAATTTGTCTCACAGCTACGACAATAAGTGAAATCATTTTCTTACTGGTTTATCATCACAGAATTTGTTTTGTGCTTATATAATATACAGGCAGTGGTGTAGTCGAGGGGGGACGCTGGGGGACGGCGTCCCCCCACTTTTTTATTTTATTGCAAGCATCCCCTTACTTTTTTTTCTCAAGGGGGACGGTGAGGACGAGAGGGGACGCAGATCTTCTTGGTTTATTAAATGGTTGAAAAAAAAAACACAGAAAAAACAATTTTATAAAATAAAGACGTTTTAAACCATTTAAACCATTTTAGTTATCTTTGACAAGAGCATTCAATAAACAAACTAAAAGAAATAGGGAAGAAAGGGATGTTCACTTGCAGTTTCATTATAAATACCACTATTCAAATACCGCGATACGCTTACATTAGCTCTTTCAGAGACATCCATTAGTTTTACCTGGAATTCCCTAATCGAAAACTTTTATCCGCCTCCCGTTCTGACAGAAAGACTACACATGCTCACCGAAAAAGATCTTGACACACTGCAGTCTAGTTAAAAAAAATACGCAGGTGTTTCAATTACGAAAGCTTGGTCATTTTTTTCTCACCCGACAATGAACTCCAACTTGTTTCTATTAGTCAGTAAATATGGTCTTTAAAGACATTCTGGGTAATTATCATGGCTGTCACATACCGTTAGTTAATAGGGGTCCTCAGTAATGAGCATAATCAGTATAAGAGCATCAACGCTGACCAATAACTCCTGATATTTTTTAGTGAAAGAATGAGCCAAAATCATTATTTTCCCATTCACATTGACAATTATTTCCTGATTAGTTTGAAAAATTTTTTTTTAGTTAAAAAAACTACAAGCATTGGACGAGTGTAAATTCTCTGAATTGCCTTTTTTTTCTTGCCATAAGTATTTTGTATCATAATTTCAATTTTTGGAGTAAAAATAATAATGAAAAGGTAGGCAGCCAAAACTGGAAAGTTTTACAATTTCTTCCAAATGTTGTCGTCAAAGCCATAGCTAGAGGGTTGATAAGAGGGGGGGGGATGGGGTAGTCAGATCTCCTATAAACAGAGGATTCCCTTGGAAAACATCCCAAGGTCACTAAATGAATTTCTGTTCCGAAAATCCAAATGAAATTCTGTTCAAAAATCTAATTTAGTTTTGGGGCCCTTTCACACTTTTGCAGAAATACTAAGTTATAACTAAAATAAGTGCTTCAACACTCATTCATCCTATTTGCACAATGTACATTATACACTATATGGCCAAAGGTGACAGGCCACTTGCGATTTTAGAAATTTTACTAAATATCTCGAAAAATATATGAGAAATTATTCTGAAACGCTAAGTAACTGCGTAAACATAATAATATAAGTCAAGTTTCCGTGAAGATTTATTCCCGAAATTCTACTGGGGACAGTCAAAAAATTGAAAAAGAATGAATATGTTTTGGATAATCCTGTCAAAACTAATGTAGCAAAAGCGTTCAAACTATAGATTATTTTTAATAAATATAAAAATTGTAAAATAATAATGTAATTGTAATAAAGTGCGTTCGTTTTTATGCGGATAGCATGTATACTCGTAGAAAAATTAAGGTTTTTATAAAAACAGTCCCAATTTTTTCTTTTGTTTAGTTGTTGCTTAAAATTTAGAGTTCTTAATATAAATTAATGCTCTTTTCCGAAAACATGACAAACAACATTGTCCACAATATCCTGTAATCATAATTAAAAAATAACAAAAATTGTATGAAAAATGAGTAGGTTTACTAAATAATTCTTTGCGCATGCATGAACGCTATCAAAATTTCATTTGCATATTGTGTTAGCTAAATGTATAGAGGAACTTTTATGAAAGTCTGAAAAACATAGCTTAAAAATTCTGAAAGTGATAAACGAGAGAATAAGTTCAAAATCAGTTGTTAAAAAAAGAAAGAGGGATTGCATTTAAATATAGTAGTATGTACCAAATTGTGTATTCTATATTGACAATTAGCAATGGATAAATGGATACAGCTCCTCATCTTTTTGCTTCATTTTGAGAATAACTGATTTTGCGACGGAAACAATCGACGAAATTCGCGATTTCTCTTCGAATGATCGACGAAATTTACGTTTTTTTTTCGAAACCGATCGAGAAAATTCATGATCTTTCCGCGTCTGATCAACAAAATTCTCTTTACTAAGTCGATCGACGAAATTTGAGATTATTCCCCGCATGATCGATAAAATTCGCAATTCTTCCGCGCTAGATCGACGAATCTTACTATGTTTCCAAGCCTGATCGACGAAATTTGCAAATTTTACTAACCTGATCAGCAAAATTCGCGATTTTTACAAAGCCGATTGTTGAAATTTGCGATTTTTCTGCATCCGATAGTCGAAATTCGCATATTTATTTGAACCTGATCAACGAAATTTGCAATTCTTCCGCATGTGATTGACAAAATTCGCGAAATTACCATGTACAACTAACGAAATTTGAGATTTTTTGGAACCCGATGAAAAGAAATCGCGATTTTTTTTCGTGGACGATGGTTGAAATTTGCGCTTTTTCTGCCTTTAACAGACAAAATACGCATTTTCCGTGATTAATCAAAGGAATTCACGTTTTTTAACTAACTTTGACGAAATTTGGATTTTTTTTACGAGGTCAAGATGAAAAGATGAAATTCTCAATTTTTTTCTGTTGATAAACTGAAAAAACTCAATATTATTTCGCGGCCGATTAAGGAAATTTTCAATTTTTTTGCAAAATTTGCAATTTTCCGGTATTTTATCCACGAAATTTGCGATTTTTTTTGTCTCTAATCGACAAAATTCGCGGTTTTTTCGTACCCGATCATTGTAATTTGCGTTTTCTACGCCATAAAACGCGAAAATATGCGATTTTTCCGCAGCCGAGGGATTTAATTTGCAATTTCTATGTGCATCATCGGTAAACGGAAAAAAAGTGACCGGGAAAAAGTTATCGGAAAAAAAGTGACATAAACTACATAAGCGGAAAAAAAGTGACACGGAAAAAAAGTTACCTGAAAAAAAGTGACAAGGAAAAAAAGTTACCGGAAAAAAAGTGACAAGGAATTGATTTTAGGGTATTATTATAGATTTTTGGATTCATTCGTTAAGTATGAAAGGGGGATCGGGGGGGGGACACAAAATTTAGGTAAATGGGTTTTTCATGCTGAATTAACTGTTTTGATTCAATTTTTGGATATACGTTCATCATGAAAAGACGCTTGACTGAGTAGTTTTGGGAAGGGACGATTACCCCCCCCCCCCATCCGTCCTCAATTAGATGAATGGGTTTTTACGCAGAATTATCCGAGGTTCCGAGGTGTGTCAAATTTGCATATAGGATTTTTTCGATAAGGCTTATGTATAGTATAAAATGCCTGAAGAGATTCTAGGAGTTTAAGGGTTAAGTATAGAGGGGGGAACTGGGGATAACCTTTCTTAAATTAAATTAATGGCTTTTTACGCATAATTATCCGATTCGCTTAAAATTTTGGACATAAGTTCATTATGATAAGACGTATCTTAGATTAGTTATGGGTTCTTCTGTTTATTATAAAGGGGGGGGGACGAGCAATTATCTCCCTTTCAAACTGGATAAATAGGTTTTTATGCTGAATTATCCCATGTATTTCAATTTTAAATATAGGTTCTTTCTGGTAAGGTGAATTCCGGAATAGTTTTAAGGATTTAATGGCTAAGTATAAAGGGGAGATGGGGGAAACCCCTCTTAAATTAAATAAATGGCTTTTTATGCAGAATTATCCGATTTGCTTCGAATTTTGTACATGGGTTCATTATGATAAGACGTATTTATGATTAGTTATGGGGTTCTATTGGTAATTAAAAAGGAGGGCGGGTGATTACTATCCCCACCTTAAATTAGATTTTAAAAAAATATGCACACTTATCCGATGTATTTCAAATTTTGGATATAGGATCTTTCTCATAAAGTGAATTCCTGAATAGTTTTAAGGGTTTAATGGCTATGTATAGAGGGGGAACGGGGGATAAACCCCCTTAAATTAAATAAATGGCTTTTTACGCAGAATCATCCGATTTACTTCAAATTTTGTATGTATATTCATTATAAGAAGGCGTATCTCTGATTAATTATGGGGTTCTTTTGCTAATTAAATAGGGGAAGCGGGCGATTAATCCTCCACTCTTTACATAAAATAAATTGTTTTTTTCTTTCACAACTATCCCACATATTTCAAATTTTAAATATAGGTTCTTCCTGATAAAGTGAATCCCTGAATAGTTTTAAGGGTTTAATGGCTAAGTATAGAGCGATGAACGGGGGATAACCCACAATTAATCAGGGCTTCACCTTATCATAAAGAACGCACAATCAAAATTTGAATCAAATCAGATAATTCTGCATAAAAAGCCATTTATTAATTTAAGGGGGGGGTATCGTCCGTTCCCCCACTGTTTACTTAGCCATTAAACCTTTAAAATTATTCCGGGATTCACTTTATGAGAAAGAACATATATCCAAAATATGAAATATATCGGATAAGTGAGCATAAAAAACAATTTATCTAATTTAAAGGGGGGGGGAAATAATCACCCGCCCCAATTTTTAATTGGCAAAATAACCCCATATGTAATCAGGGATCCGCCTTATCATAAGGAGTCTATAATCCAAAATTTGAAGTAAATCCGATAATTCTGCGTAAAAAGTAATTTAATTTAAGGTGGGTTATATTCTATTCCCCTTCTATACTTAGATATTAAATCCTTAAAACTATTCAGAGATCCACCTTATCAGAAAGAACCTATATTTAAAATTTGAAATACGTGGGATAATTCTGCATAAAAACCTATTTATCTAGTTTAAGGGGGAAATAATTGCTCGCCCCCCTTTATAATAAGCAGAAGAACCCCATAACTAATCAGGGATACGTCTTATCATAATGAACCAATGTCCAAAATTCTAAGCAAATCGGATAATTATGCTTAAAAAGCCATTAATTTAATTTAAGAAAGGTTATCCCCCGTTCCCCCTCTATACTTAACCATTAGAACTCCTAAATCTCTTCAGGCATTGTATACTATATATAAGCCTTATAGAAAAGAACCTATATGCAAATTTGACACACGTTGGACAATTCTGCATAAAAATCCATTCATCTAATTGAGGACGGATGGGGGGGGGGGGTAATCGTCCCTTCCCAAAACTAATCAGGCAAGTGTCTTTTCAGGATGAACGTATATCCAAAAATTGAATTAAAACAGTTAATTCAGCATGAAAAACCCATTTACCTAAACTATGAGCCCCCCCCCCAATCCCCCTTTCATACTTAACCAATGAATCGCCAAAATCAATTCTTTGTCACTTTTTTCCGGTAACTTTTTTTCCGCGTCCCTTTTTGTCCGCCTTTGTAGTTTATGTGACTTTTTTTCCGATAACTTTTTTCTCAGTCACTTTTTTTCCTAGATTCGCATCATCAATGAAACTGACGGTTTTTTTTCGCCCGATCAATGAAATGCGCTATTTTTCGCGCACGACAACAAAATTCGCATTTTTTTCTGTGCTTTATCGACAAAACTCGTGATTTTTCTGTGCCTAATTGATAAAACTCGCGATTTTTCCGTGTCTGATTGGCTAAATTTGCTATTTGAAAAATTTGTGATTTTTCCATACCTGTTCAACGAAATTCGCTATTTTTCTGCACTTGATTAATTAAATTCGTCATTTTATCGTGCTCAAGCTATGAAATTTGCAATTCTTAAATGAAGGATGAAATTATATATTTTCTCAATCAACGAAATGCGCGATTTTTCGCATCCGACCAACAAAATTTACGTTTTTTTCCGTGCCTGATCGATGAAATTCGCGATTTTCCGTGTCTGATTGGCAAAATTTGCTATTTTTTTCCAAGCCCCATGAAAAAAATTTGTGATTTTTCCAGTACCTTATCCACGAAATTTACGATTTTTAGAAGCAACATCGGCAAAATTTGCGATTTTACCGTGATCGATCTATGAAATTTGCAATTCTTAAGTGACTGACTAAATTTTATATTTTCCCAATCAACGAATGCGCGATTTTTCTCATTCAACCATCAAAATTCGCGTTTTTTCGTGCCTGATCTATAAAACTTGCGATTTTTCTGTGCCTGATCGATAAAACTCGCGATTTTTCCGTGTCTGATTGGCGAAATTTGCTATTTTTTCCGAGCCCCATGGGAAAAATTTGTGATTTTTCCATACCTAAACAACGAAATTTGCGATTTTTACAAGCCTCATCGACAAAATTCGCTATTTTTCTGCACTTGATTATTTGAATTGGTTATAGCAATTCTGAAGTGACTGACGAAATTTTATATTTTCCTACAGTAAATTGACAAAATTTACAGTTTTTGTATTTTTTTTTTTTTCGATCGTGCTATGCACAAAAATGGTAATTTTTTTTCAGTTGTAAATTGACGAAATTCGCGGGCCACGTGTTAATCCACGGGTCATAGATTGTACATCCCTACTATAGAGATTATTTAATGAAAATTAAGTATGTAGCAATTTTTAAATGTAAATTCAATTAAACTTTAATTTTTAAATTTAATTAATTGTTAAATGTAAATGTAAATTTACATTTCAAAATCAAGTTAGTCCTGTGGATGTTAGAGAGCCTAATATTCGAGAATATGAGCGTCCCCCCACTTTTTTTTCCAGGACTGCACCACTGTATACATGGTGTCCGAAAAGTCTGGAAACGGCCGAATAACTCGAGAAATACATATGAGATTGAAAAACGTAAATATACGTGTTAAATATTTTTAAATACTCTGTGATACCAAATTTGACCTTCGAAACCGACCCCCTGGGGGTCAGAAGGGGTCCAACTTTGAAATCTTAAATTATAACCCCCTTTTTTATTGCAGATTCGGATTCTACGGACAAAAATACGTAACTTTTGTATTTGATGTTTATTTCAAATCTTCGTTTATCACGGTGTAATCGAGCATATTAAATCGATACATATTCCCGCTTTTCCAGCGGGATTTTCCCTAATCGAAACTGATTGGGCAGAATTTTTGACGTCAAATTCCTCGTCTTTTGTAGGAATAGCGTTTCCTGAAAATCACCCGTGGCGATTATTTCAATAGTGCTACACTGTTAAAAATTTGACCCATTTGCTGCAGCGTCACTCCACAACTATTATAGAATATATCTTTTGTGACCAATGAGAATGCTCCATAACACAGTAAAGTAATCGTTTTCTATAAAAGCGGTGGAGTGACGATGCAGCAAAAGGGTCATTTTTTTTACAGTGTACTTTACAGTGTTATGGAACATTCTCATTGGTCATGAAAGAGATATTCTATAAAAGCTGTGGAGTGACGCTACAGCAAATGGATCAAATTTTTAACTGTGTAGCACTACCGAAATAATCGGCACGGGTGATTTTCAGGAAACGCTATTATTGCAAAAGACGAGGAATTTGATGTCATAAATTCTCCCCAATTATTTTCGATTAGGGAAAATCCGTTGGAAAAGCCGAAATATGTATCGATTTAATATGCTCAATTACACTGTGATAAACGAGGATTCGAAATAAACATCAAATACAAAAGTTACGTATTTTTGTCCGTAGAATCCGAATCTGCAATAAAAAATGGGGGTTATAATTTAAGATTTCAAAGTTGGACCCCCTCTGACCCCCAGGGGGTCGGTTACGAAGGTCAAATTTGGTATCACTGAGTAGCTTATTTAAAATTGTTTAACACGTATATTTACGTTTTTCAATCTCATATGTATTTTTCGAGTTATTCGACCGTTTCCAGACTTTTCGGACACCCTGTATATATACATATATTGAAATTGAAATGTTGAAATAAATAATATGATCTTTTTCTTTTCTGCTATGTTTTGAAAAAAGAAAAAAAAAAAAAAAGTAAGCAATTCCGAATTCGAAGCACAAAAATTTACATAAATAAAATAAAAAATATAAGACTTTTACGTCTATATAACAGTACAAAATGAGTATTATAAATAATACTATTATTGAAAAACTCAAAGCAAATAATTATCATATGTGGAAATTCAGGATGGGGATGTATCTCCAAAAGGAGGACCTCTGTAGTGTTATAATCAGGGGTCGTACATGTCCCGAAATTTTAAGACCAAGAAAATTTTCAGCACCAGTATTTTCTCATAGAAAATATCTTTTTAAAATAAAGTGTCATTTCGTACGTTATATCTAGATGTATGTTTCTATAAATAAATACTGATATTTGTCCTGAAAAATTCCCAGAAATGTACGACCTCTGGTTATAATTGATGAACCCCCAGATCCCGTCACAGATGCGTTTAAAAATAAAAATCGCAAGGCACGCGCAATTATTAATTTATCAATAGAAGATGACCAAGTTATACATGTAAAAAATTTAGAAAGTGCGCATGACATCTGGACTGCCTTGAAAAATGTCCATGAAAGGACCAATTTGAGCAGCAAACTTTTTTTATTGAGAAAAATGTATTCGTCAAAATTAAGTGAAGGTGGCAACCTCATACAACATTTAAATAACATATATGAAATACGCGATCGACTCGCTGCCATAAGCGAAACTATTGATGATCAACATCTTGCAGCATTGATGCTGTGCTCCCTGCCTCCCAGCTACGATGTTCTCATAACTGCATTGGAGGCTAGGGATGAACGTGATCTTAATGCTACGTTTATACGTAGCAAACTCACTGACGAATATCTAAAAAGAACTGATAATAAAACTGAGAATGAACCATCTCACACAGTGTACAAGGTGAAAAACACCAAGCAAAAATCAAACAAATTTTGCAAATACTGCAAAAAAATCCCACAACATAGAATAATGCTGGCATTTGAAAAATAAAAACAAAAATGTTTCAAAACAACCACAATTTAATAATAGATTTCCCAACCAGTCACAAAAATCGGCTATATGCTCTCAAGGCAGTGCAGGTGCGAGTGCAAACAAAAATAGAAATATCGAAAAGGAAACACCCAATAATAAATATGTTACATTTTTTGTTGGGGATAATGTAAAAAATTTATGGGTAATTGATTCTGGGTCCTCAACTCATATTTGTAATGATAGAAATAAATTTAATGATTTTTATGACAATATTTCTAGTGTAACAATTGCGAATGGTCAAGAGTTATACTCTGAGGGTTACGGGACTATAAAATTAGATACAGTAATGTCGCATAACACTCACAGAACGATAACATTAAAAAATGTATTGTATGTTCCAGAGATAGAAACGAACTTAATTTCTATAAAAAGGGCCATATAAAACGGTTGTAAAGCCATATTTGAAAAACAATCTTGCAAAATAACTCACGAAGGTGTCACATACCTCGAGGGCTATGAAAACAACAATTTGTATGAATGTAAAATAAAACAAAATACATCTCACAATGTAAATATTATAAATGAACGCGAAAATAAAAATTGTTTGCACAAATGGCATAGAAGATTAGGCCACAGAAACGTTAATCATATTAAGGAATTAGTAAACAACGACATGGCGTTAGGGATTGAAATTGACAAATGTAAACACGGCGATACATGCGAAACTTGCATCATCTCTAAACTCACTTGTGATCCATACCCCAAAGCCGCTAGTTTTCGAGCTACAGAGCCCACAGAATTAGTACATTCTGATGTGTGCGGGCCCATGCAAACAGCGACGGTTGGGGGAGAATACTATTTTTTGACATTCATAGACGATTTTAGCCGTTTTACTGTCACGTATTTATTGAGAAATAAAGATGAAGCTTTTCCGAAGTTCAAGGAATATGTAGCAATGACTACGAATAAATTTGGTAGGTAAGTAAAAGCTATCCGTTCCGATAACGGAGGTGAATATTTAGGAAAGGAAATTGATCGGTATTTAAAAAATAAAGGAATCGATCACCAGCTTACTGTTCCGTATTCTGCGCCTCAAAACGGGGTTGCGGAGCGTAAAAACTGTACTTTGACGGAAATGGCTCGCTGCCTACTAAACGATAGTGGATTACCTAACTCATTCTGGGGCGAAGTTATCTGCACCGCAACATACTTACAGAATCGACTCCCAACCTCATCCAACGACCGTACACCCTACGAAAAATGGACTGGTCGTAAACCAGACCTTTCGAACATCAAAACCTTTGGGTGTCGCGCATTTGCCTACATACAGAAACTAGAGGTCTGCACGGGCCCGGGCTTGGCCCGTGGTCCGTACCCGGCCCGGCCCGTGGTTCGGCAGATTTAGAATAGTTTTTTCAACGGGCCGGGCCGGGCCGATAAAAAAAATTTCGGGTCTACCGGCCCGTTCTGAAGATTTAAGCAGAAGCGATAAAATATGAGCTATTTTCAACGAAAATGCTTTTAACGAGAATAAGTATAAATGTGGCCATACTAGTTTGACAGCATCAATATAAAAATGCACAGTGTATCGGCATCGGGGAATTACATTATGTGTAACCCGTTTTAATATTTTTTTAGCTGACTCATGCCGGTCCGAGATCACGCTTGCATTCTTTTTCTACATATAGACTGGCCGGACCGGTACTAGACTTAATTATTGGCAAAAAACATGATTTGTAAAATTATTAACAGCGATAAAGAATTTATGTTAGCTTAGTCTTCGGATGTATACTTCTTGATGATTTTAAAATTAATTTCTCAATAATGCGAAAGTTTGACACATTTTCTGATTAATTTTAAATTGTAAAAGTATAAAAGTGATATGCCTAAGTATTGAAGGAATTTGGAATCGAATAGCGTTTTTCATTTTTGGTAAATAAAATACTTGTATAACCTTGTTAAGATATAATAGTTTCTCAAATGATTGCAGGTTTTTCTCCCTTCCGTTGCTATTGCTTCCGGAAATTCTATTCAAAACGCTAATTATGACAGTATTTTATTTGTTTACAGTATTCTTAAATTGCTTGTATCAAAAAATGGATAACGCCATTCGATTATATAGTTTCTGAATAAAGATATCTGCAAATCTTATGCGTTTCTGAGGAAAAAAAATGAATTTAGAAATGTATCAGAAAGGAGCTTCTTTGAATTTAAGAATGAATTTGGATTTAAAATCTATAATAAAATGGTATAGAAATATATTTATAAATCTTCTTTTATTAAACAGCTTCAAAATTAACGATGTTTTTAGCTTTCTTTCTTTTTTCTTTTATTCTAAGCCATATTAATTTTTTAATGAATCTATTCGAATGTTGAAAGCCCAAGAATCTAAGTAATCATTAATGTTGTTAATGTGTATTTGCTGTAAATTATACTGTAAAATCATTCCATAGATATGTATGCAGTATTCTTTAAAGGAATCTTAGTTATATGATAAAAACCTGAATTTTATAGAAATCGTAGAAATTGTAACGGGCCAAAACGGGCCGGGCCGGTTTTGGCCCGTTACAACCCGGTTTTGGCCCGTTACAACCCAGTTTTGGCCCGTTTGGTCGTTAACGGGCCTGTTTTCACTGATTTTTGTACGGGCCGGGCCCGGGCCTGGAAATTCCGGCCCGTGCAGACCTCTAACAGAAACCCCTTAGAAGAAAATTGGATAATACCGCTGTAGAGAGAATATTCGTAGGTTACGACAGTAGGAGTAAGGGCTACAGAATTTGTACGGATGGCAGGAAAATAATAATAAGTAGAACTGTAAAATTTCTAGAGAATGAAGGTCGAAACACAACCCAAAATAATATGTCGAATAAAACTATTGAAACGCCTAATAATGATAAGTTGCAACCAAAATTGCAGTTGATCGAAGATAATGTATGTACCGAAGAAACAGAGCAAAGTCTGATTGCGAATTCAGACACCACGCAGATCGTCCCACGTAGATCAAACAGATCGAACAGGGTGGTTCCTCCTGATAGGTTTGCTTTCCTAACAAATGATGTTAAAGTAGAAGACCCGAAAAATTGCGACGATATAAAAAATATGCAAAACCCGGCTGAAAAGGAAAAATGGATAAAAGCGACTTTAGAAGAAATGAACTCTCTTCGCGAAAATGATATGTGGGAATTAGTCGAAGCCCCGCCAGGGACAAAAGTAATCGGTTGCAAGTGGGCGTTTAAATCTAAATACAATAGCCAGGGTGTGTTAGAGAAATTTAAGGCTAGACTAGTTGCAAAGGGTTTTTCCCAAAAATATGGGGTTGATTATGACGAGACCTTTGCGCCAGTCGCATCTCATACGACGATTAGAAGTTTCTTAGCAATGGCATTATATAAAAATTTGAGCTTAAGACATATTGATATTAAGACTGCTTTCCTACACGGGGAATTACAAGAAGACGTGTTTATGCATCAGCCTGAGGGTTATGTGGTTCCGGGAGAGGAGCATAAGGTATGCAGACTTAAAAAGGCCATTTATGGTTTGAAGCAGGCAGCCAGGGCGTGGAACCTGACATTGCACAAATCACTAACAAAATTAGGTTTTCACCAAAGTCAGGTTGATAAATGTCTATACAAACAAACCATCAATAACTCAACGACTTACCTAATTGTTTATGTTGACGATCTCCTCATAGCTGGGGAAGATGAAAATATTGACGAACTCGTAAACAAATTAAATAAAGAATACCCAGTTACTGATTTAGGTGAGGCGAAATACCATTTAGGGATAAACATAAACAGACCCGACAAGAACACAATGACACTCGACCAAATGAATAAAATCAATGAATTAGCAAATAAATTCAACTTAGAAAACTCGAAACCAACCAACATACCGATGGAGTCCGGGTATGTAAAATTAGAGGATAATGAAAATCTTCTTCCGAATAATACGAATTTCAGACGGGGGCTCTACTTTATATTACGACTGTGTCTAGATCAGACATTTGCGCAGCAGTAAACATTTTAAGCCGCAGAAACGAAAATCCAAGGGTTAAAGACTGGGAAGCAGTTAAAAGAACAATTAAATACCTTAAAACAACAATTGGCTTAAAATTAACTTACACTAATTTAGAGGAACCTATTTTAAGAGTATATTCCGATTCAGACTGGGCCAATGATAGATCGGGCAGGAAGTCTGTATCGAGAAACCTTTTCAAAATAGGAAAAAACACAATCTTGTGGTCTTCAAAGAAACAGAGCTGCATTGCACTATCATCGTCTGAGTCTGAATATGTTGCAGCCGCATGTGCAGCTCAAGAAACTATTTATATTCTCCAACTACTCAAGGAACTTAACCTCGAACAGAAACTACCAATCACCTTATACGAGGAGAATCAGTCCTGCATCAAATTAGCAGAATCTGAGAAATGCCACATTAAGACAAAGCATATTTCCATTAGATACCATTTGATTAGAAACTTAGTGGAAGAAGGAATAATAAAGCTACAGTATCTGCAATCTGCTGCGATGACAGCAGATATTTTAACTAAACCTCTTTCCAAGCCTCAATTTCTATTACACCTTAAAAATCTGTTCAACATATGAACAGACACTTGTTCCTACGATTCAGCGGGGATATTAGATATATGAATCGACGAAACAAGAATTCAGAAACTTTAATCAAGACTTTTAAGCTATTGCATGGCTTTTATCGCAGGCTTTGAGCGCGGCGACCGAATCTAAAAATTCCGTAACGAGGAAAATCCTAACACATCCGTAACGAAAAAACCTAACCCTCGGCTAACGTCGTTTCAGCTCGGCAGACTTCGGCATGGTATCCTTCGGTAGACTTCGGCAGACATTGACGCGGTATTTTTCAGATATTTAGAGGATATCAAGTCTCAAACTTATATTTCTTATTTGTTACTATTAATCTATAGTTTCAATAATAAAAATTCCTGATAGAATGTGTATAGAAAAGAATCGTCTTAAGATAAAACAAGGTAGGATAATGTAGCTTTTGGTGATTGGAGACCCGCCCAATGGTGAGGATCGAAAAATTTAAAATAATTATAACTCGCGATCTAATTTACGAACCGCGGCCAAATTTTGTTTGGTAATTTATTATGAGACAGTGTTAATTTTTGGTGACAGGAGACCCCCACGGTGAGGATCGAAAAAGTTAAAATGCTTATAACTCGCGGTCTAATTTTCGTAGCGCAGCCAAATTTTGTTTGGTAATTTATTATGAGACAGTGTTAATATTTGGTGACAGGAGACCCCCCCCCCTCATGGAAAGGGTCGAAAATTTTAAAATGCTTATAACTCGCGATCTAATTTTCGTAGTGAGGCCAAATTTTGTTTGGTAATATATTGTGAGACAGTGTTAATTTTTGGTGACAGGAGATCCCCCTCCCCCTCATGGAAAGGGTCGAAAAATTTAAAATGCTTATAAATCGCGATCTAATTTTCGTAGCGCGGCCAAATTTTGTTTGGTAATTTATTATGAGACAGTGCTAATGTTTGGTGACAGGAGATCTCTCATGGTGACGGTCGAAAAATTTAAAGTGCTTATAACTCGCGATCTAATTTTCGTAGCGCGGCCAAATTTTGTTTGGTAATTTATTATGAGACAGTGTTACTTTTGGTGACAGGTGACCCCCACGTTGAGGGTCGAAAAATATAAAATATACTTATAACTCGCGATCTAATTTTTGCATCGCGGCCAAATTTTGTTTGGTAATTTATTATGAGAGAGTGTTAATTTTTGGGGACAGGAGACCCTGCACGGTGAGGGTCGAAAAATTTAAAATGCTTATAACTCGCGATCTAATTTTCGTAGTGCGGCCAAATTTTGTTTGGTAATTTATTATGAGACAGTGCTACTTTTGGTGACAGGAGACCCCCCCCCCCCCCAAGGTGAGGGTCAAAAAATTTAAAATACTTATAACTCGCGATCTAATTTTCGTAGCGCGTCCAAATTTTGTTTGGTAATTTATTATGAGAGAGTGTTACTTTTGGTGACAGGTGACCCCCCCCCCCCACGTTGAGGGTAGAAAAATTTAAAATAATTATAACTCGCGATCTAATTTTCGTAGCGCGGCCATATTTTGTTTAGTAATTTATTATCAGACAGTGTTAATTTTTGGTGACAGGAGACCCCGCCACCACATGGTGAGGGTCAAAAAATTTAAAATGCTTATAACTGGCGATCTAATTTTTGCATCGCGGCCAAATTTTGTTTGGTAATTTATTATGAGAGAGTGTTAATTTTTGGGGACAGGAGACCCTCCACGGTGAGGGTCGAAAAATTTAAAATGCTTATAACTCGAGATCTAATTTTCGTATCGCGGCCAAATTTTGTTTGGTAATTTCTTATGAGACAGTGTTACTTTTGGTGACAGGAGACCCCCCCCTCTCCCATGGTGAGGGTAAAAAAATTTAAAATGCTTATAACTGGCGATCTAATTTTTGCATCGCGGCCAAATTTTGTTTGGTAATTTATTATGAGAGAGTGTTAATTTTTGGGGACAGGAGACCCTCCACGGTGAGGGTCGAAAAATTTAAAATACTTATAACTCGCGATCTAATTTTCGTAGCACGGCCAAATTTTGTTTGGTAATTTATTATGAGAGAGTGTTACTTTTGGTGACAGGTGACCCCCCCACGTTGAGGGTAGGAAAATTTACAATAATTATAACTCGCGATCTAATTTTCGTAGCGCGGCCAAATTTTGTTTGGTAATTTATTATGAGACAGTGTTAATTTTTGGTGACAGGAGACCCCCCCCCACCACATGGTGAGGGTCAAAAAATTTAAAATGCTTATAACTCGCGATCTAATTTTCGTAGCGCGGCCAAATTTTGTTTGGTAATTTATTATGAGACAGTGTTAATTTTTGGTGACAGGAGACCCCCACGGTGAGGGTCGAAAAAGTTAAAATGCTTATAACTCGCGGTCTAATTTTCGTAGCGCAGCCAAATTTTGTTTGGTACTTTATTATGATACAGTGTTACTTTTGGTGACAGGTGACCCCCACGTTGAGGGTCGAAAAATTTAAAATGCTTATAACTCGCGATCTAATTTTCGTAGCACGGCCAAATTTTGTTTGGTAATTTATTATGAGAGAGTGTTACTTTTGGTGACAGGTGACCCCCCCCCCACGTTGAGGGTAGGAAAATTTAAAATAATTATAACTCGCGATCTAATTTTCGTAGCGCGGCCAAATTTTGTTTGGTAATTTATTATGAGACAGTGTTAATTTTTGGTGACAGGAGACCCCCCCACCACATGGTGAGGGTCAAAAAATTTAAAATGCTTATAACTCGCGATCTAATTTTCGTAGCGCGGCCAAATTTTGTTTGGTAATTTATTATGAGACAGTGTTAATTTTTGGTGACAGGAGACCCCCACGGTGAGGGTCGAAAAAGTTAAAATGCTTATAACTCGCAGTCTAATTTTCGTAGCGCAGCCAAATTTTGTTTGGTACTTTATTATGATACAGTGTTACTTTTGGTGACAGGTGATCCCCACGTTGAGGGTCGAAAAATTTAAAATGCTTATAACTGGCGATCTAATTTTCGTAGCGCGGCCAAATTTTGTTTGGTGATTTATTATGAAACAGTGTTAAATTTTGGTGACAGGAGACCCCTCCCCCACGGTGAGGGTCGAAAATGTTAAAATGCTTATAACTCGCGATCTAATTTTCGTAGCGCGGCCAAATTTTGTTTGGTAATTTATTATGAGACAGTGTTAATTTTTGGTGACAGGAGACCCCCACGTTGAGGGTCGAAAAATTTAAAATGTTTATAACTCGCGATCAATTTTCGTAGCGCGGCCAAATTTTTTTGGTAATTTATTATGAGACAGTGTTAATTTTTGGTGACAGGAGATCCCCATGGTGAGGGTAGAAAAATTTAAAATGCTTATAACTCGCGATCTAATTTTTATTGGGTTCTTTTCTGCTACAGATTATAATTTAATCAATCAAAAATTCCATTCAGTAAAATTGTCTTTTCATATATGTATTACTATATAAATCATCATTTCTACACCTCACTTATCAATTGGTTCAAGTATTTCACCTGTTTTATCAATGAACCGAATGAGATCAAGACTAGATTACCTTCTATACGAATCTTGTTGTAATTTAAAATAACCAAAATAAGAGGAGATTACATAAAGGCAATTACTATGAGATTACTCAAGTTAAGTTAAGAAATTACAGAAATAAAATAGATTACCAAGAGAAATCAAAATGATTTAAAAAAAATAATTATACATTCATTAAGTTTCTATAAATATTAATGATTAAAGGTAAATAATAAATAAAATACAACAAAATTCTCAATCTGTCTAGATCTCAGACGCAGCATATAATGATCTGTAGCAGTGAACCCAATTTTTACCAATGTTGTCTTATGGGATGTCAAATTCATATAGATAACTTAAAAGCTCAAGATCTTTATTAAAATTTCGAAAGAGAGAAGAAGAACACTGGAATCTCCCTTCTATTTATGGGGAGCAAAGAAAGAAAAAATTTTTTTGTAAGCATTAACACTTCAATAATATAAAAACAAGCATCCCATAATACAACAATGATATTGTGGCCAAGAAGGGTAAAGTGGAAATACATCTATCTTAATTTCTCCATTTTTTTTATTCTTAGGAATAAATTAAATTGTTTTAAATCATGTAAACTCCTTAAAAATCTTGCTTTAAGAATTTCTATTACTTAGTTAAATATCTTTGCTCAACTTTAAAATAAAGGTATGTATATTAATCAATGCACAGATAAGTCCCAATCTGATAAATTACTTTAAATTCTGAATAAAGAGATAAGTTTTGAAGTTATTTTATTTCTAAACATTCAGAGGGACTCCTTTAATTTCAAGTTATTACATATTTTAGAATAGTCATATTGACACTTATGAAATAGAAATTCAATCAATCTAATATCAAGGTAGGATAAAAACCTAAGGAACTATACTTGAGTATTTCCTTGTTTTTTTTTTTTTTCCTTTTTTTTTTTACTAATTTACACTTTTAACTTAAAATTGAATGCTTACTTTGCATTAAAATAGAGTTACATTTTTTTTCTTGTAATTAAAATAAAGGATATACTAAAGCAAAATAACAATCTCAATTTTCTATTAACAAATACATTTTTTTTTATTTAATTCAACATAAAAGCATCAGAAAACATTAACATGAATTTGTTGAAAACATTCGAAAATATTAATCCACAACAAATATACTTTATAAGAGTAAAAGTAATTTCAATTACAAGTATAATAGGAATTTCTTACCTTCAGCTTACAAGAATATCTGTTTTTACCTTTCGTAACACTCTCACTATTAAAATTAACTGGAAGCCAAGTCTCCTTTGCATTGGGATACATATCAGCAGTTCACGATGGAAAAGTTATAATGATGCATTGGGATAAACATCAGCGATTCACGGTGAAACATTTATATAATTTAGACTTGGGGTCCTCCTCGGAAAGGGTCTTGACGCCAATTCCTTTCTTATTTGTAAAGGTAAGTAGAGCTACTAAAGTTCCTTGAAAATCCCAAAAAATCCATTTAGCAGCCCTCAGTAATTCAAGACGTTAGTATTTCAGTAAACTGGATTTGAGGATTCTCGCACTTGGATTCCGACACCTTACACGGAAGTGCAGGTTGATTTACCAAAAATTTCTTGGAGAAACATCGAAGAAGGCTGACAGCCATACGCAACAAACATCAATATTATGTTACGCCCGAAATAAGTCTCTATCAAACGGGTTCCCAAACATCCATCAGAACTGCGGGGGTAGAAGAAATCAATAGGAAATCGAGCATTATTGTCCGCACCATGTGGGACGCTACAATTCTTACTCGCGGGACTTCGACTTTTTCTTTAATAATAATGGTTTGAGCAGACCATTTCTTACGACGACCTCTCTTAGCATCTTGTTGCAGACTCTGTTGAATCTTGTTGAATTATCCAGGCCTCCCCTCTCCCAGATAAAAAGGGGAGGGGGGGACAGAATTATATCTTACACTCTACCAGATGCTTTCAGCTCGACTGCTATCACAAGGACTGACTTTTTTAAAACCAATTGCGCGCAAGCCTCTAACATACGGGGGTATTTTTTTCTGAGAACACGGACGCTTCCCCCTTTGTCCCAGCCAAAAGGGTGACTTCTCGTTGGTCAGCGCGTAAGTTTCATTGACAGTGCCCAAATAAGGAAATGTTTCCATCTCTCAATCACGTGACTTACACGAGGTCCTGCCCTTTTTTAAGTAGGTGTTTCTCCCAATTCCCGCTCCCATGAAATCTACAGCTGGGATTCCAAGTATTGCATATAATGAAAGTAACAGTCTTGGGGATATTTTTATGGGCGAAAATGTATCTTGCTCTCTCTAAAATGACACTATACAATTTTTTATGGGTCATAAAAAAGGGTGTACTTTTAGCAAGTACCTAGGGCTTAAAAACTCCGTGTGTGGCCAATTATATAAGGTACGCTATTTATTGTCCGAAACTTCATAGCATGGTAACCTCACCCATCTTTAATCTTAACAAAAGGGCTTTTAGCAATTATCGCAGTTCTCTGCCAGAGCAGGGATTTTATGCGACTTTAAGGGGAGGGGGTGTGTTTTTCTTTCTGACACACAAACACTTGTGAAAGCGTGAGAAAGGGAAATGAAAATAAAAAATATATTAAGGGCCTGTGCGTTCAAAAAAAGAAGAAGGGTTTTGAATTTTGAATAATTAAAATTTTAAAGAAAGGCAGTAGTCAATAAAAAACTGCAACATTTTCGTAGTGCGGCCAAATTTTGTTTGGTAATTTATTATGAGACAGTCTTAATTTTTGGTGACAGGAGACCCCCACGGTGAGGTTCGGAAAATTTAAAATGCTTATAACTCGCGATCTAATTTTCGTAGTGCGGCCAAATTTTGTTTGGTAATTTATTAAGGTATTGCAGAGCTTTCATCGAGGGCTTTGAGCGCGGCGAAAGAATCTAGAGATTCCGTAACGAGTAAAAAACCTAACACTCCGGCTAACGTCGCTTCAGTTTGGCAGACATCGGCACGGTATCCTTCGGTAGACTTCGGCAGACATTGACGCGGTATTTTTCAGATATTTGGAGAATATCAATTCTCAAACTTATGTTTTTTATTTCAGCTACCATAAACGTATAGTTTCAATGATAAAAATTCCTGATTAACCTACATATATTGTAAGATGATAAAAATATTTTAAACGATATTAACTTCTCATTTATTCAATAAAAGAAAAAAATTTTACCGGTCATCACGCTCAAAAAGTGCAACTTGAATTAATATCAAAGACAAAAAAAAAAAAAAAAAAAAAAAAAAAAAAAAAAAAAAAAAACTGCATAAATAAAAAATAAATAAATAATTATAATTGCATAAGTTTATAAAAAATGCTATGCAATAGCTTTACCGCGGCAGTCCCCGTGTGCCACATGTATTTTTTTTATTTTATTTCCTATGTACCAATCCCTAATTTCACCACTCTGCGGTTTTGCATTGTTCTTCCCTTTTCGGACGCTAAAAGAACTGTAGATGTTTTTGAACTTTGATATCTATTGACTCTTTCCATTTTATCACGCAGTTTCAATTGTAAAATGTAGACGGAGAGATGTCTTTTTCTCTCTCCAGTTTTAAACTATAATAATCAAGATATTTTATAATGTTTTCTATTCTATTAAAATATTAAATCTAAAGAAAAATTATCTATCTTCGTTATGAGTGCTGAAATAATCCACAATACATTATTAACAGTATATTTTAGTATTCTTATAGCAGCAAGTCCATCGCTGTTGCAATGAAATGGATTTATCTTCATTCGTGCCTTGTGTGATCTGTGGGGACCATAAATGAGGTAAACGAATTTTTCCTCATCTCTTTATTTCAAGTTTATGCAGTCTTAAAGAAATACTAACGAGACAGCGGCTCCTCCAATCTAGTATACAAAATATATTGTATAACATATATATTTACTACATGAGTAAAAATAAAGTCTGGAATTTTGAGCAGCTGCCAATAGATAGAAATGCCATCGCTTGCAAGTGGGTACTGCAGAAAAGAGAGAAGGTTAGTACAAAATAATGTTTGTAGCTCGTGAGTTCATGCAGAAAGGAGTGGACTATACTGACAAGGGGACCACCAGACATGGTGCTCACAGATTTTGTTGATTTCAAAATGTGTTGTAGGTGTCTTACCACTAATTATTCTGGTGAAAGGGTTCCTTCAAATGGACCTTGGTTTTTGAGAAATTAGAGGTCAAAGTTCAGCGTATATTTCAAATACTTATTAGTACCATCACTCTATGTCAATTCGTGGCGTCGTGCCAAAGCACGTGTCTGTTAATCGAAAGGTTGCGAGTTCGAATCCGTTCTCGGCTTATGTTTCTTTTTTTTTTTTTTACATGTTACAAATTTTAAGCAGAATTGGGTTGGTTGATGGTTGATTTTTGACGTCCGATTATCTGCGCTAGGGATATAGGACCAGGGGGGAGTGCCCTTCGTGGGGGTCTTTCTAAGGGAACCTAACCCGTATTTACGCAAGGTTCGAAGGAAACCACGAAAACTCCGAACGGTTAGGCCGACAGCCGCGATTGGGTTCGAACCCAGCACCTGCCGTCTACCAGTTAAAAGGTCCGAACCTCTCGGCCACAGGTGGGGCAAGCAGAATTGGGAATTCTACAGCTTTGAACGTTTTGATATTTTCTGAAGAGGACAGTTTACTTTTTCAATATTTTATTATTAGTATTATTTCAAAAAATATGGCTCAATTGGTGAACTGACTGCAGTTCAGGGTTTAACTAAAAGTACATTTTGCAACAAATAAATAAATAAAAATGCGTATTTAATTAAAATTTTGAAAAAGTATAAGAAAATTTTAATATTTTAAAATCTCCACAATTTTAAATAATAATATTTTTAGATTAATCAATCACCTTTTTTTTTTTCTTTCAAATGTGTATTACACAATACTGTGCATGGATTTTTAGATAATGTAATGCTACATTTAATATATATTTGATATAAGTTGTGCAAAGTGGTGAAATCTAACACATCTTCATATATACTTTTATTAATAACAATTATAATAATAATAACGTTAAATCTAATTTCATGCGCATATTCAACACATATATAACAATCAAATTGTACAAAACATTTTAAATATCTGTATCAAATACAAAAAAAGCCTTAACATTTTTAAAACATGAAAGCGAAGTAAATATAAACATAGCGGAAAAAAAAGTTTAAAGTTATCATTAGTGTGGGAATTGCGTTCGGTGTATTAACAAAATTTACAACATGTCAAGATATGATTGTCGTATGGATGAAAAAGAGGTTTTAAAATATTCACAATTAAACAGGCTTTCATTTAATGTTTCAAAACAAAAATGGATTTTTTGATCAATTTGGGGGTAAACTGCCCATTTTAGAAATTAAGTTTACGTTTATGAACTTTTAGAGAAAATTCGTATTTTTTACCGAAATTTTCAATCTAAACGCAAATTCGATTTAATTTATGTGAAACTTCATTTTTTAAAACTTCCATAATTATATTCCTTGAATACTTAATTCGTTATAAATATGTTTAAAAATACATTAAAAGATTTAAAAAAATGTTTAATCATCTTTTGTATAAGTGCAATTATATGATCAATAAAAATAAATGTAATCTTTCATTTCTTATTTGTGCAAACGATAAATTTTGTTGAGATTGAACTTGTGAGGTAAATGTGTTTTCCAGAAAATTGGAAAATTGAAAATTTGAGTAGCTGGTAACAATTTGCATTTTAGCATTACTGTATTAATATTTTATTACTCTATCGAATATATGCATTACTTGAATTATCTAATCCTATAAACATTTAAGAAATTTCACGTGAAAATTTTTTTGTATTATTTATACAAAAAAGGATAAATTTGCACTTAAAGTACTATAAAATAAAATAAAAAAGCGATAGAAAAAAGAAAAATCATTATTTCAGAATTGTGCATAAAGTAAAAAATATAGATAATATTTAAAAAAAAAAAGTTCTAGGCTTAAATTAGTTTTGCTGTGTTATCAAAAGAAATATTAGTTTAAAAATTGCAGAAAAAAATAAATTTTCATGAAAAAATCCAAAAATATAAATGCAATTTATTAAGAAAATATAAAAGTTGTAGCAATTTCTCTAGTAATAAAAATACTTAAAATTTGTAAAGTGTAAAAATATAAATATAAGTAAAAAAGAAAATGGAAGCCGAGGATGGATTCGAACTCACAACCTTTCGATTCACAAACACGTGCTTTGGCACGAAGCCACGCGTTGACATTCAGATGTTGTACAATTAGGTATTTGAAATATACGCTGAACTTTGACCCCCCAATTTCTCAAAAACCAAGGTCCATTTGAAGGAACCCTTTCACCAGAATAATTAGCGGTATGACCCCTACAACATACTTTGAAATCATCAAAATCTGTGAGCACCATGCCTGGTGGTCCCCTTGTGAGACATTTTCACTTACATTGGCCATGTAGACAGCATGCCAGCGTTAGATGGCAGCATTAAAGCGCGATCACACACACTGTGTAAATGAAACATTAAGCTCAACATGCAGCATTGGCTGCAGCTGCTTCGCGAAAAACGCCGTGCGATTGATTGAGATTTCAAATGCGAAACATTAGCTGAAACTTTTTCCATTCCAAGTGGAAAATGTTGCATGCAGCGCGTAATCTGACCAATAGCGTACAAGCAGATTGTCTGCGTCACTCCTTTGAATGGCCGTCTAAATCAAGATGGCGGCTGCCAGTGTATATGGACGCTCGTTTGTATAGAAAACAAATAAAGTATTTAAGATCTAAACGCAAGAAACGGTTTTTTATGCGTCAAAAAAACTTCACATTAAAAAAATATTTAATTGAATTCATTGCGGGACAATGATATAAGGATCCTTCGGCACTTAAAAATAGCACAATCCAAATACCGTCGCCATGAATTTTCGATGATTACAAGCTGCGAATGTTCTAAGTAGTAAGTAAATATTTATAAAATTTAGAAGTATTTTTAACTATTATTCTTACATTTTGTTTAACAATAAGTTTAATTGCAATGTTAAGAAGTTTTGAATATATTTTTACTGTTTATGAAATTTGATTGTGTTTTGTCCATACTTGTCGCCAAATTCGCCAATGTTTAGTAAACAAAGTATTTTCTTTCATCTTGAACGAATATATAATTACACAAAAATATTAGTTGAATGCTTCTGTCAGCTTTATAAATCAAACAATACATCCGATTATTCATTTTTTTGGTGTACCCTATTTTTAAAAACATTGTACTAATTATCGTTTTACCTTTTATGCATGTCATATGTCGCGTTAAATTATATTGGTTGACTAATCGTATTACCAACAAATTAATTAACTGGAAAACATTTATCAGCTATACTGGGTGATTCTCTCCAAATAGGCCAAAATAAGAGTTATGAGGGAGTGATTGTGAGGGAGTGAGGAATTTTAACAAAATACCTGTTTACTTCTTTAACCATTATCTGAATTGAGATTAGGATTAGTGGGTCTTAACTATATCAAAATACTTATCAATCAGTAATAATTAAAATTGTTTAACATTTACCTGCATTCAGTAAAGGCTGATGAGGGAGTGGTATGGCGCTAAGCCTTCCCCATCACTCCCTCATCAGCCTCTACTGAATGCAGGTAAATATTAAACAATTTTAATTATTATTGATTTGTAAGTTTTTAGATATAGTTAATGCCCACTAAGTCTAATTTCAATTCAGAAAATGGTTAAAAAAGTAAATGGACATTTTGTTAAAATTCCTCACTCCCTCATGACTATTTTCTTGGCCTATTTGGAGAGAATCACCCATACTGCTTAAATCTCTTGCTAAACAATGTTTTGAAGTTTTATTTGATGAATTACTTGTGTAAACATTGACTTTATTTCTTTATTATGAATATCGATAAAGTTATTTTCATATGGATTATTGTAAAGCATTAAAAATGAAAATTAATGAAAAAGGCGTCTACATAATATGGCGATAATATTTAATTTTTTTTAATTTAATTATAATTATTTGGAGATTTTTTTTTTTTTTTTTTTTTTTTTTTTTGATGGGAACAAAGTGAATTGTATTATTTTCATTATCTAATTCTGAGGTATTTACACGGTTTGTGTTAGTAACATGAAGATGCCGTGGGATATCCCTTATCATTCCTTGTTTCCTGTTTTAAGTCCTTTTTCAAAAATAATGGAATTATATCTGGTGTCTTTTGCTAATTATATAATAATATTTTTAAATGATAAGGATTATGTTTAGAAGATTTTTGTCAGTGATGGAATGCAAATAACACATTTATTATTTTTAGAAATATGAAAACCAACAAAACACCATCAAAACACATAAAAAGTAAAAATACAAAAACCTCTTAACATTGCATTTAATCTTATTGTTAAATAAAATGCAAGATTATAAAACTTTTAAATTTTATAAAAAAATATTTACTTACACAATTGATTTTAAACATCTATAAACACTAATATAATATAAACTAATGTTTCAAATATATATATTATTTGAAACTATTTCAACATTTATAAATTATTTATTAATTTATATTATTAACAGTGCATAACATTTTATCTGATAACCTTCAAGCTATTACTAGTTTGGTAAAAAACAATTTTCCTTATTTGATGGCAGAAACTTAGTAGTTAAAAGGCGAAAAATATCTTTCCTAAATCATGGAGCAAACTACTTTCAAGAAAAAGGTTATGCTGTCATAATATGATGTACTTCAACACATGAAAATTAATTAAATTTGTAATTAAAAATCTCAGTAAAAAAGCAAGATGCTTGGCAGAAAGAAGGGAAAAAAATATAAATATATTTTATTAAGATATATGTATTTATATTTTAATAATATATATATATATATATATATTATTAAGAATTCCTCCTAAAGGTGGAATTCCACTTTTCCTAAAGAAATTTTGGGCTTTCTCTAGATTGATGCAAAAATGCAAAGAAAAACTTTGGAAGGATAATAAGGGAGGGGGGGGGGGGAATGCCTGGAAATTTTAGTAATTTGACATTTTGTCTATTTAAATGCTTGGAGTTTGTTCTTGAGTTATTGTGCAAAAGAGATATAACATGAAAGGTGAGCTTATGTCATATAAGCATCTGAAAGTCGTGTAAAAAAATCATTCAGGAAAGATGCTTAGAGTAACTACTCTAAATACCTTTCATGGATTTTTTTTTATCATAACAATTTAAAGTGAAAGGAAATTTTTCTTGGAATAGAATATTTTGTGCTAATTATAAACACTTCTGGATAATTTCTGTGATATCTTTTTTTGAGATGTATTTCTGAAACAAACATCAATTTAGTGAAGAGAATTTTTTTAAAGAAAGGGGGGAGAGAGACTTAAAAGCTAAACCATTAAAGACTGTACTTCACATAAGTTGATCAGATTTATTTGGATTTATCCCTTTAGCATTGTTAATACTTCATATATATATATAAAACATGCGCAATTATATTTAATTTTATTGCATAGGTAGCTATTAAAATGATACTTAAATTTAAAAAGTCTCACACACTGTATTGATGGAAAAAAATTTCCACCCTTTTTTCTCATTTCCCACTTTCATGCCTGATATATATATAACAAGAGTCTGTCCAGATTTTTTTTCCCGGGGTCCTGTTTTTGTGAAATTGTGAAGTTTTCTTATATTTGTGAAAATTAAGTCATAATTTTGTGAATTTTAAATTATCAAAATCTTCAGGTTCTATCCTTCATGTATGAAAAAGCTAAGTAATATGATCTTTGATGAGTTCAACTGTTTATTTACAGGCCAGTTTTTATTTTTAAATGATTAAATTTGTGAAAAGTTCGGTTTGAAGGTGAAAAAATTCTGTAAAAGCTCTATTTAATAAAGAAATAATTTTGTGAAATGTCCTATTTCAAGATAAAATATTTTGTGAAGGGTCCTGTTTGGTGATTAAAAAAAAATTATGAAGGGTGCAGTTTGAGGATAAATTATTTTGAGTCCTTTAAAGGACCTAAAATTTTCCTAAACTTATTCCTGTATAAATATATAGTGTATTAAAATATATAACAATGTAAAAAGCATGAAATTTCTTTAAATTTAATAAAATCCATCCAAAATTTATTACATTTAAAGAAAAACATTGAAAAATTATATATTGACTTAAAAATCAACATATACACTCGCATTTTTTAAAAGTAAATTTAAGTACATATTTTATCCTTAAAAAACAATTTTAACCATTTATACCATTTATTTTTCTTTTCCTGAACGAATTTTTACGAACTTTTGGAGTTAAAATAAGAATAGAACGCCAAAATATGGGGGAAGGGGGTGCTAAAACTTATTGAGTATTTGCAGTGTTAAAAAAAAAAAAAAAAAAAAAAAAAAAAATCTAAGTATAATTAAAGGGCTACTTAATCACACGAAAAGACTCAATTTCTAGTGCTAATTCCATGGGAGAAATTTACAAAAATATCTGTAATTATATCTTTAAAGTATCCATATAATTTATGAAAATAATAAGGTTGCATTTAAATTTTTTTATTGTGTAGCTGAGTTCAATTTGTACAAAAGGCCGCTTTTTCAATTTTGATTGCAGATATATAAATATATATTATATAATATATATTTTATGAGAATATTTTCATTTTCGAAACCGGTTCCGAAAATGTAAGTTCTCCCATTGAAAATATTTGTAAACAAAATTAAAAAACGATCCTTGTACACATCGTTTTGAGCTATTCAATGCAAAATAATAATAATAAATAAAATAAAAATAGATTTTGAAATGCAACAAGATATCTTTATAAATTTCTTCCATAAGATTAGCATTAGCGAATGAGTCTTTTTGCTTGAATGAAGTAGTCTCTTAATGATTTAATGTAACGATATCTCAATTTCCAGTTTTTTCGAACAAATTTTGTGACATCCTAGTTCCCCCTTCGTTCCCCTTAAAAAAAAAAAAAAAAAAAAAAAAAAAAAAAATTTAATTATTGCCACTATTAGAGGAACTCAACTTTTTATTTTACTCATAACTTTAGATCCAGTAACCCTTTCGCGGCTGACCCCACCTCTTTTGCATCAGAAAAAGTTGTGTGTTGTGCTTAAAGCTTCACCTATTTCCCAATGTGATCGCCAGGGGCGTATTTAAGTAGAATTCATTAGGGGGGCGTAAATGACGATTTTGCCGACTAACTTAAAATATAATTGTATATATCTTTAAAAGTATGTTTCTGTATTTGTATACATGCATCTACCAGGTGTCCTAAAATTGACTGACTGATTTTAAAGCTGAGTAACTTGCAAATTGTGGTAGCTGTAAAATTAAATTCCTACAAGAGTGTTATGTAAGAATGTAAGATGGTAGGAGTTTTTACCACGATTCTCGATTTTAATTTAAAATAGGGGGGATAGATGGTATTATTAGCAATAGGCGCTAAATCTTAGCTCTTTTGGCCTGTCTTATCCATACTGATGTGAAAGAAGGAGATTAAATATATGTAATGGACTCCTAATAACAAAATTACATTGGCAACTGAAAGTCACTCCATATATATTTAATCTCCTTCTATCGCAACAAGACTGAGAATGAAGAGAAACAAAATATCAGCCCCCAATTTAGCACCCATTGCTAGAAATATCATGTATTTATCCTATTTTAAACTAAAGTCGGGAACCGCTGTAAAAAAAACACTCCTCACACCTTATCTAACCCTTCTGCATATATTTTTTAAGTAGCTGCGACCATTTATAAGTTATTGAATTTTTAAATCAGTTAATTCATTTTAAGACACGTGTGTTCTATATAAAATTCAACATTAATAATACATCGAAATTAAATTTTTCACCTTAGAACATCGAATATTTTACACTTATTGAGGACACTATAAGATAGATTTAAAGATGGTCATACTATACTACCCCCTTACGTTACATTGCTATAAATATTTCAGTTAAGTATCTTGATATTAATGAAAATTTGTTTATTTTTTACTGAGAATACAGACGGAAATTCGAAATCCAATTAATTAAACAAGTTGAAATTTTTAGTAAGATGTTACTTGGAATTTATTTACAGTCAACTTATTTATATTTATATTAAAAAGGATTAAATCAAAATTTATTTTATTACTCTTATGGGCCGGGCTGGGATAGGGACTTACTTTTTTCCTGAAGGTTCGGATCGGGCCGGGCCTAATTAATTTTTTTCGTACCGAGTCGGGACTGATTTCATTCTTCTTGTCTTCACGGGCCAAAATATTTAGTCCCAATTTTGAGCTAGTCTATATGAAAACCATTGTCTCGGGTCTATTGAAATGTCAGTAAAATTTGGCCTAACCCAAAAATTTTTGCGAAAAAAAAAGCATATAGTTTAAAATCGCCTTTATTCTTCAATTAAATATAAAAATTTATTCTTTTTTAAAGAATCGTAGATTTTTAAGTTCATTAAAAAGTAGTAAAATGTATAAAAAAGTACTCGCCTATGACGGAATATTGTTTTAAATTGAAAATTGCTTTTCATCCATACAAAATGAATGCAATAATATGTAAGAGAGAAAATATAATACATTTTTATACCTGTTAAGAAGGAAACATGTCTATAACGTTTTTTTTCTTTCCTATGCAATTCCGTTTTAGAAGATTTTACTGTATACCATATTTTAGATAATATCTCAACATGGAATACGAATTAATAGTATTAAGGATAACTGAAACATTTACATACAATGAACAGAGGACCATTAAAAACATAAACCACGGCACTTCTATATAAATGAAGATTATAAACGTTAGAAAAATTCTAAGGTAATTTTTTTTATCAGAACTTCTCCATACAATTAAAAAACAGTATTTTGTAGAAATTCAATCTGACCGAGTTGTAGTTTTGTCTTTTTTTGCGGGCCGGTTTCGGGCGAAATTTCAACCTCTATAACGGGCCGGGCCAATATTTTTTTCGAACGGGTCGAGCCTGAAAATTTCGGCCCGTGCAGATCTCCAGTCTCTAAAAGGAATTAAAAAAAAAACACTTCATTTATCAGACGGGTCAATTTTTCAATAATCGGCTTTAGTCGTAAACAATCGACTAAATGATTCAATTATCCAACCCATTTCATTGAACTTCACCTATGTCACGTCAGCTGCGGATTTCTAGAAGAAAAACACCACCAGATTGAGAATCAGCTGCACAGATCATCACCTCATCAAGTTGATGGCTAAAATTTCAAGATTCGCAGTTAAAATGCAACTGGTCTGCCAAATTCATACTTAGTGCCACCTGCAGACCTGATTTTTGTGGATGATCGATAGGTTTATCGTCGTATTTTTCTGTATAAGAGCCAGAATTTCACTACGGGCCCGAATTTTCAGGCTCAAGTCCGGCTCGAACGATAGTTATCTTGGACCGGCCTATCCGATGTAAAAAAAATTAAAGTTCCTTTCCTTTATAATTTACGTTTATATTTATAGTACACGGCCTCGCCCTGCCCGATCTGGCCCAATTCAATTTATATATTTTAAAAAATTCAGAATTTTGTCTTAACTACAATTAAGATTCCTTTAAGAATGTTGCATACATGTTTATATAATAAATTTACGGTACATCTTAAAATTATGACGCGTTCGCACGACATAAAATACATTAGTGACTACTTTTCCTAGACGTTTCAACATTCAAATAAGGATTTATAATAATAATAATAATAATAATAATAATAATAATAATGTAGTTTAGAATACTTTTGAAACAGTCTAATAAAAAGTAGATTTGTGAAAATATTTCTCCGACATTTATTAAAATGTTTCCCAAAACAAAAGAGCTATTTTTTGAAACACTTCTGAATTCATTTCTTTTCGAAAATGCATAAGATTGTCAGGTGTTCTCATTTAGAAACTAATCGAATGACGTTATTCATTTTTTGGTAAAGGCCATGCATCTTAGATAAAATAGTGTTAAAGAAAGCGTTTTGAAACGAATTTCCAGTTGCGACACCACGAAAAATGAGAAAAACCTGAAGCCGTAACGAGAATTTCTTATATGTCAGCAAGTAATTTATATAAAAAAAAGGGGGGGGGGGACGGTATTGGGTTTCAAAACGCTTCAACAGTCAGGCTTGTCAGTTTTAAGCCTTTGCAGTTAAATTTTAGTTTAAAATTGCGTTGTTTAGCAATGTATTTGACCACCTTATGATATATTTCCAAAGATTACTTTAACAGAACATTATCGTTTTTAATATTTTTACAAAACATATTGCATGTAGTCATCACGAGAACAATTCAGTGCAGTTCCAGCCCGTTTCGACTTTATTGAGAAAAAAGCAAGCCTGATTTCAGCACTGTACGAGTGTGCAGGAAAAAAAAAAAAAAAAAAACTTAGCTTAGCTTAGACACAATGCCGATTGCCGACCTCTAAGATAGACATTCTACATTTCTGTATTGATTTGTCAAACTAGCATTGGTTCATGACGAGCATTTACACTTATTCTCGCGAAAATCATATTCATTGAAACTTGCCAATATTTTCCTCATTTTTGCTATATCGGATCAACAGGCTCACTAATTTTTTTTTTTTTTTATCGGCCTGGCTGGTCTGTTTAATATTTTTGTTGCCAGAGCCCGTATATTTCGTTTATCAGCCCGTTGAGAAAAATGTCTTAATTCTGCCGACCCGGCCCGTTTGAAAATTGTCTTTATTTCACCGGGCCGGGTACGGTCCTCGGATCAAGCCCGGGTCCGTGAAAGTCTCTATCCTTTACACTAAGATATGAAAAACATTTACAACTGGGAGCAGGGAAACACAGTGATAAACCTACCAATTAACCGCTAAAATAGAGTTTTTGCAAGTAGTTTCCACCAAGTTATGACTTTGGCAGATCAGTTGCATTTTAATATGATAATCCAGTTATGTCCAATCCTAGGATTTTCGCCACAAATTCAATAAGGTGATTGTCTGTGTAGTAGCTTTCTTGTCCAGTAGAAATGAAGAACATTTTAACTCGACTTTCCGTTTGTCTAATAAACAGTCTTTTTCGGACGGTACATAATCGCCGAATCGTGATTGTTGCCACTCGTGGGTTAAGTCCATGCACACGAGTAATATGAATATCTTCACCGAAGTCGTCATCATATTTAATTATGGTTGATCTACTAGAACTCTACTATCTACTGCGGATTCTCAAAAAGAGTAGTCTTTCCCGAATTTTTTCTTAATTTATTATCAGCAGTCACGCGAAGTCGAAAAATAATGAGGCAAACTTCGGAATTTTGGAACAAATTCTTTAGAAAAATGCTAAGAATTTGTGTTTTTAGTGTATCCTTTTAATAAAAACATGTAAAGTTAGAAAAAAAATCGGGTGTTTTACAGCTGTACCGATTGATACTGACTACCTAGAATTTGCCGACTGTCGTCGAAGTTGCCGACATTGGGAGGGCGAGACGCCCCCCTACGCCCCCCCCCCCCCAGTAGCTACGGCCCTAGTGATCGCGCCTTTAGACAAGCATGCCTGCATTACGTTTAGTGTTAATTACTAAGTTAAATGAAAAGTTCAGTGTTTTTGTTTTGGATGTTAAAACTGCTTTTCTAAATGGATAATTAAATGAGAATATCTACACGGATCAGCCTAAATGTAAAAATAACGCCTCCATAGACTTAACATTATCACCCGGGTCTTTTTGAGTGACTAGTGTAGGCTTTTAAGACGCCACTCGAGTCACTGAAAAAGACCCGGATAACAATGTTATGTCAATGGGGACGTAATTTTCAAATTTTACTATTTTTACATGATTTTTTTTTTTTTTTTTTTTTTTTTTTTGGATGGCTGAAGACAATTTGCAACCGGGTAAGTTTTTAACCGACTTCAAAAAGGAGAGGAGGTTATCAATTCGACGCGTATGTATTTTTTTTTTATGTATGTTCACCGATTACTCCGAAACTATGCAGCCGATTAATTTGGTTTTGGTGTTAAATTAAAGAGCTTACTCTCGGATTGGTACCACATCCATTTCATACAAATTGGTTCAGTAGTTTTTTAGTAATTAAGCAAAAACTATTAAAATTAGTGTTTTTCGGTAATTAAAACTGTTGAATTAGTTCCTACAATTGCGTGAAGTCAGGATGGCCGAGCGGTTTAAAGCGCCTGATCTGAGCTTTGGTTCTCGAAAGTGACAATGGGTTCGAACCCCACTCCTGACATACGTGTGTACAAACACCGGATCCTAGCGATCTGGTGATCTTGTCCCACTTAGGCATAAATAAATAAATAAATAAATAAATAATTTTCCGTATTATAATTTTTACATATATATTTTACAAATTAAATACTAATTATGCTATTAAGAATATTTTGTATTTAACCGTTAGCACAGAGTATCAGAGATCTTTTATCAACTCAATACTTTATCAGTGAAAGAGTGCTAAAATAATTGACTTGCAAAAAGTAACATGACATTGAATAAGTTTCCGAACCTATTCCGTATTATAATTTTTAACCGACTTCAAAAAGGAGAGGAGGTTATCAATTCGACGCGTATGTATTTTTTTTTTTTTTTTTTTTTTTTTTTTTTATGTATATTCACCGATTACTCCGAAACTATGCAGCCGATTAATTTGGTTTTGGTGTTAAATTAAAGAGCTTACTCTCGGATTGGTACCACATCCATTTCATACAAATTGGTTCGGTAGTTTTTTAGTAATTAAGCAAAAACTATTAAAATTAGTGTTTTTTCGGTAATTAAAAATGTTGAATTATTTCCTACAATTGCGTGAAGTCAGGATGGCCGAGCGGTTTAAAGCGCCTGATCTGAGCTCTGGTTCTCGAAAGTGACAATGGGTTCGAACCCCTCTCCTGACATACGTGTGTACAATAATTTTCCGTATTATAATTTTTACATATATATTTTACAAATTAAATGCTAATTATGCTATTAAGAATATTTTGTATTTAACCGTTAGCACAGAGTATCAGAGATCTTTTATCAACTCAATACTTTATCAGTGAAAGAGTGCTAAAATAATTGACTTGCAAAAAGTAACATGACATTGAATAAGTTTCCGAACCTATTCCGTATTATAATTTTTAACCGACTTCAAAAAGGAGAGGAGGTTATCAATTCGACGCGTATGTATTTTTTTTTATGTATGTTCACCGATTACTCCGAAACTATGCAGCCGATGAATTTGGTTTTGGTGTTAAATTAAAGAGCTTACTCTCGGATTGGTACCACATCCATTTCATACAAATTGGTTCAGTAGTTTGGTTCAGTCTAAAAAGACTTAAATAATTCTTTAAAATACCCTAATGATAAATTGTTATCTAATAACCACACATCAGATATCATGTACCGACAAAAAAAATGGTTATAAGTTTAATACATAGAACTTAATATCCAGCAAACATGGTTTTTCGACAGAATATTTTTTTACAAGAGATTAATTTACATATTTTTGATTTAATTTATTAATATATACATATAAAAAGTAATGAATTACTTTTTGAAGTTGGTGCCAAACTATTGTAAGTATAGTAAGCATTGTGGTTATATTATGCCTAATACCATAAATAAAATGGTAAAAATCATTATTAATTGTGATTGTTTGGCACCAACTTCAAAAAGTAATTCATTACTTTTTATATGTATATATTAATAAATTAAATCAAAAATATGTAAATTAATCTCTTGTAAAAAAATATTCTGTCGAAAAACCATGTTTGCTGGATATTAAGTTCTATGTATTAAACTTATAACCATTTTTTTTTTGTCGGGACATGATATCTGATGTGTGATTATTAGATAACAATTTATCATTAGGGTATTTTAAAGAATTATTTAACTCTTTTTAGAGCGTTGATTGAAGTCGGTTATATATATATATTTTTTTTTTTTTTGAAAAAGTTTATTTTATTACTTTTTCGGTTATATTTTTTTTACTATGATAGTTTCATTTTCAGAACCGGTTCCAAAAGTTATTTTTATTATTTTTTTTAATCTGAAATAAAATCGAAAGAGTAAAAACCAGCCCGGTTGTAGATCGTCCTCAGCTATCCTATGCAAAAACAATTGTGTAAAAATATTAAAATTTGAGCGAGATATTTGAAAATAACGCCCCCATAGACTTAAAATTATTACCCAGGTCTTTTTAAATTACTAATGTAGGCTTTTAAAGAAAAAAGTTTGGGAAGCTCTGATCTAGAACATTCATTTTCAACACGAGAAAAAGGATTACGTATATTTCTTTATGATATATTTTTTGTTCTGTTCTATAACGATTAAGATAATATCTTCTGTATCTTATTTAATTGATGGCAGGCTTTCTTTGCCCCCCTTTCCTTGATATATATTTAAAAAACAGCACTCTTATGCTTTATTGAAACTTATTTTGTCTAACTTCGTGTCCATCGTAATATCCAAATTCATGCCACATGAGTAATTGAGAATTTCAAAATAAATAATTAAGATAAAATCTACGGTGAACAAATTTAATATTTCGTGCATTTACATTTAGAGGTCTGCACGGGCCGGGCCGCGGCCCGAAGCCCGAGCCCGGCCCGGCCCGCGGGCCGGGTTCGGGCCGATTTCCAATAATGGCATTCGGGCCGGGCCGGGCTCGGGCCTTACTTCTGAAGACTCGGGCCGGGCCGGGCCGGGCCGGGCCTAGTCACTAATCTTTCGGGCCGGGCCGGGCTCGGGCCTTAATTTTTTTTCTAGACGGGCCGGGCCTAACTTTTTTTTCCGTACGAAGCCGAGACTGATTCCATTCTTCCTAGTTTTCATGGACCAAAATAATCAGTTCCTATTGAATCTTCCTATATGAAAATCCTTTTCTCGACTTTTTATAAATCAGTAATATTTGGCTTTGTCCAAAAATGTTTGCAAAAAAGGCATATACTTTTAAGCCGTCATTATTCTACAATTAAACATTAGAATTTATTCCTTTTAAAGAATCGTAGATTACCAGGCGTTTTAAAATAGAATTAAACACACACACACAAAAAAAAACATGATTATGACGAAATTTTTTTTAAAGTGTTCATCCATGCAAAATGAATACAACAATACAGGAGAAAAAATATATTAAACATTTACATCTGTTAAGAAGGGAATGTTCTTTTCTTTTCTTTTTTTTTTTCTTTTTTTTTTTTTTTTCGTTCCAAAGCGATTTCGTCTTTGGAAATTTTACCATATACCGCTTTTTCGACTTTTTGTCTCCATTACAGGGAATATGGATTAATAATACTAGTGATAACTGAAACATTTACATACAACAAACAAAGATTCATTTAAAAGCGTAAATATCGCAGCCTACGGCACTTCTGCATAAATGGAGATTATAAACATGAAAAAAAAAGACTAATATAATTTTTTTTGGTCAGAACTCTTCCATAAGATTAAAGATTAATGTTCTGTAGAAATTCACTTGAGCCGGGCCGGGTTCGGGCCGAATTTTAAACTTTTTCCGAACCGGGCCGAGCTCGGGCCGAAATTTTAACTTTCGGGCCGGGCCGGGTCGGGCCAATATTTTTTTCGTTCGGGCCGGGCCGGGCTCGGGCCGAAATTTTAACTTTCGGGCCGGGCCGGGTCGGGCCAATATTTTTTTCGTTCGGGCCGGGCCGGGCCCGGGCCGAAATTTTAACTTTCGGGCCGGGCTCGGGCCTGGAAATTTCGGCCCGTGCAGACCTCTATTTACATTATCTAATTTCGTATAAATGATAAGGCAGCTATTCAGTTTATAAAGGAAGCGCCATCCTTACTTTAGCTGAGCGTGAATAAAACATATTTAGCGGTTAAAAACCTTTAGAATTTCCTTTGCTTGATGAGAAGTTAACCACACGTGTCTTGAAAATGAAGAGGAACAAGGTCATTTATGTTTTACAACGTGCTTATAGTTCGATCTCAAAAAGAGAAAATGAAGAAGAAAAAAATCAAAACATTGCACAATGGTTTGTTATTATTATTCTTACATTATCCTGTTTACATACTAAAATGCGTAAAAAGGGAATATAATTTGAAATCTGCGGTCTTGAAATTTCGATAGATTTAACAATTAAGGTTTTTTAAATTACATTTACATAGTAAATAACAGAAGAACAGACAGATCCTGATATAGATTTACTCTGCGTATAGTGCAAAATTTCGTATTTTTTTTGAAATAGCAGACAAATGATTTCCTTTGTATACAGTATAACTATCTCAGAAGTTTTGCAATTTTATCTCTTTTGAATTTTAATTTCTTTATTTTTTCTTACTTGATTCTCTTAATGTACCTACTGAAGTAATAGAAAGTACAAATTTTTAAATATTTTACTATTTCAGTTTTAATTTATAGCCTATGGAAATGTGAAAACAAATCGTGATTTTCTGATGTCACACACTTGGGAAATAGATTATTATTTATATTAAAACATTTATTAAATTCATCACAATAAAGATTATATCAAGCTAAAAAATATGGATTAAAAGTCATTCTATAACATTTTTATATGCTTTCCTCCGATCGATAACATGAATAACTTTGGTCAAGTTCACATTCCAAGACCATGCGTTACATACATTGATCTTCAATTTCTTGAATCGCTAATTTTTCAAAGTTTTTCGCTATCACCATTAACTTACCCATTTTAATTTTTTCACATCTAATAGTCTAAGATATTGCATCATAATCAGTCTACATGTTACAAATTGACGTATTTTAGTAAGCATAATACAGCAAAACATAGAAGTGTAGGAAGCAATTTATGATATTCTCATTTCCTTCAAACCATATTAGCTGTTAGTATCGCCCACTTTTTATCTTTGTCAGGTAATCTGATTAAAATTCAAGATTTTCGTTTTAAGTGCTGATCTCTTTCTTCTTCTTTGCTCCTATTTCTGGATACAATGCAGAAAGATTCATAATTGTAATCTCACTGAGATTGGCGATTATGCTTAATGTCTGTCTACTGCCGTTTAAGATTCGTACCATGTAAATACATCGTACCGACAATGTCGGTAATACTAATTGTACTAAAAACTTTTAAGCTATTGCATAGCTTTTATCGCAGGCTTTGAGCACGGCGACCGAATCAAAAAATTCCGTAACGAGGAAAATCCTAACACATCCGTAACGTAAAAACCTAACACTCGGCTAACGTCGTTTCAGCTCGGCAGACTTCGGCATGGTATCCTTCGGTAGACTTCGGCAGACATTGACGCGGTATTTTTCAGATATTTAGAGGATATCAAGTCTCAAACTTATATTTCTTATTTCAGTTACTATTAATCTATAGTTTCAATAATAAAAATTCCTGATAGAATGTGTATAGAAAAGAATCGTCTTAAGATAAAACAAGGTAGGATAATGTAGCTTTTGGTGATTGGAGACCCGCCCAATGGTGAGGATCGAAAAATTTAAAATAATTATAACTCGCGATCTAATTCTCGTACCGCGGCCAAATTTTGTTTGGTAATTTATTATGAGACAGTGTTAATTTTTGATGACAGGAGACCCCCACGGTGAGGGTCGAAAAAGTTAAAATGCTTATAACTCGCGGTCTAATTTTCGTAGCGCAGCCAAATTTTGTTTGGTAATTTATTATGAGACAGTGTTAATTTTTGGTGACAGGAGACCCCCCCCCCTCATGGAAAGGGTCGAAAATTTTAAAATGCTTATAACTCGCGATCTAATTTTCGTAGTGAGGCCAAATTTTGTTTGGTAATTTATTATGAGACAGTGCTAATGTTTGGTGACAGGAGATCCCCCTCCCTCTCATGGAAAGGGTCGAAAAATTTAAAATGCTTATAAATCGCGATCTAATTTTCGTAGCGCGGCCAAATTTTGTTTGGTAATTTATTATGAGACAGTGCTAATGTTTGGTGACAGGAGATCCCCCATGGTGACGGTCGAAAAATTTAAAGTGCTTATAACTCGCAATCTAATTTTCGTAGCGCGGCCAAATTTTGTTTGGTAATTTATTATGAGACAGTGTTACTTTTGGTGACAGGTGACCCCCACGTTGAGTGTCGAAAAATATAAAATATACTTATAACTCGCGATCTAATTTTCGTAGCGCGGCCAAATTTTGTTTGGTGATTTATTATGAAACAGTGTTAATTTTTGGTGACAGGAGACCCCCCACGGTGAGGGTCGAAAAATTTAAAATGCTTATAACTCGCGATCTAATTTTCGTAGTGCGGCCAAATTTTGTTTGGTAATTTATTATGAGACAGTGTTACTTTTGGTGACAGGAGACCTCCCCCCCCCGTCCCATGGTGAGGGTCAAAAAATTTAAAATGCTTATAACTGGCGATCTAATTTTTGCATCGCGGCCAAATTTTGTTTGGTAATTTATTATGAGAGAGTGTTAATTTTTGGGGACAGGAGACCCCCCACGGTGAGGGTCGAAAAATTTAAAATGCTTATAACTCGCGATCTAATTTTCGTAGTGCGGCCAAATTTTGTTTGGTAATTTATTATGAGACAGTGTTATTTTTTGGTGACAGGAGACCCCACGGTGAGGGTCGAAAAAGTTAAAATTCTTATAACTCGCGGTCTAATTTTCGTAGCGCAGCCAAATTTTGTTTGGTACTTTATTATGATACAGTGTTACTTTTGGTGACAGGTGACCCCACGGTGAGGGTCGAAAAAGTTAAAATTCTTATAACTCGCGGTCTAATTTTCGTAGCGCAGCCAAATTTTGTTTGGTACTTTATTATGATACAGTGTTACTTTTGGTGACAGGTGACCCCCACGTTGAGGGTCGAAAAATTTAAAATGCTTATAACTCGCGATCTAATTTTCGTAGCGCGGCCAAATTTTATTTGGTAATTTATTATGAGACAGTTTTACTTTTGGTGACAGGTGACCCCCACGTTGAGTGTCGAAAAATATAAAATATACTTATAACTCGCGATCTAATTTTCGTAGCGCGGCCAAATTTTGTTTGGTGATTTATTATGAAACAGTGTTAATTTTTGGTGACAGGAGACCCCCCACGGTGAGGGTCGAAAAATTTAAAATGCTTATAACTCGCGATCTAATTTTCGTAGTGCGGCCAAATTTTGTTTGGTAATTTATTATGAGACAGTGTTACTTTTGGTGACAGGAGAACCCCCCTCCCATGGTGAGGGTCAAAAAATTTAAAATGCTTATAACTGGCGATCTAATTTTTGTATCGCGGCCAAATTTTGTTTGGTAATTTATTATGACAGAGTGTTAATTTTTGGGGACAGGAGACCCTCCAAGGTGAGGGTCGAAAAATTTAAAATGCTTATAACTCGCGATCTAATTTTTGTAGTGCGGCCAAATTTTGTTTGGTAATTTATTATGAGACAGTGCTACTTTTGGTGACAGGAGATACCCCCCCCCATGGTGAGGGTCAAAAAATTTAAAATACTTATAACTGGCGATCTAATTTTTGTATCGCGGCCAAATTTTGTTTGGTAATTTATTATGACAGTGTTAATTTTTGGGGACAGGAGACCCTCCAAGGTGAGGGTCGAAAAATTTAAAATGCTTATAACTCGCGATCTAATTTTCGTAGCGCGGCCAAATTTTGTTTGGTAATTTATTATGAGAGAGTGTTACTTTTGGTGACAGGTGACCCCCCACGTTGAGGGTAGAAAAATTTAAAATAATTATAACTCGCGATCTAATTTTCGTAGCGCGGCCAAATTTTGTTTGGTGATTTATTATGAAACAGTGTTAATTTTTGGTGACAGGAGACCCCCCACGGTGAGGGTCGAAAAATTTAAAATGCTTATAACTCGCGATCTAATTTTCGTAGTGCGGCCAAATTTTGTTTGGTAATTTATTATGAGACAGTGTTACTTTTGGTGACAGGAGACCCCCCCCCCCCCGTCCCATGGTGAGGGTCAAAAAATTTAAAATGCTTATAACTGGCGATCTAATTTTTGCATCGCGGCCAAATTTTGTTTGGTAATTTATTATGAGACTGTTAATTTTTGGGGACAGGAGACCCCCCACGGTGAGGGTCGACAAATTTAAAATGCTTATAACTCGCGATCTAATTTTTGTAGTGCGGCCAAATTTTGTTTGGTAATTTATTATGAGACAGTGTTATTTTTTGTGACAGGAGAACCCCCCCTCCCATGGTGAGGGTCAACAAATTTAAAATGCTTATAACTGGCGATCTAATTTTTGTATCGCGGCCAAATTTTGTTTGGTAATTTATTATGAGAGAGTGTTAATTTTTGGGGACAGGAGACCCCCCACGGTGAGGGTCGACAAATTTAAAATGCTTATAACTCGCGATCTAATTTTCGTAGTGCGGCCAAATTTTGTTTGGTAATTTGTTATGAGACAGTGTTATTTTTTGTGACAGGAGAACCCCCCTCCCATGGTGAGGGTCAACAAATTTAAAATGCTTATAACTGGCGATCTAATTTTTGTATCGCGGCCAAATTTTGTTTGGTAATTTATTATGAGAGAGTGTTAATTTTTGGGGACAGGAGACCCTCCAAGGTGAGGGTCGAAAAATTTAAAATGCTTATAACTCGCGATCTAATTTTCGTAGCGCGGCCAAATTTTGTTTGGTAATTTATTATGAGAGAGTGTTACTTTTGGCGACAGGTGACCCCCCACGTTGAGGGTAGAAAACTTTTAAATAATTATAACTCGCGATCTAATTTTCGTAGCTCGGCCAAATTTTGTTTGGTAATTTATTATGAGACAGTGTTAATTTTTGGTGACAGGAGACCCCCCCCCCCACCACATGGTGAGGGTCAAAAAATTTAAAATGCTTATAACTCGCGATCTAATTTTCGTAGCGCGGCCAAATTTTGTTTGACAATTTATTATGAGACAGTGTTAATTTTTGGTGACAGGAGACCCCCACGTTGAGGGTCGAAAAAGTTAAAATTCTTATAACTTGCGGTCTAATTTTCGTAGCGCAGCCAAATTTTGTTTGGTACTTTATTATGATACAGTGTTACTTTTGGTGACAGGTGACCCCCACGTTGAGGGTCGAAAAATTTAAAATGCTTATAACTCGCGATCTAATTTTCGTAGCGCGGCCAAATTTTGTTTGGTGATTTATTATGAAACAGTGTTAAATTTTGGTGACAGGAGACCCCTCCCCCACGGTGAGGGTCGAAAATGTTAAAATGCTTATAACTCGCGATCTAATTTTCGTAGCGCGGCCAAATTTTGTTTGGTAATTTATTATGAGACAGTGTTAATTTTTGGTGACAGGAGATCCCCATGGTGAGGGTAGAAAAATTTAAAATGCTTATAACTCGCGATCTAATTTTTATTGGGTTCTTTTCTGCTACAGATTATAATTTAATCAATCAAAAATTCCATTCAGTAAAATTGTCTTTTCATATATGTGTTACTATATAAATCATCATTTCTACACCTCACTTATCAATTGGTTCAAGTATTTCACCTGTTTTATCAATGAACCGAATGAGATCAAGACTAGATTACCTTCTATATCAGGGATGCACAACCTTTTTACCAGAAAATCGGTTGACACCAGAATATTTGAAAAGTCTAGTTTCTTTTCTTTAATAGCAAAGTTCCTGTCATTACTATAAGGAAAATTATTCCGCATAAAAATAGTGGTATAATTGTGGCCCGCGGGCCAAAGGTTGTGCACCCCTGTTCTATATGAATCTTGTTGTAATTTAAAATAACCAAAATAAGAGGAGATTACATAAAGGCAATTACTATGAGATTACTCAAGATAAGTTAAGAAATTACAGAAATAAAATAGATTACCAAGAGAAATCAAAATGATTTAAAAAAAATAATTATACATTCATTAAGTTTCTATAAATATTAATGATTAAAGGTAAATAATAAATAAAATACAACAAAATTCTCAATCTGTCTAGAACTCAGACGCAGCATATAAGGATCTGTAGCAGTGAACCCAGTTTTTACCAATGTTGTCTTATGGGATGTCAAATTCATATAGATAACTTAAAAACTCAAGATCTTTATTAAAATTTCGAAAGAGAGAAGAAGAACACTGGAATCTCCCTTCTATTTATGGGGAGCAAAGAAAGAAAAAAATTTTTTGTAAGCATTAAGACTTCAATAATATAAAAACAAGCATCCCATAATACAACAATGATATTGTGGCCAAGAAGGGTATAGTGGAAATACATCTATCTTAATTTCTCCATTTTTTTTTAATTCTTAGGAATAAATTAAATTGTTTTAAATCATGTAAACTCCTTAAAAATCTTGCTTTAAGAATTTCTATTACTTAGTTAAATATCTTTGCTCAACTTTAAAATAAAGGTATGTAAATTAGAGATAAGTTTTGAAGTTATTTTATTTCTAAACATTCAGAGGGACTCCTTTAATTTCAAGTTATTACATATTTTTGAATAGTCATATTGACACTTATGAAATTGAAATTCAATCAATCTAATATCAAGCTAGGATAAAAACCTAAGGAACTATACTTGAGTATTTCCTTGTTTTTTTTTTTTTTTTTTTTTTTTTACTAATTTACACTTTTAACTTAAAACTGAATGCTTACTTTGCATTAAAATAGAGTTACATTTTTTTTCTTGTAATTAAAATAAAGGATATACTAAAGCAAAATAACAATCTCAAATTTCTATTAACAAATACATTTTTTTTTTATTTAATTCAACATAAAAGCATCAGAAAACATTAACATGAATTTGTTGAAAACATTCGAAAATATTAATCCACAACAAATATACTTTATAAGAGTAAAAGTAATTTCAATTACAAGTATAATAGGAATTTCTTACCTTCAGCTTACAAGAATATCTGTTTTTACCTTTCGTAACACTCTCACTATTAAAATTAACTGGAAGCCAAGTCTCCTTTGCATTGGGATACATATCAGCAGTTCACGATGGAAAAGTTATAATGATGCATTGGGATAAACATCAGCGATTCACGGTGAAACATTTATATAATTTAGACTTGGAGTCCTCCTCGGAAAGGGTCTTGACGCCAATTCCTTTCTTATTTGTAAAGGTAAGTAGAGCTACTAAAGTTCCTTGAAAATCCCAAAAAATCCATTTAGCAGCCCTCAGTAATTCAAGACGTTAGTATTTCAGTAAACTGGATTTGAGGATTCTCGCACTTGGATTCCGACACCTTACACCGAAGTGCAGGTTGATTTACCAAAAATTTCTTGGAGAAACATCGAAGAAGGCTGACAGCCATACGCAACAAACATCAATATTATGTTACGCCCGAAATAAGTCTCTATCAAACGGGTTCCCAAACATCCATCAGAACTGCGGGGGTAGAAGAAATCAATAGGAAATCGAGCATTATTGTCCGCACCATGTGGGACGCTACAATTCTTACTCGCGGGACTTCGACTTTTTCTTTAATAATAATGGTTTGAGCAGACCATTTCTTACGACGACCTCTCTTAGCATCTTGTTGCAGACTCTGTTGAATCTTGTTGAATTATCCAGGCCTCCCCTCTCCCAGATAAAAAGGGGAGGGGGGGGGACAGAATTATATCTTACACTCTACCAGATGCTTTCAGCTCGACTGCTATCACAAGGACTGACTTTTTTAAAACCAATTGCGCGCAAGCCTCTAACATACGGGGGTATTTTTTTCTGAGAACACGGACGCTTCCCCCTTTGTCCCAGCCAAAAGGGTGACTTCTCGTTGGTCAGCGCGTAAGTTTCATTGACAGTGCCCAAATAAGGAAATGTTTCCATCTCTCAATCACGTGACTTACACGAGGTCCTGCCCTTTTTTAAGCAGGTGTTTCTCCCAATTCCCGCTCCCATGAAATCTACAGCTGGGATTCCAAGTATTGCATATAATGAAAGTAACAGTCTTGGGGATATTTTTATGGGCGAAAATGTATCTTGCTCTCTCTAAAATGACACTATACAATTTTTTATGGGTCATAAAAAAAGGGTGTACTTTTCGCAAGTACCTAGGGCTTAAAAACTCCGTGTGTGGTCAATTATATTAGGTACGCTATTTATTGTCCGAAACTTCATAGCATGGGAACCTCACCCATCTTTAATCTTAACAAAAGGGCTTTTAGCAATTATCGCAGTTCTCTGCCAGAGCAGGGATTTTATGCGACTGTAAGGGGAGGGGGTGTGTTTTTCTTTCTGACACACAAACACTTGTGAAAGCGTGAGAAAGGGAAATGAAAATAAAAAATATATTAAGGGCCTGTGCGTTCAAAAAAAGAAGAAGGGTTTTGAATTTTGAATAATTAAAATTTTAAAGAAAGGCAGTAGTCAATAAAAAACGGTAACATTTTCGTAGTGCGGCCAAATTTTGTTTGGTAATTTATTATGAGACAGTCTTAATTTTTGGTGACAGGAGACCCTCACGGTGAGGTTCGGAAAATTTAAAATGCTTATAACTCGCGATCTAATTTTCGTAGCGCGGCCAAATTTTGTTTGGTAATTTATTAAGGTATTGCAGAGCTTTCATCGAGGGCTTTGAGCGCGGCGAAAGAATCTAGAGATTCCGTAACGAGTAAAAAACCTAACACTCCGGCTAACGTCGCTTCAGTTTGGCAGACATCGGCACGGTATCCTTCGGTAGACTTCGGCAGACATTGACGCGGTATTTTTCAGATATTTGGAGAATATCAAGTCTCAAACTTATGTTTTTTATTTCAGCTACCATAAACGTATAGTTTCAATGATAAAAATTCCTGATTAACCTACATATATTGTAAGACGATAAAAATATTTTAAACGATATTAACTTCTCATTTATTCAATAAAAGAAAAAAAATTTTACCGGTCATCACGCTCAAAAAGTGTAACTTGAATTAATATCAAAGACAAAAAAAAAAAAAAAAAAAAAAAAAAAAAAAAAAAAACTGCATAAATAAAAAATAAATAAATAATTATAATTGCATAAGTTGATAAAAAATGCTATGCAATAGCTTTACCGCGGCAGTCCCCGTGTGCCACATATATATTTTTTTTTCTATGTTGTAAATTTGAGATAGTAAATATATTATTATTTTAACACAATCACACTGATTGGTAAAATTATCACACGAATTGAATATTTCTAACTGAGAAAATAATTGCTCAATCAGGGAATTGAACACAAATCTTTGGCTTACAAGGCCAGTGCTTTAACGTTTAAGCTAACTGGGTGACAATCGGTGGGCATTTTTCGCACAGATACCCTTATAGGTCATAACATTTGGTCCATCATTTAGACAGCTCGACAGAATACAACGAAGGTAAAGGAACTCCATATAACGATGGGTACGTAGACATGTTATTATTTTAAGACAATCAAACTGATTGGTAAATTTATCGTACGAATTGAATATTTCCAACTGAGCGAAAAATTTCCCAGGCTGGGAGTCATTGGCCTTGTAAGCCATTGGCCTTCCAAGCATCGGCCTTGCAAGCCGAGGATCTGGGTTCGAGTGCCGGCCCAGGCAAATTTTCGCTCAGTTGCAAATAGTCAATTCGCATGATAAATTTACCAGTCAGTTTGATTGTGTACTTTCAGTGGGAAAAAATGCATCCCCCCCGAAACTCCATAATGCTCATCCCCCCTTCCCCCCTGGAGCAACAGAAATTCCTCCCGGAGAAAAGTGTCTGAATTCGATACTGATTAAACGTATGCTAAATTATTGTTTTGTATTAATTTAGTCTTGCTTCTGTATTAGTTAGCATTTTAAATAACATTTCATATTTAATAAATATATATTAAATTCATATTCTAAATGCGATTGGCGCCTGACAACTGTAAATATGATTGGCGATTAACAAATCCGAAGAAACCGATTGAAAAAGATCCATTATTGAATTTGAATGTGAATGTCGCCAAATAAGTCAGCGACACCCAAGTTGGCTTCAAGAATGGCGACTTATTTTACTCGCCAAATTTAGTAAATCCCCTTTACAATATGTCGCCAAGCATGGCGACAACTTTGAACTGACATAGATAAATATATAAGGAGGTGTGGTGTAATAACGCCTGGTTGGGTAATAACGCCAAGTGCTAATATTATGCATATTTGTGCAATAATCCGGAAAATGGCAACTATGGGCTCTGCTCAGAAAGACTGAGTCATATAAAGCATAAACAATAGCCTAATGTTAATTTGTTCCATTTGTAGGCCTTATTGCTTTTAGAAGTATCTACTATTAACGCTTGATCTAAAATCGAGGTAAGGTGAAGACTTTATATTTATCGAGAAATAATTTGTTTATAACATAAATTTGAAGTGCATTTCATGTAGAAAATTTTGGGTATCTTCGCTAGATAATTTGTAGTTTATAATGAACTGTGTAATAAATAGAACGGGGTAATAACGTCATTCCTTGGCGTTATTATCCTGGTTGATTTCTTACAGTAGCGGAACTACATCCGAAGTGGGTTTATTAACCGACTTCAAAAAGGAGAGGAGGTTATCAATTCGACGCGTATGTATTTTTTTTTTTTTATGTATGTTCACCGATTACTCCGAAGCTATGCAGCCGATTAATTTGGTTTTGGTGTTAAATTAAAGAGCTTACTCTCGGATTGGTACCACATCCATTTCATACAAATTGGTTCAGTAGTTTTTTAGTAATTAAGCAAAAACTATTAAAATTAGTGTTTTTCGGTAATTAAAACTGTTGAATTAGTTCCTACAATTGCGTGAAGTCAGGATGGCCGAGCGGTTTAAAGCGCCTGATCTGAGATCTGGTTCTCGAAAGTGACAATGGGTTCGAACCCCACTCCTGACATACGTGTGTACAATAATTTTCCGTATTATAATTTTTACATATATATTTTACAAATTAAATACTTATTATGCTATTAAGAATATTTTGTATTTAACCGTTAGCACAGAGTATCAGAGATCTTTTATCAACTCAATACTTTATCAGTGAAAGAGTGCTAAAATAATTGACTTGCAAAAAGTAACATGACATTGAATGAGTTTCCGAACCTATTCCGTATTATAATTTTTAGATATATATTTTACAAATTAAATACTAATTATGTTATTAAGAATATTTTTAACTGACTTCAAGAAGTAGAGGAGGTTATCAATTCATCGCGTATGTATTTTTTTAATGTATGTTCACCGATTACGCCGAAACTATCCAACTGATTAATTTGGTTTTGGTGTTAAATTAAGGAACTTACTCTCGGATTGGTACCACTTCCATTTCATAGAAATTGGTTCAGTAATTTTTTAGTAAACGGGCAAAAACTATTAAAATTAGTGATTTTTCGCTAATCAAAACTGTTGGATGAGTTCCTAACATGGAATGCAATCAGGATGGCCGAGCGGTCTAAGGCGCCTGATGTAAGTGCTGGTTCTCGAAAGAGAGCGTGGGTTCGAACCCCACTTCCGACATACATGTATACAACAACCTATTCCGTATTATAATTTTTACACATATATTTTGCAAATTAAATTCTAATTATGTTATTAAGAATATTTTGTATTTAACCGTTAGCACAGAGTATCAGAGATATTTTACCAACTCAATACTTTATCAGCGAGAGAATGCTAAAATAATAGACTTGCGAAAGGTAATATGACGTTGAATAAGTTCACCGAATAGATTGTAGTCAAGACAGCCGAGCGGTCTAAGGCGCCTGATTTAAGCTTTGGTTCTCGTAAGAGAGCTTGAGTTCGAACCCCACTCCTGACGTGCATGTATACAATAACCTTTTTCCGCGTTATAATTTTTCACATATATTTTACAAATTAAATACTAATTATGTTATTAAGAATATTTTGTATTTAACCGTTAGCACAGAGAATCAGAGATCTTTTATCTCCTCAATACTTTATCAGTGAAAGAGTGCTAAATAGACTTGCGAAAAATAACATGACCTTGAATAAGTTCCCTAAGTTAATTGCAATCAGGATAGCCGAGCGGTCTAATGCGTTTGATTTAAGTTCTGGTCTTCGAAAGAGAACGTGGGTTCGAACCACTCTCCTGACATACATATATACAAAAGCCTTTTCCGTATTTTTCTTTTTACACATATATTTTACAAATTAAGAATTAATTATGCTATTAAGAATATTTTGTTTTTAACCGTTAGCACAGAGTATCAGAGATCTTTTACCAACTCAGTATTTTATCAGTGAAAGTGTGCTAAAATAATAGACTTGCGAAAAGTAATATGGCGTTGTTCACCGTTTAGATTGCAGTCAGGATAGAGGAGCGAATCAAGGCGCCCGATTTAAGCTCTGGTTCTCGAAAGAGATCGTGGGTTCGAACCCCATTCCTGACATCCATGTATAACATACAGTATTTTTTCCGTATTATAATTTCTTTAACTGACTTAATAAAGGAGAGAAGGTTATCATCAATTCGACCGCGTATGTACTTTTATATATATATGTGTTCTCCGATTACACCGCAACTATCCAACCGATTAAACTAAGTATTACGGTATAAATAACTAAAAAGTATGAAATAAAATAAACTTTTTCAAAAAAAAAATATAACCGACTTCAATCAACACTCTAAAAAGAGTTAAATAATTCTTTAAAATACCCTAATGATAAATTGATATCTAATAACCACACATCAGATATCATGTACCGACAAAAAAAAAAAAAAAAAAAAAAAAAAAAAATGGTTATAAGTTTAATACATAGAACTTAATATCCAGCAAACATGGTTTTTCGACAGAATATTTTTTTACAAGAGATTAATTTACATATTTTTGATTTAATTTATTAATATATACATATAAAAAGTAATGAATTACTTTTTGAAGTTGGTGCCAAACTTTTGTAAGTATAGTAAGAATTGTGGTTATATTATGCCTAATACCATAAATAAAATGGTAAAAATCATTATTAATTGTGATTGTTTGGCACCAACTTCAAAAAGTAATTCATTACTTTTTATATGTATTGTGGCGTAGTGGCAGATGGGCTTGCAATAAATTGTAGAAATTTAATTAAATATTCAATAAAATTTTAATGAGAAATGACAGTTACAAATGCTCTGACTTTCAGAGCGGTTGGTTCGCCGGACACCCGGACTTCAAACCCCGATATTGGGTATAGCAGTGGTCTGAGAGAGCCGAGCTCTCTCTAACTTAATCCTGAGAGATCTATATCTCAAACTCCGACCAGCCGCGGAAAACGTCCTTCCCTGGTCATCATTCACAGGGAGGGGGGGGGGGAGGAAAGACCTCTTTCTCAGTCATCTTCCAATCTGGATCCAGGGGTCAAGGCGTCCTTCTCCCATTCGATATCACAGAGAGCCTCCCCTTGACTGATTTCACAGCCCAAAGAAATCTGTATCTAGCAAGAGAAATGCAAGCAAAAAATACCTAGCTGTAAGGTGACCTCCACATAAAGCACGGGAGGCAGTATTGTTCAGGCATGTCACTAAATCCTTGTACATTGTTCAGCTGGAGACATCTTGCATTTTTTCTCACGGCCCACATAAAGGCTCAATAATTTCGACAACATTCCCAGAACATTCCCAGCTGTGGGAACAAAGGGGACACCTGCTGCAGGAAATGTGGAGACATGACAACTCCTTCCCCCTAAAGAGTTTTCCTGGGCTTGACTAGGAAAACTCCACAAGGATAGCTCGTTCCCTTCAAACACCCTTTGTGAGGCAAGGCAAGGCACATTTAAATGTCCTATCACTTAATTTTAACTACCCTTTTCCGAGAACAATTTTCACATAACACCCACCTTGTCTCACTTGGAAACACAATAATAAATAACAATACATAAACACAATGTTAAACACTGAAATTAAAAAATATGCTAGATAATTAATATTTACAACTTCATAGTTTATTTAAAGAGGCTAAGGGATGAGTCGGCTCAGACCATCGGCGTTCCCATTTTCTTTTCCTGGCTTATGCTCTATTCTAAATTTGAACTGTTGTAGGCATAAGGCCCAGCGCAATAGCCTCGCATTAGTTCCCATCATTTTTTTTAGATACGTGAGAGGATCGTGGTCTGTCTGAATCAGGAATTCCTGGCCATCCAGATAATAAGTTAACTTTTTTACTCCAAAAATGATAGCCGCTAACTCTTTCTCTACCGTACAATAATTTTTCTCAGCCTGACTAAATTTCTTGGACAAATAAACTATGGGATGTTCTTCCCCGTTACTCATTTGGGATAGCACAATACCGGCCCCAATTTCGCTCGCATCTGATTGGACAATAAATTCCTTTGAATAATCTGGAGCATAGAGTACAGGTTTACTTACTAACTTTCCCTTTAAATTTTCAAACGCGGATTGACAATTTTGCGTCCATTCTATTTTCTCTTTTTTAACCCTCCCCTTTAACGCGTCGGTGAGAGGAGCCGCGATAACAGAATAATTCGGGATGTACCTCCCATAGTACCCCACAATTCCTAAAAATGCTCTAATTTGAGTCTTTGTGCAAGGGGTAGGAAAATCTTTAATTGTTTGTATTTTAGCCTCCCCCGGGGATCTTTTACCCGACCCAATCTCGTGACCTAAGAATTTAACGTGGTCTTGGGCAAATTGACACTTAGAAGGTTTGATGGTAAGGTTTTCTTCCCGTAATTTCTCCAATACTCTCCCCACGTCTTTCACGTGACTTTCAAAATCAGGAGAATACACCGCAATGTCGTCGATGTATGGCGACGCAAAAATCTCCATCCCCTGTAAGACCTCTGCCATTAACTTACAAAAATAGAACGGCGCATTGGCTAATCCAAACATCATTTTCTTAGGTATGTACGTGCCAAAGGGGGTCACAAATGCCGCATACCTTTGGGCTTGCTTCGAGAGAGGAATTTGAAAATACCCCTTCGTCAGATCCATAACAGTTATAAATGGAGCGGCGCTCACCTTTTGCACAACTTCCTCGATATTCGGCAAGGGGAAATACATATGGCGCGTAATCGCGTTCAATTTTCTGTAGTCCACACAAGGCCTAGGATCCTTGCCAGGACTCTCAACTAGAATCATCGGACTTGTATAGTCTGACTGACCGATTTCTATCACCCCCAAATCTAATAATCTCTGAATTTCATCTTGCAAAATTGTAATTTGTCTAGGGGACATCCTGTAAGGCCTTGCCCGCACCTGGGCATCGCTCGTGAGCTCTATGTCCATCTCCACTAATTTAGTATTACCCGGATCTGCAGAAAATACCTTCCCATTCTGTCTTAACATTCTACAGAAACTATCAATTTGACTTTCCGTAGCGCGCTCCGCTAATCCACTTTCCCGCACAATTTCCCGCAAATCGAACTGAGTTGAATCCGGTGCCGGATAAGGTATCTCAGCGTCCTTTTCAGACTCCTGTGGTTCCTCCGGAATAATCAAATTAACTCGTTCCGGCCTGCGGTAATATGGTTTCATCAGATTTACATGATAAATGGTACTTTTGTCCCTCTTTTCAGGTAAATCAATCAAATAATTTGTATCCGAAATTTTCCCTGTTACAGTTCCCGGCCCCAGCCAATTTACAGCCATTCTATTGGGCTTAGAAGTAGCTAAAACCAACACTTTATCTCCCACATTAAAATTTCTAGACACTGCATTTCTGTCATACCAGACTTTCCTTTTCTCCTGGCATTCGCGCAGTTTCTCGGAAGCCAAATCCTGACATTTTTTAAGTCTGTTGACTAAATCCAAGATGTATTCAACAACCGTTGGATCGGTATCACCAGAATCCATCCAATTCTCAAACACAATAGTCTGAGGGGTCCTCAGATTCTTCCCTAAAACCAATTCAGAAGGGCTAAACCCTAAACTTTCGTGGGTCACCGTGCGTAACGCAAACAGTGCCGCTGATAGATTCTTCTCCCAATCTTCTCCTGATTCTAAACAAAGCACTTTAAGGACTCTTTTTAATGAAGAATGCCATTTCTCCACCACATGACTCTGCGGGTGACAAACCGAACTATGAGTCACTTTGATTCCAAAGCGTTCAAAAAACTCCGAAGTTAACTCACTGGTGAAGGATTTTCCCAAATCACTCTGGATTTCTTTAGGGAAACCCGTCCTAGAAAATACCAACAACAAGGCATCAATCACACTGACCGACGTGATATCTTCCACCGGTATAGCATCCGGATACCTCGACGCTACACAAATAGCAGTAAGTAAATATCTATTATTCTTATGACTCCTGGGTAATGGACCTATGGCGTCTATATTTATTTTTGAAAACACTTCCGAAATTACAGGCACAATTTTCAAAGGTGCTTTCACTTTATCCCTATTATGACCAACAATCTGACATTCGTGACAGGTTTTAACATATTGTTCAATCTCTTGATAACAGTTCGGCCAAAAATAATGCCTCAAAATTCTGTCTTTAGTCTTTGTGGTTCCCAGGTGTCCTGACACTTCATTATGACAAAGGGCCTTTAAATCCTCCCTAAACTTCTCCGGAACGCACAATTGCATCCTCTCTTCCCCCGACTTACTCACAACTATGCGCACAAGACGGTCCTTTACAATTTTAAATTCTTTTTCCTCGGCAGTTTTTGCTCTTTCCCACAAAGGAATTAACGAAGGACATTTCAGCTGTTCCCTTTTGAATTCATCCCCCGAAATCTTAGCTAATATACTTTCCCCATCAGCCTTCGGTAGAAATTCCCCATCCTCTTCATTTAAAGTGAGAGGTTCAGTTTCGGTTTCGGATTCACCCGGAATTTCGACTTCCATTTGTTTACTCTTTCGACTTTGACTACGCGTAATTACAGCACAAACAGGTATAGGAGATTCCTTATGCTTCTCAATTAATTCTGCGGTTTCATTACCCATTAAATAGAATCCCTGATCTAAATCATCCGGTTTAACAGCTGCCTTAGTGACAATAGTTCCAAATTCACCTTGAATTGTGACTTTAGCCAAAGGTAAACAAAAGCAGGTTTTATCTAAAGGTTGACGTACCCAAGTTACTTCACCTAATAAATCTTCCGGATTTACCCAACTTTTTGCTAGCAAATCGATTCCACTACCACTGTCTCTTAAACAATCCCTTTCAACGCCATTAATTCTCACTTTACTGATATATGGATCAAAACTCTCATTTACTTCTACATTTCCGACTAATCGGCACACTATTTTTTCCTCTCTTTTTCTTAAACTGGGGCAGTCCGGGCGTATATGCCCTTTAACATTGCATTGAAAGCAAACGACTTCCCTAGTTTTCTCAAAGCGTTTATTTTTTTCTACCTTAGGTAGTTCCCTATTATTCTGAGGCTCCGGTTTCCTCCGATCTTCCGTCCTTTCCTTAAAATTATTCCCTGTTTTACCCTTTCCAAAAGACCTCCTTTCCCAAGGTTTACTATCCGTTTTTTTTAACGTTTTCTTGACGCTCTCATAATAATCTAGTTTGGTCGCTAATTCAGAAGCTTCGCGAAATTCCTCCCAACTCTCTAAATACCTTTCCTTAATTTCAGGGGGAACCCGTTTTTTCAATTGCTCCGTAAGCATTAATTCCTTCAAAGATTGAAAATCAGTCACCTTTGCGGACTCTAACCAATTATCTAGATAGCCACGCAACTCATAAACCAGATCAGACCAAAACGCACCCGGTTTTTTTTTATGCTCCTCAAATCTTAACCTTAAAGCAACCGTGCTTAGTCTAAACCTAGTCAATAACATACTCTTCATGTGATAATAATCATCTCCCTTATCTGCAGGTTCCTTGACAACTAACTCAGCTATCTCTGCAGGTAACAACGGAATTAATTGCGACACCCATTCATCCTCCTTAACTTTCTCTTTTGTAGCCTGACGTTCAAAAATCATAAAAAATAAAGTAATATCTAAGATTTTCGGATCAAATTTTGGGACTAAGTCCTTTAACTTAACTTTTCTGGTCCCTTCAGTATTTATGGAAACCGTCGATCCTACACTCGCTGTTTCTACAGCATTAGAAAGCCTTAACCTTTCCAATTCATATTCGCGCTCTTCTTTAGCTAACCTTTGATTTTCTAACTTTTCTTTTTCCCTCTCCTCTTTAGCTTCCCTAGCTAATCTTTCCTTTTCCGCTTCCTTTAATTCCTCTAAAATACGATCTAAGAAAGCTTCCCCAGTTTCCTCATCATATTCTGTCGATTCCGTTATGCCTTTTATAATATCTTTAATCAGGTCTGAATCCGACACATCCACCTCAAATTCTCTGGCTAACAAAATTAAAGTTTGTTTCTTCTGCCTTTTTAACTTATTTAGAAAAGCCATGATAACAATTAACTAACACTCCTATACACAATTCAAACCTTTCAAAAACAAAGAACCTAATCTTTGAGTTATTTCAACATTAAATAGGATTTCCAAAATTTCAATGAGATTTCAATTTAAATATAGTTTCAAAATTAATTATAATTTCAAAATTATTACATTCCATAACTCTTACATATGCTACTCTTTTCACTTTGCCCCAACATAACATACAAAACAAATATCATTACTCCCTACCTTAACTTAAAATATATATATATATATATGAATGATCAAATGTTTCCAAATGAGACAAAAAGAAATATAATCTCTATAAATAAAAGGAATTCTGAGGATAATTAATTAATTGATTGAGGCACAGGGGAAAGCAAATCTTGGCAATGCGCCAACTCGGTCCAGAGGAAGCAAATCTTGGCAATGCGCCAACTCGGTCCAGAGGAAGCAAATCTTGGCAATGCGCCAACTCGGTCCAGAGGTATAAAAGCAAGATAGAAAAAAACGCGCAGGTCTGTGCATTCAAGTACAACCACCCATATGTATATGCTGAAAGTTTGTTCTGACGCTCACCCGACGCACGTGGAGTGCCGATGGTCCGGGGAGAGTCACCGGGGGATCCGTCGCCAGCTGAGAGAGAAGCGTAGAGTCACCGGGGGATCCGTCGCCAGCTGAGAGAGAAGCGTACCATACACATAAATTATTAAATAAACTTTCAAATTAAGCCCGGCGAAGCGGGCTGCGTATGCTAGTAACACATATAAATAACACACTAGAGAAATGCCTATACAACAAAATGAAACTCTTAAACAAATTTCTACCCACAATACACTAACCTATCTCTACCACACCCACAATAATCGAACATTCCCAGTTCAAATTAAATTTTAAAAAATTAATTTTTCTAACTTTCTCATTCACCAGTACCTTGCAACACAAAAAGCATTTAAAAGGAACTCACCCCTCTTTTAGGCGACGGAACGGTGCTCCACCAGAAATACCAGGCAATCAGTCAGATGAAACTCCGGACGGGTGCTCCACCAGACGAATTCACACTAGGAAACGTTGAACAGGCACGGGTGCTCCACCAGACGAATTCACACTAGGAAACGTTGAACAGGCAAAGTCCAATTTCACAAGCGATGAAAATCCAAAAAATTGTCGAACATGCACACGACTCTGGCGAAAGTCCAATTTCACAAGCGATGAAAGTCCAAAAAATTGTCGAACATGCACACGACTCTGGCGAAAGTCCAATTTCACAAGCGATGAAAGTCCCAAAAATCAACTGAAGAAACGGGTCCAGAGTTTTTAACTTAACTCTCAGATCCCACCGCTGCCACCAATATAATTTATTTAATATAGCTGTGGCGTAGTGGCAGATGGGCTTGCAATAAATTGTAGAAATTTAATTAAATATTCAATAAAATTTTAATGAGAAATGACAGTTACAAATGCTCTGACTTTCAGAGCGGTTGGTTCGCCGGACACCCGGACTTCAAACCCCGATATTGGGTATAGCAGTGGTCTGAGAGAGCCGAGCTCTCTCTAACTTAATCCTGAGAGATCTATATCTCAAACTCCGACCAGCCGCGGAAAACGTCCTTCCCTGGTCATCATTCACAAGGAGGGGGGGGGGGAGGAAAGACCTCTTTCTCAGTCATCTTCCAATCTGGATCCAGGGGTCAAGGCGTCCTTCTCCCATTCGATATCACAGAGAGCCTCCCCTTGACTGATTTCACAGCCCAAAGAAATCTGTATCTAGCAAGAGAAATGCAAGCAAAAATACCTAGCTGTAAGGTGACCTCCACATAAAGCACGGGAGGCAGTATTGTTCAGGCATGTCACTAAATCCTTGTACATTGTTCAGCTGGAGACATCTTGCATTTTTTCTCACGGCCCACATAAAGGCTCAATAATTTCGACAACATTCCCAGAACATTCCCAGCTGTGGGAACAAAGGGGACACCTGCTGCAGGAAATGTGGAGACATGACAGTATATATTAATAAATTAAATCAAAAATATGTAAATTAATCTCTTGTAAAAAAATATTCTGTCGAAAAACCATGCTTGCTGGATATTAAGTTCTATGTATTAAATTTATAACCATTGTTTTTGTCGGTACATGATATCTGATGTGTGGTTATTAGATAACAATTTATCATTAGGGTATTTTAAAGAAATATTTAACTCTTTTTAGAGCGTTGATTGAAGTCGGTTGTATTTTTTTTTTTTTGAAAAAGTTTATTTTATTTTTTACATTCTGTATGAGACAGTATTATTGTAATTGTTGAAATAGTTAGATTAAGGGGGGTCCGGTACCCAAAAGTGATCTTAAAAATATATATATGTACTAATGTAAAACAATTTTAAACTCTTATAAATAAAATGATATCAAAATGTTTTTGATATTCTAATTCCAACATTTTCAAAATCAGATTTCTATTAAATTCCCACTTGATTGTTCATGATGGATGCCCACTTGAGTTCTAAATTTTAACTGTCCGCTTTCTCGGCGTTCTGTTTTTCAAAATTTTACAAATTTAACTTTTAATTGATGTGACAGAAATTGTAACATAACTAGTGTGAAGTGGTCTGTGAGACCGCAAGATCGAAAGATGAATAAAAGGGTGAATAACTTATACGATGGTGTTTTTTTACTAAATGTTTTGTACAAGAATATTATAATTAACATTCACCTGTTTAAACTTCTCTGGTGAAAAGTTTCGCCTGTTTGAAGTCGCTAGTATTAAAGTTCCAAATGAAACAAAATTTCAGTAGTGTTTAAGTTAAACTATAAAAATTGAAAAGAGCTGTCGTCTGTGAGACCGATAACATTAGTTAAACGTTAAACGGCGATCAGTAATTAAAACTCCTAGAGTACAGTTTCTGCACTAAACTTTTTGTACAGGATTAATTCTATTTAAATTTAATCTATTCAAATATTTCTAACAACAGTACGAGGACTCCAAATGAAAGATAATTTCAGCTGTAGCTATAGTTAAACTAGAAATTACGAGTTAAACTCTGAAATTTGAAAACAAACATCATTTAGAGAGATAGCTAACAGCAGTTAAAGGTTAAATTCAGGGGCGTGCCAGCAGTATTCGGCGCCTGTGTGCAGAACTGCATTTGGCGCCCTACACCCCCCATCCAATCGCCTGTAAAAATAAAACTTTAAATCCCCCCCCCCCAAAAAAAAAAACAACTATGAATATTTAAAAATGTATAGTTGCCATTTTTTTTGAGTTTTTCGAACCAGAAAATTTATTTAATAAAATATGTCTTGTTTCTTTACAATTCGTAGTTTATTTCATTAAATAAATAAATTTCTGTTTCCAAACATGCTTAAATTACTTGAAAAATAAAGAAGGATGGCAGCTATGTAAATAAAATTTGTAACACTGTAAAACCTGTGTAAATGAAAGCACTCTCTATCAGAATCCTGCGTTACAGTAAAATTTTATTATCCCGGAGAAAATAATTTAATGCAATAACAATAGATTGCATCTAAAAGAAAGAAGTGTTGGCGATGCCTACGAAAATCTACTGCACATAGAGATCTGAAAATTTGGGATAAGGATAGATGATGGTAGATGCACCGTGCACCTGACACTCAATTTTTTTTATTTTTTGTTAATTACCCGAAATATTAATTAATAAAAAAGAATATTGCCCAGTTAAACTGATGGCATTGAGCTCACAGACTACACATACTAATTGTACATTACAGCCTTGTATTTTCGTTAATTCCGTTCGAAAAAAAATTAAGAAGGGGAAACAGCTCTCCCCTTTCTCCTTTTTTATACTTAATCATTGAACCTCCTAAACTATCAAGTACATGCTTTATCATATTAAAAAACCTATATCCAAAATTCAGAACAAATCGTATAATTCTTAATAAAAACCCATTTAGCATTTATATAATTTAAGAGGAGTTATTCTCCTCTTTTATACTTAACCATTAAACTTCCAAAACTATTCAGAGATTTGAACGAAATCTGACACTTCTGATTGAAAAATCCATTTATACAAGTTAAGGGGAGGGGCATTAGAACCCCCGTTCCCCCTGTTTATACTTATTCAATGAACACCTAATAACAGCCACGGACTCGCCTCATCAGAATGATCCTATATCTAAATTTTGAACGAAAACTGTTAATTCTGCATGAAAATCCCGTTTATATCAATTAAGGGGAGGGGCATGAGCCCCCCGTTCCCCCTGTTTATACTTATTCAATGAACACCTAATAACAGTCACGGAATCGCCTCATCAGAATGATCCTATATCTAAATTTTGAACGAAAACTGTTAATTCTGCATGAAAATCCCGTTTATATCAATTAGGGGGGGGGGCATGAGCCCCCCGTTCCCCCTGTTTATACTTATTCAATGAACACCGAATGACAGTCCCGGAATCGCCTCATCAGAATGATCCTATATCTAAATTTTGAACGAAAACTGTTAATTCTGCATAAAAATCTCGTTTATATCAATTAAGGGGAGGGTCATGAGCCCCCCGTTCCCCCTCTTATACATATCGAATGAACTCCAAAAACTAATCAGGGAAGCGCCTTATCAGGATAAACCTATATACAAAATTTCAAGTGTATCCGATATTTTTATCATGAGTTATCGCGTTACGCACGAAAGAACATACGAACGTACATACAGAACGGACGGGCACATAAGCTCTCAGGCTATGATAGCCTGTGAGCTAAAAACCCTTAATAATAATCGCAAAATGGCGAACTTTTATTCCTGAACGAGATTACGCTTGTATGCTTCCCCAAGCAGTCCTTCACACTGACGAAAAGCGTAACGTTTGATTTCTTCTGCATTTTTAAATTGGGATATAATGAGATCCCGGTAGAATTACAAATAAATAAATAAATAATAATAAAGAAAGAAAGAAATGGTATTTTTCAATGGTATTTTTAATTACTATTTCAAAAAATCTTTTTATTTGGCAGCGATTCGCATCAGTTTTCAAGTTTTCCATTTCTCTGAAGATTCAAACATAAAAAAAAAAAAAAAAAAAAAAAGCAACAAAAATAAAAATTGTTGATACATTCACGGTATTTTTCAGGCTCTAATAATATATCTGATGTGAAAATATTAATATTTACTGTTCAAAAAATTTTTTGAAGTCATTTCATGGATTCGCCAAACATATTTTTTCTCTCGGTATAAATTATCTCAATATATCGTTTCCCAATTAAGAAATATGTGATTTGAATATCATTTCGCGTTTATAAATAAAACAATTATGCATGAGGGGTTGTGCGCATTTCCATTATTTATTTTATCAAGAATTTTTTTTTTTTTTTTTTGGGTCAAAATTGAAAGTTTTATATCTAAATGTCAGAAAATAAATACAAATTAACGGTTAGCTTGAAAAATCAGACCGGAACATGAATTTCACCGCCGGCCGGTATACTCTACTGAAGGCAGTGGGAAGTCAACTCGAGCTTCGATTGGATGGATTTTCATTTAAAAAGAAAAAATCATACAAATTTAAGATTATACACTGCTAACAATATAATGCTCGTTCGAAAGTATTTTTATTCAAAATTATAAAGTTAAATCAACATGCTTGCTGAAGACATTGCCCTCCCCACACTTCATCTCTACATTCGTTTGAAAAAAAAAATAACATTCAATATTTGACTTTAGAGTATTTAAAATTATTGTAATTGGCCTAAGGTGATCCAAGGTGGTTGGTTAGTAGGACATAAAGTGTACGGGATTTTAAAACACCTTTTACATAAATCCATATTTTTCCATTCATATTAACAGCCATCATTGTAGTTTCTAATTTATTTATGTCTAAATTGATTATTATTATTATTATTATTATTATTATTATTATTATTATTATTTTAGTCTCTGTAACGTCTACGGTTATGTGTAATGCTAATAAGTGCTCTTATTTCAAAAATTCAACATTATGTTCGGAAATGAAATGTACAAATCTTACAATCATTCAGAGTTGGAAAAAAATCATGATTTTTTTTTTTAAATAAAAAAAATCGGATTTATTTGATTTAAATCAGATTTATTTGATTTTTTTAGAATTCTATTTTTAATTATTGTGTTTTTATGTTTTTACAATATATGGAGCAGTTTTTATAAAAATAACTAAAAAAAGAATAAATAACATTTATAATTTATAAAAATAATATCAGAAATAATTATATAGTTCAGTAAATATTATATTCTAGTTACTGATTGGTACTAAAAATAAAACATCTAGGCTTTAACCTAAAGCCATTCTATGATTTTGTAATTGAATTGTGCACACTAAATAAGAAATAAATAAGTTGTAAATGAATAGAAAATGGTAAAATTTAAAAAACAAATTAAATACTCATTTAATGCAAACTATTTATTAAGGGATAAAAATCGCAATTAATTCAATAGCTTTTAAGCAAATAGAAATAAATCAGGGATTTAATTGTTTGAACAAAAACACTAATTTAGAAGCTTTGTCCACTCATAATTTATTACGACGGCTTGAATAAACTAGTCCAAAAGAAAAAAAATGTCTTTCTACTCCAGCAGATGAAGCAGCAGCTGTTGTTATTTGGTAAATAAATTCAATTTCAATTTCGCTGATTACCTCTTTACCTCGCATTATATAAAAGGACTTCCACCAATCAATCTATCATAATATCTGAAACTTTTTCCTCAAGCAATAGTAATTTTTGAAATGGGCCATTTTTTGCTTGAAAATGTGCTACAGTAGTGAGAAGATTAGGACAGTTTTCTTTAATGAATGCCAAATCTTCATTATTTTCCTCTACACTAAGTGAAATTGCATTTCAGTTTAAGACCGAAGGATTTAATAAAACTCCAGCAAAATGACAGCCATTAATAGCTTGTTCATATTTTGCTTTAAATTTTGTAATTCTATCTCAGACTTGACAAGTTCTGAAAGTGAAAAATCAGGAGATTTTATTTCAGAAATCAGGAGATATTTTTGTCAATGAAAACTTGTTAATTTGTTGATCTAAACATCTTTAAAAGTTTAAGTTTCAATATATGCTTGGTTATTATTGAAGATTAAAAAGAAATCTATCACTCTTACTCGAATAAGAAATGTATGTATTCCTTACAAGTAGAACACATTTAAGAATGTGATGTTTAGGATGTTTTAACATATTTTTTATTTGACTAAATATTATAAAAAGAGGGATGTTTTGTTACTCATTAACTTATATAAAACTATAGTAAAGATCATAAGTAAGTCTTAATAGAGACAAATTATTATTAATTCAATACATGACCATAGTAGCAATAACAAACTTTAAAGATTCATTTAATGAATCTGGGTGTAATTCATCACATAAAACACTACTGGTCAAACATACTAAAGAACAATTACACCTGTCCTAGAACTTTTCTCACTCAATCACAGCACATTTGATTGTTAAATAACAGAATATTTAAAAAGTGTGAAAAATTTGGAAAAATATGTCAAAAATAAGGAATATGGAGAATCATCTGAAAATTAGGAGACTTGGTAACTCTGTTATCTTTATCTAATACATTTTCTAACTTTTTACAAAAAAAAATTAAAACTTTCGTAAGCTTTGGTCGAAATTTGACAGTGTAATATGGCAAGTTTTAAAACCTGTTCCTTGCACATAGTATCCGATTTTTTGGTGAACATTAATGAATTTGTTTAATTATTAACTTGTGAAACAAAAAAGATTCAAATAATTTAGTTGCCAAGATTGGCAAATGAAATATGATTTATAAAGTGTTTCTGTGTTTCGCCTCATCATCTAAAGTTTATTACAAAAGAACACACAATTAAAAGATTAGGAGGGGGACACCTGGACTTAACCTGTACCTGTCACATTCTTTCTGATAGCAATCCTGAAAATGCCAGAAAAACACTTGTTACTTATTTACACCGATTTCTTATTTCTCTGCTGACTAATTCAAAAAATGAAGAAAAAAAAATGATTTAAATCAAATGATTTTTTTTAAAAATCAGTTGATTTAAATCTTGATTTAGATCGATTGATTTAAATCATGCTAACCCTGCAATCATTACAATAATTTATGTAGTATTTGAATAGACATGAGTGTACGCAGGGAGTGCAGGGAAAGGCTCCCCCTTCAACCTTCGAAAAAATTAGAAATTTTGAACATCTATGGCCAAATTTAGTCTATCTTCATCAACTCTCCCCCTTTTTCGCTATCATGATAATTCCAGAGTACTAGATAGGTAAAAGATAGATAAGGTATTCATTTAGCTCAGAAATCTATAATGTAAAAAAAAAAAAAAAAAAAAAAAAAAAAAAAAAAAAAAAAACACTTTTGTTTAATAATAATAGTTTGCACCAGAAATGATCATTAGTAGAAGTGCTGAACAAAATTATTGCTTTGGCCGCTTAAAGTAAGCTTTACTCTTTAAGTGCGAAAACTAGTGTTAAACCTACTGCATGGAATGCCAACAACTTCACAAACGGCTGATGCTCCATTTTTACCAGTTAAAATTTGTTACATAAGCTGACGCCAGTATCTCCAATCAAAAATCTGTGCATTGAACAGAACAGAGAACACTAACATACAAAAGGCTATACAAATGTAATGAACGTTATCAACTTTTTGGCAATTTCTGGACCTCCGCTACCCCTTACGATATCGTACGTTATCATTCCTCAATAACATTATCTTTTTTTATTGGTAAACACAAGTATTATTTCAAATATACTTTACACCTGTTTCCTTAAAAGCAGATTATATATATGCATACACATAAGACGGAAGAATAGGAATACCAAACATGGAGATATTCAATATTTTGAAAATAAATAATTTTATAGTGATTTAATTATTTTAATTTTCATAAAAATAGTTAACAAACTAATGTATATTAAATGTTAGATTACGGAGGAAGGGCGGTGTTGTCTGGATAATACGCAATGGTTAATTATTATACATTTAAACAAAAAAAAAATTAACTTTAACTTTACACATAGTATTAAAGTTTATGTTTACCTAAAAACTAATATGCATAACTTAAAAATGATCAAGTTATTGAGATAAGATATGGTTGTCTATTGTATTAGTCTTAAAGAAATTATTTGTAAAATATTAGAATAGAAATTATTCTTGGAAATTCTTAGCTATTAATAATATTTTTCCTATAATAGAGGGCAGCACCATAAGCATATAATTTAATTAATATATTAATCCTATAGATGGCAGCACTAAAATAATTTTCTGCTAGAAGTTGTAGTAATATATTCTAGTTAAATAATTAATATAGTAATATTAATAATTGATTAAAAATAAAAATATAATACTTCTAACAGTAGCATTTATTTTTTTGTCTAAATATATTATGAATTATATAGTATAATATATGTTCTACTAATTTTTATAGTTATTGTTACAACTTTATTTTATTATCTATGTTATTTATACTATGACCATAACCTTGACTGTTAATAAGTCACATGTAGTTTGTATCTGATTGCACTACAAATCTTGCTAGGATTTGGGTAATGGTAAATATTTTAGTATATATATCCTTTTTTTTCTTTTTTTTTAAGGAATATTATATTATTGTTATTTTGTCATATTGATTTTATTTTCTTCAATAAGTATCTTTCTACTAATTTGTCATGTGAATAGCTTCCAGCCAATCGGGTGTATTGTGAGTCGAATTCTTAGCTTTCAGCACGACTCATAATAGAAACTGGTTGGATGTTTTTGCTTTTTTGTTAAACTATACACCCCTGAAGAAGTAGTTTAATAGAAAAGCCTTCTACTGTTTTTTATCCATTTATCTTTCATTATTTTGGTAATCTGCCTTCTATTTCACTTCAAACTTCAACTGTTTTCAATAAGATGATTGTAAAAATACTGGTTTCATTGGTTTATTGTATGGTAATATATGAATTACTCTGGTTATATAATATCCATTTATCCATATACAGTAAAACCTCCAAATAACGGACACCTTGGGAGCGCGAAAACTGTCCGCTATTGGGAAAAATCTCGGAGATTCAAAAATTGTTAAGAAATGCTTAAAGTTTCATTAATTGACTTTTATATGTCCTAAAATTCTAATATATAATTAATCATAAATTAAAATAATTTTTTAAGCAATAAAGTTGAAATAAAATGGTACATACCTTTGTACACTGTTTATTATATTCTTACGGAAAAAATGTACTTTAAAAGTTTCATTTGCATTTAAAGATTACATGTAATTAACATGTAATGAGATTAACATGTAATGAGAAATTTTAACCCTGTTAATAGTTTTGAATTTTCTGAATCATCTTTAAAAAGAGTGTAACTGCTCATTGTATTTTGCCGTTTTTTAAAAGCATAAAATCTCAAATCTTACAGAGGTGAGTGGAGGCGGGGCATTGTGATGCTCCGGGAGGTAATGTCCCTCCGGACCATTCCCTGAATTTAATACTGCACGTGGGAGGAAAGATTTTTCCCGGCCCACTCTCTACATTTATCTGTGATCCCAAAATTTTGAACACATTGCCCTGACAAATTTAGAGGCTTTTTACTTTTTTTTTCCTCGTTAAAAAACAATTTTTTATACTTTATTCCCAAAATTACTGTCCGCTATTCGGAATGTCCGTTATTCAGAGGTTAAACATATAAAAATTTAGATTTTGGGAGTGGGGATCGGTAAACTGTGCGTTAAATAGAGGTGTCCGCTATTCGGGAGTGTCCGTTATTGTGGTTTTACTGTATTTCTTAGTAATTTGGTAATCTGCCTTCTATTTCTCTTCAAACTTCAACTGTTTTAAATAATATGATTGTAAAAATACTGGTTTCATTGGTTTATTTAATGGTATTGTCTGAATAACTTTGGATGTATTTATAAAAGTATTTATATATATTGCAGACTATTTTGATATAACGAACAAGTTATAAATAAAATGAAAAAAAAATATATATTAAAAAAAAGGAAACAGAAAGGGAAACTTTTGGTTGGATCATTCAAAAATAATAAATATATCAAGACCCCATCCCTCACTAGAGATATCTTTCGATATCATATGCTATATTCCCCCCCCCCCTTCCCCCTAAAGTAATAACGTTATGTATGCATAGCCACTGCCGTAGCTAGAAGTGAATAATGGGAAAGAAGGGGGGGGGGTCATATTTTCTCTCTTTCTCTCTGTGACGCAGAAAGATAAATTAGTACATGTTCACTCTGTAGTTACTATGTTTCTCATTAAACTGTTGTAATAGTTTCATTTTACGCTAAGAAAAGAATAGGATGATGAAAAATTCGAGTGTAAAACGAGTGAAATCTTAAACAACTTGTTAGCTTCATTTGTGTAAATAGGATGAGCAAGTGTTGAAACACTTATTTTAGTTACAATTTAGTATTTTTGCAAAAGCTGTGAAAGGTCCTCAAAACTTAATTAGATTTTTAAACAGAATTTCATTTGAATTTTTGGAATAGAAATCAATTTGGTGATTTTGGAATCTTTTCCAGGGAGGCTCAAAATGTTTGAGGGGAAGCTGAGCCGCCCATAGAACCCCCTTAGCTACGGTTCCCAAGTTCTGGTTTTACCTTGTTTCTCTATTCAGGATTCTCCAAAGCGTCCCCCGCGGACGCTACGATTGCGCCCTTAGGTTTCCTTGGCACCCATTCGAATGTATCCTCTTATACTAGCTATTTTTAAGATCAAAAATCCATTTTAAGGGATGCATTTTTAAAAGTAAAAAATATTTAAATAGTTTTCTTGTAATACTTATCGATGACCTTAAATAAGTTTTAATTATTTAATGCTATTAAGTTGTTATTCAGTGATTAAGGTTTCTATAGTTTCTTCATCTACAAAACTTTTGAAGATAGACTGTCCTCTGAAAATCTAATTTTAAATTTATTCTGAAATAAATTATTGTTGCAAATTATTTTAAAATAGTTTCTGAATCATAGGGGACTTATAGCTATCAGCGTGAGATGTACGCGCATCATATAAGACGTTTCTAACATATAAGTCAACTTCTATTCATGGACTGATATTGTAGGAGAAACTTTTACCAGTATTTCCGAATAGTAATTTTCTTCTTATTTATGATAAATTCTGAAGTAAAGTGACAATTGTTTCTTATAAATAGTAATAAAAAAACAAGTGAAATTTAGCTCCTACGGTAATAAAACTGATGTATATTATGCTTTTCCACCGCAGTGATATAATAGTGTTGCATATTTTCAGCTATGTAGCGCCTTTTATTATTTATAACTATATAAGGTGCGCCTCTGTTTATAAAGGTTGGTCAGGTCTTGCCTAAATGGTTTATTAGAGGACTCATAAGTAGAATAAAATAAAATTTTAAAGATAGAAATGAATATTTATAAATAATTTCTATAAGGTAAATCTACAAAAGATAATTCAGATGCCAAGAAAATATAATACATTTTAGTATAAATAAATTAAAGATTTTTTTTTTATATATATTTGCTTTTCAACTGAAATCTTTTTGCGACTTTACTGCTTCGGCGCCTGTGTGCGCCGCACACTTTGCACACTGGGTCGGAACGCCCCTGGTTAAATTTGATAAAAGATCTCACAGGGGTATTGATTTTTTGCAAAAATTTTATTTAATTAATTTAAAATGCAAATTTATTAAAGCATGTTTTATGTAACGCTGATATTTTAACTTAAGGTTTGCGCGAATCCGCATTAGTGTGGAGTTCACTGGTTAAAAAATATTTTCAAGACTTCTGTAACAGTGTTAACAAAAATATTTTTACACAAAACTCTAGTTATTATAAAATTTCACACGATAAAAATACTACATTAAAAATGGTTAAAAGCGTGCAATGTTTCTTATAACTATATTTAAGTGGGACTTTTTAAGCAAACAGAAGCTCAGAGTGTTTATTCTGTTAATGCCCCCCCCCCCCCTCCTGTTCACTTTTTCTTTCACTTTCACAAAAAGCTGAACATTTTCTATCACATAGAATGCATATATAGAAACATAAACACTGATTTAGATAAACATAGCTAAAAACGGGCAATGTTTCTAATAATTATATTTAAGCTGTCCTTTTTAAGCAAAAAGATCAGGGTTTCATATTGTTTTGCCTCCCCCCCCCCTTTCTTTTTCTTACACTTTCACAAATATATATATATATATATATATATATATATATATATATATATATATATATATTCCCTATCGCTTAGAATGCAATTTGTCAATTTCAAGCTCTTTAGATTTTGTATTTTTATAATTTGGCAATCTACAGGGGATTATTTCATTTTATTTTATAGCTTTGTATTGCATGGCGTTATTACCCACATAGGTGGATAATAACACCAAATAGCATTGGTCAAGAAATCACGTCATTGTGTTTTATGAATACATATCTGTTATATATATATATATATATATATATATATATATATAGGGTGTTTCTAAATTCATGGTACAAACTTTAAGGGGTGATAGTACACATCAAGACAAACAATATTAAATAGGAAACTTAGGGTCCCAAACGTCTTCCGAAGGAGATAGGCGCCATTAAAGTTTAGGGTCCAAAAATTCAAATGATTATAAAAAACAGAAAAATTAGTCGATTCGTTTGCGGTTTTTACTAAAACTATTCTTTATGTTAGTATTGTCTTGAAAATAAATTATAAATATAAATTTCAAAAAATGCCAATAGAGGGCGCTTTAGACTTTCGAGTAACGAACAACTATTTTTTACTGTTATTTTTTGCATCTCATTAAATTTTTTTAGAAGCTTAGAAATAAACTTAAATTTTGAGCTCAAAATCTAAATCGTTGGGAGTGGTTAAGTAGCTCAAACTGAACAGTGGGGAAAGGTTCAGATTTTAAATGATTATAAAAAACGGGAAAACTGGTCAATTGATTTGCGATTTTCACTAAAATTATTCTTTCTGTCAGTATTATCGTGAAGATAAATTATAAAGATAAAATTTAAAAAATGCCAATAGAGGGCGCTTTAGACTTTGGAGTAACGTACAACTATTTTTTACCGTTATTTTTTGCATCTCATAAAAATTTTTTTAAAGCTTAGAGATAAACTTAAATTTTGACATGAAAATCTGAATCGTTGGGAGTGGTTAAGTAGTGCAAACTGAACTGTGTTCAATGGGGGTGGGGAGGTTCAAATTTCAAATGATTATAAAAAATGGAAAAAATTGGTCGATTCGTTTGCCATTTTCGATAAAACTATTCTTTATGTCAATATTTCCTTCAAAATAAATTTTAAAGATTAATTTAAAAAGATACCGTTAGAGGGCGCCTTAATTTTTTTAAAAATTAGTTTATTAGTTTAATTTGTTTTGGCTGATGGCATTAGAAATAATTTTTAAAATAACACACACACGCAAAATATAAATAAATAAATAAATAAAATAAAAGTAAAACTTAGAAAGTGTAATTTTTAAATGAAAAAGGTTACAGATACAATAGAAGAGTTACAGATACATTAAATTAGAAAATTATTATTCGAAGAAAATCTCGATTTCATTGTCTGTTTATCTAGATAAATTATCTTGATGGATAAAAAGAACCATGTTCATCATATTTTGGTTACGTAACTCCAGGCAGTGATTCTGGGAAAGACATTACGTCACATGAGAATAATAAGGTTCTAACTGACATTTTGAAAAAAAATTGACTTTTTGGCATAGGAATGTTCTATTTGTTTCAATGAATGCATTTCTGCATTAAAATTTCGAAATATATAATTTACATCCGCTTGCGAAAGAGAATAATATAGTTCCATCAGAAATCGTTGAAAGCAGTCAGAATAACAGGGTTCTATGTGCAACGTAATCGCAGACAGCATATAGGATATTATATTATTATTTTATTTTATTATATATAATGATAACCGGCAATCTTTTATCTCTTGTGTGAAATAGTATATTATTTCGATAACTAAATAGTTTTTCGGTAAAATATACAGGAATTTTCTTCTCAGTAAAAGTCCTTTTAAATATGTTTTTTAGTACGTCGATATGCAAAACGAATTGTGTCTAGTTTTATTAATGGACCTGATCCAACCAAGGATGAAGGAATAATCCTAATTTATTTAGATTTAGAAAATCCTGCGGGAAGAATGGGTGTCAGTTTAGATGAAGCACCAGCTCTAGATATTCTTGATGCTAAAACAATTTTAAAAAATCAGTAAAAGTAATTCCTACAAATCTAACTGATAGCAGGACTATGAGTTTTTCGTAAGTTAAAAGTGCCTTTATGTAGTTATGTACATCCTACTGGCAATACCTTGTCTTTAGTTGCGAACAAAATACCTGAGGAAAATTTTCAAGCAGAATAGTCTCAAATGATATCAAGATTAAAATAAAAGCTCATATTGAAAGTTTTCCCAAGATTGAGTCACACTACAATAGAGGAACCACTAAAACAACATATTTAGAATCAGGACTTAACTTATAGAAAATGTATGACTTGTACTTTGAGAAATGCAGAGAAAGCAATGTAGAGCCAGTGAACCTTTCATGTTATAGGCACATATTTAAATGCAGTTTAACATAGAATTAAATAAACCAAAGAAAGATAGGTGCGATCACTGTGAGGAGTATAAACATGCTGAAACCCAGGGAGAAATTAATAATGACATGCAATTTAAATATCATCTGCACAAAAAAGAAGTTGAATCCACCAGAACTCTCAGAAATGACGACAAAAATTCCTCTGATAAGTCAGTCATTTGCTTTGCATTAGAAAAGTTATAACATGTCCCAAAAGTGATGCCAGCATTTTTTTTCTATAAAAAAAAATTTACTTGTATAAACATGACAGCACAGGCAACATGGAAAAAAGAAAAGAAAGCATATTGTTGCTTTTGGATAAACGATATGTCAGATAGAGATGGGAATGACATAAGCTCAGCTGTATCAACGACTGTTCGGACGATACTGACAGACTTTCTACATGCTGATAGTTTAATTTTATATTGTGACAGTTGTGTTCCTCAGAATAGAAACCAAACGATACCTTATGCAATTACAATACGTATACAATCTCATCCACATATTTTGGACATTACTCTAAGATACTGTACACCTGGACATTCATGTGGGCAAGAAGTGGATAATATTCAGAGCCAAATAGAAAGAGCAATGAATGTAGCAGAATATTTTTCACCATTTTCATTTATACGTCTGTTGCTGAGAGTAAATCGCAGTAATCCATTTACAACCCTGAGAATGAAATCAGAACAGTTCTTAGATTTCCACCCGTGTAGCAAAAAATTTGCCTATAATCTCGTTCCGTAGACCAAGGTGATACAATTATGATTCACGCAACCTCTTTATAATATTGAGTTTGAGACAAGCAACTAATGTGACTAGAATTTCACAGCGGTGAACTTGCAAAGAAGCCCCTCCAAACAACGAGGAGTATCAACATCATTTACACAAAGGACCAAATCCTAAAGTAGCACAGAGAAAGAAGCATTGGATTAAGAAAAAATAAAAAACCTGCAGAGCATGCTAAAGTAGTTTCCGAGAGATGAAAGTTTCTATTTTCAAAGTATGTTTAAGAGAAGTTAGCCTAACTGTAATATAAGGGTGATTCTAAGATAAGAGGTTCAAAAACATAGAGAATTCGGCCAAAAAGAAAAGTTTGAGTTTGATCAAAAACCTTTAAATTATAATTTTTGTCCCGTTTTTTTTACTTTTTCATATAAGGGCAAGTCACTTTATACATATTTTATAACTTTTTCTGGTCAATGACTCGCTTCCCTGGCAGTTATCTTGCCAGGGGAAATACAGCAGAGGAGAGACATTTTCATGTAAATTCAAAATTTTTAACTGACTGAATTAGTTTTTGGGTTAATTGTGCATTTCACTTTAATTATTCCCGCATTGTTTCATTAGGGCAGTAAATGCAATTGAATTAAATGAATATTATAAGTTTTAGGACTCACCAGGGGAGATACACGATCACCGTGCGAAACCACTACACCGCGGTCAAGTCGGAACAACTAAAAATGGCGACGCTTAAATGGCTTGCGCGTTTAGTATTGCTAACTTCAAGCCAATAGATGTCCTTAAGCGCTACTTCCGATATAGCCATCCTTGAATTTATATTTGTTTCAGCGGAACGAAATTTGACAGGGTAGATACACACAAAAAAAGCGCGAAAAAAGTTAATTTTAAAAATTATTTGAAATTAACAAAATTATTTTATTTTTTATTTTATAATACGGAAGTATAATTACTTAAATTCCAATTAAACATATTTTAGCTAAGCATCTGACGGAAAAAATATATGTATTGTTTGAAAGTTAAATTGAAACCGGCAAGGAGACATGCCAGGGGAGAGACTTTTTTAGACTTAGTAAGAAATTTCAGAAAAATGTGTTTTAATTAGGCATTCAATTGTGATGTTATTTAATAAAGTATATTAAGATGATGCGATTCATTGCAAAAAATGACAACATATAGAATAAAAAATCTGTTTTAAACGGATTGCCGTACAAATTACCTCTTATGGTAGAATCACCCATAAAATAAATCATGGTTTATGGAACATTCCAAAATTTCGACTAACAAAAGATTATCAAACTTATTTTGTTGTTTTAAAAAGGATAAGATTTTTTTTTCTCCTTAGAGATATAGTCTTTTCTTTTTATCAAGAGTATACCTGACTGTAATACGAAAAATTTCATTCATAATTCATTTCAATTTCATTTAACAATATAATTACAAAGTTTTGTATTAATTTTCATACTCTTTCACTGAAATAGCACGCTGAAAAAGGAAAACTGTTCGGTTCCTATTTAATAAAATTAGATATTTAAGCTATTTTATGTTCAGTTAAATAATATATCTAACTTACGTGTATTCATTAGTTTTGAGAAGATGGTTTAATTAGTATGAATAAGTGAAAGCAGCAATTTGCTGTTATTGTGCTACAATATAAATAGTAATAAATATTTTACTATCCACTGAAATTTTTTCGAATTAATCAACAAAATTTCACTTTGTTAAACTATAGAAAATTACACAAATTAATAAAAATATGTTTTTTTCTTTTCATGATAGAACCATCTTATTCTAAGGATAACACGACGTTTGAGAATAAAATGGTTCTATCAAATTCTTTAAATGTAAAAAAATCCATGAAAATGTTATTTAAAAACTTTGATCTTGTAGAATTACTGTCTATACTTACATATGAACCTATTAAGGCCAAATGTTTGCAGAAAACTTTAATAGCTGCACGTACACAGAATGCTGATTTTCAAAGTCTGCTAACTCGAAATTGATTTTTGGCCAGATAGAACCATCTAATTCTCAGGTGACGATTAGTCTCATCAAAACTAAAATGCATGAAATGTAATTGCATCATGAGATAACTATTAAAGCTCTTGAGTATATTGTACGGCAACAAATGCTTGTGTATCTAATGGATAAATTGCATTGAATTAAAGTGTTTTAAAGCACACAGCAGCAGTAGTGATTTGTTTGCATCATTTAAATAAATTACCTCTTAGGATAGTTTTGTTTTCGTAGATGGTCCAACGTATTTCATTAGTCTAATAAGTAAAAGTAATAAACTGTCAAAAATTATCTGTCGTTGAATATATCAAAATAGTAAGTAATTTTTCAGAGGTTAATGAGGAAAATTTGAGCACAGATAAGAAATTTGTATGGGACATATGTAGAGCTGTACTAACAGATAACTACAGTGAAAATTCCCAAGAATTGACGAGCAGAAAACCTGGAAACGTTTCCCTTGCAAGATGCTTGACAATGACAAACAGGATCTTACGTTTATTAATTGCATCAATTGATCAAACTCCACAATTGTAAAATCTAGCTGACCTTGTCATGAACGTTTATGCCCCCATGGTTTAAGCCTAGTGTTATTTATGCATCACAACACTTTTTTAAAATCGTACTGCATATCAAGTACTTAGAAGATGAATTTAAGATTGTTGTTCAATCAACTCTATAGAGAAACGCCTTTACGATACATCCAGAACATGTCCATCTGGATGTTGTTTGATTCTTGAAAACATATGAGATCTCTGGCAAGGAAAAAGATAGAAAAAGCTTGACAAACCGAATTCAAAGAAAAGAGAGTTTTAAAACCACCACAAGTTAATTATGAGGCAGAAGACTACATCGATCTTATTTATTCACTGTAAAAATATTTCTGCTAAAATACGGAAATTGTACTCGTAATCTAGACGCCAGTACTATTTCCGTATTTTAACGGATTTTTTTTCCTTAAATTCCAGAAAACATTCTGTTTTTTCACAAACGTTTTCCGCATTTTTTTTTCATATTTAAAATTTTTGTTTCAAAAACAAAAATAAATTAAATAATCACGTTACTTTGCAACGAGAAAGATACGTCTTTATGAATTTCAGTATGTCTATTTAATTTAAACAACTGAAATGAAACAACATTTACCTCAGGTAGGATTTGAACCAGGGAACTCTCCTCTTCCAGATTAGTGCCCTTATCCACCACACAACGGGAACACGGGCAATGTAGTCAAAGAAGTTTCCATATTTTTGAATACTTAACTTTTTATTTTCATGCTTTATACAAGAAAAATTTTAAGCTTTAAAAATATTACATGCATAAAAAATAAAAGTAATAATTGCTTCTTTTTAGTAAGATTTTTATAATTCTATTGTAATGTTATTTTTTATTTTTTATGTATTCATTTTTTTCCCCAAAAATATCAATATTTTTTTTTCCACGCACTGTTTCAAATTATTTGTGTGATGATCTACTGTAAATTCAAATAAAGGATTAGTACATTGTATAAAAAAATTTCCTTTTTTTCTTATTATAAGATTATAAATTTGATAAACGTCACTTTTATAATAATTTCTTTATTATATTTCGGATTTGTTTTAAGTTTTATGTGCAAATCTGTTAAAGGGAGGGGACTAAAATATATTAAATATAGATTTTTTTAATTTTAAAATATCTTTTACAGATTTTAAAAAATAATAATAATATTCATAACAAGTCAAATATTATTTGAAATCAAAATGAAAATTAAAGAGTAACACTTTCTTTGCAACTGTTTCAAACACTCAAAAATAATGAATTAGATTTATTAAAAATCGTAAAAATTAAGAACTCTTTGATAACTTTTAATTTGGAAAATATATATATATATATATATATATATATATATATATATATATGTGGCACTCGGGGACTGTCGCGGTAAAGCTATTGCATAGCATTTTTTATCAACTTATGCAAATATAATTATTTAGATAGTTTTTATTGATGCAGTTTTTTTTTGTCTTTGATATTAATTCAAGTTTTTTCTTTGTCTTTGATATTAATTCAAGTTACACTTTTTGAGCGTGATGACCGATAAGAAAACAATTTTTTTTCTTTTATTGAATAAATGAGAAGTTAATATCGTTTAAAATATTTTTATTACCGTACAATACATGTAGGTTAATAAGGAATTTTTATCATTGAAACAATAGGTTTATGGTAACTGAAATAAAAAACATAAGTTTGAGACTTGATATCCTCTAAATATCTGAAAAATACTGCGTCAATGTCTGCCGAAGGATACCGTGCCCAAGTCTGCCGAACAGAAACGACGTTAGCCGAAATGTTAGGTTTTTCCTAGTTACGGGATTTCTAGATTCGGTCGCCGCGCTCAAATCCCGTGATAAAAGCTATGCAATAGCTTAATAAATTACCAAACAAAATTTGGAAGCGGTACGAAAATTAGATCGCGAGTTATAAGAATTTTAAATTTTTCGACCCTCACCATAGGGGGTCTCCTGTCACCAAAAATCAACACTGTCTCATAATAAATTACCAAACAGAATTTGGCCGCTCTATGAAAATTAGATCGCGAGTTATAAGCATTTTAAATTTTTCGACCCTCACCGTGGGAGGTCTCCTGTCACCAAAAGTAACACTGTCTCATAATAAATTACCAAACAAAATTTCGCCACGCTACGAAAATTAGATCGCGAGATATAAGCATTTTAAATTTTTCGACCCTCACCTTGGGCGGGGGGGAGGGGGGCTCCTGTCACCAAAAGTAACACTTTTTCATGATAAATTACCAAACAAAATTTGGCCACGCTACGAAAATTAGATCGCGAATTATAAGCATTTAAAATTTTTCGACCCTCACCGTGGGGGTCTCCTGTCACCAAAAATAAACACTGTCTCATAGTAAATTACCAAAAAATATTTGGCCGCGCTACGAAAATTAGATCGCGAATTATAAGCATTTTAAATTTTTCGACCCTCACCGTGGGGGGTCTCTTGTCACCAAAAATTAACACTGTCTCATAGTAAATTACCAAACAAAATTTGGCCGCGCTACGAAAATTAGATCGCGAATTATAAGCATTTTAAATTTTTCGACCCTCACCGTGGGGGTCTCCTGTCACCAAAAATTAATACTGTCTCATAGTAAATTACCAAAAAATATTTGGCCGCGCTACGAAAATTAGATCGCGAATTATAAGCATTTTAAATTTTTCGACCCTAACCTTGGGGGGGTCTCCTGTCACCAAAAATTAACATTGTCTCATAGTAAATTACCAAACAAAATTTCGCCGCGCTACGAAAATTAGATCGCGAGTTATAAGCATTTTAAAATTTTTGACCCTCACCGTGGGGGGTCTCCGGTCACCAAAAATTAACACTGTCTCATAATAAATTACCAAAGAAAATTTGGCCGCGCTACGAAAATTAGATCGCGAGTTATAAGCATTTTAAATTTTTCAACCCTCACCGTGGGGGGGGGGGTCTCCTGTCACCAAAATTTAACACTGTATCATAATAAATTATCAAACAAAATTTGACCGCGCTACGAAAATTAGATCGCGAGTTATATGCAAACGACGTTAGCCGGAGTGTCAGGTTTTCTCGTTACGGAAGTGTTAGGTTTTCTCGTTACGGAATTTCTAGATTCGGTCACCGCGCTCAAAGCCCGCGATAAAAGCTATACAATAGCTTAAAATACCGCATTTGTGATAATAATAAAATGTATGTATATAGAGTGCTCACTCATTTTCTTTCACTATTTTTTCACCACTTTCTTCATTAATAAATGCACTTTGTTTATTCATATTTAAAAACTTTATACACAAATTTTACGCTACAGCTATTCACCAGCAACTGCAATTCACTGTTGAACTGTTGAACACTGTTGAATTTGTCTAAAGAAGATAGAAAAACACTCCGGCTAACGTCGTTTCAGCTCGGCAGACTTCGGCCCCGTGCCGAAATCTGCCGAGCTGAAACGACGTTAGCCGAGTGTTAGGTTTTTTCGTTACGGATGTGTTAGGATTTTTCGCGTTACGGAATTTTTGGATTCGGTCGCCGCGCTCAAAGCCCGCGATAAAAGCTATGCAATAGCTTAAAAAGTAAAGAAAAGAAAGAAAAAAATATTATAGTAAATTATTTAAATGTAAATTCATAGATGGCGCCTTAACATTTATCCTATTATTTAACATTACTTGAAAACCCTTATTAGACCAACACTATCTTACCATTTGAGAAATAATTGAATATATATTCAATATAGAACCCTATTTACCCAATTGAGGTTTCGTTGAAAATAATATCACTGTATACAACAGTTAATCACTTTAGATTTTCAAACATCGCAATTATTTTTGAATATCATTTACAGAATAACTATTGTTTTGTAAGCAATAACAATAAAATTCCGTAAAATGTTGGGAAAACTTATCGGATTTATACGGATTTATAATCGCATAATGTCAATTACGAAAATTGTACTGTTTTCTTAGAAAAATAAAACAATTCCATAAAGTTTTACAAAAAATTTCTGTACATTGACGGATATTTTTCACAGTGTTAGCAATCTACTATAATAACGGAACCACCTCTCATAACTAACTTGAGCAAACAAGAGATTCAGTTGATTGTTGATTCAGGAACTAGCAATAGAAATGAATTTAATTTTGTTTTTCATACATATACAGGCAATTTAAAGAATTCTAAAGGTGGTTATAACAGCGCCTAATCACGTTTGTGGTTTCAAAGGTCGAGATGGCTTCATTAATACTGGATTGCTGGAAGGAAAATACATTCCAAAGTGTGAAACGAAGCGTCACTTCACATCTGCAGTTACAGTAGTCCAAGAATAAATAACAAGTAAAACTTTTCTCTATAGCATTAATTCACTATTATTTTTGTTATAATAGTAATGAACCTAATTTAATATACAACATACATTCCGAAAGAAATACATTCCAAAGTGTGAAACGAAGCGTCACTTCACATCTGCAGTTACAGTAGTCCAAGAATAAAGAACAAGTAAAACTTTTCTCTATAGCATTAATTCACTATTATTTTTGTTATAATAGTAATGAACCTAATTTAATATACAACATACATTCCGAAAGAAATACATTCCAAAGTGTGAAACGAAGCGTCACTTCACATCTGCAGTTACAGTAGTCCAAGAATAAAGAACAAGTAAAACTTTTCTCTATAGCATTAATTCACTATTATTTTTGTTATAATAGTAATGAACCTAATTTAATATACAACATACATTCCGAAAGAAATACATTCCAAAGTGTGAAACGAAGCGTCACTTCACATCTGCAGTTACAGTAGTCCAAGAATAAAGAACAAGTAAAACTTTTCTCTATAGCATTAATTCACTATTATTTTTGTTATAATAGTAATAAACCTAATTTAATATTTTTATTTAATAAGCCTATTTGTAATTCACTGCATTATAAATTATACAGGGTGCATCTAAACTACTGGGCAAAACTTTAAGGGGTGATAGTACACATCAAGACAAATAATATAAAATGAGAAACTGAGGGTCCCAAACGTCTTCCGAAGGAGATAGGTGCCATACAAGTTTAGGGTCCAAAATTTGAAATGATTATAAAAAACGGAAAATTTTTTCGATTCGTTTACAGTTTTCAAGAAAACTATTCTATAGGTCAGTATTGTCTTGAAAATAAATTATAAAGATAAATTTCAAAAAATGCCGATAGAGGGCGCTTTAGACTTTAGAGTAACGGACAACTATTTTTTACCGCTATTTTTGGCATCTCACTAAATTTTTTTTAGAAGTTTAGACATAAACTTAAATTTTGAGCTCAAAATCTGTGGTTAAGTAGCGCAAAAAGAACTGTGTTCAATGGGAGTGGGTAGGTTCAAATTTCAAATGATAATAAAAAACAGAAAAATTGGTCAATTGATTTGCGGTTTTCACTAAAATTGTTCTTTATCTCAGTATTGTCTTGAAAATAAATTATAAACATAAATTTCAAAAACTGTCGATAGAGGGCGCTTTAGACTTTGGTGTAATATACAACCATTTTTTATCGTTATTTTTTGCATCTCATTAAATTTTTTTGAAGCTTAGACAAACTTAAATTTTGTTCTGAAAATTTGAATCGTTTAGAGTGGTTAAGTAGTGTTAACTGAACTGTGTTCAATGGGGGTGGGAAGGTTCAAATTTCAAATGATTATATTAAACGGAAAAATTGGTCGATTCGTTTGCGGTTTTTTCGAAAACAGTTCTTTGTGTCAGTATTTCCTTGAAAATAAATTTTAAATATAAATTTTAAAAAATTCCGTTAGATTGTGCCTTAAACATTAGAGATTAACATTAAACATTAGAGAGAAACAACAACAATTTTTAACTTTTATTTTTTGTATCGAATTAAATGATTGCAAAAGCTTAGATTTAAATTTTTATCTCAAATTCTGAATCGTTGGGAGGGGTTAAGAATGCACACCCTACGAACACAGTTCAATTTTTCGTACTTAATTACTCACAACGATTCAGATTTTGAGCTCAAAATTTAAGTCTAAGCTTTTAAAACACTTATTTAGATTTTAAAAAAAAGTTAAAAATAGTTCTTGGTTACTCTAAGATTTAAGGCGCAGTTTAACGGAATTTTTTGAAATTTATCTTGAAAATGTATTTTTAAGAAAATACTGACATAAAGAATGGTTTTAGAGAAAACCGCAGACAAATCGACCAATTTTTCCGTTTTTTATAATCATTTGAAATTTGAACTTCCCCCCCCCCCCCCATTGAACACTGTTCAGTTTGCGCTACTTAACCACTCTCAACGATTCAGATTTTCAGCTCAAAATTTAAGTTTATGTCTAAGCTTCTAAAAAATTTAATGAGATGCAAAAAATAACGGTAAAAAATAGTTGTACGTTACTTCTAAAGTCTAAAGCGCCCTCTATGGACATTTTTTGAAATTTATCTGTATAATTTATTTTCAAGACAATACTGGCATGAAGAATAATTTTAGTGAAAACCGAAAATCAATTGACCAATTTTTCTGCTTTTTATAATCATTTGAATTTTGAACCTACCCACTCCCAGTGAACACAGTTTAGTTTGCGTTACTTAATCACAGATTTTGAGCTCAAAATTTAAGTTTATGTCTAAACGTCTAAAAAAATTTAATGAGATTCAAAAATTAACGGTAAAAAATAGTTGTTCGTTATTCCAAAGTCTAAAGCGCCCTCTATCGGCATTTTTTGAAATTTATCTTTATAATTTATTTTTAAGACAATACTGACATAAAGAATAGTTTCCGTGAAAACCGCAAACAAATCGACTAATTTTTTCGTTTTTTATAATCATTTCAACGGCCTAAACTTTGATGGCGCCTATCTCCTTCGGAAGACGTTTGGGACTCTTATTTTCCCATTTAATATCATTTGTCTTGATGTGTACTATCACCCCTTAAAGTTTTGCCCAGTAGTTTAGATACACCCTGTATATTTCAACAAGCCTAAACAAAGACTTTGGTTGAAGGTTGAAAAAGCTGCTTACACTTCTGGTGCACTATCGACAACCATCAAGATAAACAGACAGTGAAGTCCAGATTTATTTTGAATAACGTTTTTCAAATTCAATGTAACTATTGTATTTGTGTCATTTTTCATTTATTACACTTTCTATGTTTTACTTTTCTTTTTCTCTGTGTGTATGTTATTTAAAAAAAATTCTAATGTCATGAGCCAAAAACAAATTAGACTAATAAACTAATTAAAAATTAATATGCATTTTATTTGTATGATATTTGGAAATTTGCAGATGTAAAAAAGCTACTTGGAGCAAATTTAAAAACACCAATAAAATAAACTTAAAATCTTGGATATTTGGTAAAATAAAAAGACTTTTAATTAGATTCCGGGACACTTATAAAATTGATGGCAGAAACGAATTATTTTTAAATGTGAAATGCCTATCTAAACTGTACGTTTTTGTACTTTGTAAAAATAAAAAAAAAATAAAAATAAATAAAAATACTTTATATTCATAGATGAAAAAAAAATATTGAAGAAATCTACATTTTAGGCCAAAAAGTTTAAACTTCATCCTCATTCCGAAAGACCTAAATATTTTTCAATTAAAAAAAAGGTAAATATGTGGTCGTACTTTTTATCAACTTGAAATTTTTAATTTCAAAAAAAAGTTTTTCGCGATACACCTCAGTATAGAGCTATTTTAAGGATTCGTAAAAAATAAAATAAAATGCCTCTCAGTGCAATACAACAGAGAAAGTGGATAAAATTATATTACTCCATCCATTCGGTACTTCGGGAACTCCCTCAAACAAAATTTCTGATTAAAATCCTAAAGTATAAACAAAAGAGATGTTTATGCAAAATAATCATAATACAGCTATCTGTCCGAGCATGAGTTTTGCTCTTGCAATTTTTTACACTTTCTTCAATTTATTTTTCTACTTTGACGAACCTTTGAAAAAGTTGCTTGATCTCTTCTGTTGGTATTATATTAATGCTTGTTCTGCATTTTCTTTACGTTGCTTTTCATGCTTCACATAATCATTGCAGGAAAAATGTCTCGCCAGTTTTTTTTTTCTTTTTTCTACTGGTGGGATTTTAGCTCCTTGATTCCCCCCTCCCCTTTCACTTTCCAGCATTTTTCTCAGTAATTTTTGTCTTGAAAATAAAATGCACGAAAATTAGGAAGAAATTGGGTAATGTTTGTGCGATTGTGACACTCAGTATACTAGCAAATATAATAGTCTCTCTGTTAAAGGAAAGAAAAAACAACTCGCCTTTATGCATGAACTTTCAATAAAAAGAGAAGCAAAGTTAAAGTGATTACCACCAAAGCAATTAAATATGAATAGTGAAAGAGGAAAAATTAAGAAACTTTTATGACGTTATTCGATTTCGATATATTCTTTTTTGTTTTGTTATTTATCATTATCACAAGCAAAAAAGAACAATAAGCTTTAATTATTTTCTTGAAACTAAACTTATTATTTGTCTTTCTTCCTTGTTTTGAGAAAGTAAGTAGAATTTACAAAAACTACTGAAAATTTAACACAGATTGTAAAGTTCGTAATTGAAAAATATGTAAAAGAATTTGCATGGACATAATGCACATATAAAATAATGTATAAAAACGATTACAATAATTACTCCTTTTTCAACTATTATTAATTAAGTTTTAAAAGACGCATTAACAATTCTCCCATAATCGAATAATCCGTTTAATTTGATTTGTTGAATCCACTAGTATTCGTTTAGGAAGGACCGAATATTGTTTTATATTATTTTTTTTAATGGGTCTACAATCGACTCTTTTTGTTGATTTTCTTATTTTCATTTCGAAAAATAACGGCTAACGTGAATCATTCGTATTATGTTTAGTATTTCAACTTCAGCTGAAACCCTTGCCTACAAACAGCCAAAATAACCATAGCATTACACCCATTCAGGGTAACTTTGATCTATAAGAGGGGGGGGGGGGGGACTTTGCACGACGTCCAAATTTTCAATATTTTGACTTCAAAAGGCTAAATTATCTCCAGTGCTGCAGTCTGATGGCAAGGTTACTACTCTTTATTTTAGACATACTTTTTTTACTTTCTACTCTTTACTTTCGAAAATAAATTAGCATCTTTATACGCAATAAATTGCATCATCCAGCTATTATTGTGAAGTACTGTTTTCAAGTTAATTTTCAATGCTCTTTTGAAGTTGTTGTAATCCAATTACATTTTTATACTAAATAAAAGTTTACTCATTTATCAGACTTTTTAAATATAAATGTTGTAAACGTGTTAAAAACTTGTGATTATTTATTTACTAATAGTTAATAAAAACTAAAATAAGAAGGCACTACGATTTTACTCCATTTTCAGTACATGTTTTTACAAAATGCCAGTCTGTAAGTCTGCCTGTCACTCTGTTATTCTATATGTGACAAAAATATTGTGGGCGCTCTATCTCAAGAATTAACACACGGAATTTCCCAAAACTTTCTATTCTGCTTCATCTTGATATAAACTGGAGCTGGTTAGTTTATGGTGTTTATCTCCCAAAAGATGCTGTATAGCGTTTTCATGATTTCCGGATTTTCCAAAAACTTCTGATTCCGTTTGGCCTTGATATGATAAAGTGCTGATTATCTTTTGGTGTAAATTGCTCAGCAAGTTGCGTTATTATGCAGCATTTTTCATGGTTATCACAATAGCTCTATCTCAGGAATAATCGCAGGAATTTTCATCAAACTTAAAATTCAGTTAGTACTTGATATAAATTAGTGCTGATTAGTTTTTGGTGTAAATTTTTCAACAGGTAGCGCTGCTATGCAGCATTTTTACGATTTCTACAATAGTTCTATCTCCAGGCGCTGTTATTCTGAAATTTTCACGATTTCCGCAATAGCTCTATTTCAAGAACTAATGCACGGATTTTTAAAAAAAATTCACATTCAGTTAGAACTTGACATATGTTGTTGCTGATTAAATTTCGGTGTAAACCAGCTAACCTTTGACGCTGCTATGCTTCATTTTTCTGGAAGCATTAACACACATGAGATAGAAGAAATTTTTGGGATTGCCACATTAGACTATTTTACTATCTCAAAAGAAGAAAGAAAAACAAAACTAACAAACAAAAAAACAACTATTTTAATATACGCATAAGGATTTACTAAAAGTGGATATTCCTGCATTTTTATATGCATTTCTTCAAAAGAAAAAAAAAATATTAAAAGGCTTTAATTTCAGGAGGTCAAAGGGGTGTTATTTCTTAACAGTGATTTTAGAAAACATTTTTGACTATGATTACTTTTAATTTAATGTTTTGTTCAATATTAATAGCTTTCTGACAAATTTTGTCTCAGAAAATGTTTGGAAAATCAGATAAATCAAACGTAACTCAGAAGAAATTAATTTTTAAAATTCAAGAAAGGAGTTTAAAACTTTAAAATAATAAATTGTAAATGTGGAGAAAAAACTATGTCCCAATTGGGTCATTCCATGTCAAGTGTCCTAAATTTTGGCATGGTTCCCGCTCGACCCCCTTCGATTTTTATGAAATTGATACAGAATATACATGTAGGTATATGATGAACATTTTGAAACTGTTTAGTGCAAAAAGTTGCATAGTTGGAGAACCAGGGGTCCATTTGTACCAATTACTATTTCATGCTTGTAGAAAAAACGGCCAAATCATGAAGTTTGGCATCATATTGCTAATGATATATGAAACCTTACTTATTGAAAATAGGTGATCTAGTACAACTTTTTGTGCTAAAAAATGTAATTGCAGTATTAAAAATCACAAATCAAAACTATCGTGATTAATAGGCCTCAAAGTAGGCCGTACAGCCAATCTGGTTGAATTTTACCCTTACTTTAACATGCTGTAACTACTGCAAATATTATTTTAAAAATTTATCGCTTTACAAACTAATTACCTATGGATATATCATAAAGCCGCTGTAGTTGTTTTTTGATTGCTTAAATATTCATTAAATTATTGATGTTCAAAATCTAATAAAAAATTAAAATCGTCGATTTTGTCCTATATTCAGAAGCGTACATCTCAATAGGGACACTTCTGATTTGGTTATAATTAGTACCACTGGAAAGAGCATATCTTAATTTATAAAAAAAACTTTAGTTCATTTTGGGCCTTTTAGATTCAGAAGAAAAATAATAAAATTCAAAAACCTGTTGTACGAGATAATTCAGATACATACAAGAAAGGTATATATAACAACAGGGTCTTTCAATATATTTTGAACCATTCTTTTTTATTACAACGATTAATGCATATAATAATTATCACTTTTTCTGGTCACAGTTATTTCCCTTTTACCATTATGAGTGATTTGTAACCGCATTGCCAATGAGTTATATCCAATAACCAGGCAAGACTAGCTCCTGGTTTGGTATTGCATGTTTAACAAGATTTATACAAAAATATTCCTTTTCTCTTTCAGTCTATGCTTTACATTACTGTCAAAACATTCTGTATCAAGATTTTAGCTCTATGGATTCTCATGATTATGATCAGAGTCAGTGAAGCATTGGCTGTGCTGATAATTCTCAGTGCCATTTGACGACTTATTGAGCACATAAAGGTTTTAAGCTTTTTAAAGAATTTTCCTCTGAGGAACAGGAGTTAATTAATCGCCGAAGTTTATTGCATCTTGAAGAAAATTCCCAAATATGCTTTCATCATGAAATATTGCTTTTGCATAAATTTGAGTTTCTTCAGCGAACATGCTGTAATCCTTCCACTAAAGACAATCATTGCGAACGAAAATCTTTGCGGTCCATCAATTTAGAAAGTTCTAATCATTTAACACACTAAGAAACTAAGAAAAATGTCAAACCAGACCAAAAAATATGTAGATCATGCTGAAAAGAATTCGAAGAAACAAGAACAACATGGTCCTCTTCTTCAAGCGAATTGGAACAAAATGAAATAGATGTAACAGAAACGTTGAACAAAAGTCTAACAGCTATTGATTTATCTCCTTTAAAATATCAGAACAGAAATAATCTCCTTTAAAATATCATATTTTAAAGAACATCAACAAGAGATATTAAAAGCTATGCAAAACGAAAGATAATTTAAACTGAAGATGTGATTTCAAAGAAAATAGCTGTTGTTGCTGGTATAGATCCATGTAAATTAAGACAACCTACTACATGCAACCAATGCCTAGACTGTTTAGATTACAAACAGCTAATTATAGAATTGAAGCAGAAGTTACAGTTGTCAAAACGTCCAGAACAAATACTAATATTAACAATGGCACCTCAAAGTTGGACAATAAAAGAAGTTATGGAAGAGTTTGAAGTTTCAGAAAGAATGGTAAAAGCAGCGCGAAAATTAAAAGCAGACATCGGGATATTGGCTTTACCTAGGGCAAAGTGTGATAAGAAGTTGCCAGAAAACACAAAAGAAAGAGTATTAAATTTTTTTCAAGATGAAAAATTTAATCTAATATGTCCAGGAATAAAAGATTTCATTTCTGCTCGGATAGATGGAAGGAAAGTTCAGATGCAGAAGCATCTATTACTAAGCAATTTGAAAGAAATGTTTGCAGTCTATCGAAGTAGTAATGGACCGGAAATCGTATTCTCCAAATTTTGCGAGTTAAATCCAAAATGGTGTGTGACTGTCGTTGCAGCAGGTTCACATTCCCAATCTGTGTGTAAAATGCATCAAAATGTGAAGTTAATGCTAGCAAGCTGCCCAACTGATGTAGATTATAAACTCCTTATAAGTAAAACAGCTTGTGACTTGAATTCTAAAGATTGTATGCTTCATCGCTGCGAAGAATATACTGGAACAGATGATTTAAAAAAAATTTTGGAAAGTATTTTCGAAAATAGTAATCCAGAAGACACCATTGAATTTAAACAATGGGTTCACACAGATCATGACACGTTAGAAACGAAGCAGATGACAATTGAAGATTTTATTGAAGAATTGGTATTGGAAATCTCAGCAACGATGTCTTAATAAATTTTATGCACCCTCATGGACCTTCAAAAATATTTTATTAGCCCACTATACAAAAACTCTGTTGGATTCTGGAAGAGCATATAATTACTGTTCCATTTCCAATAAAAACAAAAATTAGTCAGCAACACAATTTACCGAAAGCTGTTGCAATCGTAATCAATAAGAAATTTGACAAACTGAACCAAAGAGTAATATTTTTTATAGATTGGGGATCCGGAATCGACAGAATGGGAGCTTGAAATAATCAAAACATTTAATCTATAATAATCTATGGATCCCGTTAGGTACCCGCATTCAAAATTTAAAACATGCGATACCCAACCAGAAGCTAGTCTTGCCTGATTATTGGATATAACGCATTGGCAATGCGGTTACAAATGATTCATAATGGTAAAGGGGAAGTAACTGTGACCAGAAAAAGTGATAATTATTATATGCATTAATCGTTGTAATAAAAATGAATGGTGCAAAATATGTTCAAAGACCCTGTCGTAATATATACCTTTCTTGTATGTATCTGGATTATCTCGTATAACAGGTTTTTGAATTTTATTATTTTCCTTCTGTATCTAAGAGGCCCAAAATGAAATAAAGTTTTTTTTATAAATTAAGATATGCTCTTTCCAGTGGTACTAATTATAATCAAATCAGAAGTGTCCCTTTTGACATATACGCTTTTGAATATGGGGCAAAATCGACGATTTTAATTTTTTATTAGATTTTGAACATCAATAATTTAATGAATATTTAAGCAATCAAAAAACAACTACAGCGGCTTTATGATATATTCATAGGTAATTAGTTTGTAAAGCGATAAATTTTGAAAATAATATTTGCAGTAGGTACAGCATGTTAAAGTAAGGGTAAAATTTAACCAGATTGGCCGTACGACCTACTTTGAGGCCTAGTAATCACGATAGTTTTGATTTGTGTTTTTTAATAGAGCAATTACGTTTTTTAGCACAAAAAGTTGTACTAGATCACCTATTTTCAATAAGTAAGGTTTCATATATCATGAGCAATATGATGCCAAACTTCATGATTTGGCCGTTTTTTCTACAATCATGAAATAGTGATTGGTACAAATGGACCCCTGATGCTCCAACTATACATTTTATTGCACTAAACAGTTTCCAAATGTTCATCATACACCCACATGTATATTCTGTGTCAATTTCATAAAAATCGAAGGGTGTCGAGTGGGAGCCTCTAGGCCAGTTGAAATGGAATGACCCAATTAATAAGTGCCTTTGCCATCTCGTTTATTTTCATTATTCTATTACATTCCCAATCGAAATAATTCCTTAAAAAATTGAAAATACAATTATTATTTTCCAAAGATTTATGCAAAGTATATTTTATATAACCAAAAAGGGATGTACGTAAAGTATACATCAAATTAACAAAAAAAAGTAAGTTACTAATTAAATGAATTTTTCATTGTAAATTCTTCTAAAATGCAGTTTAAAAATAGATATCAAATAATCATTTTGTGCCTTTTTAAATATATAAATTCAAAAGTTCAATATCAAAACTTATAATTTTTATTTAATGTCCACAAATTACTTCGCAACAGTAAATTTAGAAATACAGGGGTACAAATTCGTGCAAACTTACATAATTGATAATGAAAAAGTAATGCTTCGAAAAAGAATTGTTTTGCACAATTATGATCAGAAGGACATTAGAAATTTTTTCAATGTATAAAAAATATTTCAAACGTGGCCAAAAGTCAGTGGTCTCACGTTATACTGAACGTTTTATGCAAATCAAGCAAGCAACAAAACACTGGAAAATTACTTGCTGGAAATGGATTAATCATTCGATCTCGGCGGCATGCTATCCTTACGAGATCGACCGTTGGTCTTTAAACTTTTCTACAAGAACTGTGGATACACAATTATTGCATTGTGAAAGTTTCGCACGGAGAAAGGAATGAAGATGCAAAAAAAAAAAAAAAAATACGACGCTTTGAGAAATCGGGGAGCTTGGAGAACCGTCCACGTTTCTGCTGAATATTTTCACAGAAGACCGAGTGATAAGTGAGGTTATAAGTTTGAGTGGCCCTCACGATTTCCAGTCGTGAGGTCCAGTCCTCCGGCATGTTGAATATCTTTTACTTTAAAATAAATTTGCAGTGTCATGCAATTATCTTTTGTTTCATTGTTTGTTTGTATTTGCTCGATTTACATAAAAAGTCTCAATATGATGTGTGAGCGTCCTCTTTCGGTTATTATTGGCATATTTTTCTCAGATATTGAAAAAATTTCAATATCACTCTGATCATATTCGCACCAACCAAATTTTTTTTTCGAGCGCTACTTTAATTATTATGATTCTTTTTCTAGTTTGCACGAACTTATGACGCACTTTTTATGTGCTCCCTTTAATATATTCCATAATGAAATATTTTTTACAGCAAAATTTCATGGAACTTAAGTAATAATAATAAAACAATAAATCAGTTTTTTCTCAAAACAACGAATTTATGCTTTTTCTATCAAGATGCAGATTTATGCTAAAAATATATAAAATATAGAAGTTAATAAATTAGAAATATTAGTTGATTTGTTTGTTGTGCTACAGTCATATTTTTTACACGATGACTAAAGATGCAGATTATAGAAAAACATAGATTTTTTGAAAGGGCAATGTGTTTTCAATTCGAAATTATGAGATTGAATTTAAAAATGCAATTATCATTTGAAGGCACTCTGAATGAAAAGAAAAACGTATGTCGTGTGAAAAATGACCACAATGTTGCTTGTGAAATTCCGGAATTAATTTTGAGTTATAATTGAAATTTACACTGTGGAAAGTACAATAGTATTACTTTTTAATAGCTTGGTGCCTGGTGCGATTACACAAAAAAAGTAAACCACAAACATTTTCTCTTCAATCGCCCCGCACCCACTTGTTCTTTTGAATATTTCAAAAGGGGAATTTTCCAAGTCATCTATGGTCATGGCATTGACGTCACTGCCACACTGCTACCGTCATAAAATAAACCGCGATGTCACGATCGTTTGAAAATTATTTATCATCTTCACCCCCTTGGCCAACAAGTCAACTATTTATATATACTGTCTTCTTTTATTTTTCATTCTTTTAGAAACAACATTCAATGTAGTTCAGGCAAGGTCATCTAGAGACAAGATTATTGCCCTTTCATTCACAGGTAACAGACGAAGAATGTTTTGGAAACACTCATTTAAAAATAGTGAAAGTTTGATCGTTGATGATATAACCAGTTCTCGCGGAATTACCTAGATGAAAAAAAAAAAAAATATTAATGAAAATCTGTCACTCACGCGATTTTATTTATTCGTCGATGTTCATTATCTTCTAAAACTACTTTCGATCATTTAACTTCGAACACATATAGATGAAAGCGTATGTTATATATATGTGTGTGTGATGCGATATAACAATCACGAGAAAGTCTTAGCTGATGTGGAATTAATACTTAAACGGAACTACATTTTTATGATTAAAGCATTTTATTAAAAACTTAAAAAGTTTACGGAGAGGTATGTAGTAAAATTTACTATCAAATTTTCGGTAAAATCAGAACAATTTTTCCACACACTAAATGGGTTCTGGCAAACACCATAATAAATTAAGTTTTTTTTTTTTTTAAATATAAACCGACTTTTAAAAAAGCGCTAAAAAGAAATAATTCTTTTAAATTTTCTAATGACAAAACGTTATCCAAAAATCACACATCGAATATATGGTACCGACATAAAAACGGTTAAATTTAATGTATATAATTGAATTTCCACCAAATATGAAATTTTAGAGAGAATATTTTTTATAAGAGATGAATTTACAAATTTATGAATTAATTTATGAATGTATGCATATAAAATGTAATGAATTACTTTTTGAAGTCGTTGCCAAACAATCACAATCGATAATGATCATCACCATTTTAGTTATAGTACTAGGAACAATATACTCACAATTATTATTATATTTAAGATAGTTTGGCACCAATTTCAAAAAGTAATTCATTACATTTTATATGTATATATTCATAAATTAAATCATAAATATGTAAATTCATCTCTTGTAAAAAATATTCTCTCTAAAACCCATATTTGGTGGACATTAAATTGTATACATTAAATTTAACCGTTTTTATGCCGGTACCTGATATCCGATGTGTGAATTTTGGATAACGTTTTGTCATTATAGAATTTTAAAGAGTTATTTAATCCTTTTTAGCGCTTTTTTGAAGTAGGTTGATAATTTTTTTTAAAAAAAGCTTAATTTATTTCCTACTAGCTGACCCGCCGGCGTTGCCCGGGTCCGTATTAACAACGAACTTGAAATTTGTATGATTTTATCATTAACTCCAAACATGCAGAAATGCATTGTCTGAAATACGTGGCCACTGACTGTGTGAAAAATCGGTTTAAAAAACAGCTAATGTTAAGCTCTAAAAATACTCAAAATGAGCGATGAGAAATGTGGGAGGGAATATGTATCCAACGAAAGCGTGATTTTCGTGTTAAAGTGTTGATATTTATCAAAAATCACTGTTAAGTCACGTAACTATTTTTTTTTTTTTTCACATAGAAATCCCAAGTGAAATATTTTGAATTTCAAACGAATTATATCACTCTTAAATCCGACTATACCATGAATGAAAGCGATACTCGCTCGTAGCTAAAGTGTTGGTATGTAGTATTATAATTTCAGAGCCATTTAACAAAAGTAAGTGTTATTTTTAATCAAATCATGCATAATGTCCACTCTATGGATAAATTCCTAACCGTAAACTTTTTTACCGTAACCATAACTTGTCTGTAACCTAACTTTGACTTAACAGTACCTTACCGTAAATTAAATATTACATAAATGTAACCTAGCTTTCACTTTATTGTAACATATCCTTATTCTAACCATAAAACAAATGCGATTTAACTTTAACCTAACTTTAACTTAACCGTGACCTAACTGTAACCTAACGGGATATTAAATATAATAAAAGACTTACCGTAATCTAATTGCAACCTAAATGTTACCAATATTGGTTTCATGTCCATGGAAATTATTTTGTTTTGTTCGGATCTGGTTATGATTCATTAGAACATTTTTGTCGGGTTCAGATTTTAGGTATTTTTTGATATTGAGTTATAAGGTTCGGGTCGTATTCATGTCCATGGAAATTATTTTACCTTGCTCGGATACAATTATGGTTCTTTGGAATATTTTTGTCGGGAACAGATTTGTTTCAATTCAGATTTCGGCTTTTTCTTCAAATGGGATTTTTGGGTTCGGGTTTTCTTGCGTGTTCACGGAAATTATGCTGCCTTGTTCGAGTAAGAACATGCTTCACTGGAATATTTTTTTTTTCAAGTTCAGATTTGGTTCAGTTCAGATTTCGTGATTTTTTTCAAAGAATTTTTTTAGGTTCAGATTCGGTTCAGGTGAATGGAAATTTTTTATCTTATTCAGATCCGGTTACGATTCTTTGGAATATTTTTTACCAGGTTCCGATTTGGTTCAATTCAAATTTCAGGTATTTTTTCAAATAGAATTTTTAGGTTCGGATCTCGTTCATGTCCACGGAAATTATTTTGTCATACTCGAATCCAGTTATGATTCTTTCGAATATTTTGGTCGAATTTAGATGTGGTTTGGGTCAAATTTCAGTTTTTTTCAAATCGAATTTTTTAGGTTAGAGTCCACAGAAATTATTTCGTCTTGCTTGGATTGGGTTATAGTTCTTTGGAATATTTTTGTCAGGTCCAGATTTGGTTCAATTCAGATTTCGAGTTTTTTTTCAAATATAACTGTTGAGTTCGGGTCTTCTTGCATGTTCACGGAAATAATTCTGTCTTGTTCGAATAAGGACATGCTTCACTGGAATATTTCTGCCAAGTTCAGATTTCGTTCAGTTCGCGATTTTTTCAAAGACATTTTTTGTGTTCGGATTTTGTTCATGTCCATGGAAATATTTTGTCTTGTTTGGATCCGATTGCGTTTGTTTGAAATAGTTTTGTCAGATTCAGATTTGCTTCGATTCAAATTTCAGGTATTTTTTTGAATGGGAGTTTTAGGTTCGTATCGGGTTCATGTCCACGGAAATTATTTTGTCTTACTCGAATCCGGTTATGGTTCTTTCGAATACTTTGGTCAGATTTAGATGTGGTTTGGGTCAAAGTTCAGGATTTTCAAACGAAGTTTTTTAGGTTTGAGTCGGGTTTATGACCACGGAAAGTATTTTGTCTTGCTGGGATCGGGTTATAGTTCTCTGGAATATTTTTTATCGGTTTCAGATTTCGTTCGAGTCATATTTCGGGTTTTTTTTAAAGAAAGTATTTAGGTTCGGGTCAGATTTCATGCAAACGAAAATTATTTTTCCTTGTTTGAATCGGGTTATGCTTCACTTGAACTTTTTTGCGGGATTCAGATTTGGTTCGGGTCAGTTATCAAATCCATAGTTTTTCCCAAACAGAATATTTAGGTCAGGGTCGGGTTTATACTCACGGAAATTTTGTGTATCACGGATCGGAGTGTAATCTGTTTTTTTTTTTTTTTTTTTTTTTTTTTTTTTTTTTTTTTTTTTGGTTGGAATCGTGTTATGTTTAAATTTGTCTAAACATTAAGGTTATAATCAGTTTTGCTACTATTCTTTTTATGGCTATTTCTGATAGATAATTTACTTAGCTATTTGATAATTTATTATGGTGAATGAATCGTTTGCGGATACAAACAATTGTACGCCAAACAGCTATTTTATTTTTGTTTTATAAAGAAATTAAAGCCATATTACAATTTTAAATTGAATAGAACACATTTAAATTTAATCAATGATTAAAAAAATAAACTCATAGAAAAGTGTTGTGTAATGTTTTTTACTGCAACACAGCTAATGACTCATACATTCTAATGTTCGAAATGCCAAAAATATGCGTACAACCATATAGTAAAAATAAATTAATAGAGTGGCAGTATAATGTCTTGGGATGACGCAAAAAATGTAACTCTAAAATCCGCGACATTAAGTCCAAATAAGCACCAACAAAACCATGTGCTTTGAAACTCCGATCAATTCAAACTGGTTTAAACCAGTATTTCTTTGTTTTTGTTTTTTACCTTTTAAACTGTTATTGAATAGATGACTAAAATTTCGTTTAAAAAATAACGTTTTGTGCCATTATTGCCTGTAATACACGATAAGAATGCATGAAAGATACAATTAGATAAATCATAGACAAGAATTATTTTATTATTTTTATCATATGACTTTGAAATATCAATATAGAAGCATCATTTAAGACTTTGCTTGAAAAATCAACATTCTTTCGTTAATGTCTTAAAATCGTCTGCACTCTGAAATCTAGATTTTAGATTAATATTATTATTTAAGTGTTCATGCATGATTTTAAAAGAATATTTTCATCACTATATTTTATATATTGACATGGAATTATAAATATGTTGTTAAATCATAAACATTTTTCATCTACGTTATAAAGTATCAAAAATTTCTGAAAAAAAAAGCGAAAACTTTTAGTAATACAATTTTTTACTTCAAATCATATGTTTTCAATATTTTATTTAATTTTGTTTTGACATTTAATTATTTTTAATTTTCCAATTTCAATTATTTTAAAAGCAAACATTTATTTTAATAAATAATATAATCGAAAAAAACATTTAAAAAAATTACGATTTCTTCGTAAAATATGCTTCAGCTGTAATTCATTTCTTCCAATCCGTCTTATTAATACAAAATTCCTTCCTCGTGCTTTATTTTGAGACATTAAAATTTCAGCGATAAATGATTTCCTCTTGCAAACCTTTCTTTTTTTCGGTTTACTTCGCCACCACCTATCTTTTTCCTCCGTGGCGTACAGCAGCTGGGATTAAAAAAAAAAAAAAAAAAAAAAAAAAAAAAACACATTTAAACTGACAGTTTGCCAGTCTATGAATTTTAAAGGTCAGTCTCAGTTTTTAAAATTATTTCTGCGAAAATTTTATGCAACCAACCAACCATAAGAGAATAAAAAGGAAAAAAGCTAAAAAAAAGCGATTTTTTATGAGAGTGAGGTTTGGAATTTAATTAATTACTCAGTTAATAAATAGAATTTTGAAATTCTGAGCGTCAGGTGCATCAGGAGAGATATTGGGCTACTCTTAGAAAAATTTTGAGCTTTGTACGTACCGTAGTTTTCGCTAACTATTGCAGACACACACGCACACACACAGAGCGATTTGTTACTTTATTAATATAGATTTTTTAGTTATTCATACTGTAATACTGAATTATGTGTACTGACATATGATGTCTCTTTGCAATACATTGACTAATTGATGTACTTTGCTGGGTTTTGATGTATTCAATTTGCTGGTCAATTTCCTAATTAATTTTCAGCCATTCGACAGCAACTTACAATGATGGTTAGTATCGTTGTGGATCTTTAGGTTTTCCGGATGTGATAACTTATTTAAATAAGATCTCGCTCTTTGAAAAGTTACCGCATTCACCAAAGGTTAAGGTCCATATCGATTCTTAAGGAACCCGGAAATGGGTATAAAAAAGCTGATAATGCATCAAGTAAAATGTCCTTACGCATCAGAGAGCGGCAAAGTGCTTGCTTACATATGTAAGTGCAGAGCAAAATTACTCCACACTGTAAAAAATTTGACCCTTTTGCTGCATCGTACACTCCACCGCTTTTATAGAAAATGATCACATCACCCTATCACGGAGCATTCTCATGGGTCAAAAGAGAGATATTCTTTAACCCGGGAAGACGCGCACAGGGCCTAAATGACCCGGAGTGCGTATGGTTTTTACAATTGTAACCACTATTTTTTTTTAAAGTAATCTTCAAATTATTTTATCGAAAAATTTGTAGGAATTGTCTCTGTCTAAATAAAGCGACTGTTTTAATTTGATTTTATTGGTGATTAAGGGCGTGTTCAGCGCAACTTACCAAAGTAACCAATGTTACCGACTGATTGTACACTGTTAAAAATCTGCTGCATTTTGCTGCAACGCCCTCCACCACTTGTATATAATATCTCTATTCCAACCAATGAGAAAGCGCCATTTCACAACCAAGTAACCGTTTTCTATGCAAACAGGGGAGTGCGTTGCAGCAAAATGCAGCAGATTTTTAACAGTGTAGGGCAGTACGAAAGCGAATTGTGGCACCAATGAAAACTATCCTGTTGAATTGTAGCTGACGTCACACTTCGCCTTGATTTTCATTTCGTACTTCTCAACAATCGGTAAAAAACCAGTAAGTGACCGGTAAGTTGTGCTGAACACGCCCTAATACCCTGTTCACACCACAAACTTAAGATATCTTAAGATCGCCGTGTTTGAAGTGGACCCTCCCGGAATTGGATGCCTGTTCACATTGAAAAATTTACCTAAGATATCTCAGCGAATGTCACTGTATCTCTGAACTGAACAAATGTAGCGTATGCGCATGCGCTTGAAATAAAGACGGCCACAACAGCCAATCAGTAAAAGCAAAGCTTTGTAGCCAATGAGAGTACGTGGTTGTTCCTGTATCTAGCTCGAGAGAGTTGAAACTCTCTGAGAGAGTTTGTAGAACTCTCTGAGAGAGTTCCAGGCCTGAGATATCTTAAATATCCGTAGTGTGAACAGGGTGTAAGTTAAAACCATTCATACCCTGGGAAAGCGCGCGTTCTCCCGGGTTAAAAACGGGGGAGTGATGATGCAGCAAAAGGGCCAAAATTTTTACAGTGCATATATCAATGCATGTAAAAAATTTGACCCTTTTGCTGCATCGTTACTCTCTCGCTTTTTAACCGACTTCAAAGAGGAGGTTATGATTTCGACCTGTATGTATTTGTTGTTCACGCATAACTTTTGCAAATATGAACCGATTTTGATAATTCTTTTTTTGTTTGAAAGCGTATGAGGCCCATGTGGTCCCATTCAAATTTCATAAAAATCTGATAATTAGAACTTTTTTAAAAATAAAAACTTTAAATTTCAAATTCATTTTGAAGCAATCGACCAATTAGAAGTGTTCCTTTGGCATGCTTTTATGTTACACTTACATAGACACACGATCTTTTCACTGTTAAAAGTTTGAAATTTTTGCTGCATCGTCACTCCACCGCTTTTATGGAATATCTATATTTTGACCAATGAGAATTCACCATAATACAATGAAGTAATCATTTTCTATAAAAGCGATGGATTAGACGATAAAGTAAAAGTTTCAAGTTTTTAACAGTGTTCAAAATGCAAAATCCTACCTGGACAAGGGCCAGGATTCACATAAATTTTGCGCTGTTTGAGAAACGAGATTTAGTAACAAGAAAATTTATTTAAAACATTGAAAAATTTGCTAAACTTCAGGCTTCTGATTCGTTAATCTGGTTTCGCTAACAGCGCGAATTCTACCTGGATTCCGGACAAGTTCTCTTATGCAAGAAACCGGAAATATAGCATCTAGGAGATATAGTGTGGAAATCGGCTATCTCAGGGCGTGTTCAGAGCAACTTACAAAAGTAACCAATGTTACCGACCGATTGTAGGGCAGTACGAAAGCAAATTGTGGCATCAATGAAAACTATTCTGTTGCATTGTAGTGACGTCACACTTCGCTTTGATTTTCATTTCGTACTTGTCTACAATCGGTAAGTGGTCGGTAACTAACCGGTAAGTTGTGCTGAACACGCCCTCTGTAACACTTAAAAAAAGCGCTAAAATGTTCTATTCTTTAAATGTGCAACAATGCTGATGAAATTTAAAGATAGAAGCGACATCTGTAGGACATTTTCTAAAAATGCAAGAATTATTGCTAGTCTAGATAATGTATCACGAAAATGCCGCAGATGTCGCTGTGATCGACACTTTGGAATTCAGTAGCATCGTTGCACATTTAAAGGATACAAATTTTTAGCACTGCTTGCATTGTAAAAAATTTAACCCTTTTGCTGCATCGTCACTCCGTCGCTTTTATAGGAAACGATTACTTCGTTCTATTATGGAGCATTCTCATTGGTCAAAATAAAGAAATTATATAAAAACGATGGAGTAACGATGCAGCAAAAGGGTCAAATTTTTTACAGTGTCGAAAGCAGATTTTCACTGCATGTATTCCAGACTCTCTCCTTCGAATAATGAAAAGTTCTCAAAAATGAAGGCTTATGATTGGTCAATCTTGTTTTGCTTAACAGCGAATAATCCTTCTGGATCCTAACAACTGTTGAGGAGATGCTAGTTTTTTTTTTTTTTTTTTTTTTTTTTTTTTTTTTCAAAGTACGAAATCTTAGCTGGAACAATTCTCGTATCCACCAAAGTGAAAGATCCACATCAACCCAGACATGAGAATTCGATATCGAAAAGCTGAAAATTCATCTCTAAAGAGCCTTACACGTTAAAGCAAGAGTGTCTGTGTATAAGGGTGCTTGTTATGCCGGATTCACAAAGTGATTAAAGTACATTGCTATGTGCTAGATTTAGATTTGGACATATAAAAATGACGAAAAATTTTGATAAGCTTACCATTAAAGTTAAGCTAGTTAACTTCTTTCAGCCATAAAAGCTCGTTCAGGTGATTATCGCCAAGTTCTGGAATAAAAATTCTTAAATTTTCTGCACTTTGGAAAATTCCGTTTATCAAAGAGCATTCTTAACTTCAAATATTACTACTTTCATATAGACGCATGTTGAATCATGGTGTGATTTTGATAATATCTTCCTTTTTAGTTTTTATGACTGAAAAGGCTATTTTAATATATACGAACATTTAGAATTACTTTGCTATGCATTGAATTATAGAAGCAACTTGACGCGCTCTGATTGTGTACGCGTACTTTAAACTGTAAAAATTCTGACCCTTTTGCTGCATCGTCACTATCCCGCTTTTATAGAATATCTCACTTTTGATCCATGAGAATGCTCCATAATAGGCTGAAATAATCGTTTCTATATTAGCGGTGGAGGGATGATGCAGCAAAAGGGTCAATTTTTTTACAGTGAACCCTGTTTAAAATATCTTGAAAAATTACCTCTGTTTTTAAAGACTATCTATTTTCTGACAATGAAAACGCTCCATAGACGGTTTTAGATCGCTCTCATTAGTCAGAAAATAGTTAGTCTTTAAAAACAAAGGTAATTTTTCACAATAATTTTAACGTATACTGATGGATTGTCAGCTTTTAAATGCCCATTTACGAAGTCTGTAGATTTTAATGTGGACCTTAAGGCACTACACTAGTCTCAAAAAAAGACCCGGATGTTAGTGTAAAGACTATGGGTATGTTCTTTTCAAATATCTCGCTCAAATTTTAATATATTTACATGATTTTTTTTTTGCATAGGATAGCCGAGGATGATCTACAACCGGCCTAGTTTTTACTTCTTCGATTTTGTTTACGTATGTTTTATATAATGATAGTTTCAATTTCAGAACCGTTTAAACCGGTTTTGAAATTTAAAATAATTTTCTAAAAAAAATCTGAAACCAAAATTGAAAAAGTAAAAACTAGGTCGGTTGTGGAATATCCTCGGCTACCCTATGCAAAAAAAAAAAAAAAAAAAAAAAAAAAAAAAAAAAAAAAACACGTAAAAATTTAAAAATTTCAGTGAGATATTTGAAAAGAACGCCCCCATAGACTTCACATTATCATCCGGTCTTTTTCTGTGTCATTGTGCGTCCTTAAAGTTTGTTGGATGCGATAAATTTCCGAAATGTTAAAGCTTAAATGAACAAGTTCTCGCATCCACTAAAGCGGTCGATACCAATCGACATCCTTAAGTTGTTGAAAAGATGAAAAACCTTTAGTATATATTTTGCTCCGGAGGAAAAAATTATCTCTACATATCAATGCAAAATAAAATGCATAGATATGTGTAGCAAAATTATCTTTAGATTCAGATTTGGTTACCGGATTAGACACCAGAATGATTTCAGATTTTGTTCATGTAGAATTTCTCGATGTGAATATGACGAGACATGGAGCACAGCATACGATTGATTGAAAAGATTCTGGACAAAAATGAGTCATCAAGGGGGTCCTTGTGGCCGAGTGGTTAAGACACCACGCTGCCAATCTCTTGAGAGCGTAGGAGATTGTGGGTTCGAATCCCACTGGCTCCGTTACACACACTCTTTATGTGTAGCTCCCGGTTGTACTTTTCTTGTGTCGTAATATTTCTTTGTGCTATCTTATCCTTGTATGTCCACGAATTTGTAAAATAATATGGATTATGTATTTATGTCTGTGTAGAAATAAAGGATCATTCGGCGTACAATCGAATTCTACCAGGAAATCATCATCAAATTTTATAATAGAAAATGCCTAGCATTGCGTTACATTGTTAAAAATTTAACTTTTGCTGCATCGTCACTCCATCCCTTTTATGGAATATCTCATACATACACTGTAAAAAATGTTACCCTTTTGCTGCATCGTCACTCCCCCGCTTTTATAAAATATTTGTCTTTTGACCCATGAGAATGCTCCATAATAGGCTGAAATAATCGTTTTCCATAAAAGCGGTGGAGTGAGTTTCAAATTTTTAACAGTTTAGTTGGGACAAAAAGCGTCCGTGAAAAAAGAATTTGGGCATCAAATGCTGTCACTCTTTTATAGATGCAGCCAAGTACAGGTTATGATTTTCGGATTCCTCGTCGAATAATTTCCGATTCCTTTACTGCATTTATAGGAATTAGATTGTTGTTGTTTATCTATTGAATCATAGAGCGATTTTTGTTAAAATCTTTCTTTTTTGCTTTTTCTGACTAAAGGGGGAGTACTTTTGACTACACTAGAAAAGCATTTTACTATTCATTGATACATGGAGTCATTTTGCTGTTTACTCATATATGGAAGCGCTTTGCCGCGCGCTTATGTGTAAGGACACTTTACTTGAGGCATTGTCACCTTTCGATAACCACTTCCGATGTCCGTACGATTAGATGTTGACTTTAAGATTTCATGAATGCGGTAGCTTTTCGTCGTGCCAGATCTGAAGAAGTTACTACATCCAGAAAACCTAAAGATTCACAATGATACTAACCGATATTGTAAGTGTCTTTTGAAAAATTGACAATCAAACAGTGACAAGTAAAGCGAACCCAGGTCAAAATTCATGCTTGTACCAGCAACAAAAATATGCTAGTTAATGCTAGGTATTGCTATGTCTGCTAGATTTTCATGCTATTATATGCTAGCTAGCATCACATGCTATATCACTAGCTTGCACAACAAAAGCATGGCAAGCTATATGCAAGCATTTCATGCTTATTTCCAGCAAAGCGGGCCAATACACACCATGAATTGCTGGAAAGTCTGCTGGAAGCAGTAAATATGTAATGCTAGTTTATGCTATTTTACTTGTTGGGTTATAGCACTTGGTGCTTGTCTAGCAAACAAATACCAGCATGAATTTCGACCTGGGAATACATCAGAACTCAGCAAAGTGCGTTCATTAGTAAAGCGTTTCAAAGAGCCATCATATGTCAGTACACATAATTATGTATTACGGTATAAATAACTAAAAAGTAGGAAATAAATTTAACTTTTTCAAAAAAATGTATAACCGACTCCAAAAAAAGCGCTAAAAAGAATTAAATAATTCTATAAAATTCTCTAATGACAAATCGTTATCCAATAACCACACATTGACTATCATATACCGGTATAAAACGGTTAAATTTAATATATAGAAAATAATATCCACCAAACATAGGCTTTCCAGAGAATATTTTTTACAAGAGATTAATTTACATATTTTTGATTTAATTTTTGAATATATACATACAAAAAGTAAGGAATTACTTTTTGAAGTTGGTGCCAAACTATCTTAAGTATAGTAAGAATTGTGGATATATTATGTTTAGTACCATAAATAAAATGGGGAAATCATTATCGATTATGATTGTTTGGCACCAACTTCAAAAAGTAATTCCTTACTTTTTATATGTATATATTCAAAAATTAAATCAAAAATATGTAAATTAATCTCTTGTAAAAAATATTCTCTGGAAAGCCTATGTTTGGTGGATATTAAATTCTATATATTAAATTTAACCGTTTTATACCGGTATATGATAGTCAATGTGTGGTTATTGGATAACGATTTGTCATTAGAGAATTTTATAGAATTATTTAATTCTTTTTAGCGCTTTTTTTGGAGTCGGTTATACATTTTTTTGAAAAAGTTAAATTTATATAAAATATCTCTCTTTTGATCCATGAGAATCCTCCATAACAGGGTGAAGTAATCGTTTTCTATAAAAACGGTGGAGTGACGATGCAGCAAAAGGGCAAAATTTTTAACAGTGATAGTCAAAAGTACTCCCCCTTCAGTAAAAAAAAAAGCAACATGAAAGATTTTACGAAAAATTGCGGATTCTTCAGCAGACAAACAGTACACTGTAAAAAATGTGACCATTGTGCTGCATTGTCACTCCACCGCTTTTATAGAATACGATTACTTCACCCTAGTATGGAGAATTCTCATGGGTCAAATGAGAGATATTCTATAAAAGCAGGGGAGTGACCGATGTACACTATAAAAAATTTATAAATTTTAGAATATCTCTGTTTTGACCAATGAGAATGCTCCATAATACAGCGAAGTAATCGTTTTCTTTAAAAGCAATGGAGTGACGATGAATCAAAAGGGTGAAATTTTTTACAGTGTATATTCCATCCTTACTAATATTATAAATCGGAAAGTGAGTTTGTTTGTTTGTTCCGCTTTCACTACTGAACCGATTGCTTTGAAATTTTGCAGACATAAAGTTAGAAGTCCGGATTAAATAATAGGGTACTTTTTATCCCGGAAAAAATTGATATTCCCGAGGGAAAACAAAAATATAGTTTGCTTGATGGATGGATTGGAGATGGCGCTGTGTGTCGTTTAAAACAAGATAAAATATTGCAAACGAATATAAACATGTAAATTTAGAAGCTAAATGATACGATAATGAATCCCCGAAAATGAGGAATTCCCGAGGGATGACGTACAATTTGTTTTATCGTCTAAACTGTTTTTTTACATCTACTTATATATTGCAAACGAATATGAACATGTAAATTTAGAAGCTAAATGATACGATAATGAATCCTCGAAAATGAGGAATTCCCGAGGGATGACGTACTATTTGTTTTATCGTCTAAAATGTTTTTTTTTACATCTACTTATCCTGAAATAACTATAAGTCAACGAATTACTAATTGGTATAAGTATTAGTTACGTTATTTAGTTCTTGAGGTATGAGATAGATGGCGCTGGGTGTTTTTAAAACGTGGTAACGATGTGCAGTAGCTGTATAATAGTTAGGTTAGGTTAGTTTAGTGCTTTTTTTCTAGGGAGATATCTAAAGTAGTTATTGTTTTTTCGATAGGTAATTACGTCGCTTTGTTCGTCGTTTAGATTGTTATAGTTTAGTTTGGGATTTTAGTTTAGTTTAGTTTTATAGTTTACTCATATTTTCATAATGCCTCGCAAACGTAAATCTAATTTGTCGAGCACCTCCTCTAAAGCTCGGGCAATGAAAATTGCCCGATCTCAAGAATCGTCTCTTCATGCTGAATTAAGAAGGCGCGAACAACCAGAGCGTCAGGCTGCTTCGAAAGCTGCTGAGCTACCATCTCAGCGCCAGCAAAGACTTGAGGAGCAAGCCGCTCGCCAAGCTTCTTTGGGGGCTTCTGAGAATGATAATCGTACTCAAGTCCGTTTATAGCAACAGGCTCAACGTCAGCATGCTCAGCTCTATGTAGCGTGTTCCCGGGTTTCCAGTGCTTAAAATCTGCATGTTTTTGCTCCACAAGGGAAAACATATAATATAGTGAACCATTCAGTTTTGGTTTAACAATTAATCGTATCCAGCGTTACATCGCGCTTCTTACATTTTTCCGTGGAAATGAGAAGTTTTCTTATAGTTGTGCTTTATACCGCAATCTAACCGAATTCCACGCGGGCGAAGCCGCGGGCGGAAAGCTAGTTTCCTATAAAGGCAGTAATGGCAGTAATGCTTGGTGACTCGCTTTTGTCCAAAATCATTAGAATCAAATACCCCGTGTGTCTTCATTTGTATATCAAAGAATCCTATCTGAACAAAATTCTAAAAGCATTCTTATTTCTAATCCGGTAATCAAATCTGAATCTAAAAACAATGTCGCTACATAAAGCAATGCGCATTATTGTGCGTTGACTAATGGAGATACTTTTTTCCTCCGGATCAACATATATAACAGTGGACTTTTATCTTTTCGGCCCCTACTTCCGATGTCAGTTGGTATCAATGTGGGTTACCGGTTTAATGGACGTGAGAGCTTGTCCAGCTAAGATATAGCAATTTGGAATGACCACGCACTTTACCAGATTTACCATATCCATCAAAACTTAAGGTCCACATTGAAATCTACGGACATCGATGGGAGGCGTCCTAAAGCTGAAAATCCATCAGTAAAGTGTTCTTACACAATCAGAGCGGGTCAAAGTACTTCCATGAGTTAATGCAGAATAAAGTATCGCTATATGTTGGTATATATTAAAATACAGTAGAACCCCGCAAATTCGGACTCCGTTAATCCGGATCTCCGCATAATCCGGATCAGTCTAGTCATTTTTTTTTCAAAGTTTGAGAAGCGATCGGCAAAATTTTGATAACATTAATTTATTTCATTTTCATATTCTGAATAAAAAGCTATTTTCAGAAATATTTTCAGAAAAATACCTTGATCTTTTTCATTTAAACACTTTGATGTTGTTACCTTTCAAAGAAACAACAATGCATCACTTAAAGTTTGCAAGCACGATGCTAAGAGAACTCTCCGAAAGTGGTGGAAGAATTTATGGTCTATAAATTGTAATGATTAATAATAAATTGTAATGATAATAATAAATTGTAATTGTATGGTATATAAATTGTAATGCTTGAACAACAAGCAAGCTTGAAACCGAAGGAAAGATAGGCGAGAATGAAAGGGAAATTACACCTGAAGATTTTGTAAGCATGCTTAAAAAAAAAAAAAAAAAAAAAAAAAAAAAAAAAAAAAAAAAGCAACAAAAACTGATGGTTGATATCGCCGACATTAGCAATTGAATGAAGCAAAAAATAATGAAGTTTATGCCTCACTGACAGAAGAGGAAGTAATCACTTTATGAACAATTGGAGAAGTTGAAAATGAAGATGATTCAGACGAAAACACTATTATCAATGATGATCAACCAAAAGTTATTAGCCATAATGAAATAAGAAATCATTTACAACAATTAATGGTTTATTTTGAATACCTGGTGGAGACTATATCCAACAAACTAACTATGATAAAGCGAATGCGTGACCGTGCACCTGCAAAAATTATACAAAACTGGTACAGCAGACGATTTTATATTTGCAAAATAAATATTTTTACCGTCTGTAAGTATTTATTTCATTTTTTTCTCATTCTCCGGATAATCCGGATTTTCGATAATCCGGATTGGGTCTGGTCCCAATTTATCCGAATTATCGGGGTTATACTGTACTCTCCTTTCAGTCATAAAAACTAAAAATGAAGATGTTATCAAAAACGCACCATGATTTAATAAATAGTCTGTAGTCATCTAATTTATCAATAATGACATCTGAAATGAGCACTGGTGATTGTATGTTGAGTTCGAATATGATAACCGCAACTTGACTGCCTCTATATGAGAGGAGCAAAATTCTATGTTCAGGCTGTGCTTTGACAGACACAGTTTTCCAAATTTCATAAAATGTAGGAATTTTCAATTCCAAAGCTTGGCAATAATCACCTGAATGAGCACGATTATACGAGTGCAGGAAGTTAACTAGCTTCACTTTAATGACAAGCTTATCAAATGTTTCCCCATTTTCTTTTGTCTAGACTCATCCCAACTTATCAAATATCCCCATATATTATCACTTTGATATCGAGGAATTCTGTTAGAAGAAAATCTGAAACCATTCCGATATTTAACTCGATAACTGAATCTGAATTTCAGTAACAGTGTCTATAAACATAGCAATGTACTCTAATTTCTTTGTGTATCCGGCATAAAAAGCACACTGATACACAGGCACTTACGCTCTGACATATAAAGATGCTTTAAAAATGGATTTTTAGCTTTTTGACTCTTATTTCCGATATCGGTAAGCACACTTTTAAAAATTTGACTCATTTGCTGCAGCGTCACACCACTGCTTTTAAAGAAAATTGCTACTTTACTGTGTTATGGAGCATTCTTATTGATCATAAGAGAGATACTCTATAAAAGCAGTGGAGTGACGGTGCAGCAAATTAGTGGGTTTTCTAATTACATCCCGTGTGCAAATTTATGATTAAGTATCGTGAGTGGTCTCATTTTTTTCCTTGTGTATTGTAGACTAAGAAAAGCGATGGTGGACATCTGGGACCCGGAAGGGGGAGGGAAAGGGTTGAAAAGTGCAAGGGAAAAAATTCCATTTCATAAAAAATAAAGAAAATTATGTATAAATATTAATGTTTAAAACATTTATAGATTAGGAAAAACATTTGTGGACATCCAGGACCCGCGACTGGGGAGGGGGAGAGGGAGGCGGAGGGGAAGGGTTAAAAAGTGCAAGGGAAAAAATTCCATTTCATAAAAAATAAAGAAAATTATGTATAAATATTAATGTTTAAAACAATTATAGATTAGGAAAAACATTTGTGGACATCCGGAATCCGCGAATGGGGAGGGGTTAAAAAGTGCAAGGGGAAAATTCCATTTCATAAAAATAAAGTAAATTATGTATAAATATTAATGTTTAAAATATTTATATATTGGAAAATACATTAGTGGACATACGGGACTCGCAACTAGGGAGAGGGAGGAGAAGGGTTGAAAAGTGCAAGGGAGAAAATTCCATTTCATAAAAAATAAAGAAAATTATGTAGAAATAATAATGTTTAAAACATTTATAGATTAGGAAAAACATTTGTGGACATCCGGGATCCGCGACTGGGGAGGGGAGGGGAGGGGAAGGGTTGAAATGTGCAAGGGAAAAAATCCCATTTCATAAAAACAAAGAAAATTGTGTATAAATATTAATGTTTAAAATATTTACAGATTAGTAAAAACATTTATGGATATCCGGGAGTCGCGACTGGGGAGGGGTAGGAGAGGAAAAAGGATTAAAAGGGGAAAAGTAAAAAATTTCTATTTAAAATGTATATATATATATATATATATATATACATAAATACTAATGTTTAAAACTTTGATAGAAAGAGAAAATCGTTGGTGGATATCCGTGACTCCCGACTAGGGAAAAGGAGAAGAGGGGAAAGGAGAGGAGGGGAAAGGAGAGGAGGGGAAAGGATTGAAGGGGCAAGAAGAAAAAACTCCATTTAAAAATATATATAGAGATATAAATATTAAGGGGCTACTTCAGTCAAATGAAAAGACCCATTCACTAATGCTAATCCTATGGAAGAAATTTATACAGATATCTCGGTTGCATTTCATTATTTTAAAATGATTTTTTGGCTTTGGATGTCTGAGATCGATCTGTATGCATGACGTTAGTTACTTTTTTCATTTTGTTTACAGTTATTTTTTATAAGGACGCTTTCATTTTTGGAACTGGTTTGGAAAGCGAAAGCAACCCCATAAAAAATATCTGCAACCAAAATCGAAAAACTAAAAAACGACCTTCATTCAGATCAATCTGAGTTATCCAATGCAAAAAGAATCATCTAAAAATATTGAAATGCAACCGAGATATTTTTATAAATTTCTTCCATAAGATTAGCATTAGCTAACGGGTCTTTTCATTTGAGTGAAGTAGCCTCTTAATGTTTAAAACTTCTAAAAAATGAGAAAATCAATGGTGGACATCTGGGACTCGCGAGTGGGGAAGGGAGAGAGGGATGGGGGGGTTAAAAGGGGCAAGAAAAAAGTTTTATACCACAAAAAATGTATAAATATTAATGTTTAAAACTGTTGTAGAATGAGAAAAACATTTTTGGACATCCGTGGCCAGCGACTGGGGCGGCGGAGGGAGGGAACATGGTTAAAAGGGGCAAGGAAAAAACTTTCATAAAAAAAATGTACATAAACATTAATGCTTAAAATTTTTATAGAATAAGAAAAATATTGGTGTACGACCGAGACCCGCGACTGGAGAGGTGGAAAACAGGGAGAAGAGTTGAAAGGGGCTAGAAAAAAATTCCCTTTAAAAATACATACATATATACATACATATATACATAAATTTTATTATTTAAAACCTTTATAGAATGAGAAAAGCATTGGTTGTCATCCAGAAACCGCGACTGGGGAGGGGGACGGGAGGAAAAAGGTTAAAAGGGGCAAGAAACAAATCTTCCATTTCAATAACTCTTATTGAATGAGAAACGTAATGTGGACATGCCGGACCCTCTACTGCAAAGTGTGTGTGTGGTTTTCTAACTACCACTTTTCTTAGACACATGTGCATTTGTATGATTAAGTATTGTGAGTGGTCTTATTTTTCCCCTAAGCTTTGTAGAATAAGTAAAGTGATGGTGCACATATCTGAGACATTCTCTGGGACATCTGAAGGGAGGTGGAAAATGAGGAAAAAAAATCAACTGTTTTCTCGAGTAATTTTTCTCTATTTCGTTGCATTTATCTGCTTTATAGAGTAATAAAATTGATGGTAGACATCTGACACATAAGATAGGGGTAAAGACTGGTAATTTTTAAAAGGAACTGAGTGATGCAAAAATACTAAATGATACAAGTTTTTTAATGCTAAATATTATTTATTATACTTGTATTGATATTCTATATTATCTATCATATACTTAAATGGTAAAAACTTTTAAATTTTAAATTGCAAGTAAAAGTTTAACTTCAGAACAAAGTAAGATCATCGGTATCTCTCTCATCATAATTTACATCATCAAGGCCTCCAACATTATCACATTTATCAGTCTCACCCGAGCATGAACACATTTCAGTACAAGGTACTCCATTTTGGGAACATTTACAGGATGCTACACATCTTGACTTGACACACGAACAACGCACCGATGAAACCAGTTCTTGAGGAGCACATAGTATGTCACACTTGACATGTAGGTATTCTTTTTCCTTTGTCATCCAACGAAAATCAGTTGGAGGTGGAATATTAGGTTTTAAAATGTGTGCTCTGTGCGATATTATAGCTTGGTAATGAGTTTTTCTTATGGCTGGATAAAGGGCGGCTTGATTTGGAGGCATCTTAGCTCACTGAATGTTTTAATGTTTAACTTTGGCATGAACACTGAACATACGTATTCTTCAAGTGCAATATATATTCCATTCTCAAGGATATCTGTTTGACCTAATGCGGAAAGTGCTTTTAGAATTCTGTCGTTAGCATTTATGAAGCTCTTCCAAAAACTGGTTTTTGATTTACGGCTGAATGAACCAGTGGTGTCAGATCCAGAAAGAGAATGCAGTCCCAATAAAGCTTCAGATCTCTTCTGAGCTAAAGAGTTATATATTAAGCCAACAGAAATGTTGCGCTTCTGAGAACCAGTTAAAACTAATGCTGTATCACTTGGTAACTCTGGATATTTATTGATCGCCAGTATAAGAACGTCGGTATCTGGTGAAAAAATTGTTAATTTTTGAGCTCCTCTTTGAGTTTCAAGTACTGCGTGTATGTTTAACTTTTTATCAGCTTCTTCTTGTGAAATGCTGGTATCTTCTACCATGTCCACAAATGTTTTTCCTAATCTATAATTGTTTTAAACATTAATATTTATACATGATTTTCTTTATTTTTTATGAAATAGAATTTTTTTCCCTTGCACTTTTTAACCCCTCCCCTCCCCAGTCGAGGGCCCGAATGTCCACAAATGTTTTTCCTAATTTATAAATGTTTTAAACATTAATATTTATACATAATTTTCTTTATTTTTTATGAAATGGAATTTTTTTCCCTTGCACTTTTCGACCTTTCCCCTCTCCCTTCCCTCCCACTCCCTAGTCGTGAGTCTCGGATGTCCACAAATGTTTTTCTTAATCTATAAATGTTAAAAACATTAATATTTATACATGATTTTCTTTATTTTTTATGAAATGGAATTTTTTTCCCCTTGCACTTTTTAACCCCTCCCCTCCCCCTCCCCAATCGCGAGTCCCGGATGTCCACAAATGTTTTTCCTAATCTATAAATGTTTTAAACATTAATATTTATACATAATTTTCTTTATTTTTTATGAAATTGATTTTTTTTCTTGCTCCTTTCGACCCTTTCCCCTCCTCACCCCCTCCCCAGTCGCGGGTCCCGGATGCTCACCATCGTTATTTTTAGTCTACAATACGTAAGGAAAAAAAATGAGACCACTAACGATACTCAATCATAGAATTGCACACGGGCCTATGAAAAGCTGTAATTAGAAAACCAACTAAATGGGTCAAACTTTTTACAGTGCATCGATGCAGACCTTCCATTCCGATGTATACGAGAATTGATTCAATTAAGATTTCGCACTTCAGAAAGAACTCTCATCTCTGCAACATTGGCTATGATCTACACTTTATTTCACTATTTAGAGAAACGAGATTGACCAATCAGAAGCCTGCATTTTTGCAAACTTTTCACTGTTTGAAGAAAACAGTCCGCAAAAGTGCAGGTTTCTAATTGGCCAATCTCATTTTGCTAACAGCGAAAGATAACTTGGACGGGATTCGGTAGATTTTGCGCTATTAATGAAATCAGATTGACAAATTAGAAGCCTGCATTTTTTGCGAAATTGTCGCTGCTGAAAATAAGTAAATTTTCTTATTGGTCAATCTCATTTCGCACTAGCGCAAACTCTATGTGAAGTGAAGATTAAGAGTAACAGCATGAAAAATGAACGCTTCTAATTGAACGAATGCTTAGAAAAGAATTTGAATTTTAGAGTTTTTATTTTTAAAAAGTTCTAATCTACAGATGGATGGAGCCCTTTGCTTGATCAAAATAGAGATATACAGTGTCTCACAAAAGTGATGGGACACTTGTGCTTTATAAAAAGAAACTGCAATAAAATAAATAAACAAACATGTTCAAAAAATTTTTGTGTGTGTTTCATATTTAAAGTTAGTAATAATTATTACATAGCATACATTTTGTCAAAATATTAAAATATAATTTAGTAAAAATACAATTGTTCAGAACGGAGCAAAAAATGGCTCACATAAGTGATGGGACACTTACTTTTCCATCAAATATTTATCCAAAAATTTTACTTTTTAAAAGGTTTTAATATTTTGTTGGATTTCCTTTTACTTTTAAAACATGATTTAATCTTTTTGGGATGGATTCGACTAATTTTTTTGTGATTTCTGGAGTGATTTTACCCCATTCTTCTTGAAGCACCGATTTTAGTTGTTGTTTTGAAGAAATGGTGTGTTTGCGAATTCTTGATTCCAATTCTTGCCAAATATTCTCTATGGGATTTAAGTCTGGAGATTGTGGTGGTGTTTTTATTATTTCAGGACAGTTATATAGCAGCCAGAGTCTAACGTTCAGAGTAGTGTGCTTGGGGTCATTGTCCTGGTAGAATTTAAAATCGTTATGAAGGTTCAATTTTCGTGCTGAAGATTTCAAATTTTGCTTTAAAATATCAATATACTTGTACTGATCCATTATACTGTCAATAAAAACAAGATTACCAACTCCAGCGGACGACATACACCCCCATACCATAACTCCTCCTCCACCATGTTTTACTGTTGGTACCAAGTTCTGTTTGCGAAATTTTTCCCTGGGTTTTCTCCACACCAAGATTCTACCGTCAGAACCAAATATATTAAATTTACTCTCATCAGCAAATATAACTTTATTCCAGTAATCAGAATTCTTATTTATGTTGGATTTTGCGAAAGCTAGTCTGAGTTTTCTATTCTTTTCACTTACGAAGAATTTTTTCCTGACTACTCTACCGTGATATCCAGCAAATCGAATTACCCTTCTAATAGTCTCAGGATTAACAATTATTCCATATAATGCTTGTAAATCAGCAGCAACTTTTGAAACACTATTTCTTGGATTTTTTTTAATATTTCGAACGATAATTCGCTTTATTCCATTGGATAGCTTTGATAGTCGGCCAGGTCTTCTTTTATCCTGAATCATATGATTCTTTTTATATTGTTTAATGATATTGAAAACTGTTGAACGACTCAAGTTAACTGTTTCAGCAGTTTTTCTAATAGATTTTCCACGTTCAACATGCAAATTAATAACTAATTTTCGAATTTCAGGTGAAGTTTCTTTTCGTTTAGCATTCATGGCTACACAGAGCTAAAAAACACAAAAATTCCAAAACAAATTAGAGAGAAATACTGCAGACGATTTTATAAATTATTGCCAATTGCTTTTAAGTAAAAATAAAACCCCCAAAATATTTTTATTGCTTATTTCAGACGATTTTTGTTGCATATATAATGGTGTCCCATCACTTATGTGAGCTATATTTTGCTCCGTTCTAAACATTTGTATTTTTATTAAATTAATATTTTAATATTTTGACAAAATGTATGTCATGTAATAATCTTTACTAAATTTAAGTATGAAACACACCCACAAAAAAATGTGTACATGTTTTTTTAATTTATTTGATTAGTTTCCTTTTGTAAAGCACAAGTGTCCCATCACTTATGTGAGACACTGTAGATAAACGGTGGAGTAATTATGCAGCTACAGCTGCAGATTTCTAACAGTGTAAATTTTCACATTGATCAATCTCCTTTCGCTATCAGCGCAAAATCTACCTATAGTTGGCAAAAAAAATATTTGTACACTCTAAAACGTTTAATTTTTAACTAAATAAAAACAGATATTTTGTCAAAAATAGTTTTAATACAGTCTGTTTACCGCGCGTTTTAAATTACACAACAGAAAATTTCGATAAAGATGTAAAATAATTTTCAAATAGGAAAAATTTTAAAAATCTCTTGCAAAAAAAGTATTTGTACATTTCTCCATCCTGATATGTACTGTGTTTTACAGTGTTTATGGTTCAAAGGACTACTTATACAGAAGCCTGTTAATAATTTTTAACTTCATATTATATTTGTCTGACATTTAATTTAATTTGCTCTTGAAGTAATGAGAATAGAGCCTAAAACTAGAGAGGTACCTCTAGATATATGAAATCCTATTATTGAGCATAATAAAAATTGAAACTCGCAACAAGAATTTGTAAAAGCTATTAAATTACCATCTACAACTATTGGATGTATAGTGAGAAACTATGAATAAATTAGATGCATCGAAATTCAATGAAAACCAGGACTTCTCAGCAAACTAACAATGAGGGAAAAAGGGAGTGTTGTTGAAAAAGCTTTAAAAAATCCTATGCGTTCGGTTCAAAAATTTGCTGGAGACCTTGCAACATCTTCTCGCATCAGAGTAATACCTCAAACTATAAGAAATATTCTTCTCAATGCAGACTTAAAAGGAAGAACCTCAAGGAAAAATCCATTCATCAGCGAAACAAATAGGCGAAAACGCATAGTATTCGCTTTCGCATACAGAAGTAAATCATTGGATTTTTGGAAAACAGTAATTTTTTCTGATGAGGAAAAATTCGGAATTTTCTTACCATCAAGCATTCGAAAAAATTGGCGTAAAAATAAAACTGTTCTAGATCCAAAACGTATACGTCAAACTATCAAGCATGGTGGGAGGAATATTATGGTTTTGGGGTGTATAGCTTTTAATGGAGCAGGACATTTAAAGTTTATTGACAATGGAAGGACAGGTTTAACATACATTTATGTGTCGCGGCATAATTTATTAAACCGTGTTAAGAAATTAGGCGTAGAGGAAGCTTTTCACTTTCTGCAGGATAACGACCAAAGCATACTGCTGTAATCACCAGCACATAGTTACTACAATACTCGAGGACGACTGGTAACTCCTCTAAAATCTCAAGACTTGAATCCAATAGAAAATTTTTGGATGCTATTGGATGCAAAAATCCGAAAAAAATATGTATCAGTAAAAAACAGTTTTAAAGAAGCTCTTATTGTGTCATGGAATAACATTAACCAGACCGCTACAAAAAAGTTGGTGGAATCTATGTCACACCATCTAGAAGTAGTCAATGAATTCACACAAAATATTAATTTGTATCATTTTACTAAATTTTCATTAATTATATTACATTAATATAGTGTACAAATACTTTTTTTTCATTATATTTTTGTATATTTGTTTATTACAATGTAAAAAATCGATTCGTTTAATTTTGTTTTTGCTTCTATAATATTATAATGCATTAAATTAATGTATTACAGTATTTTTTGCTTAATTTTTTTGTTTAATTTCATTATAATTTAAAAAAATGAAGTGTACAAATACTTTTTTTGCCAACTGTAGATCCCGGCCGTTGTCCAGTCAAAATTCCTCACTTTGAAGAAAAAAGATCTAGTATCGGTATAAGAATAATAGCCTGAAAAATGAACGCTTCTAATTGGACGATTGCTTCAAAAAGAATTTGAATTTTTAATGTTTTTTATTTTTAAAAAGTTCTAATCACCAGCATTTGATGAAATTGAAACGGGACCACATGGGTATCTTACACTTTCAAACAAAAAAAGTATTATCAAAATTGGCTAATATTTACGGAAGTTATGGTCACGTGACGTCACATCGGCGATTGATGGTCACAAAGTCACAATGTGACTTCACAATGACGTTGCAGTGATGTCACCATACCTTACGGGATGTTTCAGCTTAGTGGCTGTCACCAGTGTGACCGTTTTTGGATTGTTATAAGAAATCTGGACTATTGTAGGACTTACAAAAAGCTAAATCAAGCTAAAAACTCAGGCTAAAAGATAGTTGTCAGTCTATTGATATACTGACCATCGATAGATGGCAGGACCATCGAATTTATTTTTAGCTTGTTGTCAGTCCTTTTAGCTTGAAAAAACGGTCACACTTACTGTCACTCAAGTTAAAGCATAACGTGATAAGAAACGAACAGGAGAACAATATTCACCAGACAAAACAAAAATAGGTTATTATTAAAACTAAAGCTATTCTATACCCAAAATCGGAATGTGTTCAGGCAGTTGTCATATTGATTATGATTTGTATTATTTGCAAAACATATATCTTTTTGTTTTTAGCTTCTTTTATAATTATTCATACTGAAATAGCGAACAATTAAAAAAGAAAAAAAATACCTACAAGGACTCAAAAATGTATCTATAAAATTTTTCACATTTTAATGATTTTCAGACAGAAGTTAAAATGTTTTTTTCCTGCGCTTAAGGTTTTATTCGAAAATAATATCAGAAATATAGCTACTTTTGATGGGGGGGGGGGGGGTCAAGAAGATACTTCATTTATTTCTAGATTCAATAACAACAAAAAATCTCTAAACATAGTTGAGAATCAGTATTTTATTCAGTGTTTCTTCAGTTTCAAAATGAAAGTGGCTTTCAAATTGCATAATTAAAAAGAAAAGAAATAATTTACGATGTTAACCCGGGAGGACACGCACATAGCCTAAAAGACCCGGAGTGCGTATGGTTTTTTACAATTGTAACCACTAATTTTTTAAAAATAATCTTCAACTTATTTTATCGGAAAATTTGTAAGAATTGTCTCCGTTTTAAAAAAGTGACTGTTATAAACTGATTTTATTGGTGGCATAGTTAAAACAATTCATAACCTGGGTAAGCACGCGTCCCTCCCTCCCGGATTAATGAATATCCAAAATTTCGCGTACAGGAAACTTTCATGCTACACGGGGTCCTTTAAACAACTAAAGAACATTCTACGTTTTAGATCTGACACGATACTGTTAATATTTCCGGGTGATCGCATAAAAAGTATTCAAACTTATACTATAATCTTACCTTAATGCTTTACTACTAAAAAAAATAATTAAAATCACTCGAGTACTTTATCAGAAAATGCGATTTTTACCTGAAAAGTACGATTTTTCCGGAGAGACTTAGACACTTCTAACTGTGTGAAGGTCTTGCACAATTTTATCAAACACATGAATTAAAGTACGTATAAATACGTGGATAAATTTTAGTTTTATATAATAAATGAAGTATTGCTTTAAACCTTTTTGATTCAATGTCACTTCTTACATGACTTCCAGCAGGACAGGATCTCTTACGTGAATTTTATTCAGATAGCACTACTTTTTTATAAGAACGATTTTTAGTACTTTGACGACATGTGCGTACTACAAAATTTTGAAACGTTCGGATACATAGAATTATTTTTTACAAAATAAAATATGTGAAAATTTCTACGAAATCAGTGTGAAAACTTTAGTGTTCCGTCGCGGTATCGTTCGCTTTCGGTACACATAGATTCCAAAATTCAAATAATGCAGAAAATAAAATACCAAACAGCATATTCTTTCAATTCAATATCTTTTTGTGATTTTTCCATTTAAAAATTTAAATCCTGACAAAATGGACATAAAATATAAAACCATACAAATTTGAGTTCAATTTAGGAGTCATTTGGAAAACTAACACATTTGAAAACTGAATAATATCAGGTGCCCCGGCAACACAGGACAGGTCAGCTTTATTGTAAATAAAATATAAAGTAATTTTTTTTTGTCCGCAACCTCTGTAATTAATATGATAAATAGGTCTGTGAACTGTCTACATTGTTCTGTTTTATTTTTACAACGATACAACTTTCTATAACCTTCGAATCTTTAAACATTTTGTTTTTATGAGGAAGAAAGTTTCAGCTTAGTAGCTGTCACTCAAGTTAAAGCATAACGTGATAAGAAACGAATAGGAGAATATTATATTCACTTATCAGACAAAACAAAAATAGGTAATTATTAAAATGAAAGCTATTTTATACCCAAAATCGGAATGTGTTCAGGCAGTTGTCATATTGATTATGTTTTGTATTATTTGCAAAACGCATATCTTTTTGTTTTTAGCTTCCTTTATAATTATTCATACTGAAATAGTGAACAATTAAAAAAAATAACTACAAGGACTCAAAAATGTATAAAATTCTATAAAATTTTTCACATTTTAATGATTTTCAGACAGAAGTTAAAATGTTTTCTTCCTGCTATTAAGATTTTATTTGAAAATATAGTCAGAAAAATTGCTACTTTTGATGGGGAGGGGGAGGGGGACAAGAAGATACTTCATTTATTTCTGGATTCAATAACAACAAAAAATTCCTGAACATACTTCAGAATCAGCATTTTATTCAGTGTTTTCTCAGTTTCGAAATGAACGAGGCTTTCAAATTGCATAATTAAAAAGAAAAAGAGATAATAACAACTTTAAACAACTAAAGAAGAACATTCTACGTTTTAGATCTGACACGATATTGTTAATATTTCCGGTTAATTGTATAAAAAGTATTCATACTTATACTATAATCTTACATTTATTCTTTTCTACTAAAAAAAAATATCAAAATCACTTGAGTACGTTATGAGAAAATGCGATTTTTACCTGAAAAGTACGATTTTCATGAGACACTTAGATACTTTTAATTTGTGTGAAGTTCTTGCACTGTTGCTTTTATCAAACACATGAATTAAAGTACGTATAAATACGTGGATAAAATTTAGTTTTATATAATAAACTAGCTGACCTACCCGGCGATGCCCGGTCCCGTGATGTTATTTGTTTTCTAAATGTTCCTTAAATTAAACTGAAATTTCTATGATTTTATATCTTTAAGTCCATTTTGTCAAAATTTATATTTTTAAATGGAAAAATCGCGAAAAGATATTGAATTGAAAGCACATGCTGTTTGGAATTTTATTTTCTATGTAATTTGATTTTTTGGAAACTATGCGCACCGAAAGCGAACGAAACCGCGACGAAACACTCAGGTTTTTACTGAATTCGTAAAAATTTTCACACATTTTATTTTGTAAAAAAATTATTTTATCCATATGAAAGTTCAAAAATTTTTGTCAGTAATGTAAATCTGGTTTATTGAAAGGCTCTAAAAAGATTGTGCTAAAATACGAATATTTAGTTACTTTTAGCGTAGCTAAAATGTATTCTCCATAAGCAGGGATGTGATTTGTGTTTGTCGGTGTATTTGAACGGGTTAAATCTCATATATATTTTTTAAACAAATTGCACTATAAATTATAAGAATGTTTTAGCTTTAAGAAAATATTTTTGGTTTGTCAGGATGTATAGTACTGCGTCCTGCAAAGGCAAAACCTCAATGAAACGATCTGGTTTTTATTGATTTCGTCAAATTTTTGGCACTTTTTACTTTGTAAAAAAATATTTCTACTCGTCCGAACGTTTCAAAATTTTTTAAGAGGGTGTAAATTTGATCCATTGAGATGCTTCTAAAGATTGTGCTGAAATATGTACGCTTAGACACAGGGTGATTATAAAAAAAAACTATCCCGACATTTGGGCCCCTAACTATTATACCATTCACAGAAACTGACTGAAATTTTGCAAAAGGTATTTTGAGGTATGCGCTCAAGAATGAAATGGAAAACATCAGTGTCACTCAAACAGTTACAGTTACAGTGAGAAAATTTCGAAAAAATCGAATGGCAAAACATAGTTTTTTGTATTGGAATGTGATCTCCATTGTGAAAAACTCTAAAAAGTGTTGGAATGATAACTATAGTATGAAAATCACCGGAAAAGAACTCTGCCGTGCACCAGAACATTATGTTCGTTTCATTTACGTCACACCGTTTCTTCGGCTGATACCCCAGCCTGATTTGTTTTCCACAAAACGAGAAGAAGAAACCAAGAAACGCAAATTTCAAGTTTACGTAAGACACAGTCATGATTGACGTCGTTACGCTAGGTGAAAGAAAAGTCACTGCGAAATACGAGCCGCGTATGTTGCCTTCTGCCATTCCGAACAAGATGCCGCTTTCAGGGGAAGAACATGGGGAAATCGTAAAGATTTATTACCTGAATGGACAAAATGCCGCAGAGACATTGCGTGCTTACCGCCGCAACCATAGATTACGGCGAGCCCCGTGCGCTATCAAAGCTATACAGGACTTGATTCATAAATTTGAAGAAACTGGTTGCACATGCGATCGACCTCGGTCTGGACGACCTTCCGTTCCTGTGGAAGCTGTTGCAGAAGTTCATAAACGATAAGCACAGTTCGTCCCGCAACTGCACGCAGTGTTTCACGTGTTCTGAATATGCCGAATTCAACTGTACGCAAGATTCTGCGCTCTGTTTTAAACATGTTTCTGTATCAATTCCAGCGTGTCCAGATGTTGGAAGCACGAGACTATCGATTACGACTGGATTTTGCAAATCAATTCCTTATCCGGTACGATGAAGATAGCAGCTGGCCTTTACGTATTCTGTGGACAGATGAGGCGCATTTTTCGTTAACTGGTAACATGACTTCAAACAATTGTGTGCACTCGGCAAAGAATAATCCACGTGATGTGCTTGCGCGTCTATTACACGAGGGAAAAATGACCGTGTGGTGTGGTATAAGGAGTACGTTCATCCTCGGCCCACTTTTTTCATGAGGTTATTGCCGGCAATCTGTACAGTAACGAATGATCACTCTCTGAACATGTTAACTCGTTACGCGATTCCCGCAATGCAATGGCAAAATGCTATATCTGAAGTTGTGTGGATGCAAGATGGCGCTCCTCCATATGTCGAATCTTCTGTCAAACGTGTCTTAAGTCAACAGTTTGGTGACACAGTTACCTCCCGTCATTTCCCGTTTTCGTGGCCACTGATCTGACAACAATGGATTTCTGGCTGTGGGGATAGCTGAAATCCAAAGTGTATCAGTTTCTCCTCAAACTGCGTCTGATTTGAAAGATGCCATCATAACTGCGATTCAAAAGATTGTTATTGCCATGATACGTACTGTAGTGCTATCCACCATCTGCCGCCTGCAAAGTCTCATCGTGTGTGAAGGAGGTCATGTGGAAAATTTGTGAAACACAATAAAATGCTTTATTCTATGCTGCTTCTCTGTCCTTATCAGTTGTCCTCACTTTTAGCCTATCTACTGCCGCTGATTTTCATGCTGCAGTTGCCGTTCCAACGCTATATGGGGTTTTTCACAATGGAGATCACATTCCAATGCAAAAAACAGGGTGTTGCCATTTGATTTTTTCGAAATTTTCTCACTGTAACCGTAACTGTTGAGTGACACTGTTGTTTTCCATATCATTCTTGAGCGCATACCTTAAAGTATCTTTTCCCAATAGTATGATAGTTAGGAGTCCAAATGTCGGGATTTTTTTTTTTTTTTTATAATCACCCTGTACTTTTAGCGTAGAAAAAATATTCTAACCGTTAGTCGCAAAGTGACCTTCTTTTGCCGGTGCATTTGAAAGGGTTAAATCTTATATTAAAAACTGATTGCATCATAGATTACAGGAATGTTTTTAAGCTTTAGGAATATCTTTTTTTGTTTGCCGGTACTTATAGGATTGCGCTTTGATAAGTCAAAACCACAATGAAAACGATCTTTTTTTTTATTGATTTCATCAAATTTTTCGCACATTTTATTTTGTAAAAAATATTTTTATCCGTCCGAACGTTTCGAATTTTTTGTAGGGAGTATAAATTTGGTCTATTGAGAAGATTTTAAAAGACTGACAAGGGCACCACCAAAGATGGTGCTCACAGATTTTGATGATTTCAAAGTATGTTGTAGGTGTAAACAATCAAAACTTCATTATTTGGGTTCAAAAATCTTCTAAATATTCTTGAATTTTCTTTTAATAAATTTTATTACATACTTAGAATTATAGAATAAAGAAATATTGAATTCAAATTATTTACATACTATGTACAAAATGTATAATATGTACAAAATATAAATTTCTTTTACCTTGATAATTTCTGATCATCGTACTAAAAACTGGAAAGATGATCCTATATGCATTTCCGCGTGCTTTTTCATAAAAATAACATAATTCTTCAATAAAACTCAAGACACGCACGACAAACAAAAAATATAAACATTCTCTCTAAAAAAATTCTTTTTTCATTCCATCAAAAATTGATGCCAATTTTTTGTACCTAAACTCTTACTTCGTCTCGTAAGATAAAAAATGTAAAACTAAAGCAGACGAAAAAACAGTTTCGCTGCCGTAGTAACGAGTCGCGTAAGAAAAAAAATAAATATCACAATTGCAAATTTGCAAACGATTTTCTGTGAATAAACTGATATATTAATGTATCAATTCCTAACATACTCCCACCTTTAATTTAGGCGGAAGCCAAATTAAACTTATGATCACTTTTGATCAAATTAAACACTAATTCAAAACAAAAAATCAAAAATATATAAATAAATAAAGATAATAACTAAACAATAATGAAACATTTAGAGTTCTAGAAAAGTCATTTCAGAGTTAAAAAAAAGCCGGTTCAGAGTTCTAGAAAAAGTCATTTCACAAGTCTCTTTACTACTCTGCCACTTCTAGTTTTACTGTTCCTCACTGTCTGGATTACATTTTCGTCAGGACTTGATATCTCTAATGAGTACAGCTTACGAAGTGGACGCACCAAGGTCCCTGAACTTGTTTTAACTTCAGCCACTCTAGCTGCTCCATCTAGACTTGGAAAAATCTTTACAATTTTTCCTATAGGCCAATGAAGTTTCTTTTGGTTTAGTTCTATCAAGACTACTTCACCTAGTCTGACAGCTTGTCCTTTCTGTTTTGATTTTTGGACCAATTCAGCTAAATATTCTTTTCTAAATCTGTTTCTCAGTTGTTGTCGAATATTTTGACAATGTTTATACGTAGATTGAAGTTTATTTGAATCTATTGCATCTAAATCAGGAACACCTATTTCTTCATTGTCTTGTAAAAATGATGATGGAGTCAGAGGTACAAATTTATCTGTTTCTTCAAAAATATAGGTTAAAGGCCTTTTATTTACTGTTGCTTCGACATCACATAAAACAGTCATAAGTTCTTCAAAAGTTAAAGTTGAAGTGCCGAGTGTTCTGATCAAGGGAATTTTAACACATCTAATCAGACGCTCCCACCATCCACCCCACCAAGCTGCTGCTGGAGGGATGAACTTCCATTTAATAGGAGACAGTTCTTTTGAAGAAACTATTGCCTTCCAATCCAATGATTTTAAAAGGTTGTTGGTTCCTCTAAAATTTGAGCCATTATCAGAGTATATAGTAGTCGGCCTTCCTCTCCTGTATATAAATCTTCGAAGTGACTGAATGAATCCTTCTGTTGAGAGACTGGATACAAGTTCCAAATGTATTGCTCTATATACTGCACATGTAAAAAGTACAACCCAAACTTTGGATCTTTGCTTTACGAAAAGAGGGCCAAAAAGATCAGCTCCAACAACTTCAAAAACTTTGGAATCTCTGACTCGATCTAGAGGTAGGTGGATTGGAGGTGTAGTATATGGTTTCGCAGAGTATCTTTTGTATCTGTAACACTTAGACAATTGACTTCTAATGCTGCGTCTAGAAGAAATTATCCAATATTTTTCTCTCAAAATGGATCCAACTGTTTGAAGTCCAGCATGACAATTCTTTAAATGACATTCTTGATTCAGACAATTCACTACATGATGTTTCGATGGTAATAAAATTGGATATCTGAAAGAAAACTCGTCATCCCGCTCTAATATCTTTGTTTTTACTCTCAACAATCCTTCTTGATCTTTCATAACCTTTAATCCTTTTATTGCATCAGTAGTATTACCAAAACTTTCAGATTGTATTATTAACCAGAACGACCTTTCCGCATCTTCCTTTTCTTCAATCGACAATTCTGATGGAAAACATATATTTCGATTTCTGCACTTCATTATGAATCTCTTCACCCAACATACGACATTAATAAATCTACCAAATTTTGAAATTCTACTATATATCATAAATTCATGTGAATTAGAACATAAAAGAGTAGGTACTGCAGTTTTCTTCTTTTCCATCATTACTAATTCTTCGTTGGGGCTTGCTTCTGAATGTGGCCAATTTTCTTCTGATAACTTCAACCATTCTGGTCCCTCCCACCATCTCATCTTCAGCAGCTGTTTAGGACTACATCCGCGAGAAGGTAGATAAGCAGGGTTGAGATGACCAGGTACGAAGTTCCATTGTTGAGATTCAGAAAATTTACAAATTTCTCTAACTCTATTGCCTACAAACGTTCCCCATTAATAATTTCTTCGAATCCAAGCGAGAGCAGTCGAAGAGTCGGTCCAATACTTTACTGGTATGGAAATACAATTAAAGGCTTTCAAAACAAATTTAGTCAACCTTATTCCTAAAATATAAGCAAGAAGCTCTAAACGTGGTACGGTTATATTTTTCTTTGGTGCAAGACGAGACTTAGCTCCTAAAAGTTGTACAAAGACTGCGTCTTTATCTTCACAACGTAAGAAAACTGCTGTTGCATAAGCTCTGGTACTTGCATCACAAAATGTATGAATAGACCATTTTTCTTTACAACCATAGCCTACACGTCTATTTATCTTCACGTCATTTAAATACTTGAGTTCGCTATACCATTTTTGAAAATTATTCCGGATTTCTTCTGGAAGTGGAGCATCCCAATCTAATTTCGTTGACCAGGCGTCTTGAATTATCAGTTTGGCTGGAAACAATGCTGGGGCTAAAAATCCTATTGGATCGAAGAATGGTTGTTACAGCTAATATCTTTCTTTTCGACAGATTTTCTATCTCATCACTAAATTTATGAGCGATCTTCAAACTATCCTCCATTATGTCCCACTTCAACCCTAAAACCGGAACTATCGTGGTTACATTTTTGCTGAGCATCTTTTTTTCGCTAAGGAAACTGCTGTCTTCACTTTTAATTGGCCCGAATTCCCACATTCTTAATTCCATTTTCGCATCAGCCATGATTTCTGTAGATTTTGAAATAAAATTTTCTAGTTCAGGCACATTGTCGACTGAAGTAACGCAGTTATCTATATAGTATGATTTCATAAGCTTCTCAGCTATCTGTTTGTTTTCTTCATCAACATTACTCAAATGATATCTTATAACTGCACCTAGCAAAAATGGGCTACAAGTTGCTCCAAACACTACTCTATTGTGTTGATAAACTTGAAATTCGTCAGGACTCTTGCACCATAAAAATCGCAAGAAATGCCGATCTGATTCTTTGACTTCAATTTGAAGAAATGCTCTTCTTATATCGGCTACTACCCCAATAGCTTTCTCACGAAATCTTATTAACACTGTAGGAATTTGTTCAATGAGGTTTGGTCCTTTAAAGAGACAATCATTTAAAGAAGGAGACCTCCCTACTTTACACGATGCATCAAAAACTGGTCGAACACTTGTAGTAAGACTATCTCGTTTGATGACGGGATGATGAGGTAAAAAATGTCCTGGAATCTTGAGTGTTTCATCAGGTACTTTACTTATAACGCCTTCTTCTTCCCATTCATAGAAAACTTTAGCATATTCTTCAGACATTTTCATTGATTTTAATTTCTTTGTTGAATTTATCAATCTTAGTTCAGCTATATGTCTATTTGAGGGAATCTAACGTTTGCCGTTAATCCAAGGAAGACCTACAATATAGCGACCTTCTATATTTCTATCAACTTCTTTTATAAAATTATCATGAGCGAGTTCTTCTTCTTCTGCTTTAGACAAAGTTTGACAGGGATCTGTTATACCAATTGTCTCTAACTTCCATAATTCTGGAATCTTCATATCTTTTAACGCTAGGTTCGTGATAAACATATTTCCATAATTTAGACAAGACTGTGATGTACTTTCTAAACGACCACAAAGTGTCCATCCAAACTTCGTCTCTATTGCTGTAAGACCGCTCGTCAACTGTTTTACTCGACCTGTAAGAAGTTGTCCGTAGTAATCGCTTCCAATCAAATTTCAATTTTTGGACTTCCTGTTCCTAAATCTGTGATCCATAGTTTATTTTGTTTAAGCTCTTTAATTACTGATTCTTTCGGTATCCGAGGAATATTATTATAAATTATATCTTGATCCAAAAGTTCTAAGACTTCTTTCGTTTGTTTCTGTCTATCCGAAGAACTTAACTCAACTTGGAATTTATTGTGAGATTTAGCTTCTGTTTGCGTACCACCAAACAATGTGTGCACAATAGCTTCAGAAGAAATGGGATGTAAACCTAGCTTTTCAGCTGTACCTTTTAAAATATAGCTCTTTTGCGACCCACAATCAAGTAATGCTCGTACGTTCTTTGTTATTCGACCTTTATTAACTATTTCCAAAGTCATAAGAGCTACTTCAGCAGAACACTGCTTATTTGCTATAGTGCTTTGAATTACTTCTGGGGTCTTAGATGTATTTTCTGGTTCTTTACACATTGAAATTTCAGGGCATAATAACTCGGTATGGTGTTTAGAACAAACGTGGCAACGAATAAAAGCTTTGCAAACTAGTTAAAAGCTAGCGTGGTGACCAAAACGAAGACATTTTAAACAGCAATTTTTATTCTTAATTTTGGCCTTCCGTTCATTAAAGGAAAGAGATCTAGGTCTAATACAGTCCTTACTTTCGTGAGATTTACTGCAGAATAAACAAAGGCGTTCTTTTGTGCTAAATAGCCCTGCTGCAGTAGGTATTTTACTTTCTGCTTTTCTTAACTTTTCTTTAGGTTTGTCTTTAGAGCTCAGCTCTATAAAACTCGATTTTGCTAATTTGAATCTTTCCTCGTTTGCAACTTCTTGTTTCAGAAATTCCATCAAACTTACTATATCTGCTTTTGTTGGGATCTTTTGCTACAAATTTTAGTAACTTCACTTTGAAATCCTATTCTTAATTCACTCCTTAACATTAAGCATGAATTTCAGTTAAAAAATAGTCATTTTCATATATTACTGATTCATTAATTTGATTGCTTCATCTATTTAATTACTAAATTAATTGAGACCTGAACTAGGTTTCCACCTACTTGAATCTTGTTGTTCTAAGATAATTAAATTCAAAGTAAACTCCACAATAATTTTGAAAAAAGAAAAGAGGAATTAAAGTAGTAACCTAAAATCACAAGACAACGTTAGTTAATTTACAAATTAATGAAAATATCCCCATTTTTGCATAATTAAAATATCTTAGAGACAATTTAAAAAGGGTACAACAAAATTCTCAACCTGTTCAGATCTCTGATCCACTGTAAGCTTGTAGCAATGATCCCAACTTTACCACTACTGTTTTGTAGGATGTTAGATGCATGTCAATGCTTAAGAGAGAACTATAAATATTTATCAATTAAATTTTAGAAAGAGAGGGGGAAAAGCTGAAATCTCTCAGATATTCAGAGAGCCAAGAAAGACAAATTTTTCAAAATAAACAAAGGTATCAATAATATTAAAGCAAACATCCTACAACACAAGTAATGGCATTTGACCCTGAAAAGAATAGTGGTTGCACTTTTATATCTCTTTCCAATTGCATTGTGAATTATCAGCTCATTTTATTTCATTTAGATTCATCAAAATGTCTTAATATGAGATTTAAATATAAAATTCCTGGGTATTATTACTATTATTATTATTCTAAGGAAATTAATTAACTATTTCCATTTTAAACTAGAATTAAGGAAAGAGTTTTATAGAATAGATATAAAGTAAGTTCATCATAAGATTCTGAATAAATATTCCATTTAGGTATTGAACTTCAGATAAATTACTGGAATGAAAATTACTTCACTTTAATCTTAGGATGAGATGAAATTATACCCAGGTAAATTTTAACTACTAAACGAAAAAAAAATTTAATCTGAGTTAAAGTTACTCAAACTTCATTATTATGTAAATAAAGAGTAAGTAGAATAAAACTACAAGAAATATACATGCATTTTTAACAAACAACTCTTGTTTTTTCTATATATTTAAATTCAATCGATAACACTTCCTTTTTATTTGTTATATATATACACTCAATTACTATAAAATTATTTAACCAAACAATAAGGATTCCATCCTATAATTTTCTATAAACTTTTGTGATCAATAGCAAATCATATAAATATGCAAAAGAGATCAATTATTTTACAAATCAAAAATAGCATAAAAATGCTTACCTTCGATGACATGGACATATCATTCTATTCAAACATAGCTCGCTATTGCGAGATATTTTCTTGCCTTCATTGGGTAAGTTACAAATACCCTTTATTTATTTAGTCCAACAAATAGAATTATTTATGACTCACTCATCACAATATCTTCTCATACGACGCCGCTGACGATTTTCCACACCGTTACACCACCACTCGAAGAATCCTTCGGCACTTTACCCGGTAATATGGGAGGTTCAAAACAATTCTAGAGTTCTTGTCTAGGAGGTCCTCGCATTTTACTAAAGCGTTTCAAACTTTTGTAAGCCATGAGTTGGGATAGGCGTAAATCTCGAGCGAAACAACCATTTTCCCACAGCCACTTAAAATTTTCAGCGAAGTGGAGTACACTAATGTCCTATTCAGACAACGGGCACAGCTTTCCAATGTTTTTTCATTTCAGAAGCCACTTTCTAAAAAATTGCGATTGGCTCGAATCCATTAGTACGTTCATAACTTCTTTTCAGCTTGAGACATCCGAGTCAGTCCCGATTGCGAAAACTATATAGGTACCAGAACAATCTTCAGCAGGGCTTGGAGTCGAAAAAAGGAAAAGTCCTTCCTTTATACACCTCCTGATACCAGGACCTTACTTTGCACAGCTCGAATGTCGAGTAAAAATTCTTAAAATCCTTTTCCGTACGCCTCCCCCTCTCCCTAAAAAAGGGGGGGGAAACACAGCAGCTACTTATTTTTACATGCTCATAGTAGAACGGACTCTTCTAAAACTAAAAACTTATATTCCAACTCCCAGGAATAAACTTATCTGCGGGGCCTCCTTACTAACATCAAGGGCATCCCTTTCTCCTAGTGCGTACAGGGATGGACTATGATTGGCTCATAGTTATTTCTCTCTCCCCTTTTACCATATAAGGAGACTTCAAGGCAGCACTAACCCACGTGACGCAAACACACACCCTCTGAAAGGGGCCAGGTGTTTGGACCTTACAGCCTGCGATTCTCACGGAAAAAAGGAAGAAAAACATTTTAGCTTCACGTTTTATGACGGCAATAAAAAATTTCTCTACCGGGGAGGTCTCTCTATTCAAAGCTAAGCATATAGTCAGGGGACATTTTAAAGCCTGTTGTTCTCTTTCGTAAAAACGGCATTGTTACCATATACTCAGGCAATGAAATTACCCTAATAAATGTTTAACAAGGCAAGTTTGCAGCTGGCATGCGGGTGGTCTGTTTAATTGGACATTAGTCGCTTTTTACAACGTCACTTGCAGGCATCATGCATTTATTTGTTTATTTATTGGGATAGGGATTGTCCTCTTTTTATTTTTTTAGTGTGGGAACAATTTGGGGGATGTTTTATTACCTACAGAGTTGAGAACAGAGGACGGGCAAATAAACGAAAAAGAGAAGAGTAAAAAATAATAATATTGTGGGGGCATATGTTTTAATTTAGAAAAAATAAAGAGGGAATTTTAATTTGGAAAAATTTAATTCTAATGAAAGGCACTAGGCATACGGGCTCTAACAAGAAACTCCCCCACGTTGAAAAAAAAATAAACATTATTCGTTTTGGCCAAAAAAAAAACAAGAATTTTATTTTTTTAATTTGATGACCCCAGAAAGGCAGTGGAAGAAAATCCTAACCAAAAGTAAATTAAAGGTAAATCCAAAATTAATGGAAAGGTGAAATGCTAAATTACTGTTGTACCCCGGTTGATCAGAAGAGTTAAGAATATCCACTAGAGCAGATCAAACAACGACCCGAACAAGTTGACAACTTCACCCTACTAACTCACCACACCAACTATACACTCCGGAATGCAATGCTGGAGCTTGGATATAACACATGAAAGTAAAACGTAAAATAGGACTTAAGTTACTATTGCTATTACCAAAGTACAAGTTTCTTACCAAAGGATTCTGATCTACTACTTCCATTCGGCTTAACCTATTAAACTCCCTAGTTGCCCATAACATCTGGAACATTATCAAGCTGCAATTTCCCTAAATGCTACTATCTCTGGACATATGAAGCCATTTTTGTAAACAGTCGAATGCAAGGAAATGTTGTATAAAATTTTAAAAATTTCCAAAATTTTGAATTCTGAAAGCATTAATAAGCCAAAAGGGCCTAAACTAATAAAATTTCGAAAATAAGGTATCACAGATATGTACACACATAAGTAAAAATAACATTTTGTACACATGTAAAAAAAGTAAATAAAAATGAACATAAAAAACATCTTGCATTACATAAAAAAGGGTACATACAAATATGACATTTACATCTGACTGTATGCAGTGGGAATAAATATACATAACACACCATCACATTACATTTACATAACAGTTTCTTCGTGTAAAATAGATTGATATTTGCACCTCTGTATTACCACAGACAAGCAATACCCATTGCATAAACAAAAATTTTTAAAGGCCAGAAGATTTCACCAAAAAAATGTAGTAATATTTACTTCACAAGAGATCTTGCCAATCATTTTGACAAGGGATAAGAATTTTCCTAACATACCCAAATAAAATAAAAAGGGGTGGGTAGATGGCTATATAAAAAAGAACAAAACTAAAAAATATATATACATATAATGTATATAAACCAGATAAGTATATACGTGAGGCGTATATACCTGGCATTAGATAGTCTCTACCCCAAAAAATTTACAAAAATAAAATTTTCAGATAATTTTCAAAGATACATTAAACATTTTAAAATTACATAAAATGCTACAAATTCATTAAAAGAATGAGCTATTTACATTTAAAACCATAATATATACAAAAGAGATGCATTTAGAGATTCCGAGCAATATATATACTGCTATCACATTTATTTTCCCAAAGTATCACAACCATAAAATTTCCAAAGACCTCAAAATTCGTGGAAGAATTCGTTAAAAAATCCCAGAAATGCATACAAACAAGGGGCGGAGTACTCACCTGGTAGTAATATACTGTAATATTACTAAAACTTTTGAGAGTAAATTTGGGAAGGGCTAAAATCCATTGTAAACAAGTGCGCAACAGAATCAAAACAAACCCACTTTTGGCTCGAATATTCTCTAAGTTTCCCTATTTCGGACCGAAAGTTACTCAAAATATCTAAAATTACCCATATACAGAACCTATTTACAAATCATATATTAAGATACAAAAAGAACTAAAAATAAACAATTCTAAATTTTATAATTCGGTCGTGAAATTCTATCCTTAAGGAATATTCACTTGAGGACATCGCGCGCCCTTTGTTTTGATTCGACCTGGGGCTAACTCGCTCTCGTGAACGACTCACACGGCTTGAATCATTCGACGTTCCCATTTGCCGCACTTCCGCTTCGCGAGTATCCGAAGTAGGTACTTCCGTTTTTCCCTGAGCGCACTGAAACGTTTCTCCACTTCCCATGACGTGATTATCTTGCGATGGAACGTCAGGGGGAAAATCAGCGCTTGTCGCCTGATTACAAGTTTCGTTTTGCACTGCAGTTTCGTTTTCAGTATCGTCAATCTCTTGAAGTCTGCTGTTATCCTGGTGACCCTGAGTTTTAGGTTGGTTGGTTGCTGTTTGCGCAAGGGATGGAGGGAACCAATTTATAAACCGATTTCGCGTCCGTCGTTTAGGAAAATCGAATTGAAGATTCGATTCATTTGTTGACAACCGATCGTGAGTTTTGTTTTGGTCCAAACGAGACATTCCATCCTGTTTATGTGCGTTTATAATGCATCTATCTTTGAACAACGTGAGGCGATCTACATGTGGGTCATTCCACACCAAATGAGCAAATCAGGTGTGGCTGACATGTCACAGATTTTATTGAAAATCATCATATAATTAGATCACAATCATTTACGAGGAAACGCAAAGTAGTAGAGTTCAGACTAGTTTATTTCAGTATAAAAAATTACATTAAAGTTGAGCCGAAATCGAGGTCTTGTGTACATGTTTGAAATTTCAAGTTTGATTATTTGCCGTAGGAATGGAAAGATTGTAATAAAAATTATTTACACTTAAGAATGAACTATAAGTAACAGATTAGCATAATTTAGTAATTGTATTTTTATTTTATAATTTAAAAATAAATAAATAATAAAAAAAATCGTGAAAAAAATTAAATATTTCAACTATATGTTTTAAAATGAAGAACACTTATTCCAAATTCAATTTTTTTTGCCATTATAGCTATTTGAATATATTTAATACATCTATAATTTAATTCATGCCTTTTTCATTCCTTTATGAGAAAAAAAAATAAATAGTGAAAACTGCCGATTAAAAAGTCAACATTTTTTTTTCATTTTTTTGGAGACGAATAAAAGCTTTTAAAAGTTTTAAACTCTTTGATATTACAGATAAAAGTGTATATTTTAAGTATACGTAGTTTTATTCTTGCTTTCAGTTTATTTTTGCCTCAAGAATATTTTTAATTTGTGTAGAAGAAAAAGTATTTTTTTCTTAAAATAACTGTATTTTAATCTTAAAGTCAATTAACAAACATAGATGGCAGCACACGTCTATTTTTAGCCAGAAATTTCCAAAAAAGCGCGTGTTTTCAAAGAAAGATTGTCTTTAGAATGTCTCAAATATTAGTTTTTTTGAACCCATTTTTGTTATGTTAGAAATTAAAAAGGCAGTATTGAAACTTTTTTAGTGTGTCATGGACTTATTAATTCTTATGTACGTGTAATATTGTTGATGTAGAAGTTGTCCTTTAATTGTTTTTTGAGGTAACATAAGAGGAATAATTATGATTTTGTCATTTTTTTTAAAGTTTCTAAGTTTTTTTTGAAGATGAAGGAAATAAATAACAACTTTGAAACTTTGAGAATTCGATCTTCATACATAGTACTACATCTTGCATCAATTTCAGAGATGTTTTTTAAATCTTTTGATTTTTATAACATTTCAAAATTTTTAAAAAATTACAAAATTTCAATATTTACAACCAATTTTTGATTAATTATGATATTACCAAATTATGTTACTCGATAAATATAAAGATTGATATCCAGAGATTTCAATATCATAAAAAAAAACTTCATTTTTGTCAAATAGTTTTCAAAATATAGAACTTGAAACTTGCAACTTTCGACGATTATCCGCAAGCCATTCTATATCACAAGTTTTTTAAATGTCCAAAATTGATAAAATAATTAATTTTTTCTGAAAATATTGTGCACACATACATTTGAATATGAAATGAACACGTATCTTAAATTTTATTAAAATCGGATTCTATGCAGCCACGGCTTTTTTTCCATTTTTGCTCATTTGACGTGGAATGACCCATGTACAACCTGAATTTTAGAGGGATTAGCAATTAATGCAATTTTAAAATTGACATCACTCAGCTTTTCAATGATTGTAAAAGGTCCGTTGTTCAATTTTGACAATTTTCTCGTAGTACCAGTAGCGATAGATGGATTAAATAGCCATACTCTATCACCTACTTTTAAATTTTTAACGACCGCTGTTTTTTCTCTGTATTTTTCTTGATTTTCTGATACTTTAACCAAATTATCATATACTTCAGCATATACTTTTTGGAGGGCTGGAATCAACAGTTCACAGAAGGATGGGGCGTCATTATAACTAAACCTAGGTGACTGAGAAAATAGGGTATATGGTAAATTTAAATTTCTACCACATAAAATTGCAGCGGGTGTTAATTTTGTAGTGGAATGCACAGCTGAGCGCATCGCTAACAGGGCAAATTTAAGTTTAGTATCCCAGTCTGATTGGTTCTCATTCACTATATGACTAAGGGCGTTTTTTAACGTCAGATTCTGTCGCTCGATCTGCCCATTCGACGCCGGATGAAAGGTAGACGTAGTGATATGTTTAATGCCAAACATTTTGTAGACATGTTCGATAGCTTCGTATATCAGATTTTTCCCATTATCCGTTGTTATAAACGCAGGCGCGCCATAACGCGAAATGAAATCAGCTAGCGTATCCGCGATAACATCTGATGTGGTTGAATTAACTGCATAAGCTTCTGGCCATTTAGTAAAAGAGTCGATATACGTGACAATAAAAGTGTTACCTGAGAATGTAACTGGTAGGGGGCCTACTAAATCCAAATGTACGTTATTCATAGGGAATTGGGGTGTTGGCATCCTTTGAAGGGGTGCTTGCTGATTAGGTTTATATGCTCTCTTTTGTTGGCAGCTAATACACGATTCTACTAGGTGCCTGATATCAGCCGACATTCCAGGCCAGTAAAAGTGCTCCCTGATGCGGTCAATTGTTTTCTTAAAACCTTGATAACAAGCCACTAAAGAATCGTGTGTTAGAGCGAACACTTGCTCAATCATATCCCTAGGCACTACCAATTTAATTGGATTATTTATTATATTGGAATCTCTCGTGTCCTCACATACAAGAATATCATCTCTAAAAAAAATTTTCATATATTTAGGTGCGATATCTAAATTTTGGTCTAACTTCCTGGCTATTTCACAGCACTTTTTATCGATTTTTTGTAACTCACTAATTTTATCAATTAAATTTGAATGCGGTACAAAAGTAGTTTCTTTTTCTACTTGTATACAAAAATTACTATTGCTAATTTCTGGTGTCTCATTAATTTTAACAAATCTAGAGAGAAAGTCTGCTACACTATTACATTTACCTTTTACATATTTAATTGTAAAGTCAAAATCAGATAAAGTACAAATCCATTTTGCCGTACGTGATGTAGGATCATGAATTTTCAACATAAATGTAAGGGGGGTATGGTCTGTAAATATGTGAAAATGGGTGTTAGCTAGGTAGCATTTAAAATGATTCGTTGCCCACACCAGAGCGAGAAGTTCTCTCTCAGTAGCAGAGTATCTTGTCTCTGCATCTTTGAGTCGTCTGCTAGCAAACGCTACAGGGTGAATTTTATTTTCCTCATCTAGTTGTGACAAAACAGCACCCAATGCTTCTCCACTCGCATCGGTATAAACATAAAATTCTTTATTAAAGTCAGGTAAAGCTAGGCATGGTTTAGAAATTAATGCTTTTTTTTTAAATCCTCAAATTCTTCCTGGGCTTCCTGCGTCCAGGCAAAGTGCCGAGTTTCCTTTGTTAAATCAATTAAATTTAATGCTCTTTTTGTGAAGTCAGGTATAAAACGCCTGTAAAATGAGAGGGTTCCAATGAATGATCTGACACCTTTACGGGTAGTAGGTGGTTGCAATTTTTCGATAACTTCAATGTTTTTATTAATGGGGGATACTTGCCCGCTATGAATTTCGAAGCCAAGATATTGAATTTTGTCAGTTAAAAAGGTGCATTTACTGGGTTTAAGTTTTAATTTATGTTGACGGAGACGTTCGAATACTAAATTTAGTTTATCTAGGTGGGATTCTATGTCAGAAGATGAAATTACGACATCATCAATATAAGTTAAAATACCAAGATCTGTTAAGTCTCCTAAAATGGCATTCATTAATCTTTGAAAGCTATTGCCCGAATTTGCTAGCCCAAAACAGTTACGTGTCCATTCGAATAACCCTTTATGTGTAATAATGGCAGTTTTATGCCTGTCTTCTTGTCTAATAACTTGTTGAAAAAACCCACTAGTTAAGTCTAGGGTTGAAAAGTATTTGGATCCTGCTAAAGAGTCGACAGATTCTGTAATATTGGGTATAGGGAAAGCATCTTTAACTAAATTTTTATTAAGTTTTCTGAAATCTACTGCCAAACGATAAGATTTATCTGCTTTTTCAACCAAAATAACTGGGGATGCATATTCAGACATGGACGGTGTTAAAATATTGCTTCAAGTAAAATATTAAGTTGGTCTTCCATATCTTTTCTTAATCTGTATGGTACTCTATATGCTGTACAGCGAACAGGTTTATCAGAAGTTAAATTTACAGTATGGGGTATCGTGTCACATCCAGGTCGGTCTAGTACTGAGGCTGCAAACACATCCTTGTTTTTATTTAAAAATTCTTGCATTTTAGCTTTAAGGGGGGCATCAAGATGGTCTAAGTTAATTTCAGAGCTCCATTCCAGATCAGCATGATCAAAGTCAGGAATTTGGTTCTCACTATTGATATTACAAACTAAATTACATTCACATGAAGTTAAATTAGAGTCATTTGGAGTTAAGTTAGGATTACTAAATTAGAATTCTCAGAAATACAATTACAATTAGGAGTTGAATTATCATTATTAAGAAGTAGGTTAGTTAAATTGGCGCTATCGATACATTTTAAGATTTTAGCTATGGAAGTTCCTTTATTTAAGTTAATATTATTATCTGAAAAGTTTGCAAATGACATAAATAATCCATGTTGCTGCGTGCATATAGTTCTGGCAATCAAAAGTCCCTGGTTTAAGTTTCTAGCTAGGGGTTCCAATAATAACGGTTCATTTTCTAAAATACTCAATTTTCTAGTACATTTCACATCTGCTAACATTTTTGTCATCGGTGGGATTACAAGCTTATGGCTTAAAACAGCAATTCCTACAGTAGTTTTATCTATATCATTGTTTTTATCTACATTACCTTCTAAATTAGATTGAATTTCCCCATCTACCTCATGCTCAACATTTAAATTCTCCTCACTCTGCCTGAGATGGAAGACATGATTATTTTGTGACACCTTATTCTTATTTTCCTCAATTTTTCCTAAATCAGAGGTCTCTACATTTTCCGCAATTTTATCACTCAATTCCTGCTTATTACTTCTAACCTTAATTTGAAAAATTTCATTGTTATTGCTAAAACTAGGACCCTGAACTGCCTCTTCAGTACTACTTTCTTTTTTACATTTTCCATCATTCTTAGTGTGAGAATTTTCATGTACATTGGATTTTGGCATTTCGATACTTACTTGAGCACAATTACACATACTGTTACAATTATTATTACATTTATGATTATTTACAAAATTATATACACTACTTTTCGTGTAACAGTCTTGCTGGACATTATTTACAGTATCTGAATTCCTCACAATTTTGTCCCCATTCATGACTGAGTCTTTGATTTGAGTTTTACTTTCTACTGGTGTCTTGACTAAAGTTTGTTCAGGTGGGCTAAATGATATCGAATTATCAGAACAATTTAACAAAATATTGTATTTGTTTAGAAAAGGCATACCAAGAATTGCTTCAAACTCATTGGCCAATTTACTTGGTACAATATAAAAATCTGTTTCACAAAACATTCCCAAAAATTTAAATTTTAAGTTTATTTTATTATTAAGATAGATCTTCTGCCCTGTGACAGTAACTATGGGAGTGCAACAATCTTCAGTTTTAAAATTTTGGCCCAAATTAAGGATACTGTTACTTATTAAATTAATGGCACTACCAGTATCACATAGTATAGGAATTTCAGTGTCGTTAATACAAATATTTTTTATTGGGATCCCACATCACTTCTGTACAAACATAGTGTATACAGGATGGAAGTCGTTTGGCCTTTCCTGGGTCAGTCCGACTATCTATGACCCGGCCTCGTAGAGTTTAAAGACTCAGGTTGGTTATTTACATTGCTATTCTGGTTTTCACTAGTTTCGCTTTCATTTCTCTCATCATTTCCTCTCCTACCACTTCTCTGATCTCATCTACCTCTCTGATTTGTGTAACCTCCCCTGCGATTGGTATGAAAATGGGAGTTATTTCCTCTCCCTCTGCCTCTAAAATTTTGAAAATTACCTCTACTGCTATTAGAGTTTTGTGGGCAATTTCTAGCAAAATGGTCAGTCTGGGAACAAATGTAACAGGCTAAATTTCTATACTGACGTCTTTCTGCAGTGTTAAAATTCCTCTGCTGGTTGCTACATTCCAATAACTGGTCTAATTTAATGGTGAGTGCTTCCACCTGTTCTCGCAATTTAGTTACTTCCTGCTGGGACTGATTAGAGGGGCCTGGTTGAATAGCTGCACATGCAACATTCTGTTGGCTATTCTGGGGATAAAAAGGGTTGATGTTTTCAACCTGCACGTTGTAGAAAGGGTTTACACTTTTGCACGCCTTCTCTTCGATGAGGGCAACATCCAAAATTTCCTCTGGCGTTTTGGGGCATTTAGTGATTACTCTTATCTAATTTCGGGTGCTAAATTGCTTAATAGCATGGAATGCAAAAGAGCAGTTCTACTCTTATTAGCTACTTCTTGTTCTAGGCCCTCTACTACTAATGCCTTAAGTGAAAGATCATATGCTTTATCATAGAATTCTTGGACAGGCATCTGGGGGGTTTGCTTAAAGTTTAAAAAACGGGTTAAGGCTACATCCGGGGTCAGTTCGTGGGTATACCTTTCTTTTAAGATTTTGATAATATCCTCGGTTTGTTTTGTTCGGTGCAGTTTGTACAATCTAGCAGCACTGCCATTTAAGCGGCTCAATAAGGCAAACTTCTTTTCTTCCTCAGACCACCCAAAAAATTCTGTTAATTGCTCATATTTTTCCAAAAAATCAATAAATGAGCAAGAATTTCCTTCACCACTAAATGGAGGAATAGCACTAACATTCTCAATTAAGGCACTTTTCTTTTGGATTAAAGCTAAATCCTTGAAATGCTGGTTGTCGACCATTTTTATATAAATTACACTCTGATTAAAAAAAAATAACCCAAAATGGGGGTAATTTAAATGCTAACTAAAAATGGGTGAGAACAAGGAAGAAGTAAAAAGAGAAGAAAAAAAATAAATAAACATAAAAATACATGCCCTAAATAATTTAGTGAGTAATTAGTTTTTTGAAGAAGACCAGCAGGTGCAAAAATCATTTACATCCCTTATTCTATTAGGCATAGTTACTTTCCAATTTTAAATTATAAACAATTTCAAAATGCCTTGCTTAAAACTTATAACTCTACTACACATAATATAAAATAAAAATAACACACAATCCTAAATGACACTGCATATCCCTATTATATAAAAATATCATACAAAATGAATACTTAAAACAAAATAATAATTCATGTAAACTTCATTTTCAAAATTTACTGAGCAATATACAGGCTCAACGTCATGGCACCATTTCATGTTGGGATCTTTTGCTACAAATTTTAGTAACTTCACTTTGAAATCCTATTCTTAATTCACTCCTTAACATTAAGCATGAATTTCAGTTAAAAAATAGTCATTTTCATATATTACTGATTCATTAATTTGATTGCTTCATCTATTTAATTACTAAATTAATTGAGACCTGAACTAGGTTTCCACCTACTTGAATCTTGTTGTTATAAGATAATTAAATTCAAAGTAAACTCCACAATAATTTTGAAAAAAGAAAAGAGGAATTAAAGTAGTAACCTTAAATCACAAGACAACGTTAGTTAATTTACAAATTAATGAAAATATCCCCATTTTTGCATAATTAAAATGTCTTAGAAACAATTTAAAAAGGGTACAACAAAATTCTCAACCTGTTCAGATCTCTGATCCACTGTAAGCTTGTAGCAATGATCCCAACTTTACCACTACTGTTTTGTAGGATGTTAGATGCATGTCAATGCTTAAGAGAGAACTATAAATATTTATCAATTAAATTTTAGAAAGAGAGGGGGAAAAGCTGAAATCTCTCAGATATTCAGAGAGCCAAGAAAGACAAATTTTTCAAAATAAACAAAGGTATCAATAATATTAAAGCAAACACCCTACAACACAAGTAATGGCATTTGACCCTGAAAAGAATAGTGGTTGCACTTTTATATCTCTTTCCAATTGCATTGTGAATTATCAGCTCATTTTATTTCATTTAGATTCATCAAAATGTCTTAATATGAGATTTAAATATAAAATTCCTGGGTATTATTACTATTATTATTATTCTAAGAAAATTAATTAACTATTTCCATTTTAAACTAGAATTAAGGAAAGAGTTTTATAGAATAGATATAAAGTAAGTTCATCATAAGATTCTGAATAAATATTCCATTTAGGTATTGAACTTCAGATAAATTACTGGAATGAAAATTACTTCACTTTAATCTTAGGATGAGATGAAATTATACCCAGGTAAATTTTAACTACTAAACGAAAAAAAATTTTAATCTGAGTTAAAGTTACTCAAACTTCATTATTATGTAAATAAAGAGTAAGTAGAATAAAACTACAAGAAATATACATGCATTTTTAACAAACAACTCTTGTTTATTCTATATATTTAAATTTAATCGATAACACTTCCTTTTTTTTTTTTTTGGTTATATATATACACTCAATTACTATAAAATTATTTAACCAAGCAATAAGGATTTCATCCTATAATTTTCTATAAACTTTTGTGATCAATAGCAAATCATATAAATATGCAAAAGAGATCAATTATTTTACAAATCAAAAATATCATAAAAATGCTTACCTTCGATGACATGGACATATCATTCTATTCAAACATAGCTCGCTATTGCGAGATATTTTCTTGCCTTCATTGGGTAAGTTACAAATACCCTCTATTTATTTAGTCCAACAAATAGAATTATTTATGACTCACTCATCACTATATCTTCTCATACGACGCCACTGACGATTTTCCACACCGTTACACCACCACTCGAAGAATCCTTCGGCACTTTACCCGGTAATATGGGAGGTTCAAAACAATTCTAGAGTTCTTGTCTAGGAGGTCCTCGCATTTTACTAAAGCGTTTCAAACTTTTGTAAGCCATGAGTTGGGATAGGCGTAAATCTCAAGCGAAACAACCATTTTCCCACAGCCACTTAAAATTTTCAGCGAAGCGGAGTACACTAATGTCCTAGTCAGACAACGGGCACAGCTTTCCAATGTTTCTTCACTTCAGAAGCCACTTTCTAAAAAATTGCGATTGGCTCGAATCCACTAGTACGTTCATAACTTAAGGCGTAAATCTCAAGCGAAACAACCATTTTCCCACAGCCACTTAAAATTTTCAGCGAAGTGGAGTACACTAATGTCCTATTCAGACAACGGGCACAGCTTTCCAATGTTTTTTCACTTCAGAAGCCACTTTCTAAAAAATTGCGATTGGCTCGAATCCACTAGTACGTTCATAACTTCTTTTCAGCTTGAGACATCCGAGTCAGTCCCGATTTCGAAAACTATATAGGTACCAAAACAATCTTCAGCAGGGCTTGGATGTCGAAAAAAGGAAAAGTCCTTCCTTTATACACCTCCTGATACCAGGACCTTACTCTGCACAGCTCGAATGTCGAGTAAAAATTCTTAAAATCCTTTTCCGTACGCCTCCCCCCTCTCCCCAAAAAAGGGGGGGAACACAGCAGCTACTTATTTTTGCATGCTCATAGTAGAACGGACTCTCCTAAAACTAAAAACTTATATTCCAACTCCCAGGAATAAACTTATCTGCGGGGCCTCCTTACTAACATCAAGGGCATCCCTTTCTCCTAGTGCGTACAGGGATGGACTATGATTGGCTCATAGTTATTTCTCTCTCCCCTTTTACCATATAAGGAGACTTCAAGGCAGCACTAACCCACGTGACGCAAACACACACCCTCTGAAAGGGGCCAGGTGTTTGGACCTTACAACCTGCGATTCTCACGGAAAAAAGGAAGAAAAACATTTTAGCTTCACGTTTTATGACGGCAATAAAAATTTTCTCTACCGGGGAGGTCTCTCTATTCAAAGCTAAGCATATAGTCAGGGGACATTTTAAAGCCCGTTGTTCTCTTTCTTAAAAACGGCATTGTTACCATATACTCAGGCAATGAAATTACCCTAATAAATGTTTAACAAGGCAAGTTTGCAGCTGGCATACGGGTGGTCTGTTTAATTGGACATTAGTCGCTTTTTACAACGTCACTTGCAGGCATCATGCATTTATTTATTTATTTATTGGGATAGGGATTGTCCTCTTTTTATTTTTTTTAGTGTGGGAACAATTTGGGGGATGTTTTATTACCTACAGAGTTGAGAACAGAGGATGGGCAAATAAACGAAAAAGAGAAGAGAAAAAAATAATAATAATGTGGGGGCATATGTTTTAATTTAGAAAAAATAAAGAGGGAATTTTAATTTGGAAAAATTTAATTTTAATGAAAGGCACTAGGCATACGGGCTCTAACACTTTTGTTGACAATGCATTAATATTACTAACAACATTTGATGTGATTGAAATACTATATCGCTGCCATGCTTTTAATATATCTTCCGATAAGCTAGATTCTATCATGGGATAGAGCCACGCCGAATTGCTTTCTAAACTTAAACCCATTGATTCTAACGATCTTAAATATGCCTCGACTTTCGTGAATAAATCTGATAAGGGAAGTTTATCTTTGCCGTGCGTCTGTACATTAGCTACAACCAATTTCAGAAATTCTCTTACGTACACTTCTATTAGTAAATCTTTATTCCCAAAACGCTCTTGAAATGCCTCGACAGCTTTGGGGTAATTAACTGCGGTCATTGGATAGCTCTCTAACAAACGCCTGTCACTGGTTCCAGGTTTTACCGATTGTATAAGATACGGAAATTTGTCACTATTATCCAAATCTATGTCTTCATGAATTTTCTGAAACTGGGACCAAAATGAAAGATAATTTATTAACTGCGAATCGAATGGCTTAATATTTAGTTTAGGTAATTTATAATGCTTTGATTTGGAATAACCGTAATCTGTGCTTTTTTCACTATCATCTTGATTACGTTTATTTGTACCCAATGCTTCACTAACTTTACGCTTAATGGTAATAAACTGATCTGAATAACTTTCATTTTCCACTACTTCATTTTCAATAGCCTCTTCGTCGCATTTATCATCATCTAACATGAGTTCAATTATAGCTTCATCGATAGATTTAATTTCATGAATCAAATTTTCTAATTTACTAAAATCGTCAGAAATTTTACCCTTATCTAATGACTCGCTATTAATTTTTTCATTCAAAACATTTAAAGTTCTGGTAAATGACGAACGTAGCGGTGTACGCTTTTTCTTTAGCTTATTCATCTTAGAAAAATTAAGTAGTAATGCACAGCTTATGAAAACACTATACGCTATATAAACTTTTCTACAAAAAATTGAACCGACTTCAAAAACTACTACAAAGTGAAAAATAATTTTTTTACATAATAGTAATAAAAAATTAAATTAAGAGCGTAGTACTTACCATGCGTATTATTATATTTATGTACATTAATTTGATTTTTTGGAGTTGGTGCCAGCGAAGCCTTTATTCTTTTAGGCTTTGCATTGGATACTTAATTTAATTTTTGAAATTGGCTTGGCTGGCACCGACTCCAGAAAATCAAATTAATGTACATAAATATAATAATACGCATGGTAAGTACTATGCTCTTAATTTAATTTTTTATTACTATTATGTAAAAAAATTATTTTTCACTTTGTAGTAGTTTTTGAAGTCGGATCAATTTTTTGTAGAAAAGTTTATTTTTCTCTTTTTAGTTAAAAGTCAACGATTTTTTGAAGTCAGTTAATAAAAATTATAATACGGAAAAAAATATTGTAAATTATCCATGGATGTAAATTTCATCAGGAGTGGGGTTCGAACGCACGCTCTCTTTCTAGCTTTAGAGCTTAAATCTGACTCCTTAAGCCGCTGATTCATCCTGACTGCGCTCCAATCTGCGAGCTTATTCAAAGTCCATGTTATTTTTAATTTGCGGAAAATCACAAATTTTTATTAAAATTTGCCTAATTACTAAAAAAGTACTGAACCAATTTCAATGAAATGGAAGTGGTACCAATTCGAGAGTAGCTTCTCTTATTTAATACAAAAACCAAATTAATCGGTTGGATAGTTTCAGAGCAATCGGTGAACATACGTAGAAAAAAAAAATACATACGCGTCGAATTGATAACTTCCTCTTCCTTTTCTGAAGCCGGTTAATAATAAAAACTGTGATACGGAAATTTTTTTTTTAATTTTACATGGATGTGAATTATGTCGGAAATGGGGCTCGAAGCCACGCTCTCTTTCGAGAAATTGAGATTCAATCTGACGCCTTAGACCGCTCAGCCATGCTGTCTACACTCCATTCAACAAATGTATTCAACAGTTTCGATTAACAAAAAATCACTAATTTTGTTAGTTTTTGCCTAATTACTAAAAATGTACTGAACCAATTTCGATCAAACGGAAGTGATCCAATTCGAGAGTATCGTCTTTCATCTAAAACAAAAATAACAGAAATCAGTTGAATAGTTTCGAGTAATCGGTGAACATACATAAAAAAATATACATACGCGTTGAATTGATAACTTCCTCTCCTTTTTGGAAGTCGGTTAAAAAATACATACGCGTCGAGTTGATAACTTCCTCTTCCTTTTCTGAAGCCGGTTGATAATAAAAATAGTAATATGAAAAAAAAAAATATTGTAAATTTCACATGGACGTAAATTATGTCAGGAGTGGGATTCGAACCCACGCTATCTCTCGAGAAACAGAACGTCAATCCGGCGCCTTAGACCGCTCGACCATGCTGTCGACATTGCACCCAGCGAACGTATTCAACACTTTGAATTAGCGAAAAATCACTAATTTTATTATTTTTTGCCTAATTACTAAAAAAGTACTGAACCAATTTCGATGAAACGGAAGTGGTACCAATTCGAGAGCGTCGTCTCTCATTTAAAACAAAAATAACAGAAATTGGTTGAATAGTTTCGGAGTAATCGGTGAACATACATAAAAAAATACATACGCGTTGAATTGATGACCTCCTCTTCTTTTTGGAAGTCGGTTAAAAAACAATTCAATATCTCAACATTATTATTCAAATGTCCCTGTTCGGGCTTCAGATTGTTTGTAAACAATCAAAACTTCATTATTTGGGTTCAAAAATCTTCTAAATATTCTTGAATTTTCTTTTAATAAATTTTATTACATACTTAGAATTATAGAATAAAGAAATATTGAATTCAAATTATTTATATACTATGTACAAAATGTATAATATGTACAAAATATAAATTTCTTTTACCTTGATAATTTCTGATCATCGTACTAGAAACTGGAAAGATGATCCTATATGCATTTTCGCGTGCCTTTTCATAAAAATAACATAATTCTTCAATAAAACTCAAGACACGCACGACAAACAAAAAATATAAACATTCTCTCTAAAAAAATTCTTTTTTCATTCCATCAAAAATTGATGCCAATTTTTTGTACCTAAACTCTTACTTCGTCTCGTAAGATAAAAAATGTAAAACTAAAGCAGACGAAAAAACAGTTTCGCTGCCATAGTAACGAGTCGAGTAAGAAAAAAAATTAATATCACAATTGCAAATCTCATGGCAAACAAAAAATTTGGCGCAGACCAAATACAGAATTGCAGACCAAAAAAATACGACCTACTTTAAAATACGGAGGCGGCAGCCAAATGGTGTGGGGTTGTATGGCGAGTACTGGTGTTGGAATCTTAGAACTTATTGATAGTACAATGGACAAATATGTCTATCTTGACATTTTAAAACGGAATTTAATACAAAGTACAAATAACTTGGGAATTGCACAACATTTTAAATTGTACCAGGATAATGACCCGAAACATAATGCTTACATTTGCAAGTTGTGGGTTCTTTATCATTGTCCTAATGTGATTCAGACCCCTGCCCAGAGTCCGGACCTTAATCCCATTGAGCATATTTGGGATTACATTCAGCAAAAAATTTATGAGCACCCTATTTCTAACAAGCAAGATTTAAGAAAGTATCTTGTCGAAGAATGGTGCAAAATTGAACCATCCTTTTGCGCAAAATTAGTAAAATCTATGCCAAATAGACTACGAGAAGTCATAAAGCATAATGGTGGCCCAACACGATATTAACTATCTCTTTCATAATATTTTCTTAATTTATTGGATAGTGTCCCAATACTTTTTTGAGAACTTTTTTTGACTTTAATTCTTTTATTTTAAATATTAACCATAATTGCAGTAAAATATACATTTTGTTTTTGTTATTATGATTTGCATTCATCAAAATATGATGTACTATATTCTCTTTTTTTCTTCGCATATATCACTCATATAGGAAATAAAGTTTAGTGCAATTTTATCATGTCCCAATACTTTTTTGAGTGACTGTATATTCTCCTAAAGCAACAACTATTCCCCGACATCATGTCTCCACGAGGCCGTTGCGTTCTGAGCAAAAGGTATATGGGTGATTCTACGATAACAGGTTCAAAAACATAGAGAATTCGGCCAAAAAGAAAAGTTTGAGTTTGTTCAAAAACCTTTAAATTATGATTTTTGTCCCGTTTATTTACTTTTTTATATAAGGGCAAGTCACTTTATACATATTTTATAACTTTTTCTGGTCAGTGACTCGCTCTCCTGGCAGTTATCTTGCCAGGGGAAATACGGCAGGGAAGAGACATTTTCATGTAAATTCAAATTTTTTAACTGACTGAATTAGTTTTTGGGGTTAATTGTGTATTTCACTTTAATTATTACCGTATTGTTTAATTAGGGCAGTAAATGCAATTGAATTAAATGAATATTATAAGTTTTATGACTTACCAGGAGAGATACACGATCACCGTGCGAAACCACTACACCGCACGGTCAAATCGCAACAACTAAAAATGACGATGCTTAAATGGCTTGCGCGTTTAGTATTGCTAACTTCAAGCCAATAGATGTTCTTAACCGCTACTTCCGATATAGCCATCCTTCAATTTATATTTGTTTCAGCGGAACGAAATTTGACAGGGTAGATACACAAAAAGAGCGGGACAGAAGTTAATTTTAAAAATTATTTGAAATTAACAAAATTATTTTATTTTTTATTTTATAATACGTAAGTATAATTGCTTAAATTCCAATTAAACATACTTTAGCTAAGCATCTGACGGAAAAAATATATGTATTGTTTGAAAGTTAAATTGAAACCGGCAAGGGGACATGCCAGGGGAGAGACTTTTTTAGACTTTGTAAGAAATTTCAGAAAAATGTGTTTTAATTAGGCATTCAATCGTGATGTTATTTAATAAAGTATATTAAGATGATGCTATTCATTGCAAAAAATAGCAACATATAGAATAAAAAATCTGTTTTAAACGGATTGCCGTACAAATTACCTCTTATCGTAGAATCACCCATATAACAATAGAGTAGATTGTTCTATTACTATCCTGTCCTGAAATTCAAACAAAATTTGTTCTTACAGCACCCCTTTCAGAAAAAATTCCTCCAAAAATTTTATAAAATCTAATTCTGTTACATTACATCTAAATATAAAATTTCGTCAAAAAATATTCATAAATTCTTCAGTTAAAATGCATAACTAGGACGTGACGTCCAAAAACGTATGGAAGAAGTTTGGTTCATTTTTATGCATAACTTCAAACTCTTTCCAATTACAGTAAAACCTAAATAACGGACACTCCCGAATAGCGGACACCTCTATTTATAGGACAGTTTTCAAATCCCCACACAAAACCTAAGTTTTTGTATGTGTAACTTATAAACATTCCGAGTAACGGACAGTAATTTTGGCGATAAAGGATGAAAAATTATTTTTAACCAAAAAAGGGGGAGGAAAATAACTTTAAATTTATCAGGGTGATGTGTCACAGATAAATCTGGGGAAGGGCTGTGGAAAATCCCCCTTAATTCAGGGGGTGGTCTGGGTGAGACATTCCTCCTCCGAAGTACTGAAATGCCCCCTGCCGGAAGATTTGAGATTTTATGCTTTTAATGGTCAAAAGTTTAACACCTTAGGAACTCTATAATACCCCCCCCCCCCCCTGAAGCCACAAAAATACCTCTCGGAAAAAAATGTTTGAATTCAACTTTACCCACATCAGAGGAAAAAAATTCCCTCCTTTAAAAATTTGGGCTTTTCAGCCGATCAGTGTTTAGAAATACATATTTCTTGATCCACAGAATCCCATAATTCACACATAATTCCTTCTTCCGTTTTAAATAAGCGTAAGACAACCTTACAATTGTGATGAAACTTCAGGATAGATAATATGCTTACTATTTTTGTTCCATTATACCCAAACACAAAGAATCTTTTGGCTAATCTTATACATTGTCAAGAAAAAAATAAAAAAATAAAAACAAATCATTTTAGTAGGACTTATTTTAGTCAAATATTATATAGTATCCTATAGTAATTAACTGGGTTGCATTCATTGCATAACATAGAAGAGAGAAAACAGAGACTCATGTCGCGTCATATAATCTGATCAAAAGAAACATAACAATTGAAAACCTATGATATGATTTAATTTATTTGTTTTTACTCTTTTATAAAAGAAAAAAAAGTTACTCTTTTATTTTTTTATTCGGAAATACCACGCTGATTCCATGCATGAAGTGGGAATTAAAGACAACAAAAATGCAACGAGAGCAGGAAAAATAAACCATTTCGCAATGTTTGAATTGAAAATAGATTAAAAAAAAAAAAAAAAAAGATGGGAGAGATTTTACGAAATATGAAGAAATAAGAAATTTGTGGATTACTAACTCTAACAAGAACATCAAAAGTGCAAAATTGAAGAAGACTAATTCGATTGAAATTGATTCTATAATTCTGAGTTGGTTTATTTCAGTTCGTTCAAAAAACATTCCTATCAGTTGGCCTTTGATTCAGGAAAGGGCTTTAGAAGTCGCAAAATAACTCGAATTAAACGATTTTATGGCTTCTAATGAGTGGCGGGGAAATTTCCGATTTTAAAAAATAATGCATGGAAAAGAAAAATCTCTAAACCTTAAAGAAGTGGACTATTGGCATAAACGACTGCAATCAATTTGTGAAGATTATGAGGAAAGAAATACTTTTAATGCTTATCAGGTTTTGACGAGCAGATAGTAATTAAAATTACTGTTATATGATATTGTCGTTTTACTTAAATATTGTAATCATATCTCCTTCTGCGTACTTGGAGTTTTAAGGTACCATTTTTTTCTCATTTGGAAGTTAATCTGAACTATTTTATTTAGATAGTATTGTATCAAATGATTGGAGTTCTTCCTGCTATTCAAAATGAATAGCTGAGATAAAGCAAACAAAGAAATCTCATCGGCTACGAAGTGAGACAAAGGACGTCACGGGGAAGTGACATTTTTAGAAAAGATTGAATCTGAGCAGGCTGCTTATTGGAGAAACGAGTGTGTGTGTGGAGGGAGGAATCATTAGTCCGTGGGTGGACTTGAATGTGTGTGGTTGATGTTCCCTTGTAGAGTTTTGGAGAAAGAACGCGGGCTCTTGGCGTATACAATTAGCGTATCGGAAAGATCCAGAATGATTGCTGATAAATCTGTTTTAACGAACCTAGTGTGAGAGGGATATAGATATTTTAATAACTCAGTACACAGAAGGTATTTGCTGTATTTAACTTAATGTAGCACCAGATCATCTATATCCGAGTTCTTAATTGTAAATATTGTTTTATTATATGTAAATAATGAGTAAATAAATTGTTAGTTAGTTTTAATTGATTAAATTTGACATTCTTTTGACAATCCTTCACACAAAGTGCCCGATATTACGTAGTTATATTGGTAGTAGCAGCATACCGAAATAAAAGAACATTCTTCAAAGTTGTCTTGACTAAAAAGAGTGCAACATTGGCAACAGCGAGGGGATCGAATAACCTGATACCAGTGCCCACTGACCGTATTGCAATGTGTTAAAGCCTGAGCGTCGATTGGAACTTTAGAGTGCTAAAGACCGATCGTTGAATTAAAATACAGAGAGTTTGTGTCCTATCGTAGAGTGGAACAACAGTGTGTTACGTCGAATGAATTACAGTGTGTGTGCCCGAGTGCTCAACATTTTAACTGTGTTAAAAAGGAACAAACGAACTGAACTCTTATGTTTACATTTCTCAATAGTGACTCTAAAGTGTGGAGTATTAAGTGCATCGTGTAACTACTTGGTGAACAGCGGAGTACCCAAGCGAAGAAAGGTTTACCGAAAGAAATATAAGGTACGGTGTTCTGTTCATTTTATTCTGCTGATATTCTCAAACCAAAAGTATATTTTTGTGTGTAATTTATGATAATTTATGTGCAATTTAATACTTGTGTTGAGATAGGTATGAAACAATAACAACCATATTTATTATTCTTATAAAAAATATAATAATATTTGTTGGTATTTATTTCTTGAGTAAGTTTTTTACACTGATAAAGTTAATGAAGAAAATTAATGCACTTTTCTTAATAGTTGAAGGAATAATTGAATTTATTATTGAAGATAATATGGAATAATTGAATTTATTTATATGAAATTATTGTTGAAACAATATTTAAATCAAGTAATACTGATTTTAAGTTTAAATTGTTGATAATAAATGAGAAAGGCCCATTTGCATAGAATTTAAATTTCATTGAAATAACTTTGAAAAACGAAACTAAGGCCCAGGAAAAAGAGGGGGACTGGGATTTTATTTGTTTCAATCGCGAGAACCAGTATTGAAATTTGAAATATTTTATTGAGGTTAATTTTAGAAATTTATGTGTGTAATTTTATGCAAATTGTATTATATGGATATCTCTGTTTAGCGTTTGGCATCAGTACTTTTATTAAACTTGCAACGTATCATTATTTAAATTGTATCTTATTATTGGCGTGTTAATTTAAATCTGCATTGCATAGTAATCAAATTGAAATCATTTTAATTTTGTTATTGGAAGTAAATTGGGTGATACCATTGTTTAAGGAAATTCATGTTATACAGGATGTTAAATTAGAAAAAAAAAAGTCAGTTATTTGAAATATGTTAATTAGTATAATAAATAGAGATCACTATAGGAAAACAGAAATTTAGGAAACATTAATTTAACTACTTAATTGAACAATATTTTTGAAAAAAAATTCAAATGTCTAAATATTCTGTCAAATGCATAAAAAAATAATCTTTTATCACCGGTTTTTCAAAACAGAAATTTTTGCTTAATTCAATCAGAAAAATGCTCGGATGAAATAAAGCAAAATTTACAATAAAATTTTACTAGTAAGAGTAACAAATTATTATTGGCGTAAGGATGCCCGTACATGGTACGGGCAAATCATGATTGTGCCCGTACGACGTACGAGCAAAACAGGGAAGCGGTTAAAATGTTTAAAGATTGCAGAGTGGTAACTGTAATCTGTAGAAGGCATGGCTTTCTTACTAAAATTAAAAAAAGTAGTTATTCAGATGATATGCGAAGAATTGGGGGTTGAAAAAACGAGAGATGATGCCGGGATTCAGATTAGGAAAAACATAATTGAGAGCGACCATGAAGAAGGTGTTATTATGAAATTAGCTAGCACTATTGTTACGGACCGATTAGAACGGGAAAAGCGTGATTTAGAAAAACAGAAAAAGCTACAGGCTGAAAGGCTTAAGTTAGAAGGAGTAAAAGGTTGAACGTGAAAAGTTAGAAAGAGAAGAAAGGGACGAAAAATTAAGAATGGAACATGAATTAGAAATGTAGAGATTTAAAATTGAATGTTCAACAAATCATTCTAATGGGCCTGGGGAACCTAATAATGAGAGTAGCACAGAAAAATGGATTAAAAACATTAAAACTCTGTCTATCAAAATATCAGGAAACGAGGGATGGAATTTGTCTCTTAAGAGATTAGAAAGAGCATTCAAAACTAAAAATGTACCAGAAAACCAGCAGGCTGAAATTCTATTAAATATGTTCGAAGATAAGGCGGATAATTTGTAAGTTTATACCACTAGGCAACAGAGTGAGAGTTATAAGGAATTAAAAGAATTAGTCATAAGGGAATATGAGTCCACTTCGAAGACATGTTTAGAAAATTTTAAGAAGGTTGGAATAAACCAAAACGAAACTCATGTATTATTTGTATCGCGATTATTAGCAACCTGGAAAAATAACTGACTGTAAGATTAGGAATACGGACTCGTATGACAAAGTTAATCAATTAACAGTATTCGTTATAGTTGAGATAACAGACGGGAATAGAAAGCATGTGCATCCAAATAAAATAAGAGAGATTATGGCTAGAAGCAACGTAGTTAATATTGTTTTTGAATGTTACGAAAAATTTGGAGAAGTTGCGGGAAATTCCTATTTTTAACAGGGAACAAGATGTAGAACTGGATACAGAAAGGTTTGAAATAAAAGGGTTATCTAATAGCCAAGTCTGGGATATAAAATAAAGTCCATTTTGAGGAAAAATAAAGAATTATTTATCGGTCCTGTGCGACCAGTAGAAGTAGATGAGCACCGTATTCTTTCGAAACTGGGTGTAGTCAGGAAAAAGCCAAGATTGTATAGTGTATCTCATAAATATAGAATTGCTTATAGTGTTGCTTATAAAGAGGAAATGGATAGATAGGTCTAACAAGGAAGGTCTCCATTGGGGGCATACTCAGAATTTTTTAAAAAAAATACGAATTATACTACTCATATAGGTAATAAAGGATCAGTGAAAATTAGAGGCGGAATTACATTATTAGATATGTAAAAAAAATAAAATAGTTTGGAATAATTGGCGTGAAAAGCTAAAAGCGACGCGGGATTTGGCGAGCAGTGCATTTCCTCGCCAAAAGCAGACGATTTTAACGAATCTGAAAATTGATTTTAATTGACTTCACTGTTAAAAATCTGCAGCATTTACTGCAACGTCACTCCACTACTTTTATAGAATATCTCTCTTCTGACCAACGAGAAAGCTCCATAGCACGGTGAATTGACCGTGTTATGCACTGTTAAAAATCTGGTGCATTTTGTTACAACGCACTCCACCGCTTGTATATAATATCTCTATTCCAACCAATGAGAAAGCTCCATTTCACGGCCAAGTAACCGTTTTCCATACAAGCATGGGAGTGCGTTGCAACAAAATGCAGCAGATTTTTAACAGTGTATTTTTTAATTTGGAACAATTTTATTCAATTTAAATGATAAAATATATCAGTTTCATTTTGTTATAAGTACATATAAACGTATATGACAAAATTACACTTAAAGTAAAGTAAAAATGCAAAACTAAAATTACTTAAACTTTTTTAAATAAATTGAACAAAGAAAGTTTTTCTTTAAAAAGTATTCGAAGCGTAAAAGCGTATTTTTAAAAATTTCGTTTTTTCGCCAACCGGAGATAAATCGCCAAATAAACGAAACTTTTATTATTTTTTTTTACGGACGTTATAAGGAGGTTCCGCCGAAATTTTTTTATAAACATATATAACTATATGAGAAGAACATTCTGTAATTTTTTCAGATTTTTCTGAGTATGCCCGTATGGAGACATTCCTTGTAAGAGTTGTTAAAGTTAAATTTAGTCGAAACATTAAATGCAGAAATTAGTCATCAGATTGTTTGCGTGACGAAAAAAGACGCAAGTGTTAGGCAGTGTATAGATTATAGGGCTTTAAATTCAACGCAGGTACCAACATTCTTTATGAAAGGTTCGCAGGAAATCATGTATACTGCAGGGTCTCTAAATATTTGTCTTCGACCGATTTAATAATGGGTTATTGGCAATTTAGTCCGTTTTCTAATTACAGCTTTTCATAGCTCTGTGTGCAATTTTATGATTAAGTATCGTGAGTGATCTCATTTTGTTCCTTATGTATTGTAGACTAAGAAAAGCGATGGTGGACATCTGGGACCCGCGACTGGGGAGGGGGAAAAGAAGGGTTGAAAAGTGCTAGGGGAAAAAATTCCATTTCATAAAAAATAAAGAAAATTATCTATAAATATTAATGTTTAAAACATTTATATATTAGGAAAAACATTTGTGGAAATCCGGGATCCGCGACTGGGGAGGGGGAGGGGAAGGGGAGGGGTTGAAAGGTGCAAGGCAAAAAAAAAATTCCATTTCATAAAAAATAAAGAAAATTGTGTAAAAATATTAATGTTTAAAACATTTATAGATTAGGAAAAGCATTTGTAGACATCCAGGAGCCGCGACTGGGGAGGGTGAGGGAAGGGGTGAGGGGTGAGGGAGGGGAAACGTTGCAAAGTGCAAGTGAAAAAATTCCATTTCATAAAAAATAAAGAAAATTATGAATAAATATTAATGTTTGAAACAATTATAGATTAGGAAAAACATTTGTGGACATCCGGGACAAGCGACTGGAGAGAGGGAGGGTTGAAAAATGCAGGGGAACAAAATTCTATTTCATAAAAAATAAAGAAAATTATGTATAAATATGAATGTTTAAAACATTTATAAATTAGGAAAAAACATTTGTGGACATCCGGGACTCGCAAATGGGGAGGAGGAGAGGCATTTGAAAGGGGCGATAAAAAAATTCTGTTCCAAAACAAATATGCATAAATATCAAAGTTTAAAAGTTTATAGAATGAGAATGGCATTGAAGGATAATCGGGACTTGTGATTAGGAAGACGGAGGTAAGGGAAGAGGAGGGGAGGGGAGTGGAAAGTGTTGAAAGAGGAGAGAAAAAAAATGCCATTTAATTATATATATATATATATATATATATATATATATATATATATTAGTATTTAAATCTTTTATAGAATAAGAAAAGCAATAGTGGGCATCCGGGATCCGCAACTAGGCTAGGGGGAGGGGGAGGGAAGGGGAAAAGGTTGAAAAGGGCAAGAAAAAAGATCTGAAGCTTTAGTGGGACTGCATTCTCTATCTGGATCTGACACCACTGGTTCATTCAGTGGTAAATCAAAAACCAGTTTTTGGAAGAGCTTCATAAATGCTGACGACAGAATTCTGAAAGCACTTGCCGCATAAGGTGAAACAGATATCCTTGAGAGTGAAACATATATTGCACTTGAAGAATACATATGTTCAGTGTACATGCCGAAATTAAACATTAAAACATTGAGTGAGCTAAGATGGTGGTTATTTACAAAAAAGCGAGTTGAAGGAACAAATATGTCTCCAACTCAAGCCGCCCTTTACCCAGCCATAAGAAGAGTTCATTACCAAGCAATAATATGGCAAAGAGCACACATTTTAAAAACTAATATTCCATCCACGACTGATTTTGGTTGGATAATAAAGGAAAAATAATGCCTACCTGTCATGTGTAACATGAAATGTGCTCCTCAAAAACTGGTTTAATTGGTGCGTTGTTCGTGTGTCAAGTCAAGATGTGTAGCATCCTGTAAATGTTCACAAAATGGATTACCTTGTAACTGAAAAGTGCTCATGCTCGGGTGAGACTGATAAATGTGATAATGTTGGAGGCCTTGATGATGTAAATTATGATGACAGTGATACCGATGATCCTACTTTGTTCTGGAGTTAAACTTTTATTTGCAAGTTTAAAATTTGAAAGTTTTTACTATTTAGGTATATGATGTATAATATAGAATAACAATACAAAGATAACAAATAATATTTAGCGTTACAAAATTTGTATCATTTAAAAGTTATCATCACTCAGTTCCTTTTCAATTACCTTTATTACTTACTAGCTGACCCTCCCGGCGTTGCCCGGTCCGTATTAACAATATTAAACGAACTTGAAATTTGTATGATTTTATCATTAACTCGAAACATGCAGAAATGCATTGTCTGAAATACGTGGCCACTGACTGTGTGAAAAATCGGTTTAAAAAACAACTAATATTAAGCTCTAAAAATACTCAAAATGAGCAATGAGAAACGCGGGATGGAATATGTATCCAACGATTGCGTGATTTTCGTGTTAATGTGTTGATATTTACCCGTAAAAATCACTGTTAAGTCACGTAACTAATTATTTTTTTCACTTAGAATTCCCAAGTGAAATATCTTGAATTTCAAACTAATTATATTACTCTTAAATCCGACTATACCATGAATGAAATCGATACTTGATGGTAGCTAAAAAGTTGGTATATAATATTATAATTTCAGAGCCAATTAACAAAAGTAAGTGCTATTTTTAATCAAATCATGCGTAATGTTCACTATGTGGATTAATTCCTAACAGTAAACTTTAGTATCGTAACCATAACCTGCCTGTAACCTAACTGCGACTTAACAGTACCCTACCGTAAATTAAATATAACATAAATGTAACTTAGCCTTCACTTTATTGTAACCTATCTTTATTCTAACCGTAACATAAATGCAATTTAACTTTAACCTAACTTAACTTAACCGTGACCTAACTGTAAATTAAACATAAACGGGAAATTAAACATAATCAAAGACTTACCGTAATGTAATTGCAACTTAAATGTTACCTAACCATATATTGGGTCCATGTCCATGCAAATTATTTTGTCTTGTTTGGATCTGGTTATGATTCATTAGAATATTTTCGTCGGGTTCAGATTTCGTTCGATTCAGATTTTAGGTATTTTTTGAAATTGAATTTTAATGTTCGGGTCGGATTCATGTATAAGGAAATTATTTTGCCTTGCTCGGATCCAGTTATGGTTCTGTGGAATATTTTTGTCGGGAACAGATTTGGTTCAATTCAGATTTCGGCTTTTTCTTCAAATTAAATTTTTGGGTTCGTGTTTTCTTGCGTGTTCACGGAAATTATTCTCCCTTGTTCGAATAAGAACATGCTTCACTGGAAAAAATTTTTCAAGTTCAGATTTGGTTCAGTTCAGATTTCGTTCAGATTTTTTCAAAGAATTTTTTTAGGTTCAGATTCGGTTCATGTGCATGGAAATTTTCCGTCTTATTCGGATCCGGTTACGGTTCTTTGGAATATTTTTTATCAGATTCAGCTTTGGTTCGATTCAAATTTCAGGTATTTTTTCAAATAGAATTTTTAGGTTCAGATCTCGTTCATGTCCACGGAAATTATTTTGTCATACTCGGATCCATTTATGATTCTTTCGAATATTTTGGTCGGATTCAGATGTGGTTTGGCTCAAATTTCAGGGTTTTTTTTCAATTCGAATTTTTTAGGATCGGGCCGGGTTTATGTCCATGGAAATTATTTCGTCTTGGTTGGATTGGGTCATAGTTCTTTTGAATATTTTTGTCGGGTTGAGCTTTGGTTCAATTCAGATTTCGGGTTTTTCTTCAAATATAACTGTTGGATTCGGGTCTTCTTACGTGTTCACGGAAATTATTCTGTCTTATTCAAATAAGGACATGCTTCACTGGAATATTTTTGCCAAGTTCAGATTTCGTTCAGTTCAGATTTCGCGCTTTTTTCAAATAAATTTTTGGGGTTAAGATTGGGTTCATGTCCATGGAAATATTTTGTCTTGTTTGGATCCTTTCGCGTTTCTTTGAAATAGTTTTGTTAGATTCAGATTTCGTTCGATTCAAATTTCAGGTATTTTTTTCGAATGGAAGTTTTAGGTTCGGGCCAAAGTTCAGGATTTTTCAAATGGAAATTTATGTTTGAGTCGGGTTTATGACCACGGAAAGTATTTTGTCTTGCTGGGATCGGGTTATAGTTCTCTGGAACATTTTTATCGGTTTCAGATTTCGTTCGGGTCATATTTCGGGGTTTTTTTAAGAAAATATTTAGGTTCGGGTGAGGTTTCATGCCCACGAAAATTATTTTTCCTTGTTTGGATCGGGTTATGCTTCATTTGAACATTTTTGTGGGATTCAGATTTGGTTCGGGTCAGTTATCAAATCTATAGTTTTTTCAAAGAGAAATTTTAGGTTCGGGTAGGGTTTATCCCACGGAAATTTTGTCTATCACGGATCGGAGTGTGGTCTGTTTTTTTTCTGGTTGGGATCGGGTTATGTTTAAATTAGTCTGAACATTAAGGTTATAATCAGATTTGCTTAAAAAAATAAACTCCTAGAAAAGTGTTGTGTAATTTTTTTTTACTGCAACACAGCTGATGACTCATACATTCTAATGTTTGAAATGCCAAAAATCTGCGTACAACCATACAGTAAAAAGAAATTAATAGAATGGCAGTATAATGTCTTGGGGTGACGCCAAAAATGTTACTCTAAAATCCGCTACATTAAGTCCAAATAAGCACTAACAAAACCATGTGCTTTGATACTCCGATCAATTCAAACTGGTTTAAACCCGTATGTCTTTGTTTTTGTCTTTTACCTTCTAAACTGTTATTGAATAGATGACTAAAATTTCTTTTAAAAAATAACGTTTTGTGCCATTATTGGCTGTAATACACGATCGAAATGCATAAAAGATACAAATAGATCAATCATAGGCAAGAATTATTTGCTTATTTTTATCATATGATTTTCAAACATCAATATAGAAGCATCATTTAAGATTTTGCTTGAAAAGTTAACATTCTTTCGTTAATGTCTTAAAATCGTCTGCACTCTGAAATCTAGATTTTAGATTAATATTTGTTATTTAAGTTTTCATGCATGATTTTAAAAGAATTGTTTTCATCAATATATTTTATATATTGACATGGAATTATTATGTTATTAAATCATAAACATTTTTCATCTAAGTTATAAAGTATTAAAAAGTTCTGAAAAAAAAGAAAACTTTTAGTAATACAATTTTTTGTTCAAATCAAAGGTTTTCATTATTTTATTTTATTTTATTTTCACATTTAATTATTTCTAATTTTCCAATCTTAATTATTTTAAAAGCAAATATTTATTTTAATGAATAACATAATAGAAAAAAAAAACATTTTAATAAATTACTATTTCTTCGTAAAATATGCTTCAGCTGTAATTGATTTCTTTCAAATCGTCTTATTAATACAAAATTCATTCCTCGTGCTTTTGTTTGAGACATTAAAATTTAAGCGATAAATGGTTTTATATTGCAAACCTTTTTTTCGGATTACTTTACCTCCACCTATCTTTTTCCTCCATGGCGTACAGCAGCTGTGATAAAAAAAAAATCCTCATTTAAACTGACAGTTTGCCAGTCTGTGAATTTTAAAGGTCTGTCCCAGCTTTTTAAATTATTTCTGCGAAAATTTTATGCAACCAACCAACCATAAGAAAATGAAAGCTAAAAAAACGAAAAAAAGGCGATTTTTTAAGTGAGTGAGCTTTGGAATTTAATTAATAACTCAGTTAATAAATAGAATTTTGAAATTCTGAGCTTCAGGTGCATCAGGAGAGATATTGGGCTACTCTCATAAAATTTTTGAGCTTCGTACGTCCCATAGATTTTGCTAGCCATCACAGACACACACACACAGACAGACAGAGCGTTTTGTTCTTTTATTAGTATAGATTTTTTTCCTTGCACTTTTCAACCCTTCCCCTCCCTCTCCCCTTCACCAGTCGCGGGTCCCGGATGCCCACAAATGTTTTTCCTAATCTATACATGTTTTAAACATTAATATTTATACATAATTTTCTTTATTTTTTATGAAATGGATTTTTTTCCCTTGCACTTTTCAACCCTTCCCCTCTCCCTCCCCCTCCCCAGTTGCGAATCCCGCATGTCCACAAATGTTTTTCCTAATCTATAAATGTTTTAAACATTAATATTTGTACATAGTTTTCTTTATTTTTTATGAAATGGATTTTTTTCCCTTGCACTTTGCAACTCTTCCCCTCCCCATCACCTTTCCCCTCCCCAGTCGCGGCTCCTGGATGTCCACAAATGTTTATTCCTAATCTATAAATGTTTTAAACATTAATATTTATACATAATTGTTTTTATGTTTTAAGAAATGGAATTTTTTTCCCTTGCACTTTTCAACCCTTCCCCTCCCCCTCTCCCTCTACAATCGCGGGTCCTGGATGTTCACAAATATTTTTCCTAATCTATAAATGTTTTAACCATTAATATTCATTGATAAATTTCTTTTTTATTTATGAAATGGAATTTTTTCCCCTTGCACTTTTCAACCCTTCCCCTCTGTGATGTAGAATCACATATAGTTTTCTTAAATTTTAAATTTTTCTAAATTACAGTTAAAACTAATCTTTAATTAAATATCTATTTTATCTTAACGTTTTATTTTCGATCCCACAATAACTTTCCGTTCAAAAGAAAAGAAAGAAAAACATATAGCATCTGCCTTATTACTGAAAAACGGCTGTCAGATAAAGAGAATTCATTAAGATGCGTATTTCACCCTTGCTGGAAACAAATAAAAAAAGAATAAATATCGACTGTGTTTGCGGTTAGTGAAATTTCATTTTCCTCTCTGCGTAATTTTAAGTCTAACTTATTCGTTTCATAATAGTCTTTGAATGTACATGCAATTTGTTATGTCTCTTGAGAACATTTTCCCAAAATATGCTCCTAACGTACGAATTGGCAGTCGGATTCCTTTTTGGCGTATTTTTTAGGACTGCTGTTTTCTGGTTGCCCTGCTATTAAATTCAAAATCCTTTTATTGTTTAAGCGTAACAGACAATTTTGCGTAGACGATATCAGTCATTTTTCATATGCTTAATTGTCGCCAATTGTGTGATGCCAATGTGTGAATTTTTCAGTGAGGAATTGCCTCCCTCTCGCTTCACGAGGCAGTCATGTGAGGACTGTTTTCTTGATAATGCGTTCAGGCACCATCCCTAGCTTTTCTGTATGAATCCTTTAAAATTTACAAGTTTTACTGCAAATAAATAATTTTCTCAAACAGCATTTATTTTCTTAAGCGATCTTAGCCTATAACTAGCGAATGCATTTTAAAAAGAACCTGATCAACATACTTAAAAATACAGATCTATAATACACCCTCCCCAATCGCGGGTCCTGGATGTCCACAAATATTTTTCCTAATCTATAAATGTTTTAAACATTAATATTTATTGATAAATTTCTTGATTATTTATGAAATGGAATTTTTCCTCTTCCATTTTTCAACCCTCCCCCCCCTCCCCCTCCCCAGTCGCGGGTCCCGGATGTCCACCATCACTTTTCTTAGTCTACAAGACATACGGAACAAAATGAGACCACTCACTATACTTAATCATAAAATTGCACACGGGATGTAATTAGAAAACGGACTAATTATGAATGGCTGAGGAATGAAAACATTTGACAGCCTTTAGAACGCATAATCAGACTTATGAATGGCGAACTATGGATTTTGGTTTATCAGGGGTGACTGCTACTTTCAGAAGATTATGAATAATTTTCTTCAAGATCATCGGAGGTATGCACAAGCATACAAGGTGCAAAGGAAAGTCCCTTTAACCTAAAAATATTTGCGAACGGAGAGAGCTACAGCTATGCAAGTCAGGTATGGGTATAGTAAAGCGACTATGCCCGACCGAATGCAAACGACAAAAGTACCACTAGTGGCAAATTTTGTTAGTCTCTGCAAATCAAAAATTAAAAGAGAACAAAATTTCCATTTAGAAAGTTTTAGAGTATCAATAAATTAGTACGAAACGTCATTCGGTTCACACGGATAAGATAAATCGTCGCCTCTATGCCCAAAATGTCCAAATGAATGAACGACGCACAGTGGAGTATTTGGAGGATTTAGCCGGCCAAAAATATTTCTCATTAAAAGTTTGGAGTAAAGTAAATTATTGATTAGTTTATCATCTTATTATCACATTTTAGGGATTTTCCTTGAAAAATACTTAAATCCACACATATATATATAAGATACAGGGTATATGGACAACATAGTCATATGTAAAAAGGGCTTTGATGCAACAGATTTTTTGTGAGTGCGTTACATTCTATCCATCAATACAAACATGTCTTTTCATATAGAGTGACTTAAAAATTTAAATTTGCAACATCATATTGTAATTTCTTTCAAAAATTCGAATATATACGGTATTTTTATCATTTTCATATCATTAGTATTTTGATGGTTTTAAATTGGTATAAAGTTATACTATAGTTCAATAAAAAGCTGTTTAAAATTTACAAAGCTTTCCGTTTAAATATTTTTATACCTTACTTATCTATGAAAAAAAATAATGAAACATTTGTTTACGATTTTACAGAGTAAATCAAAAGCAATTAAATGAAATCCGACTTTTTTAGTACTCACACAATTCATTTTAATTAATGGATGCAAAATATTACAAAAATAAAACATAAATGACTATATATACAATGCAATATATACGAATATATATATATATATATATATATACAAAATACTATAAATACAGATGACTATAATACAAATTAGATGGCGAAATATCAAAATAATTCATCTTCGGAATAACTTTCGTCAGTAACAGGCTCCTGGTCACTCTTATAGACTGTATCTAAGTTGAAATTATCTGCTGGAAAAAGTAAAGCTAAGCTTTCCTTTAAAAATGGTTCACTTCTTTTCTTTTTTATACTTCTCATACTAGATAATAAGGGATCCGAAGTCAGTAATAATTGATTTAAGACGTCCATATTGCCCGTTTCTCTGGAAAATTTTCTTTCAAATGTGAGGAGAGCTGCCCTATAGGAAGGAGTGCATTTTCAATAACTGTTGCACCATGTTTCAGAAATTTGTGGACTGTTGGTGTCATGGGGTGCCAGGGATACAAATTCACATATAATTTAGAATTGTCTTTTGCGTACTCAAAATATTTTGTGGTATCAGTTTTATGTCCACTTGACAAAACTTCTAGGATTACCTTAAAACGAAATACTAAATCAAAATTTATCCCCGTGATTTCTGCAGCAAGATGAGGATCAGCAAAAAACCTTCAGCTGGTATTACCATCATTGATGTTTCCATATCCAGGTTTCGATATGTCTACAATCAACCCCATTTTTGATTTAAATTCCTCCTGAACTTTTCTCTTTGTCTCATTCATTAGATCCCTTTCCTCCTTGGAATGAATACGCCATTTTTTGATGGGCAGTTTATACGCTAAATGCAAAATGCTCTCAAATATTCTGATGCGTGCATGATGTATGGACAGTCCAAATTTCAGTCATCCCTCTCTAATTTCGTTAATCATGTCCAAATTGTTAAAGTCTTTTGAGGTAGCTCCACAGATGAAGTAACGCATGGTTGATGTTGTTTCAGATGCGGCATTGCAAACTTTTCCATCAACCATGGTTAATATTTTTTATAATATTATAACAAATTTTTTATAGAATATTGAAATTACCAATACAAATATGAAACATGCGCGATAGATATTTTTGTCTCTTTATCAAATGTTATAAATAAATAAAGTAAACATATTCATGTGAAATATAAACATATTTACCTGGACATTGACTATCCATAGTTGAACAGTAGATTTATTTAAGAACCAGAATTTATAAAATGTAAACTAAAGCAGCACTTCATTTCTTAAGAAGACATTTATCTTTTTTTAAGTTTAGAACATTAAAAAATAACATAAGAAATTCAGAAACATATTTAGACGATATTTTTTAAAAATATTTGTCAGATACGTAAATTGCAACTTTTTTATATCCGCAGACGACAATTTATCTATCGTAAAATACTTTTCAATTCGAAAGGGAAATTCAAAAATTGTCATTTACCAAAAAATACAGTTGTGTGTTTGAAATAAATTCTTCTAAAATTGCACTTTGTAGCAGCTACATTTTTTAAAATTATTAACTATACATCTTTAACTTTGATTTACAGTGAAAAGAACCATCGGGATCCATCGGGATACATAACAAATGTTTTAATGAATATTGAAATTAACAACAAAATTTTCAAAACTATACGTCACAATTTTTGTCACTTTATTACATTTATTAAATTAACAATTATAAATATATTCATGTGAAATGAAAGCGTATATATATGGGCTTTAAGAATCCACAACTATATGGTATAAGCAAAAGGTTAGAGAAAAAAAAATCTCAGTGAAACAAACAAGCACAACTGGAACTTTAAAATACAAATAATTAACGTGCTGCAAGTAACAAGTTTGAGGTACCCTGGTACCTATTTGCTGGCCCAACAGAAAAAAATATAACTGTACGGTGAATCCCCATCTAGTTAGCTTCATACTTAGCTATATTATTTTCTCTTTAGTTGCATTTCGAAAAATCGACTTTTGGCCGGCTAAAATGGAAAAATACTCCACTGTGCGACGATGCTACTCTGTGTATTCACATTTCGGAAATGTATTGGGTCGTTCGGAAAGTAGAGTCCGTTTGAGATAATTAATCCTTACTGGAAAGTTCTATCATTTAATTATTAGATATTGTTTCCGATATCTAATGTTTAGTAATTAATGGGCAGAATTTACCGGTATGAATTGATTTTTCCAAACGGACACGACTTTTATAACGACTCTATAGCAGTGCGCAGTTGCAATTTGCGACAGTGCACTGTACTGAATTGTCTGTAAAAATTTATTTCCCAATGCATTTTTAATATTAATTTAAAATGTGTAAACGCTCGCTTGATACAAAAAGCATAATCTCATAGCTTAAACTTTTCGATGGTAGATTTTATTGTAACATTATTTAACAGCAATGTTTAGACTAATAATAAATTCTCGAATTTTTAGAATTATAATTTATATTACAATTAATTTTTCTTCGTAAAGTGCAAAAATATGTATATATGTATAGTATGTATAACTAATAGGTAAGTAAGTAATTTTTATCTTTAAAAAATAATTTTGTTGTTTTTTCCAACCGAAAATTAATTCCATTTTGGAATTTAATTGCAATTAATTATAATTTTTATAGAAAATCCTTTTAACAGCAATATTTAAACTTTAAACGAAACAATTTTTAAAACTTTTTAATTAGCTATATAACTAGCATGTAAGTATTTTTGCATTTTATTTGAAGAAATAATCCCGATTTGTAATATTTATTCTTTGATATAAAAGAAACTTTCTTACTTTTAAATACCATTTCTACATCTTACAAAACTCGTATGTATTTATATACTTTTTAAAAAAATCTAAATAATTATAGTAATAAGCACTTTAATCCGGATTAGCAATGTTTATTCTTTGAATTAAAAAGAGCTTTCTTACTTTTAGATACCATTTCTACAAGGCAAAAAAAAAAAAAAAAAAAAAAAAAAAAATCTTGACACTTGCGATTTTAAACTTTTTTTTTTTTTTAAATAAATATATAAAAATATACATGAGGAATGCCTCTGAAACTCTAGATGTATAAACAAAGTATTACATGTCATATTTTCGCGAAGATTTTTTTCCTGAAATCCCATAGGGGACCATTAACAAATTGATAAAGAACGAAGATCTTTTGAATAACCCTGTCTAAACTAATGTAGCAAAAGTGTTCGAACTTCAAATTATGATTAAGTGAATTATTATATTAAACTGTGTTCATTTTTATGAATATAGCATGTTTACACGTAAGGAAAGTAAAATTTTTTATAAAAAAAGGCACCAAATGTTGCCATGTTTTTTGCTTATAATTTGCAGAGTTCTTAATAAAAAACAATTTGCTTTTAAGAAAATATGAGAAATAACATTGTACATAGTGCCCAGTAATCAAAATTAAAAAATAGTAATAATTGTATGAAAAATGAACAGGTTTACTAAAAAGAGGTTTCAGTGCGCATGCGTAATTTCAATCAAAATTTAATTTCCATAATGTGTTAGCTAAATGTATAGAGCAATTTTTGAAAGTTTCAAATTGCTTGAAAATTCTGAAAATTATCATCGATAGAATAAGATCAAAGTCCGTTATTCCCAAAATGGAGCAAAAAGATGAGGAGTTGTATCTAAATGTAGCTGTAGTACGGGCAATATTGTGTAGACACATAATCATTGGAATATGGACACAGCCCCTCATCTTTTTGCTTCATTTTGGGAATACCGGATTTTGAACTTAATCTATCGACGATAATTTTTAGAATATTCAAGGTATGATTGTGAGACTGTCACAAAAGTTGCTGTATATATTTAGCTAACACATTATGCAAATTATACTTTGAATGTGTTCACGCATGCTCAGTGAAACCTTATTTAGTAAACCTGTTAATTTTTCATAAAACTATTGATATTTTTTAATTTTAATTACAGGGTGTTATGTACAACGTTGTTTGCCAGATTTTCTGAAAGGAACATTGTTTTTTATTAAGAACTCTGCAAATTATAAGCAAAAAAAACTTGGCGAAATTTGGGACCGTTTTCATAAAAACTTTAATTTCTCTTTGAGTATACATGCTATATTCATAAAAAAAAAACACAGTTTATTAAAATAAGCCACTGAATCACAATCTGTAGTTTGAACGCTTTTGCTACATTAGTTTTGACAGGGTTATCCAAAAGATATTCGTTGTTTTTCAATTGTTGACGGTCCCCTATAAGATTTCGGGGAAAAAGTTTCGCGATAATATATGATCTGTACAATGTTGTTTACACACCTAAAGTTTCAGAATAATTCCTTATGTATATTTCTAGATATTTAACAAAACGTCAAAAATCGCAAGTGTCAAGATTTTTTTTTTTTTTTTTTTTTTTTTTTTTTTTTTTTTTTTTTTTTTTTGCTGACACTGTTCATTTTACAAATTTAATATGTATGTATATGTATTTAAAAAAATCTAAATAATTATTTTAATGAACACTTCGTGCAATCTTTATTTTTTTTTTTTTTTTAGTTTAAAAAATGGCACAAAATAATACTTTTTAGTATTTGGAGAGACAAATATGTTTTACTTGCCTATAATACAATTTAAATAATAACATTTAAAAGAATTCGCATAAATGTTTTACGTATAATTTCAATCAATCATCTTTCATTTTATTACGTTACTAGCGTTTTATTTTCTTAATTCTGAAAATTTTACCTAAAAATCTCTTAAACAAATTACTTTATTAACTCATAATTTAAAAAGTACTTTAGATATTCTCTCTTATTTATGTTATACAGGATCATCTATATCAGAGTTCTTCATTGTAAATAGTGCTATGTTTTATGAAAATAATGTGTAGATAAATTGTTCGTTAAATTTAATTGATTAAGTTTGACATTCTTTTGACAGCCGTTCTCACAAAGTGTTCGAAATCACGTAATTATATTGGTAGTGGCAACACACCGAAATAAAGGAACATTCTTTGAAGTTGTCTGGACTAAGAAAAAGTGCAACATTGGAGGTAGCAACAGGATCGAATCGCTTGATACTGATGCCCAGTGAGCCGTATTACAGTGTTTTTATGTCTGAGCGTCGAGCGAAATGGTGCACCCCTGGTGATGAAAACAGGAACTAAAAACACGGTAAATGAGATCAACATTTTTTATTGAATTTTCTACATCATTTGAGATCACTTCCATAGTTTTCTTATTATCAGAAGACCTCCTACTGGCATACGTTAAATATACCACTCCGGCAAGGGTAAAGTGGGGAGAGGGTATTTTCGTATGATTTCTACATAAAAAAAGTAGCACATTAGGAGTATAATTTCAGAAAATATCATTAAAAATCTGAAAATGTTATTTAACATTAGAAGTACTAAAATCTTAATGTTTACAATTCAAAACCTTATCATTCAAATGACTTGAAATTTGGTGTCTAGGCATAATTTGAACCGAAGATTTGAAATGTCTTATTAAAATTGGGTATTTCTATTGAAAAAAAATTAAATTGTGGTTCGTTATGATATGTAGATGGCCTCCTATTCAAATTTATATGCATAATTTAAAAATAGACTTTAATTATAATCGTTTGGTACCAGTAACTTTCTTCGATGATAGATTATTAAGGAGTTGGTAAGGGGTGTTTACTTTTTTTCCCCCATGACAGTACATACTTTACAATTTTTAGTTGCATAAGTTATCTTCTAAAATACAAATTCTCAAAATTAAAATCATTAAAATATGACGGAAAAGCAAATTGGTTCGGCCAGTATATATACTGAATGGTTTGGTACGACACTTACGCTACAAAACACTTACTATGAGATTTAGAATACGCTAATTCAATCAAAAGTAACCGTTTTAGGTAGATTTCGTATTAAATATTAAGTAGATTTCGTATGAAACACTACTTACTGCGGTTGCTCTTATTTTGGAATTTCTGAAAAAATGTTGCAGATCTACGCCGATTATGACCCCTAGACCGCAAAACTACCACCAGTAAAAAAGTTTATATGTATATGTATATATATCTGTCTACATCACATTTTTATGGACAATGATAACTTCTCTAATTCTGCTCAAATCTGTTTCAAACTGATACGTAAAATCAAGGAGCATAAAATCTCGGTCGAGTTCGTTAATGGACAAAATCGGACCAAGGAGGTGGAAATAGGGAGAGTTTTGTGAAAACTGAAAAACGCCATAACTTCTTAAATAAAATAGATACCGAATCAGTTTAAAGTTTTTTATACTTCTAATAAATGGGCCAAACGTTTATGCATGACCGATATTTGAAAAAATTAAAAATGGGCTCAAGAGGCTAAAAAAAAGGGGTTTTGGGGAGAAAAAAATTCATAACTACGTCAATTCTGAAAATTTGAAATTCAACAAAATTTTTTATAAATGTTCTAAAAATTATCTAAAACTTTTGTATTTATAAGTTTTTCATATGACCAACTTTTACCGATGAAAAAAATTAAAAACGAAAAGTAAAAAAAAGGGGAGGGGGGGGGTAGAAAAAGAAAAAAAAATCCATAACTTTGTCAATTCTTAAGCTATCAAATCCGATTAAATTAATTTTACATCTATTCAATAACAGCTACAACTTTTATACTGACAAGTATTTTATAGGACGAATTCTTATAGCAAAAATAAACAAAAGTAGGAAAAAATCTCAAATCCAAACTGCTTATATTCTGACTCGTTTTTAAATTCATTTTTGATTTTAAACGCATCCAAATGGCAGGCTCTCTTATTTACGACGTATATAATGTGATGTATTGGCCAGTTTCTTGATAAAGGCAGAATAAATTTCAAAAAATTCTACCAAAAAAGGCACTTTAAACTGAATTTCCCGAAGCGATTGCTATTGAAAAATTGAGGAAGTACTCAAATAACAAAATTGCTCATTTCATGACTCATTTTTAAAACCAATATTGCTCTCAAACGCATCCAATTTACAGGTTCTCTTACGTAGAAATGTATAATGTACCGAAGTGGTCAGTTTTTCGATAAAGGCAGAATATATTTTTTAAAATGTAGTCAAAGTAACCATTTTGAATAAAATTTCCCGAAGCGATCGTGACTGAAGATTTGAGGATTTATTCAAATAATAAATTTATTAATTTATGACTCATTTTTAAATTCAATTTTGCTCTCAAATGCATTTGGGTGGTAGTTTCTCTTATTTAGTAACTATATAATTTGCCGTATTGGTCAATTTTTCCATAAAGTCAGAATATATTTCAAAAAGTCTATAAATGTGGCCATTTGACCAAATTTGGCTTATGATGATTCTGATAAAACCGGCTGATACAGAAAACTGAAATTAAAATTTCGTCAAAAGCAGCCAAGTATAATAGTTTAACTGGGTTTCTCTCCAATTACATTTTATTTTTTCTTGTCGAAATGAGCACTTAACGAAGTCTACCTCGGCCTATTTGCCAAGTCAACAGGTATTTTTTTTTAATGTTTATGTATGTGCATTAATATATTGTATGAATCTGCACTTATGTATTGTAATATACATAAAATGAAATCTGCCTCATAAACGGAATTTTATCTATAAGTTTCTCGTGCCAGAGAAACTTTCTTAAGGGTGTATTCGAAAAAACGCTTTTCCACCTTCAACAGCTCGAAATTTTCCGATACAATTTCAGACACATTTTTAAAAATAAAATCATGAAACTTGCTGAGGGGATTTTTGAAGAGACGTACAAGGTGCCGTGTGATGTCATTTTACGCTCAATTCATTAGAGTTTGATTTATAAACAATTATCTTCTTAATATGACCCTTTTTTTCGTTCCCAAATTTCTTGCTTCGGAAAAATCTGTTCAAAATTCCGTTTTTGGTTGCCTTTTTTTTTGCAATATTTTCTGCATTTATCAAAGAATCGACAGTTACAGCACCTTGTGTACTTTCTAAATAAGACAATTTGCCAGTTTGGTGCATATGAGAGCAAAAATGAATTAAAAAATAAATCGGAAAATAAGCAGTTTGAATCGAAATACACCCTTAAATGCCAATATTGAAATGCGCTTCACTGGTTCGCCATTCGTAGCGTAGTAGTTTTATAACGAATATGGAATATTATATATACAGGGTGTCCGAAATGTGCCTTTAAGCTTTTAAAAATAAAAAAAAAAAAAAAAGATGTATGCACTAACTTATTTTATTTTCCATAAAGGAAATATAAATGTTTTCTTTTGACAATGTTTTATTTTGAGAATTCAGTGTGCACACCATTAGTCGTGCGCAACGCATCGACTCTATACGAGATTTCTAAATTCTTTACACGAAGTATTGCAGAATGAACAGTTTGGATAGCCGCTGTATTTGACTTTTCAGTTCAACAGTGTTACAAATTTGAGTTGATAAACAATGTTTATCGCTTGTACCCATAAAAAGAAGTCCAAACGTGTTATACATAGATATCTAGGTAGTATTTATTGCTAAAACATTGGAGATCTATGTGGCTCAAACATTGCAAAATTTATGTATTTTTTAAGCCACATATTTCATGTTTTTTAACCGGGGGAGTTTCTCATTATTAATTGCTTTTTGGGCACGAAATTGCTAAATGTGTATTAAAGAGATTTATTCAGAATTTTAAAGTCAACGTTCATGAAAATAAATATTTAATCTTTAAGTGAAATGTGAACTAACTTTTAAAGTTGTCACACCTATTCATTGAAAACTTCCGAATAAAATATTTGCATATTTCATAGATGAATGGAGATCGTAAAGCTTTTATATCTCTGCCTTTAAAATGATACTTGTTAATTTTGAAATCTTTTGTGGTTAGTCAGAGTCATCAGCCTTGTCCGGATGGAACAAGATATATATGAGGGGGGAAAAACATCCTTTCATTTTCTAAGAATACAACTGGAAGAGCTGCTTTTTATTTGCACTTTTTGGGGTCAGAGATAAAGACTTTTATTACATGTATTTTTCTTTGTAAATAGAAAAGGTAAAAATCATATAAAAAAGTGAAAATTGATAGTGGTACTTCTGGTCGGGTCAGGTCACTGTTTAGAACGACTAGTATTAATGCCTTTGTAAATATTTTGAGTGTATTTTAAAACTTAAAGAATAATCGGAAATTTTCAACCATAGATCACAACATTTTTTTTCTTTCGGATGAAATACAGATATAAAAGCAAAATCAAGAAGATCATTCATCATCAATTAATTAAAAATAGCAATAACAATAATAATATTAATATTAATAATAATAATGAAGTTCAACATTAATAATAATCGTAATAGTAGTAGTAATTATAATTCACCATCATCAATAACAACAATAATAATAGTAACAGAAATAGTAACAATAATATTAGTAATAGTAATAATAATAATTGTTATAGTAATACTAATGATAATAAAGTGCGTCATTAACAATTTTTTTTTACTACAAAGATCGTTCACACTTTTTTGGTGATATTTGATGGAGTGCATGTAGGTCTCAATGATTTTTTTTTAAATCCTCGAGATCTGATGTCAATTCCGGACCTCCCTCCTCCCTCAAGACACACTATCGCAAAAAAATAAACATCATAATGCATTTTAATAATATATGAATATACAATATAAACAATCATAACCTTTATTTTAATCTCACTCTACTCCTTTATAGACAGATTTGATATATGTGCCTAGCTGATAATTAAAATTAATAAATATTATTTATTTTTCTTGTATGTAAACCCCTGCCTCTTTCTCGTGAACATGCATTAAAAAAATTTGTAGAGGCATGACAGATTTTTTATTTGTTTATGGCATTAATGGTTAGATTAAAATGTTTAATGCTTTAAGTTTCGAAATATTTTGTAGTTTATCTTCTATCTAACATCTAAACATTTCTGAAACTATAATGGAGGAGGAGCATATAAACCGTAACTGGATGACGATCCAGGAGCAACCCTATTATTGTTCCTGCACTGGGCCTGCAAAGATGCATTGTGTATCTTCCCGGGATCGAGATTTTTGCTACCAACTGGAATCATACTATTTTTAAACAACAAATATGCATTAATATATTTAAAGAAATTGTAAAAAACATATAAAGAAAAATTATAATTAAATAATCTAGTATTTTGACTAATACAATTTAATTTAAAAAAATGTAGATCTTTAATATTACTAAAAATGTAAATACAATATGTATATACAATAAAATGTATATACAATATGTACTTAATAAAAATAACAGTGCTCAAACCTCAAAAAAAAAAAAAAAAAAAAAAAAAAAATATCCATAACTATAATAATATCAAACATCACAACAAATACTACATAGCCGGAAATCACAGTACTAATTAGTACACAAAATTCAATATCACCTATATTTCTTATCAAGAACAAGTAAAATTATATCCATGCATAATCTAACGTAGAATTATTCCAAATGACTTCCCAGTACAATGTTCATAAATATTCTAACATTTCTCAAAGGCTTAGTAAGCATAATTCTAATTCATTACAAAAATATTTAAAAAGTTACATGTAAAATATAGGACAAAAACATACAAGTATATCAAGATATTGAATTTAACATTTTGTCTTTCTTATGTATCTTTTTAATCTATCATAAAATGTCGAGGTTCAGCTAACTCACTAAGTAAATTTGATTTGATACCCCCCCCCCCCCCTCGACATGCTTTTAAAAATTTTATCATGTAATTTTAATAATATATAATTTTTAATAATATATAATTTATTTTTGCTGCAAGAAAAACATAATAGAGAAATTAATTTTTTGAAGTTAAAAAAAAAAAAAAAAAAATTAACTCTTTGGGTAGCTGGATCCTACATGGCCGAGTCACCTCAGACTCATGTCCCAGTTACGCCATTCCTTGAAAAATTTATGGAGTAACTGGATCACCAGTCTTACATTTGAAACATGGAGTAAATATGTATTTATATGCCTAATCTTTAAAAATAGTTATAGTTAAAATATTTGCTGTATATTAATAAAAAGTCGAGAAAGTTCAACAAAATTTAAGTTGTTTGTATAAAAAAAGAAGCCTGAATATTCGGTTGTCTATCAGAGCAAAGACAGAGTTATGATTGATTTGGCACACGTTGTTTTAAGAAGTACAGAAAATAATACTGTCTAAATAATGCATCAGCAGGGGTGCAATGTTGACAAAAGCTAAAATCAAAAAGCCATCTTTTTTAATAGCTTATCGCCCAGTTACCTTAGTTTATTTTATAGGTTAAAAAACGCAAAGCTTTCTATTATTTTCAAGTAAAATTGTCATTTTTTTTCATTCAAGGTTTTCTTTCGGTTAATTATAATTATCCAAACAGTTAAATTATTCACTCTTTCATTTTTGTATGCAAAATATATCATAACCTTTTCACCAAAATCTCATTTTAATTACCAAAAAATAAATAAATAAATAAATAAAAATAAATAAATAAATAAATAAAGTAACCGATCAACCAATTATTTAGGAAAGGCTTTTTTTGTTATTCTTATGCGGATTACTTTTTTTCCATCAGGAAAAAAGAAAATATGTCTGTTATCAGATAAAGCCAGTCATGGAGAATATCTCAGTATGTTAAAACATGTCAGAATTTGCCGGTTTTTTTTTCTTTTTATTATTGCTCTTTAGGATTCAGCAGTTAATTTTGACAAATACTACCCCATTTTCTTGATAAGCAGTTTCATTTGTGTTTACTTCAAATGAATCTGATTAGGGTGGAAAAGACCTTCCTTGTCAGAAAGGAAACAAGCAAGTCTAACAAAATGATTACTGAATTAACTAAGAATTTCCTTTAAAAATCTTGGGTTATCAAATATGTCTTAATAAAATGCTTATACCTATTTCTTTAATACATAAGACTAGTGTCATGCAACTTGAAAATCCACAAGGATTTCTTTTCACTTGTTAATAAGTAAATTTGTTATGTATACAACAAAATAAACATTTCAAATACTTTTAGTATGAATTTTTCCTCGAAAATAAATAAATATATATATATATTCTTCAAATTCCGTAAAGGAGAAGTATCCACAAAATATAACATTTACACAAAATGTATAAAAATAATAATCCAATACAAATATATATATATTAATAAATTATATTTTGGTATTAAACAGCAGACAATTTTTCCTTCTGAAATATTTTAACAGTCTATTGATCACAAATTTTGAGACATTGTTAAGGTTTCAACACGAAAAACGAGAATTATCATAGCATTGAGGAATAAACGAGTATCAGAGTGAAGTTTGTATAATGAGTAAATTTAACCTGATGAGTTTCTTTTTTAATTACCTTGTAATAAATAGTCCCTTGCAGCTTTCTGATGAGTCAGTTCATACCTGAATCCTTAATTATGCATATCTCAATTTGTAAAATTAAGCTTCTAAAAGAAAATGGACATATAAACTCGATATAATCGATGACATTAGATTATGAAAGAGAAAAAAATGGCTGTTATTTCAAATAATAAAATATTCTTTCGCAACCGTATTAAAAGCTTAATTACATAGTTTGACATTTTATGAGTACATCTACTGGAAATATAAGATACATAAAACTAAAAATTTATTGAAATTTCTTTAATAATATGAATACAGATTAACTACCGTTTAATTATTTATAACTATGCTGCTTAACATTACTTACGATACCTAACATTTCTTAGATTTTTAAAATTTTATTTTTCATTTTACACAATTTGTTTTCGTTTTCAAATTTGTATAAAAAATGAATACGTTTCTTCGAGTAAAGTTTGTTTTAAAGAATGAATATGATAAACAGGACCTGAGCAAAGCTGGGACATGCTGGGTTGTTCCCCGAGCCCATCATTTGAGAGGGCCTTCTTGAGGATAGTCTCGATGTTGGTTAAAAAAGTGCCATATGTTTAAATTGGGTCAAACATAACAAAGTTTCTTATATTTTTAAAGATTTAGGAAGGGTGAAAGCTCCTCCTCCCCTCTATGCTTCTCTTAACATTCCCACGCAAAAAAACGAACAAATTATATTAACAATCTATAGAAAACTAATGATTAAAATTTTATTATGAGAAGTTAATATTCCATTACTTTCAAGAGAAATTCATGATTGACAATTTCCTCAAAAAGAGGAAAGTTAAAACCATCAATGATGACCAGTTGAGACTGATTTAAACATTTTATTACATATGTAGATAAGCAAAGGGAAAGTTTCCAAACAGATACTTCTGTCAACAAATCTATCTTTTTTTTACACTTTTCCTATTAATAATTTTTTAAGCTATGATAACCTTTTTTGTGATACTCTGTATACGATATGAATAATGCCTGGTACGAAATTTGTCAACTAACAAGAAGTATAATGTTTAATATTAGTCATTTCAACTTAATTTAGAAATAGTTTCAATGGATAGCTACAAGGGGATCCTTCATTGTTAAAAATCTTGTCCTAGTTTGAATCAAATTTTGGTGATCGATAGCTGTCACTGTAAGATCGAGAAATCTTGAACCAATATTTGGAACTCCTGTTGAAACATAGTTATAATAGTTGAAACGAGATTGAAAAAGGAAGCTCCAAATGTTAGTTCGAGATTTCACCATCCTACAGTGGCAGCTACAGAGCACCAAAATTTGGTTCAAACAAGAGTAAAATTTTTTACAGTGTTCCCAGAATGATACTTTCCCCGGGACCCTAGATAGCCTAAGTTGGACTAAGTATGATAAGTAATTATTTATCACTTATAAACGCTACAATATAATGTACTTAAATACTCAAAATGATAACCAATATTAAGGGAATATTTTAATTTTTATTTGAAAATTTCTTATTTTATAGTAAAGAGACAGTAAAAAACATCCCAGAATACATACATTGTAAGGCCAAAAGTTAGCGGAAACATTCTATTTTAAACATTTTGTTAAATATCTAGAGAAATGCATGATCAATTATTCTGGAACTTCAGTAATATAAAGAATGTGTTTCATGTCATATTTTTCATCGGCAGTTTAATCAAAAACGCAATTACAGGACCAACAATAACTTGAAAAAAGTATTAATCCTGTAGAACAAAACACTTGAATTGACCTGTAATCGTAGAATATGACTATGTGGATCCTATATAACTTTTGGGTAGGAATAACACGTATATTCATGGAAGTGTTAAATTTAAGAATAAAATTGAAGAAATTTTCTCATATTTTTGCTTTTAGCATCCAGAGATTCTACAAAAATTAACACCACTTTCAGGAAACTGGAAAAGTAAAGTTGTGTTCACAATTGTCCACTAGTGGGGCACAGGTGAACAATTTTTTGAATTTATAACACTATTAAAAAAAGTAAGAACTATAAAGGTGATTTTAAAAATAATACCATGTGTAAAACAAAGTTCTGTTTATTATATTCAGTAGTTTTTGTTCATAGAAATTAACCCAATTATGAGAAAAAGCTATATTTATAAGAACTGTTCATATGTGCCCCATTTTCCCCTATATTTTAATTATATTGAATTATATCATGTATAATAAAACTGATATACGTCGTTGAGGCTTCAAATAAGTTATTTTACTCATAATACAAAATGAGTAGAATTTACAGGGAGACACAAAACAAATAATAGAATACTCTATTCAAAATACTGTATAGTAGCGATGATGGCTGATGGATGGATGAAATGCATTATTTATTAAGGTATGCGCATTCAAGTTTCATTAAACTCATGAATATTATATGACATGTATAAATGCTATAGTTAATATACACTGCTGCACAAAAGAGTTCGTAAAAGGAGCTGAATATGAATGTATAATACTTAAACATGGTTTTTAAATGAGTTATTCATTTTTACGCTGAACTGCATTCAATTTATACTGAAAATATAGATATATATAATACAGTCTGTAAAATACAAATAAAATGATATTCGGAGCCACGCAAAGAATTGGATACATGTTTGCTTACGGATGATAATTTCTAGAAATTAATTTTATAAGATTAAGGGCGTTTTAGTTTGAATTAAATTTTAGCTGAATACTGGCGTGTATAATAAAGGCACTAGGTATGTTGCGGTCTGAACAATAGTATTTAAATATGTTTCAACCTATTAGTATTAATTGCGCTGAAAGAGAAATTTCAAACTGTTAGGAATTTTCTTGCTAAACTAAATTTCCCTATTACATAGTACATATTTCAACTGACAGAACAAATACACGGCTATTCAAAAGTACTGGATTGCGTATTTGGATATGGACAATAACATTTTATTTCTGACGAAGTTTTGTTAAAGTTTTCAAGAAATGTTGGAAAGTGCTTCATAATCTATACTTAACGCATGATTATTCTTACTTCATATGCCAGAGATATTAAATACAGTTACGCCAGCCTTAACTTTTTCTGTTTGTGTCTGAGATTTAAGAAAATGTAGATATCAATAAAGACTAATGACTTGCTAAAAGTTTACAGAAGTTGCTTAATACAATTAATTGTCGGGCATTATAAATGGACCGGTTCAGTGAATTATGAAAGGACATGCTTGTCCTATGTAGAAATGAAAAAAAAAACTGGAAAAATTAAAATATTTTTTGCTAAATGAAGGATAATAATGCGTTTATGGGAAACACTCATGGATTATAAGATCATTTTACTTGCTTCTGTGCCTGTTAAATATGTTCTATTTTTCAATCGCAATTAAGTGTTGAAACGTATTAGTTAATACTGTCTGTGCACATCTCAGTTATATGCAACTTTTTTTATAATCATCTCCTATTTTATTAAGACTAAAAGATTTTGTAGCAAAATCTAGAAATGCCATTATAAAAAGCGCGACAAAATAAGTACATGTGTGTTAAGAGATCTATGTCATCTATGTGATATTATACAAGGTCCGGCTATTAATTTTCAGATTTGACATAACTGTACGAGAACGAAAAGCTGGAAGATGGCGTTAATGATTGCATATTGAAGAGCGTTTTCTTGCGCATGTGTAGTGCACTTGGCGCCATTCTGAAGTAACTGGTTCTCGTGGCAAGGTGCATTAAAGCGTAGCTCTGAAATTCCTGTTGTCGAAGTGAAAATGGAGCAAAGAATTAACATTAAATTTTGCTTAAAATTGGGCAAGACAGCTGCGGAAACCTACGAAATGTTAAAACAAGTTTACGGCGAGGAAGCATTATTCCGCTCAAGAACTTTAGAATGGTTTAAACGCTTTCGGGACGGGCGCGAAAGTGTCGAAGATTATCCCCACACAGGTCGGCCGCAGTCCGTACGCACGCCGGAAGCAATTCAAAAAGTTCACGATATAATGAAATGTTATCATCGATTGACTTACGAGTACTCGCCAATGAATTGAACACAGACAAAGAGACGGTTCGGCGAATTTTGACGCAAGATCTAGGCATACGCAATATTTGTTCCAGATTCGTTCCTCACCATGTTCCATTCTTAGCCCAGCATGGTGTCGTTGAGATGCAGCATCCACCATACTCTCCAGATCTAGCATTCGCAGACTTATTCCTGTTTGCTAAGCTGAAAAATTCGCTGAAGAGAACAAGATTTCAGGATGTCGAAGCCATCGAGAAAACTGTAACGTCACTATTAAAGAGCATTCCAAAAGAGGACTTTAAAACGTCTTTCCGAAATTTGTACACCCGAACACAGGCATGCATTATGGCTGATTGGGATTACTGCGAACCATATTAAATGGCTATGTGTTTAACCTTTTTTTCTTCTGAGTTATTCCATGAGTCCTGGAAATTAATAGCCGGACCTTGTATAAAATCGAAAGTCCGCTAAGATTTTGAAATGCCTGTAAAGAAGTAATTCCGGTCAAGGAAATTGACAGTTCTTTTTCAGATGTGCGATTCACTAAAATTTATCAAAATAAGAATAAAAAATTTTCTCGTATAATTTTGTCTCCCACCTAATGTAGATTTTATAAACAAGCTAAGAAAAATTCTTGAATTTTAATTTTAATGTTTTGTTCAGTGTTGTATTTTATATTGTGAAAAAATGTGAGATTTTTTTTTTTTTTTTTTTTTTTTTGTTTTATAAACTAAGAATTCTAAATAATAAAGGGATCTGAAAATCGATATTTCGTCTAAAATACAGGGTGTTCCAAAAGTAACAATCTATTTCTGTGAAAACATTAATCTATTGATTTCTTTCATAGGTGTTTGTAAAAATGCTCTCCTTAAAAAAAAGAAAAGCCATCGTTTTCTGGAAACTGGGTGATAACATACGAAGAGGTGCACCAACTGTACTATAGAAAATACGAAAATCAGCCACCAACAATGGCCAATATACTAGGCTATTTGTGATTAAATTCAGGCGAGCCGGTAGCGTGGCGAATGAAAAACGTCAAGCAATCATGAGGCAGTTGAAAGGAGCACACGTTCACAAGTAGCCTAATATTGGCCCTTGGTGGCTGTTTTCCGTATTTTTCATGAAAGAGTTGATGCACTTCTTCCTATGTTTTATCACCCTGTTTTCAGGAAACGATGGCTATTCTTTCTTCTAAGGAAAGCATTTCTTCAAACACATGTGAAAGAAATCTATAGATCAGTGTTTTCATAGAAATGAACTTTATTTTTGCTATACCCTGTATGTATTTTATGGTTATTTTACATTATTATTGTTTTAATTTTAAGAGTTTATTACATTTAAACGTAATGTTTTTATAGTTTATTTTTAAATGTTATAAAATCAACATTCAGATTAGACATTATAAATAAATCTGTTTCTAATTTAAAAAAGAAGAAAGCTTAACGTCTCCAGCCTCTGGATCCCTATTGGGCCCTACGTTCTTTTCAGTGGCGTACCCAGGATTTTATTTCGGGGGGGGGGGGGGTGCTGACTTAAATTTTCATAAGATTCTATATCTTAAGAAGCATGTTGAACTGTGTTGTAAACAGAAATCATTTTTGACAATAACGCGGTAGCCATTGGGGGGGGGGAGGGGAGGAAGGAAAGAGGGGACAGGGGAGATTCTGTTCTGTATTTTCCGGAAATTAAGGTATGAGGTTCCAAAAATTAAAAAAAAATCGGACATGACATTGAAAATTTAGACTATCGAGATATATATGGCGATTTTCGAAACATTGCCGGCTGAAAAAATTAATTTCGTCAATCATGCGCTGAAACAAATTCAAATTTCGTTAAAAACGCTTAGAAAAATCCAATTTTGTCAAAGAGCCGCGGATAAAATGCGAATTTTCTCAAAAGGTCACTTATAAAGCATGAATGTTGTTAAAATGCCGTGAAAAAACGTGAATTTTTATCATAGTATCACAAAAAATCTAATTTCGTCAAATGATAGCGTAGAAAATGCAAACTTCGTCTAATAATCACACAGAAAATGCAAATTTCATCTAATGATTGCGGAAGAAACATGAATTTCGTCAAATGACTGCTGAAGAAAACGCAAATTTTATCAAATAATCGCGGAGAAAACGAGAATTTTTTCAAACGATCTCGGAGAAAACGCAAATTCCGTCAAATAATCGAAAAAAACGTGAATTTCGTCTAATGACCGCTGAAAAAAATGCGAATTTTATAGAAGGGCTGCAGAATAAAGCCATATTTCAAATGGGGACGCGAAAGAAACTTGAAATTCGACAAATGATCACGAAAAAATACACATGCTGTCGAAGGGCTGCGAATTTCGTGAAAGGACCACAGTAAAAAGCTAATTTCATTAAAGTGTCTCGGAAAAAATGAGAATTTTGTCATATAGTCGTAGAGGAGGCGTGAATTTCGTCTAATAGTTTATGAGGGAAACGCGAATTTTGTCAAAGAAATGCAGAAAATCCCAAATTTCATCAAGGGACAGCGGAAAAAATCGTGAATTTCGACAAATGATCGTGAAAAAAACCACGTATTCCTTAAAAAAGGCCGCGAAAAAGCTCGAATTTCGTCAAAGGATCACAAAACAAATCCCAAATTTCGTCAAAGAACAGCAGAAAAAAGCGAATCTCTTCAAAGGAACACGAAAAAAAAACGCGACTTTAATTTAAAAAGAAACTCGGAAAAAGCACAAATTTTGATAAAGGATAAAAAACAAAAAACGTATTTCCTAGAAAAGCTGCTGAAAAAACACGAATTTCTTGAAAAATGCTGCGGAATGAAAATGATCATAGAAAAAGCTTAAGTTTCGTCAAAGGGAGGCTTAAAGAGAGGAAATTCCATAAAAGACCGTGGAAAAAGATGCGAATTTTGTTAAAAAGGTGCAGAAAAAAACGCAAATTTGACAAAGGATAAGAAAAAGTGAATTTTGTGAAAGAACCGCATAGGAAACGCAAAGTTCGTGTAATGAAAGCTGCAAAAATGCAAATTGCGTCTAACAAAAGCTGAAAAAATGCGAAATGCGTCAAAGATCTACAGAAAACACCCAAATTTCATCAAGAAGTTTCGTGAAAAAAATTAAACTTGAATTTCGATAAAGTATCGGGAGTTAAACACATATTCTATGAAAGGGGCGAAAAAAATGCGAATTTCATCAAAGGACTGCAGTAAAAAGAGAATTTCGTCAATGGGCCACAGAATTTAGAAAAAAAAAACACGAAAACAGCGCAGATTTCTACAAAGGGTCCCGAAATAAAACACCAATTTTGACTAAAAGTCGCGAGAAAAACTCAAATTTCAACAAAGAATGTGTCAAAAAGGCCGCTGAGAAACCGAGAACCCTGTAAAAAATTCGCAGAAAAACACGAAGTTTGTCAAAAAATTGTTAACAAACGAAAATTTCGTGAAGAAAGCTGCGAAAAAAACGTAAATTTTGACAAATGACCCCCTTGAAAAGCGCGAATTTTGTCAAAAAGCTAAAAAACGAAAATTTCGACAAAATTTCGAAAAAAATACGAAAATGGTCAAAGGACCGCAGAGAAACCGCTAATCTCGTCCAAGGATCGTCGGGGAAAAATGCAAATTTCGACAAAGGATTTCGAAAAGGATTCTTTCACTTTTTTGGGTATAATATGGAGCTACTGTGTACTAATATAAAATTAAAGAGAAGAGATAGGTTCTGATTGGAGAGATATTTCTGTTGAATGATAAGGAAAAAAATACAAATTTATCTCAAACAGAAAGGGAAAAAAACCCACAACTTTTATATTTGATTTTCGACTCTTTTGGAGGAGGGGGCTGTAATCTCATCAGCCCTATCCCCTTCTTTCGGTATTCGGTAATGTCCGTGAAAGTTAACATAGAACTAACAAGAAGGGTTATTTTGCTATATGACAGAAGAAAAAATTACAGATTTTTCTAAAGAAAAATAAGGATTGCATAAAACGAAATTTCAAATTTATCTCAAACAAAAAGAAAAAATAAGTACTTTTCATTTCATTTTCAATTATTTTGGAAGGGGGCTGTAACTCAATTAGCTTACTTCCACTTTTTGATAAATAATGTGGTGTCATCATGTACTTATATGGAACTAAAGCGAAAGGGGCGGGCTAGTCTGACTGTGATGTCATTTAATTTTAGGCAATTCTGGGAGGGAAATCCTATTAGCTTCTTTCAGTTCTTTGGGTATAATGTGGTGTCACTGCGCACTAATACGAAATTAAAGAGAACAGACCGTCTAGTCTGTTAAATGATAGCGGAAAAATAGACATTTATCTCAAACAAAAGGAAAAAATAAGCACCTTTTTCATTTTATTTTCGATTATTTTCGAAGGTGGCTAGAACCCTATTAGCCCCCTTCCACCTATAGTAAAATGGAACTGAAACAAATGGAGCGGCTAGTAAATTCAATGATAGGAAGGGGGTGCAAATTTATCTCAAACAGAAACAAAAAAACATCATCACTATTTTTTCATTTGAATTTCAACTACTTCGAGATGAGGGGGCCGTAATTTCATCAGCCCCCTCCCCATCTTTGAGCATGTTGTGATATCAATGCTGACTAATATGGAGTTAACGAGAATGTCTATTTCGCTGTACGTTTTAATTTCATTTAATTTTAGAATATTTCGAGATGAGGAGGGTGGGGGTGTAATCACATCAGCTCTCTTTCTCTTCTTTGGTGTCAATATGGACTAATATGGGACTAATGAGAAAGTCTCATCCGCTGTATGCTAGAAATTTAAAAAAAAATCCAAAAATTAAAGAGAAGAATCAGCATTTTTTCATATCATTTTCGAAAATTTCGAGGGGGGGGGGCTGTAGCCCCATCAGCCCACCCCTTCGGTACGCATATTCTTTTCCTTATAAAAACTAAAATTTCCATTTTTTTTCGCATCATTTCGTAATATTTGAATAATTGTTTGTTTATTTTTATTTATTTATTTATTTATTTATTTATTGCGTATAAAGCAAACGAATAAATGGCTGCATCTAAGCGGAATCCTTCATAAAATAAATGTTATTTTCATCAGAGTTTGCAAAATGCCTAAAAATGTCCAACCGATAATGGTTGACTAAGAAAGTGATAAATTTTTCTAAGTATTTAATTTAAATCTTTTACAATAATTTTTTTTGAAGATTTGCGGAATATCTACTTGTTTAAAGATCTTAAATTTATGATTGCGTTAATGTAGGTTAACAGTTATTAAATTGTTGTTTTCAAGGGGTTTGTAGTTTTATATCCATATTTTGCCTAAGTTTCTAAGCACCTAAAGAATCAATTTCAGAAAAGATATTTTTTCTGTCATTTATGATGTCATTTTGTTTGTAAGAAAAACAATGAATAAATATTTGCATTATTATTTTAGCTTCGGAATTGAAGAGGTTAATGTGTAATTATTTAATCCATAACTGTACATGATTCAAATTTCGTTATCCTATTTTGGTACTTTCTGTATTTACAAAAAAAAAAGAAAGATGACGCGTGCAAATTTAATAGTTTATCTAAGTATCTTAAAAATAATGCTTTAACTGTTTTTGTGAGTGAATGTTTAAACAGTGGGGATTATGCACAGACTACAAAAATCATTACTGAAAATTTATAAAAGTTAGTGTACCAAACTTCAATTTTTTCATTTTTAAACTAGAGTAAAGTTGTGCAATTTGGAATATTACTTCGACATGAAGGTGGATCTTCGTGTAAAATTGTGACTAAGGGAAAGTTTAACTCTACAGGTTCTAATAGATGATAAGCTACGTACCAGAGTATACTTATCGTTAAACCTTCAAACACTGCTTACTGAATGATATAGAGTAGCAAGTATGCTAATCCAGATTCAATCATCTACTGGGTTTTCTGTAACAGTAAGAAATACATCTGATTCTGTTATGTTAGACCACCAATTCACTCAAATAAAGCCCTTAAACATTGGGTCAGACTACCAAACTTTCGTTTTAACCTACTAGACCTAGTATTTTTTATGCCTATAATTCACATTATCTATCTATCTAATACTTATATAAAGTAGTTAGTCCTGACTGACTGATAATCAACGCAGAGCCCAAACTACTGAACCTAGAAGCATGAAAATTGAGGAAAATGTACTTCTTATGGTGTAACCGTGCACTATGCCGAGATTTTCTAAAATCCCCCCCCCCCTAAGGGAGTTAAAATTTTTTGAACATCTTGTTATGTTTCAGCAGCAGTTATAGGTAGGAATGTGAAATTCCAGAATACAAATGTACTAAAATATAATTAAATACATATTTCAGCAATTTTACAAATCCCCTCCATAATGGGGTTAAAAGGGGGTCATAACATTTGTCACATCTCAGAGACCGTTTTAAGTAGGAACGTGAAATTGCAGAAAATAAATCTATTATAAAAATAATTAAACTTGTGTTTCAGTGATTTTAAAATTTCCACCCTGAGGGGGGGGGGGGGCTAAAATGGGGATCGATAATTTTCCAACTCCTTTTAGACTCGTCATGTGATATATCATCTTAAAGCACTTGGACCACTCTTTCAAAACATGGACCCTTCATTCCTCCTCCCCAAATTGGACCCCCAGGCGCTGGAAATATTAGAAATTTTTTGAAATTGCAATGTTTTTATCATTTTAAATCGGATTTTCTTGTAAAGCCCTCTGATAAATATTATTTGCCTCTGATACATTTGCCTCTGATATTATTTATCAGAGGCAAATGTATGAAATGTATAAAATATGAAAATTTTAAAGAGAGAGAGACAGGAGGATGTTTTTCGGGGGGGGGGGGGCACGATAGCTGCAATCCTGGGGTGTATTTTTAAACTTTTGCCGACGCTAATCCTGTGACAAATCATTGTAAATTTCTGTGACTAATATTTTATGTTATGCACTTCCCGAATTTTCACCAACTTTACCCCCGAGGTGGGCATTTTTTTTAAATTTAGCCAACACATTTCATGTGATGTATCGTTGTTTAGCACTGTGACTACTTATTCATATTATGCACTTCTCTTGCCCCTCTTGGGAAGTATGTTTAACGTATTTAAGGAAAATGTCTTCTAATAATAGTAGGGGAAAGTGGGGGCTAACGGAACGCAGGGTTAATGTTACAAACGAATTTTTTTTTTACACGACAAATGTTGACAAATATTTTAGTGGAGATTTATATACCACTGCATGGCAATATGTCTAGCACACATTCTCAGCATGGGAGGTCAGCTATAGCAGTGAATTTCTGTTTAGAAAAAATCATGTTTTATTTTGAACAAGCGAACTTGTAAAGCCCTCTGATAAATATTATTTGCCTCTGATACATTTGCCTCTGATAAATATTATTTATCAGAGGCAAATGTATGAAATGTATAAAATATGAAAATTTTAAAGAGAGAGAGACAGGAGGATGTTTTTCGGGGGGGTGGGCACGATAGCTGCAATCCTGGGGTGTATTTTTAAACTTTTGCTGACGCTAATCCTGTGACAAATCATTGTAAATTTCTGTGACTAATATTTTATGTTATGCACTTCCCGAATTTTCACCAACTTTACCCCCGAGGTGGGCATTTTTTTAAAATTTAGCCAACACATTTCATGTGATGTATCGTTGTTTAGCACTGTGACTACTTATTCATATTATGCACTTCTCTTGCCCCTCTTGGGAAGTATGTTTAATGTATTTAAGGAAAATGTCTTCTAATAATAGTAGGGGAAAGTGGGGGCTAACGGAACGCAGGGTTAATGTTACAAATGAATTTTTTTTTTTTACACGACAAATGTTGACAAATATTTTAGTGGAGATTTATATACCACTGCATGGCAATATGTCTAGCACACATTCTCAGCATGAGAGGTCAGCTATAGCAGTGAATTTCTGTTTAGAAAAAATCATGAACAAGCGAAAGTAAATTTTATTTTTTGCGATTGATCCTATTTTGTAAACAATTCAGAATACTTATATGTCATTTAAATACATTTATAGATACTACAAATATTAGTAAATGAGAAAATGTTACTGAAAAAAGGATGAATTAAAAATGTAAATAATTATTTCTCAAGTTATAAATTTGTGTATAGTGGGGGTCTTATGGGACATTTCTTGTAGGGGCTAATGGGACAACTTAATAATAACCTACAGGGCTCGATATTTTTTTTAAATAACATTGTAAATGAAAGTTTGTCTTCACTTTAGGTATTATTTAATTAGAATGTCAGAAATATTAACACATCATATAAAAAAAGTAAGAAAAATGATTTTGATTTTTTAAATTAGGCAGATTTCAATATCGCAGAGTAACGAATGTTAAAAATCTTGCAAGAAATATATTTATTTTTAATGGTATTTACAATTAGGTAAGCAACTCCTATTTAAATGGCCCCACCAGTGGCCGAGAGGTACGGACCTCTCAACTGGTAGACGGCAGGTGCTGGGTTCGAACCCAATCGCGGCTGTCGGCCTAACCGTTCGGAGTTTTCGTGGTTTTCTTCGAACTTTGCGTAAATACGGGTTAGGTTCCCTTAGAAAGACCCCCACGAAGGGCACTCCCCCTGGTCCTATATCCCTAGCGCAGATAATCGGACGACAAAAAATACACCAATACCAATACACCTATTTAAATGTATCCTATCATTTTGAAGTAACACTTAATACTAGCATTCCTGAAAAGGAAAGGGTAACTAAAGAATCTCTGAGAAGAGAGGCAGACAAATCTCCCAATGCCCAAAAGATCAATAAAAAAGCAAAATTAGTCAAAAAGGATAGAATATGCTTCGATTAAATTTTTTCGTAAATGACATGTCATTGCATTTGTAGGTCATATTTTGATAGTGAATTCAGAAGAATATGAATTGTAGTTCTTGAGGAGACAGGATAAACATTGAAAAAGACCGATGTTTTGTAGTTGACGATGGTACTCTTTTGAATATAAAATGTCAAAAGACTTAGTGGAATTAAGATGTCCTATGTTTAAATTTGATGCACGAGGATTTTCACATGTGCAGCATAGCATTTGTTAATAAAAAAAATGCATCTGACATTCATTAAAGGATCTTTTTTTCAAATTACACTGCATGTCCCAATAGCCCTGTACTGTGTCCCAATAGACCCCCTGTATGGGGGCAAATGGGACAATTGTATTAAAATACAAAAGTGGCTATAACACAAATTGGTAAAGTTTTTTTTTTACTTTCTTAGGAAATTTTATTTATTTAACTGTAAAAGAAATTGGTATTAAAAAAATGATAAAATGTACATTTTTGTTTTTATGTTACCCTAATATAAAATTATATCCCATTAGTCCCACTTTCCCCTAAAACTATTGAATTGAACTTAAATAACGTAGAAAAAATCAATAAAATATATTTATCCCATTAATCATTATTTTAGTTCTGTTTTTGCCACAAGGAGAGCTTTTAATTCTTATTTCTTTTGCTATTTTGCTACTAATTGCAAAAAATTCTAATTTTTGATACTTAAACTCCTTTATCATTTTACATTTGCTAGCGCCTTTTCTACTTTTTTGCAACCAGCGGCCGCCGTCACATGATTTTTCCACTAATATTACTTCCTTATAGCCTCCCTTTGGTTTGTTGCTTTTTAATTTCCATGTCTTTACTGAAATCGACATGTATTTTATCTATTTTAGAGATTCCCACCTAAGAGGGTTTAACCCTTTCGCGACGGGAGCATTTTACGAAATTTTTAATGTTTTGTCATCGGTTTTTAAAAAGAGAAATTTGTGCTTTATTAAATTGAGAAAATTATTCAAATTAAATAAGGGAAACTTTACAGTAAATTTTTACTGAATGGCATAAACAAGAATTCTTAAGCCTTTTTGCGGCACGTATACGTATCGCTCGTCCCCAAAGGGTTAATGGGTTTGTCGTACTTTTAGGACATTTCGATACATCTCTGCAGGAGTTATAGGTACAGTGGTGGTCATAATTATAAGGACAAGGCAAAAATTGCCAAATATTGGTTATATTTGGCGGGAAACTTATGTAAATTTAATGGCTGGAAACCAATGAAACTAGTCGTTGGGGGCCACCGTAACACTTACCCATCATAGATATGCATAGTATAAAATATGAAAACAAAACATGTGTAAACTATTAAAAACATGCATTGCAATTCCAAAACAAAACTTAAACATGCATTTAAATACTTTTAATATACATACTAATGCTCTATAATGAATGACTAATGAATCCATTTCGACAAATTATACAAAATGCCAAAATACTCAAGTAGTACTATTGCGTAAAAGAAACATCCTTATATCTCCAAAAATAATAATCATATTAACTAACAATTTATTGCGTCGAATTAAGCATCTCATTTCCAATTAAAATATATCTTTGTATTGAAATTTGAATAAAATACAGGGTCATGAAAAATCGAAGAATGTGGAAAACAGGATTACAGATATCTCGGCAACTAATAATCCGATCGACTTCGTTCTTTATACAAAATTTGTGTTATTTTATTGCCTTTTATGTCTACTCCTTAAAATAAAAAAAATCGAAAATTTTTATGTACCTTTCATCAGAAAGAATTTTTTGAGAGTCCGAAAAAAATAGTTCCGGATAATCGAGGTTACTGATATTAAATAGGCTTCGTCCCATTCTTACATACTAAGTACATACAAAATTTCAAGTCTCTATCTCAATTTGTTCGGGAGATAGAGCGGTTACAGACAGACAGACAGACACACAGACGGACGGACGGCAATTTTTTTTTTCTAAAAATATGTTTTTCGGAATCTCCAGTGTCTGAAACGTGTAAATCAGTCAAAAAAAAAAAAAAAAAATTTTCGATTTTCAAAACGATTGCAAGACTTACCCTATACTACGTATAATGGGTAAGTAATATATATAACATCAGAAGTCAGAAGACACTATATAATCCAGCAGGTCAATGGAATAAACTTCCGTATTTATGAACACTTGCTTATTTTTATAAGATGACCGATATGATGTTATTACGAAAAACATTTGTCTTAAAATATAAATACCAATAAGCAGCCAAGTTAATGTCATGAGAACGAAGAATAATTAAAAACAGTATATAGAAATTGCCAAATAATATACAAAGATTTTAAAGCAGACGATCTAATTAAAAAATAGGAATATCGATAAAAATAAAAGCAAAGAAAAGAATTTATATTATCTGCTGCTTTTTTTTTTTTTTTCAAAAGAAACAAAATCTTTTTTAATATATCGTCTGCTGTTATTTTTTAAATAATCTGTGTATTGTTAATGCTAATCACAGACGACCGATTTTTTAGAAGATTTGGTTTTCAAATCTAAAATAAACATGTGCGCTACTACATTCAACGAACATCACGTTTACGTAAAAATAAGCAGACGATATTGTCTGTAGACATAATAGAAAACTTTCAATTCGGTGCTTTTAATTTCAATATTATGGATATTTTGCAGAAAATAAAATATTCTGTTTTTTTTTTTTTTTTTTTTTTTTTTTCAGTTATTCAAGAAATTAAGGAAAAAATATACTTACATAGATGATACTGAATTCATTCTACAATAAGAGATAGATTATTTATCGGGCATTTCGATTTAAAGGAACTATTTTTTAATACATCTGATGCTAAATGAAAAACCCACCATATTTTAAGAAATACAAATAATTTCAGATATTATCAAAATGGCGATAATTGTTATTGAATTTTTATTTAGATAAAATTTATTATTGATTATTTTTAATAAATAAAGGAAAACTTATTGTATTTAAAAATTTGCTACAGAACATCATTGCAAAACTAAAATCTTAGCTACATAAATGAAAATTCAAACGAGATATTTTCAAAGTATGAAATATTCGTTACATTAGTGAGGAATACAGTGTCTCACATAAGTGATGGGACACTTGTGCTTTACAAAAGGAAACTAATCAAATAAATTAAAAAAACATGTACACATTTTTTTGTGGGTGTGTTTCATACTTAAATTTAGTAAAGATTTTTACATAACATACATTTTGTCAAAATATTAAAATATTAATTTAATAAAAATACAAATGTTTAGAACGGAGCAAAAAATAGCTCAAATAAGTGATGGGACACATTATATAGGCAACAAAAAAATCTGAAAGAAGCAATAAAAATATTTTTGGTGTTTTATTTTTACTTAAAAGCAATTGGCAATAATTTATAAAATCGTCTGCAGTATTTCTCTCCAGTTTGTTTTGGAATTTTTGTGTTTTTTAGCTCTGTGTAGCCATGAATGCTAAACGAAAAGAAACTTCGCCTGAAATTCGAAAATTAGTTATTAATTTGCATATTGAACGTGGAAAATCTATTAGAAAAACTGCTGAAACAGTTAACTTGAGTCGTTCAACAGTTTTCAATATCATTAAACGATATAAAAAGAATCATATGATTCAGGATAAAAGAAGACCTGGCCGACCATCAAAGCTATCCAATGGAATAAAGCGAATTATTAAAAAAAATCCAAGAAATAGAGCTTCAAAAGTTGCCGCTGATTTACAAGCATTATATGGAATAATTGTTAATCCTGAGACTATTAGAAGGGTAATTCGATCTGCTGGATATCACGGTAGAGTAGTCAGGAAAAAATTCTTCGTACGTGAAAAGAATAGAAAACTCAGACTAGCTTTCGCAAAATCCAACATAAATAAGAATTCTGATTACTGGAATAAAGTTATATTTGCTGATGAGAGTAAATTTAATATATTTGGTTCTGACGGTAGAATCTTGGTGTGGAGAAAACCCAGAGAAGAATTTCGCAAACAGAACTTGGTACCAACAGTAAAACATGGTGGAGGAGGAGTTATGGTATGGGGGTGTATGTCGTCCGCTGGAGTTGGTAATCTTGTTTTTATTGACAGTATAATGGATCAGTACAAGTACATTGATATTTTAAAGCAAAATTTGAAATCTTCAGCACGAAAATTGAACCTTCATAACGATTTTAAATTCTACCAGGACAATGACTCCAAGCACACTGCTCTGAACGTTAGACTCTGGCTGCTATATAACTGTCCTGAAATAATAAAAACACCACCACAATCTCCAGACTTAAATCCCATAGAGAATATTTGGCAAGAATTGGAATCAAGAATTCGCAAACACACCATTTCTTCAAAACAACAACTAAAATCGGTGCTTCAAGAAGAATGGGGTAAAATCACTCCAGAAATCACAAAAAAATTAGTCCAATCCATCCCAAAAAGATTAAATCATGTTTTAAAAGTAAAAGGAAATCCAACAAAATATTAAAACCTTTTAAAAAGTAAAATTTTTGGATAAATATTTGATGGAAAAGTAAGTGTCCCATCACTTATGTGAGCCATTTTTTGCTCCGTTCTGAACAATTGTATTTTTACTAAATTAATATTTTAATATTTTGACAAAATGTATGTTATGTAATAATTGTTACTAACTTTAAATATGGAACACACCCAAAAAATTTTTGCACATGTTTATTTATTTTATTGTAGTTTCTTTTTATAAAGCACAAGTGTCCCATCACTTTTGTGAGACACTGTATGTTACCATTCCACGAACACTCCTCCCTTTATTATAATGTCATTAACAAAGAATAAATAAAAAAACAGTTGGGCAGCATTATTTTTTTTATTTGCTAGCAAACACAAGTATCGTTCAAACGTAACATCGCATATGGTTTGTCGAACAGCGAATTAATATATATAAACAAGTATAACAGAAAACCAACAATGCCAAACGTTGGTGCATTCCATATTTTGGAATTAAATAATTTCATAATCACTTAATGATTTTGATAACAACATTGTATATGTGTAAAAATAGACAACAGATTAAAAACAAATAAATTACTATTTCGATGTAAAATCTATGTCACTACTCGGTGGAGAGGGGGGGGGGGGCACCGTAATACTTACTCGTCATGAATATGCATAACATAAAATATGAAAATAAAACGCGAGTAAATTATTTATAAAATGCATCGCAATTCCAAAATAAAATTTACACGCATATTTAAATAGTTTTTATATACATAGTAATGCTCTGTTATTGTATTGCTGATGAGCCAATTTCGATAATTTATATACAACGCCAAAATACTCAAGTAGTACCGGATTGCATAAAAGAAACATCCTTATAACTCCAAAAATAATAATCACATTAATTAACAATTTACTGCGTCAAATTAAGCGTCTCATTTCCAATTCAAATATATCTTTGTATTGAAATTTGAATGAAATACAGGGTCATGAAAAATCGAAGAATGTGTAAAAGAGGAATACAGATATCTCGGCAACTAATAATCCGATCCATTTCGTTCTTTATGCAAAATTTGTGTTATTTTATTGCCTTTTACGTCCAAACCTTAAAATAAAAAAATTCGAAAATTTTTACATATCTTTCATCAGAACGAATTTTTCGAGAGTCCGAAAAAAATAGTTCCGGATAATCGAGGTTACTGATATTAAATAGGCTCCGTTCTATTCTTACATACTAAGTACATACAAAATTTCAAGTCTCTATCTCAATTTGTTCGGGAGATAGAGCGGTTACAGACAGACAGACAGACACACAAGACGGACGGGCGGCAAATTTTTTTTTCTAAAAATATGTTTTTCGGAATCTCCAATATCTGAAACGTGTAAATCTGCCAAAATTTTTTTTTCGATTTTCAAAACGATTGCAAGACTTACCCTATACTACGTATGATGGGTAAGTAAAATGGAGATTTTTTTTGTAAGTTTTAGGGAAATATGTGGTAAATTCATATTTATAAAATGCATTATAAATTTATACAACCATCTGATATGGACAAAATTATAAGAACAACTGCATTTGTGTGTTCTAAAAAGTAAAATTTACATGTTTTTTGTTCTGCATACGGAATTTCCAGACGATATAAATGCGTTGTAAGCGTTTGGGATCGTATTATTCTGTTTTTCAATCATGCCGCAAGGTGCAAAGCTTTTGGAGTTTCAGAAAGGAAAAAGGAATGCATTCATAATTCAGGACTTTCCGTATGCTAATTTTCTACAAAGTTTAATAGATCAAGAACGATTATTTACAATTATCTTTAAAGTACCGGTAAATATGGACGACAAAGCGATACAAGCAGGCCATCTTCTGTTTTTGTATGTGGGAAAAAATTATAATAAGGTACGTTTGCTCAAAAAAACGTGAATTAAACTTAGAATGCAAGTGCTCGAACTGTTCGACGTGTTTTACATAAAGAAAGAAAAAGGTTCGCTATAGTAAACATGTGTCAAGACTGATGGAAATATCCAACACGCATAAGTCAAAAGGGTAATAAAATCAACGGAACAATTTTTACCCATCTGGGTGGTCCAAAGAAACACACGTAGTAATAAAATTTTAAGGCCCGAGAACCCAAGACACCACCATTGTGCACTGACTTTTAACGTCAAGAATATTTATAATGGGCCATAAAATAAATTTACTACAGCTTTCTGGACATGAGAAAGTTTCTCTTACGTCAATGTCTCTATAAAGAAGGCGCGGACGCCCACCGCCCAATAATCGCAAACCCAGCTTATTCTGTTCTCCAATTATAGTTTTTAAAAAAAAACTTGGTCACTCCCACAGATCGGGGAAAAAAAGATTTTTTCTACGAGGGGTCAGTCAGTTGACTAAAATTTTTCAACGAGTGAAGACCCTCAGCTGACAAAGGGAGGATTCCCTCCTGCCTGCCTCTCTGCGCTCTGATGTAGATGCCGGATGACAGTTGACTAAAATTTTTCAACGAGTGAAGACCCTCAGCTGACAAAGGGAGGATTCCCTCCTGCCTGCCTCTCTGCGCTCTGATGTAGATGCCGGATGACAGTTGACAAAAATTCTCGATGTGCTTGGTGGCCAAGAGGAGCTTATGGAGTATCCCTCGAGAAGAGTCAACAGTTTGGCAAGTAAATATTTTACTATGATAATTCCCCAATTTTTGTTTTCAATTTAAAGTCAGCTGCAATATGGGAATTCTGCAAAATATCATTATTATTAGTATTTTTTTCTTCTTAACAACGTTACTCTAGAGAAATTTAAATTGTAATTTTTTTGGGTGATCTTTTCACCATAATGCATTTTGTTCATTTAATGTAAAGTTTTGTAAATATTTTGTAAATAAATTTATCTTTAATTGTTTAATAGCGTAGAAGAATTATTTTATTTAGAAAGCAAATGTGTTGATTTCTTGTTTTACATTTAGGATTTATTATTTTGAATTTATTGCTTAGTTCATTTTATCTTCTAATAATAATGGATTAGATGCTACATTCTCATAAGGAAAGGTTCTTCAAAAAGATCACACAACGCAAAATTATTTCTATTTTCTTTTAAGAAATTAATTAAAATTCCAACCTTTTCCCAGAGAAACGATCACTGCTGTTTATTTAATAGCATTAATCTTAATATTATTATTATTGTTCTCTAGGTATAAATGATAACAAGGAATTAATTTAATGATTTTTTTTTTTTACTCATTTAATGGAGTAAGTCTATTTCTTTCCAACATAGGATTGGAAAAATAAATGGTTGCCTTTGACCAGTTGTATTAATTATGAGATGTCATATTTAATACTTAAATAAAGATCTTGGAGTTATTATAGTTATTTATATATTTTTTTAATAACCGATTATATATAGATTATGTTATGATTTATGTAAGATATTAAATTTAACAGTAAATGGTGTAAACATTACAATGTTTTGTAAAATTAATTTTCTTAAAACAGATATATAAACAAATCGCAGATATATCCCTATTGCACACTGACTCGGTAAAAAATAAAGGAAGGTCTGGCAAATGGCACTTTCAATATTTGTTTGTTTATATTATTTTGCAATGTTATGTACTGTAGTAGATGGTAGATGATTAGATATATATATATATATATATAAAATAAATAAATAAATGAAACATAGTAAAAGAGTAAATCGACTTGAGAATTTTGAGTGTAAGAAATGTTATCTATGTGTTGTTGAAATTCAAGCCAATTGGTGCTTTCATTGTTTATCTTCGTATCAAGCAAATATATGAATAAGATATATGAATAAAATATTTCTTAGTAAATGATACATATGCATAGACATAAAAAAAGGGGAAATTACTCTTTTTGTTCGAATCTGATATATGATATTTTTGTTTTTATTTCTTTCTTTCTTTGCTAATGTGGTATCAATATTTTATATATGTGTATATGTATGTGTTTTATATTTTCACTTTGCTACTGAAGTTGAATTAAAATTATAGTAGAATTAGCTATTAAAGCAATGTCTAGGAAATAAACATAAAAAATGGGTCTAGATGATAGTTTAGAAGGGAATGCCAGGAAATAAACGCAGATATAAAAGGAAAAGTGTAGATCTAAATACCTCCGGAATAAAAACGAGGAGGCAGAGACAGAAAATAAAAAATAAAAAAAACGATCAAAATAACAACAATAAAATGGCAAAACCTAGCGTAGATACGCTATTAACTTTTATTCCTGTCTTTGACGGAAAAAAAGAATCGAACATAAATTTTTTTGTTAGTGAATTTAACAATTTAATGGAGGAAGTAGATTTGGATGACAAGTCGAAATTAGCTATCTTAAAAGCTAAATTAGTAGGACAAGCCAGAGAAAAATTAGCTAACGATGAAAGTCTAAATACAGAGAAAGATTTCGCAAAGTTCAAAGAAAAATTAATTGATATCTTTAGCGCAAAGACGAATTTTTCTACCGCTCAAAATAATTTTTTTGCTCTGAGACAGAAACCCACACAATCCATTACGGATTTTATTTATGAATTTAATGCAGCCGCAAAATTATACGCGGATAAGAGTGGTCAAAAAATTGAAAATTCAAACAACAAATTATTCGAAACTATAAAATTTACTAGATTCTTAGAATCCATGAGACCGGACTTAAGTCTGGATGTCCGTAGAATGGCACCAGCAAATTTCAATGACGCGTGCAAATTTGCAAAACAAATGGAAGAAGCCTACAATCAGGTGTCATTAAATGAAATAAACACGATTCAAAAATCATCCAATGATGAAAATTTCGATAAATTGCTAAAATTAAATATTGAAAGTGCAGAACAAATAAAAATTTTAACTTCCGAACTTAACAATTTAAAATTAAAATCAAAAGAGAATATTGAAAACAAAAACAACTGGTGCGAATACTGCAAAAGAAAATCCCATTTGATAGAAACATGTTGGTTCAAAAATTCAACATAAAATTCCCAGCAAAGGAATGAAAATCCTAGCGGACAAAATTCCAAAAATAGATATTTTTATAACAATAAATTTCAACAAAGACCGAATTTTTCTCCTAGATATACAAACCCCAATCAAAACAGGCAATTTCAGAATTATGCCATGCCTGGTGAGTACTACGGATTTTCCCCATATTTCCCCCCACCCCCAAATTATTTTTCTAATGCTTGGCCACATAATCATCAGTTGCAAAATTATGGCCAAAGTGCTGAGACTAGTTATGATAATACCAGGAACAATTCACAAAGAAACCGTACAGATCAGCAACAAAATGATAAAAAAAATAACAAGGAATATCAAAATTCCAATCACAAACAAAGACGTGGTTCAAAAAAATAAATAGGGGACTTACCAATACACAAAATACGCACCCGCGTAAGTCTCCTAGAAGCGGGTCTCCTGTTTTGAATAAAATTATCGCGAGCGTAAATAGTCCAGATTGTGACACTTTACCAATTATATTTTTTGAAATAAAAGATATTAAAATAAACGCCTTATGTGATTCTGGGGCTGCGGTGAGCCTGCTTTCACCGACATTATTTAACAAACTAAAAGATGCTAACATTAAATTCCAATATTTGGCAAATCAGGTACAAATAAAAACTTTAACAAATTCCTCTATACACTTTAAAAAGTGCATAAAATTGACTTTTCGCCTGGAAGGCATATTTACAAATGGAACATTTTACGTAACTAACCAAGATTTCGGAAGAGATTACGAAATGCTTTTGGGTTATGACTATTTAAAAACCAACAAAATAATATTAAATTTCGACGACAAAACTATGAAAATAAAAAACAAAAAAATCACGCTACAATTTACTGAAAAGTATTTACAAGGTGTTTTAAATAATCTAATATTTTCAGAAAAGACGGAGGAAAACGAAGCCCAAAGCGCAACGAATGATAATAATAATACAGAAATTGATGTTAGTACTGTATCAAAAAAATCAAGGCAAAATAATCGTATTTATAAGAAAAACTCTATGTGGGCAAGATTATCGAAACATGTGTATTTGAAACCGGGACAAGATAAAATAGTGCAGTTGCAGTGCTCAGATATTTTTAAGGAAAAAGACTTAATTTTACTAGACCCAACTGATGCACATGATAAAAAAATTACTTATGATTTTTCTATTCATGAGATTAATAAAGCAAAACAAATCAATATTATTCTTAGGAATGAGTCGGATAGAAAAATATTTCTTCCCCGAAACACGAAAATAGGAAAACTTAGTAAAAATTTCACCATAACAAAGGACATGGAGCCAAGCAATGTCGAGAAGGGCGCAATTTATGAAATCAATAATTTGAGTATCGCAGAAACTCGGAAACTTAGAGAGGCTGAATTATCACCCGACGATTTTAAATTAGACCATTTAGAGGAAGCAATTAGGAAAAAAATAAGAGACTTACTTTTGGCTAATGCTCATGCATTTTCTAAGAGTTACAATACTTTGGGTCAATGCTCTCTAGTTGTTCCGAAATTTAATTTAGCGCACGAGTTCCCCATACAAGCTAAACCTTATAAAATGGCCCAAAACATCAAAGAATATGCTAAAACAGAAATAAAAAAATTGTTAGAAGCTAAAATTATACAAAAAAGTGACTCTCACTATGCTTTTCCTGTCATATTTGTAAAGAAAAAAAATAATGATAACAAACAAAACGAAACTCAAATGAAATATAGAATGGCAGTCGATTTTAGACTCTTAAACGAAATTCTAGAATCCTATCCTTATCCTATCCCTGATATAAAGGAAATTTTACAAACAATGGGTGGAAAAAAATATTATTGTGTTCTAGACTTACATTCTGCTTTTTTTTCAAATTAATGTACGCCCAGAAGACAGTTATAAATTAGCATTTATAACGGAAAATGGGAGATATTCATTTTTAAGACTACCTTTTGGTACTAAATTATCAACTCCGGTTTTCGCAGATTTAATGGACAAAGTATTGGGTCATTTTGACAAGCATCAAGTAGCATATTTCATCGACGATGTTTTGTTGGCAGCTTCGTCACTTGATGAGATGTTAAACCTATTGGACAGAGTCCTAAAAACTTTCATAGAACATAATCTTACTATTGACCCAAGTAAGATGCAAATTTGTAAAAACGAATTCGAATTTCTCGGTTTCGCTTTAAACGAAAATGGATATTCATTATCCAAACGAAATTTGGATAAAATACAAAGTTTAACAAGACCAAGAAATAAAAAAGGAGTAAAATCTTTATTGGGTTTAACGAATTATTTTAGATCTTTAGTCCATAATTATTCAAGTATAGTGGACCCCCTTATTGATTTAACAAAAGAAAAAGTAAAATTTAAATGGGATGAGGCAGCTGAGTCTGCTTTTCAACAACAGCAAAAAGCAATTATCCAAAACCCTACATTAAAACCTTCCGATTACAATAAAGATTTTTATCTCATAACTGACGGATCAAAAAAAGCAATTTCAAGCATTTTAGCCCAAAAAATTGATGAAAAAATGCGACCCATCGAATTTTTTGGAAGAAAATTAAAAGAGGCGGAAAAAAGATATCCCAGTTGGAAATTTGAGCTGCTAGCTGTGCATGACTCTGTTATGCATTTTAAACACATATTAGCGGGTAGAAAATTTCATATACTGACAGATGCAAAAGCCTTAACGCAAAGTTTAAAATTAGAAAAACAATCGGACATAGTCGTGAGATGGATAGAACACTTACAAGAATTTGATTTTTCTATAGAGCACATTGAAGGGGACTCTAATCCTGCTGATTTTTTTAGCCGAAATTTAAATAATATAACAACAACAACTGACATGCAGAATAATTTATTCTTAGTGAATATGGCAATTTCAGATACGAATGTAAAGGAACAGCAAGGTTTAGACGAAAATTTAAGTAAAATTATCACGAAAATTAAATTGGGTAAGAACAATAAAACAACAAAAAAATATGCACTTAATGCAGACGAAATTTTAATATTGAAACCAGGTTCTGATAATAAAGAATTATTAATAGCACCCGATACGCTCAAAATAGCTATTTTAGAAGAAGCGCATAGACCTCATTTTGGTTTCAAAAAAACGTATGACATAATAAAGGCTAGATTTTTTTGGCATGGGATGTACAGGGACACAAAAACATATTGCAATAATTGCGTTCCCTGCAACACTACCAAACCGCACCCTACTATTAAAACTCCTATCGAAAAGATAGTAAAAAATCATGAAGTGGGTGCCTATCTGCATTGCGATATTATAGGTAAATTACCAACATCTCTCAAAAAAAACAAATTTATACTATCTATTATTGATTCTACTTCAAGGTATTTGGAAGCGGTACCACTCAGAAATGTAGAATCTCAGTCAATCCTAAATGTTTTGAACAAGTATTTCAGCGCCTATGGAATGTGTCGCCATATACAGGTAGACAATGCTGGATATTTTAGATCAGAGTTGTTCAAAAATTATATGAAAGCTTTGAACATAGAAATAAATTTCTCCAGCGCTCGTAGGCCTAATGCAAATGGCATGATAGAGGTCTCAAATCGAACGTTAAAAAACTCAATAGTGGCTATGAGCAAAAATACACTAGAATGGGACACACGACTGGATTTTTTTAAATTAGCATACAACAGCTCGATTCATACAGCAACGGGTTTTTCGCCATCCATGATATTCTTTGCGAGAGAAATTAGAAATCCATTTTCAATTCATCTACCGACGAATGACATTTGCACTCAAACTTACGTAAAAAACAGACTTCAACACATACAAGAAGTTAAGTTACAAGCTCTCTTAAATCAAGAGAGAATTATGAAAGAATATGTCGATGAAGAAGCATTAAAAAAGGCAAAAACATTAAAAATAGGACAAACATGCTATTTAAAAGTCGCTGGGAACCCCGGAGCTCTTCAAAAAAAATTTGAAGGGCCTTTCGAAGTTATTAAAAGAGTACGGAACAATAATTATTATTTGAGGGATTTAACGAATTCACAGAGAAACCCGATAAAGCGACACATAGACAAACTGTTTAGCCCGACGACAGTAGAATATGAAAACTGTCAGCGAACGAACTCTGATGAGGCTCAGTCAGCTTAAGAGAGTTTTTTCGGTCAATATATATACAATTAAAAATATAAATGTATATACAGATTTTCGTTTATGGATGTTAAACAACACGGGTATATCGAATATATTTAGTATGTTATATATCTTTTTTTTTTCTAGCGGATTAATCTTGTTTTCTTTTTTTTCCCTTGTCTCACACACACACACACACACACACACAAAAAAAAAAAAAAAAAAAAAAGGGAAAAAGTGATGAAACTATTGAGTGTAGATCAGTTTTTTTTTTTCCTCTTTTTTGGCTGGCGCAGAATGGCGTTATATTGATAATTGGAAATGTTTATTTTCTTCTTCGATAATAGTAATGCACTTTTATGCGAGCGATATTTCAAGGTAATGCCATCCATATTAATAATTGGCTTCAAAATGCTATTTAGCCGTTTAAAATAAATAAATAAATAAATAAATAAATAAAAATAAAATAAACAAATAAATAAATAAAAATAAATAAATGAATAAATAAAGATTTTTTTTTTTTTTTTTGGCCAATTCACACAAATTCAACATAATATTTTTTTCTCCAAACTTAAATAAGTATCATGCTTTTACATTAGCTTTTCTCCGATAGCAGACTTTCATCTTTAAATTTACGATTACTATATGGTATTTCATTTTAAAATATTTGATTACAGGCGACCTGATAGTTTCTAGACATATAAATAAATAAACAATGATAAAAAAAATAAATAATAATGAGTAATTTTTTTAATATAATTCTTTAATTTAAATAAAATCATAGGTAATTACCAATTTAGACCATAACCTCATTTTGATAATTACTTAATTAAAATTGATACAGGATTCGATTTTCTAGCTGTCGTGAATTCTGCTGGTCGGAATTAGTGCGCACCATGACTGCCGGAAATTTTCGAAAGACTTGTAACAAATTTTAAATAGTATCTACAAACGAATTTACAAAAGAATTTCGAAATACCGATTAACTTGAAAATTAACAGCTAATTTAAATATAAGATAACATGGAAGATATTAGACAAATAATTATGAGTAAAGATAGACATAAACAAAAACATGTCATATTCCCCGTTCACGAGTATCTAATAATAATAACAGTAATAATAATAGCATCAATTATTATGGATGTGAGGAGGTATACCTAACAAAATAGCACTCTTGAGACATTTCTAGAGTATATTCTAATAAAGTTATGAGTGTGTTAATAAGATATATATAGTTCCTGTTTTAATTTATTCTTATATTTTTTCTTAAGGTCTATATATATATATATATATACATTAATAGTTTTTGCCTGTCTATCGTACCAATGACAATAGACAACAGAGAGTCGTAAGTCGCAGATGTGCATATACCACATATATAAACAGCATCAGATATGAGGAAATAATTCCTTTTATATGATTCTTTATATGATATAAAGCAAAATAATAATAATAATAAAAAAAAAAGAAATATGATACATGTATTTACTAATTGTGAACAGGCTTTATATATATGAATTGTATAACTTATCGAGAAAATACAAGTTTTGTGATGTATCAGTTAAATTGTTTATATACATTTCCATAAAATGATAAATGAGTGTTATTATGTGTATCTATATAAATATAGCTTATGTTATTTAATAGTGCCAATATTATGTAACAGTTTATGCCAGAGTTTCTTTTATTTTAGATTTTTTTTTTTTTTGGCTCTTAATTTTTTTTTTCTCTCATTTATGTTATTCGGAATTCATTGCTTTGAAAATCTATTTGGCTATTTTAATACTTTTACTTATTCAAAATTGGGGGATACAATATAGTACAGCCAGACTTCCACAGATTACTATTCAACATAGTTTTGACATATGGCGACTGATGTTGCAACGATAGGACTTTTCATAACGAATCAGCGTTGGTATCTCGAAAGGACACCGTATTAGAATGTGTCGTCGGCATGCGACGAACTTTCGTTAGAGCTGGTTTTATTAATCAACCCAGTAGGCTAAATTCTGTCCTGAGGCAAAACAGATATCCTAGGAAGATGACCGAACAAGCCGGGACTCTATTGTATTTCATCACGATGTGCTGGTTGAACTTAGTGATAAAGTTAATGACAATGATAGGTAAAAAACAAACAAACAAAAAAAAAGGACATGAACTCTGTCCCTTTCCTTTTTTTTTCTCCTATGACAGGGGGAAAATGATGGAAATATCCATCACGCATAAGTCAAAAGGGTAATAAAATCAACGGAACAATTTTTACCCATCTGGGTGGTCCAAAGAAACACACGTAGTAATAAAATTTTAAGGCCCGAGAACCCAAGACACCACCATTGTGCACTGACTTTTAACGTCAAGAATATTTATAATGGGCCATAAAATAAATTTACTACAGCTTTCTGGACATGAGAAAGTTTCTCTTACGTCAATGTCTCTATAAAGAAGGCGCGGACGCCCACCGCCCAATAATCGCAAACCCAGCTTATTCTGTTCTCCAATTATAGTTTTAAAAAAAAAACTTGGTCACTCCCACAGATCGGGGAAAAAAAGATTTTTTCTTCGAGGGGTCAGTCAGTTGACTAAAATTTTTCAACGAGTGAAGACCCTCAGCTGACAAAGGGAGGATTCCCTCCTGCCTGCCTCTCTGCGCTCTGATGTAGATGCCGGATGACAGTTGACAAAAATTCTCGATGTGCTTGGTGGCCAAGAGGAGCTTATGGAGTATCCCTCGAGAAGAGTCAACAGTTTGGCAAGTAAATATTTTACTATGATAATTCCCCAATTTTTGTTTTCAATTTAAAGTCAGCTGCAATATGGGAATTCTGCAAAATATCATTATTATTAGTATTTTTTTCTTCTTAACAACGTTACTCTAGAGAAATTTAAATTGTAATTTTTTTGGGTGATCTTTTCACCATAATGCATTTTGTTCATTTAATGTAAAGTTTTGTAAATATTTTGTAAATAAATTTATCTTTAATTGTTTAATAGCGTAGAAGAATTATTTTATTTAGAAAGCAAATGTGTTGATTTCTTGTTTTACATTTAGGATTTATTATTTTGAATTTATTGCTTAGTTCATTTTATCTTCTAATAATAATGGATTAGATGCTACATTCTCATAAGGAAAGGTTCTTCAAAAAGATCACACAACCCAAAATTATTTCTATTTTCTTTTAAGAAATTAATTAAAATTCCAACCTTTTCCCAGAGAAACGATCACTGCTGTTTATTTAATAGCATTAATCTTAATATTATTATTATTGTTCTCTAGGTATAAATGATAACAAGGAATTAATTTAATGATTTTTTTTTTTTACTCATTTAATGGAGTAAGTCTATTTCTTTCCAACAAAGACCACCTCTTACAACAGTTCATGGGAGACTGAGGAATGAGTTTGTCAAAAACTGCAATACTATGAGGGGGAAAAGTAGGATTCTGTCTTTTAAGATGAGAAAATTATTAATTTGGATAGACTGATTGTTTTTGCAACTTCTAGTATGATCTCTGTAGAGAAAAATAAATTTTCTCAAAGCATGTATTTGGAAGTGACTCAGTAAGGGTTTGGGGAGGTTTTGCAACTGGTAGAACTATTCCAATAGTTTTTGTGCAGGATTAGAAGGAATTCTGAGATATACATTGATGTATTGGGTGATAATCTTTTACCAGAATCACCGTTAATAGCAATTGGAGGCTATTTTTTCCAGCAGGACAATGCGTCGGTTCATGTTTCCCAAACTTCAAACTCGTGGTTTGATGCTAATTTCGTGAAACTACTTGATTGACCGCTCAAAAGTCCTCATCTGAATCCAATGGAAAATCTATTGTGTATTCTGACACACAAAGTATGCAAAATTGGTACATAATCTAAAAAAAAAAGAGAACTTAAGTCTTTCATCGAAAAAGATCACTCAAAATTTTTCAAGAACGTTCTTATGGAATTGTCAAACTCCATGATGTCAAGACTGATAAAAGTGATTGGGAAGAAGCGGGGAAATTATTAATTATCAGTGTGTTTCAGGCAAAAAAAATCCATTGTCTTTATAATTTTGTCCAATTTTTTACAATGACATATTTTTTTAATTGTGACAAAACATTCATATTTTGCATTTTCCAATGTTTTGTATTCTACAATGTTGTTGTATGTATGTCGGCCAATTATCTACGCTGTGGGATATAGGCCCTAAGGGGTGGGATGCCCTCCGTGGGGGTCTTTCTAAGGGAACCTAACCCGTATTTACGCAAGGTTCGAAGAAAACCACGGAAAACTCCGAACGGTTAGGCCGACGGTCGCGATTGGGTTCGAACCCAGCACCTACCGTCTACCAGTTTTAAGGTCAGAACCTCTCTGCCACTGGTGGGGCTGTATTCTACAATGATTTCTAGTATAAAAAGGCATTTTGTGTATAAATTTCACTTTATTTAACTCAGAAATATTTTTTTTCTGCGCAAATTTCAATTGTTCTTATAATTCTGACCACCACTGTAGAAGCGTGATATTCAAGATAACAAATCTACTAAAAAATTGTCAAACATTAGTGTTTTTAGATCTAATTTGTCTATTAGTCATCTATATGTATTTTGAACTGGATAATGTGAAATTATACGAATAAGACAACGCCTATTTGATTAGATATTAAGTTTTTAACAGTTACTAGATGCATTTTGTTTGATACAAGATTCTTTTAAAGAAACCAACCAGCGGGCGAAGGATGCTAGTACATTATATGCAAAGAAGCATTAACTGATCATGTAGAATTTGTACCAACAGAGATATTTTAAACGCTTTTCTTTGGAAAAGAGACTGTATTTTTAATGCTAATCATAATGTTTCACATCATGCGACATTTTCCACAGGGCCTGACTATTGCAGTGACATGCGGGAGAGCTGCATTGGGTCCTTCATTTGAGGGGGACCAGCCTGGTACGATCTTCGTTAAGAGAGGCAGGATTCGAAACAGGATTTTCGTTAAGAGAATGTTAAACAATTAAAATAAGCCAAAAAATAATCAAATTCTTTTTGACCAAAAACATATTCAAAGATTTAGGAAAAGGGAGTGCAGTATTCCTCTTCCCCTCTCTGCTTCTTTTACCCCGCCTCCCAAATTAAAAAAGAATGACCTTGACCATTAAAAAAAACTAATGATTAAAATTTTGCTATAACAACTTAGCTGTTTATTGTCTTCCAGAGAAATTCATTATTGAAATTTTCCTCTAAACGAGGCAAGGTAAAATAATTTATGATGACTAGTTGGGGGCGTTTTTCTGTTAGGCGTCTTATGACATACGAAAATAAGTAAGGCAAAAGTTTATAAATAAATACTCCTATTAAGAAATCCATCCTTTTTCAAATAATTTCCTACATGCTTTCAAACTTGTATTTTTCTTAAAGTCGTGACTATTTTCATTGTGATACCCTGAATAAAGATGTAAATAGTACCTGGTAAAAATTTATCTCTATATACGAAGGGCATAAAGTTTAATATTAGTCACTTAACCATAATTCACAAATAATTTCTATGGACAGGTAGAAGGGACCCACAAAGAATGATGAATGCCCGGGGGCCTACGTTGTCCGTGTCCGTCTACGTAGCCCATTGAATTTCACAAAATTATTCTCAATAACTAAATAATTGTTACTGATCGCTTTCCTTGTATCATTGACTCACGATCTACAGTGTTTTTACTTCCCCTAAGATAACTTTAAAACATCCATTTTAAAATTAAATGCTTCAATGCCATTTATATTCTTCAAACTAAAGATAAAACTCAAAAAAATCAAATGTGTAAAGTATTTATGAAAAAAGGTAACACTAGATAATGTATTAGATTCCTACTTTTTTTTATATAAATGATTTAGAATATCTTATTATAATTTTAAAGGAATGTAATAAATTTAATTTTAATATAAATTGTAAAGGTTGTGTTGTGCGTCGCGGAAATTTTGTGTAAATTCAATAATTCCGATTAAATTTATTATGTCAACCGATGTATTAAGATCGTTTTATTTTGGTTGGAACAATGTAATGATTTTGACCCTAAACTATGGAAAATCCATAGCTCCCAAAGTTCTGGTTCTAGAAAGAAATATTTTTTATAATCGCAATTAATAATAATAACAATAATAATAATAATAATATATTTTAAGGAAAATTTTAAGATAATATTTATATTTTTGCTAAACATATATATGATGTTTAAAAAACTTAGAAATAATAATCACCGCATATTCTTTTAATTCGGACCTACCAATATCTTTGAGAAATTATAGTATACTAACCCTAAGGAAAAAGAAATCAATAGAGAGTAGAGATGGGAAATATGGTTATTTTTGGTTAACAGGTTACATCATTCACCAGTAGCACTGGTAACAGGTTCCAACATCCTGTTATTTTTGTAACAGGATACAATAAACAATAATAAACTATTTATAAACAATTACAAAATATGCTCCCAAATGACGTTTTTACATAATGTTCAAAAATAAAACTTTGAAATAATTTCAACTTGGATTTACGTTTAAAAAAATGCCTTCTAATTTAAATTTATTTACATAACGTAATTAAGATATTTGAACAAGAATTGCGTAATGACCAATGATCCGTTATACGAAATTACAATCAGCAAAATGACTAAGCAATTTTATTAGGATAACTGAATAACCTAAAAATATTATTAGACTGTTTACAGAAAAACTCAAAAATTAATAAATAAATAAATAAAAATAAATACTAATAATAAACAACATTTAAGTTTGGTTAGTTGGTTGTGTTTATGACGGCCAATTATCAACACATGGGATCTGGACCCTAAGGGGGCGCCCTCCATGAGGGGGGGGGGCTTTCTAAGGGAACCCAACCCGTATTTATGAAAGGAAATCCAAGGTTTGAAGAAGACCACGGAAAAGTCAGAATGATTAGGCTGACGGCCCATTGGTTTCTAACCCAGCACCTGGCCGTCTGCCAGTTTCGAGGGCAGAATCTCTCGGCCACTGGTGGGGCAACAACATTTAATAAAAGATATATAGGCACGTGTATTTTTTTAATATAAAATAATGTATCTTATAGGAAATAAGAAAAACAGGAAAACTATACAGGAAAATTAAAAAGTACAGGAAAACATATTAAGAAAACTTTCTTTAACATACAGAGAAAAACGAATTTTTCAAAAATCCATTATCCATATACCGCGTTTTCTCAATCAGTGCTGTTGATGTTTTAAAATCTGAAATGAAATGCATACTGAATTTTTTTACAGCGAGTCAACGCTTGCTGCCACTACCAGAGCAGCTGCAAAACATAAAACAAATATTGACTGATAGGACAGAGAAACTTGTGAGATAGAACAAATGGTAGAGAATAAATTTTTTTCCATATTCAGTTTTTTCGTCTATTTTCTTAATAGCAGATATGTATAGTATGCAAGATCGATTGTACGCTGATATGAAAGCTAAAGACGATGCTACAATATATGAACTACTATTTACTTCCCATTCATAAGGTAATATTGTTGCGTAAAATAAAATATTCTAATACTTTGAATTCATCTAAATTTTATCATATTACTTTTATGTGTTTCAGAAAGCTGTAAACCTAACATATTTTACTGTATTTTATATTTTTAAAATGTTAAAATCTTATCCAAAGATTCCAGATTTAATTTAGAAGAAATTTAATCGCATTTACTTAGTATTAAAAATAAATAAATTAAAAATAATTTATTTTTTTATAATTTTTTTCTCAATTGTTCTAATATTTTGAATATGAGTTGTACTAAAATGGTTCTAAAGTTCACTAATTCATGCTTTTTTATTTGGACCCATATATAAATAAAAAAAGGCTTATTTCCACAAAATTTTCACCCCCCCCCCCAAAAAAAAAAAAAAAAAAAAAATAGTGACGTTCCGAGAGTGCCGACAGAAGTGAAAACTTGGACAATTACGTTTGTATTACTTGAATTGTCAGTACTTTTTTTTTATCGTCAGGAAACATTTTATTGTGCAGGAAATATTTTTAAATAAAGCGTTTTTTTTTTTTTTTTTTTTTTTTATTCATTATTATAAACTAGTACTAGAAAAATTACATTACAATTTTCATTTAATGCGCAATTGTACATGAAAAAAATTGCATATTATTTTACATACAAAAATTGCAATAAAAAAAGCTGAATAATATTTATATGGCCAGATGTCATATACATACCACATTGGGACAATTTTTTTCAGATGCCGATTTGGCAGAAACACCTCGAAGAAGTTTGAGATATTTAAATTTCAACCCATTATGGGTCCGTAACGTGACCCAGAATGACGGGAATTTTTTTATGCTAGATTTGTAATATATGAAGTACAAACTATCGATAGACATATTACATCAAAAAATGAGAAACGGCTCTCTGCCCCCCCCCCCTAAAAAATAGTCCTATGGGGAAAACCGGAAAACTGAAATAGAAAAAAAGAACGGCGAGGAAAAGTTAGCTATGCTAATTTTTTCTCTCCGCTGTAGCTCCCATAGAAGCAAAGTTATAGCTTTTTAAAGATTGAAATAAAGTAAAGAAATGAGCAAAATTAGGCAAGTCACTACAGGGGGGGGGGTGCAACCTCCCCCCCCCTTAAAAGAGGCCCTCAAAGACAAAACTTTTTAAAAAAAACTTCCAGCTCATTGCAAGATATAAACCTCACTGTATTGATATATTCAACTACGAATCATCCAATTGGCTTATAAAACACCTTTTGTTTAGAAATCAAATCCGCAAATTTTTAAATTAACCTTCCTGATATTAAATAAAAAGAGACGAAATCATTATTTATTTATCCTCCGATTATCAACAACTGAAAATAAAACCACACTTTGTTCCTTTCCTAAAACAGAAAACAAAATTATCCTCAGATAATAATTATTGCTCAGCACTTTTCAAACGATTTGTAACAAAACGTTTGAAAATAAGCAATGGTTACGAATGGATAAAATGTTTTTTTTTTGTAATGTAAAGAACGACATTTATTGAAAAACTGGTGAAAAATTTATTAGATATTGGATTAGCGAATATAAAGGAAATATCTCTTCTGTGTTTGGTTTCCAATTCTTTACTTTGAATTCAAATCAATCTGAAGTTTTAATGAAGACGTTTTAAATGAGCTAATTAATTAAAAATACACAGATTCAAGCATTTTATTTAAATGTGACAAAATATTGTTTTGTTAGTTTTAAAATAGATTTTCCAACTAAAATCGAGAATTGAATGTTTAAGGCATTAAATTATGAATAAATGCATTTTAGTTAAATGTAGAAAAAAAGTGCGTTTTATAAAATTAATCATTCTGAACTCAAATTTTGCTTTATTTTCGAGATAAAGGGAAATAAATGAAATAAATAATTTATTTTTTCATTTAAGTAACATAGATGGCAAATATGCTAACAAAATCTAACAATCATATATGCTAGGTTATACAGCATTTAAAAAGGATTTTCTTTTTCAAATATAAAACTGTATTAATTTAAAATGCATTTGCAACATAATATTGCATTTAAAGCAATTTTTAGGATAAGTTGAATATATATTTCTGCACATATTTTATTTTCATATTTTCACTAAAGTGCAATGATTCATGAAAAGCAATGATTCATGTTTTTCGACTTCCGACTTTTAATGGATTTACATGTTTGGGGCTATTTTAAACAGAATTTAATTATTTTTTAATCATTAATATGTGTGTTATATATAATATATTGATATATTGATTATAATATATTGATTAACGAGGAAAACATTTCAAGCATGAAGTTTTTCAAATATTTTCCTGATCTATTAAAAATTTCAGTGTTTTGTGCTCTAGTATTTTGTGCTATCAAAATAGGAGAAAGTGCGTTATGACGGTGACCTATCACCAGGCACCAAGCAGAAAAAGTATTTAATTAGCGGTGTAAGTTATCATACTATTCATGCATGTATTCACTACTAATCTTAGTGATTGATAAGCTTAAAAAAAAAAAAAAAAAGCATCACATACCAAAGAGAACAGGTCATAACTAAGGGTGAAGATAGGGTCATGTTGTCAGGGGATGGTCCGGGGGGAGAGCAAAACCGCCGATGAGCAATGAGATGTCTCCTCGGAGGATTTGAGATTTTGGGTTTTCAGTAATCCGAAAAAGCAATGCCTCTCCCCCACCTCCCGGAGCTCTATAATGTTCCTCTTCCAGAGCACAGAAATCTCTCCTGAGAAAAGTGTCTGGATTCAACATTGTTGGGCAAACGTCTCAAAAGAAACGATCGAGGACGTTTTTAATGAATATTATTCTTACTTTAGAGGTACAAAAACTGAAATCTTCATTAAGGCAAGCGAAGGAAGATTCTGTCATTAAGAACCATGTGTTATTTATTTAACAGGGACTTTTCGGTAACATATTAATGCAATATTAGGTTCCATCGTAGTAACACTGTTATTTATCCTAATACGATAAATAATGCCCATCCCTAATAGAGAGATAAATCTTTATTAGCATATTATTAGCATATTAAAGAAAATAATAGCTCATGCTCTGCACCTGTCACTTTAGCTGTGAAACACGGTGAAAAAATTAGATTATATGTAGATTATAGGAAATTAAATACAATAATTAACAAGAAAGAAAAAACATGCGTCAAGCATAGATTATAAAGCATTTCCCAACACATTCAGAATAATATAACAAAACTGCACCGTATAAAAAATAAAATATAACGTCTCTTTTCAACATATGGAAATGTATAATGCATTTCAAAACAGAATTTTAGCTGTTCCCATCTACAATTGGAAAATTATCCGATTTTCTACTATAACATGGGAGGTGAACGACCCTCTATTCAAGCATTACCAATTTCCCCTTAACACAGTTAATACCTCTCTTTAACAGACATTCCCTCTCAGAAACGGACATTACCTCTGTAAACGACCATTTCTAAAACTATATAAATCTATGCCTTTCGAAATATTTTTCAAAAGAATGGTAAATATCGAAGTGGTTAGTGCTTTGCGTGTTTACATATTTAGTCCAGGCATTTGGTAAAAAATAAATGCAAGTTTTGGTGTAGTTTTGATTTTTTGTTCCCTTTATGTTTTTTGGGTCGCTGAACACGAATCTGGCATTATCCAACAAAATGTCTCCCCGAAAATACGTTTTTTTGGCAAAAAACGTGCCAAAAACGTGGCTTTTTTTCGTTTTTCTAAACAATTTCAAAATTATGCATTTCACATAAAAGTCATCAATACATAAATTAAAGAGCACAAAATTTTCTACATTTTATGTATTAAAAGTTTTTTTCTGATCAATGGTTTAGCCTTGAGAGAGCCGCAAAAATGGGTGTAAAAAGCAAAACATTCTGAAAAACGTGAATTACTACACCGTACCGTACGTCGATGAAACATGAAAAACAACCATTTTTCGCAAATTTTCCCCACTTAATAATACTAAATATATTATTATTGATTATATATTATTAATCTGATGTTCATTGTTTCTTTCATTACTAAAAAATAAATAAAAATGAGCATATTTGTGATCAAAATCTTCATTTGCTATTACAAAATAATAATAGTAATAATTTCTTAATTTCACTTTTAAATAATGTAAATAAAATAACAAACAGGTTTAACATATAAAAGCTGACACGGATTCCAGTTCTTAAAGTTCTCAAAGTTCAAAATATGGGTGTGAAAATCAAGAAAATCCGGAAAATAGGAATTATGGCACTGTACATAGATTTAACATGAAAACTGACCATTTTTCGCAAAGATTGACTTTAAATGATCGACTATATTTTACAATGAAGTTGCTAACAATAAAAACGACGACTCATTATGAATTATTAATTAATTATAAATAATTATGCACATTAGAAAGTACATCTACTTAAAAAACAAAGTACTATTTCCGCTTTCTTTTTTTGAGGGTCCCTACTTTTCATCAACAAAATACTTACATCAACAAAATAGAAAATAGACGAATGTAATTAGTGAGTGTTTTTATAACTATCAATATTATAAATAAAAGTTTTTTTAATAGTAAATATTTGATACCTTGCGGCATGACTATTAAAATCGGCATTGTCGTAAATAAATTGACAAAATCCTTCTTTGTTTATTTTAATCTCAGGTTTCATAACTGATGAGATCTCGAAACATATTTTTTCCTGGTACGAGCTACAAAACCCCATTGAATTTATTACTTCTATCAACTTTCGGGATCGTCTTCTTATAAATGAATGATGCCAGTCCAACTTGTAGGTTAGACAAAAATGATTTGGGCCTCACAGAAGTGATGATGCTGTGAGCAAGAGCGTTGCATTTATTTTTCCATTTTCGAGTATTTCCGCGTTTTCTCTTTACAATCAGAGTTTCCAAAAATAGGCAAGAGTTTCAGGAATTACAGCTTCACTCTCTTCTAGAAAATGATCTGGTGGAGGATATTCTTCAGTGTCATACACTTGCAATCTGATATCTTCGCAAATAATTTTTGTTGCTACTTCAACCACTCGCAGCCTCTCATCTCTATCAGATTTACATGTTTGCTGATACCATGCATTAGTCAGTATCTTCTCTCCTATGTTCTTGAAACACACAATGGTCTTTTTTTTTCTGATTCTTTGTGATCAGTATGTCATCTCCATATCTCTCAAGCAGGTTAAACTTTACAGTTCTCATAGCAGGTTGATAACTCCCTGTAACCTGTTTCATTAGCTCTTCCATGGAGAATTGACACTCGTCATCATGATTTTCAAGGTAATCGTATATACTTTGCATTGCTCTATCGATTGCCTCGGCAAATGGACCACGTTTCTTCTGTTCTTGGACCTTCGGCCTCCCATTAATATATTTAAAACATTTGATGTGGTATTGAGCATTTGCTGCGATCAAATCATTCTCTGGTTCGATGCGCTGAATTATAGCTTGCCCATAATCATCATTGCGAGCTCTTGCTGCTTTCAGAATTGTACTTTTGAATCTCATGTGTCACACACTGTATATAGTATTGCGTTCGTTTGTGTTGCAATGAACTCTTCGGAAATGCACAGTCCATATATAAAACATTTAGTTCGAAAATTAAACTGCGAGTTGATGATCTTAAAATATGAGAAGTGCTAGCACTTTGTTCCTCAACCTTCTTCAGATAAGCAGTAATCATCCGTTCATTTACGTATGTTTTTCTACACTTAACATGCAGATCTACTGAGGTTTTCCCCTTTAGGAAAACTGCCTTTCCATCCTTTCCTTATGCACTTGCCTTGATTAACGCTGCAATACCTCAACTAGCTTTCACTGACGGCCCCTCTTCTAAAGGAGAGTCACAAATAAAATACAGCGACATCGCGCAAAATCCCTTTAGATGTTCACTATATTCAGGAAGACACAAACAGTGAATTACTAAATTATAAGTAAGCAGTTGCATATGGAATCTGAGAGGAATGTGTCCTGCTGATAAGCTAGTGATCTGTGCGACGCATATTTCTGACAGAGGTGAGATTGGTGGGGAAGGGGGGGGGGTAAGTATTCCACTTCGTGGACATGGGATGTGGGGGTGGGCGCTTGACCAGGATTCATGCCACTTTCGCCGAATTCTCCTTCCTCTCTGAACCCTCTTACCTCATGCTGTTTCTTGATGGTTCCTACTAATGAATGGCGCGTGACTTCCTTTAAAAGACGAAAAGTTTTAAGCCGAAAAAAAGGGGACTGATAAAAATTAAATGCATTTACGACCGTCGTTATTTTTCAATGGCTATTTTATTTATTGCACACATCTATTATTTGCTTCCTGAGATTTAGATAATTTGAAAACATTAATACTTATTTTGGATTTGATTTATAAAAGATGATTATATAATAATTTATTAACTCAAAAAAACCAGAGTATATATATAATTAGCTAGGATAATTGCTGTGTTGCGCATAGGAAATTCCATTATAAGTTTGCAATATTATTATCTAATAATTTCATATAATGATACAATGTCATAAAATATAAAGATATAATATAATGATTTATGACTAACATTAAATGTATATTGGTTTTGATTATATTCCTTTTAATTCATTTTTCCATGCGTTTAAATGATGCATATTGTATTATATACATATATATATTTGTGTGTGTGTGTCGGCGGGGGGGGGGGGGGCAATCTCGAAAATACTCTTTCGCTGAACATGTATTTTAGCCTAGTTTAAAAAACAATTTCGATTAATACTTTTTAAATAAAGATTTTCTTTCAACGAAATTAATATAAAAAAGTAATTCTGCATAAAAACCCATTCATATAATTGAGGACAGATGATAGGGGGGGGGGGTAATCGTCCCTTCCTAAAACTAATCAAGTCAGGCAAGCGTCTTTTCAGTATCAACGTATATCCAAAAATTGAACCAAAACAGTTAATTCAGCATAAAAAACTCATTTATCTAAATTATGAGCCCTCCCCCCGATACCCCTCTAATACTTAACCAATGAATCCCCAAAATCAACAATAAATCCCCAAAATCAATTCCTTGTCACTTTTTTTCCGGTAACTTTTTTCCTTGTCACTTTTTTTCCTGCCACTTTTTTCCTTGTCACTTTTTTTCCTGCCACTTTTTTCCGTGTCACTTTTTTCCTCTTTTCTAGTTTGTCACTTTTTTTCCGATAACTTTTTTTCCTAGATTCAAGGAAATCACACGGCACCTCATACATGTATTCAAAAATCCCTTTTGGCAAGTTTCATATTTCTACTTTTAAAAATGTGTCTGAAATTGTATCAGAAAATTTCGAGCTCTTGAAGGTGGAAAAGCGTTTTTTCGAATACACCCTTAAGAGCGAGTATTACTCGCGCTCAGAGTGTTCCGTACAATAAATATACGTATTATTATTTTAAAAAATAGTTTCTGAATGAATAATAAGTGAAATAAAAAGAATATTGCCCAGTTAAACTGATGGCATTGAGCTCACAGGCTACGCATACTAATAGTATATTTAAGCCTTATATTCTCAAGGGTTAATTCCGTTCGAAAAACAAATTAAGGGGAGGGGGAAGCTCCCTCCATTTACCCGTTTTATACTTAATCATTGAACCCCTTAAACTAATGAGGGATATGATTTATCATATAAACATTTTGAACAAAACTGATAATTCTGCAGGAAAAACCCATTTATATCAATTAAGGGGAGGGGCATGAGCTCTCCGTCCCCCCTCTCTATCCAATGGACACTTAATACTAATCACGAAAGTGTCTCATCAGAATGATCCTACATCTAAATTTTGAATGAAAACTGATAATTCTGCATGAAAAACCCATTTATATAAATTAAGGGGAGGGGTATTAGCCCCCGTTCCCCCTGTCATACATTTCGAAGGAATTCCAAAAACTAATAAGGGAAGCGCCTTATCAGAATATACATATATCCAAAATTTTAAGTGAATCAGATATTTTTATCATGAGTTATCGCGTTACGCACATACGCACATACAGAACGGACGGGCACATAAGCTCCCAAACTTTGATAGCCTGTGAGCTAAAAAACTATAAAATGTAGGGTGTGGTATAGCTGTATATACACTATATGTCCAATGATGATCAGTCAGTTGGGATTTTAAACGTTTTGTTAAATATTTAACGAAATACTTGAGGAATTATCCTGAAACTTCACGTTTGCAAACAGAACGGTATAGGTTATATATTTTAGAGGTCAAGAAATTGGAATATATATATGTATATAAAGATATATATATATACATGTATGTATATATATATATATAAGACCATTAATAGTAAATAATATTAACCATTTGAAATTAACTATTGAATTTAATATCTTATATCCCACTGAATATGAAAGGAACAAAGAATAATATGAATACAAATGGAATTTGTAGAACCATAGCAGAATCATCAGGTCCCAAATACTTTGGAATTACAAATGGAGTGTGTGGTTTCATCTTCGTATTTGCCATGAGAAAGCAAAACAATACGAATTTGGGACTACCAACCAGGCCCGTAGCTAAGGGGGGGCTATGGGCGGCTCAGCCCCCCCTAAAATATTTTGAGCCCCCCCCCCCCCTGGAAACAATTCGAAGGTCACTAAATAAATTTCTGTTCCGAAAATTCAAATGAAATTTCGTTCAAAATTTAATTTATTTTTGAGTCTCTTTCACAGTTTTGTAGAAATACTAAACTGTACCTAAAATAAGTGTTTAAACAATTCCTCATCTTATTTGTACACATAAAACTAACATGATGTTGAATTTTGCTCCAAGTTATACACTCAAAATTTTCACCATCCTGTACTTTTCATAGCATAAAATGAAATTATTATTACAGTTTAATAAGAAACATAGTACAGTGAAACCTCTAAATAAGGGACACTCCGAATAAGGGACACCTCTACTTAAGGCACAAAACTTCCGGTCTCAGTCCCTTGGTATAGGACATGTAATGTACTTACCTCTGAATAAGGGACACTCGATTTAAGGGACAGTTGAAAATGAGATGATCAAAGGGACTGGTTTTTGTATTTCAGTTAATGAAATATGTCTGTGATGAAAATGAAAATACAGATTTTTGTGAATTTATCAAACAGACAGACAGTCATGTGGATACAGCGGCATACGACACAATTGACGATTATTTATTTACCCACAATTCTGATTTGACATCAGTGCGTTTTTCCCCATTGAAAGTAATGTTGGAAATTTTCAGGATGGTTCTGAAAGTGGAGAATAAAAGTAACGTACGAAACATAGAACATAATAGATGCCATTCGGCTGTTCTCAAATCCAAAAGGGCAACTTTTATGACATAAGTTTTCATTTATTTTTATTCGGAAATGCACGAAACTAGCAGGCGTTGTTGTTCAGAAATATGTAATCGAACTGTTATTTTTTTTTTCATTTTTTAAGGGCATATGCAATAGACTTTATAGAAAATATTGTCAAAGTGGGCGTTTTGAACCGAATTTCTACACGAAAGAAGAATAACTACTTAGGAAGGGTGATAAACATATTTGTCACATGACCAAAATCGCTTATAACTCAATAGGTAATTTATTTACCAAAAAAGTGAAAACTCAGTTCGATTACAAATTGCTTCCACAGTCAGGCAGTCCAGTTTTATACCTTTCCGTTAAAAAATGAATTTGTAAATATGTCAAAAGATTTTCCCACTAGCTGAGCACAGCAGTTGAATACTTTTTTTTGTAAATGCTCCTGATAATGAAGAACTATAAAATTTATGAGAGTAGTAAATGAACACTTGAAAGATTTGTAAGTGAAAAAATGAAATTTGCAAAACAATTATTTTTGATTACTTCGAGATAATTTTTTTAATGCTTTAATCCTTTAGCATCTACAGAATTTGTATATAAAATAAAAATCAATAATTCTACAAATAATTTAATGATTTAGTAATCAATTAAAAATTTTAATTTTTTAATTCCCTAAATTCCTTTTATGTCACTAATGTAATTCATACACTTTGGGTACATTTAAACTTCACCTTTAATGATTTGTTATTTTTATATCCTTCTGAACGATTAATCAAAAATAACAATCAAAACTCTGAATAAGGGACACCTCTATTTAAGGGACAAAAGTTACGGTCCCACACTTGTCCCTTATTCAGAGGTTACACTGTATCTACAATGTAACTAATTTATCTTTCTGCGTCAGAGAGAGAGAAAAAAAATTATGAGCCCAACAACATTTTTTATAGTTGAACTAATCATTGATTATAAGGTTAATGTATTTCTTTCTAGGAAAAGGGCACTGAAAGTGAATTAAGAAATAACTGCAGTACACTTTTCACAAACTCAGGAACAATTAAGTTTTAAATTCCTCATATGATAAAGAAGTAAAATGCATTTTTTCTTTACATATAAACAGAGGTAACTTAATAATTAATATTTAATTTTACAAGGATTACATGTATTGGATTCAAGTGCTATATTTTAAGAGATTTCCTTTAGCTAAATGTCTTCACAAATTACTTAAAAATACCTATTTTTCATTTACTAATAAATCCTTGTAATTGGTGCGGTTGGATTGGATTTTATTTTGTTTACCAGCTGATTTTTAAAGTCTATTTGTTGGCTTTCTTTTGAGGTTGTTTCATTGTTGTGAGAAAATTTTCCGATTTTAAGAATTTCATTACATTTTAATATAATTCTTGCCTTGAAGAATTTATATCGGACACAACGCAAATAAGTCTTATTTTTTATTTTTTTATCTTTGAGAAATAAATTACCATCATAAACAGCACAAACGTTTTTTCCTTAAAGAATTCCTAAATCAAGAACTGAGCGTTGGCAATATGCAACTCCAGTATGACCCCTTGTATTTTCCCCTCCTAATCGTTTTCGGGTTTAAAGTAACAAACTATTTCGGCATTTTTCTAACGGAAGCACTTGAAATGCCCCCTCCTCCCATCTCCTGAGGTCTATTTCCGCCACAGGTAACTGCAAGATGAATTGTACGCTTTCATTTACTATCCTGATGATTTACGCTTAGATATTTTCTTGGCATAGAAGCGAGATAAACGTGGATATAGTGTAGTACACCGATCTCTACAGAATAATTGGCTTTAAATTGGTGGTGAAAACCAAACTTTGATAATAACATTAGGTAATAAGTAATTAAATTTTCACATGGCCGATAAAGATTACTGAAAACTGTTTACTGATACTGATTACTGTTTCCGAAAAAAAGGGAGGTAGAATCTGTCTATCTTCCTCTTCCCACTCTAGGAATTAATTTAGAATGTTCTAATAAAATATTTTAAAGAAAATGCAATAAATTGATGATAGTTTTGAAATTTTAAATATCTTGAACAATGTGATTGATCATATTTGATAAGTCAACTAATTCAATGTTGTTGCAATAAATAACTAATCAGCAAAAAATTCTTTTAATTCTACTTTCTCCAAATAGAACATGTTTTGGATTTTTAGATTGAGAAGATTTACTTGAAAAATACCTCTGGACAGATGCTTCCAAAAGATATGACAACAAAAGTTGACAAATTACTTTCCATGATTGTTGATGTTTAGACCCTACATTGTGTGCCTGGGTTACTCATGGTTAAGGTCATTCAGAGACACCTGAGTGAAGGTCACCTACCTGAGTAATCACGTGTTTCCCCCTCCAGATAGCAAAGATCATTTGAAAGTTTCCTTTTAAGAGCCTGCATCAGTCAAACCGAAACTCAACATCCGATCACAAACCTATGCGTGTTGCCACCAGGAAGGCGTATCCCGAACCCAAAGATTGACACTTTAAAAGACCAATGATATTTTCCAAGCTTGTAATTAATAAGAAAATGGTCATCTCACGCCACCCTTTACCTCCAGGCGATAAAAAGGGGATAAGATACCCCAGGAAGAAAAAAGTCATTAGCAAATTCTCGCACCTTTTCAATACTGATAGCCCGAGGGATATGTGCATTTGGATAGTTTCTTCGAGATAATTTCTGACAAAGCACTCGGATCCGTTTTAAAACAAGTCGACATTGACCTTTTTTGTTAGATAGTTTCAAGTGAAATTGAATCATTTATATGTAATTTTAAAAGACAACATACAGATCGTGATTATTATGTCAGAGATTGCACATTAAACATTTTCCAAAGAATCTCCTCTACATTTTAATATTTTTAAATGATTTTTTTAGCATTAAATAGCTGAGATCATTGAACTGTACAAAGACCGTTTTATATTTTTTCGATTTTGTTACGAGTATTTTATAGTGGCTTACATCAATAGAGCGAAATCCCAAGATAGAAATTTTTAAGATATCTCGTTTGTATTTTAATATTTTTAAATGATTTTTTTAGCATTGAACAGCTGAGATTTTTCGGTATAAAGATCGTTTTGTACTTTTTTGATTTTGTTTACAGGTGTTTTAAAGAGGCTACTTCAGTCAAGTGAAATCCAATGGAAGAAATTTATAAAAATATCTCTTCTACATTTTTATATTTTTAAATTATTTTTTGGCATTCGATATCTCAGATATTTCGGTACAAAGACCGTTTTGTACTTTTTCGACCTTCTTTAGGGGAATTTTAAAAAGCTACTTCAGTCAAATGAAATCCAATGGAAGAAATTCATAAAAATATCTCTTCTACATTTTAATATTTTTAAATTATTTTTTGGCATTCGATATCTCAGATCTATCGGTACAAAGACCGTTTTGTACTTTTTCGACTTTGTTTAGGGGAATTTAAAAAAATCTACTTCAGTCAAGTGAAATCCAGTGGTAGGAATTTATAAAAATATCTCTTCTACATTTTAATATTTTTAAATTATTTTTTGGCATTCGATATCTCAGATCTTTCAGTACAAAGACCGTTTTGTACTTTTTCGACTTTGTTTAGGGGAACTTTAAAAAAGCTATTTCAGTCAAGTGAAATCCAATGGTAGAAATTTATAAAAATATCTCTTCTACATTTTAATATTTTTAAATGATTTTTTTGTCATTGGATAGCTTAGATCTTCCTCTACAAAGACCGTTTTGTACTTTTTCGACTTTGTTTAGGGGAATTTTAAAAAAGCTACTTCAGTCAAGTGAAATCCAATGGTAGGAATTTATAAAAATATGTCTTCTACATTTTAATATTTTTAAATGATTTTTATGTCATGGGATGGCTGAGATCTTTCTGTACAAAGACCGTTTTTTATATTTTCGACTTTCTCTAGGGGAATTTTAAAAAAGCTACTTCAGTCAAGTGAAATCCAATGCTAGAAATTTCTAAAAATATCTCTTCTATATTTTAATATTTTTAAATGATTTTTTTGTCATGTTATAGCTCAGATCTTTCGGTACAAAGACCGTTTTGTACTTTTTCGACTCTGTTTAGGGGAATTTTAAAAAAGCTACTTCAGTGAAGTGAAATCCAATGGTAGAAATTTATAAAAATATCTCTTCTACATTTTAATATTTGTAAATCATTATTTGGCATTCGATATCTCAGATCTTTTGGTACAAAGACCGTTTTGTACTTTTTTGATTTTGTTTACAGTTGTTTTAAAGAGGTTACTTCAGTCAAATGAAATCCAATGGTAGAAATTTATAAAAATATCTCTTCTACATTTTAATATTTTTAAATGTTTTTTTTTGTCATTGAATAGCTGAGATCTTTCGGTAAAAAGACCTTTTTTTTTTTGTTTACAGCTGTTTTAAAGAGGCTACTTCAGTCAAGCGAAATCCTATTGTAAAATTTTATAAGTATGTCTTTTCGACATTTAAAGATTTTTAAATGATTTTTTGTCATGGGATAGCTGATATCTTTAGGTACAAATACCGTTTTGTATTTTTTTTTATTTTGTTTACAGGTATTTTAAAGAGGCTACATCAGTCAAGTGAAATCCAATGGTAGAAATTTATAAAAATATATCTTCTACATTTTAATATTTTTAAATGACTTTTTTTTTTTTTTTTTTTTTTTTTTTTTTTTTTTTTTTTTGTCATTGGATAGCTTAGATCTTTCGGTACAAATACCGTTTTGTACTTTTTTAATTTTGTTTACAGATGTTTTAAAAACGATACTTCAGGCAAGTGAAATCGAATGGTAGGAATTTATAAAAATATCTCTTCTACATTTTAATATTTTTAAATTATTTTTTGGCATTCAATATCTCAGATCTTTCGGTAGAAAGACCGTTTTGTACTTTTTCGACTTTGTTTAAGGGAATTTTAAAAAAGCTACTTCAGTCAAGTGAAATCCAATGGTAGGAATTTATAAAAATATCTCTTCTACATTTTAATATTTTTAAAGGATTTTTTTGGCATTGGATAGCTGTGATCTTTCGGAACAAAGACTGTTTTGTACTTTTTTGTTTTTGTTTACAGGTGTTTTAAAGAAGCTACTTCATTCAAGCAAAATCCTATCGTAGAATTTTATAAATATGTCTTTTTACTTTTAAAGATTTTTAAATGATTTTTTGGCATTCGATGTCTCAGATCTTTCGGTACAAAGACCGTTTTGTACTTCTTTGACTTTGTTTAGGATAATTTTAAAAAAGCTACTTCAGTCAAGTGAAATCAAATGGTAGTAATAACAAAAAAAAAAAAAAAAAAAAGAAAATACTACATTTTAATGTTTTTAAATGTTTTTTTGGCATTGGATATCTCAGATCTTTCGGCACAAAGACCGTTTTGTACTTTTTTGACTTTGTTTAAGGGAATTTTAAAAAAGCTACTTCAGTCAAGTGAAATCCAATGAAAGAAATTTATAAAAGTATCTCTTCTATATTTTAATATTTTTAAAGAAACAGGAAACTTGTCAAAGAAACAGGATCACAGAACTGTTATTGGCGCATTTATGAACTATTCGTATTTGCCTCAACTAGTCTGTTCACAAGTGCCCCACATAGCCATTAGAGTTAAATTGACAAATCATTGACATTTCTCAATTTTAAAAGAAATTTTTTATCGGAAATATTTTAGTTTTCATAGCATACGTTAAAACAGTAAAATTTAAATAAATGAATGAATAAATAAAGTTATTCGCTTAGCAATTTGTTACTGAGATTTTAATTTTGAGATCGATAAACAGACTGCAATTGACTACTAAAGAAAAATAAAATGTTAAAGAGCTTCAAGAAAGTTTTACCATATGTCTGCTGGGGCTGTCATTGTTAGTAATTAAAAAATAAATAAATAAATAAATAAAAATAATAATAATAGTAATAATTGTAAAAAAATTGCTTCATTTTATCACCTTAATTCCAAATTAGTACCTAATAAGAAAGAGAGAGAAAAAACTTTTAATCGCGGTTTCTATGCCTGTTTATTGAATTTAATGAAATATGATAATGACTTTATTTATATATGATTTTGCTCTAATAACTAACAGAATAAAATGTAAATATATTTATAAATAACCATTTAAATACGTAATCACAATTTGAACTTTCAATATTTTTATTAATTACATTAGTAGTTACATGGTACAAAGAAAAATAAATATCTTGTTTATGAACACTTTCAATGATATATACAATATGTTAAGCTAAACAAAGATAATACAAATTTTATTTACACAATTTGCGTCCACAAAGGCATATTTGCTACATTTTTGAAATCAGATTAGCGTATTTAATAATAATTCTGGTAATTTCTATGAATTTACACTTTCTAAACATAAAAAATTTCTAAAAATTTACACTTTCTAAATATTAACAAATCTAAAGCATTATTAGACTTACGAACAGCACTTGAAATATCATTATCAAAATGTAAATATTTTAAAACATTTTAGTTTTCTTTAAAATTCTGAGAGTTTCAGTTTTCAATAGCTCTACTAAGTGTCCCCCCCCCCCTTCAAATATTACTTCACATTTATTTTCTATTATGTAAACAAACACGAAATTACAAATTTTGCTATGTGCAAAGCATTTTTCGTATTTTGTCTCCATCTGAAATCTCCTTCGAAAACAGAGTAATAAATAAAAAGAATAAATTAAAAATCATTTTTATGTAGAATGCATTACTTATAGTACAAAATAAAATAATATATATATATATAGGGTAGATGTGCCATTTCAGTAACTTTATTTATTTATTTATTTTAGGTTATACAAGTTGTTAAAGATATATTATTTTCTGTCTTAAATATTTCATGATTCATTTCTGACAAAACTGCTCTGTACACAACAAAATACTTGTAATATTAAATTTATAGAAGTAAATAGAAAGAGAAATGAAATTAGAGTAGTCTAAGAAATGAAACTGGTAAATCAGCAGATCAGTGGCCTCAAACCTCAGTTTTGTTGTTACATTTTGAAATATTTTTATTTAGTATTCAAAGCAATGTACTAGCAGTTTCATCTGTAACACATTTGCAATATACTAATTACAACAAATAATATATCAATCTGGGCAGTTTATATGTTAAACGTAATGGAAAATATACAATTTCATGCATTACGCTACAAGAAATTTTATTAATTTTTTTTTTAAACTAATGCCTCCCCCTTGCCCCATTATCCAAATAATTTGATATTTGTAATTCTCTGACACTTAATATTTAAAAAAAATTTCCCATCCAAAGTTAAAAACATTGATTTTGTGATAATGAAAGCAATTAATTTCACTAATGAACTGCGAAATATTTCCTTAATTATTGATAACTTAATTGTTAAATTTACTAGGAAATAGCTATTTGCTTTCAATAAGTTCTTATTCTAAATGCAATCATGAAAACAGCTATATCTATTGTATCATATGTCAGAAAAGTACAATGACACAAAAGTAAATTTTCACTCCTGCATATGTAAACATTTCAGATTCTAATAATAAAATAAACAAAATATAAAAAATATTATAAATAAAATTGTACTTATTCTATAAAGCTTTGCTTGTTAAAGATGAGGGGAAAGTTTGAAAAACTTGTTTCTAACAGGTAAACTGAAATAATGTGCAAATGTAAAATCTCATTTATTGATTTAAATTATTTCATATTCTGCAAGCACAAATTACGCAAATCTTTGTATAATACTTATTAAAAAAAATACTTCAAAGATGAAGCAGACAAAAAGTATTCGGGTAATTACCTGAGTAATACTCAAAATTATTAAGTAATGTATTTAAATCGCTTATATGAATTCAAAAACGAACATACGTATGCATTTCCTTTCTTTCTTTCTCTCTCTTTTTCTTTCTTTTTTTTTTTTTTTTTAATGTCTAATAGTATTTAGTGCAAAATTACGAAAAATGGAGAATGTCATGTTTAGCTATCATTGTTATTTCGCTGAATTCAGTTAAATTTCCTTAAATTTCCTTATTTATTTATTTTTGTCATTATAAGAATTCATAGGAAAAGTAAATGTTTTTAAAAATGAAAAACAACAATAAAAATAAAAAGTCCTAATTGAATGAAGGAAGTTTTTATAAAAATATATATATGTATATTTAAATAACACTTATGCCTCGAACATTGAAGGAAAAAAAAAAAAAAAAAGGACAAGCCGCCTTGACATCTGTTTACCACATGCGATAGGTGTGTATGTGGTTCAGTATAGATGGCTAATTGATTTGGTAAATGATTTTTCGGTCGGCTATCTTTTTTCAAAAGAATTTACAAGTGCAAAGGAAACACGTTGCTATAATCAATACATGCAGAATATTCAGATGTTCAATCATTTCAATCATGTGAAAAATCCCTTTCACATGCAAATCCAATGGAAGAAATTTATGATATCTCAGTAGCATTTTAATATTTTTTAAATGATTTTTTTTTTTTTTTTTTTTTTTTTTTTTTTTTTTTTTTTTGTTATTGCATAGCTGAAATCTTTCGCTGCAAAGACCGTTTTGTACTTTTTTGATTTTGTTTACAGGTGTTTTAAAGAGGCTACTTCAGTCAAGTGAAATCCAATGGAAGAAACTTATAAAATTATCTCTTCTACATTTCAATATTTTTAAATGATTTTTTTGTCATTGCATAGCTAAGATCTTTCGGTACAAAGACCGTTTTGTACTTTCTTGGTTTTGTTTACAGATATTTTAGTGTGGCTACTTCTGTCAAGTGAATTCCAATGGTAGGAATTTATAAAAATATCTCTTCTACATTTTAATATTTTTAAATAATTTTTTAGTCATTGGATAGCTAAGATCATTCGATACAAAGACCGTTTTGTACTTTTTTGCCTTTGTTTACATGTGTTTTAAAGAGGCTACTTCAGTCAAGTAAATTCCAATGGTAGAAATTTATCAAAATATCTCTTCTACATTTTAATATTTTTAAATGATTTTTTTGTCATTGGATAGCTAAGATCCTTCGGTTCAAAGACCGTTTTGTACTTTTTAGACTTTTAGTAGGGGAATTTTAAAAAATCTACTTCTGTCAAGTTAAATCCAATGGTAGAAATTTATAAAAATATCTCTTCTACATTTTAATATTTTTAAATGATTTTTTTGTCATTGGATAGCTAAGATCCTTCGGTACAAACACCGTTTTGTACTTTTTAGACTTTTAGTAGGGAAATTTTAAAAAATCTACTTCTGTCAAGTTAAATCCAATGGTAGAAATTTATCAAAATATCTCTTCTACATTTTAATATTTTTAAATGATTTTTTTGTCATTGGATAGCTAAGATCCTTCGGTACAAACACCGTTTTGTACTTTTTAGACTTTTAGTAGGGGAATTTTAAAAAATCTACTTCTGTCAAGTTAAATCCAATGGTAGAAATTTATAAAAATATCTCTTCTACATTTTAATATTTTTAAATAATTTTTTAGTCATTGGATAGCTAAGATCATTCGATACAAAGACCGTTTTGTACTTTTTTGCCTTTGTTTACATGTGTTTTAAAGAGGCTACTTCAGTCAAGTAAATTCCAATGGTAGAAATTTATCAAAATATCTCTTCTACATTTTAATATTTTTAAATGATTTTTTTGTCATTGGATAGCTAAGATCCTTCAGTTCAAAGACCGTTTTGTACTTTTTTCAACTTTGTTTAGGGGAATTTTAACAAAGCTACTTCAGTCAAGTGAAATACAATGGTAGAAATTTATAAAAGTATCTCTTCTACATTTTAATATTTTTAAATGTTTTCATCTCATTTGATATTTGAGATATTTCGGTACAAAGATCGTTTTGTACTTTTTCGACTTTGTTTATGAGAATTTTTAAAAAGCTACTTCAGTAAAGTGTAAATCAAATGGTAGAAATTTATAAAATTCTTTCTGCTACATTTTAATATTTTTAAGGGATTTTTTGTCATTGGATAGCTGAGTTGTTTCGGTACAAAGACCGTTTTTGCTTTTTTGATTTTGTTTACAGGTGTTTTAAAGAGGCTACTTCAGTCAAGTGAATTCCATTGGTAGAAATTTATAAAAATATCACTTGTACATTTTAATATTTTTAAATGATTTTTTGTCATGGGATAGCTGAGTTCTTTCGGTACAAACACCGTTTTGTACTTTTTAGACTTTTAGTAGGGGAATTTTAAAAAAGTTACTTCTGTCAAGTGAAATCCAATGGTAGAAATTTATAAAAATATCTCTTCTACATTTTAATATTTTTAAATGATTTTCTTGTCATTGGATAGCTGAGATCTTTCTGTACGAAGAATGTTTTTACTTTTTCGATTTTGTTTACAGGTGTTTTAAAGAGGCTACTTCAGTCAAGCGAATTCCAATGGTAGAAATTTATAAAAATATCAGTTGTACATTTTAATATTTTTAAATGATTTTTTGTCATGGGATAGCTGAGTTCGTTCGGTATAAACACCGTTTTGTACTTTTTTGACTTTTATTAGGGGAATTTTAAAAAATTTACTTCCTACAAGTGAAATCTAATGGTAGAAATTTATAAAAATATCTCTTCTATATTTTAATATTTTAAAATGGTTCTTTTGTCATGGGATAGCTAAGATCTTTCGGTACAAAGACCGTTTTGTATTTTTTAGACTTTTATTAAGGGAATTTTAAAAATGCTACTTCTGTCAAGTGAAATCCAATGGTAGAAATTTATAAAAATATCTCTTCTACTAATATTTTTAAATGATTTTTTCTCATTTGATAGTTGAGATTTTTCGGTACAAAGACCGTTTTCCACTTTTTTCGATTTTGTTTACAGGTGTTTTAAAGAGGTTACTTCAGTCAAGTGAATTCCATTGGTAGAAATTTATAAAAATATCACTTGTACATTTTAATATTTTTAAATGATTTTTTGTCATGGGATAGCTGAGTTCTTTCGGTACAAACACCGTTTTGTACTTTTTAGACTTTTAGTAGGGGAATTTTAAAAAATCTACTTCTGTCAAGTTAAATCCAATGGTAGAAATTTATAAAAATATCTCTTCTACATTTTGATATTTTTAAATGATTTTTTTGTCATTGCATAGCTAAGATCTTTCGGTACAAAGACCGTTTTGTACTTTCTTGGTTTTGTTTACAGATATTTTAGTGTGGCTACTTCTGTCAAGTGAATTCCAATGGTAGGAATTTATAAAAATATCTCTTTTACAATTTAATATTTTTAAATAATTTTTTAGTCATTGGATAGCTAAGATCATTCGATACAAAGACCGTTTTGTACTTTTTTGCCTTTGTTTACATGTGTTTTAAAGAGGCTACTTCAGTCAAGTAAATTCCAAAGGTAGAAATTTATCAAAATATCTCTTCTACATTTTAATATTTTTAAATGATTTTTTTGTCATTGGATAGCTAAGATCCTTCGGTTCAAAGACCGTTTTGTACTTTTTTCGACTTTGTTTAGGGGAATTTTAACAAAGCTACTTCAGTCAAGTTAAATACAATGGTAGAAATTTATAAAAGTATCTCTTCTACATTTTAATATTTTTAAATGTTTTCATCTCATTTGATATTTGAGATATTTCGGTACAAAGATCGTTTTGTACTTTTTCGACTTTGTTTATGAGAATTTTTAAAAAGCTACTTCAGTAAAGTGAAATCAAATGGTAGAAATTTATAAAATTCTTTCTGCTACATTTTAATATTTTTAAGGGATTTTTTGTCATTGGATAGCTGAGGTGTTTCGGTACAAAGACCGTTTTTGCTTTTTTGATTTTGTTTACAGGTGTTTTAAAGAGGCTACTTCAGTCAAGTGAATTCCATTGGTAGAAATTTATAAAAATATCACTTGTACATTTTAATATTTTTAAATGATTTTTTTGTCATGGGATAGCTGAGTTCTTTCGGTACAAACACCGTTTTGTACTTTTTAGACTTTTATTAGGGGAATTTTAAAAAAGCTACTTCAGTCAAGTGAATTCCAATAGTAGAAATTTATAAAAATATCTCGTTTACATTTAAATAGTTTTAAAACATTCTGTTGTCATGGGATAGCTAAGATCTTTCAGTGCAAAGACCGTTTTGTACTTTTTTTTAATTTTGTTTACAGGTGTTTTAAAGAGGCTACTTCAGCCAAGTGAATTCCAATGGTAGAAATTTATAAAAATATCTCGTCTACATTTTAATGTTTTTAAATGATTCTTTTGTCATGAGATAGCTAAGATCTTTCGATACAAAGACCGTTTTGTACTTTATAGACTTTTATTAGGGGAATTTTAAAAAAGCTACTTCTGTCAAGTGAAATCCAATGGTAGAAATTTATAAAAATATCTCTTCTACATTTTAATATTTTTAAATAATTTTTTCTCATTTGATAGTTGAGATCTTTCTGTACGAAGAATGTTTTTACTTTTTTGATTTTGTTTACAGGTGTTTTAAAGAGGCTACTTCAGTCAAGTGAATTCCAATGGTAGAAATTTATAAAAATATCAGTTGTACATTTTAATATTTTTAAATGATTTTTTCTCATTTGATAGTTCAGATCTTTCGGTACAAAGACCGTTTTCTACTTTTTTCGATTTTGTTTACAGGTGTTTTAAAGAGGCTACTTCAGTCAAGTTAAATCCATTGGTAGAAATTTATTAAAATATCTCTTCTACATTTTAATATTTTTAAATGATTTTTTTGTCATTGCATAGCTAAGATCTTTCGGTACAAAGACCGTTTTGTACTTTCTTGGTTTTGTTTACAGATATTTTAGTGTGGCTACTTCTGTCAAGTGAATTCCAATGGTAGGAATTTATAAAAATATCTCTTCTACATTTTAATATTTTTAAATAATTTTTTAGTCATTGGATAGCTAAGATCATTCGATACAAAGACCGTTTTGTACTTTTTTGCCTTTGTTTACATGTGTTTTAAAGAGGCTACTTCAGTCAAGTAAATTCCAATGGTAGAAATTTATCAAAATATCTCTTCTACATTTTAATATTTTTAAATGATTTTTTTGTCATTGGATAGCTAAGATCCTTCGGTTCAAAGACCGTTTTGTACTTTTTAGACTTTTAGTAGGGGAATTTTAAAAAATCTACTTCTGTCAAGTTAAATCCAATGGTAGAAATTTATAAAAATATCTCTTCTACATTTTAATATTTTTAAATGATTTTTTTGTCATTGGATAGCTAAGATCCTTCGGTACAAACACCGTTTTGTACTTTTTAGACTTTTAGTAGGGAAATTTTAAAAAATCTACTTCTGTCAAGTTAAATCCAATGGTAGAAATTTATCAAAATATCTCTTCTACATTTTAATATTTTTAAATGATTTTTTTGTCATTGGATAGCTAAGATCCTTCGGTACAAACACCGTTTTGTACTTTTTAGACTTTTAGTGGGGGAATTTTAAAAAATCTACTTCTGTCAAGTTAAATCCAATGGTAGAAATTTATAAAAATATCTCTTCTACATTTTAATATTTTTAAATAATTTTTTAGTCATTGGATAGCTAAGATCATTCGATACAAAGACCGTTTTGTACTTTTTTGCCTTTGTTTACATGTGTTTTAAAGAGGCTACTTCAGTCAAGTAAATTCCAATGGTAGAAATTTATCAAAATATCTCTTCTACATTTTAATATTTTTAAATGATTTTTTTGTCATTGGATAGCTAAGATCCTTCAGTTCAAAGACCGTTTTGTACTTTTTTCAACTTTGTTTAGGGGAATTTTAACAAAGCTACTTCAGTCAAGTGAAATACAATGGTAGAAATTTATAAAAGTATCTCTTCTACATTTTAATATTTTTAAATGTTTTCATCTCATTTGATATTTGAGATATTTCGGTACAAAGATCGTTTTGTACTTTTTCGACTTTGTTTATGAGAATTTTTAAAAAGCTACTTCAGTAAAGTGAAATCAAATGGTAGAAATTTATAAAATTCTTTCTGCTACATTTTAATATTTTTAAGGGATTTTTTGTCATTGGATAGCTGAGTTGTTTCGGTACAAAGACCGTTTTTGCTTTTTTGATTTTGTTTACAGGTGTTTTAAAGAGGCTACTTCAGTCAAGTGAATTCCATTGGTAGAAATTTATAAAAATATCACTTGTACATTTTAATATTTTTAAATGATTTTTTGTCATGGGATAGCTGAGTTCTTTCGGTACAAACACCGTTTTGTACTTTTTAGACTTTTAGTAGGGGAATTTTAAAAAAGTTACTTCTGTCAAGTGAAATCCAATGGTAGAAATTTATAAAAATATCTCTTCTACATTTTAATATTTTTAAATGATTTTTTTGTCATTGGATAGCTAAGATCTTTCGGTACAAAGACCGTTTTGTACTTTTTCGACTTTGTTTACAGGTGTTTTAAAGAGGCTACTTCAGTCAAGTGAAATCCATTGGTAGAAATTTATAAAAATATCTCTTCTACATTTTAATATTTTTAAATGATTTTCTTGTCATTGGATAGCTGAGATCTTTCTGTACGAAGAATGTTTTTACTTTTTCGATTTTGTTTACAGGTGTTTTAAAGAGGCTACTTCAGTCAAGCGAATTCCAATGGTAGAAATTTATAAAAATATCAGTTGTACATTTTAATATTTTTAAATGATTTTTTGTCATGGGATAGCTGAGTTCGTTCGGTATAAACACCGTTTTGTACTTTTTTGACTTTTATTAGGGGAATTTTAAAAAATTTACTTCCTACAAGTGAAATCTAATGGTAGAAATTTATAAAAATATCTCTTCTATATTTTAATATTTTTAAATGATTTTTTTGTCATTGGATAGCTAAGATCTTTCGGTACAAAGACCGTTTTGTACTTTTACGATTTTGTTTAGGGGAATTTTAAAAAAGCTACTTCAGTCAAGTGAATTCCAATAGTAGAAATTTATAAAAATATCTCGTCTACATTTTAATATTTTTAAATGATTCTTTTGTCATGTGATAGCTAAGATCTTTCGGTACAAAGACCGTTTTGTAATTTTTAGACTTTTATTAAGGGAATTTTAAAAAAGCTACTTCTGTCAAGTGAAATCCAATGGTAGAAATTTATAAAAATATCTTTTCTACATTTTAATATTTTTAAATGATTGTTTTGTCATTGGACAACTAAGATCTTCCGGTACAAAGACCGTTTTGTACTTGTACGACTTTGTTTAGGGGAATTTTAAAAAAGCTACTTCAGTCAAGAGAATTCCAATAGTAGAAATTTATAAAAATATCTCGTCTACATTTAATAGTTTTAAATGATTCTGTTGTCATGGGATAGCTAAGATCTTTCGGTACAAAGGCCGTTTTGTACTTTTTCGACTTTGTTTACAGGTGTTTTAAAGAGGCTACTTCAGTCAAGTGAAATCCATTGGTAGAAATTTATAAAAATATCTCTTCTACATTTTAATATTTTTAAATGATTTTTTTTGTCATTGGATAGCTGAGATCTTTCGGTACAAAGACGGTTTTGTACTTTTTTTTTTATTTGTTTACAGGTGTTTTAAAGAGGCTACTTCAGCCAAGTGAATTCCAATGGTAGAAATTTATAAAAATATCTCTTCTACATTTTAATATTTTTAAATAATTTTTTCTCATTTGATAGTTGAGATCTTTCTGTACGAAGAATGTTTTTACTTTTTTGATTTTTATTACAGGTGTTTTAAAGAGGCTACTTCAGTCAAGTGAATTCCAATGGTAGAAATTTATAAAAATATCAGTTGTACATTTTAATATTTTTAAATGATTTTTTGTCATGGGATAGCTGAGTTCGTTCGGTACAAACACCGTTTTGTACTTTTTTGACTTTTATTAGGGGAATTTTAAAAAATTTACTTCCTACAAGTGAAATCCAATGGTAGAAATTTATAAAAATATCTCTTTTACATTTTAATATTTTTAAATGATTTTTTTGTCATGGGATAGCTGAGTTCTTTCGGTACAAAGACCGTTTTGTACTTTTACGATTTTATTTAGGGGAATTTTAAAAAAGGTACTTCAGTCAAGTGAATTCCAATAGTAGAAATTTATAAAAATATCTCGTCTACATTTTAATAGTTTTAAATGATATTTTTGTCACTGGATAGCTGAGAACTTTCTGTACAAGGACCGTTTTGTACTTTTTTTAATTTTGTTTACAGGTGTTTTAAAGAGGCTACTTCAGCCAAGTGAATTCCAATGGTAGAAATTTATAAAAGTATCTCGACTACATTTTAATATTTTAAAATGGTTCTTTTGTCATGGGATAGCTAAGATCTTTCGGTACAAAGACCGTTTTGTATTTTTTAGACTTTTATTAAGGGAATTTTAAAAATGCTACTTCTGTCAAGTGAAATCCAATGGTAGAAATTTATAAAAATATCTCTTCTACTAATATTTTTAAATGATTTTTTCTCATTTGATAGTTGAGATTTTTCGGTACAAAGACCGTTTTCGACTTTTTTCGATTTTGTTTACAGGTGTTTTAAAGAGGTTACTTCAGTCAAGTGAATTCCATTGGTAGAAATTTATAAAAATATCACTTGTACATTTTAATATTTTTAAATGATTTTTTGTCATGGGATAGCTGAGTTCTTTCGGTACAAACACCGTTTTGTACTTTTTAGACTTTTAGTAGGGGAATTTTAAAAAATCTACTTCTGTCAAGTTAAATCCAATGGTAGAAATTTATAAAAATATCTCTTCTACATTTTGATATTTTTAAATGATTTTTTTGTCATTGCATAGCTAAGATCTTTCGGTACAAAGACCGTATTGTACTTTCTTGGTTTTGTTTACAGATATTTTAGTGTGGCTACTTCTGTCAAGTGAATTCCAATGGTAGGAATTTATAAAAATATCTCTTTTACAATTTAATATTTTTAAATAATTTTTTAGTCATTGGATAGCTAAGATCATTCGATACAAAGACCGTTTTGTACTTTTTTGCCTTTGTTTACATGTGTTTTAAAGAGGCTACTTCAGTGAAGTAAATTCCAAAGGTAGAAATTTATCAAAATATCTCTTCTGCATTTTAATATTTTTAAATGATTTTTTTGTCATTGGATAGCTAAGATCCTTCGGTTCAAAGACCGTTTTGTACTTTTTTCGACTTTGTTTAGGGGAATTTTAACAAAGCTACTTCAGTCAAGTTAAATACAATGGTAGAAATTTATAAAAGTATCTCTTCTACATTTTAATATTTTTAAATGTTTTCATCTCATTTGATATTTGAGATATTTCGGTACAAAGATCGTTTTGTACTTTTTCGACTTTGTTTATGAGAATTTTTAAAAAGCTACTTCAGTAAAGTGAAATCAAATGGTAGAAATTTATAAAATTCTTTCTGCTACATTTTAAAATTTTTAAGGGATTTTTTGTCATTGGATAGCTGAGGTGTTTCGGTACAAAGACCGTTTTTGCTTTTTTGATTTTGTTTACAGGTGTTTTAAAGAGGCTACTTCAGTCAAGTGAATTCCATTGGTAGAAATTTATAAAAATATCACTTGTACATTTTAATATTTTTAAATGATTTTTTGTCATGGGATAGCTGAGTTCTTTCGGTACAAACACCGTTTTGTACTTTTTAGACTTTTAGTAGGGGAATTTTAAAAAAGTTACTTCTGTCAAGTGAAATCCAATGGTAGAAATTTATAAAAATATCTCTTCTACATTTTAATATTTTTAAATGATTTTTTTTGTCATTGGATAGGTAAGATCTTTCGGTACAAAGACCGCTTTGTACTTTTTAGACTTTTATTAGGGGAATTTTAAAAAAGCTACTTCAGTCAAGTGAATTCCAATAGTAGAAATTTATAAAAATATCTCGTTTACATTTAAATAGTTTTAAAACATTCTGTTGTCATGGGATAGCTAAGATCTTTCAGTGCAAAGACCGTTTTGTACTTTTTTTTAATTTTGTTTACAGGTGTTTTAAAGAGGCTACTTCAGCCAAGTGAATTCCAATGGTAGAAATTTATAAAAATATCTCTTCTACATTTTAATATTTTTAAATAATTTTTTCTCATTTGATAGTTGAGATCTTTCTGTACGAAGAATGTTTTTACTTTTTTGATTTTGTTTACAGGTGTTTTAAAGAGGCTACTTCAGTCAAGTGAATTCCAATGGTAGAAATTTATAAAAATATCAGTTGTACATTTTAATATTTTTAAATGATTTTTTCTCATTTGATAGTTCAGATCTTTCGGTACAAAGACCGTTTTCTACTTTTTTCGATTTTGTTTACAGGTGTTTTAAAGAGGCTACTTCAGTCAAGTTAAATCCATTGGTAGAAATTTATTAAAATATCTCTTCTACATTTTAATATTTTTAAATGATTCTTTTGTCATTGGATATCTAAGATCTTTCGTTACAAAGACCGTTTTGTACTTTTACGACATTGTTTAGGGGAATTTTAAAAAAGCTACTTCAGTCAAGTGAATTCCAATGGTAGAAATTTATAAAAATATCTCGTCTACATTTTAATATTTTTAAATGATTCTGTTGTCATGGGATAGCTAAGATCTGTCGGTACAAAGACCGTTTTGTTATTTTTCGACTTTGTTTACAGATGTTTTAAAGAGGCTACTTCAGTCAAGTGAATTCCAATGGTAGAAATTTATAAAAATATCTCGTCTACATTTTAATATTTTTATATGATTCTTTTGTCATGGGATAGCAAAGATCTTTCGGTACAAAGACCGTTTTGTACTTTTTAGACTTTTATTAGGGGCATTTTAAAAAAGCTACTTCTGTCAAGTGAAATCCAATGGTAGAAATTTATAAAAATATCTCTTCTACATTTTAATATTTTTAAATTATTTTTTGGCATTCGATATCTCAGATCTTTCGGTACATAGACCATTTTGTACTTTTTCGTCTTTGTTTAGGGGAATTTTAAAAAGGCTATTTCAGTCAACTGAAATTCAATTGCATAAATTTATAAAAATATCTCTTCTACATTTTAATATTTTTAAATAATTTTTCTGTCATTGGATAGCTGAGATCTTTCGGTATGAAGACCGTTTTGTACTCTTTTGGTGAAGCTTACAGGTGTTTAAAGAGGCTACTTCAGTCAAGCGAAATCCTGTAGTAGAAATTTATAAATGTATCTTTTCTACATTTAAATCTTTTTAAATGATTTTTTGGCATTGGATATCTGAGAGCTTGCGGTACAAAGACCGTTTTATATTTTTTCGAGTTTGCTATGGGGGTTTTAATGGGGCTTACTTCAATCAAGCGAAATCATATGAAGTTTTGAAGTTCATATAAATATATTTTTTTCTCTTCTACATTTTAATATTTTTAAATGATTTTTTTAGCATTGAATGTTAGAAATTTATAAAGATATCTCGTCTACAAGTAAATATAAACTGATGATTACCTCAATCAAGTAAAATCCCATGGTAGAAATTTATAAAGATATCTTTAAGATCATTTAAAAGTCATTTCTAAAGATCATTTTAATACTTGTAATTTTTGTTTCATTATATAACTGATATCTTTCTTTACAAAGAACGTTTTATATCTTTTCGACTTTGTCACGGGTATTTTATAATTACTTACTTCAATAGAGCTAAATCACATTTTAGATATTTTTAAAGATATCTCGTTTGTATTTTAATTGTCTTTAAACTTTTTTTCGGGGGGGGGGGGGCATTAGATATCGAAGATTTCTCTGTACAAAGATCTTTTTACATTTTTTAGATTTTTTACGGGTGTTTTAAAGTGGCTTACTTGAATAGAGAGAAATCCCATTATAGAAATTTATAAAGATATCTCGTCAACATTTTAATTTTTTAAATGATTTTTTTAGCATTGAATTTCTGAGATATTTCTGTACAAATACCTCTTTATATTTTTTTCGATTTTTTTACGGGTATTTTAAAGGTGTTTACTTCAATGAAGCGAAATCCTATGACAGAAATTTATAGAAATATCTCGTCTATATTTTAATAATTTTTTTATATTGAACAGCTGAGATCTTTCTGTACAAAGACCGTATTACAATTTTTGATTTCGATACAGGTATTTTAAAGTGACTTACTTCAGTCAAGCGAAATCCCATTGTAGAAATTTATAAAAATATCTCGCCTACATTTAAAAAAATTATTTTTTTTTCTTACATTGAATAGCCTTTACGATTTCATTTATTTTAAAGAGGCTACTGCAGTTAAACGAATCAATGCCTTCGCTTTAAAGCTAATGCTATGAAAGAAATTTATAAAAGTTTATCGTCTGTGTTTTAATAGTTTTAAGTATTTTTTTTCTTACTTTGCCTAGTTGATATCGATTTGCACAAAGGCTATTTTCTATTTTTCGTTTTATTTTACAGGTATTTAAAAAAAAAAAAAAAAAAAAAAAAAAAAAAAAAAAAAAAAAAAAAAAAAAACTTTAATCAAGCGAAACAATTTACTAGCTTATAGTAATTCTTTCGACGATAATCCAACGGTCGAAATTTATAAATAAATCTCGTCTGCATTTTAATATTTTTTCCCCTTTTAATAGTTCAGAGCGATCTCTTCAAAGGCCTTTTTCTACTTTTTTAATTTTCTTTACAGGACAGTTTCATTTTCGGAACCGTTTTCAAAAGTGATATTATCCTCATATTTAAAATCTACAATCAGTATCGAAAAAAGTAAAAAGCGGCCTCTATACTAACCATCGTCACCTATACTATGCAGAAAAAAAAATTAAAAATTGGAATGAAAATATGGCATCTTTATAAAAATCTTCCGTAGGTTTAGTATAATTGAGTTTGTCTTTTCGCGTGAGTGAAAAAACCGTTATTCTAAAATTTAGATCAGTTAGACTATGACAAGCTGTGGAATATATACGTATTATTTGGTTAAAATAGTACAAGAACTTTAAAAATCATTCGTTTATCTTCCTGAAAGGGAAAAAGAAAGGAAAGACAATTTATATACAATAAAGCATAAATATATCATTTACGGATGTGAATTTTACCGCAACAGAATATATTTGCTACAGTATTGTAAATTAGTCATAATTTTCGATAGAAGTGTCAAAATAAATATATTTCTATCTTTTAAATTAGTGTTATCCAATTTAATCATGAATTGCATAATAATTACTTTATATTTTAGAGTGAGTATACTGCAAACTTTTATTGATTAAAATAGAAATATTTATGAAATATTTATGAAAAGGAACATTTAAACTAATTCATTAAGAATTGTCTAAAAGACTGATACAAAAAAAAAAAAAAAAAAAAAAGATATAGAAAAATTTAATACAAATGTATTTATTCGCGAATATATCTATTCATTTTTAATGTCAGAACCATTGTTATTTCCTTTCTGCCCTTTCTTCTTTTCCCTTTGTCGACTGCAGATGACAAAAAGTTAATTCTGTTATGTTTTATGAATTAACGAATATATCACTTTGATGTTGTACGCAATTAAAGAATCTTTTTTAGAAATTAAACTTCAAATATATGGAAGAAAAATAATAAAAATGGTAAATCTGTTTTTATTCGAAATCAATAATGCTTTTAAAGTATATTTGAGATTAGATGCCTAGTTAAACAAACTTTTTGAAATCAACATGTATTTACATCATTTCTGAAATTCATTTCTGATCGAACTTCTTGCGTGAGATATCATGCATTCAGAAAAGGATGTTTTTATTTTTTCATCCTAAAGCAGCAAACAACATTTTACTAATAGCCACAGGCAAGATTTTACACCTTCGTCCCTGTAAGACTCCCTACAGCGTAAACCCATATCGTCTTTCACCCTAATTACTCTTAAGGCGTCTCCCTTTTAAAGGCGGAGTTAAACACCATTTTCGACTCTTTTAAATCAAAGTGCTTCAACTTTTTATACAAATAGCATAGATTAAATTTTTTTAAAAATCAAAATAAAAAACATTTTCTGAAAGCTAAATAATTAAACTCTGCATGCTGTTTTACCAAATTTTAAAATGTCAAACAGATTTTTCGTAATAAGACATTAAAGGTGAATTTTAAAGACTATAAAATAACGCACTTGTATCGCCTTAAAATTCAAAAAAGAAATAAAATTTCAGAATGACGTGCATACTTTAAGCCTACAGGTTTTCAAAACAACAAAAATTATTAAATTTGAGCAAAATGCAAAGGAATGAAAGCGATAAATTTCTTCCATTGAAATAACATTAGCCGTTCTATCTCGGAGCGTTACTGATGTAGGGCCTTAACCCATGACGTGACGTTTATCTCCGTTCTCCCTGTCTGTAACTTTCTGAACAGTTATTTGTTAAAAATTTTGCAATCCCTTCTAGAGAACTAAAAGAATAGTAAACAAACAAACAAACAAGAAATAGTTCCGTAAAATATAAAAAAGAAAATGAATATACATTTTGGAGTCCAGATAAAGCGGGTAACATACATAAACAATGAGTTTTTGATTACAGAATTCAATTCTTTCAGCTTTGAGAAATTCATTTTTTTTTTCTTTGCTGAGTTTTGACGTATTTTTTATTTATATAGAAAATGCGAATTCAAAGGGAGAATTTGATAAATTCATTTAAATTTGACGAATTTTAATATCGTGGGAGGTGGTAAATTTTTACCTTATTTTTACTCTATCTGTCTATTTAAATGGTGCTGTAAATTAAGTGTCTTTGCTATACAAGTTATTATTTTGGTAATTGTATTTGTAGGCTTCCAAATATATAAAATTATTTAATTCCAATATTATTTATTTATATTGCCTCTATCATAGATGTTTAATTTTATTGTTTATTATGCCGCTCCTCTTTAAATAAATACTATATTAAAAATACGAATTTAATTTTATTTTGTGTATTTTACTGTGAGATATAAACTCACAGGAACATATATATTTATTGATGGTAATGCAGTTGTTGCTGGAATACTTTTTTATGTGATGCTGTAACTTTTACTATGCGGCCGAACTTTTTTAGACTTCAAAAAGGAGATAATATGAGAAATATAAAAATAAGTGCCAAATTTAATAACATTGATTTTGTGATTAACGTTTAAACCATAAGGCTATTGTGCTCAAATGTGATGATCCATAAATGGGACAATGTTCTTTTATTTGAAATCTTAAAGCTAGAATCTTAAATAAATACTGCGCATAATGAGGCATCCGATCTTAAGGAACAAAACCCGAAACATTTTCCTACATTTAAAACGTTTTCTTAAACAAAATTTCCCATTTAATATACATTGTTCATTTTACAGCGCCCCCCACTTTTTTTTGTAAATGCAATAAAATATCCCAAAAATGGCTCATTTTTTTCTATTTTAACTTAAAGATCAAATAACTACATGGATGTCGAGGACTACAACGTGTGTTTTATTTACTTAAGGTATAAGCTTAAGAATAGGCCATCAGTTTTCCAATTAGGGTTATAAAATATATTGCGCATTTAACCTTCCTACCCTGAATGCGTCTAATCGACCCATGACTATAATTTGTTTTATACAATTCGAACCAGAACTTTTTTCAAAAAGAAAGTTAAATTACAGATTCAGAGAAAAGAGTCAATTAAATATATTAAAATGTTTTAAATAACAATTCTGGTGTGAAATGTTTTTATCAAGATTGAGCTAAATTTGAACAGGGTAAGAAGGTTAAGTTGTTTTGGTGATCTCGAATGCTTTGCTACACAGCGATGGCACTAAATGCGTAGAGACTTATAGTATAAGATTTAAGAAGTATGGTTACATGGAAGTTTTCATATATAGTATTAAAATTATGTTTAGAGCAGATAATGTATGTATTTAATTAAGCTGTGTTGAATCAATAAATTATGAAATTTAGAATAATACTCAAATAATACCTTTTTTTAATTAATTATTTAAATATGTGTTTAAAATAATCGAAATAGAAAAGTACATGTCTTTAAAAAATTGGCGTAAGAAAAACTGCGTATTTTGACAGTTATGGGCTTCGCATTTACAATACTTTTATACGGTGAAAATTCAGAAAAATTTTATAGGGATTGAAATCACTTAAATTCCGTTTATTTTAATATAGTAAGGTAAGTTAATTTCAAAACATTATAACATCCGGTAGCTTAAATGCCGAATCCACTTAAGATAGGCTGCAGCTAAGGTCCCCAATTTTTATTTTCACGTTTCCTGAATCTGATATTATATGTTTTCATTTTTTAATAATTTAAAATCAACGTTTCTACTTTTAGATTAGAATAAGATCAAAATAGAAAACTGTGTTTATCTAAATGCGTATTTATATTTTCATAAATGTATAGTAAGCGATAGAAAATGTTCAATTTTTTATGAAAGTGTAAGAAAAGGGAAGAGGGGGAGGGGGTCTACAAAATACCAGACCCTGTGTTTCTCTTTGCTTAACCCTTTTCAAGCGCAGTGACTAGACGGTTCGATCCACCTAATTTTAATTCCAAAACTGACAAATGGCACCAAGAATATTTTGATAAAATTTTACTTTTGTAATAAAAGTGCAAAATAGTAGGTTTTTATTTTCTAAGAAATTCGTTTGAATAATCAGGTGTCAGTAAATTATTTCATTATTTAACAAACAGAAATCGTTTGCCCCTGAAAGGGTGAATAAGGCCCGCTTAAAGGGATTATTAGAATCATTGCACAATTTAAACTGTTTCTAAGTCTAATATTTTTATTATGAGACATTTTGTAATAACTAGAGTTATACCGGGTGTCCCAAAAATGACTGATGGATTTTAAAATTCAATAACTTGCGAACGGTGACAGCTATTTAAAAAAATTTTGCAGCAGGGTTATGTACAATGTCAGGAGTTTTTTACCGTATTTTTTTATTTTAGTTCGCATATCAAACAATAGGTGGCTCTGACGGCGATTGAAGGCCAGGACGACGCTTCACTCACCTTTGATCACCTGGCCTTCAATCGTCGTCAGCGCCACCTATTGTTTGATATGCGAACTAAAATAAAAAATTACGGTAAAAAAACTCCTGACATTATACATAACCTTCCTTCAAAAATTTTTTAAATAGCTGTCACCGTTTGCAAGTTATTGAATTTTAAAATCCATCAGTCATTTTTGGGACACCCGGTATGTAATAAATATTCTTTTTAACACTGTTATAAATGTTTTATAAATATTTTTTTATCCGCGAATTCCACAGTAATGCGGATTCACACTGACAAAAATTTAATGTGCTGGAGTTATTTAGAAAATGCTTTAATTGTTATTTTTAATTAATGAAATGAAATTTTGATAGAAATCAATATCCAGGTTAGATCCTTTATTAAGTTTTATATGAGCTTTATTCATGAGACATTTCATTATCATTAGGGGAAGATGGGGATACTTGAGCCATTTTTTGAATTTTAATTTTTTTTAATTTTTTATATATTTTTAGAATAAAATAAAATATTGAAAATGAAAATTTGATATTTTTTCTTCAACTAAAAACCACTTTCAATTAATTTTGAACTATTTTTCTATGTATAATAAATGTTTATTTTTTGTTTTACATCGTGGCTCAAGTATCCCCATGGCGGGGATATTTGAGCCATGGTGAAGGGATACTTGAGCCACTACGGAAAAATACCTACAAAAGTAATTTTTTTCGCTTTATTTTTTCACAACCATTTTACAGAATGATAAATTATGAAACGTAAAGTCCTTCAAAACCAATTGAGAAAACAAAGCTAGTAATACGATCATTTTTTGTCGTTAAAACTGGTTGTCGAACAACGGTAGAAACATCCTCAGTTCAGAGCCATTTAAATTTGGAATCTGCAATTCTTCGGGCAAATTTCATTTTCAAAATATTAAGTACTTATCCAACAAATATTTTTACAGTTTTCTTTCTGGCATATTTTATTAGTAACCAACCATCAATAGAAGGTTTTCTTTTCACATCATCACCATCATTGACAGAATTTTCCTCTAATGATATTGTCGAATTCATGCTTTTAATTTAGTAGCTGTCGGAATTTAAGCCAGATGTATCATTCTACGATTTCAAACACTTTTTTGATTTCACAGGAAAAGATTTTGTCTTCCTCTTTGGCTCCATGCAGGTAAGCTTGGACTGGGATTTTTGTTGCTTTTCTTATTTTTTGTGCGCTATATTTACCCATTTTTCTTCAATTTTCTTAGTTAAAAAAAAAAAGTTACAGCAACAGAGGTTACGATTTCAATATAAAATATTAATCTTAATATGTTATATTAAAAAATAAATATTTTAATATGTTGGACCTAACTAATTAAAGTATTAGAGATTACAGCCTGTAAAACCGTTTTAAAAAGTTATTTTAATTTAATGAAAGTTAAATTGAAAGCTGTGTTTACATTTATCTAGACAGGCTATTTTGTTAGTCAAAGTGAAAAAAAAATAGATATTTTCATTTAAAAAATATACATTTTTAAACATTTTTAGGTCGTTATTTTTTTAAGAAAAAAAAATAAAATGAAAAATTAATCTCCCTTTTATCCAGAAAAATATCTATTAATGAATATAAGGATGGAATTTTATTTTTTGTTTGCTTCACCCATGTTTAATTTCTAGTGGGGATGGTTGAGACATGGCTCAAGTATCCCCAATGTCATTGGCTCAAGTATCCCCACTATCACTATTTTTGTTTCCCAGAGTTTTACTAAATAAAGCATGCAGCTATTAGAACTGTTTTAGACTCAAAATACAATTGAAATTATGCTTATTCAATGTATGTATATCGTTGCAACTTTAAACAAAACTTTGATTACAAAAAAAAAAACAAAAAAACCATGCACCCAAATATTTACTTCAGATAGGGAAAAGACAACTATTAATCACTATATTTTCAAAATGTTACCAAGATGTGTGATTTCTTTTTTGCATGTTCAGAACTATAAATATGTTATCATATTGGCAGTTTTAGAAAGAAAAATTAACCAACTGTAGAGATAATAGGGGTGGCTCAAGTATCCCCTATGCTCAAGTATCCCCACTCTCCCCTATACTGCAATCAAAATTAAACTCTGTCTTTTGTTAGAAATCTCACTGATCACTGTTTTTTTTTCTTTTCAATTTTCAAAATTTAACTTGTAATTTCCAGTTTAACTACAATTAGTATTAAAATTTGGGATACTTGTACCAACATTAGAAATATTTGAATGGGTGAAATTGCGTTAGAATTAAAACTATACAAAAAGTTTCGTGTATAAATAGTATTCATTGACTTAGTCTCTCATTATTGAAATACCCATTTGGAGACCTAGTAAGATCGTTAGAAATATTTAAATAGATGAAATTTAATTAAAATTAATCCTGTACAAAAAGTTTAATGCCCAAAAACAATATTCATGAATTAATCGCACTCTTTAAATATCTTTTGATCGAGTGGTCTCGCAGATGATTTACAGTTGTTATGTGACAATACTTGTCCCAGCAGTGAATGGTTAAATGAATATTTTTAGATAAATTTGCATGCATAAAATGTATTGTCACATTTAGGACTTTGGACGTCTTATTTAGGTTTTAACTGGTATATATGCGACAAAAATGACATAACTGCAACACTAGTATATTATGGATATAAACTACTGATAAAAATTCTGTTTCTATAAAATAAGTCAGTTTTGAACTAAACTTACGGTATTTAATAATTTCATGCTTAATAAAATATGCATTTATTTAATAAAGTGCCATTTCTACCCTAAATGCAACAAAACTATGGATAATCTCCTGCCGTTTAGGGACAATGACCTTACATCATTTTATTTATATCCATTACAAATACACTTAAAATGTAACGAAAAATATCCCCAAAAACATACATTACATAACTTTAAACTTTTGATCATAAAAACTTTTCTACCAGACTTCAAAACTTTTCTTGTACAGCGCTAACTGACTTTTATTCAATAATTAATAACTAGTCTTTTTAACCTTTACACTTTGAAATATGCTTAACGTTGTCTGAGTTATATATATATATATATATATCTAAAGGTCGAATAGTAGATTATTATGCCTTCATGGTTATATATATAAGTCAACAAACCCAGGGGGTTAGTGCGATACAAAGTATGCGGAGACAGTGTATAACGCTAAAATGAAAAAAAAAAAAAAAAAAAAAAAAAAATACTTGGGCCTGTGATAATACTATTCTATCATATAACTTGAAATATCCACCACAAATAAAAACTGAAAGTGTTAATCTGTAATTTTCTTTTAGTTTCAGTATATCAGATAAGTATTTTCTTTTTCTTCAAGCTTAATTGTATATTCTTCTATATGTTTGTTACCGCTTAGTTTTACATGATAACGTACTGTGATCAAAGACCCTTACTCAAGCAAAACTATGCATGTATATATTCCTCTCTTCTGTTGTAGTTTGTTATTTTATGGGTTATTCTATATTTTGATATTAAATTAAAGCATTTTATAATGGTTCTATATATGTATATATATATGTATATATACAGGGTGTTTCTAAATTCATGGTACAAACTTTAAGGGGTGATAGTACACATCAAGACAAATAATATTAAATAAGAAACTAAGGGTCTCTACTAAGATTAGATTTAAATTTTGAGCTCAAATTCTAAATCGATGGGAGTGGTTAAGGAGCGCAAACTGAACTGTGTTCAGGAGTTGAAATGTTACCCTCCCCACCCCTCGAACATCGTTCAATTTTCCGCTACTTAATTACTCACAACGATGCAAATTTTGAGCTCAAAATTTAAGTTTGAACTTTTACAAGCATTTAATTAGATATAAAAAATAACGGTTACAAATAGTTGTTAGTTACTCTAAAGTTTAAGGCGCCTCCTTGCGGAATTTTTTGAAAGATATCTTTAAAATTTATTGTCAAGGAATTATTGACATAAAGAATAGTTTTAGCGAAAACCGAGCAATTTTTCCGTTTTTTATAATCATTTGAAATTTGAAACTCCCCACCCCCATTGAACACAGTTCAGTTTGCACTACTTTACCACTCCCAACGATTCAGATTTTGATCTCAAAATGGAAGTTTCTGTCTAAGCTATAAAAGAAAAAAAAATGAGATGCAAAAAATAACGGTAAAATATAGTTGTACGTTACTCCAAACTCTAAAGCGCCCTCTATCGGCATTTTTCGAATTTTATCTTTATAATTTATTTTCAAAATAATACTGACATAAAGAATAATTTTAGTGAAAATCGCAAATCAATCGACCAATTTTTCCGTTTCTTATAATCATTTGAAATTTGAACCTCCCCGCACAGTTCCGTTTGCGCTACTTGACTACTCCAAATGCTTTAGATTTTGAGCTCAAAATTTATGTTTATGTCTAAGCTTTTAAAAAAATTTTATGAGATGCAAAAAATAACGGTAAAAAATAGTTGTTCGTTACTCCAAAGTCTAAAGCGCCCACTATCAGCATTTTTTGAAATTTATCTTTATAATTTATTTTCAAGATAATACTGACATAAAGAATAGTTTTAGTGAAAACCGCAAACGAATCGACCAATTTTTCTGTTTTTTAATAATCATTTGAATTTTTGGATCCTAAACTTTAACGGCGCTTATCTCCTTCGGAAGACGTTTGGGACTCTTAGTTTCCTATTTAATATTGTTTGTCTTGATGTGTACTATCACCCCTTAAAGTTTGTACCATGAATTTAGAAACACCCTGTATATTATCTTATCATTTACATTTTAGGATAATTATAATATTATTAATTATAAAAATACATTAGTAACATTTCCATAACAAAATCCATTTAACTATCGCAACTACTGTCAGAATAGTCTACCTTTTTCTGAAACTACATTCAAAAACAGGAAAATGACTTATACTTTACCTAAACATGCAATTATTAATGGTTAAAAAATCCACATTATTCAAGATCGTAGACTATTTTTTGATTTTTCAAGAACAGTTTTATATCAGTGTAAATTTACTAGTAAATTTTGATCAGTCGGTTGAAGATCTTAACCTCTTCGCTACTGAGTATTAATGCAGTATTATTAATTATTAGTGAATTATTTCTTATTCCATTTGACTTCAGAGAAAGATTTTTATTTTATTTCCATTAGTTCAAATCTTAGACTTCGAAACATATCATTCTGGTATCGAAATTATCATTATATTTGGGTATCATTAATAAAATGGGACAAAACGGAGGTCCACATATGTGGACCCAGGGAGCGAAGAGGATAAGCCAATGGTATTATTTGGAATTAATTTAAATATTTTCTTTATTAAAAGTAGGATATGGAGGATAAATTTTAGAAAATGAGGAAACTGAAGTAAATTCATTTGTTTGAAAATACAGAAAATTAATTATTACAGTCATTATTATTATAGGGAAAGAGGGAAAAATAAATGAAGAAATTTCTTGTTGTTATTTAGAAGAGAATATTTATAATTAGAATTGTCTTTAGGAAAAGATAAAGCACGTCTGTTAACATTAATTATTCAAGTATGTAGTATTGTCATTCCTCCTTCTATTTTCATTTATAATTATTTTACACAATTAAACTATTTCAGTCATGAAATAGTTCCAGAAAAAGGAAATGCAGAAAATATTTCTTGTCAAAAATTAAATCTTTAAAAAGATTAAAATCCGAATATATCGTTACATTTTTAATAAGCCTCCACACAAATGTTCGCTTTCATTGTAAAAATGATGGCTTGTTAAGCACAAAGAACAATAGCAAATCGTGAAGGATCACTTTAATCTTTACAATTGTTCAATAGACAATGTAAGCTCGATCACAAACCAGGATGAATTCTAGTGAAAATTGCATTTTACCTTAAATTGCCAGTAATATTTCGGCGATTATTTTTGATTTTTATGTTATTTTATATTGTTTTTAAGTTAACAATAAAACAAAAAAAGAGATGATTTCATGTTTATATCCCCATGAAAAAAACAAACGAGGAAAAATGCCAATAATGATATTGAAACGCATTTAAAAAAGATTTGGAACAATAGTTTAGTAATAAAGAGCAAGGACAAATAATTTAACAATGTATTTACGATACTGAAACGAATTAAATATAGCATTAAATAAATAAGAAGTACTTTTTGTGGTTTCAAATATTGTGTTTGGATTAGATAATACTTACGGGATACTTACATGGAATCTCCGTATTCATGGGTATCATTTAAGCAGTCAAATCTTTGACTAGAACTCTATTTATACATAGATAATACAGGGTGTCCAGGAAATAACACCCTGATTTCAAAATTAAATTTCTCAAAAACAATGCTTTGATTTGAAATTTTTCTTGCTTTAGATTGCTGCCAGAGAATGTGTTTTTCGGCTTAAAGTGCCAAATTTCATAGTTTTTTAAATTAAATTTTCGAAATTTCGAAATTCTAAAAATTTACTTCGAAAAATCTTTAAAATATTGCACTGTAAGCTGAAGAAATATTTCTCTGCAGGCAATCTAAAACAAGAAAAATGTCAAATGCAATCAGAACGCAATTTTTTCAAAATATTCCCTGTTTGAAATTTCTGTGTAAAATTTTTACAGCTTACCTAATGAAAAAACCGTTTACCGCATATTACTATCGATCTTTGTTTTTGAGAAATTTAATTTTGAAATGAGGGTGTTATTTGCTAGACATCCTGTAGATTCCTCATGTGCTTTCAGAACTGAATTTATGTGGTATCAGATTATTTAAATTCAAAATTTATCATTTCTCTGGCACATATACATTTAAAATTTGTAAATAAATAGATTAAGTGAATGATTATAATAAGTTACAGATGAAATACTTGATTATTATTTAAGGACAGATTGAATAAATGCGTGACAGCATACACATCTTCACTGAAAAATAAATAGTACATAATATAGAGCTTTCCAAACGAATGTCAATGCGATTGCGATTTTTTTAAAATCTTTAATATAATAAATTTTTAAATATTTATATATGATAACATGAGTTACAAAACTAACTTAAAAAAAAACTTTTTGAGCAATTTAATCTATTGATGATGAACCTGCATCAAAAAGACACTACAACTGTGTATTTCTGGAATTCTAAAATCTTAGTTGAAGAAAAAAAAAAAAAAATGGAAGCAGTCAACGATTTTTTGCGATTCCCCAACATTTGATTTTCTGGATAAGGCGAGTTTTGACACCCGCATCCTCATATGCATGTTTAATGTAACATACCTTTTTCTATACGTATTATTATTTTAAGAGTTTAGGATTCAAAAGAGAATGGTCAGAAAAGTCATTTTTCAATATTCTAAATCTAACACAATACATGAGAACTAAAAAATTAAATAAATACTAATTTACACTTTTTAATGAGGCTTAACCATTTAAAAAGTAATTAAATGTATTTCTCTTTTAAATTTTGAACGGTCAATAAATACATAAACAATTCTTGCTCTTGTTTGTTTTTAATTGTTTTAGTCATAAAAATATGGCCATACGAACCCTCTATCTCCCCCATCCAATCACCTAATTAAAAAAAAATAATAATAAATAAATAAATAAATAAATAAAAATAATAATAAATAAATAAATAAATAAATAAATAAATAAATAAATAAATAAAAATAATAAATAAATAAATAAATAAATAAATTATTATTTTTAAAGTACTGGAAGAATGTAAATATACAAAGCTAATTTGATTAAACTGATTATTATATTACTGTAGTTTTAGTGAATGATAGTTTCGTTTTTAATATTTTATTTTCAATTTATTTAATTACAAGTGTGAACTCTAATTTTATTTTAGATTCACCCTTTTCAGCACTTCCCAACAAAGTTGAAAAGTGCTTATGTATTCGGTTTGTATGTTCGTCTGTCCGCGCTCTAACTCTCGTAAATATACACGTGTCTGTCTGCGCTCTAACTCTCGTAAATATACACGTATCGTCATGAAATTTTTATATGTTATTGACATTTACCCTGCCACGAACCCTATTAAAAATGAAGTTTCTACCATGATTAATTTATTTACAAAGGTAGCAAAAAGTTTACCGTTACATTACGGCCTATGTGAAAAAATCATTTCAAATGAATTTTAAAGATGTTACACCCTGTCAATCATATTAAAATTTATATGCATTTACAAAATGCATTAAAATATGCATTCTGTAAAAAATGTGGTGAAAAAATAGCAATTATTCATTTACAGGGCCACGCAAAAGAATTCCATTACATAATGGTAAAAGGGGGAATTGTATGCAACATATTTTAAACTATATTAAACTATTTCATATATAATAAAATTGATATATATATATATATATAGCTGAGGCTTACTGTAAATTATACGATACAGTCATGTATAATATGAAATACGTAGCATTTACAGAGACACACAAAAGATTTCAAATAGTATATTCTTTCCGAAGTACTGTACATATATATTCGATGATGGCTGATGGATGAATGAAATGCATTTTACTTATGATATGTCCGTTTAAGTTTCACTAAATTTATGCACATTATATGGTGTGTATAAATACTATAGTTGATTTACAGAACGACCTAAAGAGGTCGCAAATGTTACTGAATAAGAGCTTAAAGTTGGTTTTTAAATAAGTTATGCATTTTTACGCTGAGCTGCATTCACTTTACTAAGAAATGTTTGTAGACTATAAATAAAACGATTTTCGGGACCACGCAAACAACTGAATACATGGATTCCTATGAATAATAATTTCTGTGAATGTGATTTTAGTAGCTTTAAGAATGTTTTAGTTTAAAATAAATTTTAGCTTAATACTGACGTATAATAAAGGCACAAGGTAAATTACAGGGTTGAACAAAAGGATTCAAGTATATTTCCATCGATTAGTATAAATTTCTGAAAGATAAATTTCAACTTGCTAGACATTTTCTTACTAAACTAAACTTTTCTCATTATATAGTACATAGTATATCAACCGACAGATCAAATACAGGGCTGTTCAAGAGTATTGGAATACATATTTAGCTATATACAGTAACCTTATTGCCCTAAATGACGAAGTTTTGTTAAGGATTTGATGAAGTGTTGGAAAGTGATTTATAATCTATACTTAACGCATGATTTCTCTTACTTTTTATCTATTAACACTTACTTAGGATTGTCTGGATTGGAATATTTTCATCGTTTCATTTTTTAAATATTTGTTCCTTGCATGTTTTATGTGGCACATATCTCTATTCTTATCAATACACGCAATTAGATTTCTGATTTTTTTTATATTTAAAATAATATTCGGTGCAGTAATTCTTTAATACGTTGAAATAAAAGAAATAAGTATGGAAAATTAAAAATTCTGTTAACTTATGGTTTCGGGTGAAATGTACTTTACTCTCCTTCGCCAAGGCGACTTTTTTCTTAGAGATAAATGTTTCGACATGGCAACCGTGCATTTTCATTTTCTCCACTCGGATCTTCAATATGGCAACCCTAAGGAGTGCTTCGGTTTACGTAATGTACTGATTTCTAAGCCGTTTCTCATTGGACACTTCTGATGGCTTTTTCTTGTTACCGGATCGTTTTCTGAATTCTTTCCACGCCTACAGTTGTTAGTTCAGAAATTTTGATCGGTTTAACCGGATTGCACGGTTGCTTACCTTTTGTTTGATTGGCTTTTATGAAATCTCATTGTTACATCAGTCTACACTGTTAAAAATCTGCTGCATTTTGCTGCAACGCCCTCCACCACTTGTATATAATATCTCTATTCCAACCAACGAGAAAGCGCCATTTCACGGCCAAGTAACCGTTTTCTATACAAGCAGGGGAGTGCGTTGCAGCAAAATGCAGCAGATTTTTAACAGTGTATTATTGTTTGAATTAAAAAAGGAGATTGCATTATACATGTATGAGTATATTTTCCCGGCCTTTTTTTCGTTTTATTTTAAAGATATTTCTTATTTTAATAAATAATAACATACATTTGGAGACAAGTATGCGGTACGAAATAAATTTCTCGAAATAAATATTCAATGATTTAAGTTATGATTTATTAATTTCATTTAAAAAATTGATATGATGTGTTAATTTTACTGAAAGTGAATTCCTATTTCAGAAAAACTTTCTTTTTTATTTAAAAATTTGCGCAATATATATGTACCATAAATACATAAAAAAAATATATATTTCAAAATTTTATCCCGTATTTTCGTACAAATTTACAAAGATTTTAATAGTTGGATATCTGCATTAATAACCGCAAATTTGCTCATTTTAGAAATTTCTTCAATGCGACTTTTGAGCATCCAGAGAATAATTTTTCGGTTATATAGTGTCGTTAGTTAATGCAGTTTTGACAAGTTTTGTGCATTTTAGGAATTCTAACTTAGCGAGTTTCGTGAAACCAGCGATTTTTTTGTTTTCTTTTAATGGACGCGCAGCATTCATGCATGCGTTACTAATTGCGGCGTTGAAGAGTTTCGTGCATTTTAGTGATTCCCGCACAGCGAGTTTCGTGGATTCACTGATGTTTTTTTAGATTTAATGGGCGAGAAGCTCTTATACACACGTCTGTGACTGCGGCGTCGACGAGTTTCGTGCATTTTAGTGATTCCTGCACAGCGAGTTTCATGGATTCACTGATGTTTTTTTAGTTTTAATGGGCGCGAAGCGCTCATACACACGTCTGTGACTGCGGCGTTGACGAGTTTCGTGCATTTTAGTGATTCCTACACAGCGAGTTTCGTGGATCCACTGATGTTTTTTTAGTTTTAATGGGCGCGAAGCGCTCATACACACGTCTGTGACTGCGGTGTTGACGAGTTTCGTGCATTTTAGTGATTCCTACACAGCGAGTTTCGCGGATCCACTGATGTTTTTTTAGTTTTAATGGGCGCGAAGCGCTCATACACACGTCTGTGACTGCGGCGTTGACGAGTTTCGTGCATTTTAGTTATTCCTGCACAGCGAGTTTCGTGGATTCACTGATGTTTTTTAGTTTTAATGGGCGCGAAGCGCTCATACACACGTCTGTGACTGCGGTGTTGACGAGTTTCGAGCATTTTAGTGATTCCTACACAGCGAGTTTCGTGGATCCACTGATGTTTTTTTTAGTTTTAATGGGCGCGAAACGCTCATACACACGTCTGTGACCATAGGCGTAATCTGGCGGGGGCAAGGGGGGGCATATGCCCCCCCAGTTTTTTAAGTGCAGGGGCAAGATATGGGTTTTGCCCCTCCAGTTTTTTGTCTTCTTTTCTAGTTAAAAAACATTTTTGTATTTATTTTTTTCCTTTTTTTTTCACCCCTATAATTTAATAATTTCTATACTATCTTGCATATTTTTTTTAAGTCAGAAATAATGTTTGTTGTGTTTACATAAATAATTTCTATTTAAAACTTCCTGTCATAGTAATATTTGCAGTAAAAATATTCTCCCTGTCCTTTTTTTCTCTTTGTACAAAGTAGAAAGATTTTATTTCCCCTTTTTATCTAGCAGGGGTGTTTGTTTGGATACAAGCGTGCGAGAAGATATCATGATTACTGTGTCTTGACTTTGACCATTGTCCTTTTCCTTAGGATAATATAACACGACATTTTAACTTCCTGACCCCCCCCCCCCCCCAGTTCTCTCGAATATATCGAGCTTTTCTTGAATATACCCATAGCGCCAACACGTCTGAAAAAATTGTCCGACGTGTCTGATTCTGAACCTGATTCTTGTGTAGCCCATTGTCACAAAAAGTGACAGGGGGATTGTAAAGGAGGAACAGTAGCTTCTAAATCGGAAGATAAAAATTACAATAATTCATATGCAAATGTATCTGTTTATAACGGGAAATATTAATATTTCTTACGAAATAAATATTATACAAATATACCTGATAAGAAGGAAACTTGTCTAAAACTGATTTTTTCTTTGGTCATTTACACTTGAAATTCCGTATTATAGCGTTTTACTGAATTAAAGAAACACAGTAATCGTATATAGTAAAATGCGTGTAAGCGGGATCACTAAGGACTGAAAAAAAATCCGTTTATGGAAAATTTCCGGAGGAGCGCTTATAATTATATACTATTATGTAGAACTATGAAATTTTTACGCTTCTAAAATAGGATTCTATTGTACACAAGTACAGATTTTACAAGTTTTATTAATCAAAATACATAGGTTTTACACCTATAAACACATCCATAAAGTAACTGAAACATACTCCGTTTCAACAGGTAGATTTGTAATTTGTTTGTTATTCCTTTCGGCGTTATAATAAAAATATTGCTATATAGACAGGTTTAGGAGATTTCGCAGTTTCTACTGTATTAAGTTTCATTCGACATAGACCAACGAATAACGAATAGTATGGTAATAAACCGAATTAAAAAGAATTTATGGATCATGAAAAATCGGAACTCTCAGGGGTTCAAGGGACAGGTCTTGCAGCACTTGAAAATCGGGACATCGTACGTAAAACGGGACACCTGGTAGCTCTAATCTGAACACACTCTGCTCCTCACGTTTACATACATATAGGGACTAGAGTCTTCGACGGCCAAGTAGAGGTCTGCACGAACCGAAATTTTCGTGCCTGGATCCCGACCAGACTGATAGAAATAAAAATTAGACCCGGTCCGATACAAAAATTTAAAGTTCTGCCCGACCCGGAAAAAAATAAAAATCTAAGGTCCGAGCCCGGCCTGACTGAATTTTGACAAAACATTGATTTTTACATCCATTTGGCTAAAAATTTGCCTCGTACGAGGAATTGTGACAAAAAATATTTATCTTAACTTTTTTTTTCATGCTTATAATCTTCATTTTTATAGAAAAGCCGCAGGCTGCGATATTAATTTCTATTTTTTGTATGCAAATTTTTAGTTATTATTATTATTTTTAATCCATATTCATTGTATAAAAGTTTTAAAAATCTGAAAAATGGCACACAGTAAAATCCCCTAAGACAGAATTGCATAGAAAAGAAAAAAAAAAAATGTGCAGGGGCATAATCTAGCGGAGACAAGGGGGGGGGGGGGGACATATATCCACATAGTTTTCCAGGAGCAAGGGCAAAACCTCCTTTTGCACCTCCAGTTTTTTGTATTATTCTGTAGTTAAGGGCCAATTTTAGATTTCGATTTTCTCTTCTTTCTCATTTAACCATTTATGTGTTACATTTTGAATGCAAACTAGAATAAATACGGGATAATTCTAAATACCCAGCAGTAACATCTTTATGTTTATATCTGTAATTTCTGTTATGTATCTTAGTAATTTTTTTAATGCCACAGTTTATGTCCAATAAAAAGTATTTCCTCTGCTGCTTTTTCTCCTCCAAAAAAATTGAACATATGAGCCTTTTTTTTTTCATTTTTGAGTTATTTTTATGCATATGTAGGGGATGGATGTGTAAATTATAATTAAGTAGCCATAGAGTAGTTATTTAAAAGGGAAATAGAAAAATTTGCTATCATATTCAGTTCTTCAATGATCGTTTGGATTTGTGTCATTTTAAAATTCATAAACAAACAAACATGTCTATACCAATAAAATACAGTTTCGCTCTGTGTGCATGGGATGGCTAGAAAAATTTATCGCATGTAAATCTGAAAATTTAATGTAGATATTTCAAAACTTCTGCTGATGTAGCTGAGACTCTTAATTTTAAATTTCTGATAAAAAGTTAAGTTATTAATTAAAAATCAGAAAAAAACTCTCATCAAAGACTGATCTTTTTCCTCTCCATCGCTCGCAAATGCACAGAAACCGATTTCATGATCAGGAGAAGTGCTGGAATAAAAAGTATTCATTTTCAAAGAATGAAAAGCGATGGAAAGTTTCCCAAAATGCAATAGTCCTTTAAGTTTAAAATAGCGAGCTTCATCAATAGGATAGGAAAAAAAAAATCACGAATCTCCAAATGATTTGTACCGAGTTTTCCGAAAATTTAAAACATTCGGTGAAAAAAAAAAAAAAAAAAAAAAGAAGAAGAGGAAGAAAATTGGTCATGAGATCAAAAATTCGGACATAAAACAGCTTTAAGGTAAAGTATCGCGAATTTCGATAAATGGTAGGGAAAAAAATATAAATTTTGTTAATGGTTCGCATACAAAATGATAATGTCGCCAAAGAATAGCTGAAAAAACACGAATTTCGTCACAAAATCAAGAATAAAATGCGAATCTCATTAAAAGGTTGCAGAAAAAACTCGTATTTCGTCAAAGAATCGAAAAACAACGAAAAGTTCGTCAAAGGATCAAGAAAAAAGCGATTTCCATCAAAAAATCTTGGAAAAACGAGAAATTCGTTAAAAAATCGCAAAAAACAATTTTTTTTTTCAAAGAACTGCAAAAAAAGAAGAGGAAATTCGTGAAAGGATTTCCGAAAGATAGGCGAATTTAATCAAAGAATCGCAGTAATAACACTAATTTCGCCAAAGTATCACGCAAAATCACAAATTTCTGTCTAAAGATCGTGGTAAAAACGTGAATTTTCTTCCAGGATTATAAAAAAAACACAAAATTCTGATAAATTATCGCGAAAAAAAGCATAATCTCGTCAAAGTATCGCGAAAAAATGCAAATTTTGTCGACGGATAGCGGGAAAGAAAGATTAATTTCGTCAAAAAGTTGCGAAAAATACGTATAATTAGCATCGGGAAACAAAATTTCTCCCAACCTCTTTTCTGTAACCTTTCAGAAAATTTGCAGTAAATTTCACATTTTTTTTTTTTTTTTTTTTTTTTTTTTTTTTTTTTTTTTTTTTTACTCAAAATCATTCTTGCGAATTTAGTCGATTATATACTGAAAAAATTGCGAATTTTTTCAATTTGTCACGGGAGAAAATACTTTCCAGGGTCACAAGTCAGGAAAATTCGGAAGTTTAGGCAAAAAGTCGGAGAAAGATCGAGGAATTTTTGATGCACTACTTTGCATCAGAATATAAATTATCATAGTATATGAGAAAATTTTTGAATTAATTAGTCATCCAATCTAAAATTTTTAGTTAAAATTTAGGCAAATTTTATGACAATAAATAGATAGATAGATAATATTGATTAACAATACTGAAAAATGAAATTTATACAGCGGATACTTTTTTTAGCATTCATTTAAATTAATGTTGTTCATTATGGAAAGTTTTACAACAATATAAGCTGAATTTTGAGAAAAAATAATGGAAAAATCTTTAAAAGTCAAGGGATTTTTACTATGGAGTAGCAACTTCACTTTTGTCAGTCTGTTTCGAAAAACAACCCCAGTTATTTTCCCTGTACTATATGTATATAACAGGGTGTATATATAACAGGGTGTACATATATTGTGTCGTTTTTGGAGTTTTTTTTCCTCCCATACGGCACGACATTCGCGGACCGGGCTGGCGGAGTGAGGACAAATTTTCCAATAGGTCGGCAAAAAAATCAAACGGACCAACTAGGCTAGGCTGGGAGGAGAAAAAAATTATCAGGGCTACTGGCCCGATACAAAAGTTTACGCAAAGCTGATAAATCATTGCATTGAATAAGACTTTCATTGAATAAGACTTTTGTGTGAATAAGTATAAATGTGCGTCAAGAACCGATGGTAGTTCGATAACATCAATAACGCGTTCAAAAATATAACATGTCCACCGTAGAGACCAACATCGGACATGGTGTCTGAGACAGTTTATTTTATCTTATTTTTATTTATTTATCTTCAGAAGATTTATGCCGTGCTGACATCAAGCTTGCTTGTTTTCCCTACACAGTCGAGCCGAGCCGGAGCTGAACTTAATTATTCTTAGGAAGTATAGGGAAAGTAATATGTTTTGTAAAAAATATAATAGCGATAATGAAATTCTGTTAACGTAATCTTTGGAAATATATCTTAACATGGTTCTCAAATTCCCTGCTCCATAATGCGAAGTTTTAACATATTTTTTGACTAACTTCTAACATCAAAGGTTTAAAATTGAGAAGCTTGACTATTGAAGGGATTTGGAATCAGTTAGCGTTTCCATTTTTGATTAATAAATTACCTGTCGGCAATAGAGAGATTTGTTACGGCTCCAGGTTTTTACAATTTCCAGTGAAGTCGCTTCTGAAAATTCGAATCAAAATTTTATTACTATTATCTCAAAGATACATTGTCTTTATCAAAAAATGGATAACGCCATTTGATTACACAATTTCTGAATAAGAACACCAGCCAATCTTACGAGTTTCCGAAAAGTAATGAATTCAGAAATGTGTCTGAAATTAGCTTTATTGGATTTGAGAATATCCTTAATAAATGGAATATTTTCTCAAATCAGAGAAATATTTCCACAAATCTATTTTTTATTATATAGCTTCAAAAATTACGGTATTTTTAACCCGCCTTTTCTTCTGTTATTCTAAACTACATTATTTTTTTACGAATCCTTATTTAAATGGGCCCACCAGTTGCTGAGAGTTTCTGCTGTCGAAGTTGGTGGACGGGAGGTGCTGGATTCGATCCCAATCGGGCCCGTCGGTCTAATCGTTCGGCGTTTTCGTGGTTTCCTTTGAACCTTGCGTAAATACGGATTAGGTTCTCTTAGAAAGACCTTGACGAAGGTCACTTCATCTAGGTGCCATACGTGCAGATAATCGGCCGTCATAAATAACCCCACAAATACACCTTATTTAAATGTTGAAACGTCTAAGAATTTAAGTAATCGTTATTGTTGCTATTGTGTATTGGCTGTCTTACACATAAAAATTTAAAAATATACTGTCGATTTATCCCATAAATATGTATGCAGTATCTTCTAAAAGAATCTTTATTGTATGTGAAGTAAAATCCAAATTTTTTGTAAAAATCGAGTCGGGCCAGTTCAAGCAGAGGCTGTTTTCACTTATTTCTGTACGTGTTAGGCTGGACCAAAAAAACTTTCGTTCGGACCGGCCCGGGGTCAGAATTTCCAGCCCGTGCAGATATCTAGAAGGCTGTGACAATTTTTTATTAAGTTTGTTTGAACTTTTTTCCGGTTGAACAGTGCATCAAACATAAGAGATAAACGGTTGTGCATTCAATATTTAAAAAAATCTTTTTAAAGACATAATATTACAAATTTCGGATTTTCCCTTATTTTTTCGTATATGACTGAACATTTAATTCTTTTCAAATATTAATTTTTTCAAATATTTAAGTGTATATGCGAACACACAATGACTGGAGTGGGGGGGGGGGGGGTATAATTTTCTAAAAAAGTAATTCAAAATTTTGCCCCCCTAGTTTTAGAGCCCAAGTTACGCCTATGTCTGTGACTACGGCGTTGACGAGTTTCGTGCATTTTAGTGATTCCTGCACAGCGAGTTTCGTGGGTCCACTGATGTTTTTTTAGTTTTAATGGGCGCGAAGCGCTCATACACACGTCTGTGACTGCGGCGTTGACGAGTTTCGTGCATTTTAGTGATTCCTGCACAGCGAGTTTCGTGGATCCTCTGATGTTTTTTTTAGTTTTAATGGGCGCGAAGCGCTCATACACACGTCTGTGACTGCGGCGTTGACGAGTTTCGTGCATTTTAGTGATTCCTGCACAGCGAGTTTCGTGGATCCACTGATGTTTTTTTAGTTTTAATGGGCGCGAAGCGCTCATACACACGTCTGTGACTGCGGTGTTGACGAGTTTCGTGCATTTTAGTGATTCCTACACAGCGAGTTTCGTGGATCCACTGATGTTTTTTTAGTTTTAATGGGCGCGAAGCGCTCATACACACGTCTGTGACTGCGGTGTTGACGAGTTTCGTGCATTTTAGTGATTCCTACACAGCGAGTTTCGTGGATCCACTGATGTTTTTTTTAGTTTTAATGGGCGCGAAGCGCTCATACACACGTCTGTGACTGCGGAGTTGACGAGTTTCGTACATTTTAGTGATTCCTACTCAGCGAGTTTCGTGGATCCACTGATTTTTTTTTTAGTTTTAATGGGCGCGAAGCGCTCATACACACGTCTGTGACTGCGGAGTTGACGAGTTTCGTGCATTTTAGTGATTCCTACACAGCGAGTTTCGTGGATCCACTGATGTTTTTTTAGTTTTAATGGGCGCGAAGCGCTCATACACACGTCTGTGACTGCGGCGTTGACGAGTTTCGTGCATTTTAGTGATTCCTACAAAGCGAGTTTCGTGGATCCACTGATGCTTTTTTAGTTTTAATGGGCGCGAAGCGCTCATACACACGTTAGTTATTGCGGCATCGACGAGTTTCATGCATTTTACTGTTTCCTGCACAGCGAGTTTTGTGGATCCACTGATTTTTTTTTTTTTGTTGTTGTTTTAATGCAGTCATAATGTTTCAGTTTAAAATTATAGAAATTATATGATATAGAAATTATATTATTTGATAAATATCCTTACTAAATTTTAGAAATAAAATATTTATAAAATTCACGAACTTAAGTTGTAAAATTTATATAACTTTGTGCAAATTTACGCAGCAAAATTTTAAAATTCCTTTTCTGTAATTTTTATCTCTAGTAAGTAGTTGTTTTTCCCGAATTTTTAAGTATGGAACGAAGCGTACGAAGAGGAAACTGTGACTGGGTCAAAGTCTCAATTTGGCGCCCCCTCCCCGAACTTTTTCTTGTGACAAGCTAAAAATGACGTTGGTAGTATAAATTTCTGCGCCCGTAAAACTGCCATCTCCGCCTCCCCCTCTTTCGCACGGCGCTGATAAGTACACAATTATTTTTGTGACTGTTTATTGATATAAATAATATCTGTAAAATACACAAATAAGAAATTCCCCAATTTAAAATAATTCGCTTGAATGTACGCAGTGTCTTTTTAAAATTCATTTCTTTTAATTTTTACAGTGCTTAAATAGTTTTTTACGCTGAGTTTTTTAAGGAACAAAAGTATTTTTCATAGCAGAAATCTGGATAGATTTTGTGCTGTTAGCGAAACGAAATTGACCAATCAGAAAATTCGCTCACTTAAAAAAGCAAAAACTTTGAATGCCGTTTTCTGATTGTTCAATCTCGTTTTGTTATCTCTGTATTCGCAAAATGTGTCTGAATACCGGACATTAGATGAAAACATTGCATCAAATTTTGTAATTACTGAATCGTCTGCCGCATGAAACGATATCTGGAAGCAGAAATAATTCTTTTAGTTTGTTGGATAGATTTTTAATTTGGAACGCGTGATCTATTTTCTTGGATAAATTATAAATAAAATAAAGTATCCTCTTTGTAGGATTCCGTAATGTAAATAAGTAAAGGCAAATGAATTTTTTTTATGGCTATTGTATTTTGTTTGTTTTAGATTAGAAACTGATGCATATAAAGTTTTATTATTAGAAATTAGATTTATTAGTATATTATTTATTATTAGTATATTAGGAAGTCAATGGTTTTATATATTTATTGTGAAATTTTTTTTAAATCGGTGACGATGCAGCAAAAGTTTCAAATTTTTAACAGTGTGTCATGTTTTTTCGCTCAATGTATGACAGGTGTGTGGCAGGCCAAACATTGAACGAAAAAACGTACGACATGGACAGTTTCACAGTGATAGAGAAAAAACCGGTTTGATTGCGTCATTTTGCACGATTTTTGACGTATGTCTCTGTAGTGTGTGGCGAGCCTTGGAGAAAGACGCTCCGGGAGACAAGACGCAAAAACGCGCCAATTTGGCGATTTTTAAAAATCGCGCCAAGGAGAGTAAAGTACATTCGCACCATGGTTTTTACGTGCGTTCGTAATTATGTAAGTAAATAGCTCATATAGTCGTCGTTCAGTCCATCCGTCCGTCTGTCTGCTCGTCCGCCTGTCCATCCGTCGTCTGTTTGCATATAACGTTAATGAAGAGCATTAATGTATTTCAATAAATCTGCGAAGATGACCTATCTCAAAAGAAAACAATTCGAGATTTGACGAAAGCAACACCATATATTTACTAGAAGATAGTCCGTCAAAATGACGTGTTTCCATTTTTAAAAGGATGATAAAACATTACAACAGCTTTGGTCAATCATAGCCACTTTAGGCCTCAACAATTTTGAAAAATACAAAGATTGAACATAAGGGAAAAATCTAAAAAAAAAAAAAAAAAAAAGGATTGTAATGAACAAATGGTAAATGCATAAATTTTAAAATAATAAAGTACGGTAAAATATCAATTATAAAAGAATACATTGTGAAACTACAGCCAAAAAATATTTTAAAATACTGAGAGAAATAATAAAAATATCCAAAATGTATAAAAAATTTTTCCCATTTTGGCCATTTCCAGACGAATATGAGAGGGTAGCCAAATTATTAATTGAATGGGTAAAATAATGGCAGAGAATATGCCGCTAATGAATTTCACTCACAAAATTACAGTAATTATTTCACAAAAACATGCAAATTAACATGCATTAATAATGCAAAACATGTACTAATAATGATATTTTAAAACATTTGTGAATTAAATATTTTATGCCATTAGCTAATACTTAAGAAAATAATTTATAATATCGAAAACAAATGTCAACAATAAAGAGTAAACAATCGTGATTCGTTATGTGACAATAAAATCATTCACGGCTGTAAAAAAAAAAAAAAAAAAATAAATAAAGCAACACGAATATAAAAATTCTAACAATATTGTATTTAAAACGCACCTTCGCTTTTCTTAAATAAAAAGTTTTAATTAAACACTGTTAAAAATTTGACTGTTTTGCTGCATCGTCATTACACAGCTTTAATAGAAAGTGATTACTTTACCGTATTACATTGTTAAAAATTTGAACCATTTGTTGCAGCGTCACTCCACAGCTTTTATAGAATATCTCTTTTATGACCAATGAGAATGCTCCATATCACAGTAAAGTAACCGCTTTATATAAAAGCAGTGGAGTGATGCTGCAGCAAATGGGTCAAATTTTTAACAGTTGTTCCAGCATCACTCCAACGCTTTTATAGAAAACGGTTACTTAGTGTGTTTTACTTACAGTGTATTCTATAAAAGCTGGGGAGTGATGATGCAGCTAAAGGGTCACAGTTTAACAGTGCACTGCTAAACATTTGACCCATTTATTGCAGCGTCACTCCACAGCTTTTATAGAATGTCTCTTTTATGACCAATGAGAATGCTCCATAACACAGGAAAGTAATCGTTTTCTATAAAAGCGGTGGAAAAGTGATGCTGCAGCAAATGAGTCAAATTTTTAATAGTGCGAATATTGTGTTTGAAATAGGGAAAAGATTTCAAAGCACAGTAAAATGTAGTGACGTCATTTACAGCTCAAACTGTAAATCTGACAAATGAGAAAGCTCCAATACGACTCTGGAACGTTTGCAACGCAACTGAAAAAAAAAGTTTTACAGATATTTTCCAAAAACTTTTTCAACCGACTTCAAAAAGGAGAGGAGGTTATCAATTCGACGCGTATGTATTTTTTTTTTTTTTTTTTATGTATGTTCACCGATTACTCCGAAACTATGCAGCCGATTAATTTGGTTTTGGTGTTAAATTAAAGAGCTTACTCTCGGATTGGTACCACATCCATTTCATACAAATTGGTTCAGTAGTTTTTTAGTAATTAAGCAAAAACTATTAAAATTAGTGTTTTTCGGTAATTAAAACTGTTGAATTAGTTCCTACATTTGCGTGAAGTCAGGATGGCCGAGCGGTTTAAAGCGCCTGATCTGAGCTCTGGTTCTCGAAAGTGACAATGGGTTCGAACCCCACTCCTGACATACGTGTGTACAATAATTTTCCGTATTATAATTTTTACATATATATTTTACAAATTAAATACTAATTATGCTATTAAGAATATTTTGTATTTAACCGTTAGCACAGAGTATCAGAGATCTTTTATCAACTCAATACTTTATCAGTGAAAGAGTGCTAAAATAATTGACTTGCAAAAAGTAACATGACATTGAATAAGTTTCCGAACCTATTCCGTATTATAATTTTTACATATATATTTTACAAATTAAATACTAATTATGTTATTAAGAATATTTTTAACTGACTTCAAGAAGGAGAGGAGGTTATCAATTCATCGCGTATGTATTTTTTTAATGTATGTTCACCGATTACGCCGAAACTATCCAACTGATTAATTTGGTTTTGGTGTTAAATTAAAGAACTTACTCTCGGATTGGTACCACTTCCATTTCATAGAAATTGGTTCAGTAATTTTTTAGTAAACGGGCAAAAACTATTAATATTAGTGATTTTTCGCTAATCAAAACTGTTGAATGAGTTCCTACCATTGGAATGCAATCAGGATGGCCGAGCGGTCTAAGGCATCTGATGTAAGTGCTGGTTCTCGAAAGAGAGCGTGGGTTCGAACCCCACTTCCGACATACATGTATACAACAACCTATTCCGTATTATAATTTTTACACATATATTTTGCAAATTAAATTCTAATTATGTTATTAAGAATATTTTGTATTTAACCGTTAGCACAGAGTATCAGAGATATTTTACCAACTCAATACTTTATCAGCGAGAGAGTGCTAAAATAATAGACTTGCGAAAGGTAATATGACGTTGAATAAGTTCACCGAATAGATTGTAGTCAAGATAGCCGAGCGGTCTAAGGCGCCTGATTTAAGCTTTGGTTCTCGAAAGAGAGCTTGAGTTCGAACCCCTCTCCTGACGTGCATGTATACAATAACCTTTTTCCGCGTTATAATTTTTCACATATATTTTACAAATTAAATACTAATTATGTTATTAAGAATATTTTGTATTTAACCGTTAGCACAGAGAATCAGAGATCTTTTATCTCCTCAATATTTTATCAGTGTAAGAGTGCTAAATTAATAGACTTGCGAAAAATAACATGACCTTGAATAAGTTCCCTGAGTTGATTGCAATCAGGATAGACGAGCAGTCTAATGCGTTTGATTTAAGTTCTGGTTCTCGAAAGAGAACGTGGGTTCGAACCACTCTCCTGACATACATATATACAAAAGCCTTTTCCGTATTATTCTTTTTACAAATTAAGAACTAATTATGCTATTAAGAATATTTTGTTTTTAACCGTTAGCACAGAGTATCAGAGATCTTTTACCAACTCAGTATTTTATCAGTGAAAGTGTGCTAAAATAATAGACTTGCGAAAAGTAATATGGCGTTGTTCACCGTTTAGATTGCAGTCAGGATAGCCGAGCGAATCAAGGCGCCCGATTTAAGCTCTGGTTCTCGAAAGAGATCGTGGGTTCGAACCCCATTCCTGACATCCATATATAACATACAGTATTTTTTCCGTATTATAATTTCTTTAACTGACTTAAAAAAGGAGAGAAGGTTATCATCAATTCGACCGCGTATGTACTTTTATATATATATGTGTTCACCGATTACACCGCAACTATCCAACCGATTAAACTAAGTATTACGGTATAAATAACTAAAAAGTAAGAAATAAAATAAACTTTTTCAAAAAAATATAACCGACTTCAATCAACGCTCTAAAAAGAGTTAAATAATTCTTTAAAATACCCTAATGATAAATTGTTATCTAATAACCACACATCAGATATCATGTACCGACAAAAAAAATGGTTATAAGTTTAATACATAGAACTTAATATCCAGCAAACATGGTTTTTCGACAGAATATTTTTTTACAAGAGATTAATTTACATATTTTTGATTTAATTTATTAATATATACATATAAAAAGTAATGAATTACTTTTTGAAGTTGGTGCCAAACTATTGTAAGTATAGTAAGAATTGTGGTTATATTATGCCTAATACCATAAATAAAATGGTAAAAACCATTAATTATGATTGTTTGGCACCAACTTCAAAAAGTAATTCATTACTTTTTATATGTATATATTAATAAATTAAATCAAAAATATGTAAATTAATCTCTTGTAAAAAAATATTCTGTCGAAAAACCATGTTTGCTGGATATTAAGTTCTATGTATTAAATTTATAACCATTTTTTTTGTCGGTACATGATATCTGATGTGTGGTTATTAGATAACAATTTATCATTAGGGTATTTTAAAGAATTATTTAACTCTTTTTAGAGCGTTGATTGAAGTCGGTTATATATATATTTTTTTAAGTTTATTTTATTTTGTAAAAAATTAAAGTTTGAAATTATCTCCGAGGTACACCACCCTCCCCTACCCTAGAAACTTCAACTAATTCTTCTTTCCATTTTCGGTGCAAGAGTCGCGCACTTTTAAAACGGTTTTTCGAAACGGTTAAACGAATCAATGCCTTCGCTTTAAAGCTAATGCTATGAAAGAAATTTATAAAAGTTTATCGTCTGTGTTTTAATAGTTTTAAGTATTTTTTTTCTTACTTTGCCTAGTTGATATCGATTTGCACAAAGGCTATTTTCTATTTTTCGATTTATTTTACAGGTATTTAAAAAAAAAAAAAAAAAAAAAAAAAAAAAAACTTTAATCAAGCGAAACAATTTACTAGCTTATAGTAATTCTTTCGACGATAATCCAACGGTCGAAATTTATAAATAAATCTCGTCTGCATTTTAATATTTTTTCCCCTTTTAATAGTTCAGAGCGATCTCTTCAAAGGCCTTTTTCTACTTTTTTAATTTTCTTTACAGGACAGTTTCATTTTCGGAACCGTTTTCAAAAGTGATATTATCCTCATATTTAAAATCTACAATCAGTATCGAAAAAAGTAAAAAGCGGCCTCTATACTAACCATCGTCACCTATACTATGCAGAAAAAAAAATTAAAAATTGGAATGAAAATATGGCATCTTTATAAAAATCTTCCGTAGGTTTAGTATAATTGAGTTTGTCTTTTCGCGTGAGTGAAAAAACCGTTATTCTAAAATTTAGATCAGTTAGACTATGACAAGCTGTGGAATATATACGTATTATTTGGTTAAAATAGTACAAGAACTTTAAAAATCATTCGTTTATCTTCCTGAAAGGGAAAAAGAAAGGAAAGACAATTTATATACAATAAAGCATAAATATATCATTTACGGATGTGAATTTTACCGCAACAGAATATATTTGCTACAGTATTGTAAATTAGTCATAATTTTCGATAGAAGTGTCAAAATAAATATATTTCTATCTTTTAAATTAGTGTTATCCAATTTAATCATGAATTGCATAATAATTACTTTATATTTTAGAGTGAGTATACTGCAAACTTTTATTGATTAAAATAGAAATATTTATGAAATATTTATGAAAAGGAACATTTAAACTAATTCATTAAGAATTGTCTAAAAGACTGATACAAAAAAAAAAAAAAAAAAAAAAAAGATATAGAAAAATTTAATACAAATGTATTTATTCGCGAATATATCTATTCATTTTTAATGTCAGAACCATTGTTATTTCCTTTCTGCCCTTTCTTCTTTTCCCTTTGTCGACTGCAGATGACAAAAAGTTAATTCTGTTATGTTTTATGAATTAACGAATATATCACTTTGATGTTGTACGCAATTAAAGAATCTTTTTTAGAAATTAAACTTCAAATATATGGAAGAAAAATAATAAAAATGGTAAATCTGTTTTTATTCGAAATCAATAATGCTTTTAAAGTATATTTGAGATTAGATGCCTAGTTAAACAAACTTTTTGAAATCAACATGTATTTACATCATTTCTGAAATTCATTTCTGATCGAACTTCTTGCGTGAGATATCATGCATTCAGAAAAGGATGTTTTTATTTTTTCATCCTAAAGCAGCAAACAACATTTTACTAATAGCCACAGGCAAGATTTTACACCTTCGTCCCTGTAAGACTCCCTACAGCGTAAACCCATATCGTCTTTCACCCTAATTACTCTTAAGGCGTCTCCCTTTTAAAGGCGGAGTTAAACACCATTTTCGACTCTTTTAAATCAAAGTGCTTCAACTTTTTATACAAATAGCATAGATTAAATTTTTTTAAAAATCAAAATAAAAAACATTTTCTGAAAGCTAAATAATTAAACTCTGCATGCTGTTTTACCAAATTTTAAAATGTCAAACAGATTTTTCGTAATAAGACATTAAAGGTGAATTTTAAAGACTATAAAATAACGCACTTGTATCGCCTTAAAATTCAAAAAAGAAATAAAATTTCAGAATGACGTGCATACTTTAAGCCTACAGGTTTTCAAAACAACAAAAATTATTAAATTTGAGCAAAATGCAAAGGAATGAAAGCGATAAATTTCTTCCATTGAAATAACATTAGCCGTTCTATCTCGGAGCGTTACTGATGTAGGGCCTTAACTATACGCTTCAGTTTCCTGTTATCTTTAGCAGACATTTTTGGCTTTCGGTCACCATTTCGGCGATTATTATGAAGTTTTCCATTTTTTTAATATTGTGTTAGTATTTTACTAACGCTTCATTGCGAACAATGTAAATAGTTCGCTTTATAACATTGATTTTTACCATGCCGATACAAATAAACCATACGAAGTTTAATAGATTCAGGAATATCCCTCACATAGCCCCATTTTAAGACGAAAATGCAAACAAACTGCAAAAAGAATATTGATTTTAAATAAAGTCGTCTGAATTTAATCAATGATGCAACCAATTATGAATTGGTAATAATTAAGGGAGAATTAATGTGAAATATTCTAATATTTTGAACCATTTGAATAAATATTCTAATATTTTGACTTTTCAAAATATTTTTTTTAATTAATCTTTTTAAAAATCATTAATTTTAAGATAATAAATAATTTTAATCAACAGTAAGTTCTTAATAAAAATATCGTTTGCGTATTTACATTAAAAGACATTAAATTTCCTAATGATATTTTCAACTTGTAAAGAAAAGTAATTATTCTAATATTTTGAATACGATCTGCAGTTTATTTACAGGGACAGTCAAATTTTCCGTTGCATTACACCCTATGGGAAAAATCTTTTCAAATGAATTTTAAAGATGTTACACCCTGTCAAACGTATTACAATTTATATGCATTTACGAAGAGCACTAAAATATACATTCTGTAAAATATGCGGTGAATAATATAACTATCATTCATTTACAGGGCCACACAAAAGAATTCCATTGCGTAATGGTAAAAGGAGGGATTGTTTGCGACATATTTTAATTTTATTAAACTAATGTATAATAAAATTTATGTATGATGCTGAGGCTTAATAATAGTTATTTCACGCATAGGTGAAGTGCTTAGCTTTTATACGGACACACAAAATATTTCAAATAAAAATTTCTATCTAAAGCACTATATATAATCGATAATGGTTGATGGATGGATGAAATGTATTTTAAATTATGATATACGCTTTTAAATTTCACTATATTTATGCATATTATATGGCGTGTCTAAATGCTATATACAGGGATACACAAAAGAGCTCGTAAAGTTGACTGAATATGACAGTAAATTATTTAAAGGTAGTTTTCTGATAATTTAAGCATTTTTACGCTCAACTGCACTCAGTTTACTTAAATTTTTGTATGATATAGATAAAATGATATAAAGGGTCACTAAAGAATTGGATACATGATCTCCAATGGATGATAATTTCCTGAAATGTGATTTTAGTAGTTTTAAGAATGTATTAGTTTGAATTAAATTTTAGTTAAATTTTAGTAGTTTTAAGAATTAAATTTTAGTTAAATACTTGTGTTTAATAAAGGTACTAGGTAAACTACAGGGCTGAACAAAAGTATTCAAGTATGTTTCCATCTCTTAGTATAAATTGCTGAAAGAGAAATTTCACCCTGTTAGGCGTTTTCTTGCTAAACTAAATCATCCTATTATATAGTATATATATAAACGGAGAGATGAAATACAGAACTGTTCAAAATATTGCAATGCGTATTTGGCTATGGACGCTTTACACTTTATTTCCCTAAACAACGAAGTTTTTTTAAAGATTTCTGGAAAAAGATTGTATTGGAAATTGTTTCCTAATCTACGATTAACGCGTGATTTTTTTTACTTGTTTATTTAGAATTTGGTATTTAAAATGTATTCATCATTGAACTAAAAAAATACCCTAGCAAATTAGATGTATTAGTTTAATAATTTATTAAATATACATTTCATATGTAGCTCACAATTTAATTGTCACCTATTTCTCATGAAATTTACGATTGACAGACTCCATATAACAGCTGCAAAAAGAAGGATAAAAGAATCAATTTAACCTTATTGATTTTTACACGAGATTTAGAGGGAGATGAGATCTTAAGCAGTGGCGCAGCCAGAATTCGGCTCTGGGGGGGGGGGATAGAGTTGCTTCAGGGGTGATTCTGGTAGAATTTTTTTTTTGGAAATTGGCGGGGGGGGGGAGGATTCCGCGAGTTTCCCCCCCCCCCCTTTAAGAGGGTTTATCCGCGATCTTCAGACAAAATGGGCGTTTTCCCGCGACCTTCAGACGAAATCAGCGATTTATTTGCGGTATTTTAGCAAAATCGGCGATTTATTGTGATCTTTCGTCAAAATCGGCGGTTTTCCGCGATTTTTTGACGAAATCGGCGTTTTCCGCGACCTCTAGACGAAATCAGCGATTTATCTGCGATATTTTAGCAAAATCGGCGATTTATTGCAATCTTTTGTCGAAATCGGCGGTTTTTCTGCGATCTTTTGACGAAATCGGTGTTTTTCAGTGTGTTTTTTATATGAAATCGGCGTTTTTTTTCGACGATCTTTAGACAAAATTTGCAATTTTACGCGATCTTTTCTTGAAAACGGCGTTTTATCCCCGCAGTCTTTCGACGAAATCGGAAATTTTTCCGTTATCTTTTGCTGAAAGCGGCCTTTTTTCAATGATCTTTTGACAAAATATTTTTAAGCAATCTTTTATCGAAAACGGCGGTTTTCCCCCGATTTTTTAACGAAATCGTCATTATATCAGAAATTTTTAGACGAAATCTACGTTTTCCCCGCGGTCTTCAGACGAAATCAGCGTTTTATCTGCGATATTTGGTGAAATTGCCGTTTTCTCCGCGATCCGCACAGGAAATTCGCGTTTTTCGGCGATCTTTTGACAAAGTTCGTTGACAAAAACATTGACGAAATTGTCGTTTTTTCACAAAATATTAACGAAATGTGTGCTTTTTGGGCGATCCTTTCATGAAATTTGCATTTTTCCGCGATTGTTTTAAACCGTACAAGTTGGCAACTGTGAGAATCGTCTTCTGAAAGATCTTATCAAAGAATGAAGAACATTTCTCAGTTACATAGTTTTTTAATCATGATATCTACTTGCCTGAATCTAGGAAAAAGAGTTAACGGAAAAACCCGACAAACTACAAAAGCGAAAAAAAATGACACGGAAAAAAAGTTACCGGAAAAAAGGGACAACATAAAAATGTTACCGGAAAAAAAGTGACAAAGAATTGATTTTGGGGATTTATTGACTAAGTATGAAAGGGGGGGAGGTCGGCTTTTAATTTAAGTGAGTGTTTTTTTCATGCTGAATTAACCGCTTTGATTCAATTTTTGGATATACGTTCATACTGAAAAGATGCTTGCCTGATTAGTTTTGGGAATGGACGATTACCCCCTCCCCTCCGCCCTAAATAAGATAAATGGTTTTTAAGCAGAATTATCCAACGTGTTATTTCAAACAATTTTGGATATAGGTTCTTTCTGACGAGGCTTATATATAGTATTGTGGTGTCGCGTCCTGAATTTCTCTTTACTAAGTTGGTTTATTTGTTAAGTTCATCAATAACACAATTTTAATTCCTCAAGTTCTTTATTAGAGCCATAGACCAATTTTTAAAAAAATAAATAAAACGACATTACAACTACATAGGAGCCTCACTCCAATATTACATTTCGCTTAGCACGTCCAAGCCATCTTACATCAATGTATTTTCTTGTACATTATCAGCACATGTCTCTCTTCCAACTACTTTCCTTCCCTCTCGATGCGCAATAATCCCATTGTCCCCTTCAGCTCATTGCCACTAGACCAGTGCAATTATTTTCTAGGCATATCCCTGGAGGTCAATAGAACCTGTTCTTAACAGCTTTTGAATGAAGATACTTTCAACTATGCATACTTTTTCAGAATAAGACTTCGCTATATATCTTCTGCCACGATTAAAGTTGTCAGTACGTCATCACAGTATATAATGCCTGAATAATTTTGGGAGTTTAATGGTTAAGTATAGAGGGTGCATGGGGGATAACCTCTCTTAAATTAAATAAATAGCTTTTTAGGCAGAATTATCCGATTTGCTTCAAATTTTGAATGTTGGTTCCAGTGTTGCCAGATGGGCTACTTTTTAAAAAATTATATACTTGATTGACACTACTTTTTTGAAATGGTAAAATAACCCTTATTTAATGACATATTAATTGAGACCAAAAGAAAGGGAATTTTACCGTTTCAAAAAGTGGTGCCAATCAAGAAATCTCAATTTAAAAAAAGTAGCCCACTGGCAACACTGGTTGGTTCATTAAGATAAAGGGTATCCCTGATTAGTTATGGGGTTCTTTTGCTAATTAAAAAGGGGGGGCCACGATTATTCCCCCCCCTTAAATTAGATAAATTATTTTATATGCACAATTATCCGATGTATTTCAAATTTTGGCTATAGGTTCTTTCTCATAAAGTGAATCCCTGAATAGTTTTAAGTGTTTGTTTATATATCCTCAATAGCTGTTTGCATTTAAAATTGTGATTTATGTTGCTGCATAGCAGTTTCAGTATTCTATAAATAAAATAACAAAGAAAAAAATATCCTGTTTTTCTTAAAATCGTTTTTTTCCTTTTAATTTAAATCTGTTTTTATTTTTTTTAAGAGTTCAAACCTGAAGATCTACCAAGAACTAACAATTAACTTTCTAATTACTAACATAAGCTAGTAATAAAAAGAACTATTTTTATTACTACAAATTAATGAATTCACTAGTTCATTCGTTCGTGACATACAATATAGTTTGTACATTAAAGTTTTCTAACATATATTTTTTATGTTTTATATTATATTTTGTGATGCGTAATATAGGACATTAATTAGTAAAAATCCAGTTTTAAATGATAAATATTTGGCGTAAATTAAAATGACAATTACAACAAATAATTTAGTATATTACTTTTTTCACAAAAAAAAAAAAAAAAAAAATAAACCAGTTTTAAATGCAAAATGAATGGAAATTAATCATTATAAGAAAAAAGGTAAAATGTGTTATAATGTTTTCTGACATAATAGTTTTCAATCATTAAATTAAAAAATAAAGAAAAATTGTTTTTATTTGTTATTTGCGTTCAATTGCATTCAACTCGCTTTTTTGTGTTACTTGAATATTTTTGCGTCAAACCCTTACCGGGAAATCCCCTGATCGACAAATTTCCTAAGAGGCTAGCCGCCCGCGATATCTACCAGACATCCCCCTCCGTCGAATGGGGAAAGCAAGCTTCTTTCCCCGAAAGAGTTTCCTGAAAGGGACTGCTGCATCCCTCCCTATTTTAACTACATTCATTAGCTTATACGCCTTACCATAAGGAAACTACATCCAAAATTTGAAGCAAATCGGATAATTCTGCGTAAAAAGCCATTTATGTAATTTAAGTGGGGTTATCCCCAGTTCCCCCCTCTATAATTAGCCATTAAGCCCTTAAAACTATTTAGAAATCCACTTTATGAGAAAAAATCTATATAAAAAAATTTGAAATACATCGGATAATTATGCATAAAAAACAATTTATCTAATTTAAGGGGGGGGGGGGGATAATCATCCGTTTTCCTATTTATAATAAGCTAAAGAACCTCATAACTAATCTGGAATACGCTTGATCAAAAAAAAAGCTACATCCAAAATTTGAAGCAAATCGGATAATTCTGCATAAAAGCTATTTATTTAATTTAAGGGAAGTTATCCTCGTTTTTGCCTTTAAACCCTTAAAACTATTCAGGGATTCACCTTATCAGAAAGAACCTATATTTAAAATTTGAAATACATCGGCTAAAACAACGATTTGCATAAAACCGATTTATCTAATTTGAGGGGGAAATAATTGCTTGCCCCCCTTTTATAATAAGGAAAATAACCCCGTAACTAATCAGAGATACGTTTTATCATAATGAACCTATGTCCAAAATTCGAAGCAAATCGGATAATTCTGCGTGAAAAGCCATTAATTTAATTTAAGAAGGATTATCCCCCGTCCACTCTCCCCTTTATACTTACTCATTAAACTCTTAAAACTATTCAGGGATTCACCTTATCAGAAAGAATCTCTATCTAAAATTTGAAATACATCGGATAATTTTGCATAAAAACCGATCTATCTAATTTGTGGGAGGAGGGAGTTAATTGACCATCCTCCCTTTATAATAAGCAAAAGAACCCTATAACTAATCAGAGATACGTCTTATCATAATGAACCTATGTCCAAAATTCCAAGTGAATCGGATAAATCTGCGTAAAAAGCTATTGATTTAATTTGAGAGGTTACGGATGGGGGGGGGGGTTATCATATGTCCAAAAACTGAATCAAAACAGTTAATTCAGCACGAAAAAACCATTTACCTAAATTAAGAGCCTCCCCCTGACCCCTTCTAAATACTTAACCAATGAATCCTCAAAATCAATAATGAATTCCCAAAATCAATAATAATTTCCCTATTATAATGTCCCTTTTTTTCCCAGTAACATTTTTTTTCGCTTTTGTAGTCATGTCCCTTTTTTCCAATAACTGTTTTTCAGGTAACTTTTTTTCCGTTTACCCCCTTGCCTATTTCGGGCGTTTTTTAAATAAGAATTAATATTAATTAAAAAAATTGTCTGAAAGTAGCCCCTTTAAAGTAGTAGTAAGTAGAAAAATAGTTAGAAATTTGGCGCCCCCTAAATCTCTGCGCCCTGGGCGACCGCCCTCCCTTCCCCCTTTCGCACAGCGCTGTTAATATCTTTCCAGAAACATAAATATAAACGAATTATATACTTTCCAAACATACCTGGATTTCAAGAATGCTTGAAGGAATTCGAAAGATTAAAAAAAATGATCTCTTATATCCATCTTTTTCATAATTTTCTTCTCTGAAGAGGATTTAATATCCTCCATAGCGAAACGCACAATAAAAAAAAACCTTAGCACTACAGCAACTAACAACACAATGTTTGTGGAATTAAGTCTATCCTTCAAAGCATGCGAGCATGTGTTTTTGTGTTTTTCCTGGAATTCGAGAGTCCAGTCCCGTTTCCAAAAAAAGAGCAAGAAACAGATGCAACTAATTAAGACCCCCCCCCCTCCAGTGGTGCAGTATTGAAAAACCCAAGACGGCATTGGCAGCGACAGGAAATGACCATTCCTTTTAGCCTTCGGCTGATTTCCAATAGTATAAATGAATGCCGGCCTTTTCCGAAATTGAGTGACTAGTTTTCGATACTGATACTGTTGCTATGTGCTTTCCCTATTTTTCAAAGAAAATACATTACTGCCGCTTAAACGAGTCAAATTTTTAAATAAAATTTGATTCAATAAAGCGGCAGATTTCGAAAACAAAACAAAAAAAATTCTAACTTTAGTTTTTTTTATGATTCGGTTCTTAAAAGTGGAAATTTTTGTATTTTTGTCATGGCTCTGGGGGGGGGGGTTTAACCCCCCCCCCTCGCTGCGCCACTGTCTTAAGACGTTCTAACTTTAATATTCCTGGTATTCGGCTTTTATTGTGATAGCAAATCATAATTTTTGCCTCACTATATGCAGACAGTAACAAATATGAATGATATGCTTTTATCAAAGCATTCACAAAAGTAAATTTTAATATCTTCAACTAATTTGTAAAAAAACTTACTCTTTGTCGTTTCTTTTGAAACAAACAGAAAATTCCTTTGAAAGAAAAGCACATCAAACATTACTGGATTTTAAATCAACAACAGGAAATTTGAAAAATGCCCAATTGTTTTGCAAAGTTTCCACAGTCCTGTAATTTCTTTCAATGATAATCTTGAATTACGATTCCAAATGCAGAATATGTTATTAAGCAAATGATTATGATTAAGCAAATAATTTCAATTTCACAGCATGTTTTGTTGAGTTGTTCGTTTCTTCTATATCAAATTATGAATGGAAAGTAATTTTAATATTTGTCGGATTTTTAATATTTAAGAAATCTGATAGTCTTTTAGATGACATTATTTTTTTGTGTGTGTGTTTGGCGCGGTTATGTTATGTAGTATCGCACAAATTGTCTTCTGTTAGTAGTGTATTTTCATTCTGGCTCTGAGAAAATTCAGCTTTTGTCATTTTTTTATAGTCTGCTAATTTATGCTACAATTTTACTCTCACTAATATAGAAAAAAAGTTGTATAATCTTCCAACAAAAAGACAATTTTATAAAATGGATAAGCCTATCACTTTTTTCCTTGTCTAATATCCCAAATTATCTATCTTTTCTATTTTTTCTCAAAAATATAAATCTAAATGCAACCTTATGAATATTTAAGATCACATTTTATATACATATATGCCACGCTGATGACCATTATGGATATTAACAGTTTAAACGTCCTAACCGTGTTTACTGCACTGAGAAAAAAAATATACCCCCTTCACCCAGAATGAATAGTTAGTCACTTTCTGAATACCTAAACTAGAATTATAGATGACCGAAATATGCGAATAGGTTGAACTACTAAGCAGAATAGTCGAAACGACCTAACATTTCTAGTCTCTTGTTTTCAAGATGACGAAACAATTTTGACTCGTCTCAGTAACGAGAAATTATAGCTTGATTTCGTAAATAGTTTCAAAAACTAGAATTATACTTACTAAATCAAACCTCTTGTGTTCGCATCTATTTGCTGAGATTTTTAAATAAGTATTACAACGAGAATAAAAGAAAGCTCTCTTGAATTCCTGTAGTAGATTGTAGAAATCTCATGTAATGGCAACTAGAATTTATAAGGATGACATGGAACTATTTTTTCTAGAGCCACAATTTAGATTCTAGATTCCAGAACTGTATTAATTTCTCAATGTGTCACATAGTCTTTGAGTTCAATGGCGTAAGTAACACAAAAATTATATTAATGTTATTCTATTGCAGTACTAAGAAAAAATAAATATGTAAGTTAATCATAAACATATTCCCACACAAATTTTTCCACGGCTATTATTTCATGAATAATTAACACTACATGTAAAACTATGCAGGGCGCTTAAAGGGTTAAAAGTGGTAATGAAGATTTTCAAATGCGGCACCGGAAACATTAATATATTTTTAAGTAATATTACAAACGCATTCAAAATCATAATTTTCTGTGAATTAATAATTACCATAGAAATATTTACTACATTTTATAAAAGCACACATAACGGTTATCGATTTCAAACTACGTTTTTATCTACGGCGAACCACATGCGAAAAAAAATTATTGAAATTCATGAGAAATAAAAAACTTCTAAACATAGATGGATTTGAAAGGCAAGTTATGTATAGTTCCTGATTTATTATTGGAATCCATTTTCTTTTTAATTCTTTTGCTCAGTTGCGTTAAAAGCAAACTGATAGTTTCAATTTGCATATGAATAATTTTTAAGTTTCGACCATGAAATTATAAATGAGACTTGACATAAATTTATTTAAAAATGAACAAACGTTAACTTTCCTACCCTGAATGGGTCTAATCGACCCAGTCCTATAATGCGTTTCATTCGATTCAAACCAGAAAAGTTTCCATAAAATAAATTAAATTGTAACGGTTGGGTGTTCGTGCTGGGAGTTAAATGCAGACATACTCAGAAATTAAGATAAAAAACACAGTTTATTAAAATAAGGGCTCAACGGAAGTGGAGCAAGTCTTAATTTTCACAACTGAGAATACTATGAAAAGACTAAACGTATACTCACAGCTCCGGAAACTAGCTCAATCGGGGCAACTCTGATTACTTCTCACTATCTCTCGGCTAAGCTGCTAGATAAAAGTTAATTAGACAGCCCGTGGCTGTAGATATCCTTTATTTACTTGAGATAATCAAATGCAATTACTATTAAATTTCTTACCACGGCCAACTTCTCTATTCGAATACGAAACTCCTTCACAACTCACTGGAGGCTCGAAGCTACTTGCAATCTGCTAGATACCAGCGGGAAACACACTTCGCTGGTTAATATCGCTAGAACGCTCTGCTGGCTACTGCCAGAGACACCACTCTCGCTATCTAATGTCGCTAGTCACACTCCGTCTTGGCTGGCTAATGCCAGAGACACTCTCACACCCTCAGACTCCAAGCTTTTATACGCTGCAAACTGAGATACTTCAAATTAACATATTACTACTAACTGCGAGCCTAACTGCAGAATCCGAAAGAGACACACACACTCTAGAAAGTTAAAGTAAAAGAGAGGATAGATGTCGCTTTTACGCTTACACATGTTAAATTATTGACGTCACGATCTCAGAAATACTAGAGTGCCTTTATGACAAAGGTCACTCCCTCACAACCCCCCCTCGGATTCCACAGAGAAAAAGGGCTGGGCCAAATGCATGCCCAGGACTTTTTCTTGTTACAAATTTTAAACCGTAATAAAAACAAAGTGATGGGTGAAATTTACCACCGAAACATAACTTTTAAAATATTACTCTTTAACCCATCACAAAAAAACTCAGTTTGCCTCAAATATTCACATATTCAATCCAATCATCCTTCTGTCTTAAAAATAGCCTCCGAAAAACTTTCAAAACTCTTAAAACTTTCAAAACTAATTACTTCTACTTTCAAAACAACCCACTCCACTGGGAGTGCTAAAATTCCTCAAAACACTAAACTTTCGAAATTTTCCTCAATACTCAAATACAACTGTAACTTTACCAAAAATTTCTCCATAAAACTTTCCTAATACTAGAATTCGCACCAAGTCCAAAAAACCCAATGCGCAAAAATTTTCCTCAACAAAACTCCGAACTCATCTAAAATTAAATTTACTTCATACTACTGCTACTACGTAATACCTACATACCCATTAGCCAATGAACTAACTCCCAAAACTTCTTCAGAACTAGCTCCACTTTCACAATATTTGGGGCACATACGTACAGCGTCACATAGCTGTGCTTATGCAATAATCAAAAATATCAAAAATTTACAAAATGACGTCATCAAGTAACTCTTCATTTGTATAAACTAAAAGAAAAAATAGCAATATCAATATTTAACACAGGTATACTTCCCTGCAAGAAAAACACATTAACATTCAATTTTAATACAATACAATTTCATATTCAAATGCAACTTAAAACTTCGCAACTTGCGGAAACCATTCCCAACTAAAGTACAAACGTAACACATAAAACACGAACGATAAGGAGAAAGTTAATTCATTAAATGTTAGTATAAGAGATAGAAACGCGTATCAAGGACTTCTTGACCGCAAAACACGTGCACGCCTGACTCGCGGCGCGTGTACAAAATAACCCAAATTACTATCTATACTTTCTGAAAATTAAACATACATTAACATACATTTTATAACACATGAAGAGTATAACAATATAACATTTTAACAATTAACATAACAATTTAACAATAGATCCAGAATTTTTAAAAGCAGTTAAGACCAAAATTTCAAACATACATAAACTAACAATTTTGCAAACAAATTTTGAACACAATTAAGCTCTAATCGTGAGTCCGTCAAAAAATTCCAAAAATGGCCAAAAATACAAACAGTCTCTCTGCTTTTTATTCCTTTCCATTGCTACTACATATATGCACTCTAATAGAAATTTAATAAGGAACATGATCACCCAATTATAGAGATGATTCGCTGATAGCCGGCTACATACTACAGGATGGCTTTCTCCTCTTGTCCCAAAAACCTTGCACGAAGAATCTTTCGTCATCAGAACTGTACGGTGACGCCACAGTTGACTGTCGTGCCTGCAGCCTGGTTCTGAATGGATGCCGTGGGATACTTGTAGTTTCCACTCGACGACTCTGCTCTGCTCTGGTCGGTTCGCTGGGGTCACTCCATGGCGAGATTCACACTGTTGATGCCGGTAATCTGAGTGTTGTCTCCTCTTTCTCGACGCACCCGAAGTTACTGAAGATCCTAGGCCACGTTTCTTTCCGGATCTATGCTGTTTCTTATTGGGCAAAAATTCAGAATTTAAAGTTCTTTTAACAGTTTGACGAGTGTCCATATGAAATCTTTTTCGAGGATTAATTACTGAAGATGTTGAACTATTAGATAATTTATGTTTTTGAGGTTGCTGTCTAATAAGTGGAGGAACGGGACGGTTTATGATCTTTTTCCTTTTATGGCACACAGAGTCTGATGTATTTGACACAGCTCTCTTATTTTTATTATCATACTTTGTTCTCGGTTTAATAGACTTTCTACTTTCAATAATAGTTTTTGGAGCTGTTTCACTAGATTTTCTATTTGCATACTGATGAAAAGAATTATATAAAGAAGTGCTGGACTCGGGACACTCATTGGATCGGGTATTTTGCGAAACACCACTCGACACATGAGAACCTTCACTACCACTTTCTCTAAACTTATAAACTCTAACCTGATCCAGATTAACAGTCACTCTTTCACCATTGACATTTACAGCCAAACTATTATTCTTAACTTCCAAAACTTCAAACGGACCCACAAACTTCGGACCAAACTTAGCTACTCTCTTCTGACGACTTTAACTTAACCAATGCTTTTCTACTAACACAAAATCTCCAACTTACACCTCTAACTCCCTTCTACGCATATTATAATACTGAGCCTGCTTTTCTTGCGCTTTTCCCATCTGAACTTGAGCCTCCTTAACCAACCTCTCAATATCCTGGCACATAAACTGACTTTCCGCATCCGACACCATAACTAGCCTTTGAAATGGAGTAATGACTTTTCTACCCAAAAACAATTCAGAAGGCGTTTTCCCCGTCGACTCGTGAACTGCCGTACGAAGTGCGTAAGCAAAATGCTGAAGAAACTGGTCCCAATTAGAATGATGAGAGCCAACATAAGAAGAAATCATTTGAATTAATGTACGATTTACACGTTCAGCCATATTAGACTGAGGACGATACGGAACAGTAAAAGAATGATCGATCTCCAGCTTCTCACACAGAGCTTTAAGAATATTAGATATAAAATCATAACGAAATGGTTTACTAGCAACGAGTGCGTCAGAACCAATATGAATTTCATTCGTTAAACTCGGTTTATCTGAAAAAACCTCTCCAAACTCATTCAAAAACTTATTAAATTCCTCCTTCTCGATTTCACTTAACCCCGACTCCTCCAAATCAACTGACACCGAAACAGGCTCTTTCTTACTCACATTCTCATCATTATTCACGATTAACGACTTTTTAAAGAAATCCAGACTAATTCCTCTATCCTTCATATAATCCACACCAACTATACAATGCACTGTTAATCCATCTAACACACAAAACTCCCAACACGTCTTAACCGAACGAATTTCAACTTCCAACTCTACTGAACCTTTATTATCACAAGCTACTCCCTGTGCCGACTGAACCACCAGACTTGACCTCTTCAACTTCTTATACGAAAAATATTTCCTATAACAATCAAAAGAAATGAACGACTTATCTGCCCCTGTATCGAAGACACTCTTAACGACAATACCATCTAACACAATTAATACTTCAGGCAACTCAACCGGATTAACAGTAACTTTATTTAAACTCACAGAAGACTTTTCCAACCTCTGAACACATCTCTTTTGCATTAATCTACCCCCAAAATTCTCATCCAAAGTTAATCTCCTTACTTGCGAAGAAACATTCCTGTCCCGTACTCCCCCTCTCCGATCATAACCACTATTTTGTCTATTTCCATACATATATTTATCACCACTTCTAAAATTATTACCACCACCACAATTCCTATTACCATTACCATTATTCAACATATTACGACCAAATCCATCATTTCTATTACGCAAATTACTATCCGGAAATCGCTGTCCCCCTCTCAAAAAATTACGTTCCCCCTCATTTCTCAAATTACTATCCGTGACAGGTCTCTGACGAGGGCTACGCGAATCCCGTTGATCCGAGCTATGCCGAGTCTCATACTTCGATAATATCTGGTGCATTTCTGAAAAATTCTTCGGTGCTCTAACTTCAATATAGTCCTGTATATTCGGATTAAAAAGAGGAAAAACAATGTCCAACAATTCCTTAAATGTGATATCTAAATCCAATTTATTGTTTAGTTCAAGCTTACGTAGGTAAAACTTTGAGGCTGATTCATAAATATTCTGCTTATTGCAATAGAATTTTTTTCTTAAAATACTTTTATCTTTAAGGGGAGGAAATGCCTTCTTTAACTCAATCACAGTCTGTTCAAATCTTTTACCTTCATCATTAATCAGAAATTTTCCTATATTCTCTAACCACAAAAGTGCTTCGCCCTTCAATGAGCATTTAAGCACTACGTACCTATTTTTCTCAGGTATATTATTGAACAGGATATAATCATCTAGTTTGACTAAAAATTCATTAATGTCACTTTCACCGGTAAAATAAACACGTGGCACAATCTCACGATGTCCGACATTTCGTTGGGCGCCATTTGTAACGGTTGGGTGTTCGTGCTGGGATGCAGACATACTCAGAAATTAAGATAAAAAACACAGTTTATTAAAATGATAAGGGCTCAACGGAAGTGGAGCAAGTCTTAATTTTCACAACTGAGAATACTATGAAAAGACTAAACGTATACTCACAGCTCCGGAAACTAGCTCAATCGGGGCAACTCTGATTACTTCTCACTATCTCTCGGCTAAGCTGCTAGATAAAAGTTAATTAGACAGCCCGTGGCTGTAGATATCCTTTATTTACTTGAGATAATCAAATGCAATTACTATTAAATTTCTTACCACGGCCAACTTCTCTATTCGAATACGAAACTCCCTCACAACTCACTGGAGGCTCGAAGCTACTTGCAATCTGCTAGATACCAGCGGGAAACACACTTCGCTGGTTAATATCGCTAGAACGCTCTGCTGGCTACTGCCAGAGACACCACTCTCGCTATCTAATGTCGCTAGTCACACTCCGTCTTGGCTGGCTAATGCCAGAGACACTCTCACACCCTCAGACTCCAAGCTTTTATACGCTGCAAACTGAGATACTTCAAATTAACATATTACTACTAACCGCGAGCCTAACTGCAGAATCCGAAAGAGACACACACACTCTAGAAAGTTTAAGTAAAAGAGAGGATAGATGTCGCTTTTACGCTTACACATGTTAAATTATTGACGTCACGATCTCAGAAATACTAGAGTGCCTTTATGACAAAGGTCACTCCCTCACAAAATAAATAATACAAAGATTCAAGTTAAATAAGAATGCTAAATGGATTTAAATAAAAATTCTGGTGCGAAATATTTTAATCAAGTTTGAGTAAAATTTCATCAGGGTAGGAAGGTTAATGTGTTGAAATCTGTTTCACCTGATGAACTTTTTGAATTCTCATAATTTCTACTTTACCTCTGAGGAAGCAGGACATTTCGGTCCCGCCATTTCGGTCCCGCCATTTCGGTCCTGCTATTTCGGTCCCGCCGTTTCGGTCCCGAGACATTTCGCTCCCGAGACTCTTCGGTCCCGAGACACTTCGGTCCCTAGCCATTTCGGTCCCAAGACATTTCGGTCCCTAGCCGTTTCGGTCCCGAGACATTTCGGCCCCTAGCCGTTTCGGTACCGAGACATTTCGGTCCCAAGACATATCGGTCCCTTCTCCTGCAAACTAAAATTTTGTGAAATAAGACATAATTTTATAGAGACCATTGCAGAGTTTTAAACTGAAGGCCATAAAATTTTAGTATAATGTGATTATAAATGCCCGAAAACTGCACACACGTATAACTCTTGTCCAAAATATTATAACTCACACAAATTTTGTATGGTAATCCTAATCATAATTGGTAATCCTAATGATAATTCGTAATTCTAATTCTCAAAGCCTTTAGTAATTTGAATATAAAAATCAAATTAATATTTTATTAAATATATTTATTATTAATAACATGATTAGTTTACATAATGAATTTTATATTAAAATAAGCTCAATACATAATCCATTTTATATTCAATACATCAAAATATTTCCTAGTAGTTCTAAACTGAAATTTATCTTTTACTTGTTTATTTATTGTATTTTTAAAACTACAGAAATTTAAAACAATTAGTACAGTTAAATAAGAATTATAATTTTTTTTTTCTGGGAAAGTAAGAGCGAAAAGGTAATACAAATAAATAAATAAATAAATAGAAGCTTAGTTTTGTCACTTAAAAATTTAAAATAAAATTATTTAAAAAATTATTATATTACATTTTAATATATTTTATTAAATTATATGTTATATTTTATGTATAATATTTATATTATTATATTTTAAAATATTATTATATAAGTTTTATGTAAATAAAAATTAAAAATAATTATCCTATTAGAATGAAATAGGCCCAGTTTCAATAAAATTAACTCACATAAATTGTCTTCATGGCGAGAGAAGACTGTTAAAAAATTCAATCAATAAATTCTATTATTAGTATTAAAAAAGGTTAGCGGAGGCAATTAAAAAAAAAAAAAAAAAAAAAAAAAAAAAAAATTCATGTCATGCCCAGTTACGAAATCACTATTGCTTTCGCAATGTTAATAATGGCAAGTAAGTTATGAAAACAAATTTATAAGATGCAATTTTGTATTATAAAAATAATAAAAAAAATAAAAAAAAAATTTGTTCTTCAATAAATATATCTCATTCCTGAATTATTAAAGGAGAGGGTATAGACGGGTGATTTGAGGAAATATGTATAGATTATAACTTGTATAACACTGTCTAATTGAATTATTACTGGCATTTATTATCAAATTGGAAGGGAAAAAATAAGGACATTTTTTTAATTATTTAATTAATTCTAATTTAAAGGTTCCAAAAAAAATGTACTTAAACAGCTAAAAAAATATTTTTGGCAGTTTATATAAAATACTTTTTAGTTTATATAATTTACAGAAGTTTATATAAAATACTGATACTAATAATTAATAATAAAATTTAAAATATTTATTCTGATTAATAATAATACTATTAAAAGCAAAAGAGAATATCCCCTAAATTTATATCACACCAAACAAAATTTTCAGTTCGCTGTGATTTCATTGTCACGAGTTATAAAAGTTTAAATTTATCGAACTCTTATATTCAACTTTTCATAAAACTTGTGGGGGAGAGGAGGGGGGAAATAAAAATAAATAAAAAAAGGCCCGAATAATGTTGAGCGTATACCATTTGGCAGCCCCACAACAATTAGAATCCGACTTATAAGATAGCGAGCTAAGAAATAACAAGGGACTGAAATGACTAATAAGGACGGAAATGGCAAGCGACCAAAGTTGCTGGGGACTAAATTGTCTCGGGACCGAATTGTCTTGGGACCGAATTGTCTCGGGACCGAAATATCTTGGGACCGAATTGTCTCGGGACCGAAATGTCTCGGGACCGAAATGGCCAGGGACCGAAATGGCGGGACCGAAATGTCGTGTACCCTTTCTACTTTACCTCTGAAGTTTAATTTAATTATCCTTATGGCATACACTTACCAACATACATTACTCATTTTCAGCTTATTTGCTTATTAACTCATTCATATCTTTCTTTTGAAAATACTTTTTTTTCTCGACAAAGCTAAACACTTGGTTTGGGAAAAAAAACTATGTTCTCATTTGTGTCACGTACTAAACAGCATGAAAATGGAATTTTATCTAGTTTCGACAAAGGATGAAATAATTTAAAAAATATTAACGTCATATAATTATTTAAATGAAACTTTAGGCTATTTATTTAAGTTATTTGACAAAAATTACCTGGCATTTCGTTGAAAAGGAAATTAATTCCTTCAGTTATCTTCTTTCGAAATGAAAAAGCGTGTTATGGAAAACGATTAATTATAATAAGTATTTTATTGCAGATAAAAAATACATTTTTCAATTTGACCAAGAACAAGATGAAGTTTCAAAATTTAAAAATACAGACAAAATGTATTTGTTTTATGCTGTTTTATAGTCTTAGGAAAAACAATTAAGAACATAACCCAAAAATCACAAAAAGATTTAACTGCAGTATATTAAACTTTACGATTTAAAAACTTAAATAGTTAAAAAAAAGGAGAGATTTGCCGGTTAGATATGCAGTTTAAAAAAAAATACTTTTTTGATTTTTTTGTTTCCCCATTGTGTTAGACAAAAACTAGAATTTAAGTAATTTAATTTATTAAGGTTTAAAAGATATTTTTTACAACTGAGTTGCAACGTCCATTTTAATTCGGTTGTCAACATTATGGACTTACAGTCGTGGAGAAAAAAGAAAGTAAACATACCCTACTTACTCTGCAACAAATTATTCTAGAAGAAAGTTACGAATGCCAAACAAATGGAAATAAAAACTACTTTTAAATGATGCATATAAAAATTGCTTAAGTTCTATCAATAAATTAAAAACAAGGAAAATATTGTTTTTAGGCACCATTTGCTTTTGACAAAACATTTTAAAGCTGTATTAAAAAATATTCATCCAAGTTCAATAACTAAATTTTCTGACACATTTTGCGATTTATTTTTGTAAAGAAATAAATGAAATTTGCGGAGGTAATTTTTTGAAGAGATTTATAAACGGCTAGTGTTTTTATTTTTTGTTGAATTAATTAGAACTTTTTTTTAAACAATTAATTTCTAAGTATGACGACATTTTTTTTCAGCACTATTGCTTCGGGAATTTCGGATCAAAATGCCCATTTTGACATCATTCTTTGAAATATAATTTGCCTCTATCAAAAAATCGACCAATACGGTATATTATATAATTTCTGAATAAGAGAATCAATCATATAGGTCTATCAATTTCCAGATCCGGGCCCTGCCCGGCTGGAACGAAAGTTCTAATCCAAGCCCAGCCTGAACAAAAATCGGTGAAAACAGGCTCGATCTCGCCTGATTCAATTTCTGCAAAAATTCAGATTTTTCTTAACAAGCAATTAACATTCCTTCGAAGAATATTGCGAACATAATTATAAGATAAATTACGAGTATACTTTAAAATTATGATGTGTTCGCAAGGCAAGATTCGTAGAATAATGTATTTAGACTAGAAGATAGCCCGTCAAAATGACGTGTTTGCATTTTTAAAGGATGATAAAAAATTACAACTGTGGTCAATCATAGCCACTTTAGGCTGAAACAATTTTGATAAATACAACGATTAAATTTGGAAAGGGAAAAATCTAACAAAAAAAAAAAAAAAAAAAAAACATTTCAACAGAAATCTGCATTTAAAACTATAGCAAAATCTGGTAGATGGGGTGGGGATTATAATGAAATTTAAAACGCACCGCGGTTTGCTTAAATAAAAAGTTTTAATTAAATATTGTTTTTGAAATCGTGAAAAGATTTCAAAGTGAAGTAAAATGTAATGATGTCATTTACAGCTCCCACTGTAAATCTGACCAATGCGAACGCTCCATTACGACTATGGAACGATTTCATTGGTCAGTAAATAGATTGCCTTTAAAATCGGAGGTAACTTTTCACAATGTCTTTTATAGATTTGAAAAAATGAAATTTGAAATTAAAGCAACCCGAATATAAAAATGTTAACAATATTGCATTTAAAACGCATCTTCGCTTTCCTTTAATAAAAAGTTTTAATTAAATATACTTTTTGAAATCGTGAAAATATTTCAAAGCGAAGTAAAATGTAGTGACGTCATTTACAGCTCCCACTGTAAATCTGACCAATGAGAACGCTCCATTACGACTGTGGAACGGTTTCATTGGTCAGAAAATAGATTGTATTTAAAATTGGAGGTAACTTTTCACAATGTTTTTTATAGATTTGAAATTCTCAAGAGTCATTCACGACTGTAAAGAAAAAAAAAATTAAAGCAACCTGAATATAAAAATTTTAACAATATTGAATATAAAACGCACCTTCGCTTTCCTTTAATAAAAAGTTTTAATTAAATATACTTTTTGAAATCGTTTAAAGATTTCAAAGCGAAGTAAAATGTAGTGACGTCATTTACAGCTCCCACTGTACATCTGACCAATGAGAACGATCCATTACGACTATGAAACGTTTTTATTGGTGAATGAGTTTCTTTTTTCTCGTGGATAGGTTGACCCCGGAATTGTTATACACGGAGGAGTTTTATATATATATTTATGTTAATTCAAATAAGGATTCACTAAAAATTTAATGTAATTTTGAATAAAAGAAAACTACTCAGATGTGGTAATCCCAAAATTTTCTTCCATCTCATGTATGTTAAAACTTCAAAATTCGCTATCACAGAGGTAGGAAATTCCGTGCGTTAGTTCTTTGTTCTTGAAATAGGACTATTGCATGTATTAGGAAAATGTAGGAAAAATCGCCTTTTGTTGTTCGATTTAAACCAAAATATAATCAGTAATAATATTTATGAAAGTAAACATGAGTCTAAAGTTTGATAAAAATTCGTGCATTAATTCTTGAGGTAGACCTATTAAGGGCATCGTGAAAAATTCAGCATTGCAGCGCCATCTATTGGGTGATTGACAGCAAAACATAAACAGAACCACTTCATATCAAAACGGATTAAGTGAATCTGAAGCTTGATGAAAATCCGTGCATTAATGCTTGAGATTGAGCTATTGCAGAAATCGTTGAAAAGACAGCATAGCAGTGTCATCGGTTGAGCGATTTACTCCAAAATGCAATTAGCATCCATTCATGTGAAGGACTAACCGAATCTGAAGTTTGGTGAAAGTTATTGCATTATTTATTGATATAGAGCTGTTGCGAAAATCGTGAAAAAGAAACCATAGCAGCGCCAGCTTTTGAGTGACTTACACCAAAATCTAATCAACATCTATATATATCAAGGATTAACACAGTCTGAAGCTTACTTGAAAATCTTTTTATTATTTCTTGAGATAGAGCTGTTGCAGAAACCGTTTAAATTCAGCATAGCAATGCCACATCTTGAGCGATTTACACCAAAATCTAATCAATATCTATATATATCAAGGATTAACACAATCTGAAACTTACTTGAAAATCTGTTTATTAGTTCTTGAGATTGAGCTGTTGCAGAAATCGTTTAAATTCAGCATAGCAGTGCCACCTCTTGAGCGATTTACACCAAAATGTAAACGGTATCCATTCAAATCAAGGACTAAAAGACTTTAAAGTTTGGTGAAAATCCGTGCTGTATTTTTTGAGATAGAGGTGTCTCGGAAATTGTAAAAAAAAACAGCATAGCAGAGCCACTTGTTGAGCGATTTATGCGAAAAACTAATCAGCATCAATTTATATCAGGGACTAATATTTTCCTTCAAATAAATTATTTCTTAAAAATGTCTACGACAATACATTACTACTGCTTCAGTGCTATAAGTATACAAAGCTGCACCATTTTGTATGCACAATACTGTCTAAGCAAGATATGTAATTTTCTCCCTCCTGAATCTAAACTTAAGAAAATAAGGTTGTAAGATTTTTGTTGACAATTTTGTATCCCTAAAATTTTGATTTATTGTTCAACACTCAAATAAAGATGTAGTCTTTAGTTTATAAACTTTGTTTTATTGAAATTCTTCAGCCGAATTAAGTAAACAGCTGTAATGTTGAACTCCATGTGATGGGGCACGATTGAACAAAAAAAGCTGGAGCACCATTGAACATCTAAACCTATGAAGTAACGTGTTGTTGATGTACCTAAATATTATTATTTTGGGAATTTTTTCTATGTGAAAAGAGGTTAATTAAGAATATCAAAGAACATGGAATTACTGTTAAAAATCCATCTTTACTGCACACATGTATTACAATCTCTGGATGTATCAGCGTTGGGAAATTTCAAATCTAAACTGATGATGGCATTTATTTGATAATTGCAAATCCCGAATACACTATAACGATTCATAATTTAGAAGGTTTGTCTAACAAAGCCGATACTTTTTTATTTACACTTTCCCAAACATTATTTTTTGTTTTCGTACTAGATAAAACGGAATTTAATTCAGGTTTTTTTTCATAAAAAAAGTGAATGAAAAAATTTAATTTTCCCGAAGCATCAGATATCATATTGGTGAATTTCAGGGGTATTGTAAAAAAGTTTTCACAACCAAACATAATTGGAGGAACATTCTGCGTTGTTTCAACAATGATTTTTGACATCAACTTTGCTGGATTTAAGTTTGGTTAAATAATAGAAAAAATATTATTTTCAATAAAATATAGTTATTTAATTTTATTCATATTACTTTGTATTTCTGAAGCATATGCAGCTTTTTGTGAAAACTCTCAATATTTTCATATTTTATTCATTTGTTCAAAGGTGTCTTTTACTTGTTCAAAGGTAACCCTACATGGGGCAGGTTTGAACAGAAATCTTTCAGCTTTTTAAATCCTCATAACTTTTTTAATTTAGATGGAAAACTTTTAATTTCTGGTTCAAATGATGAATAAATGCATTGTTTTTATTATGTAATATTTAAAACGCAAAAAATATAAATCAAATAAGAAATGTATTGATTTAAAAAAAAAATTGTTCAAACGTGACCCTCTGCCCTACTTATTCTCGCGAAAGACATATTCATTGAAAATAGCTTATATTTTATTGACTTCGGATAAATTTATATATCAGACAGGACCTGCACGGCTGGCCAGTTCATTTTTATTCATTAGTTATTATTCGTTAGTATCGTATATTTACTTTCAGCCGCGCCGGATATGGATATTGGGCCTCTAAATTGCCAATTAGATGCGTTTGAGAGCAAACACTAATTTGTTTACTAAACAACTAAGCAGTTTGGATTTGAGTGCATCCTTAATATGATAGGTTTTTCTTCAATCGCTATGTATTTTTATTTATTTATTTTTGCAAGAATTTGTTCTATCTAAAACGTGTCAACATAAAAGTTTTAGATAATATTAAAAAAAAATTATAATAAAGTCATGCGGATTTGATATCTTGTGAATTGACAAAGTAATGTATTTTTTCTCTCCTGCCCCCCCCCCCCCCCCCAATCTCTTATTAGTTTTATTATTTTATTTTTTTGCGGTAAGAGTTGGTCCTATCAAAACTTGTCAGTATAAAAATTGTAGATAATAGTAAAAAGGTTTATTATAATTTTTTAGCTGGATTTTATATCTTGAGAATTGATGACGTTTTGAAATTTTCTGCTTCCTATTTTTCTTGCCCCTTGAACCCATATTTAGTTTTATGAAAAATCTATCATACATACCTTTTTTGGCCATTTATCCAAAAGTAATAATAATTTTAAACTGATTCGGTATGTATTATAACTAAGAAGTTGTTTTTATCGCTTTTCATAAAGCCCCTCTGTATTTCCACCCCTTTGGTTCTATTTTGCCTATTAACCAAGATTTTATGCACCTTAATTTTTATGTACCTGTTTGGAAGAGATTTATGCAGAATTATGGAAGTTATCGCATTCATAAAAGTGTTATACACATATACCACACACACACACACACACAGCTATATATATATATATATATATATATATATATATATATATATATGTATAATACCATTAAAAGTAGACAAGATTCACCAATGGATTTTATCAATAAAACAATAAACCAAAACGAAGAATTAAATTGAATTATAGTAAACAATATTAACCATTTGAAATTAACCATTGAATTTAATAACTTATAGCACATTAAACATGGAAGGAAAAAAGAATAATATGAATACAAATGAAATTTGTAGAACCAAAGCAGAATCTTCAGGTCCCAAATACTTTGGAACTACAAATGGAGCGTGTGGTTTCATCTTCGTATTTGCCATGAAAAAGCGAAACAATACGAATTTGGGACTACCATCACACAAAAACCAAATTATTAAACAAGGAACAAAGATATTTTACAAAAAGGAGTTGAAAGTAGGTAAAAATAATAGTTATCCATAACAAACAAAAAAGATAAAGCTGAATGGAAATATAATTGAACCGGAAAAATAATTAATAATCGATATTTATATATATATATATATATATATATATATATATATATATATATATATATATATATATATATATACATATATATATATATATATATATATATATATATACTTAAAAAATCAAAGTTAAATACACGGAATTCGTAATAAAAATAAATTATAACATGAATTATGAAATCAATATTTGAAAAAAATTATGAATTATGACTTCTATTTTTTTATGGATTAATATTTATTATATCCTGCTATATGCTTCTTTCAAATTACAAAAATCTCTCCTAGAAATTTTTAAATTATGCTTGAACAAGTAAAAAAAAAAAATCATGCGTTAAGCATATGAAATATTTTCCGACACCTCCCGAAAACTTTAGCAAAACTTCGTTGTTTAATTAAATAAGGTATAAGTGTACATATCCAAATATGTATTCAAATGCTTTTGGAACAGGCCTGTATTTGATATGTCGGTTGATAAATATATATACTATATAATATGGAAAATTAGTTTATCAATAAAACGTCAAATATATTAAAATTTCTCTTTCAGCAATTTATACTAATAAATGAAAATATATTTGAATACTTTTCATCAGCCCTGTAATTTACCTAGAACCTTTATTACATGCAAGCATTTAGCTAAATTTAATTCAAACTGAAATACTCTTAAATCAACTGAAATCACATTTCCAGAAATTATCATCCATAGGTGACCATGTTTCCAAATCTTTGCGTGGCCTTGTATATAATTTAATCTATATCCAACAAACATTTAGTAAATTTTATGCAATTCAGCATAAGAATGCACAAATCATTTAAAAACTAATTAGTCTACGCTCATATTCAGTAACATTTACGAACTCTTTTGCATAGCCCTTTATATCAACTATAGTACACACCGTATAATATGAATAAATTTAGTGAAACTTATTTAGTTTTAGACTTTATTTAGCATAAATTTAGGGAAACTGAAGCTTAGCTTATATCATGATTAAAATGCATTTCATCTATCCATCAGCCATCATCGCTGATTTTCGGCACTTAGAATAGAAAGTACTAATTGAAATCTTTGAGTGTCTTTGTAAGTGTTATACACATCGTATTATGCGTGAAATAACTTATATTAAGCCTCAGTGACATATATCAATTTTATTATACAATAAGTATTTTAATATTATTAAAGTATGTCACAAACCATACCCTTTTATCATTATATAACGGAATTCTTTAGTATGGCCCTATCAAAGAATAATAACTATTCTTTTTACAACATATTTTACAGAATGGATATTTTTGTACAATTTGTAAATGCATAGCCATTTTATTATGTTTGACAGGGTGTAACATTTGTAAAATTCATTTGAAACGATATTTTCTCATAGGCCGTAATATAACGGAATATGTTTTGAGTGTCCCTGTAAATCAACTAATCATGCTAGAAACTTCATTTGAAGTGAAATTCGTGCTAGGGTAAACGCCAATAACTTCCTTAAATTTCAGGGCAATCCCAGCATATTTACGAGAGCTAAAGCATGGCCAAACGACCAGACAAACCTAAGTGATGAACACCTTTCAAATTTGTTTGAAAGTGTTAAAAACACAAACATCATGCTGGTTTAAGCAGCCATCTTATGATGTACAAAAAGTATAATTTGAAAAAAGATATACAGGGTGTCCCTAAACTTATGGTTCATACATTAGGGGGTGATAGAACACATCAAGATGAGTAATAGTAAATAGGAAAGCAAGGGTCCCAAACGGTTTCCAAAAAAGATAGCCCTCATTAAAGTTTAGGGTCCAAAATTTTAAATAAACATAAAAAACGGAAAATTGATTGATTGATTTGCGGTTTTCACTAAAACTATTCTTTAAGTCGGTATTTTCTTGAAAATAAATTATAAAGATAAATTTCGAAAAATGACGAAAGAGGCCGCTTTAAACTTTGGAGTAACGAACATCTATTTTTTGCCGTTATATTTGCATCTCATTAAATAGTTTCATAAGCTTAGACTTAAATTTTTAGCTCAAAATCTGAACAGTTTTGAGTGGTTAAGTAGCGCAAACTTAACTGTGTTCAGAGGGTGCAAATTTCAAATAATTATAAAAAACGGAATTAATGGTCGATTGATTTTCGGTTTTCACTAAAACTGTTCTTTATGTCGTTATTTTATTGAAAATAAATTATAAAGATAAATTTTAAAAAAATGCCGATAGAGGGCGCTTTTGACTTTGGAATAACGAAGAACTATTTTTTGCCGTTATTTTTTTGCATATGATTAAATGTTTTCGGAAGCTTAGACTTAAACTTAAATTTTGAGCTCAAAATCCGAATGGTTGGGAGTGGTTAAGTAGTACAAATTGAACTGTGTTCAAAGGGTTCAAATTTCAAATGATTTTAAAAAACGATAAAAATTGCTCAATTCGTTTGCGGTTTTCGCTCAAACTACTCTTTAAATCAGAATTTTCTTAAAAATAAATTTTAGAGATAAATTTCACAAAATGCCAATAGAGGACGCCTTAGACTTTAGAGTAGCGTACAACTATTTTTAAGCGATATTTTTTTATGTCTCATTAAATGCTTTCAAATGCTTGGACTTAAATTTTGAGCTCAAATTCTGAATCGTTGGGAGTATTTAAGTAGCGCAAAATTGAATTGTGTTCGAGGGGGGTGGGGGGTGGAGAGGGTCAAATTTCAACTCCTAAACACACTTCAGTTTGCGTTTCTTAAAACCTCCCAAAGACTCAGAATTTGAGTTCAAAGTTTAAGTTTAAATCTAAGATTTCGAAAGCATTTAATAGGCTTTTGAAAGCATTTAATTAGATACAAAAAATAACGGTTAAAATTAGTTGTTGGTTACTCTGAAGTTTCAGGCCCCCTTTAACGGAATTTTTTGAAATTTATCTTTAAAATTTATTTTCAAGAAGATACTGACTTAAAGAATATTTTTATTTTAAACCGCAAACGAATCGATCAATTTTTATGTTTTTTATAATCATATGAAATTCGAACCCTCTGAAGACAGTTCAGTTTGTGCTAATTAACCACTCCCAACTATTCAGATTTTGAGCTCAAATTTTAAGTCTAAGCTTACGAAAACATTTAATCAGATGCAAAAAATAACGGCAAAAAATAGTTGTTCGTTACTCCAAAGTCTAAAGTGCTATCGGCATTTTTAAAAATTTATCTTTATAATTTAATTTTAATAAAATACCGACATAAAGAATAGTTTTAGTGAAAACCGCAAATCAGTTGACCAATTTTTCCGTTTTTTATAATCACTAGCGAGCTACGCCCGCTAGCTGGGCCACTTTTTCCAAACGAACCTCGATGTTAAGCAGTATATAATAAGCAAAAAAAATCATTTAATAAGCAAGTCTTGGTGTTTGAATCCTCAAGCACAAAAAAAAGTAAATTAAAGAGCTATGGTTGTTACGCGCCCATTATCCCGTTAAAAATATGTGATTTCGCACTTTGGCAGGTGCTACGCGCCATGGTCGCCATCATCGTCCCGTTAAAAATATTTGGATTTGCACTGTTGGCGCTGAGCGCCCATAAGACATTTTCTCGTATTTTCTGGTTCATCAGAAGCAGACTTTTACGCAGATTCTGAATATGTAATCAGTTTTTTCTACTTTAAAAACTGTCTGCATGATGGTTTAAGAAAAAACGCGCAAAAGAAAAGAAGTTTCGATAGTCCTGTTTTATTTCTAAGTTCAATATTTTAGCGAGAACTACGGTAAATATTCTACGGCAAGTCAAAAAAATTGATGCGGAAAAAAACGCAATTAGCGCCGGTAGAAAAAGAGGTTTTTGGCTGTTTCTTCTTTTAGCCAAAGGGGAAAAATTCATGTCCTTCACCGCAAGGTGGCGCAGTGTTCTGCTTCGGAGCTCCGTTTGGGAATTGGGACATTTTTCGTTCCGATTCCCAAGGGGTTTTTAATTCATAACTTTTTTAATTTTGGTCCCACGGTCTCGAAAATGCCCATAATGACTTCCCTGGAATTTTTCCAATCGAAAGACACCTTTCGCGACTTCCAACTCGCCCGCATTGCGAACTGTAATTGGCTTCAAGCAGACAGACAGACAGACAGAAGCGCACGGATTTTATTAGTATAGATTTGAAATTTGAACCCTCTGAACACAGATTATTTTGTGCTACTTAACCACTCCCAACTCTTCAGATTTTGAGCTCAAAATTTAAGTCTAAGCTTACGAAACCATTTAATGAGATTCAAAAAATAACGGCAAAAAATAGTTGTTCGTTACTTCAAAGTCTAAAGCGCCCTCTATCGGCATTTTTCGAAATTTAGCTTTATAGTTTATTTTCAAGAAAATACAGATATAAAGAATAGTTTTAGTGAAAACCGCAAATCAATCGATCAATTTGTCTGTCTTTTTTTAATGTTTATTTGAAATTTTGGACGCTAAACTTTAATGGCGGCTATCTCCTTCTGAAACCGTTTGGGACCCTTGGTTTCCTATTTAGTATTACTCGTCTTGATGTGTTCTATCACCCCCTAGCGTATGTACCATGAGTTTAGGGACACCCTGTATATATATATATAAGGTACCCTGGGGTAATAACGCCACGTTAAGGTTCTACCAATTTTCACGGCTTAGTTTTAGATTGTATGTTTCAAACAAATATAGGATCTGATACAGCAACTCATTGACTATCTATATAAAAAAAATAATTTAACAGATATGTATTCATAAAATGTAATGGCGTTTTTTCTTGACCAATGCTATTTGGCGTTAATACCCACCTATATGGGTAATAACGCCATGCAAACAAAACTACAAAATAAGATGGAATAATGACATGTAGATTGCCCAATTCTAAAAATACAAACTCTACAGCTCTAGAAATTGGCAAATTGCAATCTAAGCTATTGAAAATGTACAATTTTTTTGTGACTCTGAAAGAAAAAGAAAGCTGTAGTGGTGGCGGGGGGAGGAGGCAAAAGAATATCAGATTCTAAGCTACGATTTGCTTAAAAATGACCATTTAAATAGAATTATTAGAAACATTGCACGGATTATTTGAATCAGTATTTATATTCCCATGTATGCATTCTATGCGATAGAAAATATTGATTGTTTTGTGAAAGTGAAAGAAAAAGGAGTGAGTGGGAGCTTCAACAGAATATAACACCCTGTGTCTCTCTTTGCTTAAAAAGTCCCATTTAAATATGATTATAAAAAACATTGCAAGGTTTTAACCATTCATAATGTAATATTTTAATCATGTGAAGTTTTATAATACCTAGAGTTATACAGTTGGCAAAAAAAGTATTTGTACACTTCATTTTTTTTAATTATAATGAAATTAAACAAAAGATTTAAGCAAAAAATACTGTAATACATTAATTTAATGCATTATAATATTATAGAAGCAGAAACAAAATTAAACGAATCGATTTTTTACATTATAATAAACAAATATACAAAATTATAATGCAAAAAAAGTATTTGTACACTATCTTAATGTAATATAATTAAGGAAAATTTAGTAAAATGATACAAATTAATATTTTGTGCGAATTCATTTAGCGTTTATGACTACTTCTAGATGGTATGACATAGATTCCACCAACTTTTTTGTAGTGGTCTGGTTAATGTTATTCCATGACACAATAAGAGCTTCTTTAAAACTGTTTTTTACTAATACATATTTTTTTTTCGGATTTTTGCATCCAATAGCATCTGCAAATTTTCTACTGGATTCAAGTCTAGAGATTTTAGAGGAATTACCAGTCGTCTTCGAGTATTGTCGTAAGCATGTGCTGGTGATCACAGCAGTATGCTTTGGTCATTATCCTGCAGAAAGTGAAAAGCTTCCTCTATGCATAATTTCTTGGCACAGTTTAATAAATTATGGCGCGACACATCACTGTATGTTAAACCTGTCCTTCCATTGTCAAAAAATTTTAAATGTCCTGCTCCATTAGAAGCTATACACCCCAAAATTATAATATTCCCCCCAACATGCTTGATAGTTTGAGGTATACGTTTTGGATCTAGAACAGTTTTATTTTTACGCCAATTTTTTCGAATGCTTGATGGTAAGAAAATTCCGAATTTTTCCTCATCAGAAAAAATTACTGTTTTCCAAAAATCCAATGATTTACTTCTGTATGCGAAAGCGAATACTATGCGTTTTCGCCTATTTGTTTCGTTGATGAATGGATTTTCCCTTGAGGTTCTTCCTTTTAAATCTGCATTGAGAAGAATATTTTTTATTGTTTGAGGTATTACTCTGATGCGAGAAGATGTCGCAAGGTCTCCAGCAAATTTTTGAACCGAACGCACAGGAATTTTTAAAGCTTTTTTAACAACACTCTCTTTTTCCCTCATTGTTAGTTTGCTAAGAAGTCCTGGTTTTCATTGAATTTCGATTCTTTTAATTTATTCATAGTTTCTCACTATACATCCAATAGTTGTAAATGGTAATTTAATAGCTTTTACAAATTCTTGTTGCGTATTTAAATTTTTATTATGCTCAATCATAGGATTTCATATATCTAGAGGTGCCTCTCTAGTATTAAGTTCTATATTCAATTACTTCAAGAGCAAATTAAATTAAATGTCAGACAAATATAATATGAACTTAAAAATTATTAACAGCTTCTGTAAAAGTAGTCCTTTGAACCTTAAACACTATAAAACACAGTACATATCAGGATGGAGAAATGTACAAATACTTTTTTTGCAAGAAATTTTTAAACTTTTCCCATTAGAAAATTATTTTACATCTTTATCGAAATTTTCTGTTTTGTAATTTAAAACGCTCGGTAAACAGACTGTATTAAAACTATTTTTGACAAAATATCTGTTTTTATTTAGTAAAAAATTAAAAATTTTAGAGTGTACAAATACTTTTTTTGCCAACTGTATGTAATAAATATTTTTGTTAAACCTTAACTGCTGTTAGCGTCTCACATACCGCTGAGTTTTTCCAAGTTTCAGAGTTTAACTTGCAATTTTTAGTTTAACTATAGATACCGGGAAAATTTTGTTTCATTTTGAGTCCTATTACTAGCACTAGAAACTTTTGAATAGCTGAATTTCATTTATAATAGTCCTGTATATAAGGTTCAATACAAAAATAATATTCTAAAAGTTAATTTAACATTTTATTCATCGTTAGATTAAGTGGTCTGACAGACCGCTCACAGTAAGTTATGCGACAATTTTTGTCACAGCAGTTAAGGGTTAATACTATTACAGTAATCTAGTAAATAGTTTTTAACCCATAACTCCACACTAATGCGGATTCTCCAAACCTACAGTTAAATTGTCGATGTTTTAAAGAGCATTCTTTAATAAATTTTTAATAAATTGAATAAAATTTTTGATTAAAAAATATTATCCCAAAGAGATCTCTTATTCAATTTTATACATAATTCATATGGTTATACATCATTATCTCTATATTAGCAACAAAATTAACCTTTAACTGCTGTTAGCAATCTGACTGAACACAGTACCCCCTCCCCCCCCCCCCCCAAAAAAAAAAAGCGTTTAACTTGTATTTCCCAGTTTAACTATAGTGACAACTGAAATTCTCTTTCGTTTGGAGTTCTCGTAATATTGTTAGAAATATTTGAATAGATTAAATTTAATTAGAATTAATTCTGTACAAAAAGTTTAGCGCAGGAACAGTATTCTATGATTTTTTATCATGGATCGCATTTTAACCTTTAACTAAAGTTACCGGTCTCGTAGACCACTATTTTTCTTTTAATTTTTTAGTTTAACTTGTAATTTTCAGTTTAACTGCAAACGCTACCGAAATTTTGTTTCATTTGGAATTTTAGTACTATCACCAGAGACTAAATAGGTGAATATTAAGTATAATACTCTTGTATAAAAAGTTTAGTACAAAAACACAATCCTATGAGTTATTCCCGCCTTTTATTCATCTTTCAATTTTGTGGTTTCACAAACCGCATCACATTCATACGTTACAATTTCTGTCACATCAGTTAAAGGTTAAATTTATAAAGTTTTGAAAAACCGAACGCTGAGAAAGCGGACAGTTAAAATTTCGAACTCAATTAAACAATCCAGTAGAAATTTAATAGAAACCTGATTTTGAAGATGTTCGAATTTGAATCTCGAAAACATTTTGATATAGTTTTATTTACAAGAGTTAAAAATTATTTTTTACATTAGTAAAAAAAAAAAATAAAAAAATAATAATAATATAATAAAAAATAAAATAGAGAGATTATTTTTAAGTATTGGGCACCCCCCCCCCTTAATCTTACCATTTCAAAATGCTGTCCCATATTAATATATAAACCCCCTTCGGATTTAGTTCGGCCACTGTTGGGAATCAACCGGGGTAATAACGCCAATCCGCGGCGTTATTACCCCGGGATACTTATTGCGCAGTAAATCCTAGACTACAAATTATCTCGTGAAGGTATCCAAAATCTTGTACAACAATTTGAAAGTACATGAAATACACTAGAAATTTATGTAATAAACAAAGTATTTCTTGATAAAAAATATAGTCTTCAGATCAAAAACCTTATCTCGCAAATTTTAGATCAAGCGTTAATTTTAGTTGCTAGTAAAAACAATAAGACCTAAAAATGAAGCAAATTAACTTGAAGTTGTTTTTTGCGATTTATATGACTCAAAACCCTTCTGCGCAGAGCACATGGGTGCCATTTACCTGATTATTTCATAATTATGCAAAATATAAGCACTTGGCGTTATTACCCCGCCTGGCGTTATTACCCCAGGGTACCTTATTAAAAAATGCTCTGGCGAGCACCAAAAAAGGTTAATATGTTTTAAAGTATGAGAAAGTGTTTGACAAGAGTTTCTAATTGAGAATGAGAAAGGACAAGGGGTCCCTTCTTGGCTGCAATTCACTGTCAATGCCAAATTTGAAAAAATCATATTTGCGCTTTTCTCTCTCTCTCTCTCATCTCATGTCTTCTCATGAGATAGTGTTTATTTGCGCTTTTTCCATATAAAAGAAATTTGCGTAAAACTTTCTATATTTACTTTTTAGTAAAACTTTCAATCGTGCTTTACATGTTAACTGCATTGTTGACTCTGCACTGCAACTGCACTATCAATCAGTTTTCTGTGCTGTTTTACACTGCGATAGTTTATGGTGGGACTGCGTGAATGTGATACGCTGCAGGCAGTGTTGAATGCCAGGAGATGGGCCAAGGGGACATTCTGTTCCGAAGGTATCAAATGCCCCCCCCCCTCCCAATAAAATTTGAGATTTTATGTTTTTAATGTTAAAAAAGTATAATCCCCTTAGAACTCTATTGTATCCCCCCGAAGCCACGGAAGACCCTCCCGGAGAAAAATGTCTGAATTCAACACTGGCTGCGGCAACTATGGTTTTTGGCCCTATTTTGCTTCACATTTATGTTTAATTACGCTGCGTCTTTTCTAATTATACCTTTACATTGCACAATTTTACCGTAGCAGTGGCTGATTTCTTTTATATGGAAAAAGCGCAAATATGATTTTTTTTAAAATTTGGCATTGACAGTGAATTGCAGCCAAGAAGGGACCCCTTGTCTTTTCTCATTCTCAATTAGAAACTCTTGTCAAACACTTTTTCATACTTTAAAACATATTAACCTTTTTTGGTGCTCGCCAGAGCATTTTTTAATACTAGTCATTTAAATTTCTTGATAATTATATATTGAATATAAGAAAACCTCAGTTGCTTTTAAATATTCCCAGTACTTTTTCTTATTTCGCTAATTTTAATTTATTCGTACAGAAATTGGCAGATTCAATTAATTTTAGATAATACATATTTTATAGAAAGGGACCGTTCAAGTATTACGTAAGCACTAAAGGGGGAGGGGGGAGTCCAGAGTCTGCTTATTTTTTCCGACAAGGGGGAGGGGGGGGGGTCACGACAATTCTTACGTAAGCATTAAACAACGAAGCAACTGCAGCTCAAATTCAACAAGCAAAGTATGATGGGGAAAGAGCGTTCTACAGCCCGTTCGAAATTCGCCGTTTATTTTCGATTTTATCCTTTGCTTATCCATCGGCAGTCGCATGACCCGCATCACCCACTCGCCCTTTGTCTTCATTGTTGTGTGTTAAGTTGTGTGCCAAGTCAAGTACATTGCAAGACTAGAAAAACACAGGAATCGGTGTGGCTGGGTTCTGTTGCCAGGGTAACTGGTCAGTTGACTTTATTTTAGATAAATCCGGTATTTTCTTTTCTCCCGTTCAATCAGTCATGGAATTCCGGGAATTTTTGTTGAATTTCTGGAAATTTTTGTCTTTTCGCTCCTATTGTCGAACTTCCTTCTCTACGGGTTATGGAACTTTAGAAAGCAGAAAACCTACTTGGGGTTTTTCTTGTCTCGGATACACAGCACAGATATTTATTGTTTTAGTTCAGTTGCATTGTGAATGTACATAGTGAAATTTTAGTGAAAGAGTATTGCTTTTAGTTGCATATTGAATTTAGTCGGATTTAATTATGGATACTAACATTGACAAATCCTTATTATATCAGAAACTTTATCAGAGCTTTAAAACGTCTCGAAATGATACTCCTGCCCAAGTCGTGCAAAAAATGGCGAATGATGTTTGGCGACGGTACAAAAATGAAGCAAAGTGCGACAAAGATCTTGAAAGGCTTGAACTGATGTGCATTCCTCAAGCCCTTCAATGGTGATGAAGACATTGAGAGGCTGGAGAAAGAAGAAGTGGTAGAACAAGGAACAGAAACCTGCAATACCCCAGGCCACTGTTCCAGTGGAAACTTTATACTAGACGATGTTGAAAGATGGGTTCAAGGATCCTGGATATCAGATTAAAATATGAACACCAAACTGAATTCCAACATTTGTATGATTCATGTCAAAAATTTTAGTTATGATGCCTAAGTAAGTTAAGACTTCTTGTATATCCTGTTTTATTGTTCATTGTGATAAAAAACAATATATTTAAACCATTTTGTATTCTGTGGTTTGTTTAATGCAATAAGCAACAATATATTAAAACCATTTTATATATTTTGATATCACAATCCCTATATGCCTATATAAATTTGTAGTATTAATAATGTAACTGATTCGTAACTTTTTATAGATCAAGAAGTATTGATGTATAAACTGTCATAAAATCTTACGTAAGTAAAGGGGGGGGGGGTCTAGCATTTGCTTATATTTTCTTACAAGTGGGGGGAGGGGGAACAAAATGACTAAAAATATGCTTACGTAATACTTGAACGGTCCCAAAATAATGCGAATAGAAATTTTTATTTTTTTCGCATAAGATTCGTGGCATTCTTATTTACTTCTTTTAAAAATCAGATGTTATAAATATGAAATATTTCCGCCATTAGCGCGATTTTTGTGATCATGGCACCCAAAGGTCGCTAAACATCAGTCAATGATTTTATAGTCAATGCACATAAAACGAATTTTCCCATTTAAATAAAAAAAAAAGTAAAATATTTTTATTCCTCTTTCCTGATATCTATTGGAATAGCTTATTCCAATTATTGAATAATATTCTAGGACATTTTCAGGGAAATTATAGGTTAAATTATCTTCCTTGGAGAAAATCGCTCGAAATACAACCTTAATAGGTTTGCGTCAAGCCAAGGATGAAAATATACTGAAAATTCATTTCTAGTATTATTTGTAAAATTGACATTGAAATCCCCAGCTGTAATTAAATTTTTATATAATATACAGTGGAACCTCAGTTCACGATCATAATCCATTCTTGTATCTGACTTTTTGCATGTGATAAAAATTTTTTGGGCACTCTATCTCAAGAACTAATGCATGGGATTAAAAAAAAATTATATTCAGGTAATCCCAGATAGAAAGTGATGCTGTTTACATTTTTATTTAAATCGTTCAACAGATGGCTTAACCGTGTTGCATTTTTCATTATTTTCGCAATAGTTCTAGCTCGAGAATTAACGCACGGATTTTCATCAAACTTCAAATCCAGTTAATTTTCATATGAATTAGCATTGTTTACGTTTTGGCTTCAATCATCAAACACATGGCGCTGCTATGCTGAATTGTTCTGATTACCACAATATCTCTATCGCAGGAATTAATGCACAAATTTTCATCAAACTTGAAATTTCGGCACACTTTGATTTATATTATTGTTCATTGCGTGTTTTGGGTAAATCTCCCAACAAGTGTCGCATATATGCTGTATTTTTCCCGATATCCGCAACAGTCCTATTTCAAAAACTAATGTTCGGAATTTCATGTCTTTAGAATCCTCACGGTGAGCATATGATTGCCATTTGATTTTGGCACTGTAATAATGAATTTTAGCGCATTAAATGCATGAGATAAGAAATAGATTTGGGGTTGCCACATCCGACTAGTTCTTTATAATCGGAGTAATCGACGGTTCATCTACACCATATTGTTTAGCTATTTTGATTACACTATCATCGTTCTTAAGTTTTGTCACTACTTCTTTTCATAATTGATCAGTAATTCTCTTAAGCTTCTTACTACTGCTATCACTAAACGCTTTTTCATTCTTAGAAGTCATAATAAAGGCTAAAATTTTCGCAAAACTGATTAAAATTAAAACAATAAGTTAAATTTTTTACTGTAATGAAGGTCACAAAGCACTCTGATACGCGCACTTTACTCCAAACTTGACTTATAACAAGAGTTATGTGAGGGTTGCCAACTGAGCTATTCGACAGCGTTGGTCGCGAATCGAGTTATCCTACGTCGAAAGAGTAAAATTTTGATCACTAAAGTTGGTCATAAACCGAACTTGTCAAAAACAGAGGGGGCCGTAAACTAAAGTGTTGGTCAACAAACACTGTTTTTTGACCGATAAGTTTGCAAATATGGCATTATTTATGTATTCAGTGGCGATGATCATTATGCAACTTGGCGATTTAGCCGATTAAATTTGCGATTTTAAAATAGCGTTTGATAATAACGGAAAATTGAGAATTTCTGTTAGAAAAATTAGGATAATTACTATAATTTTTATGCACGGTTTTAAGTAAAGTCTGATTTTTTTCCATAATTTTAAATTTAGTACATTTGGAAATGGAAGGAGAGAGGGAAAGTATATCTTTGCAATGCTTTTTCGACAATATCTCAAGCAAAAATACTTTTAAATGCCAATAATTGCTGATCATAAATGTTACATTCACTTCACACCATCACAAAAGTTTTTTGCATTACCATGTGTTTTTTCATTTGATACTTTCTTGGCACAGATATGCACAACATTGTGCGATATTCTTCTGACGCCAATTTCGCAAAAGCTTAGTTTTCAAACTTCAATTACATACATATATACAAAAGTACTACTTAGTTATCCCGTCCACCAATTTCGCCAAACTCATAGCGAAATTATACATATAGACATAATTTTCATTTTAAATAACACAAAGAATAATTTGTAGAAATAAACCTTAATAAAAAATACAAATAAAAGGTCAAAATAAAAATCCTTAATGGCGTTTTAAACACGTGCATCGTATTTAATGTCATTGGATGCGACATTCACGATCATCCATTATTGGCATATAATACTATAGTTTGGCGATGGTTTTTTGGTCGACGAGATAACCAAGTAGTACCTCTATTAACCAATCTCAATTATTTTCAAAAGAAAATAATAATGAATAAAAACCGGTGATAATTGATTATACTTTCGACCAAAAAATTATCGCCAAATTATAAAATTAAATGCCAATAACGGATTATCATAAATGTTACATTCAATTTACATTAAATAAGTTACCCATGTTTGTTATGCCATAATGTGATTTTGAATTCAACTTTTTATTTGTACTTTTATTGATGTTTTACTAATTTATTTCTTCTTTCGTTATTAAAAATAAAAATTATGCCAATATGAATTACATGGTGAATAAATTGATGATTTGTACAATTTGGCGAAATTGATCGACGGGATAATCAAGTAGTATTGAAAAATTTAATTAATAACTACAGAATGAAATGATTTATAAAGTTTAACAGAATTAAATAAAGGTAAATATATATATATATTTTTAATAAACATTAGCCCGGTTATCATATCAGACAAAATAACAAAATTTTCGTGCCAGTTAGGTACCCTAATGCGTTTTTGACATCACATCCCTATTTAAAATCAATTGAATGCTATTTAAGATATGGACGGAATGTGAAGTTTTTGTTTTACTCTATATCTTTTCCTTATGTAAATTAGGACGTCGTATGATCATAATTAAAAAATCTTACATTTAGTTCCTGAAGAGAAATTTTGGTTTTCCCAGATACTTTTTTCCGATATACTTGTGTTTTTAACTTTTTTTCTACTACTAAAATTCAAAATGTTAGGACACTCGAGAAAATCATCCCATGGTCATATAAAATACATGTTATTTGAAAAATTAACCATGGATTCGAACAAAAAAAATAACACTGCGTTCACAACTTTATTATTTAAAGAACTGAAACTAAAAGCTTCGCAATAAAAACAAATAGCCATGTTTTTCACGTGATTTGTTTAATTTGAATGAATTATGATATATGAAAGGATAAAAACTAAAACCTTTTTTAAAATTTAAACTTGAAATTAAAATTCAAAAGCTTAAAGTTCCAATTAATATTTTTAACTTTAATTCTTAAACTAAAGCTATTTTGCCCCTGGTAACTTTCTTTCCCAGCCTAACATTTATTACTTTCAGAGATCATTTTTGGATGTTCTTTAAGATTAAAAATGCTTAGATAAGCGCAATTCTTAGCGCCCTAATAAAAAGAGTTCGATCCAACAAGAGGCTCCCGAGTCAAGTTCTTATGCCACGACTCACGACTATGACACCCCGAAGACGTTACATTATATAATTTTTTTTTTTTTTTTTTTTGGATCGAACTCTTTTTATTAGGGCGCTCAGCTTACAGAAGGGTACGCGAGTCCGGTCGGAGGTCGCCGAGCCGTTTACGTAGATTATGGAGCTTTTACATGGCCGTAGGTTCTTCAGTCATCTCAAATCTGCAAAGTCTCTCGTTTTTCGCGCGTGTTCTTGCTAATATGTTAAGGATTGTCATATTTTCCAGCAGAGGGCACAGTTGTAAATTAGGGAGGAACATTTAATTTAATTGGTTAAGAAATATCTGGGCAATCTGACGTAATTTAGGTGCGGTTGTCCAGGGCTGCATGTGATCCTACAAATTAAGAATTGCGCTTATCTAAGCATTTTTAATCTTAAAGAACATCCAAAAATGATCTCTGAAAGTAATAAATGTTAGGCTGGGAAAGAAAGTTACCAGGGGCAAAATAGCTTTAGTTTAAGAATTAAAGTTAAAAATATTAATTGGAACTTTAAGCTTTTGAATTTTAATTTCAAGTTTAAATTTTAAAAAAGGTTTTAGTTTTTATCCTTTCATATATACATGACAATTTTTATATTAAATTTGGTGGCAATGAATAAAAAAAACTACAATCGCAACAGCAAAAGACAATATTCAACTGGAGGTTTAAGACATAAATTCGATTTTCTCAGAAACCGTCAAACATACAAAGATGAAAAAGAAAAACTGTTCTAAGTTTTATCAAGACGATAAAAATAAACCAAAAACGAAGTTAATCCATCCATAATAACGTTAGCTATTACTTGTTGAATTTTTCGTCTTCATTTTTTCGTTAAAAGTTAAATAAAAAACTACAGTAAATTGCGATAATTTTCTTAATGCTATCATTTTATTCGTCTCGTCGAGTTCTATCTTTTGAAAACAAAATCACTGTCGTACGTCAACTGGTTCGCCAGAAATTTCAAAAAGACGTTTGCATTTTCTATTTCTTAAACATATTATACCAAACGCTACCGCGTTTGCTATGATATATATATACAGGGTGTCCGAAAAGTCTGGAAACGGCCGAATAACTCGAGAAATACATATGAGATTGAAAAACGTAAATATACGTGTTAAATATTTTTAAATAAGCTACTCTGTGATACCAAATTTGACCTTCGAAACCGACCCCCTGGGGGTCAGAGGGGGTTCAACTTTGAAATCTTAAATTATAACCCCCATTTTTTATTGCAGATTCGGATTCTACGGACAAAAATACGTAACTTTTGTATTTGATGTTTATTTCAAATCTTCGTTTATCACGGTGTAATCGAGCATATTAAATCGATACATATTCCCGCTTTTCCAACGGGATTTTCCCTAATCGAAACTGATTGGGCAGAATTTTTGACGTCAAATCCCTCGTCTTTTGCAATAATAGCGTTTCCTGAAAATCACTCGTGCCGATTATTTCGCTAGTGCTACACTGTTAAAAATTTGACCCATTTGCTGCAGCGCCACTCCACAGCTATTATAGAATATCTCTTTTGTGACCAATGAGAATGCTCCATAACACAGTAAAGTAATCGTTTTCTACACTATCTACCAAAAAGTATTTGTACACTTTCAGTTTTTGACATTTTGTCAAATATTTAAAAATATACTGGTCGGATTCTTCTGGAACTTCAGAAATATAAAGATTATGTTTCACTTTATATTTATTTACATTCATTTGTTAAGCGGGTAATTAGGGGGCCGGCAAAAAAACAAAGAATAATAGAAATATTTGGGATCGCCCTGTACATGAAAATGCATGAAACGACTTATCGCTTTAGAATACAAATATATGAATACAGTAGAATATTTACACTAATTTTTGTGAGAATAGCATGTATATTTATGTCGATAGAGCGATTTTTTTGAAAAATTCAAAAAATTCTGGTATGTTTTTTGTTTATATCATACTGGGTTTTTGACCAAATTTAACGCAAATTTCAGAAAAATTGGCAAAATGCAGTAGAAAAAATGTAGCGCAATTGGAATATAAATATATTAAATATTTTATGAAATATGAGTAGTTTTATGAAATAATTTTTATCTGCGCATGCGCGAACGATAAAAACAATTCTTTTACATCATTTAATAGTCAATTCTATGGAGTAACGTATAAAAAAAATACAATGAAATATCGTGAAAATTCAAAGAGATATCATAATTATAAGTAAGCTGTTTTTACATTGCTCTCTAAAAACGGCTGAATGATAAGGGATTCTCCACAAATTGACATTTTTTATTGACTGACTTTTAGGAAAAAATTAGTATTTAATGTATACAATATCTAATACAATATTTCTGTTAATAAGTATCTTGACATCTGTGATGGAAAAGAATAAAAGCCCTTTTCCTTTTCTATCACAGGTGTCAAGATACTTATTAGCAGCAATATTGTATTCATTAAATAGTACTAATTTTTTTCCTAAAAATCAGTTAATAAAAAATGTCAATTTGTGGAGAATCCCTTATTATTCAGCCGTTTTTAGAGAGCAATGTAAAAACAGCTAACTTATAATAATGATATCTTTTTGAATTTTCACGATATTTGATTGGATTTTTTTTATAAGTTACTCCATAGAATTGACTATTAAATGATGTAAAAGAATTGTTTTTATCGTTCGCGCATGCGCAGATAAAAATTATTTCATAAAACTACTCATATTTCATAAAGTATTAAATATATTTATATTCCAATTGTGCCATATATTTTTTAATAGATTTTGCCAATTTTTCTGAAATTTGCGTTAAATTTGGTCAAAAACCCTCTATGATATAAACAAAAAACATACCAGAATTTTTTGAATTTTTCAAAAAAATCGCTCTATCGCCATGCATATACATGCTATTCTCACAAAAATTAGTGTAAATATTCTACTGTATTCATATATTTGTATTCTAAAGCGATAAGTCGTTTCGTGCATTTTCATGTACAGGGCGATCCCAAATATTTCTATTATTCTTTGTTTTTTTGCCGGCCCCCTAATTACCCGCTTAACAAATGAATGTAAATAAATATAAAGTGAAACATAATCTTTATATTTCTGAAGTTCCAGAAGAATCCGACCAGTATATTTTTAAATATTTGACAAAATGTCAAAAACTGAAAGTGTACAAATACTTTTTGGTAGATAGTGTATAAAAGCGGTGGAGTGACGATGTAGCAAAAGGGTCAATTTTTTTATAGTGTACTTTACTGTGTTATGGAACATTCTCATTGGTCATGAAAGAGATGTTCTATAAAAGTTGTGGAGTGACGCTAGAGCAAATGGATCAAATTTTTAACTGTGTAGCACTATCGAAATAATCGGCACGGGTGATTTTCAGGAAACGCTATTATTGCAAAATACGAGGAATTTGATGTCATAAATTCTCCCCAATTAGTTTCGATTAGGGAAAATCCCGTTGGAAAAGCCGAAATATGTATCGATTTAATATGCTCAATTACACCGTGATAAACGAGGATTCGAAATAAACATCAAATGCAAAAGTTGCGTATTTTTGTCCGTAGAATCCGAATCTGCAATAAAAAATGGGGGTTATAATTTAAGATTTCAAAGTTGGACCCCCTCTGACCCCCAAGGGGTCGGTTGCGAAGGTCAAATATGGTATCACTGAGTAGCTTATTTGAAAATATTTAACACGTATATTTACGTTTTTCAATCTCATATGTATTTTTCGAGTTATTCGACCGTTTTCAGACTTTTCGGACACCCTGTATATGTATATATTACTCATTTTATTAAATTATTTGTGTTGGGAGCTCTTTTTCGTGGTTACGTGATTACGCGGTACCGGTACTTTTCCTTTTTAAGAGCACTTTGAGTATGCTGCAGTTTCATTCCGTTGGACGAAGGTCATTAATTCAAATCCATCTCTCTACCTTTGATTCTTTTCATTGTTGAATTTCCCCATTTCTTTTTATTAACCGGAAAAGATCAGAGAAGAAAGTGTAATAATTGTACTTGAAGAAGAGGGGAGCACTTTTCTATCTATTCTAAACTCAGCCTTGCTGTGTAAAAGAAAAGCATAAAAAGCATTTTAATGTATTCGTGATTTTATGCTAAACTGAATAAATTAGTTCATGTTTATGGCAAAATTATTCAAGCGATTCTGATGAGATTGAAAGGATCTAGACAGTCTTATTGAATCAGTAACATGAGATCACATTACAAGAGGTTCTCGATAAAAGCAATTGATATGCATCAGATTATCAGATTCCCATTCTCTTTTTAGCTTCTTCCAATAAAATTGAAAAGTGCTTGTGCATTTGGTTTGTCTGTCCGCCTGTCCGTCTGTCCACACTCATAACTCCCGTAAATATACTCGGATTTTCATGCAATTGGAAAGCTTATTTAGAGTCTCCAAGCATGTTTGGTATTGCCTATGAAGGATGGACTATTAAGGGTTCATTTACAGGGACACTCAAAAGAATTCGATTACATTATGGTATACGGAGAAAAATCGTTTGGAGATTATTTTAACGACATTACGTTATTTCAAATGCATTGAAACTGATATAAATCACTGAATTTCACTACGATCATGTTAAAACAGGGCATTCATGGCATTTTTAAAAATTAATTTACAGGGACACACAAAAGAAATCGGTTACAGTACTGTATTTGCGTAATAATTGCTAGGAGTACGTTTTAAAATTCGGTATGTGCTTCTAAATTTAATTAGTTTGTTTTGCATATTGCTCTTTATGTATAAATTCTATACCTCATTTACAGGGCTGCATACAAGTATTCGCATACCATTCTACTTTTTAGAGGAAATTACTGAAAGGGAATTTTCAACTGAAATAATCTATCGCTTAAACTAACTAAATTTTGGAATGCATGTTGTTAATATATACAAATCTCTATATCATATACAAGGCTGCTTAAAAATTGGGATAACTTTCCGATTGTAGATGGGAACAGATGAAATTCGGTTTTGAAATGCGTTATATATTTCCACATGGTGAAATGAGACATAATATCGTAATTTTTTAAACGATGCAGTTTTGTTATATTATTCTGAATGTGTTGGAAAGTGCGTCATAATCTATGCTCGACGCATGATTTTTTTCTTCCATGTTTAAATTTAAACACAACATGTTGCTTATTAGTGGATGTAGAGATTTTTCCCCTTCTCATTTTTGGTGTAGCAATCTGTTTATAATTTGAGGCTACTCTTGTTTTGAAGATCTTAAAATGCATTTCAATTTCTTATTTGACGAAATCATATTTTTTCATTTAGATAAATTGCAGTATTTTAAAATTTTGGTATGCACTAGTGCTTTTAATTTTCATTTCCAAACTATCTTAAGTATAATAATTATTGTGCTTAGTGCTATAAATAAAATAGTGATGATCATTATCGATTGTGATTGTATGGCACCAACATCAAAAATTAATTCATTACTTTGTATATGTATATATTCTTAAATTAAATCATAAGTATGTAAATTCATCTCCGGTAAAAAATATTCTTTCGAAAACACTTGTTATATTAAATTCTATATATTAAAATTGACCGGTTTCATGTCGGTGCATGATATCCGATGTGTGGTTATTGGATAACGATTTGTCATTAGAGAATTTTAAAGAATTATTTAATTATTTTTAGTATTCTTTTTGGGGTTTTTTAATTTTGTTGATATTTTTTTCGAAAAGTTAATACAAAATAATAAATTTCTTGGCTATTAATCGCATGAATTTCGTGAAAATTTTGGATTTAAACTAATTAAAAGATGTAGATTTTTTTATGGTGTTGAAACTGGGTATTGCAATTGAAAAAAAAATGTTTTGATGTGTAGATAGTAACCTAAGCCAATTTTATTTATGTCATTTAAAAGTAGACTTTATTTCCAATAGTTTGATACCAGTAACTTTAATCTACAATAATTTATGGCAATGTTAGTTTAGGGTCTTTTTTCCATGAATGCACATGGAAAATAAATGTTTTGATTATACATAAAACTTGTACTCATTTTGAGTATCTTGTTTTATGCTTGAAAAAAATAAAATATTCCTCTGGAATAACTTTTGAGAATACAATACATGTAGTACAAATGTTAAAATTTTCTGATTTTTGTGAATATCGTGTTTTAAATAAATCGCTAATTCGACAATTTGCAATGCTATAAACTTTTTTTTCCAGTACAAAATCTGAAATGAAGCCTTAGTTAGATTAAATCTAAATGCAGACTATTATAATCAATGATATCCAGATGGAAATTTATTTATGACTGAATCTTTTTAATGACTCACCTTATACAGGGTGTCCTCTCTCAACGGTGGCCAATGGCTATTTTCTAAACCGTTGGTCATAGACATATAGTTCCAATTGCAAAAATGCTTTAAAAAAGGTAAAGAATTATTTTTTAAGCGATTTAGGTCAAAAAAATATTTTACTAAAAAATTACGAAAATTAAATTTTTATACGGTCCCCCGGTCTTATAAGTGATATTTAGAAAATTTTTACCACTACTCTAACAAGTAAGACAAAAAAAGTCCCATTCCTCTGCGATCAAAATTGACCGAGTTATAGCTGTTCAAAGTTGAAGCATATTTTTTGCTGCAAAATAGGGGTCAGTCACAAATTTACTGGAAATAAAAATAAACATCAGATAGAAAATTTAACTTTAAACATTGAAAGTAAAAAAAAAAAAAAAAAAAAAAAAAAAAAAAAAAAAATTACAATGTTGTTTCTGAATTTATGTTGACATTTACATGTTAAAGTAAAATATGCAATTTGTGCTAAAATTATAAGTAAAAAAAATAACAGAAATTTTGTTAAATTAAACTATGAAAAGCAACAGTCACAAATCGTTACAAAATGATACATATTTAAAGCTCTGTTAGATTACTCAACCTAATTGAATTTGGTGTAGTCCTATAAAATAAATAAATGGAACGCACCTAAAATCGTATTAATAATACATTGTCATCGGGTTGAAATAAGTAATGAAATTGAACCCCAATCAGATATTTGGAAGCGAGTTAAAATTTGAATATAAGTTTTGAACTAGGAAAATTTACATACGAAAACTATGAATAAAATAAAAGCTTATCAAAATAACATACCTTTTTAAAATAAAATCACGAAAAGAATCAGCTTCATTTGCTTACAAAATAAAACATACGTAAAAATACAATTGAGGATATGAATTTCAAAAGTCGACTTATCGCTTTTTGATTTCTCTATCAGTCTATTCAAACCTCCACTATTGTAACAATGCAATCTCAAAATTTATAATGAAAACCAATAGATGCATTTAAAGTTTTTTCGCTATTTCCCAAAATTTGATTTTTTCGATAGAGAGAATTTTGAAAGTCATGTCTTCAGTTATTTTAATAACCAATCTAGAAGTTAATTAATTATAATTAACACTACCGTAAAACTTATACGGTGACAGCGCCTTCAGTTAAATCGCTCATTTAAAACATTTTGTAATTGGAACTATATGTCTGTGACAAATAGTTTAGGAAGTAGCCTTTGAACAGCATTGGAAATCGACTCCCTTTATAATACTTTAAACACTTAGTATACGTTCCCTTAAAGCTTAGTCGAACTCATCCATTTTCAGCTATAGAAAAGTGGTTTAAGTCATGAAATTTAAAGCTTCATAACTCGGTCAATTTTAATGTTACATGAATGGGACCTTTTCTGTATTACTTGTCAGAGTGTTGAAAAAATTTTACTAAATATCTCTTATAGGACCGGGGGACTGTATAAAAATTTAATTTTCGTAATTATTTAGTAAAACATTTTTTTGACCAAAATCGCTTAAAAAACAATTTTTTGCCTTTTTTAAAGCATTTTTGCAATTGGAACTATATGTCTATGACCAACGGTTTAGAAATTAGCCATTGGCCACCGTTGAGAGGGGACACCCTGTATAAACTAGCAATCGCCATAATTTATTTTCGGCAAAACTTAAAAGGAGGATTTAATAAATCCCTTTCTTGTAAGAAACTGTTTTTGGAATTTCAATACTTAGCGGAAATGTGGAGTATCGATTGCAGGAAAGAGATAAAGTTTTATTTATTTATTTTTCAATACATCAAGTATGAAAGTATTCATTCCAGACAATAGAATGTCTCCCAGCTTGAGTGTTATATATTGCTTTTTCAGGAAAATATTGCCGATCTTTTTATTTTTCATTTAACTTTCTGCATAGTATTGTTATAAAAGTTATTTTTAATTTCTTTTATTTCTCCATGTAATTTATTTGAAGTCTATGATTTTCGTTACGAATATTACGCCATAATATTCATTTAATAATAATTTTTTTTTCTAAAATTTCTTTTAAATAATCATTTTTATTTAAAAATATTCTTACTTCTTTCTTATTTGATAAATGAAATATTTGATTTAAACATGTTTAATACTATTTTCATTCTTACGTCGATTTCTTTTGATTTGCTTAATATTTTTTTTTGCATACTTTCTATATATGCTATTTTTAAATGAATGTAGTAAAAAAAAAATTTAATGTGTGCTTGGAAAGTCGAATAATTTTAGTTTTAATGCAATTTCAAGAATTTTAAGAAACGTTTATATTTCTTAAGTATAATATTTTATGATGTTTTATGACCGTAATATACAAATGATATGCACAGTTACAGGGGTTTTGGAGTTTTTGTTGGGGTTAAATCAATCACAACCTATCTTTTTTCCCTCTATTTTAAATATAAATGAATATATACAGAAATAGACGGGGCAAATAACTATACCCTTGCCATAGTTTTTATTACAAAGTTTAAAATTTTAAAATATAATAGAGATAAAATTAAAAAGACAGTGAAAATCTCGGTGGCTTTTAAGAAATTTCTAGGGGGAGGGGTCAGTTCATTTTGCCTCCATCTGGGTGAAACCCTTTGTTTTTTCACTGATATGCTCATTATTTGAGGCTCATTTTACATTTTCCTACGTCAAGATGTATGTAAATTTATTTATATAAATTACCAACAGGAAATGACTGAGCTTTCCACTTAAATACACTTTTCCATTTTAGATTTTTCATTCAACTGACTGTTGTAATTAACATACACACTTACTAATATAGAATGATTAATTTTCAATTTGAAATATAGAAATAAACTATTTTCACAATTATAAATTTATAATTGTTGAAAGTATCTTTTTAATGAATGATTTATATGCGATATTTAGAAGTAAAAATACTTAATTTTTACAAATCGTGTCAATTGATTATGTCTCAAATTAAATTATGTCAGATTTTGAGGCATAAAATGAACATTTTTAAGGTGAATATGTTACAATAGTGTAAATCAGGTTTCGTACAGTTATAGAATAATTTTAGAATTTTTCGTCTTTTTTATCTAATATAATGTAATAAATACCGCAATTTAACTATTAAATTGAATCTGATATAGTGATATAAGGCTCCTTGGAAATCCCAAGGAGCATACTCAGCCTGATATATTTTACATATATGGCAAAAAAGCTAACGAATGACTGCTAAAAAGCACGATTTCTATAACTTGCTTAGTCCTGATGTCGCCTGGAGGCGACACTAAAAAACACCCTTTAAATTAATTTAAATACTTTCTAGACTTTTTAAATAAATGTGCACATAATAAACGCATCAATATATAGATTGATGCATTTTTGGAGATGTTTTATAACCATTTTAAACTGGTTTTTGTAGTGCCAGGTGCTATTGGTCGCAAGACTGAATAGGATAAGCTCACTCCCAGGTTAATAATGTAAGTTGATTATAAATGAATATCCCAATTTTACAAAGCTATTAAAATAAACTAAAAAAAAGTAAAACCCTGTTGTTGATTGGAAATAAAAAATAACATTTGAAAGTTTAAATTCAACACAGTTATAAGTGTTTATTATGAACTCCTACAGGAACACGAACGATTTCGATGTGATACGATCCCAGACTTTTTATAGCATGTCCGGTGTCACTCTTTGAGATTTGCGTGTTCTAACAAAGAAGGTCTCCATACTGGGCATACTCAGATTTCTTTTGAAAAAAATACTAATTAAGCTACTCATGTATGTAATAAAGGATCAGTGAAAATTAGCGGCAGAATTTCATTAGAAAACATGTAAAAAAAAAAAAAAAAAAAACACTTTGGAATATTTGGCGTGAAAAGACAAAAGTGTCACACCATTTGGCGTGCAGTCCTTTTCCCCGCCAAAACAAACGATTTCAATGCAACTGAAAATTAGATTTTTAGAATCCGCGTAAATGGTGTTTGATGAATTTAAACATAAACAATGAAGAGTTTAATATATTTTATGCATATATATGTATATTAAATTGCATATGTATATATTATTTGTTGCTGTAGTTATTTAATTTACCTCTGGAAAAAATATTTTCATATATAAAACATTCTTATTCAGTAAAATTATTTTCATACATTTAATCGTATTCAAAAATAAAAGCTATATGTTTCCATAGCAACAGAATCGATTTGAAAATTTTCAACTGGACTTTGATCTTGAAACAATTTTAATTAATTTAAATTTGAATTTCCTTTTCATATCTAAAATTTTGATGATTAAATTTGAATTAAATACATATAAATATCAATATAACGAAATTATACTTAAAACAAACTAAAACTGTCAAAAACAAAGATATTTAATTTATCTAAACCCGTTGAACATGAAATTTTATTCATTTAAATGTTATTTGACAAAGCATTTTTTAAAATTGCTTTTCATCGCCAACCGATGATAAATCGCCAAATAACGAAATTTTTATTATTTTTTTACGGACAAGGAACGGGGGTTCCGCCGAAATTTTTTTTATAAACGTAGCCTCATGAGAAGAACATTCTGTAATTTTTTCAGATTTTTCGGAATATGCCCGTATGGAGACCTTCCTTGTAAGTTCATTAACGACAGTTGGTAGCGGTCAAACAATCATATAATCTTTTTTAAATTTTTTGCGTGAAAATAAGGAATCATGCCGATAAAAAATTGGGATGAGTTACCGTTAGTTGGGATGAGTTCTTATCACAGTTATTTTTAAAATAAAAATGGAAACTTGTGTTAATATTTAAATTACATTTAAATACAAAAAAAAAAAAAAAAAAAAAAAAAAAAATCTGTCCTTACAATTTAAAATGAGGAGGATGAATAATCCTATATAATTAACGTCCTCTAGATTTATGTGAAAATTATTAATTGCAAAGAATTCACTGCCATCACAAACAAACTATATATATAAAAAAAAAAAAAAAAAAAAAAAAAAAAAAACTAGAATGAATATTCCATTTACAAATGAATTAAAACGATGTCTCAAATGGAGACAATATTTTTCAATTGTTAAATATTTTTCTTTGTTTTAGGAGATGATGGATGTTTTAGGATCAGCTTTTTCATATCTATACATATATTTCCCATTAATAAAAAAAAAATATTTGAAACTCATTAAATAATAATAATAATACACTATATATACTTTTATTACTAAGATTTAAAAAAAATAAAGCTGTTCTTGAATCGCTTCCTTACAAGTCTGAAAAAAGGCAGGAATTTGAAAATACTATAAGATTGAAATGTGCAGGTCCCCCCCCTCCCCCTGATGTTTTGGAGCTAAGAGCGTGCTCACGTCTTGCTGCGCTTCATTCCTGTAGAGTTTGTTTTCTAGCACTGCTCAGAGTAAGAGAATGACGTAGTTGGGAGAGTAGATCGCCGTTTACATTGGGCCTATGAGAGCTATCAGGTTGAGTCTAAAGTTTTGACCCGTTTTTTATTTTAGTGTTGACAACAAATATTTACAAAAATACAAAACATTAGTGAGGATAGTAATCACCATTAAGTTCGACAATCTCTGCCAACGTTTTGGCAGTTTTTCAATGCCTTCCTTGAAAAACTCTGGGCTACGTGAGTCGAGAAAAAGGTCAACCTCTTTTTTGACCTCTTCTGAAGAATTGAAAATTTCACCACTAAGGTGCAGTTGCAGATGCGAAAACAGATAGTAGTCGGAAGGTGCCATGTCCGGACTATATGGAGGATGTGGCATTAAATCCCATTCCAGCTTGTGTAAGTTCCAATTCGTCCACGCACTGACGTGTGGCCTGGCATTTTCCTGATGAAACATAACCACATTGCGTCGGAACTCCTTACTTCACTTTCATAGGCGTAACTTGGGCTTTAAAACTAGGGGGGCGAAAGTTTTGAAGTACTTTTCTAGAAAATTATACTTCCCTTCATGTCATCGCGAGCACACATATATACTTATAATTTAATGTTGAAAAAAAAATTAAATGATCAACTATATACGAAAGAATAAGGAAAAATTCAAAATTAGCCATTTCATGTCATAAAAAAATATTTTAAAATACTGAATGCACAACCGTTATATCTCTTATGTTTGATGCACTGTTCAACAGGAAAAAAGATCAAACAAACTTAATAAAAATTTGTCAAAGCCTTCTAGAGATCTGCACAGGCCGGCGCGTTATTTATTATTTATTATTTATTATTTATTAGTTATTAGTTATTTTGGCTCGGCCCGTACAGAAATCAGGGAAAACCGGCCCGGCCCGATCTGGTCCAACTCAATTTCTACAAAAAATTTGGGATTTTACTTAACATACAATAAAGATTCTTTTAAAGAGTACTACATAGCGCGATAAGGTTCGAACTCAGCACCCATTCATCAGTTTCGAGAGCAAAACCTCTCAACCACTGAGAGCCAGCCCATTTAAATAAAGATTCGCAAAAAAAAAAAAAAAAAACGTAGTTTAGAATAAAAGAACAAAAGAAAAGTTAAAACATTGTAATTTTTGAAGCTATATAATAAAAAGTAGATTTGTGGGAATATTTCTCTGATTTGTAAAAATATTTTATTTATTAAAGTATTCTCTAATTCAAAAGAACTACTTTATTCCGACACATTTCTGAATTCATTTCTTTTCGGAAACGCATAAGATTAGCAGGTATTCTTATTTATAATGTAATCGAATGGCGTTATCCATTTTTCGAGAAAGACAATGTATCTTAGAGATAATACTGATAAATGCAGCGTTTTGAATCGAATTTCCAGAAGCGACGCCAGAGGAAAGGGTAAAAATCTGAAGCCGTAAAAAGAATATCTTATATGTCGACAAGTAATTTATCCATAAGAAAAATGGAAAACGCTAATGGATTCCAAATCCTTTCAATATTCAAGCTTCTCAATTTTAAACCTTTGCAGTTAGAAATTAGTCAGAAAATGTGTCAAAGCTTCGCGTTATGGAGCAGTGAATTTGAAAACAACCTTAAGTTATATATCTAAAGATTACGTTAACAGAAGTTCATTATCATTATTAGAAGTTCATTATTTTTGGGAACATTTCCAGCGTTTGTCATTCTTTGTAAATAAATATTTCTTATTCCCGCACTTTTTTTATTATTTCAATAGCGTAGGAATATTTAAATCGGTTTCTGTGCATTCGCATGCACTGGGAATAAAAATGATGAGTTTTTGATGAGTGTTCTTTCTGATTTTTAGATAATAACCCAACAATTTATCAGAAACCTAAAATTCTGAGTCTCAGGTACATAAGGAGAGCCTTGGAATATTCTCATTTCAATTTTCAGACTTCCATGTGATTTTACGTTTATGAATTTTACAATGACGCAAATCCAAACGAACTTTGAAAACTGAATATGATAGCAGATTTTTGTTTTCCTTTAAAGTAACTACTCTATGGCTACTTAATTCCAATTTACACATCCACCCCTTACATGCATTCAAATAACTCTAAAATGAAAAAGGGCTCATAAGTTCAGCATTTCTCAAGGGGCGAAAAGAGCAGAGGAAATATTTTTTATTGAACATAGACTGTGGCATTAAAAAGTTTGCTAAGATACATGTTAGAAATTGCTTATATGAATTTAAAGATGTTACTGCTGGGTATTTGGAATAATCCAATATTTATTCTAGTTTGCACATAAAATGTAACACATAAAGGGTTATATAAAAAAGAAGAGAAAATCGAAATATAAATTCGGCCCTTAACCACAGAATAATACAAAAAACCAGAGGGGCAAAAGGTAAGTCTTGCCCCTGCTCCTGGAAAACTAGGGGGGCATGTGCCCCCCCTCGCCCCCGCCAGATTACGCCCATGTTCACTTTTCCCTAATTGCTGCGTCCACTTTATGCAGCATGCTGCTGTAGGACTCACTGTCGATGGTCTGGCCACTTTTTAAGCACTCCTTGTAGATAATACCGCGACTATCCCAGAAAACACAGAGGAGGATTTTTTTATAGGTCTATGTGCTCCTGGTTACGGTCCTGACCGGTACACCTGGTTCAGACCATCCTCCTTTTCGACTGATGTTGTCGTAATAAGCCCAATTTTCATCACACGTAACAATCCGGTTCAAAAAATCACCCTTTCGGTGATATTCGAGCAAGTTTACACAGGTCCGTTTTCGTTTTTCTTTGTCATTTTGTGTCAGATCGTGCGGCACCCATCGATTGAATTTGTATGTCAAACCAATGTTTTTTAATGCTCGAATTATGGTTGTTTGAAAACATTGAAGTGAGATGCAAGTTCCCGTGATGTAGCATTTTGATCTTCATCGATGGATTTCCGCAATTCGGTCTCATGAATCACAGTAGGTCGACCAGCACGTGATTCATCTTCGATGTCGAAATTCTTAATCTTAAAATTTTGATACCAAGTGATACAAGTACTAACAAGGGCACCACCAAACATGGTACGCACAAATTTTGATGATTTCAAAGTATGTTGTAGGGGTCATACCACTAATTATTCAGCTGAAAGGATTCTTTCAAATGGGCCTTAGTTTTTGAGAAATTGGGGGTCAAAGTTCAGCGTATGTTTCAAATACTTATTAGTACGAACGCCCCATGTGAATCAGTGGTGTCATGGTAACGTACGAGCCTGCAAGTCGAAAGGTTGCGGGTTCGAATCAGTTCTCGGCCTTTTATTTATTTTTATGTTTTTTTACACTTCGCAAATTATAAGCAGAATAGAAAATTCTACAGCTTTGAAAACCTTTTGATATTTTCTGAAGAGGACAGTTTACTTTGTCAACATTTTATTATTATTATTTTTTCAAAATATGGTGAACTGACTGCACTTCAGGGTTCAACTAAAAGTACATTTTGCAACAAATAAATAAATAAAAAATTGTATTTAATTAAAATTTTCAAAAAGTATAAGAAAATTTCAATATTTAAAAATCTCCACTACTTTAAATATTAATATTTTTTGATTAATCAGTCACTTTTTTTTCTTTTCAAATGTGTATTACACAATATTGTGCTTCGATTTTTAGATAATTTAATACTGCATTTAATATAATTTATATTACTAAAATACTCAATTCGTGATAAATATGTTTAAAAATATATTAAAAGTAAAAAAAAAAAGGTTTAATCATCATTTGTAAAAGTGAAAAAATAAGACCAATAAAAAAGAAATCTTCATTTATTCTGATAATTACGGAGGAAAGCAGACGATTAAAAAAAGTATTTTTATATGTATTATAAATTTTATCTCATTAAACAGAATATAAAAAATTACGCGCTTCTGCTAGGAAAAAAATTTTTGATATGGAAATTTGAATATTCTGGGAAAATCTAATATTTATACATTTTTCATAACACAGACACACGTTTGACATCCTATCTGTTTGTAAGCAATTATATTATTTTTTATAATTTCTCGTTTCAAAATCTACAAAGGATTTAAACCCATATGAATGTAAATAAAATATGCTTATTTAGCTCAGAATTAATATCTTTTTAGACACAATATAAAATAAAAAGGCATGTATTGTGATTTAAAAGTTGTTTTGTTGTATTTTTGTTTCTTTTTAATGGATTTTGGTGGCGCCATCTAGTGCCGATTCTAAAAATGGCTGCAAAGTGGTTAAAAGATATAGTTTCGAGTATATTTCTGTATTTTATAGTAATGTGCAAGTTTCAATGTGGGAACATTGCTATTTTCGATAAAATATGGATGTTAAAATATGGATGTTAATATATGGCAAACGGAATCTCATTTTTAAGCATATTTTGAGGCTTCGTCCCATCGTCTATTTCGTATTTCAGTTGAATTACGGAAAGAGTGTTTTGATTTGATAAAAAAATAGATGTAATCTGTCATTTCCTATTTGTGCAAACGATAACTTATGTTCATGTTGAACTTTGGAGATAAATGTATTTACAGAAAATTGGAAACTTGAATAACTGGTAACAACTTGCATTTTAACATTACTGCATTAATATTTTATTACTTTTTCGAAGATACGCATTACTTGAATAATCTAATCCTAAAGACGTTTAAAAAATTGCACCCGAAAATTATTTTGTATTATTTATACATATACAAAAAAAGGCAAGCTTTCATTTAGAATGCTATAAAATAAAAAAAGCGAGAGGAAAAGAAAAATCATTATTTCAGGATTGTGCTTAAAATAAAAAACGCGAATAATAATTAATAAAAAAAAGTTCTAGGCGTAAACTAGTTTTGTAGTTTTGTCAATAGGAATATTCGTTTAAAAATTGCAGAAAAAAAATAAATTTTCATGAAAAAATTTAAAAATTTAAATGTAATTTATTAAGAAAATATCAAAAGCTGTAGTAATTTTGTAATAAAAATACTTAAAATTTGTAACGTGTAAAAATACAAAAATAAATAAATAAACGCCGATGACTGATTCGAACCCGCAACCTTTCGACTTGCAGGCTTGTACGTTACCACAACGCCACTGATTCACATATGGCTTCCGTACTAATAAGTATTTGAAATATACGCTGAACTTTGACCCCCAATTTCTCAAAAACCAAGGCCCATTTGAAAGAATCCTTTCAGCTGAATAATTAGTAGTATGACCTCTACAACATACTTTGAAATCATCAAAATCTGTGCGCACCATGTTTGGTGGTGCCCTTGTAAGTGATACAATATCCTCACCTAAACGTCACACATGTTACGGTGACATTCTGTCACTCCGGTGTTGCTACAGAACTCGTAGTAGATGATGGTTCGAAGCTGGATACGTGATAGTTTCATTTTCGAGGCTTTGTGGAGGCTACAGATGATAATTTTTCAAAACAATAAATACACAGTGTTGTAGCACACGTTTTCTTCTTTCGAAACCAGAAAACCGTATGTAAAAATGTCACTTAACTTGCGAACGCCAGCTGTTTTAGTAGCACTATTCTGCGAAAGGGTTAAAACTTTAGACTCAAGGTAATATAAAGTTAGGATATTTATTTATAACCAGGCTGTAGTATATAAGTAACAGTATGCTCTCATGAAGATGCATTATAAATAAATATATAAATAGTGGGTATTCTATCTTCTCTATAGAAAAAAAATAATGAAATTTTCTTCTTTTGCCTTTTTAATTTATTTGTGCCATAATATGTCGAGGAAGAAATAATTATATCAAATAATAACTAAAATATATATGTATATGTATACATATACAGGGTGAGTCATAAATATCGAAACAATAGGCTATCTCCTTAAATATTGCCCCTAGACCCATACTTCTAATTGCAAAAATTCATAAAAAAGGGTAAAATATTTGATAAGGTAAGTTGCAACTCCATGGGGTGGGGGGTCTATTTGAAAAATTACGAAAATTAAATTTTTACCTCCTACCTAATAATAATTTTTACCTCCTAAATTTTTACCTTTTTAAATCCTACGAGGGACTACGTCCCCCGTAGGATAAAAATTCCCATTAGGAAAACTTTCCTTATCCAGTCCTGAATGAGACATAAAAAATTGCATCTTCATATCTTCAAAACTCGCACAATTATAGCCGTTTAAATAATTCATCAGGTATTAAGAGATTAAACACAAATTGAAATGCGCGCAATTCAAAAAACAATGTCATTTTAACAGTTCTAAGAAACATGTAAAAAAAACTATCTTTTGAGTTAGAATTTCGATTCTTTTTTCTTTTTTTGTGATGATTAGCTATATAATTTGCTAAGAAAATCACATCCTAAAATTTCTCAAAAAATTATAAAAATTTCTAAAACTAATTTAAATGGGATAATTTAAAATCGTTATAACTCGAAACATTATTTATCGAATTTTAATCTCTTTCCATTTCTTTAAAGATGAAAATCTAATTTTAGTTTTGGTCCAGGGTTTTTTTTCAATATTAGTTTTAAAACTATTAAAACTATTTATTTAAAAAACATGATTAAAAAATCATATTTTCAAAAGTAAATATTTTTTCAAATTTGCCGAAACAAACCTAATGTAAAATAATCAAAAATGACATGTTTCATGTTTTTGCACTTTTTTCTTCAACATTTCTAGATTTTTAATGTTTTAAAGACGAGAAATAGTGGGGAAAAAACTTTTTATGCAGAAGACGAATTAAAATTTTAAATAAAGTTTGGCTCCTAATAAAATGTTTAAAGCTCTTTAAAAAATTGAAAGTGTAAAGTAACTCCTTTCTGTAGCTCAAACTTCCGATCGGGCTTTTTTATAAATTTAGCTCTCACAACTTCAGGCTTTTTATCGTTCTGGAGAGGCTGTTAAAAAAAAACTGTATTCTGGGTCCAGGACGACCTAGGTTTGCACTGGACGAAATTTTTCATTCCAGTCTTAACACAATCCCTATTAAAATCACTAGTACACCGAACCCGGGGTTCCCGGGTCACAAAGTAAAGGATTTTAATTACTATTTTTTTCAGTTGCTATGAAAAAAGACAACTAAAATATACAGTGATCTGTTATTTTTCATGGCTAAAAGAGATAGATGGAGGTGCAGTATTCAATTAAAACGGTTTGATGGGCGTTAATTTACCAATTTAAGTCTCTCATTCGGCCCAAGCAAAACAATCTCGTGGAATAGAGACCGAATTTTTTAACATCATTTTTTCTCTAAATGAAAAAGATCTGATTATATTTTAGCATTATAAAATAGCATTTCATTGTGTTATCAATTAAAATTGCATCGCTAAAACTTTTAATTTTTTGTGAAAGCACGCGGTTGTGTTTGATGCAATGCAGCGAATTTTAGGGTTGCATTTTTGGCGTCATCTCTAGCCACTAAACTGTACCTCTATTTTTTTTCTTTTTTACTCTATGGCTATTTTTCTTCTCTTTCCCACATAAATGCGATACTCAAGTTGCCACCATTTGAGAAATTGAACCAAAAACTACAAAAAAATTAATATCTCAAAAACAAATTGAGATACAGTTTTCTAACAAACGGCATTTAAAAGTGCATTTTTTCCTCTAAACGATGGTATAAAGATTGAAAACGTGCAATATCTAAAAGTTAAAAAAATTACAATAGCGATAATTGCAAAACCGAAATTTCATCGGAAAGTGTTGCCATTCAAAACATGACGTATGCGTTACGCACAGATACGTTTGGCCTTTATTATATAGATTGTCTCTGACTGACCTAATACGTACATAAAATAACTAAAATTTCGCTCAATCAAAATTTTTACGAAAAAAAAAAATAGATTTTGAAATCGCTTTTATTTAAAAAAACTGGAATAGCATATTCAAAGGCAATTTAAATAGAATAAATCCAGTCACAAAATATCTGTCTATGACGGAATCCTGTCTTAAACGGAAAATTTCTTGATGATGCAAAATACATATAATAATACCTCAGAAAAAAATAAACTCCATTTAGACACCTCCTAAGTAGGGCATTTGTCTATAACGTATTTTTTCCTTCTTGTGATTCCGTCTTAAAAGGTTTTACTGTATAACCTTTTTCAAAGTCTCTAACACATCGAATATGGATTAACGATATTAAAATATAAGTGAAACATTTACATATAAATAGAGATTCATTGATAAAATGAATGTATCACAGCCTTTGGCGATTCTTTAATAATATAAAGTCTAAATATGAAAAACGAAAAGCTATATTAAGTATTTTTGGTCAGAACGCCACCATACGAAACAATTTTTAACCATACCGAAGTGAAAATCTATGTAGAAATTCACGGCTGAGTCGGGCTATTATTTAAACTTTTTTCCAGGCCGAATCGGGTTATAATTTTAATATTTTTCCAGACCGGTCCAAATTTTCCCCCTTCGGAACCGGACCTAGATATTTCGACTCGTGCAGACCTCTAATGCAGATGTCACAATTCAAAGAAATTTAGCGGAAAATCTATACGCTGCTATGTTATGTCCAAAGAAAAAGTGCTATCTTAAATCGATTTTTATTAAAGTGCAATTTGTGATCACCGTTTAGAGGCAGAGAAAAGTGTGTAAGTCAAGAATTTTCGAGAATTTTGGATTTTAATATATCTGTGAGGTTTTTAAATATGGAGATGAAATTTTTTTGTTCAATTTAGGAATGGATAAGGAATAATTTCCTAATTGAGAATTTTACCCTACAGGGGTCGTATAAAAATTTAATTTTCGTGTTTTTCAAATAGCCCCCCCCCCCCCCCATGGAGTTGCAACTTATCTGATCAAAAATTTCACCTTTTTTATGAATTTTTGCAATTGGAAGTATAGGTCTTGGGGCAATATTTAAAGAGATAGCCTATTGTTTTGATATTTATGACTCACCCTGTATATATATATATATTCGATGTTATATACAGTGCCTATAACTTATGTATAGGTCATTGGAACATGAATATAAAGAATATACTGATGCAAATGTGACATTATTTCGTATACATACAATTTAGGTCATGGGAAATCTATAAAGAAAATGTTTACATTTTCACCATAAGGTGCAAAAATGCAGTTGAGTATTGATTTTGGGCTGTAAAATAGGCATAAAAAAATAAAATGTTATTCATTAATTGGTCAATAACCTAAAACCTATCTTATATTCATTTCTATGTCTATTTTACGCATAAAATGTGTCTGCTAGCAAAACTTTTGACCCTGTTGTTTAAAACTTACGTTGTTTTCGAAAATTAACTACAAAACTATTTTTTTTAAATTAATTTCCGAAAGAGGATTCTGAATTGTAACCTGTGAACTTGATACCATAAATCAATTTCTAGAAGCTTGTGAATAAAAATTTGCGGAATTACACCTCTTTTTCCAAGTAGTATTTGAATTATGCTTAAAAAACTTCCCCGTTGTAATCTTTTTGAAAGGATTAAAACTGAATTTACCATTTGGAGTTTCAAATTTTGAATCCTCATCATTCCTGAACTGTAGATCGAAGGATTACCCGTTTGGCCTCCGAAGGTAAAGATTACCGAAAAATCCAAATAGGGCGTCATATTTAGCTGTTCATAATTAAAAATTTCAATGTTTGATATAACATCTATCTGAAGACTAAGTAACTAAAATGTAAGCATGTAATTAATAGATGTTATTACTAATCTATTGGCCCATTTTTACACGATGAATCGTGGCAGAGTTAGATTGTGGCAGATCACTTTATTCATACTTGAACTGTACATGCATTTATGAGTTATATTCGTTTTTAGGTGCGTTCGTAATTATATAAATACGTAGCACCTACAGTAGTCTTTCAGTCCGCTCGTCTGCATATAACAACGCAAAAACTACCCAACCGAATCGTTTGGAATTTAAAATATATAATTATTATATAACTAGAAGACAGCCCGTCAAAATGACGTGTTTGCATTTTTAAAAGGATGATAACAAATTACAAATGTAGTCAATCAGCCACTTTAGGCTTAAACAATTTTTGAAAATACAGCAATTAATCATGGGGAAAAATCTATAAAAAAAAAAAGAAAATTTTAACAGAAATTTGCATTTAAAACTATAACAAAACTGTCTGGTGGATGGGGGGATTGTAATGAACAAATCGTAAATACATAAATTTTAAAAGAATAAAGTACGACAAAAAATCAATTATAAAAGATTATATTGTGAAACTACAGGCAAAAAATATAAAAAAAATACTCAGAGAAAATAATAAAAATATCTAAAATGTATAAAAAATTTTCCTATTTTGGCCCATTTTTTAGCTAATACTTAAAAGAAAACACTCTATAAGATCGAAAACGAATGTCAACAATAAAGAGTAAACAATGATCGTATTCGGCAGACACACGCGCTGCGCGCACGACCTCAGGATTTTTGGTTCCCAGTACTATATCCGCTGTAACATCCACTCCATGTACCTGTTTCAAGAGCGCGCGCGCATAGCTCCCGAACGCACCCAATCATTCCTGAGTCGTGATGTCGATAATGGAGTCATTCTAAAGATTCATTCACGGAATTTGTCATTCTTGAATGGCAACAGTATTAATTTGCTTACATTGTTTGTTTTTTCCGTAATTGCTGGTTGTTTATTTAGAACTTAAACATTATAATTAAATAGTTTTTGTAGGTTTTAAAGAAAATGAGTAATGAATAAATCTTTTACATGTATATTTTCATAAGTTGAACAGTTAGAATATTTGTGAACGGCTCAGAATAGTTAAGCCTAACGTGGACGCAGTTGCAATAAGTTTCTTTTTCTCCTAGATTGGTTGACCCCGGAATTGTTATACACGGAGGGGTTTTATATATATAATTTTGTCGAGTCATTTTATATTTTATGAAAGTCGGATGCATAGATCAATTACAAGGACAATCAAAAGTATTCCATTACATTACGGTCAATGGGGGAAATGCATTTTAATCGTTTGAAATTTAAAATATATAATTATTACATAATTCTGTAGCGTTATTTCAAATTTTATCAAAATCGGATGCACAGTTCAATTACAGGGACAATCAAAAGTATTCCGTTAAAATTACGATCAATGGGGAGAAATGTTTCAAATGCATTTTAATGGTGTTACACACATTCGAGCATAATAAATTTTATATGCATCTATAAAGTACATATTATAATATACATTTTGCATAATCTGTGGTGCAAAGAACATTTGTTATTGATTTACAAGACAACACAAAAGTATTCCATAACATAATGGTATAGGGAGAACATTGTTTCGTGCGCATTTTAATTGTAATTAACTATTTACAATTTTATGAGATTGATATATGAGTGAGAGATTTTTAAAACTTCGCTATCGTACGAACGCACCTCATTTGCTACGCTTCACTTGCAATTTCCAACTTGTTTTTAGATAGATTTCTTATGAAATACTACCTATTGCATTCTCTCCCATGTTGGAATTTCTGAAAAATTTCTGCAGATCTACACCGACCATGATCAACACCATGACTCCTAAACCCCAAAACTACCATCAGTAAAAAAGTTTATCTATCTATCTATCTATCCATCTATCTATATATCGGTGTATATCACTTTCTTCTGGACACGATAACTTCCATAATTATACTCAGATCTTCTTCAAACTTTTACATAAAATCAAGGGGCATAAAATCTCGATCGAGTTCGTTAATGGGCAAAATCGGACCAAGGGGGTGGAAATAGGCAGGGTTTTTGTGAAAACCGAAAAAACGCGATAACTTCTTAATTAAAATAGATATCGAATCAGTTTAAAGTTTATATTACTTCTCAAAAACGGACTAAAAGTTTATGCATTACAGATTTTTGGTAAAGTTAAAAATGGGCTCAAGGGGCGAAAAAAACAGGGTTTTTGGGAGAAAAAAATTCATAACTTCGTCAATTCTTAAGATATCAAATCCAACTAAATTTTTTATAAATGTACTTAATATTATCTAAAACGTTTGCATTTACAAGTTTTTGATAGGACCAACTTTTACCTATGAAAAATATTAAAAAAGAAAAGAAAAAGAGGGGAGAAAAAAGAAAAAATCCATAACTTACTCAATTCTTAAGCAATCAAATATAATTAAATTTATTTTACATCTTCTCAATAATATCTACAACTTTTATATTGACAAGTTTTTCATAGGACCAATTCTTATAGCAAAAATAAATTAAGCAAAAATTGGAGTTGGAGAAAAAAACCGCAAATCTAAACTGCTTATATTCTGACTCATTTTTAAATTCATTTTTGATTTTAAACGCATACAAATGGCAGATCCTCTTATTTAGGAACTATATAATGTGACGTATCGGCCAGTGTTTTGATAAAGACAGAATATATTTCAAAAAAGGCTGCCAAAAAGGGTACTTTGAACAGAATTTCCCGAAGTAATAGTGGTTGAAAAATTGAGGAAGTATAACAAATTGCGTTTTTTCTGAGTCATTTTTAAATCCATTTTTGTTCTCAAACGCATCCAATTTACAGGTCCTCTTATTTAGGAACTATATAGTGGAACGGATTAGCCAGTTTTTTGATAAAGACAGAATATATTTCAAAAAAGGCTGTTAAAATGGGCACTTCGCACAAAATTTCCCAAAGCGTTCATAATTAAAGAATTGAGGATGTACTGATATAACAAATTGGTTATTTTATGACTCATTTTTAAATCCAATTTTGCTCTCAAACGCATTCAATTGACAGTTTTTTGTTATTCAAAAACTATATAATGTGCGTATTCTTAAATTTTTTGATAAAGGCTAAATATATTTTTTTAAAAAGTTGTCAAAGTGGGCACTTCGCAAAAAAATTTCCCAAAGCGATAATGATTAAAGAATTGAGGATGTATTCAAATAACAAATTGGTTATTTTATTTCTTATTTTTAAATTCAATTTTGCTCTCAAACGCATTCAATTGACAATTATTTGTTATTTAGGAACTGTGTAATGGGCCGTATTGGTTAGTTTTTTTGATAAAGGCTAAATATATATTTAAAAAAAGCTGTCAAAGTGGGCACTTTGCACAAAATTTCCCAAAACAATCTTGATTAAAGAATTGTGAATGTATTCAAATAACAAATGGGTTATTTTATGACTCATTTTTAAATTCAATTTTGCTCTCAAACGCATTCAATTGACAGTTTTTTTTGTTATTTAGGAATTATATAATGTGCGTATTGGTCGATTTTTTAATAAATTCAGAATATATTTCAAAATATGTTTTAAAAGTGAGCATTTGAGCCGAATTTCGTTTAAGATGATTATGATAAAATCATTTCTTACAGAAAAATGAAATAAATTTTTTTTCAAAAGCGGCCAAATAAAATAGTTAAACTGGGTTTATCGCTAATAATATTTTATTTTTTGTTGTTGAAATGAAAGCTCTTCGAAATCTACCACTGCCTATTGGCCAAGCCGACAGGGATTTTTTTTATTGTTCTTTTCCTGAAAAATTGTTTTGCATCGTGTATTTTATTCTATTTTCAGCCGATTTTCACATTAATAAATAATGAAAACCATTTTTTAAAATATGAAAAGATCCAAAATATTTTTTACATTTAATATATTATTGGATTTCCCAATAAAGTATTTTTATATGCAAAATATTAATTTTACTATTACATACAGTTTTTAATTTTATTAAAAGCGATAGTTTCGTATTAGGAGGCTTTAGAAATAGCTTTAGAAATCGCCGAAGGCTTTGTTATTTACAGAAGTCTTTGTGACTCCGATAATGTCGGTGGTTTTAAATTATAATTCGATTACTATTGAGTTAAATTAACTTATATTTTGCTTATATTACTTTATTATTTTGACTATTACTTTATTATTTTGTTATAGAGTAATACCGAAAATAATACTGAAAAATCTATATTGTTTTAAGTTCAAACAGATTCATTTTAAAGAATATTTAAAAAAATAGTTCAAAGTGTAAAAATTAAAATTTTACAATACTTAAAAGCTTAAAAGTGAAATCTATTGTTAAGGCGTTGCCACAGTCAATATTACATTCGCTTTACACACTGACATGATTTTACTTTATAATGTTGATTTTTATAGTCTAAAGGTATGCCATAGTATGGACTAAAGAGATAACGAATTATTTTTGGGATTTATATTTGAGTTTGTTAGAAAAATAAATTTATCATTATATGAAACATTTTTATGGAAAAATCCTATTTTACATGTTGATTAATTATAAATTTATATATAACAAGTTGAAAATTGTACGTGAAGCATAGCAAAGGAGGTGCGTTCGTACTTCAACGAAATTTTAAATACTCATATCTTGCTGTTATAGTGTATTTTATTTCAGATTCAGTATAGTGGTCGAAATCTTCTGTGTCTTCCTGTAAATAGTATCTGATTTCTATTATACAGGAAGTAATTTGTATTAAACTGCAGCAACATATAGCGATTTCATAAAATATGAAATAGTTTTATTTATTTAAAACATGCCCCCAACAATATTTCCCCGTATACCATAATGCAGTGCAATGCTTTTGAGTAGCCCTGTAAATTAATCATAAGTATACTTTGTATCATACATTGTATAGAATGTATATTTTGTGTATCTACTTCACATATTCATGTCAGTTCTATTATATTCGAAAGAGTGTAACATTATTAAAATGTACATCAAACTATTTTTTCCTGTTGACCGTAATGTGATGGAATACTTTTGAATATCCCTGTAATTAAACTATATATCCGATTTTGATAAAATTTCAAATGACTCGACAAAATTATGGAACAATTATATATTTTAAATCTCAAATGATTTGGCAGAATAGTTTTTGCTCTGTTATATGCGGATAGACAGACGGACGGATGGACAGACTGAACGATGACTATAGGTGCTACATATTTATATAATTACGGACGCACCTAAATATATTCAGAACTTGGTGTAAAAGTATACATTATTTCAGATACAGTATAGTAGCCGAAATCATTTGTGTGTCATTGTAAGTACTATCTGATTTCGATTATACAGAAAATAAGTTGTAGTAATCCTCAGCAATGTATGAATATATCATAACCTGTTAAATAGTTTAATACAATTGAAATGGGATCCAAACAATGTCTCAAAATATAACTATGTAATGGAATACTTTTGTGTGGCCCTGTAAATCAATAACAAATATTCTTTGCACAACAGATTGTACATGAAGTACATTTTAGTGTATACTTCATAAATGCATATCAATTTTATTATGTTCGAAAGATTGTAAGACCATTAAAATGCACTTGAAACTTTTTTCCCCATTGACCGTAATGTATTGGAATCTTTTTGATTGTTTCTGTAATTGAACCATGCATCCGATTTTCATAAAATTTGAAAAGACGCGACAAAATTATCTATTAATTATATATTTTAAATTTCAAACGATTCGGTTGGGTAGTTTATGAGTTGTTATATGCGGACGGACGGATTGAACGATAACTATAGGTGTTACATATTTACATAATTACGAACGCACCTAAAAAAAAACCCTTTTAATTGTTTAAAGTTTTCCTATATGGTTTTAAAATAATATAAAAAAAATACATTTAAAAAGTTGAATTTTGAGTGCATAACTAACAAAATACCGGTGTTTAAAACAGTCAGGCGATTTTTTATATGTGCTCTTGGAAATAATTATAGAAAATTATCAATCACTATACGTATTCAAAAATAGTTCAAGTTAAAATGCGTAAATGGATTTTTAAATAAGCATCGTATCATTTTCTTTGCAATATACAGGGTGATTCCAAATTTTTTTTTACAAGAAAAGACGGGTGATAGTACACATCAAGACAAACAATATTAAATGGGAGACCAGGGGTCCCAAACGTTTTCCAAAGGAGATAGCCGCCATTAAAGTTTAGGGACCAAAATTTCAAATAAACATTAAAAACTGAAAAATCGGTCGATTGATTTGCGGTTTTCACTAAAATTATTCTTTATGTCAGCATTTTCTTGAAATTAAATTATAAAGATAAATTTAAAAAAATGCCGATAGAGGACGTCTTAGACTTTGGAACAACGAACAACTATTTTACCGGTATTTTTTAGATCTCATTAAATGTTTTCGTAAGCTTAGACTCAAACTTAAATTTTCAGCTCAAAATCTGAATAGTGGGGAGTGCTTAAGTAGCACCAACTGAGCTGTGTTCTGAGGGTTCAAATTTCAAATGATTATGAAAAACGGAAGAATTGGTCGAATGATTTGCGGTTTTCACTAAAACAATTCTTATTAGGTATTTTCGTGAAAATAAATTATAAAGATAAATTTCAAAAAATGTCGATAGAGAGCGTCTTAGGCTTTGAAGTAGCGTACAACTATTTTTAATCGTTACTTTTTTAATCTCATTAAATGCTTTCTAATGCATTTTGGGCTCAAATTCAGAATTGTTGGGAGGGGTTAAGAAACGCAAACTCAAGTGTAATCAGGATTTTAAATTTAACCCTCCCCCTCCACGAACACAATTCAAATTTTCGCTATTTAAACAATCCCAACGATGCAGAATTTGAGCCCAAAATTTAAGTCTATGCATTTGAAAGCATTTAATGAGATAAAAAAAAATAACGGTTAGAAATAGTTGTACGCTACTCCAATGTCTAAGGCGCCCTCTATCAGCATTTTGTGACATTTATCTTTAAAATTTATTTTCAAGAAAATACTGATTTAAAAATTACTTTTAAGAAAACCCGCAAACGAATCGATCAATTTTTGTGTTTTTTATAATCATTTGAACCCTCTGAACACAGTTCAGTTTATACTATTATTTTAGCACAATCTAACTGATTGGTAAAGTTATCATACGAATTGAATATTTCGAACTGAGCGAAAAATTGCCCAGGCCGGGAATCAAATTCGGATACTTGGCTTACAAGGCCAATGCTTTATCTGTTAAGCTAACCGGGCGATAACCGGCTGCGATTTTTCGCTCGGATAACCTTATTGGCCATAACATCTGGTCTGTCATTTAGACAGCTCGGCAGAATAAGCCGCAGGTAATGGAATTCCATAGAACGATGGATACGTAGATATACGTAGATACCTGGTTAGCTTAACAGGTAAAGCATTGGCCTTGTAAGCCAAGTATCGGGGTTCGATCCCCGGCCTGGGCAATTTTTCGCTCAGATGGAAATATTCAATTCGTACAGTTCAGTTTGTCTACTTAACCACTCCCAACTATTCAAATTTTGAGCTCAAAATTTAAGCTCAAGTCTAAGCTTACGAAAGTATTTAATAAGATGCAAAAAATAACGCCAAAAAAGAGTTGTTTGTTACTCCAAAGTCTGAAGCGCCTTCTATCGGCATTTTTTAAAATTTATCTTTATAATTTATTTTCACGAAAATGCTTACATAAAGAATAGTTTTAGTGAAATCCGCAAATCAATGGACCAATTTTTCCGTTTTTTATAATCATTTGAAATTTGAATCCTCTGAACACAGCTCAGTTTGTGCTACTTAAGCACTCCCCACTATTCAGATTTTGAGCTCAAAATTTAAGTTTGAGTCAAAGCTTACGAAAACATTTAATGAAATGTAAAAAATACCGGCAAAAAATAGTTGCTCGTTGCTCCAAAGTCTAAAGCGCCCTCTATCGGTATTTTTAAAAATTTATCTTTATAATTTAATTTCAAGAAAATGCCGACATAAAGAATAATTTTAGTGAAAACCGCAAATCAATCGACCGATTTTTCCGTTTTTTATGTTTATTTGAAATTTTGGAACCTAAACTTTAATGGCGGCTATCTCCTTTGGAAAACGTTTGGGACTCCTGGTTTCCTATTTAATATTATTTGTCTTGATGTGTACTATCACCCCTCTTTTATTGTAAAAAAAATTTAGAATCACCCTGTATATATATATATATATACAGGGTGTCCCTAAACTCATGGTATATACGCTAGGGGGTTATAGAACACATCAAGACGAGTAATATTAAACAGGAAACCAAGGGTCCCAAACGTTTTTCAAAGGAGATAGCTGCCATTAAAGTTTGGGGTCCAAAATTTCAAATACACATAAAAAACGGAAAAATTGGTCGATTGATTTGCGGTTTTCACTAAAATTATTCTTTATGTTGGTATTTTCTTGAAAAAAAATTATAAAGATAAATTTTTAAAAAATGCCGATAGAGGGCGCTTTTGACTTTGGAATAACGAAGAACTATTTTTTGCCGTTATTTTTTGCAAAACGAGTTTAAACTCAAAATCTGAATAGTTGGGAGTGGTTAAGTAGCACAAACTTAACTGTGTTCAGAGGGTTTATAATTCAAATGATTATAAAAAAACAGAAAAATTGGTCGATTGATTTGCGGTTTACACTAAAACTATTCTTTATGTCGGCATTTTATTGAAAATGAATTATAAAAATAAGTTTCAAAAAATGCCGATAGAGGGCGCTTTAGACTTCGGAGTAACGAACAACTATTTTTTACGTTATTTTTTGCATATGATTAAATGTTTTCATAAACTTAGACATAAACTTAAAATTTGAGCTCAAAATCTGAATAGTTGGGAGTCGTTAAGTAGCACAAACTGAAACAGTGTGTTTTTAACTGTGTTCAGAGGGTTGAAATTTCAAATGATTATAAAAAACGGAAAAATCGGTCGATTCGTTTGCGGTTTAAAATAAAACTATTCTTATGTCAGTATCTTCTTAAAGATAAATTTTACAGATAAATTTCAAAAAATTTCGTCAGAGGCCGCCTTAAACTTCAGAGTAACCAACAACTTATTTTAACCGTTATTTTTTGTATCTAATTAAATGCTTTCCAAAACTTATTAAATGTTTTCGAAATCTTAGATTTAAACTTGAATTTTGAACTCAAATTCTGAATCGTTGGGAGGGGTTAAGAAACGCAAACTGAAGTGTGTTCAAGAGTTGAAATTTAACCCTCCCCCCGCCTCGAACACAGTTCACTTTTGCGCTAATTAAGTACTCGCAACGATTCAGAATTTCATCTTAAAATTTAATTCTAAGCATTTGAAAGCGTTTAATGAGATAAAAAAAAATAACGGTTAAAAATAGTGGTACGCTACTCCAATGTATAAGGCGCCCTCTATCGGCATTTTGTGAAATTTATCTTTAAAATTTATTTTCAAGAAAACACTGATTTAAAGAGTAGTTTTAGCAAAAACTGCAAACGAATCGACTAATTTTTCCGTTTTTTATAATCGTTTGAAATTTAAACCCTCTGAACACAGTTCAGTTTGTGTTACTTAACCACTCTCAACTATTCAGATTTTGAGCTCAAAATTAAGTTTAAATCTAAGCCTACGAAACCATTTAATGAGATGCAAAAAATCACGGCAAAAAATAGTTTTTCATTACTTCAAAGTCTAAAGCGCCCTCTATCGCATTTTTTGAAGTTTATCTTTATAATTTATTTTCAATAAAATACCGACATAAAGAATAGTTTTAGTGAAAACCGCAAATCAATCGACTAATTTTTCCGTTTTTTATAATCGTTTGAAATTTAAACCCTCTGAACACAGTTCAGTTTGTGCTACTTAACCATTCCTAACTATTCATATTTAAAGCTCAAAATTTAAGTCTAAGCTTACCAAACCATTTAATGAGATGCAGAAAATAACGGCAAAAATAGTTGTTCGTTAATCCAATGTTTAAAGCGCCCTCTATCGGCATTTTTCGAAATTTATCTTTATAATTTATTTTCAAGAAAATACCGTTATAAAGAATAGTTTTAGCGAAAACCGCAAATGAAACGATCAATTTTTCTGTTTTTTTATGTTTATTTGAAATTTTGGACGCTTAATTTTAATGGCGGATATCTCCTTTGGAAAACGCTTAGGACCCTGGGTTTCCTATTTACTATTACTCGTCTTGATGTGTTCTATCACCCCCTAGCGTATGTACCATGAGTTTAAAGACACCCTGCATATATATATATATATATATATATATATACACACACACACACACACACACACACACACACACACATATATATATATATGTGGGATTAAAGAATGAAGTATTCAGCAATAAAAGATAATAAACTCGATGATTTAATGAACGTGATATCCCAAGTGAGACTCATGTGATGATGTGTGGAAAGAACGAGGTGTTCTATAGATTTCAGCGATGGCGAGTTGGATGGATTTTTAATGCAAAGCTCAGGGAAGCTTATTTATACTGAATATTATTCAGCTCTACTGTTATTTTTTAATGTTACGTATATATTTTATGTCTATTAAACCTTTTTATATTTTCAAGAATATTAATTTTGCTTAAATCATGAGTTAATCACTCAATATCCCACAAGTTTTGGGGGCTCGTTGCCGGGATTGAACGATTTGAGTGATTTCGCTGATTTATATTTGAATTTGAATTTCACAATGAAAGCTATTTTGTACTAAGAAAATCTAAGTCTAACAAGGGCACCACCAAACATGGTGCGCACAGATTTTGATGATTTCAAAGTATGTTGTAGAGGTCATACTACTAATTATTCAGCTGAAAGGATTCTTTCAAATGGGCCTTGGTTTTTGAGAAATTGGGGGTCAAAGTTCAGCGTATATTTCAAATACTTATTAGTACGGAAGCCATATGTGAATCAGTGGCGTTGTGGTAACGTACAAGCCTGCAAGTCGAAAGGTTGCGGGTTCGAATCAGTCATCGGCGTTTATTTATTTATTTTTGTATTTTTACACGTTACAAATTTTAAGTATTTTTATTACAAAATTGCTACAGCTTTTGATATTTTCTTAATAAATTACATTTACATTTTGAAATTGTTTCATGAAAATTTATTTTTTTTCTGCAATTTTTAAACGAATATTTCTATTGACAAAACTACTACGCCTAGAACTTTTTTTTATTAATTATTATTCGCGTTTTTTATTTTAAGCACAATCCTGAAATAATGATTTTTTTTCCTCTCGCTTTTTTATTTTATAGCATTCTAAATGAAAACGTGCCTTTTTTTGTATATGTATAAATAATACAAAATAATTTTCGGGTGCAATTTTTTAAACGTCTTTAGGATTAGATTATTCAAGTAATGCGTATCTTCGAAAAAGGATAATAAAATATTAATGCAGTAATGTTAAAATGCAAGTTGTTACCAGTTAATTCAACTTTTCAATTTTCCAATTTTCTGTAAATACATTTATCTCCAAAGTTCAACATGAACATAAGTTATCGTTTGCACAAATAAGAAATGACAGATTACATCTATTTTTTTATCAAATCAAAACACTCGTTCCGTAATTCAACTGAAATACGAAATAGACGATGGGACGAAGCCTCAAAATATGCTTAAAAATGAGATTCCGTTTGCCATCTCATAGGACTACGTAAATTTGTTGTTAAAATATTTTAACATCCATATTTTATCGAAAATAGCAATGTTCCCACATTGAAACTTGCACATTACTATAAAATACAGAAATATACTCGAAACTATATCTTTTAACCACTTTGCAGCCATTTTTAGAATCGGCACTAGATGGCGCCACCAAAATCCATTAAAAAGAAACAAAAATACAACAAAACAACTTTTAAATCACAATACATGCCTTTTTATTTTATATTGTGTCTAAAAAGATATTAATTCTGAGCTAAATAAGCATATTTTATTTACATTCATATGGGTTTAAATCCTTTGTAGATTTTGAAACGAGAAATTATAAAAAAATAATATAATTGCTTACAAACAGATAGGATGTCAAACGTGTGTCTGTGTTATGAAAAATGTATAAATATTAGATTTTCCCAGAATATTCAAATTTCCATATCAAAAATTTTTTTCCTAGCAGAAGCGCGTAATTTTTTATATTCTGTTTAATGAGATAAAATTTATAATACATATAAAAATACTTTTTTTAATCGTCTGCTTTCCTCCGTAATTATCAGAATAAATGAAGATTTCTTTTTTATTGGTCTTATTTTTTCACTTTTACAAATGATGATTAAACCTTTTTTTTTTTTTACTTTTAATATATTTTTAAACATATTTATCACGAATTGAGTATTTTAGTAATATAAATTATATTAAATGCAGTATTAAATTATCTAAAAATCGAAGCACAATATTGTGTAATACACATTTGAAAAGAAAAAAAATTGACTGATTAATCTAAAAATATTAATATTTAAAGTAGTGGAGATTTTTAAATATTGAAATTTTCTTATTCTTTTTCAAAATTTTAATTAAATACAAATTTTTATTTATTTGTTGCAAAATGTACTTTTAGTTGAACCCTGAAGTGCAGTCAGTTCACCATATTTTGAAAAAATAATAATAATAAAAAAATGTTGACAAAGTAAACTGTCCTCTTCAGAAAATATCAAAAGGTTCAAAGCTGTAGAATTTTCAATTCTGCTTATAATTTGCGAAGTGTAAAAAAACATAAAAATAAATAAAAGGTCGAGGACTGATTCGAACCCGCAACCTTTCAACTTGCAGGCTCGTGCGTTACCACGACGCCACTGATTCACATGCTGCGTTCGTACTAATAAGTATTTGATATATACGCTGAACTTTGACCCCCCAATTTCTCAAAGTTAAGGCCCATTTGAAAGAATCCTTTCAGCTGAATAATCAGTGGTATGACCCCTACAACATACTTTGAAATCATCAAAATCTGTGTGCACCATGTTTGGTGGTGCCCTTGTAAGAAGAATGTTTGGTTTTTAAACTAAAACGTATTATATAAAAAAAGGAACTGTTTGTTATATGTGTAATGATTAGAAATTATCCGTAATCAAGCCTGCAAGATAGTGCACTATATTGTTTTGTTGAAGTGTAAACAAAAATTATAATGTCTGTTCTGAATAAAGCTAGAAAGGCGGATTTGATAACATTGTGTGATGACCAAGGTATAGTTGTGCCTCAGAGTCCAAGAATCATTGATTTGATAAAGTTGGTGACTGAATCAAAGGATTATGAAGAAAATTTTGTAAAAGTTCGACTTGAAGTCATTGCTGCAGAGAGAATAGAAAAAGAAGAAAGAAGGCTTGAAGCAGAAAAAGAAGAAAGAAGACTTGAAGCAGAAAAAGAAGAAAGAAGGCTGGAGGCAGAAAAAGAAGAAAGAAGACTAGAAGCAGAAAAAGAAGAAATAAGGTTAGATGCAGAAAAAGAAGAAAGACGGTTAGAAGCAGAAAGAAGATTACAGGAAAAGAAGATGGGAGATGGAGTACGAATTACGAAAAATTGAACTTCAAAGAAATATGACAAATACAAGTGACGATTCGGCTGTAACTGGTACAGGTAAGCAACCAGATTTGTCTAAATTAATGTCACACTTTGATGGGAAGGGTGATATTAGTATCTATTTAGCTCTATTCGAGAGACAGATTTCTAGGATGAATATAACAAAAGAAAATTGGGTAATGCACTTAAGTTTAATGCCGCTAGAAATTGCTAATGTTATAACTAGAGAACTAGAAACACTAACAAATAACTACGATTATGTAAAAAACTTGCTGATCAAAAGATTCAAATTGACGCCAGAAGAGTTTAGGCAAAAATTAATGTCGCATAAGAAAGAAAACTCAGCCACTTGGCGCGATCTAGCATTTGAGTTAAGGAGTTATTTAGAAGAATGGATTACCAGTCTTGATGTATCCCATTTTGAAGATTTAAAAGAATTAATATTAGTAGATCAAATCAAGAGAAGGTTACCGATAGAAATGAAAGAACATTTTATCGATGATCTTCCCAAAATTAAAAGTGTTGATACATTAGTTTGTAAACTAGATGATTACGAAACAGCAAGACGTAATATTAAAACCCTGAATAGAAATTTACACCGCTTTGAAGAAAGGGAGCCAAAAATGCGCGAAAACAACAACACAAAACCATGGTTACCATATCAACGTTATAATACTTTAAGAAGACAACAATTTAAAGATAATACAGATAATGTAAATGAATCTTCTTATTTAAATGAAAAGAACAGCGCACAAATTATGTGTTTCAAAAGTAACCGTCTTGGCCATGTAATAATGGTAGTGTAATATGGCAGTGTAATAATAGTAATAATAAACAAATAAAAAATGACAGCCAAAACCAGCGATTATCCAATAACAAAGAGAAGAATTCTGCAGTAATCAAAGAAACCAACAGCGCCAAACCAGATTACATGATAAATATTGATATTAACGGTGAAAAGACACAGATATTCTTTGACCCTGGAAGTGATATCAGTTTGGTGAGTTATGAATATTATACGAAAATAGGCTCGCTAAGATTATTTTCAAATAATATCTCTTTGTCCGGCATAAATAAAATAGTTGTTCATCCAAAAGGATACTTCCCATATGAATTTAATATTGATAGTTTTCTAATCAGAACAAATTTGTACGTGCTAGAATCTCTTGAATATGATATTTTATTGGGATATGATGTGATTAGCAAATTAAATTTGGCGATAGACGAGAACGGAATTAAGATCATTGGCAAACGCAACAATATTGAAGTAGGTTACACTGAAATTCAGAAGAATTCTGATATAAAATTGAATCATGCTGCCAGAAATAAAAATGAAATGAAAACGTCTACGTTAGATAATTCACGTGATGAAAATATTATTGTCGCAAATGATAATAATGCAGGAGGTAATTACTTGATTAATTTCGCGAGAGTCATAGAAGAAAATGAAATTGATTTGAATTACGTGAGAAATTTGAAAATTAGAAAAGAAATAAATGAGAAAGAAGAAAACTTAATTAGTAAGAAAAGATTGAATGAAAGAAACGAGACATCACAAACAGGACGAATGAATGACCTAAAAGGAAAACGCAATTTATGTGCACGCGCCAATGAAAATAAAAATGAAACGAGGAAAATTGAAAAATATTATAAACGGAAAAACACGAGGGAAAAAAAGCAATATTGAAGGAGTTAATGCAAATAAACAGAAATTTATCAGAAATTACAAGAAGCATGATTACAATGATAGAAATGAAGAAAAGAAATATTATTCGAGAAATAATTTTGATGGAAAACGTCCCACATATGAAAATTGGAGAAACAGCAAACAGAAGTATTTAGAGGTTCAGCAAACAAAAAGAAAATATGAAATTTTTTAAAAAGAAAGGGCTGAACCGTGTGAAAAGGATACTATTAAATTTAAAGGCAAAAGAAGCATAAAAACAAATTTTAATGGTCCGCATAGAAATCTATATTTTTGGAGTAATGGTAATTATAGAAAGCAATTTAACATGATGAGAAAAGTACCTAACAGATATGAATTAAATGATCCCGTGGTAATCCGAGAAACGCAGTATGGAACAGGACTGAAAAGGGGAAAATTCCATGGACCGAATAAAAACATTATAGAAAAAACACATGATCATTATGATGCAAAGAGAATTGGAGACCATGGTGGACAACAAGATATCTACTATTGCAGAATACATCGAGCCGTGGGGTAACGCATCTATATAACGTGAGATGTTTTTATTTTATATTTACCTGTTTTATTTCTATAAATTTGTCTCTAAATTTTTATAAGCAGCTGCCGAGGACGTCAGAAACGTCAGGATGACCGAGAATGTGGGATTAAAGAATGAATTGTGAAGAATGAATGAATGTGGGATTAATGAATTTCTGTTTTTTTATGTTTATTTGAAATTTTGGACGCTAAACTTTAATGGCGGATATCTCCTTTGGAAAACGTTTAGGACCCTGGGTTTCCTATTTACTATTACTCGTCTTGATGTGTTCTATCACCCCCTAGCGTATGTACCATGAGTTTAAAGACACCCTGCATATATATATACACACACACACACATATATATATATGTGGGATTAAAGAATGAAGTATTCAGCAATAAAAGATAATAAACTCAATGATTTAATGAACGTGATATCCCAAGTGTTGTTGTTGTTGTTGTATGCATGTCGGCCAATGGACCTTATGCATGCAACCTGAGTTCGAGGCTAAAATTCGTCTGCTGGCGGTATTTACTGGCGGTGTTTAGCATAGCAGTCTATGGAGAGCAAATTATTAATGCTTGTTTGTTAGAAATATCGGAAAAGAATTCTTCGTTGAAGCAGCATATACTTAATATATTGCAATATAAATTCAAAATTGTTGTTCTGCTTGCAAGAAAATTCTTTAAATTTGTAAATTTTCTGTTAAAATGTATCCAGAAAGGCTGAAATCGTCTGCTAGCGATGTTTGCGCCTGCGCGTTCGGGCATTCTGGCGGTGCGGTGACTAGAATAACAGGTTAGCATACCGCCAGCTCTGGCGTGTGACGTCACGTGCATAAGGTCCATTATCTGCACTATGGGATATAGGCCCTAAAGGGTGGGATGCCCTCCGTAGGGGTCTGATATCCCAAGTGAGACTCATGTGATGATGTGTGGAAAGAACGAGGTGTTCTATAGATTTCAGCGATGGCGAGTTGGATGGATTTTTAATGCAAAGCTCAGGGAAGCTTATTTATACTGAATATTATTCAGCTCTACTGTTATTTTTGAATGTTAAGTATATATTTTATATCTATTAAACCTTTTTATATTTTCAAGAATATTAATTTTGCTTAAATCATAAGTTAATCACTCAATATCCCACACACACATATATATATATATATATATAAATACTTTTATGAATACATCCAAGGTAATTCAGACAATACCATTCAATAAACCAATGAAACCAGTATTTTAACAATCATCTTATTGAAAACAATTGAAGTTTGAAGTGAAATAGAAGGCAGATTACCAAAATAATAAAAGATAAATGGACATTAGAAGGCTTTATATATACTTTTTTATGGCATGAAGAACAGTTTCTCTTTTAAGAAGTATATTTTTTTATTTATTATAATATTGTTATAATGACCTACAAGTTACGGCGATATAAATCTAAAGCAGGTTAGTTTTCTACTTATTTTTAAGAGGAATTTTCAATACATAATGAAGAGACGCATTGAAATTAACGACTTGCTGCTACTTGACCTACGTAATTAAAATTTTCCATCCTTCTTCTGAGAGGGAAAATCACCAGAATAGTGAATTTGACATACTTTAATTAATAGCAACATTCCATAGATTTAAATCGGTCATAATATTTTATTTAAAAACTTTTTCCTTTGATCTAAACTTAGAATACTTTTCAGTAAAATATACTAATTGATTAAATTTAATTAAAAAATGTGAATAAAGAATAACTATTGTGTCATTAAAAACTCTTTAATGTTAGGATTATAGGCACTATACAGGATGTCCACTCTCAACGGTGGCCAAGGGCTAATTTCTAAACCGTTTGTCATACACATAAGTTCGAAGTACAAAAATGTTTTAAACGTGGTAAAAAAATATTTTAAAAGACATTTCGGGCAATAAAAAAATTATTGAAAAATTACGAAATTTATTTTTTATACGGTCCCCCTGTCCTATAAGTTATACTCGTATTTAGTAATTTTTTTTTTATTACACTGACATGTAAGACAAAAAAGTTCCGTTCATATGACAGTAAAATTGACCGAGTTATGGAACTTTAAAAATGTATGTCTTACATCAATTTCTTTCATCTGAAAACAAATGAATTCCACCATGATTTGACCAAGTGCTTACAATATTCGAAGAATTTATTTCATGTGTATCTGCGCTTTAAAAATAAATCGTACAAATATTAAAATTCAGTTAACTTTTACTAAGTTTCATATTGTCCAAAATAATTGCATCTTAATATATTTTTTATTCTGTTAGGATTTAAGACTGTTTCTTTTCATGATTTCTTTTAACAAAAATTATGTTATTTTTATAAATTCTTATGTAACTTTATGATCGTATGTATGTTTTTTCAGTTCAAAATTTATACTCGAGCCTTAACTCACTTTCGAATATCTAATCGAGATTAAATATTATATACTGACGTAATTTCGATGTCAATCTAATAACATTATGGTTTTTGGTGATTACCATTTATAATTTTTTTCAAAGATAACACAAAAATTTGCGATAGATATAGATTACAGTAAATAAGTTTTAAAAAAAAGTTTTAGATTAGAATATACAAGACGACAATATTTGTGTTTAATAACTTTTATGTAGCTTCTAATGCATAATCCGAAAATTAACTTAATTTTTAACCATCGTGTAATATTTTTCGTAAATCATAAATTGTCAAAGTTAAAAAATAACAAAAATCGGATACAGTAAAATAAATGAAATGGCTGTGTTTTTAAATTTTCATGTTTGATTTTAATGTACTTTTTAGCACTGAATCTGAAAATGACTCATTTTTAACCATCACGTTAGAATTTTTTCTTTTTCTTTTTTAATCGTGAATGTTAAAGTTAAAATATAGCAAAAATTTAATCCTTTAAAATAGATGTAATACTTTTTTATTACATTAAATTATATTTAATTCAACAATTTAATCAAAATTTTGGCTTGCATTGGGATTCTTACAGCTAAACATTTGAGGGGTCTGATGAAGTGTGTATGTGGGAGGGGGGGGGGAGTTTAAATTTAACTTTGAAATTTACAATTTGCAAAAAATCTTGATGCGATGGTTAAAAATGAACACCGTTTCGGTTTCATTGATAAAAAATACATAAAAATAATTATCAAAAATTAAAAACACATGTATTTTATAGTATGGAATTTCCGCTATTTTTCTTTTTTTAAACTTTAACCTTTAACTGATATGACAGAAATTGTAACGTAACTATTGTGAAGCGGTCTGTCAGACGGCAAGATCGAAAAATGAATAAAAGGCATTATTAACTCATGGGGTGATGTTTTGTATTAAACTTTTCATACAAAACTATTATAAGTAACGTTCACCTTATTAAAACTCTCTGGTGATAGATCTAAAGTTTCAAATGAAACAAAACTTTTCTACTAAAAATTAAACCGACTTCAAAAACTACTGCAAAGGGAAAAATAATTTTTGTACATAATAGTAATACGAAATTAAATTAAGAGCGTAGTATTTGCCATGCGTATTATTATGTTTATGTACATGAATTTGATTTTTTGGAGTCGGTGCCAGCCAAGCAGTGGCGTAGGCAGGATTTTGTTTTGGGGAGGGTCCAAATTTTTTCTTTCAGGTTATATATATATAGTAAAATCTGTGAAAACAAAATCGCAAATGTTGATGAAAACTTCCGTTTAATACAGGTTTTCGGGTTAGCAGGTGTAATTATATAGTATATTTTAAAGCATTATGGAACATTTCCGTTTAAGAAGGAATTCCGTTATAGGCAGGTTCTATTTCTACAAGTTTTGTGTATTTATATAAATACTACTTTTTATGTTTTATGAATAGCAAAACCTGTCAAAATAGTAATTTTCTATGGCATAATCCTGCCTTAAACGGAAACGTTACATGGTCTTAATATCAATTACCATACTATTGCAAAAAACGTGTCTGAAAGGTGATTTTCACCGCTCTTTAATGAAACACAGTAAAACCTATTAAAACGGAATGTTTCTAAAACAGAAATCATATTAAGTTCCTTGCTCAAAATATTCTACAGAAAGAACATTGTAGTAAATTTTAGTGATGTACATCAATTATAGTATGTTTAAAATATCATTTAAATACACATCAAACGATTTTCCATCGTAGTTCTTAATACAAGGAATTCTTTTGAGTGGCCCTGTAAATGAACCGATAATTCTTGACATTTTATTTTCAATACAGAATATGCCACAGTAAATCCCTATAATAGATATCAATTTCATACCAATCGGATTACATTTACGCGAGATAGAGCACGAATGGACAAACAAACTGAAATTATTAGCATTTTTCAACTGTTGGAAAGTGTTGAAAAAGTAATGTTAATAACGTAATTTATATTTGAAGCAAAGCTACATTGGACGCCATATTATTAAAAATTAACTAACCTTTTATTTCTCTCTGGCGGATTTTCTGCTTAATTTTTTGTAATTAAAATTATTTAAATGAGTTATTTTTTATCAGCTATGAAATGCGTTACTAAGCAACTGACGAAAGAAAAAAAAAAAAAATGGAATATGTATCATGTCAAATATGTAAATTGAATAAAGAAAATGGCTTATATTATTGAAAACATGTCTAAAGTTTAACAAAAAATTATGCACCTAATTAACAAAAAATCTGAGAAATATATTGAAAAAATTTCAAATAAATGGGAATAATGTAAAACCTTATTTGGAACTTTTAACATTCATAATTTACCATTTAAATTACGCTAATCAAATGCGCCATTTCCTTTCAGCAAATGGGAATTTGAAAATAGCTGAATTGCCTTTGAAAAGCATTATGGTGCAAAATAAGATGTTCTGTATTTTCCGAGCGAATGATTCAAATATCACAAAAACTATACAGCTAAATCCGGGTACCTCATGAATGTGCTTACTTAATTTCAAGGAAATCGGATGCTTTTTATGGCAGTTATCGCGGAACAGACAGACAGATGGACGGACAAACAGACGGAAACCAAAACATTCGTGTCGCCATAGTAAGCCTTCACTGACGTTTCGTGAATAAGACTCCAAACAAAATGAAGATTCATTGGTAAAGAGCATTTGGCTCAATTTTTCGGTACTTCAATGACGATGATAGCCTTTTAAACTGAGTGCATTTTGCTGCTTGATTTAGTGGAATACAATTCACAGATTTCCTTGCACATGCAGCCTGTCTGTCACAGTAAATCTGGATAGTCAAGATCCTGTTGTTGCAGTATCCTTGTAATTTGAACTTATGTAAATTTGAATCTTTCTTTTAGAGAGCACTGCCAAATGACAATTCTAAAAATCTATTGAGCACATTTTCTACCTTAACCTGGTTGTCTGTGCACATTGCCAGTCCCTTTAAACCATTTCAAAATTCCTCACACATCGGTTCTAGCTAGTTTTAAGCATTTACAGACTCCCGAGAGTGTCTATCCTTCTTCCATTCTTCCTATCACACGCCATTTATCCCAATTTATCATATGTGTTCTAGACGACATATTCCACCTATCATAAGCGAAAAAAAATTTGCTACTACTCGTACAATCATTGAAATTAGACTTCAAATCTTCCACGTTCCCTCCTTTTTACACTAAAACCGAAAGAATGAGTTGAAAAATTTGCATATTTTTTTTGTAGTGAAGGTTAATCCAATTGGACTGTGACAACGTTCACATTGAGTTACCTACCAATCACCTTTCATGGAAGTTTCCATAATAAAACTAACATAAGCGCCTTTTTATGGCGGATCCTTTACTTTTTCTCATCATAGTGTATTTTGAAAGTGGTAACAAAAAACCAGTACAAAAAGAAAACTACTTTTATTAATTTCAAGAAGCTAGTTTAAAGTAATTGGCAATATTTCTTGTTGCAGAGTGAACAAAGATAAGAGCCACGAAACTCAACAAATTTGCCATTTTTGCGTTCTTGTAAACTAATCTTTTCTCATAACTCTCGGCAACATTTGGTGCCATCGAAGTCCAAAATAAAGAAGTTTTACGCTTAATATAGTTACATTAAATTTGTGTAAATGGAATAGCGGATATAGTTCTATAGTTATCCTTCTGCCTCAGAAGATTAAAAGGTTTCCGTTTACGAGAGCATTCCATGTTCACAGAAAACCTGCCAAGAAGGCATCACATTTTTGCAACAAGTTTCGCTTTGGATGGGTCTTAAACGTTAGCAAGCATAAATTCATAAATATATTGTGTTGTTATCGCCAAATCTTTGTTGTTTTCCCTTTGAGATAGGCCATCTTCCCAGATTTACTGCAGTTCATTAATGTAATAGGTGTACTATAGAAAGCACGTTTTAGCAATTTTAACGAAAACCTGTTTAAAGCGGAAAAGTTCATAACACCGACGAAAGACATACCTTTGAGTTATACTTTCTAAGATAAACAACTGTCTAAAGCGAAAATTTTTAGAGATTGTTTGTGACTCCGTCCTAGCCGTTTTTATTGTTGTGTCCATTCAGTAAATCAGTTCTTCGATCAGGTTTCGGGGGGGCGGGGGGTCCGGACCCCTTGGACCCCCCGCCCCTTGGCTACGCCACTGCAGCCAAGCCAAGTTACATGTAATTATCAAGTAGACACACATCCAATAACCAATGAGTTTTTCTATGATTTAATATTTAGTTAAAGATGTAACTTTATTCGTTTACGATTTAGTTTGGATATTTAATTTTAATTTTGAAATTGGCTTGGCTGGCACGGACTCCAAAAAATCAAATTAATGTACATAAATATAATAATACGCATGGTAAATACTACGCTCTTAATTTAATTTCTTATTACGATTATGTACAAAAATTATTTTTCACTTTGTAATAGTTTTTGAAGTCGGTTCAATTTTTGGTAGAAAAGTTTATTTTTCTCTTTTTAGTTAAAAGTTAACGATTTTTTGAAGTCGGTTAATAAAAATTATAATACGGAAAAAATATTGTAAATTATACATTGATGTAAATTTTGTCAAGAACGGGGTTCGAACGCACGGTCTCTTTCCAGAACCAGAACTTAAATCTCGCTCCTTAGACCGCTCGGTCATCCTGACTGTGCTCCAGTCGGTGAGCTTATTCAAAGCCCATGTTACTTTTAATTTGCGAAAAATCACCAATTTAGTTTTTGCCTAATTACTAATAACGTACTAAACCAATTGCAATGAAATGGAAGTGGTACCAATTAGAGAGTAGCCTCTTTTATTTAACTCAAAAATCAAATTAATCGGTTGGATAGTTTCGGAGTAATCGATGGACATACATAGAAATAAATGCATATGCATCGAATTGATAACTTCCTCTTCCTTTTCTGAAGCGGGTTAATAATAAAAATTGTAATACGGAAAAAAATATTGTAAATTATACATTGATGTGGTAGGAGTGGGGTTCGAACCCATGCTATCTTTTTCGAGAATCAGAGCTTAAATCGGGCGCCTTAATCCGCTAGGCCATTCTGTCCGCGCTCTATTCAGTAAAATTATTCAACACTTTTTATTAGCGAAAAATCACTAATTTCATTAGTTTTTGCCTAATTTCTAAAAAAGTACGGAAGCAATTTCGATGAAACGGAAGTGGTACCAATTCGAGAGTATTATCTTTCATTTAAAACAAAAATAAGAGAAATCAGTTGCATAGTTTTTGAGTAATCGGTGAACATACATAAAAAAAATACATACGCGTTGAATTGATAACCTCCTCTCCTTTTTTGAAGTCGGTTAAAAATTTCGGTAGTGTTTGTAGTTAAACTGAAAATTTCAATTTAAACTGTAAAAATGAAAAAAGAAGTGATCTGTGAGACCGGTAACATTAGTTAAAGGTTAAAATTTGTAATTTGCAAAATATCTTTACGTGATGGTAAAAAATATGAATGCTAATTTTAGATTCAGTTGTACAGAATGCATAAGAATCAATAATGACAAAACATGACATAACCCAAGCTTTGCAGGATAGTATTATCAAATAACATTTTAAAATTTGTATCATTTTGTAGGCAGTTAATTTTCTTCATTTTATTTAACAAAAATTCTGTTTTCCCCTTTATATATTTATTACAAATTGTATATTTCGCATTCATATGCCAGAATGATTAATGATTTCGATTTCAAATTTGCATTGCAAGGTTAATTTTACTCTCATCCATTTTTTAAAAATATATCAGACGAAATTGTATTTCTACTAAATTTGTGAATGGCCCCTAATTAACAGCAAAAAATATGCTCCAGCTTTAAACAGCTATTACTTGGTCAATTTTAATCGTAGAATTACGGGACTTTTTTCGTCCTACTTTTCAGTGTAACAGAAAAATTTTATTAAATATAACTTATAAGACCGTGGAACCGTATAAAAATTTAACTTTCATGATTTTTAATTTTTTTTATTTACTCAAATTGCTTTTAAAATATTTCTTTACTTCATTTTAAAAATCTTGCAATCGGAGAAGTATGTCTATGACTAACGATTTAGGAATTAGCCATTGGCCACCAGAGTGTGGACAAACTGTATAATGTATAAGTCAAAATACATAATAGTGGAAATAATGCTGCAAACAAAACTTTTTGAAAGATCCAGGTTTACCTTAACCCTTTTCGGCACGGGGAAAATCTGTAGTAAAATGAGAAATTATCGACTGACACCGGAATTCACAAACGAATTTTTCATATATTTTGAAATCCTTAATTTAAGATTTTATTGTAAAAGCAAGATTTTACTAAAATATTACTGGGACCGTTTGCAAGTTTGGAAGTAAAATTAGGTATCCCAGACCGGGCACAGTGTGCCGGAAAGGGTTAAGAAGCGATTAGTTGTGAAAGAGGCAGTAATTTAATGGATCTCTACTCGGGCAAAACGTGCTGATGATCTCCAAAACGTAAATAGGCAAACTAAACGTCTGCACGAGCCGAATTTTCCAGGCCCGGGCCCGGCTCGATCTACAGAAAAAGAAATTCGAAACGGCCTGGCCCGAACGAAAAAAGATGTTGGCCCGACCTGGCTCGTTATAAAATTTAAAATTTCGGGCCGAGCCCTGCCCGGCCGGTAGAGAAAAATTTAGCAGTCCGACCCGGCCCTGTATAACAGTTAAAAACAAGGACCAAGTCCGGCCCAGCTGGAAAGAAGTTAAAATTTTGGCCCGAACCTAACCTGACTCGAGTGAATTTCTACAGAACATTGACTTTTTCTCTTACAGATGAGTTCTGACCAAAAAAACTTATTTTAGACCTTTTTTTTCCATGTTTATAATCTTCATATGTTATAGAAGTGCTATAGAATGCGATATTTATGTTTTTAGTAAACGTCTATTGTATGTAAATGTTTCAATTATCATTAATATTATTAATCCATATTCCATGTAATGAAGACTTAAAAATCTAAAAAAAAAAATAGCATATGGTAAAAGTAAAGTCTTCTAAGACGCGATCGCATTGGGGGAAAAAATACATTATAGACAAGTTTCCTTCTTAGCAGGTGTAAATGTATAATATATTTTTTTCTCGCGTATTAATGTATTCATTTTACGTAGATGAACAGTTTAAAAGAAGTTTAAAAGAAATGTCCAGTTCTCAGTTTCAAAGACGATTCCGTCATAGGCAGATTCTTTTTCCATGCGTTTAACTCTATTTTAATAAGCCTAGAAATCTGCGATTCCTTAAAAAGAATAATTTTTTTATATTTAATTATAGAATAATGACAATTTAAAAATATATGCCTTTTAGAAAATTTTTTTTGACTAAACCAAATTTTACTGATTTTTGAACAGGCATACGCCGAGGAAAGGATTTTCATACGGGATAATTGAACCGGAACATTATGGTCCGATATATTTTGGTACGTTGGATATTTTGGTCCATAAAAACTAGGAAGAATGAAATCAATCCCGGCTTCGTACGAAAAAAATAGGTTAGGCCCGGCCCGTGCAGATTTCTAAGGCAAACATGCGTTCTTCTCTTTTAGGCAAATCTTTCACAAAAGAAACTTAGATCTGTATTTAAGCCATTATGCGTTATTACTAATTTTTAACAGCATAAAACTTCGAAGTCTTAGAGAGTTCTGCGAATAAATGTGAAAGAAAACTTTCCCTTCTAATATGCAATTATACTAATAAGTCGCAATTTCTTCATTGATAAGCATTACCAATGATAAGCATTGCCAATCATAAAAGAGAAATAAATATTTATGAAATTAAAAACTTCTTTACATAACCCCATAAAAATATAAAAATCGTCACGTGTTTTGTTATATTTCATCCTTCGTCTTCAGATAAAGGAACTTCTACCACTACGAGAGCAGAAATAGGATTGATGGAAAAGTTAAAAAAGAAAAAATATCACCGAGTGAAGAACAGAGATGTTACAGAACAGCCAGTAGAAAAATAAATGATAAAAGAAATGCAGACATATACATAAATATATGTATTTGCTTTTACTTTAAAAGAAAGCGTTCCTAACACGCAAATTTAAAAATCAAGAAACTTTGGAGATATATATAGGCTCATGGAAATATGTAATATGAAATTATATTTTGTTTACTGAACTCACTTTAAGTAGGTAGAGGAAGTTTGGATATTATGAAATATCATATAAGGCCATTGCGCCTAAATCCGATAATTCTATTTTGCATTAAGTTTTAATGCAAGAATAATAAATAAATACTGTATAAAGAGACATCCGACCTTTTATATAACAAAACCCGAAATATATTTCTGCATTTAAAACCTTTTCTTTAAAAGAAATTTTAAATCAAATGCACATCGCCCATTTTACATCCCTCCCGTGTTTCGTAAATGTGGCAAAAATTCTCGAAATTGGCTCTCGGGTTTTCATTTTTAACCTTGAATATGAAATAACTTTATGAACGCCAAGAACTGCTTTGTCTGTTTCATTTAGCCAACCTATAAACTTTTTATAAGGCGTCCAATTTTTGGATTAGAATTTAAAATATACTACGCATTTTGGAGAGGTTTTTTTTTTCTGCAACTGCCTAATAGCGACATAGCGATCGTTGTAAAAGCGTAGAGACATTTAAACGATTAACGAAGTAAGTTTACACTGTATTTTTTTATATACCATATTAAAATTATGTTTAAAGCAAATGTTATGTTTAATTAAGCTGTGTTGAGTCAGAATAATCCTCCATTAATGTTTTTCTTTAACCATGCCCTTAAATATGCATTTCAGATGATCAAAACAGCAAAATACGTTTCTTTAAAATTTTTAATAAAAAAGGTCTAAGAAACGCAATGCATATTCCAGTAACATAATATAGACACATGATTACGAAACTTACAATAATTTTATATGCTGTAAATTCTAAAAAATTTTGTGTAGATTGAAAACACTTGCATAATGTTTATTTTAATGTGGCTAAGTATGTTAATTTTATATGTAGTTCCAATATTATACCATTCGATATCTTAAATATTGCCTCTGATCAAAACAGGATGTAATTGAGGTATGTCCTAGTTTAGGAGTCCCCAATTTTTGTTAGCGCTTTTCTAAAATCTGTTACTTTAACTGTGTTTTGTTTTTTCCTCATTACAATCGGCATTTTGTGCTTTTAAATTATAGAAATTTTTTTTTTTTTTTTTTTTTTTTTTTTTTAAATAATGTTTAAATAAAGTTTTTTCTAGGAGTTAAATAATATGCTATATGGGTGATTCTCAAAATAGGGGACAATTCATGTCTTTCGGCATAGAAAAAAAATTGAGAGGTTTTCTGTCATGTTTTTATATTTAGATATGTTTGTCTTAATATTATTCATTATTTGCACTCAAGAATTACTCACTTTTTAGTTAAAAACACCTTAAAATAACAGAATAAATGTTCAAAATGTCATTAGCATGGATGTCCACAGCAGCTGTACCTTGTATATACTAGCTTTTTAAAGAGTTAATATCATGTTTATAAAATAAAACAAATGTTATTCTTTCTTGAAATTAATCAAGGAGAGGATTTATCCAATAAATTTCTTTTTAAAAATAAAATTACAGAATATAAAAAAAGAATTAAAGTTTGTCCTCCATATTCAGTCCTCCATATTGTCCACTATAACAGCTGGTTAATAATCAAAATTTCATTTTCACATATGCCAATAGTTTGAAAATATAAAGTTTCTCCATGGCAACAAGTAGCCATTTTATCCCAGCCTGAAAATAGAAGCATGTATTGTATTTTAAGAATAGAAATTGAATATTAGGGGCGTACATCAATTGTATGTCATTAGAATGGATAATAATTTGCATGTTCATTTTATAATTAAAATTTTTATTTTACTTATTTGCATAGGACTTTTGTGTTTTAAAAAGCCCCAGAAAGGACTATTGCATTGTGATTATATTATGGCTCATAATCTTATTTAAATTAAAATTTGTCATTAGCATGGACAAATATCAGTGTCATTAGCATGGTTTTTCTGTCCATGCTAAAGACTCGTATGTGCATAAATGTAACCATTGCTTATATTGTATCTTTTACAAAGTTTAATTTTACATATAAATTTAGGTATTACATTTATTAACCCTAAAATATGCATTAAATCTGTCAGAAAATCACTAAGACAGCTTCTTACATTGTTAGTGTCAAAATGTTGCTCATGTAAACAAAGTTTGCTCTTTGGTAATGTTTTTATTCTCCTTATATGTATATATATAAAAATGGAAACCATTTGCTGAAAAAGGAGGCTAATAAATATAGACAAAAATATTTAAACAGAAAGAAAATAAAAATTTCTTAATATATTTATTCCATGCAATTTGTTTTGTCATTAGCATGGCTCAAAAAATACTAATTAGTTTTTTTAAAGTTAATTTTTAAATATTTAGCTCTGCTGACTACATGTAAAGTATACCTAGTACAATATTAACAACACCTATTTTTTTCAGAAATTTTGCTAACAGTAATTTTTTTAAGATTTCACTTTTGAAATTGTCCCCTATTTTGAGAATCACCCATATATATGTTTCAATTTTATGTATTTCAACTCTTTATTAACCCTTAACTGCTGTTAGCGGTTTCACAGACCACTACATTTTTTTTTTAAATTTTAAACTAGTAATTTCCAGTTTAGCTATGAATACCAGTGAAATTTTGTTTCATTTGGAGCCTTAGAACGAATGCTACATATTCTGAATATATGAAGTTTAATAATAATAGTCTAGTACTTAAAGTTTAGTACAGAAACAGTACCCTGCGAGTTAATATAGCCTTTCATTCATCTTTTAATCATCTTAAATTTTGCTCAATTTAGGGTCCTAGTACTATAGTTTCAAATGTTTGATAAAGCGAAAATTTATTACAAACGGTACTGTACAAACAGTTTAGTGCAAAAACAGTATTTTATGAGTTAATTGAGCCTTGTATTCATCTATCAATCGAATGGTTTCGCAGACCGCTCACAGTTGTTATCTGACATTTTTGGGTCACAGCAATTAAAGATTAAATTAACTTTCAGATGGATTGTCGTGTATAAAATGTATTATAACATTTAGGACTATGGACATCGCATTTAGGCTTTAGTTGCCCTAAATGCGACAAAAATGACCTAAATTGGACAATCGATTATTGTGGTTTTAAACTATAGATAATTATAAAATTTACAAAAAAAAAAATTAGTTTTGAACTAAAAGTACAATATTTAGTGATTTGCCGCTTAGTAAATTAGATATTTATTGAATAAAAGGCCAAATATATTCTAAATGTGATAAAACTATGGGTAATCGCATTTCATTCAGGCACAATGACTTTACACTTTGATTTGTAAGTCAACATAAAACTAGTTAGATGTGGCAATCCCAAAACTTTCTTCTATCTTATGCATGTTAATACTTTCTGAAAATGCAGCATAGAAGGTGGTTTAAACCAAAATATAGTCAGCAACAACTTATGTCAACTTCTAACTGAATCTGAAGTTTGATGAAAATTCGTGCATTGGTTTTTCAGATAGAACTATTGCAAAAGCTTTAAAAAATCTGAATAACAGCGCCACATGTTGCGTGATGTACATCAAAAACAATCAGGATCAATTTTTTATTAGGTACTAACTGAATCTGAAGTTTGATGAAAAACCATGCATTATATTTCTTTAGATACATTTATTGCGAAATCCTGAAAAATGCAGCATAGCAACGCCATCTACAAGGCGATTTACATCAAAAACTATACTACACTAATCTATATCAGGGACTAACTGAATCTGAAGTTTTAGAAAATTTCGTGTATTAGTTATTGAGATAAAGCAATTTCGATAATCTCGAAGAATTCCCCATGGCAGCGCCATCTCTTGAACGATTTCACCAAAACGTAGTCAGCACTATGTTATATCAAGTGCTAACTAAATATAGAGATTTATGAAAATCCATGCAATAGTTCTTGAGGTATGGCTATTGTGGAAATTGTACATAATGCACCATAGCAGCGCCACCTGTCGAGCGATATACACTTAAAACTAATCAGATTTAATTTATAGCAAGGTCTCACAGTATCTAAAGTTTTGTGAAATTTCGTGCATTAATTCTTGAGATAGAGCTTTATAATAATCACGAATAATGCACCATGGCACCGCCACCTGTTGAGTGATTTGCACCAAAACGTTATCAGCACCATTTTATATCAAGTACTAATTAATTCAAAAGTTTTATGAAAATCCATGCACTAGTTCTTGAGGTATAGCTATTGTAGAAATTGTAAATATACAGCCATAGTAGTGCTACGTGTTGAGAGCGATATACGCTAAAAACTAATCAGATTTTGTTTATATCAAGGTCTAACAGAATCTAAAGTTTTGTGGAATTACCTTCATTAGTTCTTGAGATTAGAGCGTCCACAAAATTTTTGTCACGTACAAACAAACGGACAGACTCACAGACAGATAGTTTGTAAAAAAAAAAATTGTTTTTCGACTTCTCTGACCTTTAAAAACGTGTAAATCCGTCGAAAAACGGATTTCGAAAATTTTCATGAATCCAATACCTTCATCTTGTAAAAATAGAAGAAAGTAAAAATAATATACATTAAAATTTGTAAAGTACTGACTTTGACTAGTTTTTAACGCATTTTTTAAGGCTATGAAAGAAGAAAGAAAAAAATTCATATCTATATTTAGATTAAAAAAAGTAGTTACACATTTCGTATAATATGAACCAGTCGAATAATGTGAAATATGGTTATAAGGAATAGTAAAATTGCAGAAAAAACTTTTACAAGAATAATCAGTGTTATTGAGTAGTACACCACCTATAAATCATCAGATTCTTTCAAGTTTTTTTTTTTAAATGTTTACAAAAATAGCAAATGTTGTCGGCTGTTTTGTCCGCACTACTGCCCATACGGGCCCACATCGCATACATGGGGCATTTTATCCATTCTTCTCTTTTCCATATCCTGAATATTTTCCATTTCCAAATAGACACGCTGCATCGTCCTCACCTGGTTTTACAACTTGGTAAACAAGGTCATCTCAGATGATACGTCAAAGTGGAATGATTGTTCATCGCCATTAGACTCATTTTGAAACAATTGTTTAATTCATATACCATATTACAAATAATTTAGGATCATTTCTTTTCTTTTCTGCCGTAATTGCAACATTATTCTTAAAATAAGAGTGTGGCATATGAAAAGAGAAAAAATGTAGATCAAAGTTACCTTTAATGACTGTAATTAAATTTTGTTTTAATTTATAGCTGATTTCATATTTTAACGATGCCTTTTTATGTTTAATCACATTTCTTTCCTAAAATAAACGTTTAGTTATAGATTCAATTTAAAAATTGTTTCTTTACTGTCTGTCTACATTCAATACTATACATATATCACAATATCACCGATGAGACGTATTTTCAATACATTGCTACAATTTTAATCATTACAGACCCTTTCCTGTTCACGGGCCAGGCAAACCCTAAAATGATAGAATGCAAAATTTAATCAAAATAATTAGAGCCATTTTCTAGATAAAATTATATTGAACCACAGTGACCCCAAAATGGCCCACTAATCAAATTTTCACTAACATGTGATTTAACTCAATGGTCTTCTCGTAATCCAAAACTGCAGAATACTAAATTTAATCAAAATCGCTAGAGTTGTATTTAAGGTAAAATCGGTTTGACCTTAATGACCCCAAAACGACTCGTAATCGAAATTTCTCGAACATGTAACTCAGCCCATTAGTTTTCTCGTGTCAAAAAGTTTTAGCTAAAATCGATTTATTTCTAGACCGATTTATTTCTAGATATCACTAACTTGATTCTGATTCAATATGAATTAAAATTACTCACTAATCGAATTTTCTGAAACATGTGACCTATCTCGTTGGTCTTTTCGTTCCTGAAAATTTAAAATAATATTTTTTTCAAAATCGTTAAAACGTTTTCAAGATAAGGTCTACACACATACAATGTTTGCTCGTATTATGGTATAAGATATATTTGTCACATTATCTTGTTATTTAACTTATTATAAAAGAGGTCACTATAAAGAGGTCAGAGATAGACGATGTCTAACGTCCTGTTATAAACTACTGAAATATACAATGAGGAAAATGAAACAGGTATTTAACAAATACAATTGTGTGGAATTTAATTTAGAGTTTCTTTTAAACTTATTATTAAGTTAAATTAAGTCATAAAAGAAATGACAAAATGACATATAACTAGTTTTAACACTATAAGAATCCCCTATTTATTTCAGCTTTATTTAATGTCGAAAGAGCTGGTGACCTTATATATTTAATTTTTTGACGTAGTTCTATATGATTTCATTTTTTTTAAAGATCCAAATAAATGTTAATAATCTCATTTTGTTTGCCTTTTTGAGCGTCTAGTTTTATACGAAAAGGATTTTCTCTGTTATTCAGAAAAAACTTATAAAACAAAATCAAGAAAAGTTTTATTTTGTCAATTGTAAAAATTTCTCTGTATATGAACGTTTAACTTTTTGAATTTTATTAATACTGATATTTTATCTATATTCGTATAAAATAAAAATTGTTTTGTGTACTTAATTACAAGATATAAGATTTAGACCCGTAATATTATTTTTCGGCTAATTCGGCACTTTATGAGAACTGAATCTTCTATATCGCTTCTTATCGAAAATATACACTTATTTCAAAATTCTTAGTTTTAGAGGTATTATTAATAGTAAAAATGTTTTAAATGTTTTTCTCCATAATATCAAGAGCCGTTTATGCCGAAATTGTTATTTTTGTAAAATTATAAAATTTAGTATTTTATAAGGTCCTTCCGTTCTATATATTATATTCCGACAATCAGTCTCCATCCATACACTCACAGACAAATAGTTTTTTGCAATTAATATTAGATATGTATTTATAAATCTGATTTATTTTAAGCAATTTCAGAGTAATTTTTAATGCCTACTTTGTGAACCGTTTGTAAATATAAAGCAATATAAAAAGGCATATAATAAGATAAAATAATATAAGTTACGAAGTGATCCAGGTGCAACTTTGTATAGGGGATGTTATTAAATCTTTCATGGCAAAATTTGAAATTCTTCTTCAGAATGTGTAACTAGTATTGCTTTCGTTTAATAATCTGTATTTCGTTTAATAATCTGTATCCAGACTGTTTCTTTAGTCCTCAGCCTTGAGCTTTCTATTGAACCGATTTGATAATTATTTTTTTAAATGAAAGCTTTTCATTTGTAGGTGTGCTCGTTCTAGCTACTTTTTTTTTTTAAATTTCCTTTTTTCATTTTTTATATTTTATTTTGAATTTTAAATGTTTTTTCCGGAGTTTCTTTAAAATGGTGGCAATCAATTTACTTCCAGTGTTTACTTCCAGAGAAAACGGGGTTTGTTTATTGATTATTTCCTTATTGATGCCATTTTGTCAATGAATCACATTTAAAAGAAAACTGACTTCTTTAATAAAACTTTTTTTTTTCTTTACAACAAATGCATCTAATAAGGCATAAATTTCTGGAATATTTACTTGGCGGTATTCAGATTAAAACCCCAAATCAAGGGAAGCAGGACATTTCGGTCCCGAGACACTTCGGTTCCTAGCCATTTCGGTCCCAAGACACTTCGGTCCCTAGCCGTTTCGGTCCCTAGCCATTTCGGTCTCTTCTCCTGCAAACTGAAATTTTGTGAAATAAGACATAATTTTATAGGGAACATTGCAGAGTTTTTAAACTGAAGGTCATAAAATTTTAGTAAAATGTGGTTATAAGTGCCCGAAAACCACACACACGTATAACTCTTATCCAAACTATTATAATTCACACAAATTTTGCATGGTAATCCTAATCATAATTGGCAATCCTAATGATAATTGGTAATCCTAATTCTCAAAACAGTTAGTAATTTTAATATAAAAATCAAATTAGTATTTTATTAAATATATTTATTTTTAATAACATAATGATTAATTTACATAATGAATTTTATTTAAAAATAAACTCATTACATAATCCATTTTATATTCAATACATCATTATATTTCCTAGCAGTTCTAAACTGAAATTTATCTTTTGCATGTTTATTAATTGTATATTTAAAACTACAGAAATTTAAAACAATTAGTATAGTTAAAAATAAAACTAAAATAAGAATTTTTTTCTGGGAAAGTAAGAGCGAAAAGGTAATACAAATAAATAAATAAATAAATAAAAGCTTAGTTTTGTCACTTAAAAATTGAAAATAAAATTATTTAAAATATTATTATATTACATTTTAGTATATTTTATTAAATTATATATTGTATTTTATGTATAATATTTATATTATTATATTTATATATAATATTTATATTACTATATTTTAAAATATAATTATATAAATTTTATGTAAATAAAAATAAAAAATAATCATCCTATTGGAATGAAATAGGCTCTGTTTCAATAAAATTAACTCACAATAATTGTCTTCGTGGCGTGAGAAGACTGTTAAAAAATGCAATCAATAAATACTATTATTATTAAAAAATTAAATAAAAAAGGGGCGGAAGCAAATTTTTTTCACAGCATGCCTAGATACGAAATCACTATTGCTTTCGCAATGTTAATAATGGAAAGTAACTTATGAAAACAATTTTAAAAGATGCAACTTTGTATTATAAAAATAATAAGAAAAAAAAATGTTCTTCAATAAATATATCTCATTTCTGAATTATCAAAGGAGAGGATGTAGATGGGTGATTTGAGGAAATATGTATATATTATAACTTATAACTAACGTCTAATTGAATTATTAAAGGTATTTATAATCTAATTGGGAGGGGGGAAATAAGCACAGTTTTTTTATTATTTAATTAATGCTAATTGAAAATCATTTTTTTGTTAATCAATATATATAATTTTTTTTGTTAATCTAAAAAAATGTACGTGAACAGCCGAAAAAAATTTATGGCAGTTTATATAAAATACTTTTTAGTTTATATACTTTATAGAAGTTTATATAAAATACTGATACTAATTATTAATAATAAAATTTTAAAATATTTATTCTGATAAATAATAGTACTACTAAAAGCAAAAGACATTCCCTAAATTTATATCACATTGTTTAACGAAACGAACTTTTCAGCTCGCTGTGATTTAATTGTCACGAGTTTTAAAAGTTTAAATTTATCGGCTTCTTATATTCAACTTTTTATAAAACTTGGGGGGGGGGGGAGGGGGAGAATTAATTTTTTTTAAGGCCCGAATAATGTTGAACTTATACCATTTGCCAAGCCCACAACAATTAGAATCCGAGTTATAAGGTGGCTGGCGAAGAAATAGCAAGGGACTGAAATGACTAAGAACCGAAATGGCAAGGGACCAAATTGTCTGGGGACCGAATTGTCTCGGCACCGAAATATCTTGGGACCGAATTGTCTCGGCACCGAAATATCTTGGGACCGAATTGTCTCGGGACCGAAATGTCTCGGGACCCGAAGTGGCGGGACCGAAATGTCGTGTACCCAAATCAAGAGTATGGATGTTTAAATAGAAGTTGTAGCTGACAAACGCGACTTCAAATTTCGAAAAATATTTCGTAATAACATATTTCGCGTAAAAATATTTTTTAATTGACGAATATGGATATGAGAGGAACGTGTGCAAATTTTGAGAGTGTAAAATAAAGCAAGATTTAGATTTCATGCTGAAAAAAATGTATTATGATTGTGTTAGAGTGAAATACTTTTTGGTGATTTTTCATTCCGTTATACTTAGCATAAGAGCTTCTGTTGATAATTTAGTTATATTTACTTATCTTTAGTATATTTTGCTAATTACGTATTCGAATAAAGAAATAGTATTATGCTAACGTTGGATTAAAGTAATATTTGTTTTAAGAGTCAAACTAAGCAAGTCTAAGTAATGTTCGATACATTTTTATTGTAACTAATTTAGTAGGTTTATTAGAAATTAATAAAACAGTTCCTTCTTAAATATTTTCTTCCGTCGAAATTCAACGAGTTCCATCTCGTTAATTAAATAATAATAATAATAAATTGCAACGAAAACAATAATAATAATAATAATAATAATAATAATAATTAGAAAACAGGAATTCTGCTTTTTCAGAATTTAGAGTATTTCCCGATAAAAATAAAATATCTATATAAATATAGATAGTGCAAAACATTTTAAAATTTGAAATGCATACTTTCATTTCATATAAAATGATGTCATTCGCACCTGATAAATAATTTCACATTTACAATCGAGTCTTAAACAACATTTACAGAAAAGTATGCATATGACTTTATTATCGCAGAAAACCTCTAATTCCTGCAAAAAACAATGTCGTCATTAAAGTAATTAGACTAAAAAAAAAAAAAAAAAAAGATTCATCATTTATATTTTTCCAAAATAGCAACGTATTTTATTTACATTTTGTTCAGTTATTATGGGAAAATGACAACGAAAAAATATAATAGTCTGCTATTTTTTCTTTACTTTCTACAGAAATCGAGAACTTCAATTGCCAACGTTAAGGAAAATTCGATAGATAAATAAATAAATAATAATAATATCTTAAAAATAAATTAAAATGCAGTTTTCAAACAAATTGCATTTAAAAGTACTCCCCCCCCCCTATAAAACTCTATAAAAATTTGAAAATGTGTGATGCTTAGAAGTTATCCCGTACAATATACATGTGCTTTGTTTTATGGCTGGCTTATATAACGTAATTTTATTTTTTAGAGAAGACACTTGAATTGTAGGCCGAAAGAAATAGCATATCGGGAACTAAAATCAAGAAAAAAAATCCATAGTTCTTTCCAATTAACTTCGAGATTCAACAATATATACACGTGATGATAAAACCTGTGCTCTTATAGTCTATTAAAAATGAAAAAGTAAAACATTACGGAAGACCTACACGTGTCTTTTAAGAATTGTTGACAGGAACAGGAAAATTATTAAAGATCAAGACAAGCTATCGGAAACTTATTAAACATGTAGGCTGCATGAACTCGGAATTTCACAACGAATTATTTGTGCTCAACCGTAATCATTCATAATGTATTTCAAGTTCGCAACTACCAAACTGGAAACTTCATGAGAGATGACCTTCATAACTACAAAGAATAAGTTCGTGAATCTTTGTTTACATGCTGGGTGATACATAAAATATCATAGTGGTGGCAGTTACTGTTTAAGTATACAGGGTGTTCCAAAATATGGAAGGACTCTGTAATCTTTTATCTGTTGGAGATGCGTAGTAGTATGCCATGTACAGGGTGCAATATGTTATTTATGGGCGACCTTTAATTTCTCAACCGTTGCTCTTAGATATATAGTTACAATTAAAAAAAATGTTTCATATGAGGTTAATATTCATGATGTGGTGTTGTTTTAAGTAAAAAAATCAATTTTATAAAAATTGTAAAATCTAACTTTTTATGTGGTCTCCAGGACCGTAGCAAGACCATACTTCCAGGTAGGGCAAACAATTTTCCAGGATTGGCAGATTATTTTCTCCTTTATTTCCTAATCTCGTAGCTTTTCAAAATGCGTACTGCGATTTCAGAGAATTTTTTAACTTAAAATATACGATACTTCTAAAGTGAGGATGAAATTTTTAAAGTTTCTTCAGAGACACAATAAAAATTTATTAAAGTTAAATAAAATTTGGCATAGCGTAAATAAGTTGTTCTTCTTTTTACTAAGCAATTTAAATATATTCAAGTTTTATATTCGTTTTATATAATAACCCCTTGGGGATTATTCTCACCAGTAATTGTTTTGTTGTAAATTTTGCCTTATTTAACCATTTAACTGTTTAATATTTAAAAAAAAAAAAAAACTTTCAAATAATGCCTATTTTTTTTTTTTCAAAAATCATATTTTCTTGCCATTTTTAAACGAAATATATTTAAAAAAAAATTGCAGATCAAAAATAAAGATTATATATGCAAATATAAATTTGATTATTATCGTCATAACCCATTCGGGACGGACATTCTTTTACAGAATTTTTAATCTTCTATCTCCAGTTTTTCAAAACAGAAGTTTTTGCCTAACTGAATCCAAAAAATGTTCGTATTAAATAATGAAATGTACAATAAAAATTTACTGTTGTGAATAATAAATCGTACGAGCATGGTTGACAAAAACATGTTTTTCGTATGACAAACTGACAAATCAGGGAAGCGGTTAATCAGCCCCCTTTCTCGATTCAATTAGGCAGAGATCTCTGTTTTAAAAAACCGGGAATGAAAGCCTAAAAATTCTGTAGAAGACGCTCGTCCCGAAGGGGGTAATATAACACTGGGTTTCTTAATGATTTTAACACCTAGTAATTTTGTGATATCCTGGCAAAAATTCATGAATAATTAACCAGAAAATTCCATCCTCGAATAAAATACAATAATTTTATATAATATATAGCTGTAAAATAAATATTAAACTTTAAATTCATTGAAAATATATTTTATTTTAAAAAATGGTGTTGCAAAATAATATGAGCATTGATGGAAATTATCACTAAACAAGCATGGACATTGTACAGGAATATTGAATGCGTCTCCGGAAAGAAGAAACCAAATTACGCAAATTGTTCATCATATAAAGACACTTTGCAGACTAGGAAATTTCCAAATCTGATTGCAAAGTGAATTCTAGAAGTTTCGTTTGTAAAAGCGCTTTAAGTGGTCTTGGGAAAGTAAACCTTTTGGCTATTTAAGATCAAGAACTTTTGGCGAGATCTATCGCAATAAAATTGAAAAGATCTCCCGTTGTAATGCTAAATTTCTTTCGATTGCAAAAAGATACTATCTAGTTGTCAAAGGCATTTTACATTGGCCATAGTCTTGGCTTATAGAACGGCGCCCACCTCGGTACTTCTGGTACTCCCAAAAAAAACCGCCGAAAAAAATTGAACCAAAGATTGGATACAACACGCACGAGGTGGTCACCTACACGGACGGATCCAAATTGGTTTCAAGAGCTACAGGTTCGGCTTTTGTAGCATACAAAAATAACCAAAAAATAATGACATAGTCAGTGCCCCTAAGAAAATGCAACAGCGTTTTCCATGCCGAACTACTGGCAATACAAAAAGCAGCAGGACGGGGCAACAGAACGGGTGAGACATACAGCATACGCTCGGACTGCAGATCAGCCATAGAATCACTAAAAAAGCCATTCAAAGTCAATGATATGTCATTTAATGTCAAGATACAAAATTAAAGAATCCAACAATAAGTTTAAAATCAGCTGGGCCAAGGCGCAGGTGGGCATCCAAGGAAACGAGGAGAAAAAATAATTTAAAAAAAATTAAACTAAAAATTAAAAAAATTAAAACTGTATGCGTTTGTCTTATGTCCTATAGCAGTGTGCAGTAGTCGCACAACATCAGCCTGTAACCATGGCCCGCAACAACACTCTCAAAAAAACTTCCGTCTTTTCACAGAAAAAGTACTGGCAGCACCGCTGCCAGAAATTGTCTGTATATTGACGACTATCTGTTTATTTTTTTCTCCGTCAAAAGAGGAAAAATATCCGTCTTTTGAAAAAAGTCTGGAAAAGATAAATACGCCGGCGGTGAGGGTCGAACTCACGACCCCAGCATTACAAGGCCAACGCTCATCCACAGCGCCACGATTTCTCAGGAGAAAAGTGCTTAGAAGTAGAACCCTTTATTTCTTATGAGTGTGATTTGATTTATTTCGTTAAAGAGCTTTTAATTTTGAAGTTAATTTCGGGAATATTTCATCTTTAATGAAACTGTGGCTGGGGTTTTTATAAGTTTATATTAATATAGTATAAAAATGTGAATTTTAATTATATTTGCGTAGATTGCTAGAAGAAAAATATGGATGTTCTACGACAAGATTTTTTTTAATAATATCAATTTTTTTTTCTTTTTGCATTTTATTTTTTAATTAAAATATCTTTTAAATGTGTTCACTTAAAGTACATTTTAAATGGGAATATTTATTATATAAATAACTTAATAAATTCAACTTTATTCAACTTATCCAATTTTGAATATGAATAACAAATTGCGAGAATTTTTGAATGAATGAAGAAAGTAATTATTATTTATTTTTAAATACGAAAACATTTGTGTCTTTTTAAACTAAATTAAACATTTTAATCTATAGAATAGTTTGCTTTTCATTTTAAAAATAAATTCGAATTTATTACTAACAGACCCAATACGCATGCGTGCAAGAAATAAACAGAATCTCTTCCTCATTTTTCGACGCTCGGAATGAATTCACAGATCAAATACGTTTTCTGGGAATACGGTAATTATTTGTGAAAAAATAACGATAACTTAGTGTATATTGACGAATTTTTCTGACAGTGAAGATCCCCGCAACATATGAATTGCAAGCATAACGAATGTCGCCAACGGTTCAGCAAGTTGTGCATTATGACATAGTAAGAAGTTTTAAGAGCCTCCGACATTGCTTGTCCGTCCACTGTTATGTAAAAATAAAAACAAAAGAAATATATAAAAGCCTAGAAATCCCCCAACGCCAATTAAAAGTCCACCTGTGGTGCCCGGTCGTCGCACAACATCAGCTGTAACCTCGGCCCGCAACAAATGAATTGCAACAAGACGCATGTCAACAACGGTTCAGCAAGTTGTGCAATACGGCACAGTAAAAAGCTTCAGCGGTCTCCGCCACCATATGTCTGTCCCTGCAAATTGTATAACCATGTAATTAATTCTGTTCCCTTTCAGGCTTCCCCCTCCCTTTTTGCAATCGACTGAGGCCGGCGGTAAAAGGAAAGTGGGGAATTTTTTTTCAATTTTTTCAATTTATTTTAATTTATTTATTTTAATTTATTTTATTTTGTTTATTTTATTTATTTTAATTTTTTATTTAATTTTCTTTTTTTTAATTTAATTTTATTTATTTTTCATTTTTATTTATTTATTTATTTGTTTTATTTGTTTTTTTATCTATATTTTTTAAAAAAAATTTCTTTTCTTTATATGTATGTGTGTGTATATATGTATATATATATATGTGTGTGTATGTGTGTATATATGTATATATATATACCGGGTGTCCCAAAAATGACTGATGGAATTTAAAATTCAATAACTTGCAAACGGTGACAGCTATTTAAAAAATTTTTGTAGGAGGGTTGTGTATAATGTCAGGAGTTTTTACCGTAATTTTTTATTTTAGTTCGAACTTCAAACAATAGGTGACGCTGACGGCGATTGAAGGCCAGGTGAGTGAAGCTTCGACCTGGCCTTCAATCACCGTCAGCGCCACCTATTGTTTGAAATTCGAACTAAAATAAAAAATTACGGTAAAAAAACTCCTGACATTATACATAACCCTCCTGCAAAAAATTTTTAAATAGCTGTCACCGTTTGCAAGTTATTGAATTTTAAAATCCATCAGTCAGTTTTGGGACACCCGGTGTATATATATTATTTGACAGCTAGCCTCTTTATTAGGTGCAATAGGACCCTGTCTGCACGTACTACCGGACCCGCTCTAATGGGGCAGCCCACGGAGTCGGTTTTTCTCGGTGGGGTACGGTAGAAAGGCGTGATCTTGTCTCCCTCTGCAACGCTCTCGTTTGTCTCGCCTGTCGGCGCAAAAAAATTCCCTTCTGCGGTACAGCTTAGCTTTTCGGTCATTCTCTGTTCTTATTTTCCCCCCAAAATTGCCCCACTCTCAGCTAAGTTCAGTACCACAGTTTAGACTCAAAATCATCCAGCCCCATTTCGTCTTGTAAGATGGGTACTATGTGTGCGGCAACAAATCATACAGTGAACCCAATGTGCAATAAACCACAAAGATTATCAACAAAGCACTTAATTTAAATAGCCGACCCGGGTGCTTATCTTAGTGGAGCGTCAAAACGGAAAAAAATCCTCACATGTACGCTAATGGCGCCTGATGCAAGTAAAATTTGTGGTGGGTGCAAAGTCCTCCAAATTACCTGTGAGTTATACCTCTGGAGGAGCCTTGCTAGGTGAAGGTCTCGCCATCTAATCAAGGTTCTAAATTGCGAGATCAACTTGAGTTGTCATTTGTAGTACAAACAACAGGATGTAACGTTAAGCAAGAAACAAAACAATGTATGCTCAAACGAGAAGCAAATGCCACGGATATGATGACGTGCGAAGCGAAGGATTCAGGATTATTGCCGCTACGCGGCAATTAGGTGCTCACACGCCCCGATACCATGTATCTAACCCGTTAAGCTGAGGTAATTCGGCAGGTAACCGAGGAAGATTACATAAGTTTTTGCTGTTACCGTTACATGAAAAGTTCTTGGAATACAAAAAATCTTAGTTATTTTACAGATTTTTTTTTTTTTTTTTTACAGTGTGCATATAGTAGCTCTATAATACATCTACTAAAAAATTGACTGAGTAAGCTGAAGCCTAAAGTCTTGGAAAGAAATGGACCTTGTCTTCGTTTTTCATCGCCGTGAGCATATTTTATGCATTTAAGAGTGCACAAATAACTTTACATAATAGCGCGAATCTTTCTCCCTTATAAAGAAAATAATTCCCGAGATTTACATTTCTTACTGCATCCTATAATGAACAAAGTAAAGGTAAGAAAAACTTTAAAATGACACTATATGATCAGAGCTCGGTCGTGGTCCGTCAGAAGATATTTCCGTTATCTTTCAGGGAAAGCTTCGTGCCGAAACTGATCTAATATTTTTTTACTTGGCAGTATGCATTCTGATTTGTGTACTAAATTTCAAGCATTCATTTATGGATCAAAAACCTCGATTAATTGACAAATAACACGAAAGAAAAAAACTTTCACAATTACAAATAAATTGAGGATATATCGAAGGAATTCGTAGAACGGAATGTGTTTCCAAACAAATGAGGAAGGAAACATACTTACTACTAAATCTTTGCTTAAGAAAAAAAAAAGAAAAAAAAAGGGAAACAGCTTGGAAAATAACGAAAGGAATCTCGAAGGAAAAATATTTTGCGTGTATTTTGCTGTAAATTGGAAAACATCATTTCTCTTTTCGAGAAATTTCCTGTAAAGAAAGAGGTATCTACATTGATGACACTTCTTTCAGTTATGGAATTTAAATGTTTCGCTTTCTCTCTAATTATGCTAACAAGGAAGGTCTCCATACGGGCATACTCAGAAAAATCTGAAAAAATTACAGAATGTTCTTCTCATATAGTTATATATGTTTATAAAAAACATTTCGGCGGAACCTCCTTATAACGTCCGTAAAAAAATAATAAAAATTTCGTTTATTTGGCGATTTATCTCCGGTTGGCGAAAAAACGAAATTTTGAAAAATACGCTTTTACGCTTCGAATACTTTCTAAAGAAAAAACTTTCTATGTTCAATTTATTTAAATAAGTTTAGTTTAAGTAATTTTAGTTTTGCATTTTTACTTTACTTTAAGTGTAATTTTGTCATATACGTTTATATGTACTTATAACAAAATTAAATTAATATATTTTATCATTTAAAACACAATTTAAACCTATTAAAATTGTTCCAAATTGAAAAATACACTTAAAAATCTGCTGCATTTTGTTGCAACGCCCTCCCTTGCTTGTATAGAAAACGGTTACTTGGCCGTGAAAATTAGCTTTCTCATTGGTTGGAATAGAGATATTATATACAAGCGGTGGAGTGCGTTGCAACAAAATGCGGCAGATTTTTAACAGTGTATGACACGGTCAATTCACGGTGCTATGGAGCATTCTCATTGGTCAGAAGAGAGATATTCTATAAAAGTAGTGGAGTGACGTTGCAGTAAATGCTGCAGATTTTTAACAATGAAGTCAATTAAAATCAATTTTCAGATTCGTTAAAATCGTCTGCTTTTGGTGAGAAAATGCACTGCTCGCCAAATCCCGCTTAGCTTTCAGCTTTTCACGCCAATTGTTCCAAACTATTTTATTTTTTTACATATCTAGTAATGAAATTCCGCCGCTAATTTTCACTGATCCTTTATTACCTACATGAGTAGTTTAATTCGTATTTTTTTCAAAAAATTCTGAGTATGCCCCCAATGGAGACCTTCCTTGTAAGTATTTTGTAAATCACACTCTAAAACATTGGTGTAAAGTTACTCCATAAAATTGGTGTCAGCCCTGCTGCCTCCAGTTCTATGGACTGCTTTTACCGATAGAGCTGGTGTGACAATTTAATGTTACACTAGTAATATATGTTTAAATTACACCATTATAAAGGTGAAAAAAAAATTAATCCATAAAATGAAGGCAGCAGCTGCCACCAATTTTATGGAGTAAGTTACATGCATTTTTTACAATGCATGAGCAGACTGATTAGAGTAAAGTAAACTATATTGGTGATTTTAAGGTACCTGAAGCTAATATTTTTGTTGTACTTTTTCTATAGATACCTTTTGTAGTACAAATTAAATTCAGCATCTTAAAAATGTATAACGTCAATTTTCTTAAGAAGACAAAATACCCTTGATAGTATAAACTCTAAGCTCCAGTATTCTCGCATCTGAAACGTCATAAAAAATAAAATATATTTGCACATGATTGTTTTAGAAATATTTGTTAAAATACAATCAATGAGAGTAAACTTTTTTTTAGACAAAAGATGAAAAAAAATTAAGTGAACTCGGTTAAAACAACAACAAAAAAAATAAATAAATAAATAAATAAATAAATAAATATTTTGTAGCTATAACCTATACTGTATTTTTAGATTCATGTTTGAATAAAGCATAGTAAGAATAGATCATAAAACGTGTTAAATTATCAAATAGCAATAACTTAAACAAAAATTAACTTTAAAAATTAGCAATTTTAAAATCGCTTCTTCTTTTTACTTTTCATATTTGGAAATAGATAATTTTATCACTTATTCAGTTTTTTCTTTTTTTATGTATAAATCTGAGTATCTGATTTTCGATCAGCCCATTAGATCAGCAGAAAAGAAATTAATTAGTGAATGTGAAATAAAATTGTGGAAAAATAGCATGTGTTTAGGTTCATATTTTTATTATTATTATTTATTTATTTTAAGTTACAAACGTATAATAATCCGATAGTTATCATACACAGGATCTAAAGATACTTAAAAAAATCAGACAATTTGCTTAATATTGCAGAAGCCTTAGAATTTCGATTAAAATGAAAATATAAAAAATTGCAAATTGAGAAAAGTAGTTTAAATATTGACATTTAAGGGGACGTTGAGCGGAAAGTTTTAGGGAAATTAAGTATATCTCTTTTATATTATTTAACGAAACGTTCCGAATTTTCGACAGAATGCACTAAGAATACTGTAAAAATCTGAATTTAAAGCAAAAATCCAAAATTTGACATTTTTTTGTTTAACAAAATGACATGTAGTGAGTGTTCTTAATCAGTAATTCTTGATGTATCATTAGGATGAGTGACGCGAATCCTCTACTAGGCTACACAAATTATAACTTGTTGTACAATTTACAAAACTATTCAGTATTTTGACATGAAATTAATCATAAGAACTAGTCAGATCTGGCAATCCCAAAACTTTCTTCTATCTTATGCATGTTAATACTTCTTCAAAAATGCAGCATAGCAGCGCCACTGGTTGGATGGTTTAAACCAAAACCTACTCAGCAACAACTTTGGTCAAATTATAATTGAATCCGTAGTTTTGGTGAAAATCCGTGCATTAGTTTTTGAAATAGAGCTGTTGCAAAATGTAAAAGAAAATCTGCATAACAACGCCATATGTTGGATGATGTACAGCAAAAACTAATCAGGGCGATATTTTTATCAGATAGTAACTGAATCTGAAGTTTCATGAAAACACATACATTAGTTCTTAAGATATATTTATTGTAAAAATCGTTTAAAATGCATCATAGCAGCACAATCTGTAGGGCAATTTACACCAAAACCTAAACAACACTAATCTATATCAGAGACTAACTGAATCTGAAGTTTTAGAAAATTCGGTGCATTAGTTCTTGAGATAGAGGTATTGCGATAATCACGAATAATGCACCATGGAAGTTCATCTGTTGAGCGATTTGCTCCAAAATGTAATCAGAATCATGTTATTTCAAGTGCTAACTAAATAGGAAGTTTCATGAAAATCTATGCACTAGTTCTTGAGCTATAATTAGTGTGGAAATTGTAAATAATGCAGCATAGCAGCGCTGCCTGTTGAGCAATATGCACCGAACGCTAATCAGATCTAGTTTATATCAAGGTTTCACAGAATCTAAAGTTTTGTGAGATTCTGTGCATTAGTTCTTGAGATAGAACTATTGTGATAATCACAAATGATCAGTATGGCAGCGCTACCTGTTGAGCGATTTGCACCAAAAAATAATAGGCTCTATGTTATATCAAGCACTAACTGAAACTAATGTTTTTTTGAAAATCCATTCACTAGTTCTTGAGCTATGGCTATTGTGGAAATTGTGAATAATATTGCATAGAAGCGCCAACTGTTGAGTAATATACACCAAAAATTATTCAGGTCCATTTTATGTCAAGGTTTAACAGAATCTAAAGTTTTGTGAAATTCCATACCGCTCTCGAGATAGAGCACCCACAAAATTTTTGTCAAACACAGACAGACCGACTAACACACGGTCTCGCAGATATACAGACTCACTGACTCACGGACAGACATGTTGTAAAAACAAGTTTTTTCGGATTCTCTTATCCCTAAAACGTGTAAGTCAGTCGAAAACCGGATTTTGGAAATTTTCACGAATCCAATACTTTCTTCTTGTAAAGATTAGAAGAAAGTAATAAATTACGTTCTCTATATTTTCACAATATATATATATTTTAAGAATAACCTTAAATAAGTCATTAATTTAATTAAACTTACAAGTTTTTCCATTACGGACATATTTTTGAAAATAAAAAATTAAACACATATATTTCCAGGAGAAAAATTAAGTCATGGACTTAGTTATTATAGATAGAATCATGATTAATCAAATGAATAAATTATATTTTCATTATTCCGCCAAACTCATTTACGCAGTCAAGAATATTAAAATATTTATAATATGATTTTTTTAAGTGGTAACAAAAGAACTGTAAATAAATAAAATTAGTAGCTAAATTTGTTACATAAATGAAAAGAAAGATCTTAAAAGATCTGCGTCAAACTGTTGCCTTGATTCAAGCTCTTCATAATTGTACTAAAACAAAGTTGGCCGTTTCCGAAAAGACAAACAGACTTGAACATTTCTTAGTTTACCAATTGGGTCTAAAATAATGTTATGTTCTAATTTGTGGACCGAAAAAGGTTTAGTAAAAGGGATTTTAAGCTATGTTGCAGTTATTATTTATGACGAAAATCACGGGCCACCAGAACAGATGCTGCGAATAATCATGCTTAACTTTGAAAACTGCAATCATTCAACTTATGACAGCAGCTGCGCTCCGATTCCATCCATAACCAAATTCTGAAAAAATGGAAATAAAAATTGCTCAAGATAACAATTTCCTCTGCTGCTAGCTTTTGCTGTTACAATTCATAAATCCCAAGTTTTAACATTAGATAAAGTAGTTATGGATACTAGAGATAAAGAAACATCAGTTGGTTCAACGTACGTAACTTTGTCGAGAGTGGAAACCCTTCAAGGTTTAGTATAAAAAATTCTCATATGCTAACATGGGCAGAAAAAAAGAAATAAGAATGAAAAGTTTTACAGTTAATAATTCTTAGTATCAACGAGAGCAGACTTGAAATGTTTTTTCCAGAATCTCCATAATCTAATTACGAAGTCCTGGGTTTGTGGTAAGTGTAGGATTGAGTGTATCCAAACATTCGTCTTTGAAAAAACATTCGCAAGTAAGTAAACTTTTCTTAGCATCTTCTCCATAATTCAGTAAAGTATCGATGTAAGCACGATACGGATAAGTATCACAAGAAGAAAAACATCACTCTTTTGTTCAAACTCGCATGTACTTGAGAAAACAATGCTTGTAAAAATAAATTAACATGTGCTACAGGTATGTTGTCAGGTAAGGAGGTTCCATCAGCATTGGTTAGTTTTACTTTCACGTAAAGGTAAGATGCCGATAAATCAATATAATCTTCACTGTTGCCTGTAATGTTAAACTCGACTGGCCCACTCTCAGATATAGCAGCCAGTGGATAATATTCTACAAAGTGACCTTTTTCTATAGCTGTTTGCGTGGGTGGAATCATAAACAAGTCTAGTTCAGATTTTACAAAAACAGAAGAATCTTTAGGAATAAGGCCAGACATCTTTAAACAAAAATGTCGCGTGCTTTCACTTTTTTGGCTTTAGGATGACTGAGAGAACTTTGAGGTCTCTTTCTTTTTTATTTCTTTGACCTGCCCAATCATAGATTTCACTTTAACTGCTGCTTTGTCTCTCAGATTTTTCCCGGCTTCTTTAAATCGTCGTTTAACTGTTGTTTTAATATTATTACATTGTGAAATATCATTTAACACATCTACAACAGTATGAAATAACTGCTTTTCGAATCTTTAGCACCAGATTTAAATAAATGTACAGCTGCGCAGAAAAGTGAACGAAAAAGTCCTCCGAAACATGGCCTTTTTGAAAAGTATTTTCTTGATAATAGTTCAATCCACTACCTGTTTGGTGCGTATAATAATCTTCAAAATTTTGATTACAGCATTCGTAAGGTAGGGGAAGATGGGGATACTTGAGCCATTTTTTGAATTTTAATTTTTTTAAATTTTTTATAATTTCTTAGAATAAAATAAAATATTGAAAATGAAAATTTGATATTTTTTCTTCAACTGAAAACCACTTTTAATTAATTTTGAACTATTTTTCTATGTATAATAAATGTTTGTTTTTTGTTTTACATCGTGGCTCAAGTATCCCCATGGGGGGGATACTTGAGCCATAGTGAAGGGATACTTGAGCCACTACGGAAAAATACCTACAAAAGTAATTTTTTTTCTCTTTATTTTTGCACAAACATTTTACAGAATGATAAATTATGAAACATAAAGTCCTTCAAAACTAATTGAGAAAACAAAGCTAGTAATAGTATCATTTTTTGTCGTTAGAACTGGTTGTCGAAGGATAATTTCAACTTGAGTTATAACGACGGTAGAAACATCCTCAGTTCAGAGCCATTTAAATTTGGAATCTGCAATTCATCGGGCAAATTTCATTTTCAAAATATTAAGCACTTATCCAACAAATATTTTTACAGTTTTCTTTCTGGAATATTTTATTAGTAACCAACCATCAATAGAAGGTTTTCTTTTCACATCATCACCATCATTGACAGAATTTTCCTCTAATGATATTGTCGAACTCATGCTTTTAATTTAGTAGCTGTCGGAATTTAAGCCAGATGTATCATTCTACTATTTCAAACACTTTTTTGATTTCACAGGAAAAGATTTTGTCTTCCTCTTTGGATCTATGCTGGTAAGTTTGAACTGGGATTTTTGTTGTTTTTCTTGTTTTTTGTGCGCTTTTTTTACCGATTTTTCTTCAATTTTCTTAGTTAAAAAAAAAGTTACAGCAATAGAGGTTACGATTTCAATATAAAATATTAATCTTAATATGTTATATTAAAAAATAAATATTTTAATATGTTGGACCTTATTAATTAAAGTATTAGAGATTATAGCCTGTAAAACAGTTTTAAAAAGTTATTTTAATTTAATAAAAGTTAAATTGAAAACTATGTTTACATTTATCTAGACAGGCTATTTTGTTAGTCAAAATGAAAAATAAAATGGATATTTTCATTTAAAAAATATACATTTTTAAACATTTTTAGGTCGTTATTTTTTTAAGAAAAAAAATAAAATGAAAAATTATTCTCCCTTTTATCAGAAAAAAAATCTATTAGTGAATATAAGGATGGAATTTTATTTTTTGTTTGTTTCACCCATGTTTAATTTCTAGTAGGGATGGTTGAGACATGGCTCAAGTATCCCCACTCTCACTGGCTCAAGTATCCCCACTACCACTATTTTTGTTTCCCAGAGTTTTACTAAATAAAGCTTGCAGCTATTAGAACTATTTTAGATTCAAAATACAATTGAAATTATGCTTATTAAATTTATGTATATAGTTCCAACTTTAAACAAAACTTTGATTACAAAAAAACGAAAAAACCATGCACCCAAATATTTACTTCAGATAGGGAAAAGACAACTATTAATCACTATACTTTCAAAATGGTCCCAAGATGTGAGATTTCTTTTTTACATGTTCAGAACTATGAATATGTTACCATATTGGCAGTTTTAGAAAGAAAAATTAACCAACTGTAGAGATAATAGGGGTGGCTCAAGTATCCCCTATGCTCAAGTGTCACCACTCTCTCTACAAGCATTATGAAAGATATTTTTGACGAAAATGTAGTTTGGCAATACAACTTCCCGCAATCAAATAACACTAAACGTCCTGTGTGCGTTCTTATAACAGTTTCAATAGCTTGCAAATTTTTTCGAGTCACGGGTCTGTTTTGAGGTCTGTCAAACACTTCAAGAATCATATCTCCGTCTTCCCCTTTAACAGGAATCACGTGCAATAAAGGTGCATCTATATCTCCATCAATCTGAGGTTCTGCAATATCACTATACAGGTAGAGTAAATTTAAAATCAGCGTGCGGATCAGCTATAAAGGGGCTTTCAAAAGATAATGAAGGAGTCAAAACATTTGAGATTACTCCACCTGGTAAGAATCCTAAACATTCAGCTAAACCAGATAAACATTTCAAATGAGTTTATTTCTTCAAAGAAACTTTAACTTTTTTAGTGTGTTTGTTGTAGCTAACTGAAATTCCATCACCAAATTTTTGATAATTTATCACCTTAATGATATCGTTGGGAAATTCATAATATCCTGATGGAATTCGAATTTTCTCGTCACTATTATCCTGTTCATATTCATTACCGTTTCTAGGTCTTCCATCTGGTAATTCTAAACTGTTATCTAACACATATTCATACTCGTTACCATATTCCGTAATATTACGCCATGTATGAGGGTAAATCAATTCAGTTAAACCGACCTCACTTTCACCTTTTAAATCTAGAGGCATAGGTAATCTAGTAAAATAATGTGAAGTTTTGTTTTCTGGAAAATAGTTCATTAAACTGTCAGAAGGTAGCGTCACGTATAATGACATGATTGCGAATGATTATTCACTGCAAAAAATGCGTATATTATAGAGAAAATAAATCTGAAGAAGGTATCCACTGATTAAATTTAGAAGGATAACTTTTAAACTTGATATTCAAGTTGTCCTTTCCTTTTACGTTTTTTCAGTATTTTTTCAATATCAAAATGGTTTTTAGGTTGTACTTTTTGTAATTCTTCTGCGTAAAAAGTTCCTTCAATAGGTTCGTCTAATAAATATTTGATTCTGTAAACTGGAGGAATTCTCGTGACACATTCTGTTATTAAAAACAGTTCTTCCGTCCAATTTGTTTCAAATCCTTTTTCGAAAGTCATTTTATGTTTAGAAACAAGTACTAAGTCTCCAGAATTAAAAACACAAGGTTTTCTTTTCAGTTTTGACATATTCCCGTAAATAGAAAACCTTATTCACTTCACTTGGAGCTCTCTTAATAGTGGTGTGATAGGTGTGAGTATAACTATCTAAAATTGATCCAAAACATCAATATATCGATAGGTATGATGTGCTGTAAAATATTTCCTCATTTTAGTTTTCAGAGAGCGGTTAAATATTTCCACTACACAAGCTTTCGTAATATTAAACGGTCTAAAAAATCGAACACCTTGCTGCTTCAGAAACTTCTGTAAACGGCAATTTAAAAATTAATTACCGGCATCAGTATTCAAATACTTCGGTTTCCTTTTTCTAAAAATAGTTTCAAACACTGCTACTATATCTTTAGCACGTTTTGATTTCAAAAGCTAAGACCATGCACATTTAGATAAAATGCCGATAAAAGTTAAAATGTATCGAAACCCATCATTAAATTTCTGTAAAGAAGTTAAATCTACTAAATCCGCTTACCACTGCTGATCTATAGAATACACGATCCTTCAATTTGTTTGAAATTTTCTACGTATAGGCTTACGATGAGTGTAAGCATCAACTCCTTTTAACTAAGATTTAATTTTCTTCTTAGATACCTTGCCATGAGCTGCTCGATGAAGAGCGTCCACTCCTCCAAAACAAGCAATTTGACTTGGGTCTTGATAAGTTTTCTCCATAATATGATATTAATGGGGAAAATTCTCTGTATCGTTAAAATATAAAATAAAATCTACTGCTAGTCTATTAACTTCTGTAAAAATATAAACAAGGGAAAAAACAACACACATCAATTAGTCCAGGCATTATGTGCTCAAAAAGGACAAATAAATGCAAGTTTTGGTGTAGTTTTGATTTTTGGTTCCCTTTATGTTTTTTAGGTCGCTGAACACGAATCTGGCATTATCCAACAAAATTTCTCCCCGGAAACACTTTTTTTTTTTTTTTTTTTTTTTTTTTTTTTTTTTTGTCAAAAAAAGTGACTTTTTTTCGTTTTAACTTCAAAATTATACGTTTTACATAAAAGTCGTCGATACATAAATTAAAGAGCACAAAATTTCCTACATTTTATGTAGTAAAAGTTTTTTTCTCTGATCAATGGTTTAGCCGTGAGAGAGCCGCAAAAATGGGTGTGAAAAGCAAAAAATTCTGAAAACCGTGAATTACTGTACCGTACGTCGATGAAACATGAAAAGCAACCATTTTACGCAAATTTTCCCCACTTAATAATATTAAATGTATTATTATTGACTATGTTTTATAAATCTGGTGTTCATTGTTTCTTTCATAACTAAAAAATAAATAAAAATGAGCATATCTGTGATCAAAATCTTCATTTGCTATTACAAAATAATAATAGTAATAATTTCTTAATTTGGCTTTTAAATAATGTAAATAAAATAACTAAAACAGGCTTTAACTCATGACAACTGACACGCACTCTACTTCTTAAAGTTTCAGTTTTATCTTATACAGACTATTTGGGAGGGTGTTTTCCCGATATAGCCAAAATCGATTATTTTTAATTTGAGGTGATGACATCTTCGGCAGGTTAACAAATTAGGGGCGGAGCACAGTGATTACTCTTCTGCTGTTTTTGATAAAAGTAAAACTAACGCCATTTTGTTGCCTTCCTTTTTCCCTTTTTATCAGCGGGAATGATTTTTTCCCGGGTGATTGATTACGTCTTCGAAAGACATGCATTTCCCCCTTTATGTTTACTTTATTTAATGGTCAGTCCCCGAAGAAAGATGATCTTATCTGGACTCAAGAACATCTGGGAAAACAGTGGTCCAGATGTGTAATCTCTTCTTTACTTTTGAAAGGGGTTCTCAAACAAATATTTCTACCCACCCAATAACACAAATATTCTGTTTTTTAAGTTTGTGTGTAAAAATGTCGCTCTCAGTTTATAACATGAAATGCGGTATATACATTGTGTATTTTATCAACTAACGTTAGAATGTTTCTTTAAATATGCCATGCAGCAATACAAGAAAAATAAATAAATAAATAAAACTTTTAATTATACAGCATTATTAGTTGAATTTAGTTCACACTTAAACTAAAAAGGATTTTTGCATAGAATGTAACAATGAAATAGTGGTGGAAAAACAGTTCATATACTGAATTATCATTCTGCAATATTTTGTTTGAAATTCATTTAAAGCTGTTTTTGAAGGGAAAAAAAAAACAATATTGCTGAATAGTTTAAAACTTCTTCCCACGTTAACATAGCCATTTTTATATATGCGCAAATTATTATTATTATTACTATTTTAAACTGTTTTTAGAGAAATGGATTTCAAACATAAAAAAAAGAAAAGAAAAAAGATTGTTTTTGCTGATGTGGCTTTCAAAAAAGAATTCTTTAATCCCCCCCACCCCCCTTTTGAAAATCAGAAATTATGAGGTCCAATAAATATTTTTTTTCTCTTTAACAAATATTAAAAATTACAAGTATGGTTTTAATTTAGGTATTAATACACGTTTTTATTTTTTATAAAATTGATGACTTTTGTTATTTCCTCGCTAATTTCCTCCTTATTTATTAATCAGGGAACATCCTCTGAAGCAGAAAGAGTGCGACGTGCGACATGCGTCGTATAGTTATTTTTGCCCTTGAATAATTTTGCCGACATAATTTCTATTTCGAAAAAAATCAAATTTTTATCATATTAACATTTTTTTAAAGAATACTACATACATACTGCATGCATTTATGGAATAATTTTACAGTATATATATTACAGAAAATGCAGAATAGCAACATTAATGATTATTTATATTCTTAGACTTTGAACTTTTAAATAAATATTCATTTAAAAAAAGGTTTAGAATAAAAGAAAAAGATAAAGTTAAAAACATCATAACTTTTGAAGCTGGAAAATAAAAAGAAGATTTATGAATATATTTCTATATCATTTTGTTAATGATTTTTTCAAATCCAAAGACGCTACTTTCTGATACATTTCTGAATTCTTTTTTTTTTTCTTTTTTTTTTTTTCGGAAACGCATAAAATTACCAGGTGTTTTTATTTAGAAACTATGTAATCGAATGGCTTTATCCATTTTTTTTATATAAGCAGTTTAAGAAAATGCTATCAAAGTTAGCGTTTTGAATCAAATTTCTGGAAGCGACAGAAAGGGAAGGGGAAAAAAATCTCCAATATCTCAACAAGTGTATACAAGTATCTTATTTATCAAAAATAGAAAACTCTATTCGATTCTAAATCTTTTCAACAGTCAGGCTTGTTGATTTTATATATTTACAGTTAAAATTTAGTCAGAAAAAGTGTCAGATTTTCGCGTTGTTGAGAAATGAGTTTAAGAACCACTAAGAAGTATATTTCCATAGATTACATTAACGTATAAATTCTTTATCGCTATTCAAACTTTTACAAATCTTGTTGTCTGCCCTACACATCATAAATGCAATTAAGTCTGGTTCCGGCCCGGCTCGACTATATGTAGAAAAGCAATGCAAGCCTGATCTCGGCCAGGAACGAGTCTGCTAAAAAAATATTAAGCCCGGATTAGATACAATGTAACTCTCCGATGCCAATCTGTAAAACTTACATCTCTATATTGATGTTGTCAAATAAGAATCGGCTCGTGACGCACATTTATATTTATTCTCGATAAAGCCGTATTCATTAAAAATAGTTCACATTTTATCGTTTTTGCATAAATCTTTCTAGCGGGTCGTCCGGCCCGCTAAATATTTTATTGGCCCGGCCTGCCCGTAAGGCCCGTTCAATTTCTTTTCTTTTTCTTTCTTTCTTTTTTTTTTTTAATTTATTTATTGTCGGTCCAGCACGTTAGAAAATTCGGAACTGCCTCTACCTGTCAACCCGAAAGGAAATGTCAAACAAGCATATTAGAAATTAACGTTTCATTTCAGTTATGTCGAAAAGTGTTAAAATCATAAGTTATTTTAATCAGTATTAACTTATTTTATTATAACTCTCCTGTTCAAAAGGTTTAGTTAAAAAAAAGGTTTAGCGCCATAATATGCATTAATCATTCCTTTTATTCATCTTTCGATGGACCGGTCTCAGAGACCGCTCCACGGCAATTATTTGACAATTTCTGTTACATCAGTTAAAATTTAAAATCTACCAAAAACTATGTTTTAATGATTTAAAGAGAATACAAGTTGTAGCGATCAGTCGATAAATGACAGTTAATATAAACAAAAAGAACAAACACTTTCTTAAAAACAGGTAAAGTTTTTGGTCTTGATTAGTTAAGATATCTGAGTTCTGAATTACAAGACGAAATTTTGTAAAATCCACAGTTAAGGGTAGTGTTCCATCAGTTTATAACTAAAATATATCTTTATTAGGTGATTAAGACAAATTCAAGATAAAAAGGCCTCATTATCGACAAAGCAAACTTCACCAATATATTTAAGCAACTCACCTGCACTGCTCATCAAGCGCAAAATGTTTTGACTTATTTACAAACTCTCTTTTAACAGAAAGATATGAAATTGAAAGGAAGCTGTTTATGGAAGCGATTTTGAATCGAAATGAGTTTTTCATTGTTTGATCAACAAATTACCTGTTAAGTTACAAACGTTTCCGATCAAGTGAGAAACACGTTTTTTAACACTGATTTTTTTCTTCTTTAACGCGTAAATTCAATTCAAAACGCCCAACTGACATTATTTTCTGAAAAATCTATAGAGCTGACAAATAAACGGGAAAATAAGTGCGATCAGACAGTTTCTGAACAACAACATTTGCTAGTTGAATTGCGCTGCTACCTGGATTTCCGACCAAAAATAAATTAAAACTTACGTCATAAAGTTGCCCATTTTGATTTAAGAACAGTCTTAAGTAGAATATGAAATCCTTGAATGGCTGCAGAGTCCTATAAATAAAATAATAGGGAGTCCGATAGAATACCTTTTGTCCTGATATCTCTAAGATGGCTGCAAAATGTTTTGTCATGAAAACATTGCCCATTTTATTTGAATAAAAAGAATTTTCTAATATTTATCCAGATAAGAAGTTTTTAAAATGTGATTCGTGTAATAAGCATTTTAAAACATTTAAACACATTAACCTTTGAGTGATGTTACCGGTCTCCAAGACCGCAGCTTTTTTCAATTTTTATGATTTAACTTGTAACTTTCAGTTTAACTACAACGCTACCGAAATTTTGTTTCGTTTTGAACTATAGTACTATCTTATGCGACTTTTGAATAGGGGGATTTTAACTATAACTCTCCTGTTCAAAAGGTTTAGTTAAAAATAAAGGTTTAGCGCCATAATATGCATTAATCATGCCTTTTATTCATCTTTCGATGGACCGGTCTCAGAGACCGCTTCACGGCAATTATGTGACAATTTCTGTTACATCAGTTAAAATTTAATCTATGCACATTATTTTAAACATTTTAACCCTTTCAGGGGCAGAAGAATTCTGCTTGTAAAATGATGAAATAAATGACTGACACCAGAATATTTTAACGAATTTCTTACTAAATATAAACGAATTATTTTGCACTTTTATTACAAAGTCAAAATTTTATTACAGTATTCTTGGTACCGTTTGTCAGTTTTAGAATTAAAATTAGGTGGCTAGAGGGTCTAGCCACCGCCCTTGAAAGGGTTAAAACATTGTTACATTACCCAAAATATGCTCGAATCGGCAAAGTTAATCAAATCTACAAAGAACTATATGTTTTAATGATTTAGAGAGAATCCAAGTTGTAAAGTGAGAAACACGTTTTTTAACACTAAATTTTTTCTTCTTTAACGCGTAAATTCAATTCAAAACGCCCAATCTGACATTATTTTCTGAAAAATCTATAGAGGTGACAAATAAACGGGAAAAATGTGCGATCAGACAGTTTCTGAACAACAACGTTTGCTAGTTGAATTGCACTGCTACCTGCATTTCCGACCAAAAATAAATTAAAACTTAAGTCATAAAGTTGCCCTTTTTGATTTAAGAACAGTCTTAAGTAGAATATGAAATCCTTGAATGGCTGCAGAGTCCTATAAAAAAAATAATAGGGAGTCCGATAGAATACCTTTTGTCCTTATATCTCTAAGATGGCTGCAAAATGTCAACATCGGATTTAACAAGTAGTCCGTCAAAAGGAAACAAACCAGAACGAAAGATTGATAAAACGTCGGGTAAAGTAAACTGTCAAGGCCGACACAGAAGCTGAGAAGACTAATTAAAGGCCAAGGATTAAATGCGGTCTAAAATGATCTCAAAATTTGATTGATTTTGGTGGTCCATTACTGGTGCAGTGGCAGGCCATTACTGGTGTGATTTAAGCCATCATCGGTGTTTTTAGACTCATTTATAAAACAAATGAGGCAAATTAATATATTTGTATTTTCTTAATTTTATTGATTTAAGCAATTCTTCAATCCTTGATATCGTAATATTTTAATCATCGCCATGATCAAATTTTACATGGTTCAGTATTTGCTAAAAATCAAAACTATATTCTTACTTTGACTATCATTGGTGGTTTTATGCTATTTATTTTCGTTTTATTATGCAACTAAGTTTATTATGACAATAGTTATTTATCAAATCTGGATGTATGAAATTTAATTTGAGATTTGCTTTGAAAAAGAAAATTATTTCTCATAAAAATAAATCAAATTCATAGACACAAGTTGCACAAACTAAAAGTGTAACGATCCACGTATCTGATTTGTTATATACTGTGAATATATTATTTTTATTGAAAATTATTGTTTGTTATATAATTTAATTGAAAAAAAATGTTCTGTTATTTGCTTAATTGTATGTATTGCATCGTTATTACTACATCACATTTCAAGTATTATACATTTCCAGCTGCAATTCTTTTTTAATAACTATTTTATGACATTATTTAGTATATTTCCAGAATTTCTCTGTGCACACATTATTAAACAAATGATACCATTTTCAATTTGCTTGACATGGCCCTTTTGATCCATTGAATATGTCAGTGGGATTACATTTATGACATGAAATATGTCACCTTCTGTCGCTTTAACTGGAATGATACTTTTGATCACTGATTACTTCTGAAAGCGATGCTGCATATTCATAATTTATGTGCATTTCCTAAATAAAAACTGTTTGAAAGAGAAACAAAGGCAGTATTCAGCAATATTTTTTCAGTATAAAAATTACTTGCTGATGCAGGTAATTCATTAACTTTCATATTACTTATGTACAAAATACGATTATTTGTCCATAACATTAATCAAAACTCTTTTTTTAAATATTTGATTTTAAGATTTTTTTCTACATTTTTATTGTATATTTATTTATAAACTGTAATGAATATTATAAATGTAATTTCAATATTTATATAAATATTCTTATTAAGCCTTCTTAATATAAAAAAGACTGTGAAAGCACTCCTTAACGTGACTCAAAGATGTTAGAAAAAGTTTGGATATTTACTGCATTATATGAAATGCGTGAGCAATCATATGCTATAAAACGTTAACTCACTTTTTTATTTATAATTTAAAAGAAGGAGTAACATTAATTCAATATTAAATTTTTATATTCTTTAGATTGGGGGATTGAGAAAATTTTTGATCGAATTCCGTTGCATCCAGTTTCGAAATGCTTTTAAATGGAATTGCCGATTATATGAAAAGCCGAATTGTCCATATTTAGTTTCTCAGAAATTTCTTCAGTAGTAATCTGTGGATTATTATTCACTAAATCACGTAATGGTTTATTATGAATGCTAAAAGTTCGTTCACAGATAATTTCGTCGTTTCCATTGAAATCACCATTTTCAAATCGGCAAAACTACTTTTTAACTGTCAACATTTTTAATAACATTCACTCATTTTCAAAACATATATAACAAAACTTGACGGAAATGTAACATTTATTTTCCATTTTAATATTAATCTTACGTACAAATTAATTCGACTGACATTTTTTTTTAATTTTTTTAGTTCCTTACAATAAATATATAATTACATAATATTATAAATGTTAATAATTACATTACAACATTATTACAAAGCTCGTTATAGTTGAATAGTTTTTAGCATAGAAATCTGGTTTTTCATAATTTTCTTTTTTCGTGTCTGGGCGACTATTTTTTTTTGTGGGGGGGGGGGGGGGGGGTTGGCATAATTCATACTAGAAAATTCTTGTGGGTCATATTTAAGTTTTTTGCAAGTCCGACTGTTACAATTTTCACAAAATGTTAGAACAGAACTATGTTTCAGATGACAATAAATACGTATTTGTAGATGAATGAGTATATATTCAGTTTACTGCTTCATAAAATAATGTATAAAAGAAACGCGGTTGATTAATCTTTCTTTACGGTATTGCTAAAAATCGTTTTTTTCCCTCGGAGTATAAAAAAAAAATTATGAACCTTTCTTTTTTGATAGATATTTGTATCATATTTTTAGTTTATGAGTGTGTATGTACACACATATTACGTTTGAGTAGATTGGGAGTTGTCCCCTATTCAGAGGTAGAATCGTATAAATATATAACTGTTAGAAAGTTAAAAAGTGTTCTTTAAAAAGGTCAAGGCCAATATGGCCCTCAAGAGGTAAAATCCAAACTAAAACAATAAAAATTGCATCCAATCCGAACCCGAACAACGAAAAAAAAATGTAGCGCTAATAGGACCTATCCCACAGTTTGTCACGTGTCGGGTGCGGGTAAAAATGGGTAATCCTATCCTATGCAGGACTCTACCTCACCTTTACTTCTCCAATACAAAAAAAAAGATAAAATCAAAGAATACTGCTAAACTGCTTATATTAATATCAGATCAAAATGCTACAGATTTTGTTTTAAACAACCACAGTAGATATGTTAAAAGGATCATGTTTTGTTTTATAACAAATTTGTTTTATATACAAACATATATATTGTACATATATATTGTATTGTATATATATTTGTATTGTATATATATATACAAACATATATATATATATACAAACATATATATTATATGTTTTATAATAAATTTGTATTTGTTTTATATACAAACTAAAACATAGACTTATAAACTAAAAGATACCATTTGGCAAATTAAAAAATGCATGCATGTCACACAGTATTCGAATCAAGCACTCCCACCTTCCTTCTTTCCTGCATTAATGTTTTGAAAAATATATATACAGAGTGTATATAAACTGTTAGGCAAAACTTTAAGGGGTGATAGTACACATCAAGACAAACAGTATTAAATGGGAAACTAAGGGTCCCAAACGTTTTCCCAAGGAGATAGGTGCCATTAAAGTTTAGGGTCCAAAATTTCGAATAAACATAAAAAACGGAAATATTGGTCGATTGATTTGCGGTTCTCACTGAAACTATTCTTTATGTCAGTATTTTTTTAAAATAAATTATAAAGATAAATCTCAAAAAATGTCAATAGAGGTCAAAGTTTTAGACTTTGGAGTAACGAACGACTAATTTTTGCCGTTATTTTTTGCATCTCATTAAATGTTTTCAGAAGCTTAGACCTTAAACTTAAATTTTGAACGCAAAAACTAAATAGTTGATAGTGGTTAAGTAGCGCAAACTGAACTGTGTTCAAAGGTTCAAATTTGAAATAATTATAAAAAACTGGTAAATTCGTGGATTCATTTGCGGTTTTCGCTAAAACTATTCTTTAATTATGTATTTTCTTGAAAATAAATTTAAAGATAAACTTCGAAAAATACCGAGAGAGAGACTTTGGAGCGACTTTGGAGTAACGTACAACTATTTCTAAACGTTATTTTTTAACCTCATTAAAAGCTTGCAAAAGCTTATACTTAAATATTGTGCTCAAAATCTGAATAGTTTAAAGTGATTAAGTAGCGCAAACTGAACTGTGTTCAGAGGGGGGGGGGGGAGCTTCAAATTTGAATGATTTTAAAAAATGGAAAAATTGGTCAATTCGTTTGCGGTTTCCCTAAAACTACTCTTTAAATTAGTATTTTCTTGAAAATAAATTTTAAAGATAAATTTCAAAAAATGCCGATAGAGGGCGCTTTAGACTATGGAGTAATAGAGCCCCTGGATCTTGTTGGTAAGAGTAGCGTCATGAGATCAAGTACGCATGCTCAGTGGAAGAAAAGTGAATGATGGAAGAAAACGCATGCAACCCTGATTTGAATGCTTGGCGCTTCCTCGCCCTTTGGTTACTTTTGATATTGCTAACATTATTATTTTAATGATTGTTCAAAAGGGTGTTTTCCCGATATAACCAAAATCGATTATTTTTAATTTGAGGTGATGACATCTTCGGCAGGTTAACAAATTAGGGGCGGAGCACAGTGATTACTCTTCTGCTGTTTTTGATAAAAGTAAAACTAACGCCATTTTGTTGCCTTCGTTTTTCCCTTTTTATCAGCGGGAATGATTTTTTCCCGGGTGATTGATTACGTCTTCGAAAGACATGCATTTCCACCTTTATGTTTACTTTATTTATTTAATGGTCAGTCCCCGAAGAAAGATGATCTTATCTGGACTCAAGAACATCTGGGAAAACAGTGGTCCAGATGTGTAATCTCTTCTTTACTTTTGAAAGGGGTTCTCAAACAAATATTTCTACCCACCCAATAACACAAATATTCTGTTTTTTAAGTTTGTGTGTAAAAATGTCGCTTTCAGTTTATAACATGAAATGCGGTATATACATTGTGTATTTTATCAACTAACGTTAGAATGTTTCTTTAAATATGCCATGCAGCAATACAAGAAAAATAAATAAATAAATAAAACTTTTAATTATACAGCATTATTAGTTGAATTTAGTTCACACTTAAACTAAAAAGGATTTTTGCATAGAATGTAACAATGAAATAGTGGTGGAAAAACAGTTCATATACTGAATTATCATTCTGCAATATTTAGTTTGAAATTCATTTAAAGCTGTTTTTGAAGGGAAAAAAAAAAACAATATTGCTGAATAGTTTAAAACTTCTTCCCACATTAACATAGCCATTTTTATATATGCGCAAATTATTATTATTATTACTATTTTAAACTGTTTTTAGAGAAATGGATTTCAAACATCAAAAAAAAAAGAAAAGAAAAAAGATTCATTTTTTGCTGATGCTGCTTTCAAAAAAGAATTCTTTAATCCCCTCCACCCCCCTTTTGAAAATCAGAAATTATGAGGTCTAATAAATATTTTTTTTCTCTTTAACAAATATTAAAAATTACAAGTATGGTTTTAATTTAGGTATTAATACACGTTTTTATTTTTTATAAAATTAATGATTTTTGTTATTTCCTCGCTAATTTCCTCCTTATTTATTAATCAGGGAACATCCTCTGAAGCAGAAAGAGCGCGACGTGCGACATGCGTCGTATAGTTATTTTTGCCCTTGAATAATTTTGCCGACATAATTTCTATTTCGAAAAAAATCAAATTTTTATCATATTAAAATTTTTTTAAAGAATACTACATACATACTGCATGCATTTATGGAATAATTTTACAGTATATATATTACAGAAAATGCAGAATAGCAACATTAATGATTATTTATATTCTTAAACTTTCAACTTTTAAATAAATATTCATTAAAAAAAAATTTAGAATAAAAGAAAAAGAGAAAGTTAAAAACATCATAACTTTTTAAGCTGGAAAATAAAAAGAAGATTTATGAATATATTTCTATATCATTTTGTTAATGATTTTTTCAAATCCAAAGGCGCTACTTTCTGATACTTTTCTGAATTCTTTTTTTTTTTTCTTTTCTTCTTTTCTTTTTTTTTTTTTTTTTCGGAAACGCATAAAATTACCAGGTGTTTTTATTTAGAAACTATGTAATCGAATGGCTTTGTCCATTTTTTTTATATATAAGCAGTTTAAGAAAATGCTATCAAAGTTAGCGTTTTGAATCAAATATCCAGAAAGCGACAGAAACGGAAGGGGAAAAAAATCTCCAACTATATGACAAGAATCTCTTATATCTCAACAAGTGTATACAAGTATCTTATTTATCAAAAATAGAAAACTCTATTCGATTCTAAATCTTTTCAACAGTCAGGCTTGTTGATTTTATATATTTACAGTTAAAAATTAGTCAGAAAAAGTGTCAGATTTTCGCGTTGTTGAGAAATGAGTTTAAGAACCACTAAGAAGTATATTTCCATAGATTACATTAACGTATAAATTCTTTATCGCTATTCAAACTTTTACAAATCTTGTTGTCTGCCCTACACATCATAAATGCAATTAAGTCTGGTTCCGGCCCGGCTCGACTATATGTAGAAAAGCAATGCAAGCCTGATCTCGGCCAGGAACGAGTCTGCTAAAAAAATATTAAGCCCGGATTAGATACAATGTAACTCTCCGATGCCAATCTGTAAAACTTACATCTCTATATTGATGTTGTCAAATAAGAATCGGCTCGTGACGCACATTTATATTTATTCTCGATAAAGCCGTATTCATTAAAAATAGTTCACATTTTATCGTTTTTGCATAAATCTTTCTAGCGGGTCGTCCGGCCCGCTAAATATTTTATTGGCCCGGCCTGCCCGTAAGGCCCGTTCAATTTCTTTTCTTTTTCTTTCTTTCTTTTTTTTTTTTTTAAATTTATTTATTTATTGTCGGTCCAGCACGTTAGAAAATTCGGAACTGCCTCTACCTGTCAACCCGAAAAGAAATGTCAAACAAGCATATTATAAATTAACGTTTCATTTCAATTATGTCGAAAAGTGTTAAAATCATAAGTTAATCTAATCAGTATTAACTTATTTTATTATAACTCTCCTGTTCAAAAGGTTTAGTTAAAGAAAAAAAGGTTTAGCGCCATAATATGCATTAATCATTCCTTTTATTCATCTTTCGATGGACCGGTCTCAGAGACCGCTCCACGGCAATTATTTGACAATTTCTGTTACATCAGTTAAAATTTAAAATCTACCAAAAACTATGTTTTAATGATTTAAAGAGAATCCAAGTTGTAGCGATCAGTCGATAAATGACAGTTAATATAAACAAAAAGAACAAACACTTTCTTAAAAACAGGTAAAGTTTTTGGTCTTGATTAGTTAAGATATCTGACAAGGAAGGTCTCCATTGGGGTCATGCTCAGAATTTTTTTAAAAAAAATACGAATTAAACTACTCATGTAGGTAATAAAGGATCAGTGAAAATTAGCGGCGGAATTACATTATTAGATATGTAAAAAAATAAAATAGTTTGAAATAATTGGCGTGAAAAGCTGAAAGCGACGCGGGATTTGGCGAGCAGTGCATTTCCTCGCCAAAAGCAGACGATTTTAACGAATCTGAAAATTGATTTTAATTGACTTCACTGTTAAAAATCTGCAGCATTTACTGCAACGTCACTCCACTACTTTTATAGAATATCTCTCTTCTGACCAATGAGAATGCTCCATAGCACGGTGAATTGACCTGTCATACACTGTTAAAAATCTGCTGCATTTTGTTGCAACGCACTCCACCGCTTGTATATAATATCTCTATTCCAACCAATGAGACAGCTCCATTTCACGGCCAAATAACCGTTTTCTATACAAGCAAGAGAGTGTGTTGCAACAAAATGCAGCAGATTTTTAACAGTGTATTTTTCAATTTGGAACAATTTTAATCAATTTAAATTGTGTTTTAAATGATAAAATATATTAATTTCATTTTGTTATAAGTACATATAAACGTATATGACAAAATTACACTTAAAGTAAAGTAAAAATGCAAAACTAAGTTTACTTAAACTAAACTTATTTAAATAAATTGAACTTAGAGAGTTTTTTCTTTAAAAAGTATTCGAAGCGTAAAAGCGTATTTTTCAAAATTCGTTTTTTCGCCAACCGGAGATAAATCGCCAAATAAACGAAATTTTTATTATTTTTTTACGGGCGTTATAAGGAGGTTCCGCCTAAATTTTTCTTAAAAACGTATATAACTATATGAGAAGAACATTCTGTAATTTTTTCAGATTTTTCTGGGTATGCCCGTATGGAGACCTTCCTTGTGAGTTCTGAATTACAAGACGAAATTTTGTAAAATCCACAGTTAAGGGAAGTGTTCCATCAGTTTATAACTAAAATATATCTTTATTAGGTGATTAAAACAAATTCAAGATAAAAAGGCCTCATTATCGACAAAGCAAACTTCACCAATATATTTAAGCAACTCACCTGTTCTCCTCATCAAGCGCAAAATGTTTTGACTTATTTACAAACTCTCTTTTAACAGAAAGATATGAAATTGAAAGGAAGCTGTTTATGGAAGCGATTTTGAATCGAAATGAGTTTTTCATTGTTTGATCAACAAATTACCTGTTAAGTTACAAACGTTTCCGATCAAGTGAGAAACACGTTTTTTAACACTGGTTTTTTTCTTCTTTAACGCGTAAATTCAATTCAAAACGCCCAATCTGACATTATTTTCTGAAAAATCTATAGAGCTGACAAATAAACGGGAAAATAAGTGCGATCAGACAGTTTCTGAACAACAACATTTGCTAGTTGAATTGCACTGCTACCTGCATTTCCGACCAAAAATAAATTAAAACTTACGTCATAAAGTTGCCCATTTTGATTTAAGAACAGTCTTAAGTAGAATATGAAATCCTTGAATGGTTGCAGAGTCCTATAAATAAAATAATAGGGAGTCCGATAGAATACCTTTTGTCCTGATATCTCTAAGATGGCTGCAAAATGTTTTGTCATGAAAACATTGCCCTTTTATTTGAATAAAAAGAATTTTCTAATATTTATCCAGATAAGAAGTTTTTAAAATGTGATTCGTGTAATAAGCATTTTAAAACATTTTAACACATTAACCTTTGAGTGATGTTACCGGTCTCCAAGACCGCAGCTTTTTTCAATTTTTATGATTTAACTTGTAACTTTCAGTTTAACTACAACGCTACCGAAATTTTGTTTCGTTTTGGACTATAGTACTATCTTCTGCGACTTTTGAATAGGGGGATTTTAACTATAACTCTCCTGTTCAAAAGGTTTAGTTAAAAATAAAGGTTTAGCGCCATAATATGCATTAATCATTCCTTTTATTCCCCCCCAGGGGGATACCTTCTTTAGGTATTCACGGGCTTCACAAACCCGGGGCACCTGAGTGATCTTTCTCCTTTCTTTTTCCTCTTACTCCTCTGGTCTTCCTTTCCTCTTTGTTTCACTCTCGTTGTGGTTTCCTCTTCGGAGGTGAGGGCAATTCTGTATGAACCGATGTCATCCTGCATATCGATTCATAGAGAATTGTAAACCACCCACGTGTTGGCCGTGCGTGGCGACCCGTGTCCCTGGAAAGGGGGATCCTGGTAGTTGAGGGAAACCAACACACTACTTTGGCCTCTGCTTCAGGTAGACGGGAGGTGCATTTGGTCCCGTATGCATCAATCGGCTGGTCAGCTGACTTTCGTCACTGGCTCTAGGGATCAAGTGATCGAGCAGCTACTAGTCATCTCGTTAAGGGTGGAGACTGACATAGGGTTGTCTTGTGACCGTATGGGCCCTGGTTAGCACTGGTGCACGAATGTGCATCCCCTTGTAGGGCTCGAGAGAGGGTGGTGCGGCCGGGGTCTGAATCTTATTATCTTTAATTATGGATGGAATCACTTCTTTTCCTTCTACTTCTCTCCCTAGTGGAGAGCAACAAACTGCACAGACTCTATCATTCACTCGTTTTTTCATCATTAAACGTACAGATAGCCTATCTGATAATTCATTTAAAAAGACTTCACCATTTCTCGTTGCAAAAACATTCCAGTCAGTGCTGGGGGATGGCCATTCTATCAAAAAGCTGCAATCTGGGGATCTACTAGTTGAGGTTTCTACAGCTAAACAGTCACAAATTCTTTCTAATTGCTCTACAATAGGCACCTTTTCCGTTTCTGTACAAATACATAGAACTCTGAATACAAGTCGTGGTGTTATATCTGAACCTGATCTGTTATTCTCTACTAAAACTGAACTTTTAGAAAATTTAAAAGACCAAAATGTCATAGATGTTCGTCGTATCACTATCCGTCGCAATGAAGAAATACTACCTACTAAACATATTATTTTAACTTTCAATAGTCCCAATTTACCAGCTAGAATTAAAGCTGGCTATCTAAGCTGTCCAGTTCGACCATACATACCAAACCCTATCAGATGTTTCAAATGCCAGCGTTATGGCCATACTAATACCAATGGCCAATGTCGTGGATCTCTTACCTGCGCACGTTGCGCGGAAGTCGGTCACGACAATAAAACATGTGAAAATTCTGTACGTTGTGCAAACTGTAAAGGCGATCATACAGCATATTCCCGCAAGTGCCCTAACTGGAACCGTGAAAAGGAAATAATTACTATAAAAATTACTCAAAATTTGTCTTATCCTGATGCCCGTAAACTAGTTGAAAATAGAACCCCATCTGTCGGAATTACCTACTCTAGCTTACTCAAGAAGCAATCAACAGCCGTAAGACACATAAGTACACAAACTGATTCCCAATTTCCATCCAGTAAATCAACTGTAACACAATCAACCAGTACTCATGTTAAAGAATCGACCAACACCCCATCCTCTGAACCGGTAAAAATTGACATAGAGAAGAAACAGAAACCGACAGCTCTATCCAATAAGTCATCTCAACCCCAAACTAAGACAAAACCTGCCATGAATACCAATATTCCACAGAAACCTGATGCTCCCAGAAAACATAATTTTAAAAAACCGCCTATACAAACCTTTAAAAAGAAAACCTCAACTCCAGCCTCTCCACAATGGAAGACTGCTGGAAAGGGGAAGTGAAATTCTGGTATCAGCTCAATCATAAGAAACATTAAAGATCCGAAACAGCTCCGGCAGTACGCGGACGAGGCTATGGAATCCGAGCCCTATAGCAATGACTCGGATGTTGACGAAAATACTGTATTTGAAGAATTTGTGCCTGATAACTTAGATACACAACAATCCACTTCTGCCAATTCCTCACAAACTGCCTCTCCAAGATCATTACATTCTAATACTTCCAAAATACCATCTCATAACAGGAACGCACAAATTACAACTAAAACTTCTTTAAAGCAAAATATTTCAAAAACTAAATCTACTATATCTGCAATACCCCCACTAAAAAAGAACAAAATCTCAAAAAGTCAGACAAATTCACAGGAAAAAGACAAAAAAAATCAAAGAATGGAGGATGACGATGCTATGGACCTTCATCCCGAACCGGATGAAATACTGGACGACGGAGACAGTAGCATGTCTACTGTTTCTGATCAAAATGACATAGATACTCATATTTAACTCTCGTAATTATGAATAATATCATCTCTTGGAACTGCCGTGGTTATCTTAATAAACATGATGAAATCCGGGACATTCTCGCTGACCATCAACCACTCTGCTTAGCTCTGCAGGAAACCCATCTAAAACCAAATGACAAAGCAAAATTACGCAATTACGCTGCTTACAGGAAAGACTTCACTGGTAGTGATAGGGCCTCTGGAGGAGTGACTCTCTTCATATCTCGCAATATACCCCATTCCTATATCAGTTTAAATACTAATTTACAAGCAGTTGCAACTCGTGTGCACATTAACCGACTAATAACTATTTGTACTATATACCTACCACCTAATATGTCTATACAGTCAGCACATCTAGATAATCTTATTCTTCAACTCCCATCTCCATTCATCATCGTTGGCGATTTTAATGCTCATAGCCAACTCTGGGGTAATTCTGACAATAATGCACGTGGTGATGTTATTGAAAACCTTATCTCTGACAATGGCTTATGCCTGCTCAACAATGGTGATCATACATACTTTCATGAACCAACTCGCACTTTTCATGCTATAGATCTCGCTATTTGCTCCCCTTCTATCTATCCATACTGGAACTTTTGGATTTCTAATGATTTGCACGGCAGTGACCATTTTCCTATATTTATCACACAGACTACTCCTAACAGAGATTCTAAAAATTATTTTAAACGTTATATTTACGACAGAGCTAATTGGCTAACCTTCACTAATGAAGCTAACATTACTAATGACATGCTTGACTGTGATATTGACAATGCACTTGATAATATCCCTCAGTGTATTATCAATGCTGCAAATAATAGCATTCCTATCTCCACTGCTTCCCCTAGGCACAAGAAGCCGTGGTGGAACAGTCAATGTCAGACAGCTAAGAAAAATCAACAGAAAGCTTGGAACATCTTCCGGAGATACCCCAGTAATACAAACTATATCGCCTTCAAAAAAGCAAAGGCAGAAGCTAGAAGAGTGCGTCGTAAAAGTCAGCGTGACTCCTGGAAGCAATATGTATCAAACATCAGTTCTAACATTTCAAGTAAAGTTCTCTGGAAAAAAGTAAAAACTGTATGGGTCTGTACTCTGAAAATCATATTTCAGTCCTAAATCCATAGATATAGAAATAACTAGATTAAGCATTCAATGTTATTCTCCCAATACCTTTTGATTCTGTTGCGGCTCGGTGGCAACATCCATTAGAGTGGCAAAAAGCAAGTGGAACTTGCGATTCTATCATAGTAATGCATAGCAGATATACATACGTAATTGTAATTGTGATTTTATTTGATTCGTTATTAAGTAAATCAAAGAATTGGAATTTTGTCTTTCGCTCTTGTTATATCTTAAAATTGAAATGGACAAAAATTATAATATTTTTATCTAATTCACTCATTTATTTTTTTATAAAATGTAAATGAACGGATATATTTCGCATTTCATTCATATTGTATTCTAAAAACACCAAAGATTTATTAAGAATTTTGACCTTGGTAAAATATTTCATGCTTTGTCTACATTTGTTGAGCAATGTTCGGCTAAAAAAATAATCTAAAAAATGTGCATTATTAATGATTTTTTATTTATTTATTTATTTTGACACAAACACAAATAAAAAGATAACACAGCTAAAATAAGTAATTTTTTTGTATTTACCCTATTACACTTTTTTTTTGGGGGGGGGGAGGAGGGAGGAGGGGGGGGGGGGCGAGATGAACGATTGACAACTATGGCTGGGAAAGAAATGTTTTAAATTTAGTGGGTAAGGAAAATCTGACACAATAATTTATTGTAATTGCAAAGAAATATGGACAGAAAAGAAGGGAAAAATATTTTAAACGTTTCGAAATTTTGAAATACTGTAAGAAGAAAAAACAGAAGTCATTGAATGTAAAGGGGGAGGTTAAAAGTTGCAAATTAAAGAAGAATTTTATTTTAGCGTTATTGTAAACTTTCTGGAAAAAGAAAAAAAAATCATTTAAAATTGTACATCCATTTTTAAAAATTCTATTTTGCTTAGAGAAAAAAATAAATAAAAGCAAGTTGGAAATTGCACGTAAAGCGTAGCAAATGGGGTTCGTTCGTACGATAACAAAGTTTTTAAAATATTCAGATTTTTCTGTTACAGTAAACAGTACTTCAGATACATTATAGTGGTTAAAATCTTTTTTTTTTTTTGTGTGTGTGTGTGTATTTCTGTAAATATTAGAAAAGTTACTTTTATTACACCTCAGCAACGTAGATCATATTCATAAAATGTGAAATAGTTTAATATAATTGAAATCCTCCAAACAATGTTTCTCCGTATAGCATTATGTAGTGGAATACTTTTGTGTGGCCCTGTAATTTAATAATAAATATTCTTTGCATCACAGATTGTACAGAATGTATATTTTAGTAAATATATACTTCATAGGTTCATATCAATTCTATTATAATCGAAAGAATTTAACATCATTAAAATGTACTTGAAACTATTTTTTCCTATCGATCGTAATGTAATGGAATACTTTTGATGCCCATCTAATTAAACTATACATCCGATTTTCATAAAATTTGAAGTGAAGTTTACATAATTACGAACGCACCTAAAAAAGATGACAATTATTGATTTTGATGCACATATTGTTTTGTTTAACTTCGAGGTTAAAAGGTATTTAAAGACAGTTGTTTTTTAAAAAAAAAAAAAAAAAAAAAAACATTATTCTTATATAAATACTTTTATAAATATAATCAAAGTAACTCAGTTATTATTCATAAAAATTAACTTCGCGATAAAAATTCTAATTGATGGTTAAAAATCAGATATAAACTTTGAAATATTCACGAAGACTTAAAATATGTATATGTATATAGACAGAAATGCATTTTAAGAATGCGCTTTTTCATATATTGACCACTGGATCGCCGGCTATTTGCCACTCTAGTGGAGGAGAATCGTTCGTTCGCAGAGAATCAACTTTTCTCTCCCTGTGCGTAATCTAGTTATTCCTATATCTATGCCTAAATCACAATGGCCAAACTATAGCTTCACCCAAAAATATTGCTGAAACAATAGCAAATACACTTGCATCTAACTCTAGCTCCGACTCTTACCATGAACCTTTTTTATCATATAAACGACAAATGGAAACTATCCGCATTAATTTCAATTCGAGCCAGTTTCATTCATATAATATACCTTTTACCACTGTAGAACTACAAAAATGTTTGCAAAGCAGCCGTTTATCTGCTCCTGGCCATTATGGGATTACATACACTATGCTAAAACATCTCTCCACAGCTTCACTCAATAACTTACTTGCTTTTTATAATAGAATTTGGATTGAACAAGTTTTTCCTCAGGCCTGGTATAAAGCTATCATCATTCCTTTCCCTAAACCCGGAAAAGATCCCACTGACCCAAATAATTACAGACCTATTGCACTCTCTAGCAGCCTTTGCAAACTTTTAGAAAAAATGGTCAACCTTCGCCTTGTGCACATTTTAGAATCTAATAATTGCCTAGCTCCTTTTCAGAGTGGTTTTCGACGTGGTAGGTCTACTATTGATAATCTCACGCATCTTGAAAATTACATACGGAGTGCTTTTCTTAAACGCAACCATTTGGTATCAGTATTTTTTGACATGGCGAAAGCCTATGACACAACATGGCGGTATGGGATATTGCGTGACCTGTATAACCTTAACATTCGTGGGAACCTCCCCATTTTTATTAAAAATTTCCTCGCCATTCGTCTTTTTCAAGTACGAATTGGAGGAGTTTTATCAGGCGTCCATGTACAAGAAGAGGGTGTGCCTCAGGGTAGTGTCCTGAGTGTCACCCTTTTTGCTATAAAAATAAATAACATCCTGAGCCAGCTACCCCCTTCAGTCAAAGGAGACCTTTATGTTGACGACTTTCATATCATGTGTATGGGACAGGATATGCGCTTCATTGAGAGACAACTGCAAATTGCAATCACTCGTATTATTAATTGGACTAGCAAAAATGGTTTTACTATTTCTCAAGACAAAACTTCTTGTGTGCATTTCTGTAGACGTAGGGATCCGTAGGGAGACGTACATCCAGATCCCGAAATTTTCATTGGTTCTACCCAAATTCCTGTTGTGGACTCTGTTCGTTACCTCGGCGTATACTTTGACAAGAAACTGACATTTTTACCACATGTTTTACAATTACGGACAAAATGTGAAAAATTGCTGAATTTAATAAAAGTACTATCCAATACTTCTTGGGGAGCAGACCGCAGTTCGCTTCTTAAAATTTATCGTGCTGTTATTCGTTCTAAAATTGACTATGCTTGCCAGATCTACGGTTCTGCTCGTAATTATGTTCTTAAAAAACTTGACACCGTGCACCATAGCGCACTTCGTGTTTGCTCTGGTGCATTTCGTACTTCTCCAGTCCTAAGCCTTTATGTTGATTGCAATGAACCCTCATTGCACTATATTCGTGAAAAGAGTTCATTGGAATTGTATTATGGTATCCTGTCAAATCCTGATCATCCCCTTCATGATTTTATCTTAAATACTGACAATGATACTCATTATCAGCATCGCCCATCTTGTATTCCATCTTTTGGTCTCAGAGTAAGGAACATTATTGACAATGGCCCCTTGAGAAACATCGAGGTGAGACCATGCCAATTGCACATGTTTCCTCCCTGGAACCCTCCTTCTATTACCACCCTGCATCCCTTTAAAGGGTATGATAAAAAGAACTTGGCCCCTGCTGTTTTTCAACAGCTGTTTGCTGCACACCGCTCTAATTTTAATAACTATACCGACATCTACACAGATGGCTCCAAGAATGGAAACACTGTTGGTTGTGGGGTATTCTGCGAAAACACTTCACTAAGTTATCGTCTTCACTCCTCTATCTCTGTTTTTTCAGCTGAACTGATTGCAATAGAAAGAGCCATGTTCCACATCTCTAATCATCATAGCTCATCATTCATCATTTACACTGACTCAAATAGCTCTATTGACGCAATTAAATCATTAAAAAAACATCCCTATGTCATGTCCATCTTAGACTTTTATAATAAATTGACAAGACGTGGTTACAATATTTTATTTTGCTGGGTACCTGGACACATGGGTATTCCTGGCAACGATAAGGCCGATGAGGCAGCCAAACGTGCTCTTCTTCCATTACGAGTAAAAATTCCATTCTCAGACATAAAACTACACATTAATTATTTTATTCATGATAAATGGCAAAAAAGTTGGGATATAGAACACAATAATAAATTACATCATATTAAACCTACTATCAAGACCTGGTTATCGACATATCCTAGAAAGTCTGATGTTATATTGACTCGTCTGAGAATTGGACACTCGAGGATCACACATAAACATCTATTACTAAGGGAGAATGCACCCATGTGTCCACATTGTCATTTTGATCAACTTACCATATACCATATCTTAACTGACTGTCCGGGCCTCCGGCACCTTTATGGAACTTATTTTAATTCATCATCACCACTTTTGACAAACCTCATTGGGGAAACACCTCATGGGGCACTCTTTACCTTTTTAAAACATGCAGGTTTTTACTTTGAAATATAATTTTTAATCTCTATAACTTTGAAACCCTGAACAACATCTGGATGGGACTCCATTCAGAGTGCATTTTCTGTTTGCCTACTTTTACATCCATATCTAATGTTTTAGCTATTTAAATTCTACTTTTATATATTTGCTTGACTGTATCTGGATGGGAAACCCCCATCCAGATACTTTGGTGCTTTTTCTTCTTTATCTTTGCATTTTTGTCTTTGGTTTGGCGCAGCATGTCCCACAAGGGATTTTGCGCCATTAAAACTTATACAACCAACCATTCCTTTTATTCATCTTTCGATGGACCGGTCTCAGAGACCGCTTCACGGCAATTATGTGACAATTTCTGTTACATCAGTTAAAATTTAATTTATGCACATTATTTTAAACATTTTAAAACATTGTTACATTACCCAAAATATGCCCGAATCGGCAAAGTTAATCAAATCTACAAAGAACTATATGTTTTAATGATTTAGAGAGAATCCAAGTTGTAAAGTGAGAAACACGTTAACACTAAATTTTTTCTTCTTTAACGCGTAAATTCAATTCAAAACGCCCAATCTGACATTATTTTCTGAAAAATCTATAGAGGTGACAAATAAACGGGAAAAATGTGCGATCAGACAGTTTCTGAACAACAACGTTTGCTAGTTGAATTGCACTGCTACCTGCATTTCCGTCCAAAAATAAATTAAAACTTAAGTCATAAAGTTGCCCTTTTTGATTTAAGAACAGTCTTAAGTAGAATATGAAATCCTTGAATGGCTGCAGAGTCCTATAAATAAAATAATAGGGAGTCCGATAGAATACCTTTTGTCCTTATATCTCTAAGATGGCTGCAAAATGTCAACATCGGCTTTAACAAGTAGTCCGTCAAAAGGAAACAAACCAGAACGAAAGATTGATAAAACGTCGAGTAAAGTAAACTGTCAAGGCCGACACAGAAGCTGAGAAGACTAATTAAAGGCCAAGGATTAAATGCGGTCTAAAATGATCTCAAAATTTGATTGATTTTGGTGGTCCATTACTGGTGCAGTGGCAGGCCATTACTGGTGTGATTTAAGCCATCATCGGTGTTTTTAGACTCATTTATAAAACAAATGAGGCAAATTAATATATTTGTATTTTCTTAATTTTATTGATTTAAACAATTCTTCAATCCTTGATATCGTAATATTTTAATCATCGCCATGATCAAATTTTACATGGTTCAGTATTTGCTAAAAATCAAAACTATATTCTTACCTTTGACTATCATTGGTGGTTTTATGCTATTTATTTTCATTTTATTATGCAACTAAGTTTAATATGACAATAGTTATTTATCAAATCTGGATGTATGAAATTTAATTTGAGATTTGCTTTGAAAAAGAAAATTATTTCTCATAAAAATAAATCAAATTCATAGACACAAGTTGCACAAACTAAAAGTGTAACGATCCACGTATCTGATTTGTTATATACTGTGAATATATTATTTTTATTGAAAATTATTGTTTGTTATATAATTTAATTGAAAAAAAATGTTCTGTTATTTGCTTAATTGTATGTATTGCATCGTTATACTACATCACATTTCAAGTATTATACATTTCCAGCTGCAATTCTTTTTTAATAACTATTTTATGACATTATTTAGTATATTTCCAGAATTTCTCTGTGCACACATTATTAAACAAATGATACCATTTTCAATTTGCTTGACATGGCCCTTTTGTTCCATTGAATATGTCAGTGGGATTACATTTATGACATGAAGTATAAGTCACCTCCTGTCGCTTTAACTGGAATGATACATTTGATCAATGATTACTTCTGAAAGCGATGCTGCATATTCATAATTTATGTGCATTTCCTAAATCAAAACTGTTTGAAAGAGAAACAAAGGCAGTATTTAGCAATATTTTTTCAGTATAAAAATTACTTGCTGATGCAGGTAATTCGTTAACTTTCATATTACTTATGTACAAAATACGACTATTTGTCCATAATATTAATCAAAACTCTTTTTTTTAAATATTTGATTTTAAGATTTTTTTCTACATTTTTATTGTATATTTATTTATAAACTGTAATGAATATTATAAATGTAATTTCAATATTTATATAAATATTCTTATTAAGCCTTCTTAATATAAAAGAGTGTGAAAGCACTCCTTAACGTGACTCAAAGATGTTAGAAAAAGTTTGGATATTTACTGCATTATATGAAATGCATGAGCAATCATATGCTATAAAACGTTAACTCACTTTTTTATTTATAATTTAAAAGAAGGAGTAACATTAATTCAATATTAAATTTTTATATTCTTTAGATTGGGGGATTGAGAAAATTTTTGATCGAATTCCGTTGCATCCAGTTTCGAAATGCTTTTAAATGGAATTGCCGATTATATGAAAAGCCGAATTGTCCATATTTAGTTTCTCAGAAATTTCTTCAGTAGTAATCTGTGGATTATTATTCACTAAATCACGTAATGGTTTATTATGAATGCTAAAAGTTCGTTCACAGATAATTTCGTCGTTTCCATTGAAATCACCATTTTCAAATCGGCAAAACTACTTTTTAACTGTCAACATTTTTAATAACATTCACTCATTTTCAAAACATATATAACAAAACTCGACGGAAATGTAACATTTATTTTCCATTTTAATATTAATCTTACGTACAAATTAATTCGACTGACATTTTTTAAGTTTTTTTTAAATTTTTTTAGTTCCTTACAATAAATATATAATTACATAATATTATAAATGTTAATAATTACATTACAACATTATTACAAAGCTCGTTATAGTTGAATAGTTTTTAGCATCGAAATCTGGGTTTTCATAATTTTCTTTTTTCGTGTCTGGACGACTATTTTTTTTTTGTGGTGGGGGGGGCATAATTCATACTAGAAAATTCTTGTGGGTCATATTTAAGTTTTTTGCAAGACCGACTGTTACAATTTTCACAAAATGTTAGAACAGAACTATGTTTCAGATGACAATAAATACGTATTTGTAGATGAATGAGTATATATTCAGTTTACTGCTTCATAAAATAATGTATAAAAGAAACGCGGTTGATTAATCTTTCTTTACGGTATTGCTAAAAATCGTTTTTTTTCCTTTGGAGTATAAAAAAAATATTATGAACATTTCTTTTTTGATAGATATTTGTATCATATTTTTAATTTATGAGTGTGTATGTACACACACATATTACGTTTGAGTAGATTGGGAGTTGTCCCCTATTCAGAGGTAGAATCGTATAAATATATAACTGTTAGAAAGTTAAAAAGTGTTCTTTAAAAAGGTCAAGGCCAATATGGTCCTCAAGAGGTAAAATCCAAACCAAAACAATAAAAATTGCATCCAATCCGAACCCGAACAACGAAAAAAAATGTAGCGCTAATAGGACCTATCCCACAGTTTGTCACGTGTCGGGTGCGGGTAAAAATGGGTAATCCTATCCTATGCAGGACTCTACCTCACCTTTACTTTGTAACGTTACACACACGTTGGGTGTCATTTGTAACGGTTGGTTGGTCGTGGTGAGAGTTAAATGCAGACATACTCAGAAGTTAAGATAAAAAAAAACACAGTTTATTAAAATGATAATGGCTCAAGGGAAGTGGAGCAAGTCTTGATTTTTACAACTGAGAATACTACGAAAAAAGCTAAACGCATACTCACGGGCTCCGGACTAGCTCAATCGTGGCACCTTCTATTACTTCTCAACTCTCTTTCTCAACACTCTAAGCTGCTAGATAAGGCTTAATTAGACAGCCCGTGGCTGTGTGTAATTCTTTATTAACTTTCAAATAATCAAAATGTAATTACTACGAAACTTCTTACCACAACCAACTCTCAAGTCGAATACCGAAACTGCTTTACAACTCACTGGAGGCTAACTGCTACTTTTAATCTGCTAGCACTTCGCTGAGTAATATCGCTAGACACACTCACTCCTGGCTGGCTAATGCCAGAGACACGCATACGCTGGCTAACGCCAGAGATACTTTCACGCTAGCTAATGCCAGAGATACTTTCTCGCTGGCTAATGCCAGAGATACTCTCCACACACTCAAACTCCAAGCTTTTATATGCTGCAAACTGAGATACTTCACATTAACATATTACTAATAACCGCGAGCTAACTGCAGAACCCGAAAGAGACACACACACTCTAGAAAGTTAAAGTAAAAGAGAGGATAGATGTCGCTTTTACGCTTACACATGTTAAATTATTGACGTCACTATCTCAGAAATACTAGAGTGCCTTTATGACAAAGGCCACTCCCTCACAACCCCCCCTCGGATTCCACAGAGAAAAAGGGCTGGGCCAAATGCATGCCCAGGACTTTTTCTTGTTATAAATTTCAAACCGTAAAAAAAACACAGTGATGGGTGAAAATTTAGCGCCGAAACGTAACTTTTAAAATATTAACTTTAACCCATCACAACCAAAAAACCTCAGTTTGCCTCAAATGTTCACATATTCAATCCAATCATCCTTTCATCCCTAAAATAGCCTCCGTAAAACTTCCAAAACTCGTAAAACTTCCAAAACTAATTACTTCTTCTTTCAAAACAACCCACTCCACTGCGAGTGCTAAAATTTCTCAAAACACTAAACTTTCGAAATTTTCCTCAATATTGAAATACAACTATACTTTACCAAAAATTTCTCCATAACTTTCCTAATACTAGAATTCGCACCAAATCCAAAAAACCCAATGCGCAAAAATTTTCCCCATCCAAATTCCGAACTCATCTAGAATTAAATTCACTTCATACTACAATAACTCTGCTACTACGTAATACCTACATACCCATTAGCCAATGAACTAACTCCCAAAATTCTTCAAAACTTAACTCCACTTTAACAATATTTGGGGCACATACGTACAGCGTCACATAGCTGTGCTTATGCAACAATCAAAAATATCAAAAATTTACAAAATGACGTCATCAAGTAACTCTTCATCTGTATTAACTAAAAGAAAAATAGCAGAATCAATACATAACACAGGTATACTTCCCTGCAAGAAAATCGCATTAACATTCAATTTTAATACAATATAATTTCAAATTCAAATGCAGCTTAAAACTTCGCAATTTGCGGAAACCATTCCCAACTAAAGTACAAACGCAACACATAAAACACGAACGGTAAGAAGAAAGTTAATTCATTAAATGTTAGTATAAGAGATAGAAACGCGTGTCAAGGACTTCTTGACCGCAAAACACGTGCCCGTCCGAACCGCGGCGCGTGTACAAAATAACCCAAATTACTATCTGTACTTTCTGAAAATTTAAACATACACTAACATACATTTTATTACACATGAACAGTATAACAATATAATAATATTTTAACAATAGATCCAGAATTTTTAAAAGCAGTTAAGACCAAAATCTCAAACATACATAAAACTAACAATTTTGCAAACAAATTTTGAACACAATTAAGCACTAATCGTGAGTCCGTCAAAAAATTCCAAAAATGGCCAAAAATACAAAACAGTCTCTCTGCTTTCTATTCCTTCACATTGCTACCACATATATGCACTCTAATAGAAATTTAATAAAGAACATCATCACCCAATCATAGAGATGATTCGCTGCTAGCCGGCTTCATACTACAGGATGGCTTTCTCCTCTTGTCCCAGAAACCTTGTACGAAGGATCTTTCGTCATCAGAACTGTACGGTGACGCCACAGTTGACTGTCGTGCCTGCAGCCTGGTTCTAAATGGATGCCGTGGGATACTTGTAGGTTCCGCTCGACGACTCTGCTCTGGCCGGTTCGCTGGGGTCACTCCATGGCGAGATTCACACTGTTGATGCCGGTAATCTGAGTGTTGTCTCCTCTTTCTAGACGCACCCGAAGTTACTGAAGATCCTAGGCCACGTTTCTTTCCGGATCTATGCTGTTTCTTATTGGGCAAAAATTCGGAATTTAAAGTTCTTTTAAGAGTTTGACGAGTGTCCATACGAAATTTCTTTCGAGGATTAATCACTGAAGATAGTGAACTATTAGATAATTTATGTTTGTAAGGTTGCTGTCTAATAAGTGGAGGAACGGTACAGTTTATGATCTTTTGCCTTTTATGGTAAACAGAATCTGATGTACTTGACACTGTTCTCTTATTTTTATTATCATAATTTGCTCTCGGATTGATAGGCTTTCTACTTTTAATAACAGTTTTTGGAGCTGTTTGACCAAATTTTCTTCTTGAATATTGATGGAAAGAATTAGATGAAGAAGTGCTGGACTCGGGACACTCATTGGATCGGGAATTTCGCGAAACACCACTCGACACATGAGAACCTTCACTACCATTTTCTCTAAACTTATAAACTCTAACCTGATCCAGATTAACAGTCATTCTTTCACCATTGACATTAACAACCAAATTAATATTTCGAACTTCCAAAACTTCAAACGGACCTACAAACTTTGGACCAAACTTAGCTATTCTCTTTTGACGACTTGAACTTAACCAATGCTTTTCTACCAACACAAAATCTCCAACTTTCACTTCTAACTCCCTCCTACGCATATTATAATACTGAGCTTGCTTTTCTTGTGCTTTTCCCATCTGAACCTGAGCCTCTTTAACCAACCTCTCAATATCCTGACACATGTACTGACTTTCCGCATCTGACACCATAACTAGTCTTTGGAATGGAGTAATGACTTTTCTACCCAAAAACAATTCAGCCGGCGTTTTCCCCGTCGACTCGTGAACTGCTGTACGAAGTGCGTACGCAAAATGCTGAGGAAACTGGTCCCAATTTGCATGATGAGAACCAACATAAGAAATCATTTGAATTAATGTACGATTTACACGTTCAGCCATATTAGACTGAGGACGATACGGAACAGTAAAAGAATGATCGATCTCCAGCTTTTCACACAGAGCCTTAAATATATCAGAAATAAAACAAGGGCCATGATCGCTAACTACCCTAATTGGTGCACCATATTTAGAAATATAATTATCAAAAAATGCATCGGCAACTGCAGGTGCAGAAGCCTTCCTGAGGGGGACTAACTCTACCCATTTACTAAAATAATCAACTATAACTAGTACAAATCTATATCTTTTAGGATTAGACAATGGATAAGGACCGATTAAACTACACCTATACATTCATTAGGAAAATTTACTTTAATAGGAATTAATTTGCCAGCTTGACTTACATTTTTATAATTATAACGTTGGCATGTGCTACAGCTGGAGACATAAGCGCGCACTGCTTCCCGCATTTTAGGGAAGTAGCAGGATTCACAAATTCGAGCATAAGTTTTCCTGATTCCTAAGTGACCTGCTAATGGATTATCATGAAATTCTTTCAAGATGGCCTTACGAAGACTAGCCGGAATAAAAACTCTTAATTCACCACGTGAATTTACAATTTTAGAATAAAAAAGAAGACCATCGATAAGCTTAAAAGATTGGGACCATTTCTCAAACATAGGCACATCTGCTCTCGGGACATCATCAGGATTTTCCAGGTAACGATATAAACTACCAAATTCTTCATCTTGTTTCTGTTCCCTTATTAACTGCTCTCGTGACCTTAACACCAACGAAGACAATGCACAACACTTAATTTCCTCCGTGACCTCTAAACCACCATGCGGGTTTCGAGAGAAAGCGTCCGCTACCGCATTTTCCTTGCCAGCCCTATGTTCTATAATAACATTATACTCTGCTAACTTCAAACACCACCTGACCATACGAGACGACAAACCCTTTCCATTAGTTAACTTTGTCAAAGCTGAATGATCCGTAATGACTTTAACCGGTATATTAGTGAAAAAACAACGAAATTTATTCAAAGCCCAAATTACTGCAAGACACTCCCTTTCCGTAATCGAATAATTCCTTTCCGCTGCATTTAAAATTCTCGACGCAAACGCTATAGGTCGACCTTTCTGTGCTAACATAGCTCCAACCCCCACTGCACTCGCATCGCAATACACTTCAAACTGAGACGAATAATCGGAGTGAGCCAAAACAGGAAGGGAAACTACTGCTTCTTTTAATAACTCAAACGACCTCTGAGCCGCTGACGACCATACAAACTTCACCCTTTTCCTTTTTAAATTATACAACGGTTCACATAACTCCGAAAAACGTGGAATGAACTTGGCGAACCAAGCCACCATCCCTAAAAATGTCGCCACTTCCTTACTATTTTTAGGGGGACTCATTGACGTAATTGCCTCAATTTTCTCATTATCTATATTAATACCACCACGTGTAATTTTAACTCCTAAATACTTTATCTCTTTTCTCAAAAATTTACATTTTTCCAACTTAACTGTTAACCCAGCATCTCTTAACAACGTAAACACTTCCCTCAATAACCTTAAATGCTCTTTAAAAGTAGCTGCCATTATAATTATATCGTCCAGGTAGACCAGGACACCCTTACCAAGCAAAGGTTTAAGGATATTATTCATGGCCTTCTGGAACATTGCCGGCGCTCCCGATAAACCAAAACTCATTCTCTTAAAAGCGAAACAACCGTCCCGAGTAATAAACGCAGTCTTAGGTATGTCCTCCGGCTTCATTGCAATCTGAACATAACCTGACGTAAGATCTAACGTTGACATATAATTCGTACTCGTTATATTAGCCAAAATGTCATCAATAACTGGAATAGGATACTGAGGGTATTGCGTTATCACATTTAACTTTCTATAATCTACTGCAAACCTATATGCCTCTGGATTATCTAAACTTTTCCCATTATTTTTACGACATAACACTACTGGCGATGCAAAAGGAGACTCAATCGGCATTATAATATCGCCCGCTAGCATTTTTTGAATATGATAATCAATTATACCTTGTTTAACTTTGTCATAACGATATGGTTTACTAGCAACAGGTGCTTTCAAACCAGTATCAATCTCGTGCCACGCAACATGCGTTAAACCCGGTTTATCAGAAAAAACCTCTCCAAATTCATTCAAAAACTTATTAAATTCCTCCTTCTCGATTTCACTTAACCCCGACTCCTCCAAATTAACTGACACTGAAACAGGCTCTTTCTTACTCACATTCTCATCATTATTCACGATTAACGACTTTTTAAAGAAATCCAAACTAATTCCTCTATCCTTCATATAATCCACACCAACTATACAATGCACTGTTAATCCATCTAACACACAAAACTCCCAACATGTCTTAACCGAACGAATTTCAACTTCCAACTCTACTGAACCTTAATTATCACAAGCTACTCCCTGTGCCGACTGAACCACCAGACTTGACTTCTTCAACTTCTTATACGAAAAATATTTCCGATAACAATCAAAAGAAATGAACGACTTATCTGCCCCTGTATCGAAGACACTTTTAACGACAATACCATCCAACACAATTAACACCTCAGGTAACTCCACCGGATTAATATTAACTTTATTCAAACTCACAGAAGGTTTTTCCGATTTAATCTGTGACTGCATACCTTCCGAAATACAGTCACGTACCAGTTTAACTGACCCGTCCTCTGAACACATCTCTTTTGCATTGATCTATTTTCAAAATTCTCATCCGAAGTTAATCTCCTTACTTGCGAAGAAATATGGCTGTCCCGTACTCCCCCTATCCGATCATAACCACTATTTTGTCTATTTCCATACATATGCCTATCACCACTTCTAAAATTATTAGCATCACCACAATTCCTATTACCATTACTCGTATTCGACATATTACGACCAAATCCATCATTTCTATTACGCAAATTACTATCCGGAAATCGCTGTCCCCCTCTCAAAAAATTACGTTCCCCCTCATTTCTCAAATTACTATCCGTGACAGGTCTCTGACGAGGGCTACGCAAATCCCGTTGATCCGAGCTATGCCGAGTCTCATACTTCGATAATAACTGGTGCATTTCTGAAAAATTCTTCGGTGCTCTAACTTCAATAAAGTCCTGTATATTCGGATTAAAAAGAGGAAAAACAATGTCCAACAATTCCTCAAATGTGATATCTAAATCCAATTTATTTTTTAGTTCAAGCTTACGTAGATAAAATTTTGACGCTGACTCATAAATATTCTGCTTATTGCAATAGAATTCTTTTCTCAAAATACTTTTATCTTTAACGGGAGGAAATACCTTTTTTAACTCAATCACAGTCTGTTCAAATCTTTTCGCTTCATCATTAATCAGAAATTTTCCTATATTCTCTAACCACAAAAGTGCTTCGCCCTTCAATGAGCATTTAAGCACTACGTATCTATTTTTCTCAGGTATATTATTGAACAAAATATAATCATCTAGTTTGATTAAAAATTCACTAATATCACCTTCACCGGTAAAATAAACACGTGGCACATTCTCACAATGTCCGACATTTCGTTGGGCGCCATTTGTAACGTTACACACACGTTGGGTGTCATTTGTAACGGTTGGTTGGTCGTGGTGGGTGTTAAATGCAGACATACTCAGAAGTTAAGATAAAAAAAAACACAGTTTATTAAAATGATAATGGCTCAAGGGAAGTGGAGCAAGTCTTGATTTTTACAACTGAGAATACTACGAAAAAAGCTAAACGCATACTCACAGGCTCCGGACTAGTTCAATCGTGGCACCTTCTATTACTTCTCAACTATCTTTCGGCTAAGCTGCTAGATAAGGCTTAATTAGACAGCCCGTGGCTGTGTGTAATTCTTTATTCACTTTCAAATAATCAAAATGTAATTACTACGAAACTTCTTACCACAACCAACTCTCAAGTCGAATACCGAAACTCCTTTACAACTCACTGGAGGCTAACTGCTACTTTCAATCTGCTAGCACTTCGCTGAGTAATATCGCTAGACACACTCACTCCTGGCTGGCTAATGCCAGAGACTCGCATACGCTGGCTAATGCCAGAGATACTTTCACGCTGGCTAATGCCAGAGATACTTTCTCGCTGGCTAATGCCAGAGATACTCTCCACACACTCAAACTCCAAGCTTTTATATGCTGCAAACTGAGATACTTCACATTAACATATTACTAATAACGCGAGCTAACTGCAGAACCCGAAAGAGACACACACACTTTAGAAAGTTAAAGTAAAAGAGAGGATAGATGTCGCTTTTACGCTTACACATGTTAAATTATTGACGTCACTATCTCAGAAATACTAGAGTGCCTTTATGACAAAGGTCACTCCCTCACAACTTCTCCAATACAAAAAAAAGATAAAATCATAGAATACTGCTAAACTGCTTATGTTAATATCAGATCAAAATGCTACATATTTTGTTTTAAACAACCACAGTAGATATGTTAAAAGGATCATGTTTTGTTTTATAAACTAAAATATACAAACTAAAACATAGACTTATAAACTAAAAGATACCATTTGGCGAATTAAAAAATGCATGCATGTCACACAGTATTCGAATCAAGCACTCCCACCTTCCTTCTTTCCTGCATTAATGTTTTGAAATATATATATACAGAGTGTATCTAAACTGTTAGGCAAAACTTTAAGGGGTGATAGTACACATCAAGTCATACAGTATTAAATGCGAAACTAAGGGTCCCAAACGTTTTCCCAAGGAGATAGGTGCCATTAAAGTTTAGGCTCCAAAATTTCGAATAAACATAAAAAACGGAAAAATTGGTCGATTGATTTGCGGTTCTCACTAAAACTATTCTTTATGTCAGTATTATTTTAAAATAAATTATAAAGATAAATTTCAAAAAATGTCAATAGAGGTCATAGTTTTAGACTTTGGAGTAACGAACGACTAATTTTTGCCGTTATTTTTTGCATCTCATTAAATGTTTTCAGAAGCTTAGACCTTAAACTTAAATTTTGAACGCAAAAACTAAATAGTTGATAGTGGTTAAGTAGCGCAAACTGAACTGTGTTCAAAGGTTCAAATTTGAAATAATTATAAAAAACGGGTAAATTGGTGGATTCATTTGCGGTTTTCGCTAAAACTATTCTTTAAATATGTATTTTCTTGAAAATAAATTTAAAGATAAATTTCGAAAAATACCGAGAGAGAGACTTTGGAGTAACGTACAACTATTTCTAACCGTTATTTTTTAACCTCATTAAAAGCTTGCAAAAGCTTATACTTAAATTTTGTGCTCAAAATCTGAATAGTTTAAAGTGATTAAGTAGCGCAAACTGAACTGTGTTCAGAGGGGGGGGGGGGGGAGCTTCAAATTTGAATGATTTTAAAAAATGGAAAAATTGGTCAATTCGTTTGCGGTTTCCCTAAAACTACTCTTTTAATTAGTATTTTCTTGAAAATAAATTTTAAAGATAAATTTCAAAAAATGCCGATAGGGGGCGCTTTAGACTATGGAGTAATAGAGCCCCTGGACCTTGTTTGTAAGAGTAGCGTCATGAGATCAAGTACGCATGCTCAGTGGAAGAAAAGTGGATGATGGAAGAAAACGCATGCAACCCTGATTTGAATGCTTGGCGCTTCCTCGCCCTTTGGTTACTTTTCATATTGCTAACATTATTATTTTAATGATTGTTCAAAAGGGTGTTTTCCCGATATAGCCAAAATCGATTATTTTTAATTTGAGGTGATGACATCTTCGGCAGGTTAACAAATTAGGGGCGGAGCACAGTGATTACTCTTCTGCTGTTTTTGATAAAAGTAAAACTAACGCCATTTTGTTGCCTTCGTTTTTCCCTTTTTATCAGCGGGAATGATTTTTTCCCGGGTGATTGATTATGTCTTCGAAAGACATGCATTTCCCCCTTTATGTTTACTTTATTTATTTAATGGTCAGTCCCCGAAGAAAGATGATCTTATCTGGACTCAAGAACATCTGGGAAAACAGTGGTCCAGATGTGTAATCTCTTCTTTACTTTTGAAAGCGGTTCTCAAACAAATATTTCTACCCACCCAATAACACAAATATTCTGTTTTTTAAGTTTGTGTGTAGAAATGTCGCTCTCAGTTTATAACATGAAATGCGGTATATACATTGTGTATTTTATCAACTAACGTTAGAATGTTTCTTTAAATATACCATGCAGCAATACAAGAAAAATAAATAAATAAATAAAACTTTTAATTATACAGCATTATTAGTTGAATTTAGTTCACACTTAAACTAAAAAGGATTTTTGCGTAGAATGTAACAATGAAATAGTGGTGGAAAAACAGTTCATATACTGAATTATCATTCTGCAATATTTTGTTTGAAATTCATTTAAAGCTGTTTTTGAAGGGAAAAAAAAAACAATATTGCTGAATAGTGTGAAACTTCTTCCCACGTTAACATAGCCATTTTTATATATGCGCAAATTATTATTATTATTATTACTATTTTAAACGGTTTTTAGAGAAATGGATTTCAAACATAAAAAAAGAAAAGAAAAAAGATTCAGTTTTTGCTGATGTGGCTTTCAAAAAAGAATTCTTTAATCCCCCCCCCCCCCATTTGAAAATCAGAAATTATGAGGTCTAATAAATATTTTTTTTTCTCTTTAACAAATATTAAAAATTACAAGTATGGTTTTAATTTAGGTATTAATACACGTTTTTATTTTTTATAAAATTGATGATTTTTGTTATTTCCTCGCTAATTTCCTCCTTATTTACTAATCAGGGAACATCCCCTGAAGCAGAAAGAGCGCGACGTGCGACATGCATCGTATAGTTATTTTTGCCCTTGAATAATTTTGCCGACATAATTTCTATTTCGAAAAAAATAAAATTTTTATCATTAACATTTTTTTAAAGAATACTACATACATACTGCATGCATTTATGGAATGATTTTACAGTATATACAGGGGTTTAACAAAAATATGGAAACACCTTTTGAAATGCATGTTTGAAAAGAAAGATTGATTATAATGAACTATGTTAATGGCACTGGAGTTTTATACAACTTTGTAAAGTCGCTGCACCGTTCAGTCATTGTTGGAGCACTGTTATGTGAGATTATCATTGCATTATATCAGAGTTAACAGACTTCGAACGTGGAAAAATGGTTGGCGCGCGTATGGTGGGTGCTTCCGTAAGCAAGGTAGCCGAGGTTTTTAGTGTTTCAAGAGGTACTGTGTCAAAGATTTATTCCGCATATTTGAAATGCGGAAAAAACATCATCCGCTAAATCACAGCGTGGACGAAAATGTGTGCTGAGTGATCGTGACAGACGATTATTAAGGAGGATTATCGCGAAAAATAACCAGTCCCCAGCTTCAAAAGTTACTGTTGAAATGAATGTCGTGTTACCGAATCCTGTGAGTACCAAAACAATTAGAAGGGAGCTTCATAAATAGGGAATTGCTGGCCGTGTTGCAATTGAAAAGCCATCCATCAGTAATGCTAATTCCTGTAACAGGAAAAAGTGGTGTTTAAGTCATAAAGCCTGGACTATAGAGCAGTGGAAGAGCGTAATATGGTCTGATGAGTCTTCCTGCACATTGTTCCCCACTTCTGGCCGAGTTTTCGCCTGGAGAACGCCATCTCAAGCCTATAATACAGACTGCTTGTTGCCAAGAGTGAAACATGGTGGGGGTTTGGTGATGGTTTGGGCAGCCATATCGTGGTTCTCTTCTGGCCCCATGATAACTCTATAAGTGCGTATTACTGCTCAGACTTATGTGAATATCTTCCAAGACGACAACGTCCCCGTTCACACAGCTTACATTGTCCAGGACTGATTTTCTGAGCACGAGGATGAATTTTCGCATCTCCCCAGGCCAAAAAAGTCATCAGACTCTAATAGTATCGAACCTTTGTGGTCTACATTGGAGCGGAAAGTGCGTTCTCGCTACACACCGCCAACATCTTTATCTGAACTTGCCACTGTTTTGCAGGAATAATGGTACAATATTATCTTGACAAACAAAGTTAGCGTTTTGAATCAAATTTCCGGAAGCGACAGAATGGGAAAGGGAAAAAAATCTCCAACTACATGACAAGAATCTCTTATATCTCAACAAGTGTATACAAATATCTTATTTATCAAAAATAGAAAACTCTATTCGATTCTAAATCTTTTCAACAGTTAGGCTTGTTGATTTTATATATTTACAGTTAAAAATTAGTCAGAAAAAGTGTCAGACTTTCGCGTTGTTGAGAAATGAGTTTAAGAACCACTAAGAAGTATATTTCCATAGATTACATTAACGTATAAATTCTTTATCGCTATTCAAACTTTTGCAAATCTTGTTGTCTGCCCTACACATCATAAATGCAATTAAGTCTGGTTCCGGCCCGGCTCGACTATATGTAGAAAAGCAATGCAAGCCTGATCTCGGCCAGGAACGAGTCTGCTAAAAAAATATTAAGCCCGGATTAGATACAATGTAACTCTCCGATGCCAATCTGTAAAACTTACATCTCTATATTGATGTTGTCAAATAAGAATCGGCTCGTGACGCACATTTATATTTATTCTCGATAAAGCCGTATTCATTAAAAATAGTTCACATTTTATCGTTTTTGCATAAATCTTTCTAGCGGGTCGTCCGGCCCCATTAAATATTTTATTGGCCCGGCCTGCCCGTAAGGCCCGTTCAATTTCTTTTCTTTTTCTTTCTTTCTTTTTTTTTTTTTTTTTTAATTTATTTATTTATTGTCGGTCCAGCCCGTTAGAAAATTCGGAACTGCCTCTACTTGTCAACCCGAAAGGAAATGTCAAACAAGCATATTAGAAATTAACGTTTCATTTCAGTTATGTCGAAAAGTGTTAAAACCATAAGTTAATTTAATCAGTATTAACTTATTTTATAATTGCCAATTTCTATCTTTTCTATTTGACAATTCAATAATGCGGAATGTTCTGACAGTGCTGCGAAATTTCCTTTATGCTTACATGTGTACTTTTTCGGTATTCTCTATCAGTTTTAAAAATATTGATCAGAAATGTCACATATCATGAAAGATTTTCAGTTACAACAGATTACATCTGTAATGTAATTTTTTTTCATGACTGTTAAAGTGATCCTTTCTCCTTCGCCCCCTACCCCCTAAAAAAAAAGAAAAAAAATCTTTGCTTTATACAACACAAGAGTTATTGGCACATTAACGGATTCATTTAAAGACATAAAAACACAATACTAGGAGACATAACTATTCAATGATTTGTTATGCAAAGATTTTTCGTTTTCCGATAAATAACTTATATCTTGACTTATAAACAGCTGTTTTCTCATGATGGCAGATTTTTCTTTTTCCGTATTCAAAGCGGTTCCTTGGCAACGTTCTTTGAAATATATTCTTCCTTTATCCAAGAATAGAAAACTATTTGATTGCACAGTTTTCGAATAAGAGTATCTGCCCCTTTCCTTCGTTTAAGAACAAAAATGAACTAAAAATGTGTCAAAGTAGTCAGTTTTTATTTGAGTATTGCCATACGGCTCAAACATTTCATTTAAATTTCAGTATTGATGGCATAATCTGAAACATGCTGTAAGGATTTAACAATTTGGCTAATTACTGCTAGACAATGCACTGCTACATCGAAGTCTGGCGATTGTGAAAACGTGAATTGTGTATGCACTTAAAAGGATTAAGGTCCTTTTTTTTCCCTGTAGACAGCAAGTCTAGCGCGGCCTTTTTCATGTGACGTTAGCATATTAGTTACGGCTACCGTGGACTAATCACCAGACCACCCTGAGAACTAAAAATCGGTTGAAATAGTTTCACTAGGTCGAGACGGACGATGGCAACCTGGCGCCGAGGCGTATCCCAGCTGAGCCAATAATTTTGATCTGGGAGGAGCCCGAAGGAGAGGAAGCTCTTGATGAGGATGAGAAGGGGAGTTGGAGATGATTCTCGAGGACGCAGCTCGCTGTAAAAGGCGTGTGGATTATTTTATCATAAAGAACCCTGAGTTCTTACAACTGTATTTTACTTTCTCATATCTTGAATAAAAGTTATTTAAGATGAAAAGGATTTGCATCACTTCATCGCTACCAAAATAATTACTAAACAGTATATAGAAATGCAAAATCCTCACAGTGGTGGCAGCGGAAGATTATGAAAAATAGCCACTGAAGCCCAGACGCAGCGGACGATGATGAAAATCGCTAGTGGAGCCCGGACGCAGGCGACGTGACTGAGAGTTAGGAGAGTCAGACGTACAGCGGGGACCGGAACGAAAGAGCCCAGACGCAAGCGACGTGACTCAGAGCCGAGGACTCCAGACGTGCAGCGGGGACTTGAAGGAAATTAGCCCAGACGCAAGTGACGTAACTCAGAGCCGAGGACTCCAGACGTGCAGCGGGGACTTGAAGGAAATTAGCCCAGACGCAAGCGACGTGACCCAGAGCCGAGGAGAGGTCGGACGTGCAGCCGGAGACCTGAGACGAAAAAGAATCAACAGACGTAGCTTGGAGCCCGAGATAATCCAGAAAAGGACGCCCGGGGAAAGTGGACAGTGGATTACCCTAAGTGTGGAAGCTGTGGACATCCGAAAAAGGAATACAGGTCAGTGCTCTTTAATTGTTCATTGCAGAGGTTTTCACTGTAGGTTGTGTGTTCGTTCAAAAAAAAAATCATCGGCAGTTATCTATGATTATTCAAAATTGAATTAAATTAAATTTGCAAAGTTTAAAATTAAAAAGTTTAAGTAGGGTACAAATTGGCATGCAGTAATTTGAATAACTAATTATTTATAGGAAATGCATTTTAATAATTTTGAATAAATATAATTCTGTGATTTAGGATTTAAATCTTTATGTGTAGTAAAAGTTTAAATATTATACTAGAGTTTTGCGATTAACTAAAGAAATTTCTATCTCTTATTTGCATATTAATCAAAATTAATATTTTTTAAGAATCAGTTGATTGTTTAACATTGGGTTCGGTAAAGTGCTTTAGAAATATTTTCCTGTTTGAATAATGATAAGTGCTATTTAGCATATTGTTGAGTATTTGTATTGTATTTTCATAGTGTATTTTGTATTGTGATTGACATGTCGCGTATTATGATTGTGAATATTTACATTACGGGAAATAATTGAGAGGCATCCATTTACGGAGTGAACCTAGTATAGATTGTTTTTTTTTCATAATCACGCACCGTGCAGAATGACGTGGTCAGGAAAGAGAAAATGTGATTTAAAGGTATTAGCTGTTGAATTTGGCGCAAATGTAGAGGATTCGGATAATATTCCTAAAATCATAAAAAAACTAATTGAAGCACCTGATTATGATGAGACTTTGGCATTAGCCCAGCTAAAAATTATTGAAAAGGATAGGCTAGACAGGGAAAATGAAGAAAGGGCTGAGAGAGAATTACTGAAAGTTTATGAGAGGGAACAAAAGGCTAAAGCGTTGGAAAGGGAGCATGAATTAGCGAAACTAAGGTTAGAACGGGAGACGGATACAATTAGTTTGGCCTCTAATCAGAGCGAGAGAGAACCAAAAATATCTTTAAAGTCTGTTCTACCAAAATTTGATTCAGAGAACTCCGAGATTTCCATTTATTTAAATTTGTTTGAAAGACAAGCACGCAAAGCTCAAATTGATAAAAATCAGTGGGTTACTCATTTGTTAGGACTATTGCCTACCGATTTAGGGGAATTGATACTACGCGAATCTCCCTCTGATTCAGATGATTTCGACCACATTAAAAAAATGCTTCTCGAAAGATTTCAACTTTCAGCAGAAGACTTTCGGCTAAAATTCGTAAATTCTAAAAAGCCCGAGAACAAAACATGGAAAGATTTCGTGTACGAAGCTTCCAATTTCTTTGACCAATGGTTAAGTGGTTTAGAAATAACGACGTTCGAACAACTCAGAGATTTGATAATCACTGATCAAATGAAACGGAAAATTAACCCGGAAGCGAAGCAACATTTTATTGATGTTTGGAGCGCGATAATTACACCATTTGAGTTAGCTAAAAAGTTAGACGCGTACGAGGTGGCGAGGAAAAATATTAGGCGGGAAGGATCCCCTAAAATTCATAGCGCCGCTAAACCTTTTGAGCGTAATAAGTCTAAAACCGAAACTAGAACGGATGAGACCAAAATAAATTGGAGGGATAAAGAAAACTCTAAAAATCGAAATGAGATATTCGATAAGAGAAAAGAAATTACTTGTTTTATTTGTAAGAAATCAGGTCATTATAAATTTAATTGTCCGGAATCAAAACGGAAAGATAAAGAATCAGTGTATCACGTGTCGGGTCTCGACGATCTGGAAAGTGCCTACAGCCCCTATGTCAGTCGCGGGGTAATAAATGGGAAAGAAATGAAAATATTACGTGATTCCGGCAGCAATATTGATTTGATTTCAGCTCACGATGTAACTACGGACCAATTTACTAAAGAAAGGGTTTGGCTAAAACAAGCCTTAGACAACAAACTTCGTTGTTTACCAGTGGTAAATGTTGAAATTAGGCTAAGTGACGGCAGCTTCATACGCACTAAAGCGGCTGCAGTTGATAAAGAAACGGATATGATCCATTATTTATTAGGAAACAAAACCCAAGCGTTAATTGATAAACAGAGGGCAAGCGCGAAATTAGAAGGACATATCATTCCGAAATCATGCGTATTTTCGAATACCGAAACTAGCAACGAACGTGAGAAGAGAAAATCTCAATCGTTAGACGAGCGAACCGGTTCCAAGATCTCCGCAGTAGAGGGAATTGTCAGCGCTGAGGGAGGAAGAGCGTCCCCCCATTTCGACCCCCCTGTGTCGGGAGGAACGATACACCAGAGCGCCAAGATGGTCAGTCCGAAGGAGGGAATTTTCTCGCAGAGCGAAAGAGAAGGTTTAGGAGGAATGATGGCCTGGGGCAATCAGAGCGCCGTTAGTGTTTTTAAATCGAAAGCGAAAGTAGAATGTACTAAACTAGAACTTGACGAGAAAATATCGCTCGTTGGAGAAAAAGGAGAATTAGGGGAATGCCGAGTTTTAACGGATCAGCGAAAAGGAAAAACTAATCACAGCCGGATGGTTATTGAGAAAAATATCGGATCTGACGACCGTGATGGTTTAGAAAAACCGGAAATTATGAAAGGAATTGAGAGCAAAATAGGGGATAATTATTTTTGGCCAAATGCCGAAAAAGAGCGGAAAGAATTATACGAACGATGGAAGAAAGGTGAGATTTCCGAAAATACGGTAATCGAATGTGCCTTTGATTTGATGAACCGCATGAAAGGTCATCAGGGATTAGTAGGGAAAACGATGACAAAGGCGTCTGAGAATAAGACGGAGCAAAATGATGTAGGTACGGTGGAGGAAAAATTAGAGACGGACGATGTCATTAGTCAGTCGCACTGCGGCGCGTTTTCCCAAAACAATAAAGAAAATTTTCTTAGAATGCGTGTTCCAAGAGAGTCAGAAGTTCACTTCTTGGGTAAAAAGGCATCGGAATCTGATGTAACGAGGGATGATTTCGCTACTAGATCTTTAATCCGTATCCCGAAAGAAGTTGACTCGGAAAAAAGAGAATCAAATGTTAACAAAGTGGTGAGGCTCCGCCCGAGTCGGAATTCGCAGAGGCGTAAGGAAAATTTGAAAGTTAAGGTTACCAAGGGGAAATCAGCACTGCATACGATTAATGAGTTGAGACGAAGGCTAGGTGACAGAGGTCGTAAGTCAATGGGAGTTAAAACCCGAAATAAAACGGAATTCTCCTCGCCGGAACGTGAGCCAAAATTTAGTCGTGCGAAATTGATGCCCGATCTTATCCCAAATTATGCTTCGGTAATAAAATCTGAGACGCACGATTTTGAGGAAAAAAATCGGAAAACTAAACTTAATTGGAATCCAGAAAGGGAGGAAACCTTCCTCACATCGAAAGAGGTGAACGAAAATCCGATCTGGGAGATGCCGAATTACGCGAAGAAATTCGAAAATAATTCGAGCTTATCATCACTCTTTCAGGAAAAAGGTTGTAAAGGGAAAGTTACACATTAATGTTTGAGTAGAGAAGGATGAATGTGAGCTGTAGATAATATTTGTATATAAATTCTTAATTAGCTTGCATTCAAATTATTTCTATATTATATTATTAATTAAAATGTGTATCTGGATTATAAAAATGTTGTATTGTAATAAATTGTGTGTTTTATCTTACAAGTTAAATTAATAAAATTAACTGGTGCTAACCTCTGTAGTGAACTAAGTTAAGAGTAACTGTACCTCGACGTAAGATTTTCCACATGTGAAAAATCTCTGTCACAGGAGGGGATGGTTGTAAGGATTTAACAATTTGGCTAATTACTGCTAGACAATGCACTGCTACATCGAAGTCTGGCGATTGTGAAAACGTGAATTGTGTATGCACTTAAAAGGATTAAGGTCCTTTTTTTTCCCTGTAGACAGCAAGTCTAGCGCGGCCTTTTTCATGTGACGTTAGCATATTAGTTACGGCTACCGTGGACTAATCACCAGACCACCCTGAGAACTAAAAATCGGTTGAAATAGTTTCACTAGGTCGAGACGGACGATGGCAACCTGGCGCCGAGGCGTATCCCAGCTGAGCCAATAATTTTGATCTGGGAGGAGCCCGAAGGAGAGGAAGCTCTTGATGAGGATGAGAAGGGGAGTTGGAGATGATTCTCGAGGACGCAGCTCGCTGTAAAAGGCGTGTGGATTATTTTATCATAAAGAACCCTGAGTTCTTACAACTGTATTTTACTTTCTCATATCTTGAATAAAAGTTATTTAAGATGAAAAGGATTTGCATCACTTCATCGCTACCAAAATAATTACTAAACAGTATATAGAAATGCAAAATCCTCACAATGCTTTACTTGAAAGAAAATTAAACATATTATATCATTATCAAGAACCGTCTGAAAATTTTATGCATGAATTAAAAGAACACATTAACCCTTTAAAACCTAATCCGCCCCGATACGGCCCTGTCATTAAACGACGATTACAGTCGAATCCGGGCGGGTATGGAGAATTTAGGGGTGTGAGGAAGTGAAAGAGATGAGTTTCACCCTATCTTGAGGGGTGTTTCTCTATCTTTGCCGATTACTTTGTTTGGATGACAGTGATGGAATATTCACATGTGGCTTATATTTACTTCTTTTTGCAGTTAAAAGGATTCTCTTGAGGGGATGTTATTATTTTTTCTTCTAAAGCTTTTTATTTCAAAAGAGTATGATATCAGTACTTTTGTTTTATTATTAAGTATCAGGGCTGTTATTAAGTTATTTAATTACACTTAATTCAAAATGACCAAAAGTCAGGTAAAGGAGAAAAACAATAAGAAATAGATGCAATGTTATTTGAATAAGATGATAGATATTTAGAAAATTAAGATAATGGAAAGTTAAAGAAGCAAAATGGAAATTGCACATTTTCTACGATAAAAATTTGCTTCCACACCTCCATCCCACCCGATTTTTAAAATTCCGTCAAGAAATAATAACATCTAAGTTCAAAAGTGATCGCCAATATTTTTCATATCAGAGGCACATTTAAATTAAGTGCGGTCCTAAAAAATAAATAAATAAATAAAATTCAACAACAAAATATTTTTTTACATACTTAAAAAAAAAATTTCACTAGCAACCAATTAATTGCAACTGAACTGGTTTTCATGGAGAAGATTTTCTTCATTATTGATGAATTAATTGTATCTTTATTTCCTAGCGATTATTGTCCCATGAGGACTATTGTCAGTGCTGTCACATCGAATACTTGGTTTAAAAGGAAAACTTAAAACAAAAAAACTTAAAAAACTGAGAGTATTTTCTTTTACAAAATAAATAAATAAATGAAATTTGATTAATTTTTTGTTTACAATATGGATAAATTAAAATAGATTTTTTTTATTGTGTTAAACATTCATATCTAGATTTAATATAATTTCCAATCTTTAAAACGAATTTAGATTTATTTTATGTCCTTGGATTATGGAATTTTTTGGATTTATTTCAATTTAATTTTGGTAATGCACGTCAATTCAGAGGAAAATTTAAAATATTTCAGATCAGGGTTGGCATGGTTTAAACCAGGTCTGTCCAACCTTTTGCTAAGTAGGGACGCATCTCAACTCTCACTGAGCAACGAGGGGCGCCATTATGAACATGATTCAAAACATGCAAAAAAATTATCTCACAATATTAGGACCAAACACATATGCAAATGCATCTAGCAGGAGAAGACATAAAAATCCTATCAATCTAAAGCTACATGAAAAAAAATTATTTAATTAAAAAATAAAAAAAAACTTTTAGATAGTAGTAAATTTCGGATCATATACATTTTTATGTGAGAGGCTGTTTCCAAAAATTTTTGAAGTGGAAAGATCTAGAAACTTAAATCTTGCTTATAATTAAATAAAAAGATAATCCAGGCACATTGTTGGGTTTTCTTTTAAAACGATAAAAGTTTTCCTAGATTTATTTTGGAGACGCAAATTTGTCAGTATGAAAAGTACAGAAACAAAGACAAGCATGATATAGTGGCCAATCCATGGGTAGTTACAAAGAGATAGCATGAAAGAGCATTAACTGATGGAAATCATTTCAAACGATATTATAGAATTTTTAAAAAACAGAATGGATGAAATTGCCTAACATTTCAGTGGTGTGAGGGGAAAATGGCATAATTTTTCCCGTCTTATAAAACAATAGGCCGTTGAATCAATATCAACAATAATAGTAAAGTCGTTTAACTTCCATGCATGATAATAGGATGTTTTTTTTTTTTTACGTTTTACCTTCTTATATATTTAAAACTTATTGCCAATTTTTATCAATTCTCATCATCATAATTTCGTAAAATGCTTTATAAGGAATAACTATGAAATAAAGAAGAAACGCAATAACACTGTAAAGTACGTTTTCCTTTTTGAAGTGTGAAATACACTTACACTTTAAAAGTATTTTAAGAAAATATTAAGGGTTTTAAACAAAGTATCCTTTAAAATAGAATTTTATTTTTAAAAAATGCAAACAGAAAAACTTCAAAAGGGCGCCAAGAAAAGCCTCAAAGGGCGCCGCGTTGGACAGCCCTGGTTTAAACCAATAGGTTTGAACCATGGTTTAAACCAACTGGTTTTTTTTTCTCAAAAAAAAATGTTTTTTTAGAAAAAATCTAATGAAATTTTCTCTTTTTTTCTTTCATATCTATTGCTTTAAAGAAAAAGCTTCAAACATGTGAATTGACCAAACATAAAATAGACTTTAAGTATTCAATTTTTTTGTATAAAATATTTTATTTTCTGAAAAAACACAGATTATCGTAATTAATAACATATCATTATGCTTTCTAAGATTATGCTCATCTGTGAAAGAAATTTTTCTTGATTGGGGAGATTATCTTGAAAAATTAAAATCAAAACACGAAGTTGAATAAGAAAGCATTCAAAGACTGGGTGCTAGTTATAGCGTTTTAATTATAACGATAATAATTTTTTCCTTGTTATGACTGAATCTAATGACCAAAAATGTTGACTTCAAATTGTCACTCCAAAAACTAACTCCCCAAAAGTATTCGAATAACTGTGGAACAGAATATTGTTTTTATCGATCTATATCCAAATGTTTATTATTAATAATCAAAAGATTGTTTATAAAGATTTTCAGATTATCAATGTTTCATTGTATAGAGTAGTTTACTGTCTGAGCATAAGACTGTTTGCAAATATATTGTTTAAATTAAAATTTCTTTTTTGAATTTTCTACATACATTTACTGTAATTATTTAATTTAAATTATTTTTAAATGAAGTTTACTACTTATAATCCAATATTATAATGTTTAAAACACTACTTATAATCCAATAATGTTTTTTATGAATAAATATGCATGTATATGTAATAAGAAAGGATTTAAAAAAAAAAAAAAAAAACCCGGTTTAAACAAAAAAAAAAAAAAAAAAAAAAAAAAACTGGTTTAAACCAAAAAACCTTTTTTTTTTGGGGGGGGGGGGGGTTCGAAAGAACCAGATTTTTTTCCAACCCTGTTTCAGATGAAATCTGATTACTTTGATCTGTCTTTTAATTTATTAGAGACAGTCTTAGCAATTAGTAAAAATATTAAAACTTAAAAGCGTTATTATTTTTGTATTAAAATATTTATAAATTAAAACAAAAATACAGGGAGATGTTCCAATGTATAATTAATATTCTTTCTATTACGCAATATAATAAAACATCTAAAAGAGGAACTATTTAAGGGTAAAAATAGTTTTAGTTTAGACAATTTGTGAATTTGGCGGTAAAAGTATGATAACAAATTTTACTTTTTATGGAAAAAAGAATCTACTCATAACTTATGAAAGTAAAAATGGAATTTTCAACTGTTTGTAAGAGAGTTTTAAACTGTACCATTGTTGCCTTTTTTATAATTCATATAATTTATAAATTTATGATAATATCTGGATATAAACCATACATTGTCATTGCAATTTTATTTTATAAATCCACTGTGTCCACAGCTAGCAATTTAATGATTATCAATAACTTAAAATAATAAAGAAAATTAAAGAATTTTGATAATTTTTCCCTGCTCAAAAGTGCATTTTTTATAGATAATTCTGCATCACATTCCAAACTCCTTGAGCGTGTAAATAAGTAGCTTCAGGGTGTCCAGGAAATAACACCCTGATTTTAAAATTAAATTTCTCAAAAACAAAGATCAACAGAACTATGCGGTAAACGGTTTGTTTATTAGGTAAGCTGTAAAAATCTTATATAGAAGTTTCGAACGGTGAATCTTTGGAAAATATTGTGTTCTGATTGCAAAGAATGCTTTGATTTGATATTTTTCTTGTTTTAGATTGCTTGCAGAGATAGTTTTTCGGCTTAAATTGCCATAGTTTAAAGATTTTTGGAATTAAATTTTTAAAATTTCGAAATTCAAGAAATTTAGTTCGAAAAATCGTTAAACTATAGCACTGTAAGCCGAAAAACTATCTCTGCAAGCAATCTAAAACAAGAAAAATGTCAAATCAAGCATTCTTTGCAATCAGAACACAATCTTTTCAAAATATTCACCGTTCGAAATTTCTGTATAAGATTTTTACAGCTTACCTAATAAACAAACCGTTTACAGCATAGTTCTGTCGATCTTTGTTTTTGAGAAATTTAATTTTAAAATCAGGGTGTTTTTTGCTGGACACTCTGCATTTGGACATAAGAATAGTTTTAATTGTGTTTAATAAATCACATGTATTACTCACTAGTTTTAAATTCTGAAGAACTATTCTAACTATTCTAGTCATTTTTTAATCTTAGAACATGACATGTGTAGTTGCCTTTATTCAGAAATTATAAAAGCGAATAGTATTTTCCATTTTTCGATAGAAGCATGCGTTATTTTTGAAACTATTATCAAAATTGACGTTTTGAACCACAATCTTCGGTGGGAAGCAGTAAAAAAATTGTCATGAGTGAAATAATCAAATAAAAATCATGATGTAAAGCATTTAAATTAGGAAAAAAGAGAGAAGAAAAAGTCTGAAATTTTGAGCAAGGAAAAAAAATATATATATTAGAATCACCTTATAAATGCTTGTTCTTAAATTGTACTGTAAAAGCTTTATTACCTTTTTTAAAAACATTCTTTAAAAATTTCTGAATTTTAAATTCTGAAGATAAGTGTGAATCCAGTCCTAAAATAAGCCAATTTCCTTTTTTAACCGACTTCAAAAAGGAGAGGAGGTTATCAATTCGACGCGTATGTATTTTTTTTTTTTTATGTATGTACACCGATTACTCCGAAACTATGCAGCCGATTAATTTGGTTTTGGTATTAAATTAAAGAGCTTACTCTCGGATTGGTACCACTTCCATTTCATAGAAATTGGTTCAGTAGTTTTTTAGTAATTAAGCAAAAACTATTAAAATTAGTGTTTTTTTTGCTAATTAAAACTGTTGAATTAGTTCCTACAATTGAGTGAAGTCAGGATGGCCGAGCGGTTTAATGCGCCTGATTTAAGCTCTGGTTCTCGAAAGTGACAATGGGTTCGAACCCCACTCCTGACATACGTGTGTACAATAACTTTCCGTATTATAATTTTTACATATATATTTTACAAATTAAATACTAATTATGTTATTAAGAATATTTTTAACCGACTTCAAAAAGTAGAGGAGGTTATCAATTCGACGCGTATGTATTTTTTTTATGTATGTTCACCGATTACTCCGAAACTATGCAGTCGATTAATTTGGTTTTGATGTTAAATTAAAGAGCTTACTCTCGGATTGGTGCCACTTCCATTTCATAGAAATTGATTCAGTAGTTTTTTAGTAATTGAGCAAAAACTATTAAAATTAGTGTTTTTTCTCTAATTAAAACTGTTGAATTAGTTCCTACACTTGAGTGAAGTCAGGATGGCCGAGCGGTTTAAAGCGCCTGATTTAAGCTCTGGTTCTCGAAAGTGACAATGGGTTCGAACCCCACTCCTGACATACGTGTGTACAATAACTTTCCGTATTACAATTTTTACATATATATTTTACAAATTAAATACTAATTATGCTATTAAAAATATTTTGTATTTAACCGTTAGCACAGAGTATCAGAGATCTTTTATCAACTCAATACTTTATCAGTGAAAGAGTGCTAAATTAATTGACTTGCAAAAAGTAACATGACATTGAATAAGTTTCCGAACCTATTGCGTATTATAATTTTTACAAATATATTTTACAAATTAAATACTAACTATGCTATTAAGAATATTTTTAACCGACTTCAAAAAGGAGAGGAGGTTATCAATTCATCGCGTATGTATTTTTTTAATGTATGTTCACCGAGTACGCCGGAACTATCCAACTGATTAATTTGGTTTTGGTGTTAAATTAAAGAGCTTACTCTCGGATTGGTACCACTTCCATTTCATAGAAATTGGTTCAGTAATTTTTTAGTAAACAGTGAAAAACTATTAAAATTAGTGATTTTTCGCTAATTAAAACTGTTGAATGAGTTCCTGCCATGGAGTGCAGTCAGGATGGCCGAGCGGTCTAAGGCGCCTGATTTAATTTCTGGTTCTCGAAAGAGAGCGTGGGTTCGAACCCCACTTCCGATATACATGTATACAACAACCTTCTCCGTATTATAATTTTTACACATATATTTTGCAAATTAAATACTGATTATGCTATTAAGAATATTTTGTATTTAACCGTTAGCCCAGAGTATTTGAGAAATTTTACCCACTCAATACTTTATCAATGAAAGAGTGCTAAAATAATAGACTTGCGAAAAATAATATGACGTTGAATAAGTTCACCGAGTAGGTTGTAGTCAAGATAGTCGAGCGGTCTAATGCACCTGATTTAAGCTTTGGTTCTCGAAATAGAGCGGGGGTTCGAACCCCACTCCTGACATAAATGTATACAATAACCTTTTTCCCCATTATAATTTTTACACATATATTTTACAAATTAAATACTAATTATGTTATTAAGAATATTTTTAATTAACCGACTTCAAAAAGGAGAGGAGGTTATCAATTCGACGCGTATGTATTTTTTTTTTTTTTTTTTTTTTTTTTTTTTTTATGTATGTTCACCGATTACTCCGAAACTATGCAGCCGATTAATTTGGTTTTGGTGTTAAATTAAAGAGATTACTCTCGGATTGGTACCATATCCATTTCATAGAAATTGGTTCAGTAGTTTTTTAGTAATTAAGCAAAAATTATTAAAATTAGTGTTTTTTCAGTAATTAAAACTGTTGAATTAGTTCCTGCAATTGAGTTAAGCAAGGATGGCCAAGCGGTTTAAAGCGCCTGATTCAAGATCTGGTTCTCGAAAGTGGCAATGGGTTCGAACCCCGATCCTGACCTACGTGTGTACAATAATTTTCCGTATTATAATTTTTACATATACATTTTACAAATTAAATACTAATTATGCTATTAAGAATATTTTGTATTTAACAGTTAGCACAGAGTATCAGAGATCTTTTATCAACTCAATATTTTATCAGTGAAAGAGTGCTAAAATAATTGACTTGCAAAAAGTAACATGACATTGAATAAGTTTCCGAACCTATTCCGTATTATAATTTTTACATATATATTTTACAAATTAAATACTAATTATGCTATTAAGAATATTTTAACCGACTTCAAGAAGGAGAGGAGGTTATCAATTCATCGCGTATGTATTTTTTTAATGTATGTTCACCGATTACGTCGAAACTAGCCAACTGATTAATTTGGTTTTGGTGTTAAATTAAAGAACTTACTCTCGGATTGGTACCACTTCCATTTCATAGAAATTGGTTCAGTAATTTTTTAGTAAACGGGCAAAAACTATTAAAATTAGTGATTTTTCGCTAATTAAAACTGTTGAATTAATTCCTACCATGGAGTGCAGGCAGGATGGCCGAGCGGTTTAAGGCGCCTGATTTAAGTTTTTGTTCTCGAAAGAGGGCGTGGGTTCGAACCCCACTTCCGACATACATGTATACAACAACCTATTCCGTATTATAATTTTTTACAAATATATTTTGCAAATTAAATACTAATTATGCTATTAAGAATATTTTGTATTTAACCGTTAGCTCAGAGTATCAGAGATATTTTACCAACTCAATACTTTTTCAGTGAGAGAGTGCTAAAATATAGACTTGCGAAAAGTAATATGACGTTGAATAAGTTCACCGAATAGATTGTAGTGAAGATAGACGAGCGGTCTAAGGCGCCTGATTTAAGCTTTGGTTCTCGAAAGAGAGTGGGAGTTCGAACCCCACTTCTGTCATGCATGTATACAATAACCATTTTCCACGTTATAATTTTTACACATATATTTTACAAATTAAATACTAATTATGTTATTAAGAATATTTTTTATTTAACCGTTAGCGCAGAGAATCAGAGATCTTTTATCTCCTCAGTACTTTTTCAGTGAAAGAGTGCTAAATTAATAGACTTGCGAAAAATAACATGACCTTGAATAAGTTCCCTGAGTTGATTGCAATCAGGATAGCCGAGTGGTCTAATGCGCTTAATTTAAGCTCTGGTTCTCGAAAGAGAACGTGGGTTCGAACCCCACTCCTGACATACATATATACAAAAGCCTTTTCCGTATTATTCTTTTTAAAAATTAAATACTAATTATGCTATTAAGAATATTTTGTTTTTAACCGTTAGCACAGAGTATCAGAGATTTTTTACCAACTCAGTACTTTATCAGTGAAAGTGTGCTAAAATAATGGACTTGCGAAAAGTAATATGGCGTTGTTCACAATTTAGATTGCAGTCAGGATAGCCGAGCGGTCTAAGGCGCCCGATTTAAACTCTGCTTCTCGAAAGAGATCGTGGGTTCGAACCCCATTCCTGACATCCATGTATAAAATACAGTGTTTTTCCGTATTATAATTTCTTTAACTGACTTAAAAAGGAGAGAAGGTTATCATCAATTCGACCGCGTATGTACTTTTCTTTTTATATATGTTCACCGATTACACCACATCTATCCAACCGATTAAACTAAGTATTACGGTATAAATAACTAAAAAGTAAGAAATAAAATAAACTTTTTCAAAAAAAAATATAACCGACTTCAATCAACGCTCTAAAAAGAGTTAAATAATTCTTTAAAATACCCTAATGATGAATTGTTATCTAATAACCACACATCAGATATCATGTACCGACAAAAAAATGGTTATAAGTTTAATACATAGAACTTAATATCCAGCAAACATGGTTTTTCGACAGAATATTTTTTACAAGAAATTAATTTACATATTTTTGATTTAATTTATGAATATATACATATAAAAAGTAATGAATTACTTTTTGAAGTTGGTGCCAAACTATTATAAGTATAGTAAAAATTGTGGTTATATTATGCCTAATACCATAAATAAAATGGTAAAAACCATAATTGATTGTGATCGTTTGGCACCAACTTCAAAAAGTAATTCATTACTTTTTATATGTATATATTCATAAATTAAATCAAAAATATGTAAATTAATTTCTTGTAAAAAATATTCTGTCGAAAAACCATGTTTGCTGGATATTAAGTTCTATGTATTAAACTTATAACCATTTTTTTGTCGGTACATGATATCTGATGTGTGGTTATTAGATAACAATTCATCATTAGGGTATTTTAAAGAATTATTTAACTCTTTTTAGAGCGTTGATTGAAGTCGGTTATATTTTTTTTTTGAAAAAGTTTATTTTATTTTTTTTCATTTCATTTCATACTCTAATAGATGATACCGAAATACTTACATTATAATGAAAATAGTAAGGCAAGAATGTGCTGAATTCCGTTGAATAACCGTTGAATGCGTGCATTCAACGGTTAAAGATATGTACAAATATTATACAGACATAAATACAATAAATATAATAAACCCAACTGGAATGAAAAAAACTGCCCCTTTTGGGGTTTTTCTCCAGCTGGGTTTATTGTATGTATGATATTTATATTATTTTTGTATATTTATTTTATGCACACATAAAATGTTTGCCCACTTTTTTCCTGATGATATATTTTTAAAGATACAATATCTTTTTTTGTAACATTCCTATTAATTTTTGTTGTTCTATGACTATTACCCTTTTTATGCTCCCATAATTAGCAGTATGCGGAGCGTCGTGGGAAAACCGTTTTGCACAAAAGCACTTGTCAAAGAATACTATTAGAAGCCTTTCTTCCAATTTTTTTAATTTATAAACAGACTCTAAAACTTCAGCATAAATACTTTCTACCAGACAAGAAAGCAATAAATGATTTTTTTTTCCTAGAATTAACACTCAAAGAAATAAACAGGTTACTATTCTCCCTTGTTTGTTTCTGACAACAACCAGCAAAAACATGTGGGGGAAGGGAAAGAATAATCATACATCAACAAGACATTTAAACCACGCCTCTCCCATTAACAAGTATAGTACACAGAAATGCAAGAAACGGACGAATCCATATTACGATATCGCTCTTTTATTAGGTCAGGATTTAAGGGCAGTAAATATATTTCCCTTCTGCCGGTGTTAAAGAGTTAAATGTTTCATATGTCAAAAGATAATACGTCACGATGTGAGAACACTCTAAACTGTGTCATTTATTTAAAAAAATTGGGAAATACTGACGTGAAAAGTTCAGTTATTGATGAATTTATTCATGATATTGTAATCACGAGAAAAAAAATCATTTATAACTTAAGATGTAATTCAATTATCAAAAATTAATAAATAAATAATAAAATAAATTTTAAAATAATCTTTAGATAATAAAAAATTCAATAGTTATGCCAGAGGCGAATTAATGACCACACGAGCCCGTAGGCTTGACATATTTGCGGACTTCTTTATCATTTATTCAAAGAGATATATTTCGGGTGATTCAAAATGTACATCTTTTAGATAATATCATAAATCAGATTATAAAATTTAAATACAGATTTTATGTATGGTATATTTGTCTTACAAGAAGCTGTATGCATATTAAAACATAAAATTTAATTTGTATACTGTTTCTGTATCTTATAAGTTATACTGATTTTCTAGATAATCTAAGATAATCTAGACAGATCTAGATAATCTAAAAAATTGAATCTTCATAAAATTCAAATAAAATTCAATAAGTTTTGGTCGCAAAACAATATAATATTTTTAAATGTTCTTAGTAGAGTGAGGAGAATAGTTTAGAAATCAGGGACAATATAAAAAAATTGAATTTCTTATGTTAATATGTATAGCATCTTTTAAAACAAATGTGATGCGGTACTTGATTTGCATACTGATTCTAAACCTATGCGCAGGGTATTTTCAAATTTCTGAATTAAATTTGAATATTTTCAAACATTTCTTTTTTCTATAGGATAACTTATGTTAGTATCTAATATGGCTTGTTCCACTTATCAGATTTGTAGATTTTTTAATAACATAATTCCACTTTCAGAACTAGTTTCGAAAGTGAAGTATCTTTTTTAAAAATTTATCCGAAACCAATATAAACATAGTTGAAAGTGCTTAAAAATTGGTTTATCTGTCCGACTATGTGTCTGAACTCTAACTTGCGAATAGACAGTTGGATTGCTCTGTAATTCATATGTGTTATTGAGATTTTCTGTGCCATGTTCGGTAATGAAAATTAAGTACGTAACGTTCATAGTTTATTTACACAGAGACATTCAAAAGTATTCCAATACATTACGGCCTATGGGGAAATGTATTTTTGTAAATATGTTGCACCTATAATCGTCATCTGGTCTGTCTGTCTGTCCCCATATAACAGCGCAAATCTACACAACTGAATGGTTTGAAATGTAATTTATATAATTGTTGGAGAATTTTTTCGAGTCATACCAATTGATTTACATACTCAGAACTTGAAATATAAAAATAAAAGTATTCTTTATTCTACCAAATCATAGCGTAACTGATTCAGTGATATCCCATGACAGATTATGATTCTGGCTTTATAATGTTGATTACGTCCTATTTAAGATGGAGTCTTATTAGTTTCGTATTACTGAATTTAATATGTATAATCGTATCAAATATCATGTTCATGCATTTTTGCATAATTGAACCAGGATCTGAATATTTATAAAACTAGTTACAGTACGAACGCACTTCATTTCCCGCGTTTGACGTGCAATTTTCAACTTGTACATCGTCCTCCCAGACAGAAGTTATTTTCTTCATTATTATAACCCTAATCTAATAAGTATTAGTGCATAATCAATAATCATCAGACTAGGTTACACTAAATATAAAATTTCTTTTAATTTTGTGTAATAGTTTTGCAATATAGTAGCACTCATAAGTTTTTAATAAACGGACAGAAATCGTTTAAAGAAAAAAAAAATCATATTTAAGATATCCAGAAACGTAAAATACAGGGCTTTATTTAAAGGGGTGAGTGTGGGGGGGGGAGGGAAAGATTTAATAAAAAGAATATTGCCCAGTTAAACTGGTGACATTGAGATCACAGACTATGCACACTGATTGTACTATTATATAATAATACTATTACAGCCTTATATAATAATGTCCTTCGAAAAACAAAATAAGAGAAGAAATAGCCTCGCACATTTTTTTAACACTTAATGATTGAACCCCAAAACTAATCAGTAACGCACCTTATCATAGAATATACCTGCATCCAAAATTGGTAGCAAGTCGGATATTTCTGCATGAAAACCCATTAATGTAATTTAAGAAGAGTTATCCCCCTTTCCCTCTTTTATACTAAACCATTAAACCTCGAAAACTATTGAGAAATTCAACTTTTCAAAAAGAACCAACATCCAAAATTTAAAGCAAATCGAATAATTCTGCATAAAACTCCATTTAGCTAACTTAAGAGGGGTAATCGTCCTTAACTTCCTTTATATTTAATAAAAGAAGCCCACAATTAATCAGGGAAGCTTTTTACTTTGAACATGTATCGAAAAATGGAAGCAAATTGGTTAATTCTGCATACCTAAATTAAGAGGCGTAGTCCCCCCTATCTCCCCTTTATATTTATCCAATGAATTCCAAAAACAAATCAGGGAAGCATCTTATCAGAATGAACCTATATCAAAAATTTGAAGCTAATAGTTAAATTTTGCGTGAAAAACACATTAACCTAAATTACGGGGGGTTACCCTCCATTCCCCCTTTATACTTATCCAATGAACATCCAATACTAATCTCGGAGGCCCCTCATCAGAATGATCCGATATCTAAAATTTGAATGAAATTTGATAATTCTGAATGAAAAAACCCATTTTTCTGAAAAAGGGGGGGCGTAACATCCGTCCCCAATACTGATCCAATGAACTTCAAAAAATAGTCATGGAGGGGCCCTCATCAGAATGATCCTATGTCTAAAATTTGAATGAAATTTGATAATTCTATATGAAAAACCCATTTATCTAAATTATTGGGGGGGGGGAGATTAGTCCCCGTTCTTTGCTCCTTATATTTATCCGATGTACTTCCAAAAGTAATCATGGAAAAGCCTTATCAGAATGATCCTGTACCTAAAAATTGAATGAAATCTGATAATTCTGCATGAAAAACACATTTATATAAAGTAAGGGGAGAGGCATTAGCCCCCGTTTTCCTTCTTATATTTATAAAGTGCACTCCCAAAATCTAATCAAGGTAACGCCTTATCAGAATAAACTTATATCCAAAATTTTAAGTAAGTTTTATCATGAGTTATCGCGCATATATACAGATATACACACATATATACAGAACGGGCGGTGCATAATCTCTCAGGCTTAGATAGGCTGTGAGTTAAAAATTAAAGGCTGAAAATAGACAAACCGTTTGATTCAAACTTTAAAAAGTCTTTAAAATATATTATTCGTAGAGTTGCTTAAAAAATCTTGGCTTGACCGCCGCGGTTATGTGTATAACTATCATAAATACATGTCAAAAAAGTTCTTTTTTTTGTGTGTGTGTTTGTGTGTGGAAAAGAAATTAAAAATGGATAGTATTCAGAATACAATCTTTGTTTTAATAACTTTCAAAAATCCATAAACGTGTATAACAAAGAATATTGCAATTCATTCCTCTTTTGCACTAAATATTAGTTCAATATGAAGAGAAGACCCAAAAGAAAATCTTAGTACTGGGGGCCCCTTTTTGTTCGGACCCCTAGACTTTAGACTGCTCAGTTTAATGAATAATCCGCCTCTGGTTATGCCTGCAAATATCATGATTTATGTTTCAAAATGAAACAGAACATATTTTTAAATCTCGTCTAATGTAAAATTTGCATGATACATTTTTACATAAAAAAAGTTATGAACAATAAATTCTACGATGGAATCGTGTCATTTGATCTGAACGCTTTATTTGACTAGCTTTAAAGTATGTTCAAGTAAATACTTTGAAGAGCTTAATATTTAACCATTCGAATTATCGCTGAAGAAAACGGTTTTCACCAAACCTCATTAATAAACTTATTTATAAATTCTGTTTTCATAAAAATATCAAGGATGTAAACCATATAGGAATGATACAGTTGGCAAAAAAAGTATTTGTATACTTCATTTTTTTTAATTATAATGAAATTAAACAAAAGATTTAAGCAAAAAATACTGTAATACATTAATTTAATGCATTATAATATTATAGAAGCAAAAACAAAATTAAACGAATCGATTTTTTACATCATAATAAACAAATATACAAAAATATAATGCCAAAAAAGTATTTGTACACTATATTAATGTAATATAATTAATGAAAATTTAGTAAAATCATACAAATTAATATTTTGTGAGAATTCATTTATCGTTTATGACTACATCAAGATGGTGTGACATAGATTCCACCAACTTTTTTGTAGCGGTCTGGTTAATGATATTCCATGACACAATAAGACCTTCTTTAAAACTGTTTTTTACTGATACATATTTTTTTTTCGAATTTTTGCATCCAATAGAATCTATAAATTTTCTATTGGATTCAAGTCTTGAAATTTTAGAGGAGTTACCAGTCGTCTTCGAGTATTGTAGTAACCATGTGCTGCTGATCACAGCAGTATGCTTTGGTCGTTAACCTGCAGAAAGTGAAAAGCTTCCTCTACGCCTAGTTTCTTAGCACGGTTTAATAAATTATGCCACGACACATAAATGTATGTTAAACCTGTCCTTTTATTGTCAATAAATTTTAAATGTCCTGCTCCATTAGAAGCTATACACCCCAAAACCATAATATCCCCCCCCCCCCCCACCATGCTTGATAGTTTGAAGTATACGTTTTGGATCTAGAACAGTTTTATTTTTACGCCAATTTTTTCGAATGCTTGGTGGTAAGAAAATTCCGAATTTTCCCACATCAGAAAAAATTACTGTTTTCCAAAAATCCAATGATTTACTTCTGTATACAAAAGCGAATACTATGCGTTTTCGCCTATTTGTTTCGCTGATGAATGGGTTTTTCCTTGAGGTTCTTCCTTTTAAGTCTGCATTGAGAAGAATATTTCTTATTGTTTTAGGTATTACTCTGATGCGAGAAGATGTTGCAAGGTCTCCAGCAAATTTTTGAACCGAACGCATAGGATGTTTTAAAGCTTTTTTAACAACAGTCACTTTTTCCCTCATTGTTAGTTTGCTGAGAAGTCCTGGTTTTCATTGAATTTCGATGCATCTAATTTATTCATAGTTTCTCACTATGCATCCAATAGTTGTTGATGATAATTTAATAGCTTTTACAAATTCTTGTTGCGAGTTTCAATTTTTATTATGCTCAAAAATAGGATTTCATATGTCTAGAGGTACCTCTCTAGTTTTAGTTTATATTCTCAATTATTTCAAGAGCAAATTAAATTAAATGTTAGAAAAATATAATATGAAGTTAAAAATTATTAACAACTTCTGTATAAGTAGTCCTTTGAACCACAAACACTATAAAACACATTACATATCAGGATGGAGAAATGTACAAATACTTTTTTTGCAAGAAATTTTTAAACTTTTCCTATTAGAAAATCATTTTGCATCTTTATCGAAATTTTCTGTTGTGTAATTTAAATACACGCGGTAAACAGACTGTATTAAAACTATTTTTGACAAAATATCTGTTTTTATTTAGTTAAAAATTAAGCATTTTAGAGTGTACAAATACTTTTTTTGCCAACTGTATATAAAAGTTTTAACTATTTTCCTGGTTTGTACCAGAAGTTACGATATGCTCTATTGAACCACTTAGACATAATATTAATGTAATAGCCTGGTCATCAAAGAAATAAAAAGGTAATTTGCAAGAAAATAGATCTGACACCGAAATATCAATTAGCTGGTCTTTACGAGATTCCTTTCAGAACTGATAGCAATAGAATAATTCAAATGTCCAATCCAGTCAGTGCCGGGAGGAAGAGGTGGCTTTCATATTCCTTGCTTAGAAAAATATCACGAAAATTATAAACGAATTTAAAAATGGGTCAGAATGTAAGCAGTTTGGATTTAAGATTTTTTCTTCAACTCCTATTATTGTTGAATTAATTTTTGCTATAAGAATTGGTCCTATCAAAAACGTGTGATCATAAAAGTTGTAGATATTATTAAGACGATGTATAATAAATTTATTTGGAATTGATATCTTAAGAACTGATGAAGTTATTGATTTTTTTTCTTCTTCTTCCTCCTTAATGTTTTTGTTTTTAACTTTTTCCTTTGCAAAAAAGAATTACTCCTATCAAAAATTGTAAATACAAAAGTTTTCGTTAATATTAAGAGTATTTATAAAAAAAATTAGTTGGATTTGATATCTTGAGATTTGACAAAGTTGTGATCTTTTAATTCCAAAAATTCTATTTTTTTTTCCCTTTAAGCACATTTTTAGGTTCGTTCGTAATTATATAATACGTAGCACCTATAGTGGTCTTTCAGTCCGTCCGTCTGTCCGTCCGTCCGTCTGTCCTTCTGTCTGTCCGTCTGTCTGTCTGCATATAACAACGCAAAAACTACCCAACCGAATAGTTTGAAATTTAAAATACATAATTATTACATAATTTTGTCGAGTCATTTCAAATTTTATGAAACTCGGATGCATAGATCAATTACAGGGGAAATCAAAAGTATTCCATTACATTACGGTCAATGGGGAAAAAAAGTTTCAAATGCATTTTAATCGTTTGAAATTTAAAATACACAATTATTACATAATTCTGTCGAGTTATTTCAAATTTTTTGATAATCGTGTGCATAGATCAATTACAGGGGCAATCAAAAGTATTCAATTACATTATGGTCAATTGGGAAAAAGTTTCAAATATATTCTATACGTTTGAAATTTAAAATACATAATTATTACATATTTTGTCGAGTTATTTCAAATTTTATGAAAATCGGATGCATACATCAATTACAGGGGGCAATCAAAAGTATTCCATTACATTACGGTCAATGGGGAAAAAAGTTTCAAATGCATTTTAATCGTTTGAAATTTAAAATACGCAATTATTACATAATTCTGTCGAGTTATTTCAAATTTTTTGATAATCGTGTGCATAGATCAATTACAGGGGCAATCAAAAGTATTCAATTACATTATGGTCAATGGGGAAAAAATTTCAAATATATTCTATACGTTTGAATTTTAAAATACATAATTATTACATAATTTTGTCGAGTTATTTCAAATTTTATGAAAATCGGATGCATACATCAATTACAGGGGCAATCAAAAGTATTCCATTTCATTACGGTCAATGGGGAAAAAAGTTTCAAATGCATTTTAATCGTTCGAAATTTAAAATATGCAATTATTACATAATTCTGTCGAGTTATTTCAAATTTTTTGATAATCGTGTGCATAGATCAATTACAGGGGCAATCAAAAGTATTCAATTACATTATGGTCAATGGGGAAAAAGTTTCAAATATATTCTATACGTTTGAAATTTAAAATACATAATTATTAATTATTTTGTCGAGTTATTTCAAATTTTATGAAAATCGGATGCATAGATCAATTACAGGGACAATCAAAAGTATTCCGTTACATTACGGTCAATGGGAAAAAAATTTTCAAATGCATTTTAATCGTGTTTCACTCATGCGAACTTAATAAAATTTATATGCAACTATAAAGTACATAATATAATATACATCTTACATAATTTGTGGTGCAAAGAACATTTGTTATTGATTTACAAGGCCACACAAAAGTATTCCATTACATAATGGTATAGGGAGAACATTGTTTGATGAGCGTTTTAATTGTAATTCACTATTTAAAATTTTATGAGATTGATATATGAAAGTAATATTTTTAAAACTTCGTTATCGTACGGACGCACCTAAATTGCTACGCTTCACGTGCAATTTCCAACTTGTTAATTTCATCAAAAATCTGTCATGCATAAACCTTTGGCTCATTTTTTAGAAATAATATAAACTTTAAACTGATTTGATATTTATTTTAACTAAGAAGTTATGGGGTTTTTACGGTTTTCACAAAACCCTTCCCTATTCCTACTCCCTTGGTCCGATTTTGCCCATTAACGAACGTGACCGAGATTTTTTGCGCCTTGATTTTATGTAGCCGTTTGGAAGAGATCTGAGCTGAATTAAAGAAGTTATCGTGTCCATAAAAAAGTTATATTTATATGTATTTATACTCTCTTAAAATGTCAGCCAAAAAATAACTCAAGTTGAGCCAAAATTCGATTATCTCATGTTTTGAAAGGCAGCTTCTCATAAAGAGTTGATCGCAATAGGTAGTATTTCATACGAAATCTATCTAAAAACAGAGAGGGAGAGAGAGAGGGGGGAAGGATTCCAAAATGTGGAAAATTCCATCTTCAAAAAATTGTTTCTCTGGATCTAAAACATGAATCATCTTAAAAATATCACTGTAAGAATATAAAAAGATGCAGAGTTTAATAAAAAATATTTATAAAATTTACTTGTAATATTTAGGATAAAAAATTAGCCAAAGTTGAGAGTTATGGTCATTTTTCCAAATTTCTGTGATTTCACCAAAAAAGCTGTTCACAAAAAGGCAAATAAAATTTCTAATTTCTTTTTGCTTTAAATAAAAGTTTACACTTTGGGCTTTGTATCTATGAAATAAAAATGATGTCTATCGCATGGCTTATGCAAAAATTTTGGGTACTTTCCAATTAGCCGGATGCATGTTTTATTTTTACATATTACATATGCACACAAAAAGGCAAATGAAATTTCCAATTTCTTTTTGTTTTAAATAAAAGTTTACACTTTGGTCTTTCTATCTATGAAATAAAAATGATGTCTTTCGCATGGCTTATGCAAAAATTTTGGGTACTTTCCAATTAGCCGGATGCGTGGTTTATTTTTACATATATACAGATGTATAGATCTATATAAATAGAGATGTATTATACATGTACACATGTATGTATATATACAGTATATTGATATATATATGTATAACACTGGTGCCCGTCTAACCGAAAAGTACCAAATTTCGCCTTGTTTTGAGAATCTGCACCAATTAAGAGGAAAAAAATCTGTCTAAGTTTAGCTGTGGTACAAAAATAATTATTGGAATTTCTATGAGATATTGAATTTAATGTTATTTGATACATTTTTTTTATTTGCAAAGTAAACTTTAGGCTTTGTTTTTTCTGATTAAAAAAAATCTGACTGTAATATGTTTCCCAATTAAATTTAGGGAATGGTCCATATATTTCATTTCATTATTTAATAATGGGCTATTTTTGCTAATCTAAAGAATCTCTTACTTTTATTTTCAATAATTAAACTCAAAACAGATTTTTTTTTTTTTTTGTACAGTATAAAATAAATAATTTTTTCTCCTCACATTTCCATTCTTTCTTATATATGAAATATTTGTGTTTAAAAAATGTTCAAAACCTTATATTTCCTTTCCTTGGGTAATTCTAATCAGTTTAAATATTTATACTGGCAAGTTTAAATACACAAATGTTTAACAGAACTTAAATTTGTTTCTAAAGTCTGAAAGATTTAATTGCACCTGTCTTGTATAAACACCTTCTGATAAAGGCAGGGTAATGTTCGTTAGTGAAAGCAGATGTTTTGAAATCAATTTAATCAAATTATTGTCGTTCTGGTGTTTCTTATCATAGAAGATTGATCTAAATTTTACTGTGCTACTAAAAATATATTCTGATTTTTATATATTTTATAGATTGTGATATGTATAAATATTTTTTGCTTTATTGTTTTAATATGGTGCCTGATATTAAACCTTCTACTAGTCTTTAGGCTTGTAGTATTATAATATTAACTGGTTTAGAATGTCACAAAACTAGCTATACAAATAACAGAGAAATAGACTACGTTGATAATCTCTGTGTTTCAGAAAAAAAAAACTTTTATTACTTAAGACTATTGCATTTATAAAACAAAAATTAAGTGAAAACCGTTTGATTAATATATGTGAGCTTCACAGAATTTGGCTCTTAATAAAATATGAATTTTATCAATATAAATAAGGAGATCCATTTAAGCGGCATAAGAAGCAAGTGAAAAAAGCAATTAGGGCAGTTAATAGAGATTTATATACAGCCGAAAAAGTAAACCAAAGTTGAAAGTTATGTTTTTTTTCCGAAATTTTGTGACTTTATGAAAAAGTTTCTATACAAAAAAGCAAAAGAAATTTCCAATTTGTTTTTGTATCAAATAACATTAAATTTAATAACTCATAGAAATTCCAGTAATTATTTAAGTACCCCAGCTAAACTTAGTCAGATTTTTTCCCCTTAATTGGTGCAGATTTTCAAAACAAGGCAAAATTTGGTACTTTTTGGTTAGACGGGCACCAGTTTTATACATTTATATAAATCAATATACTGTATATATACATACATATGTACATGTATAATACATCTGTATTTATATAGATCTATATATCTGTATATATGTAAAAATAAAACACGCATCCTGCTAATTGGAATGTACCCAAAATTTTTGCATAAGCCATGCGAAAGACATCATTTTTATTTCACAAATAGAAAGCCCAAAGTGTAAACTTTTATTTAAAACAAAAAGAAATTGGAAATTTCATTTGCCTTTTTGCGTGCATATGTAATATGTAAAAATAAAGCACTTATCCGGCTAATTGGAATGTATCCAAAATTTTTGCATAAGCCATGAGGAAGACATAATTTTTATTTCATAGATAGAAAGCCCAAAGTGTAAACTTCTATTTAAAACAAAAAGAAATTGGAAATTTAATTTGCCTCTTGTCAACAGCCTTTTTCGTGAAGTCACAAAAATTTGGAAAAATAACCATAACTCTCAACTTTGGCTGACTCTTTTTATCCTAAATGTTACAAGTAAATTTGTTAAACATTTTTTATTAAAATCTGTATCTTTTTATATTCTTACAGTGATATTTTTAGGATGATTCATGTTTTTGATCCAGAGAAAAAAAATTTTGAACATGGAACTGCAATCTCAAAATACAGACTCAGAAATGTGCTATTTGAGAAAAACCCAAGAATTGGACCTCCCATATCTCACAAACTATGAGGTCTGGGAAGGAAAAATTTCTGATGGTATCATTTCATCATAGAATTAGTGTGCACACAAAGTTTCATCCAAATCCCTGTCGGTCGGGTTACAAATGGAGAAAAAATTGGTTGAATTAACATGGAATGACCCTGAAGAAACTACACTGCTCAAAACAATTAAAGGATATTTGAAGTTTTATATGAAATAAAGATATAAACGAAATTTTTTTTGCCGAAAATAGAAGAAGAGAATCACAAATGCAAATTTTTCTGGTTTTCAAACTGTGGAGTATGCAAATTTCGAGTTCGACGTCAAAAACGTCGCTTCAGCGGCAGCGAATGAAATTTGACTTTCAACTGGATAAAAGAGAATGAAGACAAGGATGATTGGCATTCAGTGATTGCTTTGTTTCGATGAGAACGATGTCTCAGCGAAGTCATTTGAGAGATTCAGAAGCTTGGAGAATTGCTGGTAGTTTAGAAGGGGGCCAAACTCAAGCCGAAGTAGCACAAGCCATTGGAGTGTCACAAAGTGTCATTTCCAGGATCTGGAACCGTTTTTTGGAGAGTGGATGTGCAGGCCGAAGACCAGGGCAAGGTAGTAGACGGGAAACAACGCCCAATGAAGATCGGTATTTAGCGTTAACAGCTCGGAGACACCGAAACATAAACGCTACTCTTCTCCAACAACACCTTCGCTCGGCTACAGGCACCACGATTTCAACTCAGACTGTCCCAAACCGGCTCCATGCTGTAGGTCTGTATGCTCGCCGACCGATGGTATGTGTTAGATTAACATCAAGGCATCGTCGCGACCGCAGGGATTGGGCAACCGAACATGTCAACTGGAGGAGAAATGAATGGAGCAATATTCTGTTTTCTGACGAGTCCCGTTTTTCTCTGCATCCGGATAATAGGCGCATTTTTATCTGGAGGGACCGTGGCAATAGGAATAATCCTGCGTTCGTGCACGAAAGTGTCAGATTTGGCGGTGGAGGAGTGTTGGTGTATGGTGGCATCTCCATTGACGTGCGCACTGACCTCTACATCATTCGAAATGGAGCTCTGACTAGTCGCCGATATAGGGATGAGATCCTCAGACCTATTGTAGTCCCTTACGCTGCAGCAATCGGAGATAACTTCCTTTTAATGGACGATGACTGCAGGCCACATAGTGCAAACCTGGTGGAGGATTTCCTTTTCGAGGAAGGAATCGTTCGAATGGAATGGCCAGCGTGTTCTCCAGACATGAATCCAGACATGAGCACGTTTAGGACGCTCTAGGAAGACGAGTTTCTGGCCGCCAACAACCTCCACAAACTCTCCAAAAACTGGAAAGAGCTCTTCTGGAAGAGTGGGGCAGCATATCCCAGCTCGTTATTAATAGCCTCATTGAGTCCATGCCACGAAGGTGATCAACGTTGCTGGCTGCCCGTGGAAACCATACCCCCTACTGAAAATGATTTTCTTTGAAGAAAACACCTTTTCTTATTCTTTTTTTCTCATATGCACAATTTGTGTTTTTTTCCTTTTTTACACAAATGCGCAATAAAATGCATTTTTTTCTGCCAAACATGTGTAATTTATTCTCATATAACCTACTATGTCTGTCGACCATGTATCAATCAGCTAAAAAGTTTCCCAGATACAAAATCCACCTAAAACTGCAGTATCGTTTAATTGTTTTGACCAGTGTATTTTATGTTGCGCGATGAATGAATATCAAATGCTTTGCATCCCATAATCTACAGGATGCACGTTTGTTGTAATAATTAAACTCATATGAATTTTATTGTGTTTCGAATGGTGTAACATCACAATAATTCATTTGAAACTACTTTTTCCACTGACTGAAATGTAACGAAACGCGGAAATGTAATGGGATAACGGACTTATAAATGATATATATTTCATTTTTAATAGTGATCCTGCTATAGTAAACATCCATAACATAAAAATTATAGGGAAATTTAGGTATATTTATGAAAGTTAGAGTATTTACAGACGCATAGACAAAGCGAAAGTCTCATCTATTTTAGAAAGTGTTTAAAATGGTGCATATTATGGAATCTCTAAACCTTCACTAAATTTCCTGCTTGGGGATTTATGCATCAAAGAATTTATTTTAGAAAATTAAATTTTGTATTCAACATTTAATAAGTCTTCTGTCCTCATCTATGGCTGCAGATTGTTTTTGCATAGTAAAATAAAACACGACCAGTCACCAGAAACTGATCTGCTTCTGAGTATGTAGCCTATATCGTACATAACTTACTCTCCATCATCATTCAGAAAAAAATATGTTGAATTTTGGGAATCAGATAAAGATGGTACAGTAGTTATCGTAGTCTAAGTTACCGATAAGATTGTGAATTGCACACCCTACACTTTGACGATAGCTTAAAGAAAAATTAGTATAGCAATTGAAAAGAAAGCAGATTATTTCGTTGAAAGTGTATTAAAGACTAAAAAGCAACAAATATTTAAATATTTTATATTGTGATATGCATGTACAAAAAAGTGAACAAAAGGTATTTACAATAACTTAACCAATCATTAGCTAAAGTATATTTAATGAAGTAAAGAATAGAAAAACGATTGTCATATTTCTCACTGTACTTTCTTATTTTAACTGATTATCCAAATCATCAGTTCCCCGAATTCTATCTATCGGTTAATTTATTTGGATAATTGTTGCATAATTTCATACCGCTCATTTCATTTATTGATTTATGTCATTCAATATATTTATTCGTTGTCTGAAAAATTAATCTTTTATTTCCTGCGAAATATAATGTTTGAATATATATATGTCGCATTTTCATGAAACGACAGACTTCAAGGGGATGAGTTTTAATTACGATTTATTTAAAACATAACAAAATCTTTTCGCAAGTCTTTACATCATGAGTTCTGGAGACCAAGTGCGTAGATGTATAGAAATTTCTCATCTCCCGAGGGGGGTTGCCAGTTAAAAAGGCCATGTGTTTTACTTAAATTAATACGATAAACTTAGGTTTCTTGTTGCCCTGTAAAACCCGTGATTATTAGTCATGGGGCCCGTATCCACATTGAGGGACGATTTATTAAAAAAGTAATAAATAGGTCTGATTTTTTGTATTTTCTTACAATTTCCCCCCCTTCCAGACAAGTCTCCGGGGATGGGCCGGCTTCCATCCATGATACTCACCTGAAAAGGGTAAACAATTTTTACATTAAGCGAGCTAATGGGAGATGAGTTATTTCTTTCGTATACTTAACAAATAATAGAATAACAATAGTAAAAAATGTACAAATATCATATCTAAAAACAACACTATTATAAAATGTACCATTATACGTCATTGAACCTGATAAAAACAATTGTATTAATAAATGCAAAACACTCAGTAAATATTATACATAGAATAAGATAATCAAAATAAGGAATATATTACAGATGGGTTCTGAAAAGTCCAATGTTATTTACATTTTCAAATTTGTAGGGAACTGTCCTGACATAGTTCAAGAAATAGTACTTTCACACATAACATAATGTTCACAATAATGCAAAAATAATTTAAAATTCAAATATTCATAATAATTCAAAAAGGTAATTAAAATTCCAAATATTCATAATAATGCAAACCGAGATCAGATATAATATAATATCAGTTCATATGATACCAACTATTTCAGTTTGTTGGTGTAAGTAGTTTAAATTGATTACTAGGAAAAAAGTATCTTAGTTTGGAAGCATGTATTACTTCATAATCCTTTTTTGTAAGCCAGTTAGGCTTATTTATTTTGAAACTTACATTGGATAATTTTTCCATAATTTGATATGGACCAGAAAAAGGCGGACTTAACTTCCGAGTATTCGGATAGTGAAATTCTTCCACTATGACAAGGTCACCAGGTTTAAAAGGCGCTTCCACAAACTTTAAATCATACCTGACTTTATTTTTCAAGTGATGTTCACTTGTTCTTTGGAAAGCCTCTTTTCTGGCTTCCTCTACAGGGGGATAATAATTTTCATTGCCTAATACTGATGGATAAGGTAATTGGCCGAACATTAAATATGCAGGAGGGTACTTGGTTACTGAATGAGGTGTGTTATTGTACTCATTAATTACTTCCTGCAGAATTTTGGGCCATGGGACGTTTGAAGGGGTAGAATTTACTTTAAGTCTTAGTCGGGTGCAAATTGACTGATTCACACGCTCATTTTTCCCATTACACTGTGGTCTATGAGAAGAAGTAAGTAATTTTTTTACATTCTGTTTATGTACCCATTTACGAAGTTTAGACGCTGTAAACGCAGGGTTTCTATCCGTTAAAATTTTCTTGGGAAGTTGAATATTAAAAATCTGTTTAAGAATATTAATGTAGACTTCAGTTGTAACATTTTTAGATGCAAAACCCCAAACATAACGAGTAGCGTGATCAATAGCTATGTGCATATACCTTTTAGATGAATTATAGTAGTTAAAACCTCCTACTGAATCTAAGGATATTATATCGAAAGGTAGTTCTGCAGGTGGTAATGCCTCCAGAAGACCAAATTTTGGTTGGTGTGATTTTTTGTTCAGTTGACAGACCTCACAATGCTTGACAAATTGTGTGATATCGTGCGTCATGCTGCTCCAGTAGTATTGTGGGGAAATTAAATTTAACATTTTTTGGATTCCGGGATGGCCAAATTCTGTATGAGTATTTATTAGTAATTTCTCTCTCAAGGAGAATGGTACTACAATTTTTTGAAAACCCTTTTTGCGAATTATTACAATGTCATTAACTTTTTGAAATTTAGGCCCTGTTATATTATCTAATTGTTGGTGTTCTTTAATTTCATCTGACGTTAATAAATGAATATGGGGATTTACAGAAAAAGTGGGATTTCTTGAAAGCATGTCTGCTTCAAAATTGGTGGATCCTTTGTTATATTTTACAGTATAATCATACATACTTAATTTTAATGACCATCTGAATAACCTACCTGTTAAATGCTTCACCTTCTTAAGCCATACTAAGGAGGCATGGTCAGTATGTATTGTAAAAGGTTTTCCGTGAAGGTAATAATGGAATTTGTCAAGGGCATCGATTATTGCTAGACATTCCAGTTCTGTGATAGCGTAATTTTGTTCGTAGGGCCTTAATTGTCTCGAGTGGAACGCAATGGAATGCAAGTTCCCTTTTTCATCCATTTGTTTTAAGACAGCACCTACGGCTTCCTTTGAGGCATCAGTATAGACATGGCATGGAAGGTTAGGATTGAATAATTTTAAAATAGGCCTAGAAATTAATGCGTTTTTAAGCAATTCAAATGATTGTTGACAGGCATCTGACCATTCCCAAGGAGCATCTTTCTTTAACAATTTATTTAGAGGGGCTCTAATTTTAGCGTACTTGTCTATGAATTTGTGGTATACGTTTACAGAACCAAGGAACCTTTGCAATTCTTTAACGTTTTTTGGAGGGATTAATTTTTTAATAGTTTCGGTGTTAGCATTGTCTGGTTTTATTTGGCAGTTACTAATTTCATAACCGAGGAAGTCAATTTGAGATTTAGCAAAGTTACATTTGGAAAATTTTAATTTTAGATTTTCTTGACGGCAAATGTTAAATATTGTTTTAAGGTGATCCATATGCTCGGCATAGGAATCTGAATAAACTATAAAATCATCAAAATAATTGGTAGCAAAATTAACTTTGTGTTTATCTAGGATTCTTCGAAGAGCTCTTGCAAATTGAGCTGGGGCATTTTTATAGCCAAAAGGAAGAACCAACCACTCATAAAGACCTTGATTGGTTGCAAAGGCCAACTTCTCTGTGTCTGAAGGATGAAGTGGGATATGCCAGTAGCCAGAGGCTAAATCTAGCGTGGAAAAATATTTGGCATTGACAAGTCTGTCCAAAAGCCAATCTATACGGGGCAATGGTTCCGAGTCAGTCTTACAAATGGCATTGATTTTTCTGTAATCAATACAGAGACGCGTTTTACCTTCTCCTTTTTTATATGCCAGAGTGACGGGAGAGGAATAAGGACTGCAGGACTCTTTAATAAGTTTAGCTTCCAGTAATTCTTGTATTTGTTTTTGAATTTCTTCATTGTCCCTAGGAGATGCACGGTAAGGTCGGAGCGAGATAGGAAGTTCCGAGGTAAGAGTTACCCGCTGAGGTTCCCATCTGACTCTACCTACGTCATATCTATTGCGCGCAAAAATATCCTTGAAGTCGCTTAGAAGCTTTTCCAACTGTGAGTTCTCTTCAGTAGTACAATGACTAAAACTTTTGTCATCATAATCCGAGAGAATTTGAGTATCAAGATAACATTGTCCTTGTTGCGACAAAATTTCTTGATTTGATTTGGAAGGAGAACGAAGCGGCTTCTTGCAATTCATATCACTCGTTAAAGTTAATGTATGGTTAAATGAGTTTTCCTGAGAAATTTGATTGAAAATATTTTGATCATGCTTTAGAATGACTCCATCCTGAGTCAGAATATTCGAGTAAAAGTCCATCGATATATGGAATTTTTGTAATTCTGGAGTTCCCAGTATCGCATATGGCAAGAATGACCTAACTAGGTATAAGGTGCTATTTTGCCTGATATTTCCTATTTTGAGGGGTACGTGAAGTTTTTCAGAAATCTGAACTTGTCCTTGGGTTTGATTAACATTAAGAGGATGACAGCTTTGAATAGACGTCATATCCAAAGCTGCAACTAAGTTTTCCGGAATAAGGGAAAGGGTACTTCCGCTATCCAATAAAAATGGTATTTGAACCTCATGACAAGTTTCTGAATACGTATGATTATCGTAATTCCCATATCTGAGGTACCCCGGGAATATAAACCGTCATAAAGCATTATGGGGTATTCCTTGATCAGGGGAATACTCATGGACATTTTGTGATTGAAACTGATTACTATGGGTTGCCAAATCGGGATTCATTGTTGTCCCTGCATTGCCCTGGACATCATATTTATGGAGTAAAGTATGATGTCTTCGATGGCAATTTTTACAGTTCATCTTGGAGGGACATTTATTTGAAAAGTGGCCACCTCGCAGACAATTGATACATAGTTTGTTTAGTTGGACAGTTCTCCAACGGTTATCTATGGACATATTCGTTAATTTTCTGCAGGCATGGGTGGCATGCGACTCAAGGCAAACACCGCATTTAGTATTTTCTTGACTTTTGGGGAATTTATATCTATCGGAAGAATCTCGGGAATAATTTACATTTCTTATCTCTATTTTAGTTGGATTCTCCAACGCTAGCATACTTTTGGCATGAGTCTCTAAAAATTTTAAAAATTCCGTGAGACTAGGCATATCATTATGAGTAAGAGAGAGCTCCCATCGTTCTTTTAGATTATCACTTAGTTTTTGAATTATAGTGTAAATTATCATGTTATCCACCAAAGCATTTTGAGTCAAATTCAAAGACTCTAGAATTCGAAGTGACTCATTACAAGTATCTATTATGTCAAAAATAGCTTTAGAGGAAGAGGGGCAATTTTTCATGTTTTTTAAATTGTATAACTTACTTATTTGTGCTATTGCTAAATCCCTAGTTTTATCGTAGCGAGCGCAGAGAGTGTCCCATGCATTTTTATAATTGGCTTCCGAGAGAGGAAATCCAGAAATTAATTTATGAGCAGGACCCTTTACACTAGCCAGTAGATATTGCAATTTTGAGACGCCCCCCAACTCCAAATTTTGATCTATAGTTGTAAGAAAAATCTCTTTAAAAGAAAGCCATTGATCAGCTTCTCCGTGAAAAGGTTTCAATTCAAATTTTGGAAGATTAACAGTTTTTACACAAACATTACCTGTAGTTTTATTTAGACTTTCTGAACCACCCTCGTGAATGTTTAAACTTTTAGTTAACTTATTACGTGATGTATTTATTGCTATGGTTAAATTATCCAATTTAAGTGCAATCTCATTATATTCATCAATTATAGGATCAGTTTCCGATGCATCGCTCTGAAGAATGGCATTTTCATGGAGTTTATTTAATTCGGTTTCAATATCCTGAACCTGTTTACCATATAAATCTAACTCTTCAAGAGTTACAGTTTCATTATCAATTTTGGGATTTATAATATTTTTTATGCGAGTGATTTTTCCCTTAAGAACAGTTTTTTGTTTTTTAATAACTTCCATTTTTAATTAATTTTATGCCAACTTCTTAAAAATCTAAATATAAACAAATTCTAAATGACCTTCAAAAAAAAAAAAATAATAATATCAACATAATACAAGCATCTGCATAGAATTGTGAAATGAAATAAACAAAAAGAATTAGTTATATAAAAGAATTAGACGTAAATATGGATATCCATTTTTTCTTTCAATTTAAAATATAATTACACCTTAAAACCACGGTTTGTAGAAGTAATAAAAACAATAACACTAGAGATATATTACTTACCTTAATCAATTAGTTTTATAATCAAGGAATTAGGGGAAAAACATGCGCACTAATATAAACAAATAAATAAATCTATATTAATAAAAGAACAAAACGCTCTGTCTGTGTGTGTGTGTGTGTGTGTCTGCGATGGCTAGCAAAATCTACAGCATGCACGAGGCTCAAAATATTTTTGAGAGTAGCCCCAAATCTCTCCTGATGCACCTGAGCTTCAGAATTTCGAAATTCTATTTATTAACTGAGTAATTAATTAAACTCCAAAGATCACTCTCATAAAAAATCGCCTTTTTTCTTCTTTTTTTCCCTTCATTTAGTTATGGTTGATTGGTTGCATAAAATTTTCGTATGAATAATTAAAAAAGCTAAAACAGACCTTTAAAATTCATAGACTGGCAAACTGTCAGTTTAAATGATGATTTTTTATCACAGCGGTTGTAAACCATGGAGGAAAAAGATAGGTGGTGGTAAAGTAAACGGAATAAAGGGTTGCAATATTAAACCATTTATCGCTCAAATTTTATTGCCCCAAACAAAAGCATGTGGAAGGGATTTTGTATTAATAAGACGAATTGAAAGAAATGAATTACAGCTGAAGCATATTTTACGAAGAAATAGTAATTTTTTAAAATGGTCTTTTTTCTATTATATTATTTATTTTAAAAAAATGTTTGCTTTTAAAATAATTTAAATTGATAAATTCGAAATAATTAAATGTGAAAATAAAATTAAATAAAATATTGAAAACATTTGATTTGAACTAAAAATTGTATTACTAAAAGTTTTCTTTTTTTTCAGAACTTTTTAATACTTTATAACGTAGATGAAAAATGTTTATGATTTAACAACATATTAATAATTCTATGTCAATATATAAAATATATTTCTGAAAACATTCTTTTAAAATCATGCGCGAAAACTTAAATAAGAAATATTAGTCTAAAATCTAGATTTCAGAGTGAAGACGATTTTAAGACATTAACGAAAGAATGTTAACTTTTCAAGCAAAATCTTAAATGATGCTTCTATATTGATGTTTGAAAATCATATGATAAAAATAATCACATAATTCTTGACTATGATTGGTATATTTGTATCTTTTATGCATTCCGATCGTGTATTACCGTCAATAATGGCACAAAACGTTATTTTTTAAACGAAATTTTAGTCATCTATTCAATAACAGTTTAAAAGGTAAAAAACAAAGAAATACGGGTTTAAACCAGTTTGAATTGATCGGCGTGTCAAAGCACATGGTTTTGTTGGTGCTTATTTGGACTTAATGTAGCGGATTTTAGGGTTACATTTTTGGCGTTAGCCCAAGACATTATACTTCCACTCAATTTCTTTTTACTGTGTGGTTGTACGCAGATCTTTGGCATATAGAACATTAAAATGTATGAGTCATTAGCTGTGTTGCAGTAAAAAAAAATCACACAACACTTTTCTAGGAGTTTTTTTTTTATCATTGATAAAATTTAAATGTATTCTATTCAATTTAAAATTAAATTATGGCTTTAATTTGGTTTTAAAACAAAAATAAAATATAGCTGTTTGGCGTACAATTGTTCGAATCCGCAAACGATTCATACACCATATTAAATTATCAAACAGCAAAGTAAATTACTTATCAAAAATAGCCATAAAAAGAATAGTATCTAAACTGATTATAACCTTAATGTTTAGATTAATTAACACATAACTCGATCCCAACCAGAAAAAAACAGACCGCACTCCGATCCGTGATAGACAAAATTTCTGTGAGTATAAACCCGACCCGAACCTAAAAAATCTGTTTGAAAAAAAAAAAAACTATAGATTAGATAACTGACCCGAACCAAATCCCAACCCCATAAAAATGTTCTAATGAAGCATAACCCGATCCAAACAAGGAAAAATAATTTTAGTGGGCATGAAACCTGACCCGAACTTAAATATTGTCTTTAAAAAAAAACTCGAAATATGACTCGAACAAAATCTGAAACCGATAAAAATATTCCAGAGAACTATAACCCGATCCCAGCAAGACAAAATACTTTCCGTGGTCATAAACCCGACTCAAACCTAAAAAATTCCGTTTGAAAATTCTGAAATTTGACCCAAATCACATCTAAATCCGACCAAAATATTCGAAAGAACCATAACTGGATTAGAGTAAGACTAAATAATTTCCGTGGAATGAACCCGATACGAACCTAAAACTTCCATTCGGAAAAATACCTGACATTGGAATCGAACCAAATCTGAATATGACAAAACTATTTCAAAGAGCCGCAACCGGATCCGAACAAGACAAAATATTTCCATGGACATGAACCCAATCAGAACCCGAAAAATTTCTTTGAAAAAATCGCGAAATCTGAACTGAACCAAATCTGAACTTGGCAAAAATATTCCAGTGAAGCATCTCATTATTCGAACAAGACAGAATAATTTTCGTGAACATGCAAGAAGACCTGAACCCAAAAGTTCCATTCGAAAAAAAAAAAAAAAAAAAAAAAAAAAAAAAAAAAAAACCCGGAATCTGAATTGAACCAAATCTGAACCCGATAAAAGTATTCCAAAGAAATATAACCCGATCCGAGCAAGACGAAATAATTTCCATGGACATAAACCCGACTCAAACCGAAAAAATCCGATTTGAAAATACCTGAAATTTGACTCAAATCACATCTGAATCCGATCAAAATATTAGAAAGAATCATAACCGGACTCGAGTATGATAAAATAATTTCCTTGGACATGAACGAGATTCGAACATAAAAATTCTATTTTAAAAAGTACCTGAAACTTGAATCGAATCAAATCTGAACATGACAAAAATATTCCAAAAAACCGTAACAGGATCCGAATAAGACAAAATTTCCATGCACATGAACCGAATCTGAACCTAAAAAATTTCTTTGAAAAAATCTCGAAATCTGAAATGAACTTTATAAAAATATTCCAGTGAAGCATGTATTTATTCGAACAATGCAGAATAATGTCCGTGAACACGCTAGAAAACCCGAATCCAAAAATTACATTTGAAGAAAAAGCCGAAATCTAAATTAAACCAAGTCTGAACTTGACAAAAATATTCCAGTGAAGCATGTCTTTATTCGAATTAGACAGAATAATTTCCGTGGACACGCAGGAAGACCTGAACCCAAAAATTCCATTTGAAGAAAACGCCGAAATCTGAATTCAACCAAATCTGTTCCCGACAAAATTATTTCACAGAAACATAACTAGATCCGAGCAAAGCAAAATAATTTCCATGGACATGAATCCGACCCGAACATTTAAATCGAATTTCAAAAAAACCTGAAACCTGAATCGAACCAAATCTGAACCCGACGAAAATATTCTAATAAATCATAACCAAATCCGAACAAGACAAAATAATTTCCATGGACATGAACTCCATGAATGGTTAGGTAACATTTGGGTTGCGATTAGATTACAATTACATTACGGTAAGTCTTTGATTTTATTTAATTTCACGTTAGGTTACAGTTAGATCACGGTTAATTTAAAGTTAGGTTAAAGTTAAATTGCATTTATGTGATGGTTAGAATAAGAATAGGTTACAATAAAGTGACGGCTAGGTTACTTTTATGTTATATTTAAGTTACAGTAGGGTACTGTTAAGTCGCAGTTAGGTTACAGACAGATTATGGTTACGGTACAAAAGTTTACGGTTAGGAATTTGTCCACAGAGTCAACATTGCGCATGCTTTGATTAAAAATATACACTTTTGTTAAATGGCTCTGAAATTATAATACTATATACCAATCTTTTATCATCGCTTATCGATTTCATTCACGGTATAGTCGGATTTAAGAGTGATATAATTAGTTTGAAATTTAAAATATCTCACTTGGGATTTCTATGCGAAAAAAATAATTACGTGATTTAACAGTGATTTTTACGGGTAAATATCAACACTTTAACACGAAACTAACGCAATCGTTGGATACATGTTCCCTCCCGTGTTTCTCATTGCTTATTTTAAGTATTTTTAGAGCTTAATATTAGTTGTTGTTTTTAAAACCGATTTTTCAGAAAGTCAGCTGCGATGTATTCCAGACAATGCATTTCTGCATGCTTCCAGTTAATGATAAAATCATACAAATTTCAAGTTCATTTAATATTGCTAATACGGACCCGGGCGAAGCCGGGCGGGTCAGCTAGTAAATAAATAAAATAGTGTACACTTGTGAGCTCACATATTATAAATTAAACATTCCTTTAATCATAAATCACTGTACCACCCCTTGAGTATACTCATGTAATAGATGTCGAATAAATTCACGCAACACGAGTTTTTCTTTCAATAAATAACGAAGCGATTACAGGTACACTATTTGAAGATTATTGATGAATCACTAGAAAGCGAACAGAACTGTTGAAATCGAAAAGATTTACGCGTTTCATGATGACTCGATGACTGCATTCAAACACTTTATTGGAAATAAAACACAAAGTACCCGACATTTTTGCTGATAACATTGCTCTCATTATCACCATAGAAGAATAAACACATACGGCACCACACTTCGATGAAACCAGATGAACACAAACATCTTGAGTATCAGTTTCACCCGGTCATCGGAGCGCTTTGACTGAAATGATTTATAGCACTACGGAGGATGAACCATCAACACACAACTGCATGCCCCGTTCAGGCAGAAAAATCGCTCTGGTAAGGTGTGAAGAATGGCAGAAAAATAGCATCCTAGTATTCCACGATACAACCCACTTTTTGGATGAAAATTCACGAATCCCGTGTTTCAAATCCGGCAAGGCTCGACGAATGGTAGAAAAATATCTCAGTATCCCAACATGGAATACGTTTGCTGGATGATAACTCATGACGAGACATTAGCTCCTTTTCAGGGCCTCTTTCGATGTTTCGAGTCAGAATGACCATTGTCTTTGCTTTCCTTTGTGGGTCCGGTATTTTTAATGATGTTTATATTTCGTAGATTATTTTCCCGCACTAGGTATCATCCTGCCGACTATGAAGATACTGTCGCATTTTCATGAAACGACAGACTTCAAGGGGATGAGTTTTAATTACGATTTATTTAAAACATAACAAAATCTTTTCGCAAGTCTTTACATCATGAGTTCTGGAGACCAAGTGCGTAGATGTATAGAAATTTCTCATCTCCCGAGGGGGGTTACCAGTTAAAAAGGCCATGTGTTTTACTTAAATTAATACGATAAACTTAGGTTTCTTGTTGCCCTGTAAAACCCGTGATTATTAGTCATGGGGCCCGTATCCACATTGAGGGACGATTTATTAAAAAAGTAATAAATAGGTCTGATTTTTTGTATTTTCTTACATATATATGCGAAATATAACGTTTGAATGTTGGAATATCGACAGACTGTAATTAATATTAATAGAATACATAAATACGTTATGTAAATAGAACCAAAATATTCAATAGAGATTTTATGCTTCAAGCACTTTTAGTAACTTACAGCAAAATAACTTTTTTTAATGGCATGTAAAGTTCAATAGTATATCTGTATAAGACTGAAAATGTTTTATCCATTAAGAGAACGCGCACTATCAAGAATGTCATGTCCTTTTATAAATTATCCTTTTTTCTTCCTATCTGCATCTATTACGATATATTTTTTCGCATTTCTTTTCTAACATAAATATTTTATTGATTATTTTTTCACTGAAATAAGTCTATTATATAATTATCTATTTTATTGTGCTATAATTTCTCAGAAACTCGAAGGAAATTTTTAAAGCTTCCTGTTCGTTGACATTTTCAAGAAATTCCTATTGATTTTCTTAATAAAGCTATCACTTATATCTTGCTTATTTTTCTGTCATAAATACAGTGATTACACACTTCTTGCTTATTACTGCTACAAAGAAGGTACATAATTGAACATTCTCTGAGAGTAAACGCCCTACTTCATAAATACTTTATGAAATACGATGAATCTTTGAACATTAAATTCTAAATGTTTAAAGAAGTTCATAATTATTCAACAAATTTAATGTTTTGTCATGAAAACATTGCCAATTTTATTTGAATAAAAAGAATTTTCTAATATTTATCCAGATAAGAAGTTTTTAAAATGTGATTCGTGTAATAAGCATTTTAAAACATTTTAACACATTAACCTTTGAGTGATGTTACCGGTCTCCAAGACCGCAGCTTTTTTAAATTTTTATAATTTAACTTGTAACTTTCAGTTTAACTACAACGCTGCCGAAATTTTGTTTCGTTTTGAACTATAGTACTATATTCTGCGACTTTTGAATAAGGGGATTTTAACTATAACTCTCCTGTTCAAAAGGTTTAGTTAAAAAAAAAAAGGTTTAGCGCCATAATATGCATTAATCATGCCTTTTATTCATCTTTCGATGGACCGGTCTCAGAGACCGCTCCACGGCAATTATGTGACAATTTCTGTTACATCAGTTAAAATTTAAAATCTATCAAAAACTATGTTTTAATGATTTAAAGAGAATCCAAGTTGTAGCGATCAGTCGATAAATGACAGTTAATATAAACAAAAAGAACAAACACTTTCTTAAAAACAGGTAAAGTTTTTGGTCTTGATTAGTTAAGATATCTGAGTTCTGAATTACAAGACGAAATTTTGTAAAATCCACAGTTAAGGGAAGTGTTCCATCAAACTAAAACATATCTTCATTAGGTGATTAAGACAAATTCAAGATAAAAAGGCCTCATTATCGACAAAGCAAACTTCACAAATATATTTAAGCAACTCACCTGCTCTGCTCATCAAGCGCAAAATGTTTTGACTCATTTACAAACTCTCTTTTAACAGAAAGATATGAAATTGAAAGGAAGCTGTTTATGGAAGCGATTTTGAATCGAACTGAGTTTTTCATTGTTTGATCAACAAATTACCTGTTAAGTTACAAACGTTTCCGATCAAGTGAGAAACACGTTTTTTAACACTGATTTTTTTCTTCTTTAACGCGTAAATTCAATTCAAAACGCCCAACTGACATTATTTTCTGAAAAATCTATAGAGCTGACAAATAAACGGGAAAATAAGTGCGATCAGACATTTTCTGAACAACAACATTTGCTAGTTGAATTGCACTGCTACCTGCATTTCCGACCAAAAATAAATTAAAACTTACGTCATAAAGTTGCCCATTTTGATTTAAGAACAGTCTTAAGTAGAATATGAAATCCTTGAATGGCTGCAGAGTCCTATAAATAAAATAATAGGGAGTCCGCTGGAATACCTTTTGTCCTGATATCTCTAAGATGGCTGCAAAATGTTTTGTCATGAAAACAATTGCCAATTTTATTTGAATAAAAAGAATTTTCTAATATTTATCCAGATAAGAAGTTTTTAAAATGTGATTCGTGTAATAAGCATTTTAAAACATTTTAACACATTAACCTTTGAGTGATGTTACCGGTCTCCAAGACCGCAGCTTTTTTCAATTTTTATGATTTAACTTGTAACTTTCAGTTTAACTACAACGCTACCGAAATTTTGTTTCGTTTTGAACTATAGTACTATCTTCTGCGACTTTTGAATAGGGGGATTTTAACTATAACTCTCCTGTTCAAAAGGTTTAGTTAAAAATAAAGGTTTAGCTCCATAATATGCATTAATCATGCCTTTTATTCATCTTTCGGTGGACCGGTCTCAGAAACCGCTTCACGGCAATTATGTGACAATTTCTGTTACATCAGTTTATATTTAATTTACGCACATTATTTTAAACATTTTAAAACATTGTTACATTACCCAAAATATGCCCGAATCGGCAAAGTTAATCAAATCTACAAAGAAGTATATGTTTTAATGATTTAGAGAGAATCCAAGTTTTAAAGTGAGAAAGACGTTTTTTAACACTAAATTTTTTCTTCTTTAACGCGTAAATTCACTTCAAAACGCCCAATCTGACATTATTTTCTGAAAAATCTATAGAGGTGACAAATAAACGGGAAAAAAAGTGCGATCAGACAGTTTCTGAACAACAACATTTGCTAGTTGAATTGCGCTGCTACCTGGATTTCCGGCCAAAAATAAATTAAAACTTAAGTCATAAAGTTGCCCTTTTTGATTTAAGAACAGTCTTAAGTAGAATATGAAATCCTTGAATGGCTGCAGAGTCTTATAAATAAAATAATAGGGAGTCCGATAGAATACCTTTTGTCCTTATATCTCTAAGATGGCTGCAAAATGTCAACATCGGATTTAACAAGTAGTCCGTCAAAAGGAAACAAACCTGAACGAAAGATTGATAAAACGTCGAGTAAAGTAAACTATCAAGGCCGACACAGAAGCTGAGAAGACTAATTAAAGGCCAAGGATTAAATGCGGTCTAAAATGGTCTCAAAATTTGATTGACTTTGGTGGTCCATTACTGGTGCAGTGGCAGGCCATTGCTGGTGTGATTTAAGCCATCATCGGTGTTTTTAGACTCATTTATAAAACAAATGAGGCAAATTAATATATTTGTATTTTCTTAATTTTATTGATTTAAACAATTCTTCAATCCTTGATATCGTAATATTTTAATCATCGCCATGATCAAATTTTACATGGTTCAGTATTTGCTAAAAACCAAAACTATATTCTTACTTTGACTATCATTGGTGGTTTTATGCTATTTATTTTCGTCTTATTATGCAACTAAGTTTATTATGACAATAGTTATTTATCAAATCTGGATGTATGAAATTTAATTTGAGATTTGCTTTTAAAAAGTAATTTATTTCTCATAAAAATAAATCAAATTCATAGACACAAGTTGCACAAACTAAAAGTGTAACGATCCACGTATCTGATTTGTTATATACTGTGAATGTATTATTTTTATTGAAAATTATTCTTTGTTATATAATTTAATTGAAAAAAAATGTTCTGTTATTTGCTTAATTGTATGTATTGCATCGTTATACTACATCGCATTTCAAGTATTATACATTTCCAGCTGCAATTCTTTTTTAATAACTATTTTATGACATTATTTAGTATATTTCCAGAATTTCTCTGTGCACACATTATTAAACAAATGATACCATTTTCAATTTGCTTGACATGGCCCTTTTGTTCCATTGAATATGTCAGTGGGATTACATTTATGACATGAAGTATAAGTCACCTCCTGTTGCTTTAACTGGAATGATACTTTTGATCAATGATTACTTCTGAAAGCGATGCTGCATATTCATAATTTATGTGCATTTCCTAAATCAAAACTGTTTGAAAGAGAAACAAAGGCAGTATTCAGCAATATTTTTTCAGTATAAAAATTACTTGCTGATGCAGGTAATTCGTTAACTTTCATATTACTTATGTACAAAATACGACTATTTGTCCATAACATTAATCAAAACTCTTTTTTTTAAATATTTGATTTTAAGATTTTTTTCCACATTTTTATTGTATATTTATTTATAAACTGTAATGAATATTATAAATGTAATTTCAATATTTATATAAATATTCTTATTAAGCCTTCTTAATATAAAAAAGACTGTGAAAGCACTCCTTAACGTGACTCAAAGATGTTAGAAAAAGTTTGGATATTTACTGCATTATATGAAATGCGTGAGCAATCGTATGCTATAAAACGTTAACTCACTTTTTTATTTATAATTTAAAAGAAGGAGTAACATTAATTCAATATTAAATTTTTATATTCTTTAGATTGGGGGATTGAGAAAATTTTTGATCGAATTCCGTTGCATCCATTTTCGAAATGCTTTTAAATATAATTGCCGATTAAATGAAAAGCCGAATTGTCCATATTTAGTTTCTCAGAAATTTCTTGAGTAGTAATCTGTGGATTATTATTCACAAAATCACGTAATGGTTTATTATGAATGCTAAAAGTTCGTTCACAGATAATTTCGTCATTTCCATTGAAATCACCATTTTCAAATCGGCAAAACTACTTTTTAACTGTCAACATTTTTAATAACATTCACTCATTTTCTAAACATATATAACAAAACTTGACGGAAATGTAACATTTATTTTCCATTTTAATATTAATCTTACGTACAAATTAATTCGACTGACATTTTTTAACGTTATGTTCCCTCACGACACATGTAGATAACTGGCAGTTAATAAACTAGTTATAAATGAAAAAGCAAAGAATCAAAATTGTATGTTTCTGTCATCTATAGAATAGGTATGAACTTTTATCCAATATAATCCCATTCAAATTAAAATGTCTTTACGTGATGTTATAAGACTTATCTAATATTATCCGACAGAGATATAATGATAGACAGATGATTTCGGTAAAACTGAAAAAAAAACATAGTTGCAAAAATGGTTTTTTTAATTTTTAAATAGTTTCCCCCGCTTCATTAAATTTCAGGAAGGTAATGAGTTATCCGTAATACTCATTTCTCGTTACAACAACAACAACAACAAAAAAAAAAAAAAAAAAAAAAAAAAAAAGTAAAAATAAACGGTCAAGTGTGAGTATTATTCGAGCACAGAGTTCCTTACAATAAATATATAATTACATAATATTATAAATATTAATAATTACATTACAACATTATTACAAAGCTCGTTATAGTTGAATAGTTTTTAGCATCGAAAATCTGGTTTTTCATAATTTTCTTTTTTTCGTTTCTGGACGATTTTTTTTTGAGGGGGGGAGGGGGCATAATTCATACTAGAAAATTCATGTGGGTCATATTTAAGTTTTTTGCAAGTCCGACTGTTACAATTTTCACAAAATGTTAGAACAGAACTATGTTTCAGACGACAATAAATACGTATTTGTAGATGAATGAGTATATATTCAGTTTACTGCTTCATAAAATAATGTATAAAAGAAACGCGGTTGATTAATCTTTCTTTACGGTATTGCTAAAAATCGTTTTTTTCCCTCGGAATATAAAAAAAATATTATGAACATTTCTTTTTTGATAGATATTTGTATCATATTTTTAGTTTATGAGTATGTATGTCTACACACACATATTACGTTTGAGTAGATTGGGAGTTGTCCCCTATTCAGAGGTAGAATCGTATAAATATATAACTGTTAGAAAGTTAAATAGTCCTTCCGGCAGTGCCGGGAGGAAGAGGTAGCTTTCATATACTTATATATTTATTTATTTATTCAAAAATACTAAGCTCAAATTAGTAGAACCTGATTATGAGCTTGGTCTAAATCTTAATTCAAGTGCACATGCACACTCATATTGAAATCGATTAATATATATATATGCGATAACTCAGCCATTTTTTAAGAAACAAACAAACAAAAAATGCTCTGGAATCTTTGTCTCAGGGTCAAATGCATAAAAGAAAAATCTTTTTCAATTTCTCACTTTCTTGTACCTAATTTTAAATTTTAAAATTTATAAAAAAATTTAAATGGCCGCCATTTTAATAAAAATGGCGGATGGAAATGAGTATCGAACTCGATTCAGGCCTCAGTATATACTATGTACACACCAAGTTACATCCAAATCGATTCATAAATACGCGTGTTGTCACGTGACAAAAATCAGATCGTTTCAAAATGTCAGGCATAAGAAAAATTCAAAGTGCTATAGCTCAATCATTTTTTAAGATATAGACAAAATAAAAAGTGTTCTGGAATCGTTGTTTTAGGTTCTAACACGTAAAAGAAAAATGTTTTTCAACTTTTAATTTTTTCGCATTTAATTTTACATTTAAAATTTTTTTAAACTTTTAAATGGCAGCCATTTTGAAACAAAATGGCGGATGATGCTGGTCAATGAACTCGGTTGAGAAATTTGTATGTACTATGTATATACCAAGTTTCATACAAGTCCGTTCATAAATACGCGTGTTATCACGTGACAAAAATCAGATCGTTTCAAAATGTCAGCCATAAGAAAAATTCAAAGTGCTATAACTCAATCATAATTTTTAAGATATAGAAAAAATAAAAAGTGTTCTGGAATCGTTGTTTTAAGTTCTAACACGCAAAAGAAAAATATGTTTCAACTTTTAATTTTTTCGCATTTAATTTTAAATTTTAAATTTTTTAAAAATTTTAAATGGCCGCCATTTTGAAACAAAATGGCGGATGATGCTGGCCAACGAACTCGGTCGAGACATTTGTATGTACTATGTACATACCAAGTTTCATTCAAATCGGTTCATAAATACGTTAGTTATCGCATGACAAAAATCATATATATATATATATATATATATGGTTATATATACATATATATATATATATATATATATATATATATATATATATATATATATATATATGGTTATATATGGTTATATATGTCAACATTTGAACGGAGGGTGGTTTTGGGGTCTGGGGGTCATGATCGGTGAAAATATACCAAAATTTTCCGGAAGTGCTTTCCTCCGGACGGCTGCAATAGGTAGCTTTTTCCTTTTTGTAATGAAAGCTACCTAAAAGTGTTCTTTAAAAAGGTCAAGGTCAATATGGCCCTCAAGAGGTAAAATCCAAACCAAAACAATAAAAATTGAGTCCAATCCGAACCCGAACAACGAAAAAAAATGTAGCGCTAATAGGACCTATCCCACAGTTTGTCACGCGTCGGGTGCGGGTAAAAATGGGTAATCCTATCCTATGCAGGACTCTACCTCACCTTTACTTCTCCAATACAAAACTAGTCGTTGGAGGCCACCGTAATACTTACCCATCATAGCATAATATATGAAAACATAACATATGTAAACAATTTATAAAATGCATTACAATTCCAAAACAAAATATAAACGTATATTTAAGTATTTTTAACACATCATCATGCTCTATTAATGAATTGCTGATGAACCAATTTCGATAAATTGTATGAAACGCCAAACTTTTCAAGTAGCACTGAATTGCGTAAAAGAAACATCCTTATAACTCCAAAAATAATAATCATATTAATTAACAGTTTCTTGCATCGAATTAAGCATCTCATTTCCAATTAAAAGATATCTTTGAATTGAATTTTGAGTGAAGTACAGGGTCATGAAAAATCAAAGAATGTGGAAAATAGGATTAGAAATATCTCAACAACTAATAATCCGATTGACTTCGGTTTTTATGCAAAATTTGTGTTATTTTATTGCCTTTTACATCCACTCCTTAAAATAAAAGAATTCGAAAATTTTTATATACCTTTCATCAGAACGAATTTTTCGAGAGTCCGAAAAAAATAGTTCCGGATAATCGAGGTTACTGATATTAAATAGGCTTCGTCCCATTTTTACATATTAAGCACATACAAAATTTCAAATCTCTATCTCAATTTGTTCGGGAGATAGAGCGGTTACAGACAGACAGACAGACAGACACACAGACGGACGGACGGCAAAATTTTTTTTTTCTAAAAATATGTTTTTCGGAATCTCCAGTGACTGAAACGTGTAAATCCGTCAAAAAAAATTTTTCGATTTTCAAAACGATTGCAAGACTTACCCTATACTACGTATGATGGGTAAGTAAAAAAGATAAAATCAAAGAATACTGCTAAACTGCTTATGTTAATATCAGATCAAAATGCTACAGATTTTGTTTTAAACAACCACAGTAGATATGTTAAAAGGATCATGTTTTGTTTTATAAACTAAAATATACAAACTAAAACATAGACTTATAAACTAAAAGATACCATTTGGCAAATTAAAAGATGCATGCATGTCACACAGTATTCGAATCAAGCACTCCCAACTTCCTTCTTTCCTGCATTAATGTTTTGAAATATATATATACAGAGTGTATCTAAACTGTTAGGCAAAACTTTAAGGGGTGATAGTACACATCAAGACAAACAGTATTAAATGGGAAACTAAGGGTCCCAAACGTTTTTCCAAGGAGATAGGTGCCATTAAAGCTTAGGGTCCAAAATTTCGAATAAACATAAAAAACGGAAAAATTGGTCGATTGATTTGCGGTTCTCACTGAAACTATTCTTTATGTCAGTATTTTTTTAAAATAAATTATAAAGATAAATCTCAAAAAATGTCAATAGAGGTCATAGTTTTAGACTTTGGTGTAAAGAACGACTAATTTTTGCCGTTATTTTTTTCATCTCATTAAATGTTTTCAGAAGCTTAGACCTTAAACTTAAATTTTGAACTCAAAAACTAAGTAGTTGATAGTAGTTAAGTAGCGCAAACTGAACAGTGTTCAAAGGTTCAAATTTGAAATAATTATAAAAAACGGGTAAATTGGTGGATTCATTTGCGGTTTTTGCTAAAACTATTCTTTAAATATGTAATTTCTTGAAAATAAATTTAAAGATAAATTTCGAAAAATACCGATAGAGAGACTTTGGAGTAACGTACAACTATTTCTAACCGTTATTTTTTAACCTCATTAAAAGCTTGCAAAAGCTTATACTTAAATTTTGTGCTCAAAATCTGAATAGTTTAAAGTGATTAAGTAGCGCAAACTGAACTGTGTTCAGGGGGGGGGGGAGCTTCAAATTTGAATGATTTTAAAAAATGAAAAATTGGTCAATTCGTTTGCGGTTTCCCTAAAACTACTCTTTAAATTAGTATTTTCTTGAAAATAAATTTTAAAGATAAATTTCAAAAAATGCCGATAGAGGGCGCTTTAGACTATGGAGTAATAGAGCCCCTGGATCTTGTTTGTAAGAGTAGCGTCATGAGATCAAGTACGCATGCTCAGTGGAAGAAAAGTGAATGATGGAAGAAAACGCATGCAACCCTGATTTGAATGCTTGGCGCTTCCTCGCCCTTTGGTTACTTTTGATATTGCTAACATTATTATTTTAATGATTGTTCAAAAGGGTGTTTTCCCGATATAGCCAAAATCGATTATTTTTAATTTGAGGTGATGACATCTTCGGCAGGTTAACAAATTAGAGGCGGAGCACAGTGATTACTCTTCTGCTGTTTTTGATAAAAGTAAAACTAACGCCATTTTGTTGCCTTCGTTTTTCCCTTTTTATCAGCGGGAATGATTTTTTCCCGGGTGATTGATTACGTCTTCGAAAGACATGCATTTCCGCCTTTATGTTTACTTTATTTATTTAATGGTCAGTCCCCGAAGAAAGATGATCTTATCTGGACTCAAGAACATCTGGAAAAACAGTGGTCCAGATGTGTAATCTCTTCTTTACTTTTGAAAGCGGTTCTCAAACAAATATTTCTACCCACCCAATAACACAAATGTTCTGTTTTTTAAGTTTGTGTGTAGAAATGTCGCTCTCAGTTTATAACATGAAATGCGGTATATACATTGTGTATTTTATCAACTAACATTAGAAAGTTTCTTTAAATATGCCATGCAGCAATACAAGAAAAATAAATAAATAAAACTTTTAATTATACAGCATTATTAGTTGAAGTTAGTTCACACTTAAACTAAAAAGGATTTTTGCATAGAATGTAACAATGAAATAGGGGTGGAAAAACAGTTCATATACTGAATTATCATTCTGCAATATTTTGTTTGAAATTCATTTAAAGCTGTTTTTGAAGGGGGGAAAAAACAATATTGCTGAATAGTGTGAAACTTCTTCCCACGTTAACATAGCCATTTTTATAAATGCGCAAATTATTATTATTATTACTATTTTAAACTGTTTTTAGAGAAATGGATTTCAAACATAAAAAAAAGAAAAGAAAAAAGATTCAGTTTTTGCTGATGTGGCTTTCAAAAAAGAATTCTTTAATCCCCCCCCCCCCCATTTGAAAATCAGAAATTATGAGGTCTAATAAATATTTTTTTTCTCTTTAACAAATATTAAAAATTACAAGTATGGTTTTAATTTAGGTATTAATACACGTTTTTATTTTTTATAAAATTGATGATTTTTGTTATTTCCTCGCTAATTTCCTCCTTATTTATTAATCAGGGAACATCCCCTGAAGCAGAAAGAGCGCGACGTGCGACATGCGTCGTATAGTTATTTTTGTCCTTGAATAATTTTGCCCACATAATTTCTACTTGGAAAAAAAAATATCATATAATTAACTTTCTTTTAAAGAATATTCCCCCCCCCCCCACCATGCTTGATAGTTTGAAGTATACGTTTTGGATCTAGAACAGTTTTATTTTTACGCCAATTTTTTCGAATGCTTGGTGGTAAGAAAATTCCGAATTTTCCCACATCAGAAAAAATTACTGTTTTCCAAAAATCCAATGATTTACTTCTGTATACAAAAGCGAATACTATGCGTTTTCGCCTATTTGTTTCGCTGATGAATGGGTTTTTCCTTGAGGTTCTTCCTTTTAAGTCTGCATTGAGAAGAATATTTCTTATTGTTTTAGGTATTACTCTGATGCGAGAAGATGTTGCAAGGTCTCCAGCAAATTTTTGAACCGAACGCATAGGATGTTTTAAAGCTTTTTTAACAACAGTCCCTTTTTCCCTCATTGTTAGTTTGCTGAGAAGTCCTGGTTTTCATTGAATTTCGATGCATCTAATTTATTCATAGTTTCTCACTATGCATCCAATAGTTGTTGATGATAATTTAATAGCTTTTACAAATTCTTGTTGCGAGTTTCAATTTTTATTATGCTCAAAAATAGGATTTCATATGTCTAGAGATACATCTCTAGTTTTAGTTTATATTCTCAATTATTTCAAGAGCAAATTAAATTATATGTTAGAAATTATTAACAACTTCTGTATAAGTAGTCCTTTGAACCATAAACACTATAAAACACAGTACATATCAGGATGGAGAAATGTACAAATACTTTTTTTGCAAGAAATTTTTAAACTTTTCCTATTAGAAAATTATTTTACATCTTTATCGAAATTTTCTGTTGTGTAATTTAAATACACGCGGTAAACAGACTGTATTAAAAATATTTTTGACAAAATATCTGTTTTTATTTAGTTTTTTAGTTATCTTAAGAACTGATGAAGTTATTGATTTTTTTTTCTTCTTCTTCCTCCTTATTGTTTTTGTTTTTGTTTTCGTTTTTAATTTTTCCTTTGCAAAAAGAATTACTCCTATCAAAAATTGTAAATACAAAAGTTTTCGTTAATATTAAGAGTATTTATAAGAATAATGTTTATTTATTTATTTATTTATTTTTTGCTCTTTAAGCCCATTTTTAATTTTATCAAAAATCTGTCATGCATAAACCTTTGGCTCATTTTTTAGAAATAATATAAACTTTAAACTGATTTGATATTTATTTTAACTAAGAAGTTATGGGGTTTTTACGGTTTTCACAAAACCCTTCCCTATTCCTACTCCCTTGGTCCGATTTTGCCCATTAACGAACGTGACCGAGATTTTTTGCGCCTTGATTTTATGTAGCCGTTTGGAAGAGATCTGAGCTGAATTAAAGAAGTTATCGTGTCCATAAAAAAAGTTATATTTATATGTATTTATACTCTCTTAAAATGTCAGCCAAAAAATAACTCAAGTTGAGCCAAAATTCGATTATCTCATGTTTTGAAAGGCAGCTTCTCATAAAGAGTTGATCGCAATAGGTAGTATTTCATGCGAAATCTATCTAAAAACAGAGAGGGTGAGAGAGAGGGGAGGAAGGATACCAAAATGTGGAAAAATGAACAATCAACCCGATTATGGAAAACGAACGAAGAACTTTTACAAATAATGAAAACCTTAAAAATCTGTCTCATTTATCCATTTTATATCACCATTTTTAAAAATACATACATTTTTAATAAACATTCAGTAGCTTAAAAGAACAATTATGATATGAATTCGAAAAGGAAAATATATTAAAGAAAATAGTTTTTAAATCTTTTATGTCGTCGAATTTCAGATTATTTTTAATAAAGTTTCAATTTTTTGGTAAAATTCAAATTTTTCTAAACTAATAAAAACAACAAAAAATCTCCCTACAAATTTTGACATATTTTTAGACACAAAAAGCATAACAGTGAAGACATGGAAAATGCAGTATTTGTAATGAAATAGGATATGAATTATCTAGAGTGATATTCGATTTTTATCTAATTGGGACGTTAATCAGGTTGTCGTGCTCTGGAATTCCATCCAAAACATAAGCATTCTTCGCTTTTCCTGAAAGATCTCAAGCCTTTATCGAAAATGAAAGACATTCGATTTCATAGCTTCTGATGATTAAGAGTACTTACCAGTCTCATGCATTCACAACCAGAAATGGATTTAGGAATATGCCGGAAATTAGACAGTTTTGATTAGGATATCAACGATTTTAACCAGTTGATTTAAATCCGCGATTAAATCATGATTTTAACTAATTGTTTTTTAAGCTATTGCATAGCTTTTATCGCGGGCTTTGAGCGCGGCGACCGAATCCAAAAATTCCGTAACGAGAAATATCCTAACACATCCGTAACGAAAAAACCTAACACTCGGCTACTGTCGTTTCACTTCGGCAGACTTCGGCATGGTATCCTTTGGTAGACTTCGGCATGGTATCCTTCGGTAGACTTCAGCAGACATTGACGCGGTATTTTTCAGATATTTAGAGGATATCAAGTCTCAAACTTATATATCTTATTTCAGTTATCTATAGTAAATCTTATCTTCAGTAATCTATAGTTTCAATAATAAAAATTCCTGATAGAATGCGTATAGAAAAGAATCGTCTTAAGATAAAACAAGATAGGATAATGTAGCTTTTGGTGAAAGGAGACCCCCCACGGTGAGGGTCGAAAAATTTAAAATGTTTATAACTCGCGATAAATGTTCGTAGCGCGGCCAAATTTTGTTTGGTAATTTATTATGAGACAGTGTTACTTTTGGTGACAGGAGACCCCCACGGTGAGGGTCGAAAAAGTTAAAATGTTTAAAACTCGCGGTCTAATTTTCGTAGCGCGGCCAAATTTTGTTTGGTAATTTATTATGAGAGAGTGTTAAATTTTGGTGACAGGAGACCCCACCCCCCCCCCCCCCACAGTGATGGTCGAAAAATTTAAAATGTTTATAACTCGCGATAAATATTCGTAGCGCGGCCAAATTTTGTTTGGTAATTTATTATGAGACAGTGTTACTTTTGGTGACAGGAGACCCCCACGGTAAGGGTCGAAAAAATTAAAATGCTTATAACTCGCGGTCTAATTTTCGTATCACGGCCGAAATTTGTTTGGTAATTTATTATGAGACAGTGTTAATTTTTGGTGAAAGGAGACCCCCCCCATGCTGTAGGTCAAACATTTTAAAATGCTTATAAATCGCGATCTAATTTTCGTAGCGCTGCCAAATTTTGTTTGGTAATTTACTATGAGACAGTGTTACTTTTTGTGACAGTAGACCCCCCACGGTGAGGGTCGAAAAATTTAAAATGCTTATAACTCGCGATCTAATTTTCGTAGCGCGGCCAAATTTTGTTTGGTAATTTATTATGAGACAGTGTTCGCCCAATTCACGAAAAAATGGACATGAGGATGAAAATTTAAATTTCTTTAAATATGATTGAAATTTTGCATATTAACTGTTAAGAGTGTACTATTTCATATTTTATCAAAAAAGAATTAAATTTTTGTCATTAACATACTTATTTTTATTAATAAAGTGACACTATGACTTTGTAAAATAGACTGCGGCAAAAATCTTTACATTTCATGGTCTCGTACAGCTGAACAAATATTCTGAAAATCTCCAGACTTGGATATATATGATCTGACAGCTATTATTGAGCGTTTTTGTCTGCAGAGAAGTGTTCACTAATCTTCATTACAAAAGGTAAGCATATTTAATTACTCTTAATTATTGTGTCACACCCGCAACAAAAAGTTACATTTATATCTCTGCAGAAAAATATTTTTGATTTAAAATTATGAAACTTTATATTCAAAAATAGGTTATTAAGATACTTTGAAATACAGACACAAAATAAATTAATTAATATTTTAATTATAATTATTGAGCGTTGCGGGCGTGACATGTCCTTGTTGCGGGTGTGACATTTAATTAAAGTCACACCCGCAACGTCTTTTAAAATTGATTACAAATGCATATTTGAACAAATTATATGTAAATTTATAAAAGAATAATATGCTGGAAAATATGTACTTGGCAGCTTTAATTATACCTTTTGATTTAATAGGGGTAATTCCAGTTAATAAATAAAAGTTTGCATCATCTGAGCATGTGACACTGTGTGCAGTTGATTTATTCAGTTTGGATTGATAAATTGTTGCTTTACTGCAAGAAAATAATTTTATTAGTGATATATGATTAAGAAATTAATTTAGAAGGTAAGATTTTTATAGAAATTAAAAAAAGAACGGAAACAATACGAATATACGAAATATTACGAAACAATATTTTAGCAAATTTTTTTAAATTTTTTAATTTTGTTTTGTTTTTTATATACATTTTTTTAATTTTGTTATTTGATAGTATTTATCTAATATATATATTTTTAGTTTTTTAAAATAAATCAATCAATATTAGGGGAAGATTTGTTTTCTCTTTTAATTCAAATTAAAAAGTAGAAGTAAGAATAATAGAAACTGTTAAAATGTTTATTAAGTTAGCATAAAATGTATATAGTCAGTTTGAAATTAACCAAAATTTAACATAATTAACTTTATGTAAGATTAGAAATTTCAAGGGATAACTATTAAAAATTTGTTAAGCTTATATTTTTGGACTGGAAATGCTATATTTATTCAGTTTACACATTAATTTCTTCTCTTTTGCAGAAATTGAAGAGTACAGAAAGATCACGATATCATTGAAAAAGATTAAGGAAAACCCTTTTAAATATGAAGCATATCTACAACAAGAGAAGGAAAGAGACAAAGCAAGGAGAGAAAAGAAGAGACTATTTTAAAAAATCATGGTAAAGAATGGCAATCCTTTTGCATTTCATCTCATGGTAAAGGAGTTGTCGATGGGGTGTGTGCAGTTGCCAAGAAAATGGTAACAATAGCAACGCTCTGCAACTATAAATTCAGCTTCAGATTTTTCCATGTGTGTAGAAAAAGTCCTAAAATATACAGAAGAACTTTGCTGAATGTGAAATTTCAGAAGACATTGTGAAAATGCCTCATGAATGCTGGCACCAAGCACAATCGGAGCTCAACATTCAATCGATACATCATGTTGTTTCAATTGACGTGGGAACAATTAAAGTAGCAATAACTTCAGAAAGTGATTACAAGAGAATTTGTTTGTTACCATATTTTGTCAAAAGTATAATATCCAATGATAAGAGTGCAGTTGGAGATTTTGTAGAAGTTGTTTTATTCTCCACATTTAGAAAAAGAAAAAAAAAGTGAAAACTTTGATGGACAAATGAGACAAATGACTGGGTATATTATAGAATAAGAATATCGGAATAAAAATCAAGAAAATGTGTATATTTGGCTCAGTCAGTTAGATGTATCCATACTTTGACAAGGATATAATATCCAACGATGAATGTGCAGTTGGAGATTTTGTAGAAGTTTTATTCTGAACATTAAAAAAGTGAAAACTTTGATGGACAAATAAGACAAATGGATGGTGACGATATAGAATTAGAATGTTTGAAAAAAATTTAAGAAAACGTGCATATTTGGCCCAGTCAGTCAGATGCATCCTAGGAAAAAAAAGAGCATTTTTGTAAAAAAAAAAAAAAAGTTACCACCACCAGAAATTATAAATTCAAGACTGGAAGTGAAATTTTTTTTATATTTTCCTCTCTAGATATTATAATTGTAATTTTGATTAATTCTTTAATTAAAAAAATATGCCTTGAAAATATTTGTGTATGTCATTATTTTATTGGCTATACAAGTCACACCCGCAACGAAAATTTTGAATATTTTCCACAAAAGCAAGAATTGAGTAAGTAATTTAATTTTTTCATAGAATAATTATTTAAGTATTACTGTCTAATATATAAAAATATCAATTCACTCAGTTGTCATAATTCACAGAGATTTGCATTTTTGCACTGAAAGATGAAAATGCATGTCCTTTTTATGTCACACCCGCAACAGGCGGAAATTATTATTTTTTTTTTTATAAATAAAGGATACATCGATAATTTTCAGATTTGGATAAATGTATGTGTAAGTGGTTTACATTGAAATTCATACAAATTGAAACCAATGCTCAAAATTTTTTTTGCTGGTGACTAAATTAAGTTGTGTAAATGTTACACCCGCAACTTTGGATTGGGCGTGTTACTTTTGGTAACAGGAGATAACCCCATGGTGAGGGTCGAAAAATTTAAAATGCTTATAACTCGCGATCTAATTTTCGTAGCGCGGCCAAATTTTGTTTCGTAATTTATTATGAGACAGTGTTACTTTTGGTGACAGGAGACCCCCCCACGGTGAGGGTCGAAAAATTTAAAATGCTTATAACTCGCGATCTAATTTTCGTAGCGCGGCCAAATTTTGTTTTGTAATTTATTATGAGACAGTGTGTTACTTTTGGTGAGAGGAGACCCCCACGGTGAGGGTCGAAAAAGTTAAAATGCTTATAACTCGCGGTCTAATTTTCGTATCACGGCCGAAATTTGTTTGGTAATTTATTATGAGACAGTGTTAATTTTTGGTGAAAGGAGACCCCCCCATGCTGAGGGTCTAAAATTTTAAAATGCTTATAAATCGCGATCTAATTTTCGTAGCTCGGCTAAATTTTGTTTGGTAATTTGCTATGAGGCAGTGTTACATTTGGTGACAGGAGACCCCCACGGTGTGGGTAAAAAATTTAAAATAACTATAAGTCGCGATTTAATTTTCGTACCGCGGCCAAATTTTGTTTGGTAATTTATTATCAGACAGTGTTACTTTTGATGACAGGAGATCCCCCATGGTGAGGGTCGAAAAATTTAAAATGCTTATAACTCGTGATCGAATTTTCGTAGCGCGGCCAAATTTTGTTTGGTAATTTGTTATGAGACAGTGTTACTTTTGGTGACAGGAGGTCCCTCATGGTTAGGGTAGAAAAATTTAAAGTGCTTATAACTCGCGATCTAATTTTCGTACCGCGGCCAAATTTTGTTTAGTAATTTATTATGAGACTGTGTTAATATTTAGTGACAGGAAATCCCCCATAGGAAGGGTCGAAAATTTTAAAATGCTTATAACTCGCGATCTAATTTTCGTAGTGCGGCCAAATTTTGTTTGGTAATTTATTATGAGACAGTGTTACTTTTGGTAACAGGAGATCTCACATGGTAAGGGTCGAAAAATTTAAAATGCTTATAACTCGCGATCTAATTTTCGTAGTGCGGAAAAATTTTGTTTGGTAATTTATTATGAGACAGTGTTACTTTTGGTGACAGGAGCCCCCCCCCCCCCCCCCCCCACGGTGAGGGTCGAAAAATTTAAAATGCTTATAACTCGCGATCTAATTTTCGTAGCGCGGCCAAATTTTGTTTGTAATTTATTAAAGTATTGCATAGCTTTTATCGCGGGCTTTGAGCGCGGCGAAAGAATCTAGAAATTCTGTTACGAGAAAAAAACCTAACACTCCGGCTAACGTCGCTTCAGTTTGGCAGACTTCGGCACGGTATCCCTCCGTAGACTTCGGCAGACATTGACGCGGTTTTTTTTTCAGATATTTTGAGAATATCAAGCCTTAAACTTATGTTTTTTTTATTTCAGCTGCCATAAACGTATAGTTTCAATGATAAAAATTCCTGATTAACCTACATGTATTGTAAGATAATAAAAATATTTTAAACGATATTAACTTCTCATTTGTTCAATACAAGAAAAAAAAATTGTTATCGGTCATCACGCTCAAAATGTTTAACTTGAATTAATATCAAAGACAAAAAAAACTGCATAAATAAAAAATAAATAAATAATTATAATTGCATAAGTTGATAAAAAATGCTATGCAAAGCTTTACCGCGGCAGTCCCCGAGTGCCACACGTATTTTTTAAATCATTGTTTAAAATCATAAATATTTTAAATGTTTAAAACAACTTATAAAGTACTAAAATAATTACACCCAAAAAAAGCTTTAAATAATTGTTTTTAAGATTAATTTCTAACTATATTAAAAGCTCAGGTACAGCAAGTACGTAAAACGCCTAGTTTTTTCTAACATAACACAAAAATATTTCAATTAAAAATTATATTTAATTGTAATATAATTTGCTATGACATAATATTCTTAAAGTAAACAAATTATTTATCCTTTTCTATAAAAAAACCACAGAAAATATAATAAATTTCTGCAAGTAAAAGAATAAAATAGCCAAAATCTTATTTTCTCATTCTACATTTGCAAAAATAAATTTATAGCAAATACTGGAGGTTAAAGAAGAATGAAAGAATGACACCGGCTGCATTGCTATTATAAAAAAAAAAAATAATTTAAAAAAAAACGTAAAAAAGAACCAATTGATATAAAATTTTAAGCAAAGAAAACCTTTTTTAGTTAAGATTGAATTATATATATATATATATACACTGCTCAAAACAAGTAAAGGATATTTGAAGTTTTATATAAAATAAAGATATAAACGAATTTTTTTTTTTCCGAAAATAGAAGAAGAGAATCACAAATGCAAATTTTTTTGGTTTTCAAACTGTGGAGTATGCAAATTTTGAGTTCGACGTCAAAAACGTCGCTTCAACGGCAGCGAATGAAATTTGACTTTCAACTGGATAAAAGAGAATGAAGACAAGGATGATCGGCATTCAGTAAATGCTTTGTTTCGATGAGTACGATGTCTCAGCGAAGTTATTTGACAGATTCAGAAGCTTGGAGAATTGTTGGTAGGTTAGAAGGGGGGCCAAACTCAAGCCGAAGTAGCGCAAGCCATTGGAGTGTCACAAAGTGTCATTTCCAGAATCTGGAACCGTTTTTTGGAGAGTGGATGTGCAGGCCGAAGACCAGGGTAAGGTCTTAGACGGGCAAAAACGCCCAATGAAGATCAGTATTTAGCGTTAACAGCTCGGAGACACCGAAACATGAACGCTACTCTTCTCCAACAACACCTTCGCTCGGCTACATGCACCACGATTTCAACACAGACTGTCCGAAACCGGCTCCATGCTGTAGGTCTGTATGCTCGCCGACATATGGTATGTGTTAGATTAACATCAAGGCATCGTCGCGACCGCATGGAGTGGGCAACCGAGCATGTCAACTGGAGGAGAAATGAATGGAGCAATATTCTGTTTTCTGACGAATCCCGTTTTTCTGTGCATCCGGATAATAGGCGCATTTTCATCTGGAGGGACCGTGGCAGTAGGAATAATCCTGCGTTCGTGCACGAAAGTGTCAGATTTGGCGGTGGAGGAGTGTTGGTGTATGGTGGCATCTCCATTGACGTGCGCACTGACCTCTACATCATTCGAAATGGAGCTCTGACTAGTCGCCGATATAGGGATGAGATCCTCAGACATATTGTAGTCCCTTACGCTGCAACAATCGGAGATAACTTCCTTTTAATGGACGATGACTGCAGGCCACATAGTGCAAACCTGGTGGAGGATTTCCTTTTCGAGGAAGGAATCGTCCGAATGGAATGACCAGCGTGTTCTCCAGACATGAATCCAGACATGAGCACGTTTAGGACGCTCTAGGAAGACGAGTTTCTGGCCGCCAACAACCCCCACAAATTCTCCAAGAACTGGAAAGAGCTCTTCTGGAAGAGTGGGGCAGAATACCCCAACTAATCATTAATAGCGTCATTGAGTCCATGCCTCAAAGGTGTTCAACATTGCTGGCCGCCCGTGGAAACCATACCCCCTACTGAAAATGATTTTCTTTGAAGAAAACACCTTTTCTTATTCTTTTTTTCTCATATGCACAAATTGTGTTTTTTCCTTTTGTACACAAAAGCGCAATAAAATGCATTTTTTTCTGCCAAACATGCGCAATTTCTTCTCATATAACCTACTACGTCTGTCGACCATGTATCAATCAGCTAAAAAGTTTCCCAGATACAAAATCCACCTAAAACTGCAATATCCTTTAATTGTTTTGAGCAGTGTATATATATATATATACATATACATATACATATAATCATCTTAAATTAAGATATTGAGTTTAGCATAGCATAGTCGAATTAAAGGATTTTATTTTATATCTTAATAGGGTAAATTATGGTGTATGGTTTATTTTTTCTAATATCAAATTACTCTGCTTTTAATGTATTTATTAATTTATTATTATCACGTGTACGATAATTATTTTTATTTTTTCCACCTTTTTCATTTTTCTATCCAATTTAGTAATTTTGTTGTGCCTTTTTTTAAATTTTATTTTATTTAATTTTGGTTTTATGTATGTTAGTAGCCCCAAATTCGTATTATTTTGCTTTTTCATGGCTAATACGAAGATGAAACCACACACTTCATTTGTAGTTCCAAAGTATTTGGGGCTTGATAATTCTGCTTTGGTTCTACAAATCCCATCTGTATTCATTTTCTTTATTTATTTAATTTTTTCCTCTTGTTCAATGTATTTTTATTTTTCTTTTATATTCAAATGGTTCATATTGTAGTACAATTAATGGTTTTATATATATATATATATTAATTTTTTGAATTTATATACATAAAAAAATGTTATGGATTAAAAAGTTGATAAAACTATCTGAAACACTGAATGCTGGGAATTCTCACTGAGTGCTCATAATGCTGCTATTTAATATTTTGAGGATTTCAGATATAACTGGCTATTCATTATATTTACTCTGATTTTTGTAAATATCACTAGTATTTAATGTAGTTTTACATAATTATTGCAAAATATAAATGTCTATTATTGCATGCTAGATTATTGCATGCTACTAACAAATGAAACTACTTATTTGGAGTTTTTACAATTTATGTAATTACTAATTATCATATTATTAATCAAAGTATAAACGCACAGATTGTGTTTGCAATTTGAGGTTTAATTTTTTTGGAAACTCAAAACTGTTGGTCACTATTCATTATTTGTACACTGGGGGAAAAAATTGTAAAAATCCGATTTAAATAAATAATAATAAACAAAAAAATCGGAGTTTAATTAAAAAAATTTAATTTTAAAAAATCAATATTTTTTACACCCTAGTTTAGAATAGAAAATAAACATAAATGTTATCTCAAATCGCAACTTATTACTAATGCATTCGTGATTTTAAAATTATACTGAATATTGTCATAAATACTATTTTTCATGCAAACACATTGTTAAAAATTTCTAACTTTTGCTGCACCGCTACTACACCGCTATTATAGAATATCTCTATTTTGACTTATGAGAATGCTCATAAAAAAGTAAAGGGTCGTCGTTTTATAAAAGCGGTGGAATGACAATGCAGCAAAAGTTTCAAATTTGTGCATACACTTTTCTTTGAACTTACGAAATATAGACGATACGTAAATTTTTATTGAAAGAGTCTCTTAACAGGCTTTAAAGGCTATTTGCTCTCAAATGCTTTATTCAACAAGCACAAAACGTTTAAGGTATCTGCCTACGTGCGGAGTACTTTTTTTTTTTTTTTTTTTTTTTTTTTTTTTTTTTAAGGACAGTTTTGGAAAAATATAATAGTTTTTAGTTCTATTGTATTACAGAATGATAAGAAAACATAAAATCCTAGCAATATCTTTTTAATATTATAAAAGATTGGGGTTTTTTACTGTTTTTTAGCAAAATTTCACGTTTACGCCAAACAGCGTACACTCTATTCAAATAAATATATTTCAATTTCCTTTATGCTGCACACTTCTGTGTTACACTTATCTGTGCAATTAACTAGGAGTTTTACAATATCTTCAAAAATAGCCGAAAAATTTCAAAATATGTAAAAAAGTACAATTTTTTTAGTAAAAATTACCATTTTTTCATATTCGAGTGCCTATAAAATAATTAAATTATCACATATAGCTTAGATCCTAATTCAGAGCATAGTGAGTGATATGGAAAGCATTCTTACAAAATTTCACTGAAATATCTTTAAAACTTTATATGTGATTAAGTTTATCGCACATGGAAATAGCGAAAAAATTGTTTTAGTAGAAATGGCATTTAAAGATTTCTTTTTAGGTAAGAAACTAGAATATTTAATTTTTACGCTTATAATTCATCACATATATATTCTAACCGTTCCTTAACTTTATTTTTAACCATTTTTAACTTCTTAGTAACTCTTATTGTTTTCCTGGTAAGTTTTTCTGTGTCTAAACGAGGGACGATTTGAATTTTTTATTCCTAGCAAAATATCATGCTTGCGCCAGACAGCGTACACTCAATTCAGATAAATATATTTCAATTTCCTTTATGCTGCACACTTCTATTACACTTATCTGTGCACTGAACTAAGAGTTTTACAATATCTTGAAAAATAACCAAAAATTTTCAAAATATATAAAAAATACTTTTTTTAAAGTAAAAATTACCATTTTTTCATATTTGAGTGCCTATAAAATAATTAAATATCATATACAGCTTAGATCATAATTCAGAGCATCGTGAGTGATATTGAAAACATACTTACCAAATTTCACTGAAATATCTTTAGAACTTTTTTTGTAATGAAGCTAATCGAATATAGAAATAATGAAAATAAAATAATTTTCCAGAAATCGCATGCATGTATTTTCTTGTAAAAATCTAATACATTTATTTTATACACTTAAAATGTACCACATTTATATTCTAACCCATTTTTAACTTCATATTTAACCATTTTTAACTTCTTAGTAGCACTTTTAGTTTTCCTGGTAAGATTTGCAGAGGATAGCGAGTGACTTTTAAATTTTTTATTCGCTCATCATCAATTTTAAAACTGTTTATGATCATATTTTGTTCAACTGATACTCCTAATTGTTCGAATACAGGTAAAAGTCCTAAATATCCTGAATTATAAATTAAAACTATTAAATTGAAACAGATTTAGAATCATAATAGATTGTTCTTTCATAAAAAACAATTAAAAAAAATTCGAAACTTTTCACAGAAAGGGCCATTTTGATGTTTATTAAAATTGCCATAACTCCTCTTCTAATAATAATAGAAATGAAATTAAAAAAGAATTTGGAATCGTAAAAGATTGCTCTTTCATATCAAACAATAAAAAAAAAAAAAAAAAAAAAAATTCGAAAACTTTCACCAAAACAGCCAATTTGATGTAGGCAGATACCTCAAACACATTTACAAAATATTTTTTTAACAGAAATACATAAAACTGGATGGCCTGACTATGGAAGCGAATCGGAATCGATCAGTATCTCCATTTTGATGAATAAATGACTTCTAAAGTTAACAGCGATTTTGATCACGTGACAAATACGTTTTCCAACCCTGCTTGAATGAGTATTCTTCTCTTTCACAGAAACTCGGTTAAAAACGCCCATTTAGACACTATTTTCTGAAAAGATCTATTGCGTTTGCAAATAAACCAGAAAAATATTTCGATAACATAGTTTTTGAACAACAACATCAATTTCATGCATATCCGGACAAATATAAATTAAAATTTATGTCTTAAAGTTGCGCTTTTGGATTTAACAATAGCCTTAAAGAGTACAATCGAATCTAAAAAAACGTATCATAAAAAAATCTGAGAAGTCAGAAAAAAACCCTCATAAAATTGGTTTTTAAAGATTTTTTTAATTAAAAATTCTAAGATTTTAATATTTTTTTCTATTTTTCTATAATTAAAAAAAATTAAAAACTTAATTTTTTTTATTTTAAAAAAATATTTAAAAACCAATTTTATGATGGTTCATAAAGTTGGTTTTTAAAGATTTTTTTAAATAAAAATTTTAAGATTTAATTTTTTTTTCTATAATTATACAGCACTTTACAGAAAATTTGATGATTTAGATAATTTTTGAAGCTTAAAAATAACCTAAATCTTATATTCCTGTAGCAATCAATTATAGACAACATTCACAACCTTTACAACAACGTTAACATGCTGTTCGATTCTTTATTTATCTAGGTCCCACCAGTGGCCAAGAGATTCTGACTTCCAAACTGGTAAACGGTGGGTGCTGGGTTCGAACCTAATCGCGACCGTCGTCCTAACCGTTCGGAGTTTTCCGTGGTTTTCTTCGAACATTGCGTAAATACGGGTTAGTTTCCCTTAGAAAGACCCCCACGGAGGCCATCCCACCCTTAGGGCCTATATCCCACAGCATAAATAATAGGCCGACATAAATACAAACTAACAAACAATCTTTATTCATCTTATGAAAATATTTGAACACTTCAGGAATATGTGAGAAACTAATTGCGCAATTGTGTTTGAAATATTACAAAGGAAAACGAAAATACATTTATCTAAAATTAGAAAGCAAAAGGTATATCTGTACAGTAAAATGTAAATCTTTAGAATTAAAAATTTAAAATAAAGTGAATCCTACCCTACTTGATCTATAATTGATAAAAATAGAAAAAAATAATATTTTAAATGAAATATGAGAGAAATATGATACTATTAAAGATATTTTACAATTATTAAAGGATTTTGTTCCACAGAAATATGCAGGGCCATCGCTGAGACTTTTTACTGGTTAGGGGGTGAGGACTTTAAATTGTCAAATCAAATTATATTTGGATATTTTGCCAAGTCTATTGGAAATTGAATGTGTGTTATAGCATTTATTAAAGTTAAAAAAATATTTGGCAATTTTGTTTGTAATTTTTTTTAAGTGCAACAGCATTCTCAGATTTTTTTTTTTTTTTTTTTTTTTTTTTTTTTTTAAGCTATTGCATAGTTTTTATCGCGGGCTTTGAGCGCGGCGACCGAATCCAAAAATTCCGTAACGAGAAATATCCTAACACATCCGTAACGAAAAAACCTAACACTCGGCTACTGTCGTTTCACTTCGGCAGACTTCGGCATGGTATCCTTTGGTAGACTTCGGCATGGTATCCTTCGGTAGACTTCAGCAGACATTGACGCGGTATTTTTCAGATATTTAGAGGATATCAAGTCTCAAACTTATATATCTTATTTCAGTTATCTATAGTAAATCTTATCTTCAGTAATCTATAGTTTCAATAATAAAAATTCCTGATAGAATGTGTATAGAAAAGAATCGTCTTAAGATAAAACAAGATAGGATAATGTAGCTTTTGGTGAGTGGAGACCAGACTTCGAGTCGATTACAGAGGACTGTAATCGATTACGATTACAATTATTTTCAATTTCTAAAAACCGATTACTATTATGTCTCTTTTTATGACAGTTGGATTACGATTACGTTTAGATTACGATTACAATTTCTTTGTTGGATTACGATTATGTTTAGATTACGATTACAATTTTTTTTTTATTACGATTACATTTAGATTACGATTACGGTTGTAATTTTTGCGGCTGCAGATCATGTTGATTTTGAATGTGTTGGCTTGTGTTTTAGACATTTGTGACTCTTATTAGGATTTACCCAATTTTTTACAAAACAGTCCAAAGTATTTTTTCGGGGAAAAAATGCATTCTTACATATTAAGGAGTATTATATTTATGTATGTAAGCAAGATAGCATAAATTTATTCCTTTATAAAAAAAATCAATTTCTTATTAGAGTAATTAATTAGAGCATCTTATTAGAGCAATTTCTTATTAGAGTTTCTTATTAGTTTCTTATAGGCTAATATTATGATGAAGTATGTTAAATTTGAGTTGGGTTTCGGATTGACTAAAAATAAAATTATAGGACTCTAATTTGGTTTAACCCGAGTCGTGCAAAGTTCTATGAAGTGCTTCGAACTCATTGTTTAACTATCAGTATGCAATATTCACATTTTATAATAAATTTTATAATCACATTTTATAATTATTTCAAAACTCCAATGTTTTATGGCTGTTATTTTTTTTTTATTGAATTTTGATCATTTTACTTCACAAATTCCCCAAGAAAAATTCAGCCTAAATCACATTTTTTTCATATACATATTATTATTCGATATTGGGAAAATACCTCTTTAAAGAATTTTGAGGTGTTATTTTGAACCTTCTCATTCACATTATAAAACATAAAATTTTCTGCTTTTTGTTAATTTCTGTGCCTATTAATATGCAGTGCATAACATAAAAAGGCTACTTCAGTAAGGCGAAAACAACAGTTCACTAATGTTAATCCTTTGGAAGAAATTTTTTTTAATATCTTGTTCGCATTTTAATCTTTTAAAAGTTTTTTTTTTTTTTTTTTTTTGCATTGTTTAGCTCAGATTGATGGATATAAAGACCGTTGTTTTCTACTTTTTTGATTTTATATGCATTCTTTTTATTATGGGTGTTTTTAAATAAAAAAGGGCAATTTTGAGACATAACTTTTAATTTATTTTTGTTCAAAAAGACATGAAACCAGCAGGTGTTGCTAATCAGAAACTATCTAATTGCACTCTCTTTTTTTTTTTTTTTTTTTTTTTTTTTTTTTTTTTTTTTTTTTACAAACGCAATGGATATTTCAGAACAAGCCATCAAAGTTGACATTTCGAACGCTTTTTTCCGACGAAAGCAGAAAAACCAGTCAATGAAAGGGAGAAAATCACGAGATCACGTGACCAAAATAGCTCATAATTCGGTAGATAATTTAATTACCACAAAATGGAAGACTCAATTCGATTCGAATTCGCTTCCATAGTCAGGCCTTCAATTTTTTTTATCTTTCCGTTAAAAAATGAATTTGTAAATGTGCCAAAACAATTTGCGCTTGCTGAGCAAAGCAGTTGAGAACACCCTTAAAGATGTTCTTACTTTAGGAACTGGTTTTGAAAATGTAAATATACTAAAAAAAACATGTAATGGAAATTGAAAAGGTAAAAGAAAAATCCGTTTTCATACAGATAGATTTCAATTGCTCAATGAGAAAAACATTTAAAAATATTGAAATGCAAGTGATCGTAAATTTGGTATCGTATTTTTTTTTTTTTTTTTTTTTTTTTTTTTTTTTGTTCATAAGATAAACTTTAGCGAAGAAGTGTTTTCGGATGACTGAGGTAGCGCTTTAATAATTATATTGCTTACCTCCGTAAGAAATGAAATGAAGAAATATAAACTAAAAAATTATACTGATATTCCGCATTTTCAAATTTAATAAATTTTAAAATAAATTTCAATTACATGAACAGCGTCGTAGACAGATGGGAGTGGGGAGTGGAATCCAGATGCATTGGGTACCACTAATTTTATAAAGCTTTCTATCCCTTATTTAATCAGAGAATTTCCAGCTATTAGAATTACCAGCTATAACTCAAGGCGAAAACAACTTTTTGATTTTAATGGTATGAAGAGCAGGGAGCCCCCGGTCCCCTCTGGCTACGCCTCTGTACAAGAAAGTCAAATGAAAAAAAAAAAAAAAAAAGCACTTTGTCTTCTGGCAGGACAGAATTTAAGGGGAGTGGGAAGGGCAGAATATAATGTTCAATACAAGTGTCCGAAGTAAAACCATAAATAAAATAATTTTCTTACTTTACTTTTTATCTTCACTACTTCCACTCAAATGACCCATACCTCTGAATTGACCACATGTTGTTTTATTTTCTTAATTCCCATATCTTTGACAAACTCAAGTCAAATACTAAATCTGTATCCTATTACAGTGTGCGGTATACATTCTGTTTCACTTTTAGCCCATTAAAGGCTATCTCTGTCCCTCATGATCTTTGACCTTCACCCTCCTACTTTAGGGGCAGTTTGATGAGTTAAAATCCTGAACCGCACTCTTCCTTTTCCGGTACAATATTTAGCAAACCAAGTATATTTTCATTTGGAAGAGAAAAGAAGGGGGAAAAAAGACGTAATCTTAGAGCGTAATCGTATATTTATGTGAGATTACGATTACATTGCAATTACTTAGGGTCCGATTATGATTAGATTATGATTATAATCGAGATGAAATCTCTTGATTATGATTATATTGCGATTATGTCGAAAACCAAAATCTATGATTACGATTACAGTGCGATTACACGGTTTTTGTAATCGATTATAATCGATTACGATTACACGATTACGATTACTCGAAGTTTGGTGGAGACCCGCCGAATGGTGAGGATCGAAAAATTAAAATGCTTATAACTCGCGATCTAATTTTCGTAGTGCGGCCAAATTTTGTTTGGTCATTTGTTATGAGACAGTGTTAATTTTTGGTGAAAGGAGACCCCCCACGGTGAGGGTCGAAAAATTTAAAATGTTTATAACTCGCGATAAATGTTCGTAGCGCGGCCAAATTTTGTTTGGTAATTTATTATGAGACAGTGTTACTTTTGGTGACAGGAGACCCCCACGGTGAGGGTCGAAAAAGTTAAAATGTTTAAAACTCGCGGTCTAATTTTCGTAGCGCGGCCAAATTTTGTTTGGTAATTTATTATGAGACAGTGTTACTTTTGGTGACAGGAGACCCCCCACGGTGAGAGTCGAAAAATTTAAAATGCTTATAACTCGCGATCTAATTTTCGTAGCGCGGCCAAATTTTGTTTGGTAATTTACTATGAGACAGTGTTACGTTTGGTAACAGGTGACCCCCACGGTGAGGGTCAAAAATTTAAAATAACTATAACTCGCGATCTAATTTTCGTAGCGCGGCCAAATTTTGTTTAGTAATTTATTATCAGACAGTATTACTTTTGAGGGCAGGAGATCCCCCATGGTGAGGGTCGAAAAATTTAAAATGCTTATAACTCGCGATCGAATTTTCGTAGCTCGGCCAAATTTTGTTTGGTAATTTATTATGAGACAGTGTTAATTTTTGGTGAAAGGAGACCCCCCCCACCATGCTGAGGGTCGAACATTTTAAAATGCTTATAAATCGCGGTCTAATTTTCGTAGTGCGGCCAAATTTTGTTTGGTCATTTGTTATGAGACAGTGTTAATTTTGGGTGAAAGGAGACCCCCCACGGTGAGGGTCGAAAAATTTAAAATGTTTATAACTCGCGATAAATGTTCGTAGCGCGGCCAAATTTTGTTTGGTAATTTATTATGAGACAGTGTTACTTTTGGTGACAGGAGACCCCCACGGTGAGGGTCGAAAAATTTAAAATGCTTATAACTCGCGATCTAATTTTCGTAGCGCGGCCAAATTTTGTTTGGTAATTTATTATGATACAGTGTTACTTTTGGTGACAGGAGACCCAACCACGGTGAGGGTCGAAAAATTTGAAATGCTTATGACTCGCGATCTAATTTTCGTAGCGGGGCCAAATTTTGTTTTGTAATTTATTATGAGACAGTGTTACTTTTGGTGACAGGAGACCCCCACGGTTAGGGTCGAAAAAGTTAAAATGCTTATAACTCGCGGTCTAATTTTCGTAGCGCGGCCAAATTTTGTTTGGTAATTTATTATCAGACAGTGTTACTTTTGGTGAAAGGAGATCCCCCATGGTGAGGGTCGAAAAATTTAAAATGCTTATAACTCGCGATCGAATTTTCGCAGCGCGGCCAAATTTTGTTTGGTAACTTTTTATGAGACAGTGTTACTTTTGGTGACAGGAGGTCCCTCATGGTTAGGGTCGAAAAATTTAAAGTGCTTATAACTCGCGATCTAATTTTCGTAGCACGGCCAAATTTTGTTTGTTAATTTATTATGAGACAGTGTTAATTTTTGGTGACAGGAGACCCCCACTGTGAGGGTCGAAAAAGTTAAAATGCTTATAACTCGCGGTCTAATTTTCGTAGCGCGGCCAAATTTTGTTTGGTCATTTGTTATGAGACAGTGTTAATTTTTGGTGAAAGGAGACCCCCCACGGTGAGGGTCGAAAAATTTAAAATGTTTATAACTCGCGATCTAATTTTCGTAGCGCGGCCAAATTTTGTTTGGTAATTTATTATGAGACAGTGTTACTTTTGGTGACAGGAGATCCCCCATGGTGAGGGTCGAAAAATTTAAAATGCTTATAACTCGCGATCTAATTTTCGTAGTGCGGCCAAATTTTGTTTGGTAATTTATTATGATACAGTGTTACTTTTGGTGACAGGAGACCCCGCACGGTGAGAGTCGAAAAATTTAAAATGCTTATAACTCGCGATCTAATTTTCGTAGCGCGGCCAAATTTTGTTTGGTAATTTACTATGCGACAGTGTTACGTTTGGTAACAGGAAACCCCCACTTGTGAGGGTCAAAAATTAAAATAACTATAACTCGCGATCAAATTTTCGTAGCGCGGCCTAATTTTCGTAGCGCGGCCAAATTTTGTTTGGTAATTTATTATCAGACAGTGTTACTTTTGAGGGCAGGAGATCCCCCATGGTGAGGGTCGAAAAATTTAAAATGCTTATAACTCGCGATCTAATTTTCGTAGCGCGGCCAAATTTTATTTGGTAATTTATTATGAGACAGTGTTACATTTGGTGACAGGAGGTCCCTCATGGTTAGGGTCGAAATATTTAAAATGCTTATAACTCGCGATCTAATTTTCGTAGTGCGGCCAAATTTTGTTTGGTAATTTATTGTGATACAGTGTTACTTTTGGTGACAGGAGACCCCGCACGGTGAGAGTCGAAAAATTTAAAATGCTTATAACTCGCGTTCTAATTTTCGTAGCGCGGCCAAATTTTGTTTGGTAATTTATTATGAGACAGTGTTACTTTTGGTGACAGGAGGTCCCTCATGGTTAGGGTCGAAAAATTTAAAGTGCTTATAACTCGCGATCTAATTTTCGTAGCGCGGCCAAATTTTGTTTGGTAATTTATTATGAGACAGTGTTAATTTTTGGTGAAAGGAGACCCCCCCATGCTGAGGGTCGAAAATTTTAAAATGCTTATAAATCGCGATCTAATTTTCGTAGCGCCGCCAAATTTTGTTTGGTAATTTACTATGAGACAGTGTTACGTTTGGTGACAGGTGACCCCCACCGTGAGGGTCAAAAATTTAAAATAACTATAACTGGCGATCTAATTTTCGTAGCGCGGCCAAATTTTGTTTGGTCATTTGTTATGAGACAGTGTTAATTTTTGGTGAAAGGAGACCCCCACGGTGAGGGTCGAAAAATTTAAAATGTTTATAACTCGCGATAAATGTTCGTAGCGTGGCCAAATTTTGTTTGGTAATTTTTTATGATACAGTGTTACTTTTGGTGACAGGAGGTCCCTCATGGTTAGGGTCGAAAAATTTAAAGTGCTTATAACTCGCGATCTAATTTTCGTAGCGCGGCCAAATTTTGTTTGTTAATTTATTATGAGACAGTGTTAATTTTTGGTGACAGGAGACCCCCACTGTGAGGGTCGAAAAATTTAAAGTGCTTATAACTCGCGATCTAATTTTCGTAGCGCGGCCAAGTTTTGTTTGGTAATTTATTATCAGACAGTGTTACTTTTGGTGACAGGAGATCCCCCATGGTGAGGGTCGAAAAATTTAAAATGCTTATAACTGGCGATCTAATTTTCGTAGCGCGGCCAAATTTTGTTTGGTAATTTACTATGCGACAGTGTTACGTTGGTAACAGGAGACCCCCACTTGTGAGGGTCAAAAATTTAAAATAATATAACTCGCAACTTAACTCGGCTAATTTTGTTTGGTAATTTATTATGAGACAGTGTTACTTTTGGTGACAGGAGACCCCCCCCCCCCCACGGTGAGGGTCGAAAAATTTAAAATGCTTATAACTCGCGAATAATTATCGTAGCGCGGCCAAATTTTGTTTGGTAATTTATTATGATACAGTGTTAATTTTTGGTGACAGGAGACCCCCACGGTGAGGTTCGGAAAATTTAAAATGCTTATAACTCGCGATCTAATTTTCGTAGCGCGGCCAAATTTTTTTTGTAATTTATTAAAGTATTGCATAGCTTTTATCGCGGGCTTTGAGCGCGGCGAAAGAATCTAGAAATTCTGTAACGAGAAAAAAACCTAATACTCCGGCTAACGCCGCTTCAGTTTGGCAGACTTCGGCACGATATCCCTCCGTAGACTTCGGCAGACATTGACGCGGTATTTTTCAGATATTTTGAGAATATCAAGTCTTAAACTTATGTTTTTTTTATTTCAGCTGCCATAAACGTATAGTTTCAATGATAAAAATTCCTGATTAACCTACATGTATTGTAAGATAATAAAAATATTTTAAACGATATTAACTTCTCATTTGTTCAATACAAGTAAAAAAAAAATTGTTATCGGTCATCACGCTCAAAATGTTTAACTTGAATTAATATCAAAGACAAAAAAAACTGCATAAATAAAAAAATAAATAAATAATTATAATTGCATGAGTTGATAGAAAATGCTATGCAATAGCTTTACCGCGGCAGTCTCCGAGTGCCACACGTATTTTTTTTTTTTTTTTTTTTTTTTTTTTTTTTTTTCTGTTTTGAGGAGGGAGGCGTGAGTGAGGGTCTTGATAATCCATTTATGGAATTTACTCATAATTTCTTACATATTTAGTTCTTAAGTTGGCTTTTTTTATTTATCTAAACTATTTAACTTTTGATTTTAAATAGAATGAACTTTCTCTAAGGCAAAATCGATCAAAATCGGATTTTTTTTTTCTTACAGTAGACAATATTCCACCTTAGACAAATTTTACTCTTATGTCTATAAATTCACAGGGCATGAAAATCTTTCCGAGGATGAATTTCCTTCTGACACAGAGTTCGCATTACAGAAAGTTTATTGTATTTGCATATGCAATTTCTAAAAACATAATTGATTTTTTTTCTTTCTTTCTTTTTAATATAGAACTTTCAATTCAGAAATTTATTAATATTCCAATTGATTGTAAATTTGAGAAAACCAGGCGATGAATAAACTTATTTTGGAAAAACGGGATTTTCAGATCAGAAGACAAATCTATAAATTATACAAACAAACCAATACATCCTTAATTTTGTTTTCCGGAAATATATATTTTATCCAATTTTTTATTATAAACTTATAATATTTGGAATTTACAATATAAATAAAATGAAAAATACACTTAGCAAGTTAAGTGATTTCGATGCAATTATAGAAAATTGAGACATGTAGGCACTATTTTGGATAAAAGTTTGGAGAGTTTGACATTATTGTCAAATTAATGCTTGTTTATTTCGCGTTTAAGCATTTTTTCAAATGCAAATTGGCTACTTTGTGACCCATTTTTGAATTCATTTTTGCTCATAAACGTATCAAATTAGCAGATGACCTTATTCAGAAATGATGCAATCGAACTTTTTTTATCTTTTTGAGGAACAAACACTCAGTCAAATTTGGCGTTTTGAACCTAATTTCCAGAGACGAAAGCGCAAGAAAGGAGAAAAAGTCATCTTCCTATAATTATATACTTATAATTACAGATGTTAATCACTTATGGGAAAAAACTGATTACAAAAATACCTTGAATATGGTGTCGACTGAAGTTAACACGCTTATATTTAAAAGTGAAATCAGAAAATGCCTCCGAAGAAAAATAGTTTTCGAGTGCTGCCTTAATCGAATTCGACCATACGGTTGTCGTCATGTTCTATAGGTGGCTGACCTACTTTTGATTAAAAACTGCTGTTCTAAAACTTTAATATTTGTCTTGTACACATATTCAATACATGCTTAAACTTTCAAGTTATTTACATGGCATGATATTTCCAGTTCTACATTTACTTGCATTTTAAACGAATTCGGACGATATTATTTCATACAGATTAATAATATGAAAATATATCAGCTTTTGGATAAAACTTTTTGTAAATATAGAACTAAATCATATTATCCTGCTTTGCATTACACCTTTTTCGGAAAGCGTCAATTGAAAACCGCTAAATCTACATATTTAAACTAAAAATTATGATATTTATTCATAATTTCGGATAGAATTATTTATTTTTTTCTTTTCTTTTCTCTCCATAGAATTTAAGATATTTTAGTAGTATTTTTTAAAAATGCAGTTAAAAATTACAATAGCAAAATAAATTAAAAAACTTTAAGAATTTTAAATTTTAATATTGTTGCAATTTTATTGATTAACTCTCCAATAATAAGAAAAATAAGACTGCTTAGAAAATCTCGTTCAACTACCTTAAAATGTTGATATTTTGTTTATTAAGCATTAATTTATATGATAATAATGTATTGCAATCCATTTCATTATTCTACAGATGTATGCAACTAATATAACACGGTGATATACTAAAAAACATACATGTATTTATCCTTAGAACTGTGTTCTAAAAACAACCTTTAAAATAAGAGAAAAAAAAAACATTCTCATAGCATGCACCATGGGATCGTACGAAGGTCAGGGGTCGTATATCATGTTACTTTCCATCGTGTAAAAACGTTCTATCAGTAGAATTCTTAATGAGGTTTTCAATTTAGAAAATGTCATGTGTTCAGAATGTGGAAATCTTTAAACGCAGTACAAAAATGGAGTATTTAACGGTCTGTTTTTTCGCGTTTCACACTTCCGTTTTTATCGGTACGTATAGTTACTCATTCCTAATTACCCCCTAAATTCTCACACTCTGTCTCTGAGTGTCACACTCATGATGCATCGATTTTGGCTCTCAAGCACCTAAATCCGAAGGTCAGGGGTCGTATATCATATTATTTTCCATCGTCTAAAAACGTTCTATCAGGGGATTCATTCTTGGGTTTTTCAATTTAGAAAATGACATGTGTTCGGAGGGTGAAAATCTTTAAACGCAGTACGAAAATGGAGTATTTAACGGTCTGTTTTTTCGCGTTTCACACTTCCGTTTTTATCGGTACGTATAATTACTCTTTTCTAATTACCCCTAAATTCTCACACTCTGTCTCTGAGTGTCACACTCATGATGCATCGATTTTGGCTCTCAAGCACCTAAATCCGAAGGTCAGGGGTCGTATATCATATTATTTTCCATCGTCTAAAAACGTTCTATCAGGGGATTCATTCTTGGGTTTTTCAATTTAGAAAATGACATGTGTTCGGAGGGTGAAAATCTTTAAACGCAGTACGAAAATGGAGTATTTAACGGTCTGTTTTTTCGCGTTTCACACTTCCGTTTTTATCGGTACGTATAATTACTCATTTCTAATTACCCCTAAATTCTCACACTCTGTCTCTCAGTGTCGCACTCATGATGCATCGATTTTGTTATTGGGTGGGTAGAAATATTTGTTTGAGAACCGCTTTCAAAAGTAAAGAAGAGATTACACATCTGAACCACTGGTTTCCCAGATGTTCTTGAGTCCAGATAAGATCATCTTTCTTCAGGGACTGACCATTAAATAAATAAAGTAAACATAAAGGGGGAAATGCATGTCTTTCGAAGACGTAATCAATCACCCGGGAAAAAATCGTTCCCGCTGATAAAAAGGGAAAAACGAAGGCAACAAAATGGCGTTAGTTTTACTTTTACCAAAAACAGCAGAAGAGTAATCACTGTGCTCCGCCCCTAATTTGTTAACCTGCCGAAGATGTCATCACCTCAAATTAAAAATAATCGATTTTGGCTATGTCGGGAAAACACCGACCTTCGTACGATCCCATGGTGCATGCTATGTGATTCTTATCTTATTTTAAAGGTTGTTTTTAGAACACTGTTCTAAGGATAAATACATGTATGTTTTTTAGTATATCACCGTGTTATATTAGTTGCATACATTATATTAGTTGCAATAATGAAATGGAATGCAATACATTATTTTCATATAAATTAATGCTTAGTAAACAAAATATCAATATTTTAAGGTAGATGAACGAGATTTTCTAAGAAGTCTTATTTTTCTTATTATTGCAGAGTTAATCAATAAAATTGCAACAATATTAAAATTTAAAATTCTTAAAGTTTTTTAATTTATTTTGCTATTGTAATTTTTAACTGCATTTCTCAAAAATACTACTAAAATATGTTAAATTCTATGGAGAGAAAAGAAAAGAAAAAAATAAATAATACTATCCGAAATTATGAATAAATATCATTATTTTTAGTTTAAATATGTCCATTTAACGGTTTTCAATTTACGCTTTCCGAAAAAAATGTAATGCAAAGCAGGATAATATGATTTTATTCTACATTTACAAAAAGTTTTATCCAAAAGCTGATATATTTTCATATTATTAATCTATATGAAATAATATCATCCAAATTCGTTTAAAATGCAAGTAAATGTAGAACTGGAAATATCATGCCATGTAAATAATTTGAAATTTTAAGCATGTATTGAATATGTGTACAAGACATATATTAAAGTTTTAGAACAATAATTTTTAATCAAAAGTAGGTCAGCCACCTATAGAACTTGACGACAGTCGCATGGTCAAATTCGATTAAGGCAGCACTTGAAAACTATTTTTCTTCGAAAACATTTTCTGATTCACTTTTAAATATAAGCGTGTTAACTTCTTTTAAAATGAAGGCTCAGTAGTGAGTTCGACTTGTAATTTATCACTCCATCAATTTAAAACTGAATAAATAATGAAGAAAAGGTTTCCTACCTTTGAAGTTTTCTTTCAAACTGGGAACTGTTTCATCTTCTGACTGACATCTGCGTCTGTAAAAAACTAGATAGATTAATCATTAATTGATATGCTCAATGTTGATCCACACAATATATCGTTGTAGGATGAAACTGCACTTTATTTAATTCTAGACTAATATTATAAGATTCTTGAATATATATCCACAGCAGTGATGGTACATGATAATTACTATAACTATATTCTTCCAGCACTAAGGCTTGGAAGTACAATATTAAAATATTAATTACAGAGAAAAAAAAGGCTATTCTACATTGTCTTAAAGTCAGAAAACAATGCAAAGTTGCATATATCAGCAGTTCTTTAATTTCTGTTTATTCCTGTGACGACAACATTCCGATGCAATGTGCCTTGTATGGTGCCGCCACCTAGCGCTGGAGTAATATACTAACTTCGTAGTAAGAAGGAGCGTTTCCCTTGGTGTTTCACCACAGATGTTTTTTTCTTGATTATTAATAGTTCTGTTATAAGCATACCTCACAGAAAAGTCACACATTTCAAAAACTATCACGCTGCACATTTCACAAACAAATAATTGTTCGGTCTGATTGGACACAAAACATGCACACGCGATTCGTTATTTCCGACACTCCTCCTTTTTGTGTCCAACTGAGGACTGCTTAACTTGTAGTTTTTCACGCAGATACTCCAGGTGTGCTTTTGGTAAGGCTTTGGTGAGGATATCGGCTAGCATTCTTTTCGTGGGACAGTAGACTAGCTTAATGGTGCCTGTTTCACTTAAGTGGCGTATGTGGTGGTATTTCACATGTATGTGCTTTGTCTTTATCTGTGCCTTCTCATTTTCGGTAAGTTTTATGGCGGATAAATTGTCCTCATATAGTGTAACGGGGGTTTGCTGGCGTAATTCTAGGTCGTTTAATAACTCAAGTAACCATATGATTTCTTGACTGGCGATTGACGCAGCCACGTACTCCGCTTCTGTGGAAGACAGTGCTATACAGCTTTGCTTTCTCGATGCCCATGCCAGGACATTGTTTCCTAGTTTGAATAGATTTCCGGTGGTTGATTTTCTGTCTATTCTGTCGTTCCCCCAATCTGCATCACTATATACAGTTAATACTGGGGGTTCTGTTCTATCTATTACAAATTTAAGGTTTTTTGTGGTTAGGAGGTATCTGATTACTTTTTCTATTGCCTCCCAATCGACCTCTCTTGGCGATTCATTCCTTCTTCCCAGGATATTTACAACTGATGCTATATCAGGTCTAGTTAAGGTCGCGATGTATAAAAGCGCCCCCACAGCCTGCCTGTATTTTGTGTTGTCTTCCATTAATTTTCCGTTAGGGTCTAAACTGAAATAGTTAGTGCTCATCGGCGTGTAGGTTGGTTTCGCGTTTAATAGATCGAACTTTTCTGCGATCTGTATGATTTTGTGTTCCTGATCTAATTCTAGGTTTCCGTTCTCCGATTGTCTTATGTTTATCCCTAGATATTGTGTTACCTTTCCTAGATTTTTAATTTCGTATTGTTTTGACAGTTGTGTGTAAATTTCGTCGGTGTCCTGTTTGTCACCTGCTACTAGGATGTCGTCCACGTAAACGATTATGTATGCAACCTTTCCGTTTTTAACCCTTTTATACAGACATTTGTCCGATGCACATTCTTCGAAATTTAGATTTCTAAGTGATTTATTAATTTTTAGGTTCCATGCCCTAGCCGCTTGCTTAAGGCCATAAATCGCTTTGTTAAGACTACACACTTTATGTTCTTCCCCTTTCTTTATGTATCCTTCCGGCTGATACATATAGACCTCCTCCTCAAGGTCGCCATGTAGGAAGGCAGTTTTGACGTCTAAGTGAGTAACATTCAGATTTTTGTACACTGCTGCGTTCAGAAATGCTCGCAGTGTCGTGTGAGACACGACTGGCGCGTACGTTTCGTCGAAGTCACAACCGTATTTTTGAGCGTATCCCTTGGCAACTAGTCTAGCCTTATACCGTTCTACGGATCCATTCGCTCCCCTTTTCGCTTTGAATGTCCATTTGCATCCAATTACTCGTTTTCCCGGAATTGGTTTAATTAATTTCCATGTATTATTTTGTTTCAGCGAATTTATCTCTTCATTTGTTGCTTCTAACCATTTGTCCCTAACTTCATCATCTTCAATGTTTTGTATATCCGTCCACGTTTTCGGTTCCTGAATTTGGCATAGATTTGCGCTTATGCCGAAACGATTAGGAGGTACTCCGCGATTTTGTCTTTCCGACCTTCTAGGCTCGGGCGGTTTTTGCGCTGGGGCTTGAATTGAATTTTCATCGTCATTTTCTAACTCAATTTCCACGCTATCCGCTGTCCTTTTCTGATCGTCTGGTTTTTGTTCGGTAGTAGTAATTTCTTCGCTCATAACGCCCTCTTCGATAAATTTCACGGTTCTAGAAATTATTATTTTATTTTGCCCCGTGTAGATCCGATAACCCTTGCTTCTAGGATCGTAGCCCAACATGATTCCCTCGATTGCTTTTTCATCTAATTTCCCTCTCTTAGGTTTGTCGACATAGGCAAATGCCTTACATCCAAATGTTTTAATGTTTGAAAGGTTCGGTTTTCTTTTATTCCATAGTTCGTAGGGCGTCGCGTTGTTTTCATTGGCTTTTGTTGGCAATCGATTGATTAGATACGTAGCGGTCATTACTGCTTCCCCCCAAAAATGTTTAGGTAATTTTGCATCTGATAACATGGTTCTAGCCATTTCTACTATTGTTCTATTCTTTCTTTCAGAGACGCCATTCTGGGGGGGAGAATAGGGAACACTTAGCTGTCGTTCTATTCCGTTTTCGGCTAAGTAGTTTTCGAAATCATCGCTTATGTATTCCTGTGCGTTGTCAGATCTGATTGATCTTATTGGTCTACCGAATTTATTTTTTACTAATGCTACGTATTCTTTTAGTTTAGCAAGGGCTTCCGATTTATGCGCGAGCAGATATGTCCTTGTGAATCTGCTGCAGTCATCTGTGAACGTTATGAAATATTTCTTTCCCCCCAAAGTTTCCGTCTGCATAGGCCCGCATATATCGGAGTGCGCCAGAGAACCGACTTCTCTGCTTCTATTTGAGGCGACCTTGGGGTAAGGTTTTGCCGAGAGTTTTCCTTCGACACATTTAGTGCAATATGTGTCGTGCTTGCAGTTGTTAATTTTTATACCTTCTGCTAAGTTGTGATTAACTATATATTTTATATCGTCGAAATTTTTGTGTCCCAATCTCCTGTGCCAAATCGATATGCAATTTGTATTGTTGCAGTGTGTTTGTGTACTTAATGAATATCCGTATTCGTCTTGGGGATTTATTTCATAAAGATTGTCGTTGAGTTTTCCTGTCATAAATATGTTATTATCCTTGACGAATGAGCATGCATCTTTTTCGAAAATCACTTTTATGTTATTTTCGGTGGCCTTTTTAACCGACAATAAATTGCTCTTTAGTTCTGGGCAGTACAGCACATCTTTCAGAGTAATGTAGTGTTGTTTGTCTGTTTTTAACTTTACGTCCCCCATACCTAGTGAAATAAGTCTTTTACCGTTAGCGATTGTGATGTTTCCGAAGTTACCAGCGGTGAATGTCGCAAAGTTTTCTTTTGTGGAGGTGACGTGTCTAGTGCAACCGGAGTCAACTATGTATTTGTGTGTGTCTTTTGTTTGTGTATGGTTAACCTCTGCTGACTCGCTCTCATAATTATTTTCCTCTGGGAAGAGAGGAATGATCGTCTCTTTCAGGTCATCTTCTATCTTTGAGTTGCTGTTGAAACAATAGTTTGAGGATTCCCCTTTTATTTGCCCTGAGTTTCTAGGGTGTGTTTTCGGGTTGTTATTATTATTATTGTATTGTCTGAATCTGTTGAATTCACCCCTCTGGGGCATATTTCTCTGTTTGTTTTTTAAATAATAGCAATCTTCTCTTGAGTGGTTGCTGCGACAACAGTGATCACAATATTTTTTACTTTTATTAAATTTATTTGTTAATTTATATGCCGTTTCTCGGCTACGTATATTCGAGTTTTTGTCTTCATTGCGATGAGAGAATTCATCTAACAGTTTATTTTTTACAGTTTCGATATCTAGCTGCTGACTTTCTCTCGCTTCCAGAGCGGTAATCAGCGGCGCGTAAGAGTTAGGAAGGGAGCACAACATCAACGCCACGATGTGTGAGTCGTTCACGACTTCGTCAATGGCCGCCAAATCATCTCTTATACTCAAGATGTTATTTATGTGCTTATTGAGGTCCCCCCCTTCTTGCAGCCTCTGCGAATATAGTTTCCTGAGCAGATATAGCTTTGAAGCTAAATTGGAACGCTGGTGGAGGTTCTTTAGTTTAGTCCATATCTCTTTGGGCGTTTTTAAACTTCGGATATGGACTATTTGTGCATCTTCGATGCAGAGACATAGTACCGCTTTGGCTTTAGCCGAGTTTTTGGTGTAAGTTTCGTTTGGTGTAACGGGTGGATCGTCGGTTATATATTTCCAGAGGTCGTCTTTTATTAATAAATTTTCCATCTTAAATGACCATATTGAATAATTTTGGTCATTTAATTTTTCTACGGCGGTTATCTCTTTTGTAGTCATGATGCGTCGTATGAAAGTAATTTTTTTTTGTTGTTGTTGTTAGTTTATATCTTAAATAACTCGACGTTATATGGCACTTAAATGTTCATTCAATATTCAGTATAAAATGAAAAACATAAAATATGTACTTTCAATATTCATTAATATGTATACATAAGACATGAATTATTAATATTAGATATTGTTATTCATTCATTTGTTCACCACTTATTTTTTTTTTTTCATGTATATTTTTTTTTCGTAAATGGAGTGATTTATTTTTATTTTTAATCCTCTTTTTCAGGCTCTATAATCTTTTAAAATGAAGGCTCAGTAGTGAGTTCGACTTGTAATTTATCACTCCATCAATTTAAAACTGAATAAATAATGAAGAAAAGGTTTCCTACCTTTGAAGTTTTCTTTCAAACTGGGAACTGTTTCATCTTCTGACTGACATCTGCGTCTGTAAAAAACTAGATAGATTAATCATTAATTGATATGCTCAATGTTGATCCACACAATATATCGTTGTAGGATGAAACTGCACTTTATTTAATTCTAGACTAATATTATAAGATTCTTGAATATATATCCACAGCAGTGATGGTACATGATAATTACTATAACTATATTCTTCCAGCACTAAGGCTTGGAAGTACAATATTAAAATATTAATTACAGAGAAAAAAAAGGCTATTCTACATTGTCTTAAAGTCAGAAAACAATGCAAAGTTGCATATATCAGCAGTTCTTTAATTTCTGTTTATTCCTGTGACGACAACATTCCGATGCAATGTGCCTTGTATGGTGCCGCCACCTAGCGCTGGAGTAATATACTAACTTCGTAGTAAGAAGGAGCGTTTCCCTTGGTGTTTCACCACAGATGTTTTTTTCTTGATTATTAATAGTTCTGTTATAAGCATACCTCACAGAAAAGTCACACATTTCAAAAACTATCACGCTGCACATTTCACAAACAAATAATTGTTCGGTCTGATTGGACACAAAACATGCACACGCGATTCGTTATTTCCGACAACTTCAGACACAACCATATTCAAGATATTTTTGTAATCAAACATTTTTTCCGATAATTGATTAACATCTGGAATTATAAGTATATAATTCTCTCAGGAAGATGATTTTTTCTCCTTTCTCGCGCTTTCGTCTCTGGAAATTAGGTTCAAAACGCCAAATTTGACTGAGCGTCTGTTCCCCAAAAAGAAAAAAAAAGTTCGATTGCATCATTTCTGAATAAGGTCATCTGCTAATTTGATACGTTTATGAACAAAAATGAATTCAAAAATGGGTCACAAAGTAGCCAATTTGCATTTGAAAAAATGCTTAAACGCGAAATAAACAAGCATTAATTTGACAATAATGTAAAACTCTCCAAACTTTTATCCAAAATAGTACCTACATGTCTCAATTTTCTATAATTGCATCAAAATCACTTAACTTGCTAGGTGTATTTTTCATTTTATTTATATTGTAAATTCCAAATATTATAAGTTTATAATAAAAAATTGGATAAAATATATATTTCCGGAGAACAAAATTAAGGATGTATTGGCTTGTTTGTATAATTTATAGATTTGTCTACTGATCTGAAAATCCCGTTTTTCTAAAATCAATTTATTCATTGCCTGTTTTCTCAAATTTACAATCAATTGGAATATTAAAAATTTTTGAAGTGAAAGTTCTATATTAAAAAGAAAGAAAGAAAAAAAAATCAATTATGTTTTTAGAAATTGCATATGCAATGCAAATACAATAAACTTTCTGTAATGGGCATTCTGTGTCAGAAGGAAATTCATCCTCGCAAAGATTTTCATGCCCTGTGAATTTATAGACATAAGAGTAAAATTTGTCTAAGGTGAAATATTGTCTACTGTAAGAAAGAAAAAAAAAATCCGATTTTGATCGATTTTGCCTTAGAGAAAGTTTATTCTATTTAAAATCAAAAGTTAAAGTTTAGATAAATAAAAATAGCCAACTTAAGAACTAAATATGTAAGAAACTATGAGTAAATTCCATATGGATTATCAATACCCTCACTCACGCCTCCCTCCTCAAAAAAAAAAAAAAAAAAAAAAAAATCTGAGAATCCTGTTGTATTTTGAAAAAAATTACAAACAAAATTGCCAAATATTTTTAAAACTTTAATAAAAGCTACACACATTCAATTTCCGATAGACTTAGCAAAATTTCCAAATATAATTTGATTTGACAATTTAAAGTCCCCCCCCCCCCCTTAACCAGTAAAAAGTCTCAGCGATGGCCCTGCATATTCCTGTGGAATAAAATCCTTTAATAATTGTAAAATATTTTTAATAGTATCATATTTTTCTCATATTTCATTTAAAATATTATTTTTTCTATTTTTATCAATTTTATAGATCAAGTAGGATTCACTTTATTTAAAATTTTTAATTATAAAGATTTACATTTTACTGTACAGCTATACCTTTTGCTTTCTTATTTTAGATAAATATATTTTCGTTTTCTTTTGTAATATTTCAAACACAATTGCGCAATTAGTTTTTCACATACTCTTGAAGTGTTCAAATATTTTCATAAGATGAATAAAAATTGTTTGTTTGTTTGTATTTATGTCGGCCAATTATCTACGCTGTGGGATATAGGCCCTAAGGGTGGGATGGCCTCCGTGGGGGTCTTTCTAAGGGAACCTAACCCATATTTACGCAATGTTCGATGAAAACCACGGAAAACTCCGAACGGTTAGGACGACGGTCGCGATTGGGTTCGAACACAGCACCTACCGTTTACCACTTTGGAAGTCAGAACTTCGAGGCCACTGGTGAGACCTAGATGAATAAAGAATCGAATAGCATATTAACGTTGTTGTAAAGGTTGTGTATTGTCTGTGTGTATGTTGTTTATAATTGATTGCTACAGAAGTATAAGATTTAGGTTATTTTCAAGCTTCAAAAATTATCTAAATCATCAAATTTTCTGTAAAGTGCTGTATAATTATAGAAAAATAAAAAAAAAAATAAAATCTTAAAATTTTTATTTAAATTTTTTTTTTTTAAACAACTTTATGAACCCTCATAAAATTGGTTTTTAAAGATTTTTTTAAAATAAAAAATTTTAAGATTTCAATTTTTTTTTTAATTATAGAAAAATAGAAAAAAAATATTAAAATCTTAAAATTTTTAATAAAAAAAATCTTTAAAAACCACTATTATGAGGGTTTTTTTCTGGCTTCTCAGATTTTTTGATGATACGTTTTTTTAGATTAGATGTACTCTTTAAGGCTATTCTTAAATCCAAAAGCGCAACTTTATGATATAAATTTTAATTTATATTTGTTCGGATATGCATGAAATTGATGCTGTTGTTAAAAAACTATGTTATCGAAATATTTTTCTGGTTTATTTGCAAACGCAATAGATCTTTTCAGAAAATAGTGTCTAAATAAGCGTTTTTAACCGAATTTCGGTGAAAAAGAAGAATACTCATTCAAGCAGTGTTGAGAAACGTATTTGTCACTTGATCAAAATCGCTGTTAACTTAAGAAGTCATTTATTTATCAAAAATGGAGATACAGGTCGATTCCGATTCAATTCCATAGTCAGGCCATCCAGTTTTATGTATTTATGTTAAAAAAATATATTGTAAATGTGTTTAAGGTTGATCATAAAGGTTGATCATAAAGCCTACATCAAATTGCCTGTTTTGGTGAAAATTTTCGAAATTGTTTTTATTGTTTGATATGAAAGAGCAATCTTTTACGATTCCAAATCTGTTTTAATTTCATTCCTACTATTATTAGAAGAGGAGTTATGACAATTTTAATAAACATCAAAATGGCCATTTCTGTGAAAAGTTTCAAAAATTTTTTTATTGTTTTTTATGAAAGAACAATCTATTATGATTCTAAATCTGTTTCAATTTATCAGTTTTAATTTATAATTCAGGATATTTAGGACTTTTACCTGTATTCGAACAATTAGGAGTATCAGTTGAACAAAATATGATCATAAACAGTTTTAAAATTGATGATGAGCGAATAAAAAATTTAAAAGTCACTCGCTATCCTCTGCAAATCTTACCAGGAGAACTAAAAGTGCTACTAAGAAGTTAAAAATGGTTAAATATGAAGTTAAAAATGGGTTAGAATATAAATGTGGTGCATTTTAAGTGTATAAATTAAATATATTAGATTTTTACAAGAAAATACATGCATGCGATTTCTGGAAAATTATTTTTTTTTTTCATTATTTCTATGTTCGATTAGCTTCATTACAAAAAAAAGTTCTAAAGATATTTCAGTGAAATTTGGTAAGTATGTTTTCAATATCACTCACGATGCTCTGAATTATGATCTAAGCTATATATGATAATTTAAATATTTTATAGGCTCAAATATGAAAAAATGGTAATTTTTACTTTCAAAAAAGTACTTTTTATATATTTTGAAATTTTTTGGTTATTTTTCAAGATATTGTAAAAGTCTTAGTTCAGTGCACAGATAAGTGTAATAAAAGTGTGCAGCATAAAGGAAATTGAAATATAGTTATTTGAATTGAGTGTATGCTGTCTGGCGCATGTATGATATTTTGCTAGGAATAAAAAATTCAAATCGTCCCTCGCTTATACACAGAAAAACTTACCAGGAAAACAAAAAGAGTCACCAAGAAGTTAAAAATGGTTAAAAATAAAGTTAAGGAAGTGTTAGAATATAAATGTGATGAATTATAAGCGTAAAAATTAAATATTCTAGTTTCTTACCTATAAAAAGAAATCTTTAAATGCGATTTCTGGAAAATCATTTTTTTCGCTATTTCCATGTGCAATAAACTTCATTACATATAAAGTTTTAAAGATATTTTAGTGAAATTTTGTAAGAATGCTTTCCTTATCACTCACTATGCTCTGATCTAGAATCTAAGCTATATGTGATAATTTAATTGTTTTATAGGCACTCGAATATGAAAAAATGGTAATTTTTACTAAAAAAAAATTTACTTTTTTACATATTTTGAAAATTTTCGGCTATTTTTGAAGATATTGTAAAACTCCTAGTTAAGTGCACAGATAAGTGTAACACAGAAGTGTGCAGCATAAAAGAAATTGAAGTATATTTATTTGAAGAGAGTGTACGCTGTTTGGCGTAAATGTGAAATTTTGCTAAAAAACAGTAAAAACCCCCAATTTTTAAAAATATTAAAAAGATATTGCTAGGATTTTATGATTTCTTATCATTCTGTAATACAATAGAACTGAAAATTATTATATTTTTTCAAAACTGTCCTTAAAAAAAGTACTCCGCACGAAGGCAGATAGATACCTTAAACGTTTTGTGCTTGTTGAATAAAGCATTTGAGAGCAAATAGCCTTTAAAGCCTGTTGAGAAACTCTTTCAATTGTCTGTATTTCGTAAGTTCAAAGAAAAGTGTATACACTGTTTAAAATTTGAAACTTTTGCTGCATTGTCATTCCACCGCTTTTATAGAAAACGACGACTTTACTTTTTTATGGAGCATTCTCATAAATAAAATAAAAAAGATATTCTATAAAAGCGGTGTAGTAGTGGTGCAGCAAAAGTTAGAAATTTTTAACAATGTGTTTGCATGAAAAATAGTATTTATGACAATATTCAGTATAGTTTTAAAATCACGAATGCATTAGTAATAAGTTACAATTTGAGATAACATTTACGTTTGTTTTCTATTCTAAACTAGGGTGTAAAAAATATTGTTTTTTTAAAATTACATTTTTTTAATTTAACTCCGATTTTTTCTTTATTATTTATTTAAATAGGATTTTTACAATTTTTTCCCCCAGTGTACAAATAATGAATAGTGACCAACAGTTTTGAGTTTCCAAAACAATTAAACCTCAAATTGCAAACACAATCTGTGATTAATAATATGATAATTAGTAATTACATAAATTGTAAAAACTCCAAATAAGTACTTTCATTTGTTAGTAGCATGCAATTATCTAGCATTTAATAATAGACATTTATATTTTGCAATAATTATGGAAAACTACATTAAATACTAGTGATATTTACAGCAATCAGAGTAAATATAATGAATAGCCAGTTATATCTGAAATCCTCAAAACATTAAATACCAGCATTATGAGCACTCAGTAAGAATTTCCAGCATTCAGTGTTTCAGATAGTTTTATCAACTTTTTAATCCATAACATTTTTTTTATGTGTTTAAATTCAAAAAATTAATATATATATAAAAACCATTAATTGTATTACAATATGAACCATTTGAATTTAAAAGAAAAATAATACCACATTGAACAAGAGTAAAAAATTAAATAAAGAAAGAAAATGAATACAGATGGGATTTGTAGAACCAAAGCAGAATTATCAAGCCCCAAATACTTTGGAACTAGAAATGAAGTGTATGGTTTCATCTTCGTATTAGCCATGTAAAACAAAATAATACGAATTTGGGGCTACTAACACACATAAAACCAAAATTAAATGAAGAAATAACATTAAAAAAAAAGGCACAACAAAATTACTAAATTGGATAGAAAAATGAAAAGGTGGAAAAAATAAAAATAATTATTGTACACGTGATAATAATAAATTAATAAATAAATTAAAAGCAGAGTAATTTGATATTAGAAAAAATAAACCATGCACCATAATTTACCCTTTTAAGATATAAAACAAAATCATTTAATTCGACTATGCTATGCTAAACTCAATATCTTAATTTAAGATGATTATATGTATATATATATGTATATGTATGTATGTATACTGTTTTAGCTCGTATAGTAAACTATTGCTTCCTGCTTTTATAATTTATTAACATTTTTATAGCACTGTCCTCTACATTAATGGGGATAACCAGATAAGTTTCTTTTTTTTTTTCTCAATATCTTGTTTTCATACTTTTTATCGAAATTGCATATGAATGTCATGTTTATCATTTCCACGTGCATAAATAAGGTTAATTTGTACTCTTGTTACTGACACTATTTGCTGCACGCTATTGTTTTAATATATGTATATTTTCATTTTTTCAACTATTTATTTCTATGTTCCTTGTTTAATACAGTACAAAGTCCAAAATCCGGAATCCTCCGGACCTCGGCGATTCCGAATTTCGGACTTTTCCGAATTTCAGATCATTTTTAGAATCTACCCCCTCCCCCCTCCCTTTCTAAAAAAAAAGTACGTGATTTATATCAAAATTGCATTTTTAGCACTGAAAAATAATAATAATAAAGAAGATATTTTAAATAATAATGAGATAATCTTAAAAAAAGTTTTTTAAATGAAAAAAATAAATAAATAAAATAAATATCCACATTGAATCCCTTTCCCCACGAATTATTTACACCAGAAACACATTTACAATACTGGAAAAAAAATATAAAACTAAAGTAGATAGATTATTATTTTAATAAAAATAAATAAAAGCTTATCTGAATCACAACAAATGTTAGTTAATAAATTCAATTTTTCACTATTGTCTTTTAAACATGTCCGTTATTTTGCGCTGCTTCATTAATTTCGATTTCTCGGCGAAAACTTTTTCTTTGATTCTGTAAATAGACATCAGTTCCTGTCCTGTTACGATGTTCCTCTGCTCCAATCCTTTGATTACATCATCTAATGAATTGAGGACTTTTCACGCCGATCCCAAACTTTCGTTAGGGACTATAAGAATTGTTATAGTAGTGGACAAGTTTTCAATCATTTTAAGAATTCAAAATTTTATACTTACCGTAATTTAGGGAAGAAACGCCGCACCCGCTGTAATCGCCGCAGCCTCAAATATTGATATCGTTTTGAAAAAAATCGGCATAATCGCCGCACCCTTCGTAAACGCCGCAGTCAAAAGAAATTATTTTCTCTTATTAAGGATGCGATAACATACCCAAAATATCGCATAAATACGGCAAAAAAATGGAATTATTAGACTAATTAAATTATTAAAATAACTAATTGTCAAAAAAAATGTAGGAATAAAATATTTATATTACAGAACCGATTTTTCGGAACTTCCGGATCCGGAATTTTTTCCTGAAATTTTTTTGATATGTTGTTTTTCTTACTTTAAATACATACTGTAAAATCTCCAAAACACCGCTCCCAATTTTGAACATATTTCATTTTTCGAAATGTATATCAGTTTGTAAATCCGCCACCAAAAATATTTTTTCTTTAACAATAACAAAAAAGAAAAAAAAATCCAAGCACAATTCCTTTCTGCAGGCCCAAACACATTTTACCACTTCTTGAAGTTCGATGTCGGCTCTTTTGTCGTGGCGTTTTTGATCTTAACGAGTTTTCCAGGAAAGGAGCGGTTGTCCGGTAAAAGAAAAACCTTTCCGTCAAGTAGGGTGGATTGCTTATCTGCCGATTCTTTTGTTAATTCCCCTTGTTTCTATTATGTAGAAACTGCAAGTAGATCCTATACAAAAGGACTTCCACACTTTTTCCAAGGATTCAGTTGAAGGGAAGAGTATTGCAATCTGAACGGAGCCTTATTCCGATAACGTTGACTTTCGAAAAACTGCAGAGCACTTGTTTTTCTTTGGAGTTACTACGTACTAGACCTTTTTGTAGGATGTTGTAACTTTTGAATAACTTATTATATTTTAATAAAAAATTATTACACACCCTAATTCACTATCATTGCAACTTGCTGAAAATTTGAACGGAATCGGTAAATTATCAGAGAAGATATCGATTTATTTTTAATAATAAAAAGAAACCTTGTTTTGCTTATCGTGTCTTTGTTTTTTTTTCGCTTGTTTGCAGCTTATTAATTTCTTTTTCCGCACTCAAACATCGCGGTTTTGATGAGACATTCACGAGGTCCTTTTTAAATATAAAAGAATAGAATTTAAATAATTTCTCACTTTTTTTCTTTATTAGAAAATTTTAACTTTCTTGGAAATTTTTTTTATACGTTTACGGAATATGAATTAAAGTGCATCAATAAATATCTTATGAGTTGTCATAAGAAGGAAATTACAAAATTTCGCTGTTATTAAATATACAGATATTTTTTTTAATGTAAATCATCATAAGAATGAGAACTAGAAAATCTTGCACTGATAGGGGATCGAAAATACTGTAGTTTTTGTAACAGAACTAAAATGTACCAACAAAAGAGACATTTCAATTGTGAAATTAAAAAAACCTTTCCAATCAGCGCCTTGCGAAAGGGGGGGGGGGGATCGCCCCGAGCGTGAAAATTTAAAGGACGCCAAATTTATACTATCAACTTCATTTTTGGCGTGTCATAAAAAAAAAGTTGGGAGAAGGAAGTGCCAAAATGCAACTTTGCCCCGTGGGCAGTTTTCTTTTCGCACGCCCCTGTTTCCAACTTCGTTTCTACAACGAAGTGCAATAAAAGCAGGCATCTATTGTCCCTTCCTGTTTACCCCAGTCACCGTATTTCTTGGAAAAGGATGATTCATGATGCATTGCATTTGTTGATTTACGATCAGTAACATCGCGAACACAGGGAAAAGAAAAGTGATTTTTTTTTTCTTTTGAAACACTGAATAATTTGCTCAAAATTTTCGTTAACGCCGCGGCGTTTATTCCATAAATTACGGTACAAAAAAAAAAAAAAAAACGCTAGTTAGAAAAATGTCCGGATTTTGGAGAATTCCGGATTTCGGATGTCCGGATTTGAGACTTTGTACTGTAATATGGTTTTTGTGTTCTGGTAGCCCCAATTACGTATTATTTTGCTATTTCATGGCTAATACGTGGATGAAACCGCACACTTCATTTGTAGTTCAAGAGCAATTGGGGCCTGACGATTCTGCTCTGTGGACTACAAATTTCCTTTGCATTCATTTTATTTTATTTATTTATTTATTCAATTATACTCGTTTCACTATTTTTTTTTTATATATAATTTAATTCTATTCAAATTCTTCGTTTTGATTTATTGTTTTATTGATAAAATTTATTGGTGAATTTTGTCTACTTTTAATGGTATTATATATATATATATATATATATATCATCATCATCATCAACCGTTTTCGATCCACTGCTGGATGTAGGTCTCCCCCAGATTTTTCCAATGTTTTCTGTCTAGTGCTTTCGTCATCCAATTTACACCAGCCACTTTTCTAATTTCGTCACTCCATTTTACTTGTGGTCGTCTTCTTGGTCGTTTTACATCTCTGGGATACCACTGTAGTATATTTGTGCTCCATCTATTGTCTTGTCTTCTTGCAATGTGCCCAGCCCATTTCCATTTTAGCTGCTTTATTCTTTCAAGGATGTCAAAAACTTTTGTTTGATTTCTTAACCAGGTTATCCTCTTTCTGTCTCTTCTAGTTATGCCTAGCATACATCTTTCCATGCTTTTCTGTGTTGTTTGTAATCTTTGTATCATCCGTTTTGTTAGTGTCCATGTTTCTGCTCCATAGGTTAATGCAGGTAAAATACATTGATTAAAAACTTTTCTTTTCAAACAAAGAGGCATATTACTCTTCAGAATAATACTGTTCTTCCCGAAAGCACTCCACCCATTTCTTATTCTTCTATTGATTTCATTCAAGATACTATTATCCGATGATATTTCCTGTCCTAGGTACACATAACTTTGCACTTCTTTAATCTCAGTGTTCTTGTAGACAATTTTCTTTTTTGATGTAAATGAATTAAACATCACCTTAGTCTTCTCTAAATTTATTTTTAATCCTACTTTGATGCTAGCTTCTGCAAGATCTTTTAGCATAATTTCCAATTCTTCAGGACTGTTACTGAAAATTACAATGTCGTCAGCGAACCGGAGATGACTTAAAAATTCTCCATTTATTCTAATCCCTTTGTTTTCCCAATCCAGCTTCTTGAAGATATTTTTTAAGACAGCATTAAAAAGTTTGGGTGAAATTGTGTCTCCTTGTCTTACTCCTCTTCCGAGCTTGATCTTCGCTTTTCCTTTATCTAAACGGATGGTTGCTGTTGCTTTCTTGTAAATCTTCTTTATGATATTGATGTAAGGTTTGTCTATACCAATGTCCTCCAGAGAATCTACTACTGCTGATGTGTAGACGGAATCAAAAGCTTTTTCATAATCAATAAAGGCAAGGCAGAGAGGTAAATTATATTCTTTATGCTTTTCTATGAGTTCCCTTACTGTTTGGATATGATCCATTGTGCTGAATCCACTTCGGAATCCTGCTTGTTCTCTAGGTTGAGCTGAGTCCAGAGCTGATTCAAGTCTTGTCGTTAAAACTTTGGTGAAAATTTTATAAATCACGGACAGTAAGCTGATCGGACGGTAATTTTTAATGTTTTCCTTCTCTCCTTTCTTATAAAGTAGTACCATCACAGCATTATTCCAATCTTCTGGTACATCTGACCTTTTGAGACATTTGGAAAACAGTAAGGATAGCCTTTTTGCAAATTCTTCTCCTGCTTCTTTGATAAGGTCAATTGTAATTCCATCTTCTCCAGGGCATTTACCTTTTTTCATAAATCTAATAGCTTGTAAAACTTCATCTGTCATCACTGGGATTATCTCTTCAGTTTCTGTTAAGATTTCCCGTTGATCGTGTACGTTGATTTCCCTCTGATCTTCACATTTATATAGATCATTATAGAAATTTTCAACAATGTGGACTATTTCGTTGCTGATTTTGGTGATTGTTCCATCTGCTCTCTTCAGCGCAAAAATACCTTTTCTGTCAACACATAACTTGCGCTTAGCTGATTTTAAACTTTTGTTATCTTCCAGAACTTTTTTAACAAGATCACAGTTAAATTTTCTGATATCTTCTGTAACGCATTTTCTTACTGTTTTACATAATTCATCATATTCAATTCTTGATTTAGGATCATTTTTCTTCATTTTAAATTCTCTGCGTTTTTTCATCAATCTTCTTGTTTCTTCCGTTATTTTCTTTGTCTGTTTTACTTGTGAATCACCGGCTATCTTCTTAGCAATTTCTTGTAGAGTATTGGTTAGCTTCTTGTTCACTACTGTAACATCTTGCTCTTCTTCTAAAGTTGATTGAAGTACTTGGAAACGGTTTTGAAGTTCCAAATGAAATTCTTCTTTATGTTTCTGGAGGTTTATAATATCGATTGATTTCTTTGAGTGTAGCAAAAGCTTCATTCTTTCCACACAATAAGTTATTCTGATGAAGAAATTGAAGATTTTTATGAAGAAGTAGCTTCAATGCATCAAAAGGGAAATTGCTACATAAAATTAATAATGGGAGACTGGAATGCTAGAATTGGAGAGAAGAAGAAAGGTGAATTATCTGTAGGAAATCGTGGATATGGTATGCGAGATGAAAGAGGAAACAGATTGATTGAGTTTGCAGAATGTGAACAGATGTATATCATGAATTCATTTTTTAAGAAAAAGCCACAAAGAAAATGGACATGGCGTTGTGCAAATGGCTCAACAAGTGAAATCGACTACATCTTGACCAACAAAAAGTATCTTATTCAGGACTGCAGCGTTCTCAATATATATATATATATATATATATATATATATATATATATATATACAGGGTGTCCCTAAACAAATGGTATATACGCTAGGGGGTGATAGAACACATCAAACGAGTAATAGTAAATAGGAAAGCAAGGGTCCCAAACGTTTTCCAAAGGAGATAGCCGCCATTAAAGTTTGGGGTCCAAAATTTCAAATACACATAAAAAACGGAAAAATTGATCGATTGATTTGCGGTTTTCACTAAAACTATTCTTTATGTTGGTATTTTCTTGAAAATAAATTATAAAGATAAATTTTGAAAAATGCCGATAGAGGGCGCTTTAGACTTTGAAGTAATAAAAAACTATTTTTTGCCGTGATTTTTTGCATCTCATTAAATGATTTCGTAAGCTTAGACTTAAATTTTGAGCTCAAAATCTGAATAGTTGGAAGCGGTTAAGTAGCACAAACTTAACTGTGTTCAGAGGATTTAAATTTCAAATGATTATAAAAAACGGAAAAATGGGTCGATTGATTTGCGGTTTTCACTAAAATTATTCTTTATGTTGATATTTTCTTGAAAATGAATTATAAAGATAAATTTCAAAAAATGCCGATAGAGGCCGCTTTAAACTTTGGAGTAACAAACAACTACTTTTTACGTTATTTTTTGAATCTGATTAAATGTTTTCATAAACTTAGACTTAAACTTAAATTTTAAGCTCAAAATCTGAACAGTTGGGAATGGTTAAGTAGCACAAACTGAACTGTGTTCAGAGGGTTCAAATTTCAAATGATAATAAGAAACGGAAAAATTGGTCGATTCGTTTACGGTTTAAAATAAAACTATTCTTTAAGTCAGTATCTTCTTGAAAATGAATTTTAAAGATAAATTTCAAAAAATTCCGTTAGAGGGCGCCTAAAACTTCAGAGTAACCAATAACAAATTTTAACCGTTATTTTTTGTATATAATAAAATGTTTTCAAAAAGTGTTAAATGTTTTCGAAATCTTAAATTTAAACTTAAATATTGAACTCAAATTCCGAATCGTTGGGAGGGGTTAAGAAGCGCAAACTGAAGTGTGTTCAGGAGTTGAAATTTAACCTCCCCCCCCCCCCCCTCGAACACAGTTCACTTTTGCGCTACTTAAACACTCGCAACGACTCAGAATTCGATCTCAAAATTTAAATCTAAGCATTTCAAAGCAGTTAATGAGATTTAAAAAAATAACGGTTAAAAATAGTTGTACGCTACTTCAATGTCTAAGGCGCCCTCTATCGGCATTTTGTGAAATTTATCTTTAAATTTTATTTTCAAGAGACCACTGATTTAAAGAGTAGTTTTAGCAAAAACCGCAAACGAATCGACTAATATTTCCGTTTTGTTATAGTTTTCCGTTTCGTTTGAAATTTAAACCCACTGAACACAGTTCAGTTTGTGCTACTTAACCACTCCCAACTATTCAGATTTTGAGCTCAAAATTTAAGTCTAAGTTTATGAAAACATTTAATCAGATGCAAAAAATAACGTAAAAAGTAAATGTTTGTTACTCCAAAGTTTAAAGCGGCCTCTATCGGCATTTTTTGAAATTTATCTTTATAATTCATTTTCAAGAAAATACCGACATAAAGAATAATTTTAGTGAAAACCGCAAATGAATCGACCAATTTTTCCGTTTTTTATAATCATTTGAAATTTAAACCCTCTGAACACAGTTAAGTTTGCGCTACTTAACCGCTTCCAACTATTCAGATTTTGAGCTCAAAATTTAAGTTTAAGTCTAAGCTTATGAAACCATTTAATGAGATGCAAAAAATCACGGCAAAAAATTATTTTTCATTACTTCAATGTCTAAAGCGCCCTCTATCGGCATTTTTCGAAATTTATCTTTATAATTTATTTTCAAGAAAATACCAACATAAAGAAAAATTTTAGTGAAAACCGCAAATCAATCGACCAATTTTTCCGGTTTTTATGTGTATTTGAAATTTTGGACCCCAGACTTTAATGGCGGCTATCTCCTTTGGAAAATGTTTGGGACCCTTGGTTTCCTATTTACTATTACTCGTCTTGATGTGTTCTATCACCCCCTAGCTTATATACCATTTGTTTAGGGACACCCTGTATATATATATAATTCAATCTTAGCTAAAAAAAGGTTTTTGTTTTGCTTAAAATTTTATATCAATTGGTTCTTTTTTACTTTTTTTATTATTTTTATTTTTTTTATAATAGCAATATGCAGCCGGTGTCATTCTTTCATTCTTCTTTAGCCTCCAGTATTTGCTATAAATTTATTATTGCAAATGTAGAATGAGAGAATAAGATTTTGGTAATTTTATTCTTTTACTTGCAGAAATTTATGATATTTTCTGTGGGTTTTTTTTTTTTATAGAAAAGGATGAATAATTTGTTTATTTTAAGGATATTATGACATTGCAAATTATATTACAATTAAATATAATTTTTAATTGAAGTATTTTTGTGTTATGTTAGAAAAAACTAGGCTTTTTACGTACTTGCTGTACCTGAGCTTTTAATATAGTTAGAAATTAATCTTAAAAACAATTATTTAAAGCTTTTTTTGTGTGTAATTATTTTAGTACTTTTTACGTTATTTTAAACATTTAAAATATTTATGATTTTAGATAATGATTTAAAAAACAATTAATTAAAATCACGATTTAATCGCGGATTTGAATCGACTGGTTAAAATCGTTGATATCCTAATCAAAAATGTCTAATTTCCGGCATATTCCTAAATCCATTTCTGGTTGTGAATGCATGAGACTGGTAAGTACTCTTAATCATCAGAAGCTATGAAATCGAATGTCTTTCATTTTCGATAAAGGCTTGAGATCTTTCAGTAAAAGCGAACAAAGCTTATGTTTTGAATGGAATTTCAGAGCACGACAACCTGGTTAACGTCCCAATTAGATAAAAATCGAATATCACTCTAGATAATTTATATCCTATTTCATTACAGATACTGCATTTGCCATGTCTTCACTGTTATGCTTTTTGTGTCTAAAAATATGTCAAAATTTGTAGGGAGATTTTTTTGTTGTTGTTGTTGTTATTAGTTTAGAAAACATTTGAATTTTACCAAAAAATTGAAACTTTATTAAAAATAATCTGAAATTCGACGACATAAAAGATTTAAAAAATATTTTCTTCAATATATTTTCCTTTTCGAATTCATATCATAATTGTTCTTTTAAGCTACTGAATGTTTATTAAAAATGTATGTATTTTTAAAAATGATGATATAAAATTGATGAATGAGGTAGATTTTTAAGGTTTTCATTATTTGTAAAGGTTCTTCGTTCGTTTTCCATAATCGGGTTGATTGTTCATTTTTCCACATTTTGGAATCCTTTTCCTCTTATTTCTCTCTCTCTCTCTCTCTGTTTTTAGATAGATTTCGTATGAAATACTACCTATTGCGATCAACTCTTTATAAGAAGCTGCCTTTCAAAACATGAGATGAGCGAATTTTGGCTCAACTTGAGTTATTTTTTGGCTGACATTTTAAGAGAGTATAAATACACATAAATATAAATTTTTTATAGACACGATAACTTCTTTAATTCGGCTCAGATCTCTTCCAAACTGCTACATAAAATCAAGGCGCAAAAAATCTCGGTCACGTTCGTTAATAGGCAAAATCGGACCAAGGGAGTAGGAATAGGGAAGGGTTTTGTGAAAACCGCAAAAACCCCATAACTTCTTAGTTAAAATAAATATAAAATCAATTTAAAGTTTATATTATTTCTAAAAAATGAGCCAAAGGTTTATTCATGACAGATTTTTGATAAAATTAAAAATGGGCTTAAAGAATTTTTGGAATTAAAAGATTACAACTTTGTCACTTCTCAAGATATCAAATCCAACTAATTTTTTTTATAGATACTCTTAATATTATCGAAAACTTTTGTATTTACAATTTTTGATAGGAGTAATTCTTTTTGCGAAGGAAAAATTAAAAACGAAAACAAAAACAATAAGTGGGAAGAAGAAGAAGAAAAAAAATCAATAACTTCATCAGTTCTTAAGATATCAATTCCAAATAAATTTATTATACATCGTCTTAATAATATCTACAACTTTTATGATGACACGTTTTTGATAGGACCAATTCTTATAGCAAAAATAAATTCAACAATAATAGGAGTTGAAGAAAAAATCTTAAATCCAAACTGCTTACATTCTGACCCATTTTTAAATTCGTTTATAATTTTCGTGATTTTTTTTTTTTTTTTTTTTTCTAAGCAAGGAATATGAAAGCTACCTCTTCCTCCCAGCACTGACCGGAAGGACTTTTTATTACATCACTTTGTTCTCCTGCATCACTTTAACCTTCAAATGCATAACTGGACATTTGAATTATTCTATTGCTATCAGTTCTGAAAGGAATCTCATAAAGACCAGCTAATTCATATTTCGGTGTCGGATCTATTTTCTTGCAAATTACCTTTTTATTTCTTTGATGACCAGGCTATTACATTTATATTATGTCTAAGTGGTTCAATAGAGCATATCGTAACTTCTGGTACAAACCAGGAAAATAGTTAAAACTTTTATATATCATTCCTATATGGTTTACATCCTTGATATTTTTATGAAAACAGAATTTATAGATAAGTTTATTAATGAGGTTTGTTGAAAACCGTTTTCTTCAGCGATAATTCGAATGGTTAAATATTAAGCTCTTCAAAGTATTTACTTGAACATACTTTAAAGGTAGTCAAATAAAGCGTTCAGATCAAATGACACGATTCCATCGTAGAATTTATTGTTCATAACTTTTTTTTAATGTAAAAATGTATCATGCAAATTTTACATTAGACGAGATTTAAAAATATGTTCTGATTCATTTTGAAACATAAATCATGATATTTGCAGGCATAACCAGAGGCGAATTATTCATTAAACTGAGCAGTCTAACGTCTTGGGGGTCCGAACGAAAAGGGGCCCCAGTACTAAGATTTTCTTTTGGATTATCTCTTCATATTGAACTAATATTTAGAGCAAAAGAGGAATGAATTGCAATATTCTTTGTTTTACACGTTTATGGATTTTTGAAAGTCATTAAAACATAGATTGTATTCTGAATACTATCCATTTTTAATTTCTTCTATTTCCACAAAAAAAAAAAATTGACATGTATTTATGATAGTTATACACAGAACCGCGGCGGTCAAGCCAAGATTTTTTAAGCAACTCTACGAATAACATATTTTAAAGACTTTTTAAAGTTTGAATCAAACGGTTTGTCTATTTTCAGCCTTTAATTTTTAGCTCACAGCCTATCTAAGACTGAGAGCTTATGCACCGCCCGTTCTGTATATATGTGTGTAACGCGATAACTCATGATAAAAATGTCCGACTTACTTAAAATTTTGGATATAGGTTTATTCTGATAAGGCATTACCTTGATTAGATTTTGGTAGTGCACTTTATAAATATAAGAAGGAGAACAGGGGCTAATGCCTCCCCCCTTACTTTATATAAATGTGTTTTTCATGCAGAATTATCAGATTTCATTCAAATTTTAGGTACAGGATCATTCTAATAAGGCTTTTCCATGATTACTTTTGGAAGTACATCGGATAAATATAAGGAGCAAAGAACGGGGACTAATTCCCTCCCCATATAATTTAGATAAATGGGTTTTTCATATAGAATTATCAAATTTCATTCAAATTTTAAACATAGGATCATTCTGATGAGGGCCCCTCCATGATTATTTTTTGAAGTTCATTGGATAAGTATTGAAGACGGAAATTACCCCCCCCCCCTTTTTCAGAAAAATGGTTTTTTCATACAGAATTATCAAATTTCATTCAAATTTTAGATATCGGATCATTCTGATGAGGTGCCTCCGAGATTAGTATTGGATGTTCATTGGATAAGTATAAAGGAGGAATGGAGGGTAACCCCCCGTAATTTAGGTTAATGTGTTTTTCACGCAAAATTTAACTATTAGCTTCAAATTTTTTATATAGGTTCATTCTGATAAGACGCTTCCCTGATTTGTTTTTGGAATTCATTGGATAAATATAAAGAGGAGATAGGGGGGACTACGCCTCTTAATTTAGGTATGCAGAATTAACCAATTTGCTTCCATTTTTCGATACATGTTCAAAGTAAAAAGCTTCCCTGATTAATTGTGGGCTTCTTTTATTAAATATAAAGGAAGTTAAGGACGATTACCCCTCTTAAGTTAGCTAAATGGAGTTTTATGCAGAATTATTCGATTTGCTTTAAATTTTGGATGTTGGTTCTTTTTTATAAGTTGAATATCTCAATAGTTTTGGAGGTTTAATAGTTTAGTATAAAAGAGCGAAAGGGGGATAACTCTTCTTAAATTACATAAATGGGTTTTCATGCAGAAATATCCGACTTGCTACCAATTTTGGATGCAGGATTATTATATGATAAGGTGCATTACTGATTAGTTTTGGGGTTCAATCATTAAGTGTTAAAAAAAAAAGTGCGAAGCTATTTCCTCTTTATTTTGCTTTTCGAAGGGCATTATTATATAAGGCTGTATTAGTATTATTATATAATAGCACAATCAGTGTGCATAGCCTGTGATCTCAATGTCACCAGTTTAATTGGGCAATATTCTTTTTATTAAATCTCCCCCACACACACACACTCACCCCTTTAAAGAAAGTATTCTACGTTTTACGTTTCTGGATATCTTAAATATGATTTTTTTTTTCTTTAAACGATTTCTGTCCGTTTATTAAAAATTTATGAGTGCTACTATATTGCAAAACCATTACACAAAATTAAAAGAAATTTTATATTTAGTATAACCTTGTCTGATGATTATTGATTATGCACTAATACTTATTAGATTTTGGTTATAATAATGAAGAAAATAACTTCTGCCTGGGAGAAAGATGTACAAGTTGAAAATTGCACGTCAAACGTGGGAAATGAAGTGCGTTCGTACTGTAACTAGTTTTATAAATATTCAGATCTTGGTTCAATTATGCAAAAATGCATGAACATGATATTTGATACGATTATACATATTAAATTCAGTAATACGAAATTAATAAGACTTCATCTTAAATAGGACGTAATCAACATTATAAAGCTAGAATCATAACTTGTCATGGGATATCACTGAATCAATTACGCTATGATTTGGTAGAATAAAGAATACTTTTATTTTTATATTTCAAGTTCTGAGTATGTAAGTCAATTGAAATGACTCGACAAAATTCTCCAACAATTATATAAATTACATTTCAAACCATTCAGTTGTGTAGATTTGCGCTGTTATATGCGGACAGACAGACAGACCAGATGATGATTATAGGTGCAACATATTTACAAAAATACATTTCCCCATAGACCATAATGTATTGGAATACTTTTGAATGTCTCTGTGTAAATAAACTATGAACATTACGTACTTAATTTTCATTTCCTATAACATGGACAGAAAATCTCAATAACACATATGAATTACAGAGCAATCCATCTGTATATATGCAAGTTAGAGTTCAAACACATAGTCGGACAGATAAACCAATTTTTAAGCACTTTCAACTATGTTTATATTGTTTTCGGATAAATTTATAAAAAAGATACTTCACTTTCGAAACTAGTTCTGAAAGTGGAATTATGTTATTAAAAAATCTACAAATCTGATAAGTAGAACAAGCATTATTAGATACTAACATAAGTTATCCTATAGAAAAAAGAAATGTTTGAAAATATTCAAATTTAATTCAGAAATTCGAAAATACCCTGCGCATAGGTTTAGAATCAGTAAGCGGGTGTTTTCAAGTGACTGAATAGACCGGTAAACGGGAAAAAAGTGACCGTAAAAAAAGTTACAAGGAAAAAAAGTGACAAGGATTGGTTTTGGGGATTTACTATTGATATTGGGGATTCATTGGTTAAGTATGAAAGGGGGATCGGGGAGGGGGCTCATAATTTAGGTAAGTGGGTTTTTCATGCTGAATTAACTGTTTTGGTTCAATTTTTGAATATACGTTCATACTGAAAAGACGCTTGCCTGATTAGTTTTGGGAAGGGACGATTACCCCCCCCCCCCCATCTGTCCTCAATTAGATGAATGGGTTTTTATGCAGAATTATCCAACTTGTGTCAAATTTGCATATAGGTTCTTTTCGATAAGGCTTATATATAGTATAAAATGCCTGAAGAGTTTTAAGAGTTTAATGGTTAAGTATAGAAGGGGAACGGGGGATAATCTTTTTTAAATTAAATTAATGGCTTTTTACGGATAATTATCCAATTTGCTTCGAATTTTGGACATGGGTTCATTGTGATAAGACGTATCTCTGATTAGTTATAGGGTTCATTTGCTTATTATAAAGGGAAGACGAGCAATTATCTCTCCCTCAAACTAGATAAATATATTTTTACGCAGAATCATCTGATGCATTTCAATTTTTAAATACAGGTTCTTTCTGATAAAGTGAATTCCGGAATAGTTTTAAGGATTTAATGGCTAAGTATAAAGGGGAGAAGGGGGAAGCCCCTCTTAAATTAAATAAATGGCTTTTTATGCAGAATTATCCAATTTGCTTCGAATTTTGGACATAGGTTAATTATGATAAGACGTATTTCTGATTAGTTATGGGGTTCTTATGCTAATTAAAAAGGGGGGCGGGTGATTACTACCCCCGGCCTTAAATTAGATTAAAAAAATTTATGCACACTTATCCGATTTATTTCAAATTTTGGATGTAGGATCTTTCTCATAAAGTAAATTCCTGAATAGTTTTAAGGGTTTAATGGCTATGTATACAGGGAGAACGGGGGATAATCCCTCTTAAATAAATGGCTTTTTACGCAGAATTATCCGATTTGCTTCAAATTTTCGATGTATATTCATTATAATAAGGCGTATCGCTGATTAATTATGGGCTTCTTTTGCTAATTAAATTGGGGAAGCGGGCGATTAATCCCCCACTCTTTAAACAAGATTTTTTTTTCAGAATTATCCAACGTATTTCAAATTTTGGATATAGGTTTTTCCTGATAAAGTGAACCTTTGAATAGTTTTAAGGGTTTAATGGCTAAGAATAGAAGGATGAACGGGGGATAACCCACAATTAATCAGGAATTCGCCTTATCATAATGAACGCACATTCAAAATTTGAATCAAATTAGATAATTCTGCTTAAAAAGCCATTTATTAATTTAAGGGGGGTTATTCTCCGTTCCCCCACTGTATACTTAGCCATTAAACCCTTAAAATTATTCTGGGATTCACTTTATGATAAAAAACATATATCCAAAATATGAAATATATCGGATAAGTGAACATAAAAAACAATTTATATAATTTAAGGGGGGGCGGGAATAATCACCCGCCTTAATTTTTAATTTGAAAAATAACTACATATGTAATCAGGGATACGCCTTATCACAAGCATCTATAATCCAAAATTTGTAGCAAATCCTATAATTCTGCGTAAAAAGTAATTTAAGGTAGGTTATATTCTATTCTTCTTCAATACTTAGATATCAAATCCTTAAAACTATTCAGGGATCCACCTTATCAGTAAGAACCTATATTTAAAATTTGATATACGTGGGATAATTCTGCATAAAAACCTATTTATCTAATTTAACGGGACGATAATTGCTCGCCCCCCTCCCTTTATAATAAGCAGAAGAACCCCATAACTAATCAGAGATACGTCTTATCATAATGAACCTATGTCCAAAATTCTAAGCAAATCGAATAATTATGCGTAAAAAGTTATTAATTTAATTTATGAAAGGTTATCCCCCGTTCTCCCTCTATATATAACCATTAAAACTCCTAAATCTCTTCATGCATTATATACTATATATAAGCCTTATCGAAAAGAACCTATATTCAAATTTGACACACGTTGGATAATTCTGCATAAAAACCCATTCATCTAATTGAGGACGGATGGGGGGGGGGTAATCGTCCCTTCCCAAAACTAATCAGGCAAGCGTCTTTTCAGTATGAACGTATATCCAAAAATTGAACCAAAACAGTTAATTCAACATGAAAAACCCATTTACCTAAATGATGAGCCCCCCCCCCCGTCCCCCTTTCATGCTTAACCAATAAATCCCAAAAATCAATAATAATTCCCCAAAATCAATCCTTGTCTCGTGTCACTTTTTTTCCGCTTTTGTAGTTTAGGTCACTTTTTTCCGATAACTTTTTTTCCGGTCACTTTTTTTCCTAGATTCGAATAGACCACTTAATTGCACAAAGTATGCAAATCAAGTACCGCATCACATTTGCTTTAAAAGATGCTATACATATTAACATAAGAAATTCAATTTTTTTTAGATTGTCCCTGATTTCTAAACTATTCTCCTCCCTCTACTAAGAACATTTAAAGATATTATATTGTTTTGCGACCAAAACTTATAGAATTTTATTTAAATTTTATGAAAATTCAATTTTCTTAGATTATCTGGATCTGTCTAAATTATCTTAGATTATCTAGAAAATCAATATAACTATAACTTATAAGATACAGAAACAGTATACAAATTAAATTTCATGTTTTAATATGCATACAGCTTCTTGTAAAACAAATATACCATACATAAAATCTGTACTTAAAATTTATAATCTGATTTGTGATATGATCTAAAAGATGTGGTAAACGGAAAAAAGTGACCGGAAAAAAAGTTATCGGAAAAAAGTGACCTAAACTACAAAAGCGGAAAAAAAGTGACACGGAAAAAAGTGACAAGGAAAAAAAGTGACACGGAAAAAAGTGACACGGAAAAAAGTGACAAGGATTGGTTTTGGGGATTTATTATTGATTTCGGGGATTCATTGGTTAAGTATGGTTTGTTGGTTGGTTGTATAGATTTTTTTGGCACAAGGTCCCTTTAGGGACATGCTGCGCCAAGAACAAGGTAAAGAGGAAAATAAAAATAAATGTAAATGTAATGTGAGCTTTATAAGGTGCAAAAGGTTAAGTATGAAAGGGGGATCGGTGGGGGGCTCATAATTTAGGTAAATGGGTTTTTCATGCTGAATTAACTATTTTGGTTCAATTTTTGGAAATACGTTCATACTGAAAAGACGCTTGCCTGGTTAGTTTTGGGAAGGGACGATTACCCCCCCCCCCCTTACATCCATTCTCAATTAGATGAATGGGTTTTTATGCAGAATTATCCAACTTGTGTCAAATTTGCATATAGGTTCTTTTCGATAAGGCTTATATATAGTATAAAGTGCATGAAAAGTTTTAGGAGTTTAATGGTTAAGTATAGAAGGGGAACGGGGGATAACCTTTCTTAAATTAATGGCTTTTTACGGATAATTATCCGATTTGCTTCGAATTTTGGACATGGGTTAATTATGATAAGACGTATTTCTGATTATTTATGGGGTTCTTTTGCTAATTAAAAAGGAGGCGGGTGATTACTACACCCGGCCTTAAATTAGATTTAAAAATAATTATGCACTCTTATCCGATTTATTTCAAATTTTGGATGTAGGATCTTTCTCATAAAGTAAATTCCTGAATAGTTTTAATGGTTTAATGGCTATGTATAGAGGGAGAACGGGGGATAAACCCCCTTAAGGGTGTATTCAAAAAAACGCTTTTCCACCTTCAACAGCTCGAAATTTTCCGATACAATTTCAGACACATTTTCAAAAGTAGAAACATGAAACTTGCTGAGGATATTTTTGAAGAGATGTATAAGGTGCCATGTGCTGTATTTTTACGCTCAATTCATTAGAATTTGATTTATAAACAATTATCTTCTCAGTATGACCCTTTTTTTTCGTTCACAGATCTCCCGCCAGGGGAAAATCTGTTCAAAATGCCGTTTTTGATTGCTTTTTTCGCAATATTTTCTGCATTTATCAAAGAATTGACAATTATGGCACCTTGTGTACTTTCTAAATAAGACAATTTTGCCAGTTTGATGCATATGAGAGTAAAAATGAAGTTAAAAATAAATCGGAAAATAGGCAGTTTGAATCGAAATACACCCTTAAATTAAATAAATGGCTTTTTGCGCAAAATTATCCGATTTGCTTCAAATTTTCGATGTATATTCATTATAAGAAGGCGTATCTCTGATTAATTATGGGGTTCTTTTGCTAATTAAATAAGGGAAAGCGGGCGATTAATCCCCCACTCTTTAAATAAGATTTTTTTTTTCACAATTATCCAACGTATTTCAACTTTTGGATATAGGTTTTACCTGATAAAGTGAATCCCTGAATAGTTTTAAAGGTTTAATGGCTAAGTATAGAGGGATGAACGGGGGATAACCCACAAATAATCAGGAGTTCGCCTTATCATAATGAACGCACATTCAAAGTTTGAATCAAATAAGATAATTCTGCGTAAAAAGCCATTTATTAATTTAAGGGGGGTTATCCTCCGTTCCCCCACTGTATATGTCGGATGTTCCTCTCAGCCCGCACAACTTTGAAGAAAGTCCGTGGTAGTTATAGCTGCCACCACCGATATTACTAGGTGATATCGGTCACCCACTGTGAGGATTGTGTAAATGAACACTGACGCTGTCAATTAACTGAATTAACAGTTTATTTAGAATATATGTACACACTAAATACGCTATTTACCATTATATACAATTACAACTCGGATATAGGTGATCCGGTTCAACATTAAATTAAATACAGTAAAGGTTGGCTGTGTACTATTCGAATTACACCTTCCACCTCACACTCAATGCACGTTAGATTAACTTTATCGGAGATCACTTTCGAATCGCCCAACACATGGATACTCGGCCTGCACTTCTCGGCCCAGAGCACTAAACACCAGGACGTCTGTGTCCCTTGCTCTCCAGATACGCACTGCCTCCGCTCTACAACGCAGAGCACACCCTATCAGGACCTCTGTCCTACGCTACTCTCTAGATATGAACCCAGATACGAACTGAACTAATCTGAGATAAGACTTGCTCTTCTCAAATCACGGTGTTTCCCCAATGTCAACCCCCTTTGGGGCTTATCCATTGGACACATTCCACAGTCCTTTCTTGATTAGTGGCATGTTGCTTGTTACCCATCATCCACATACCTCACTGACTGATGAACACGCCTCTCCGCAATCTCCTCTTTCTCACTCACCACCTGTAGAGGATTACCTGTCAATTCTCCCTTCAACAAAGAAAGAATGTCACCTTGAAAATTCTAGTACACAGCCGGTATAATATAAAAGAGATTAAGATAGAGAAATAACGGAAATTCCAATCTTTAGCAGAGGTGGTCTCAGAACCTGACAGTATACTTAGCCATTAAACCCTTAAAATTATTCTGGAACTAACTTTATGAGAAAAAACATATATCCAAAATATGAAATATATCGGATAAGTGAACATAAAAAACAATTTATATAATTTAAGGCGAAAATCACCCGCCTTAATTTTTAATTAGAAAAATAACCCCATATGTAATCAGGGATACGCCTTATCATAATGAATCTATAATCCAAAATTTGTAGCAAATCCTATAATTCTGCGTAAAAAGTAATTTAATTTAAAGTAGGTTATATTCTATTCCCCTTCAATACTTAGATATCAAATCCTTAAAACTATTCAGGGATCCACCTTATCAGTAAGAACCTATATTTAAAATTTGAAATACATGGGGTAATTCCGCATAAAAACCTATTTATCTAGTTTAAGGGGGAGATAATTGCTCCCTCCCCACCCTTTATAATAAGCAGAAGAACCCTATAACTAATCAGAGATACGTCTTATCATAATGAATCTATGTCCAAAATTCTAAGCAAATCGGATAATTATGCGTAAAAAGTTATTAATTTAATTTAAGAAAGGTTATCCCCCGTTCTCCCTCTATATATAACCATTAAAACTCTTCATGCATTATATACTATATATAAGCCTTATCAAAAAGAACCTATATTCACAGGGCCCGAGTTAGACAGTGGGGGGCCCTGGGGCAAACATTATTAGAGTGGCCCCCTTCTATCTGAAAAATGTTTGTGAATTATACTCAAGTGACTAAAATTAAAATTCAAACCTATTGTATGTATGCATAAATTTTGTACCAAGTACTGATTTCAGTATTTATATTTCACATCTTTATACATAATAAAAGATGATAAATAATTTTAACTATTAATTTTCTTATGATGTAACTATTACTTGAAGGGAACGTGGGGCAGGGAAACAAAGGGGGTAGGAGAAAAAAAAACCCTTAAAATTGAAAAAAAAAGAATTTTGGTAATATTTTGCTATTTTATATCATTTGGCCCTCTTTTAACAATAAACTTTTCTCTCCTTGGGGGCCCCCCCCTCAAACCGGAGGCCCGGGGCAATTGCCCCGCATGCCCCTGCCTTAGTCAGGCCCTGTATATTCAAATTTGACACACGTTGGATAATTCTGCATAAAAACCCATTCATCTAACTGAGGACGGATGGGGGGGGGGATAATCGTCCCTTCCCAAAACTAATCAGGCAAGCGTCTTTTCAGTATGAACGTATATCCAAAAATTGAACCAAAACAGTTAATTCAGCATGAAAAACCCATTTACCTAAATTATGAGCCCCCCCCCCCATCCCCCTTTCATACTTAACCAATGAATCCCCAAAATCAATAATAATTCCCCAAAATCAATCCTTGTCACTTTTTTTCCGTGTCCCTTTTTTTCCGTGTCACTTTTTTTCCTTGTCACTTTTTTTCCGTGTCACTTTTTTTCCGCTTTTGTAATTTAGGTCACTTTTTTCCGATAACTTTTTTTCCGGTCACTTTTTTTCCTAGATTCAAAAGATGTACATTTTGAATCACCCGAAATATATCTCTTTGAATAAATGATAAAGAAGTCCGCAAATATGTCAAGCCTACGGGCTCGTGTGGTCATTAATTCGCCTCTGGCATAACTATTGAATTTTTCATTATCTAAAAATTATTTTAAAATTTATTTTATTATTTATTTATTTATTTTTGATAATTGAATTACATCTTAAGTTATAAATGATTTTTTTTCTCGTGATTACAATATCATGAATAAATTCATCAGTAACTGAACTTTTCACGTCAATATTTCCCAATTTTTTTAAATAAATGGCACAGTTTAGAGTGTTCTCACATCGTGACGTATTATCTTTTGACATATGAAACATTTAATGTGTTCTTTTAATACATGCATAAAATTTTCAGACGGTTCTTGATAATGATATAATATGTTTAATTTTCTTTCAAGTAAAGCATGTTTCAGATTATGCCATCAATACTGAAATTTAAATGAAATGTTTGATCTGTATGGCGATACTCAAATAAAAACTGACTACTTTGACACATTTTTAGTTCATTTTTGTTCTTAAACGAAGGAAAGGGGGAGATACTCTTATTCGAAAACTGTGCAATCGAATAGTTTTCTATTCTTGGATAAAGGAAGAAAACATTTCAAAGAACGTTGTCAAGGAACCGCTTTGAATACGGAAAAAGAAAAATCTGCCATCATGAGAAAACAGCTGTTTATAAGTTAAGATATAAGTGATTTATCGGAAAACGAAAAATCTTTGCATAACAAATCAATGAATAGTTATGTCTCCAAGTACACTCTGTAAAAAAAGTAGAAGGACACTCGAATTTTTTAATTAACTTAATTGTGATTTATATTTACGGTCTGATTTTTTTAAGGGCATAATTTTATATGCATTCTTTTGTTGTGAAATGAAAAATTAATTGCTACCACAATTAATTTATAGAAAAATGAACTTATCTAAAAATTTCACTGTAAAATGTAGAAGGACAGCTGTGGAAAATTGAATTTTTTGGACCCTTCTGCTATAGATAATGTAAGTAAGCATTATTATTTTATTGTTTTCATCAAAGAAAAAAATATATCTCCATTTTTAGGCTGATTTTTTTGTTTGTTTGTTTTTTTAGAATGCCGAAAGGAATACCTTTAAATAATTTTCAAAAAGGCCAAGCCATAGCATTTAGAAAAGAGGGTAAAAGCATCAGAGAGATTGCTAAGTTGCTTAATGTTAGTAAAACTGCAATATCCAACTATCTTAGAAATCCAGAGCATCACGGTACTAAAAAAAAGACAGGAAGACCTAAAACACTGACGCCTCGTGATGAATATTATCCGATGAAGAAACATTATCCGAGAGTTGAAAAAAAAAAAGATTCCACAATTTCGAAGGTCCGAATACGAGCAAATCTAGCGCATGTGTCACGCCAAACTGTATATAACTATATAAAAAAGTCTAAAGTCTTTATTTTCAAGAAGAGACAACATCATCCAAAATGGACAAAAATGCATATAGCCAATCGCTTATCTTGGGCGAGAAACTACATGTCTTGGACCACGGAATGGACTTCTGTCATCTTCTCAGATGAGAAAAAGTTCAATTTGGATGGTCCTGATGGATATCAATACTATTGGCATTGTATCAAGAATGGGGAAGAATTGTATTCCACTCGACATATGGGAGGGGGGAGTTTGATGGTCTGGCTAGCAGTTGGATATGGTGGAAGGACGAGTCTAGTCATTTTGCATGGTAAACAGAACCATGAAGATTACATCCAGTTGTTGGAATCTGAACTTCTTCCTTATGGTTCAGAATTAGGTGGAGAAGATTGGATTTTTCAACAAGATGGAGCAGCGATTCACACCGCTACTGGCGTTAAAAGTTGGTTCCACACAAATAATATCCGCGTTTTGCCATGGCCAGCTAAAAGCCCTGACCTTAACATTGTTGAAAATATATGGGCGACATTAGTTCGTCGCGTATACAGTGGAGGAAAACAATACGAATCTGTTGTCGAGCTTCAGAATGCACTTAACGATGTTTGGGACAATTTTTGCCGAAGTGAAATACAAGCACTGTACGATTCAATGCCCAACAGAGTCTTTCAAGTGATAAAGGCAAATGGAAAGAAAACTTCTTATTAATATTTTAATTTTCATATAAAATACTTATGTGTCCTTTTACTTTTTTTACAGAGTTTCATGTAAGCAACAGAAACTATATTATGAAAAACAAATTATCTTCTTAATTTATTTTGGATTATTATGAATTTATACTCATTTAGTTATAAATTGTTAGGCAAATAAAGATATTTGCGGTAACTTAATCAGTTGTGCTTTTATTAGTAAAAAGTCTAGTGTCCTTCTACTTTTATTACGCAGTGTATTGTGTTTTTATGTCTTTAAATGAATCCATTATTTCTATTTGCACAGCTGCCAACTTGTACGGATTTTTCCTACCACTAAAATTTAACAGAAAATTTCATTTAAGACAATCGCCAAAATTTAACAATTTCGATCGATAAAAGAAGAAAAAAAATTCTACTTAATTTTAGTGGTAGGAAAAATCCGTACAAGTTGGCAGCTATGTATTTGTATTTATTTGCTTTGAGGTAGGCGCTACAGCTATTCGCCGGCATAACCTCCAATGATCACAAGAAACCATATAGAACACTTTATTACAGAATATCCAGTACATACAATTTCACAGGGACAACACAGACACCCATGCCGCTAGCTGGACTCGAACCAGGGACCAGCGGTGTGGGAGCAGCCTCCGCTACCATCCACGCCACTGGGTCGGCATGAATCCGTTAATGTGCCAGTAACTCTTGTGTTGCATAGAGCAAAGATATTTTTCTTTTTTTAGGGGGTAGGGGCCGAAGGAAAAAGGATCACTTTAACAGTCATGAAAAAAATTACATTACAGATGTAATCTGTTGTAATTGAAAATCTTTCAGGATATGTGACATTTCTGATCATTTTTTTTAACTGATAGAGAATACCGAAAAAATACACATGTAAGCATAAAGGAAATTTCGCAGCACTGTCAGAACATTCCGCATTATTGAATTGTGAAATAGAAAAGATGGAAATTGGCAATTATAAAATAAGTTAATACTGATTAAATTAACTTATGATTTTAACACTTTTCGACATAACTGAAATGAAACGTTAATTTCTAATATGCTTGTTTGACATTTCCTTTCAGGTTGACAGGTAGAGGCAGTTCCGAATTTTCTAACGTGCTGGACCGACAATAAATAAATTAAAAAAAAAAAAAAAGAAAGAAAGAAAAAGAAAAGAAATTGAACGGGCCTTACGGGCCAGGCCGGACCAATAAAATATTTAGCGGGCCGGGCGACCCGCTAGAAAGATTTATGCAAAAACGATAAAATGTGAACTATTTTTTATGAAAAGACTTTATCGAGAATAAATATAAATGTGCGTCACGAGTAAATATAAATGTGCGTTCTTATTTGACAACATCAATATAGAGATGTAAATTTTACAGATCGGCATCGGACAGTTACATTGTATCTAATCCGGGCATAATATTTTTTTAGCAGACTCGTTCCTGGCCGAGATCAGGCTTGCATTGCTTTTCTACATATAGTCGAGCCGGGCCGGAACCAGACTTAATTGCGCTTATGATGTGTAGGGCAGACAACAAGATTTGTAAAAGTTTGAATAGCGATAAAGAATTTATACGTTAATGTAATCTATGGAAATATATTTCTTAGTGGTTCTTAAATTCATTTCTCAACAACGCGAAAGTCTGACACTTTTTCTGACTAATTTTTAACTGTAAATATATAAAATCAACAAGCCTGACTGTTGAAAAGATTTAGAATCGAATAGAGTTTTCTATTTTTGATAAATAAGATACTTGTATACACTTGTTGAGATATAAGAGATTCTTGTCGTGTGGTTGGAGATTTTTTTTCCCTTCCCATGCTGTCGCTTCCGAAAATTTGATTCAAAACGCTAACTTTGATAGCATTTTCTTAAACTGCTTATATAAAAAATGGATAAAGCCATTCGATTACATAGTTTCTAAATAAAAACACCTGGTAATTTTATGCGTTTCCGAAAAAAAAAAAAAAGAATTCAGAAATGTATCAGAAAGTAGCGCCTTTGGATTTGAAAAAATCATTAATAAAATGATATAGAAATATATTCATAAATCTTCTTTTTATTTTGCAGCTTCAAAAGTTATGATGTTTTTAACTTTCTCTTTTTCTTTTATTCTAAACCTTTTTTTTTAAATGAATCGTTATTTAAATATTGAAAGTCTAAGAATATAAATAATCATTAATGTTGCTATTGTGCATTTTCTGTAATATATTGTGAGGAATTTGCTTTCACTAGATTCGATTTTGTGTTATTTGGTAGCTTATCAGTGATGCAATTCCTTTTTCCATGTTAAATATCTTTATTTAAGATACAGATAAAATAAAATACAGTTCTTTTGAACTCAGCATGGCTGCCAACTACTACGCCTATTTACAGTCAAATAAACACATTAGAAACAGAAAGTTTAGTAAATAATTAAGAATATGTTCTGTAATACATAACATTGAATATATTTGGTATACATTTTACTAAAATATTTTTGTGGTTCGAAACATGTTTATAAGATTTAAATAGGCGTAGAAGTTGGCAGCTCTGACTCAGGGTTCTTTATGAAAATCCCCCACACACCTTTACAGCGAGCTCACATCATCGAGCACCCTTCTCCAACCTTCCTCTCCTCCCAATCTGAGAGCAAACCTCTCCTTCTCGCCTTTCCCAGATCCAAGTTCGATTCGTCCAGCTGGGATCCGCCTTGGCGACAGATTGCCAGCGTCCATCTGGGGATAGTAAAACTATTTCCTTCGACCTTCGGCTTCCAGGGAGGTCCAGGCGATTAATCAATGGTAGCCGTAACTAATATGCTAATGTCACATGAAAAAGGCCGCGCTAGACTTACTGTCGACAGGAAAAAAAAGACCTTAATCCTTTCAAGTGCTTCCACCATCACCAGACTTCAATGTACCAGTCCATTGTCTAGCTTTAATTAGCCAAATTAGATTCTTACAGCAGTTAAATCCTTACAACCATCCCCTCCTGTGGCAGAGATTTTCCACACGTTGGAAAATCTTACGTCGAGGTACAGTTACTCTTAACTTAATTCACTACAGAGGTTCGCACCAGTTAATTTATTAATTTAACTTGTACGATAAAACACACAATTTACTACAATATAACATTTTTTATAAGCCATATACACATTTTAATTAATAATATAATATAGAAATAATTTGAATTCAAGCTAATTAAGAATTTATATACAAATATTATTTACAACTCACATTCATTCTCCTCTACTCAAACATTAATGTGTAACCTTCCCTTTACAATCTTTTTCTTGAAAGGGTGATGATAAGCTCGAATTATTTTCGAATTCCTTCGCGTAATTCGGCATATCCCAGATCGGATTTTCGATCACCTCTTTCGATGTGAGGAAAGTTTCCTCCCTTTCTGGATTCCAATTAAGTTTAGTTTTCCGATTTTTTTCCTCAAAATCGTGCGTCTCAGATTTTATTACCGAAGCATAATTTCAGATAAGATCGGGCATCAATTTCGAACGACTAAATTTTGGCTTACGTTCCGGCGAGGAGAATTCCGTTTTATTTCGGGTTTTAACTCCCGTTGAGTTACGTCCTCTGTTACCTAGTCTTCGTCTCAACTCATTAATCGTACGCAATGCTAATTTTCCCTTGGTAACCTTAACTTTTAAAGTTTTCTTACTCTTCCGAGAGTCCCGACTCGGGCGAAGCCTTACCAATTGGTTATAATTTGATCCTCTTTTTTCAGAATCAACTTCTTCCGGGATACTGATTAAAGGACTAGTACCGAAATCATCCCTCGTTAATCAGATTCCGATGCCTTTTTACTCATGAAGTAAACTTCCGACTCCCTTGGAACACGCGTTTTAAGAAAATTTTCCTTATTGTTTTGCGAAAGCGCGCTGCAGTGCGACTGACTAGTGACATCGTCCGTCTCTGATAATTTTTCCTCCACAGTGCTTACATCATTTTGCTCCGTCTTATTCTCAGACGCCTTTGTCATCATTTCCCCTATTAATACCTGATGACCTTTCATGCGGTTCATCAAATTAAAGACACATTCAATTACCGTATTTTCGGAAATCTCACCTTTCTTCCATCGTTCGTATAATTCTTTCAGCTCTTTTTCGGCATTTGGCCAAAAATAATTATCCCCTGTTTTGCTCTCAATTTCTTTCATAATTTCTTGTTTTTCTACACAATCACGGTTGTCTGATCCGATATTTTTCTCAATATCTATCGGGCTGTGATTAGTTTTTCCTTTTCGCTGATCCGTTAAAACGCGGCATTCTCCTAATTCTCCTTTTTCTCCAACGAGCGATATTTTCTCGCCAGGTACAAGGTTAGTACATTTTACTTTCGCCTCCGGTTTAAAAATACTAACGGCGCTCCGATTGCCCCAGGCTATCATTCCTCCTTGACACTCTGTTTCGCCTTGCGAGAAAATTCCCTCTTTCGGACTGACTATCTTGACGCGCTGGTATATCGCTCCTCCCGATACAGGGGGGTCGAAATGGGGAGGACTCTCTTTCTCCCTCGGCGCTGACAATTCCCTCTTCTGCAGATTTCTGGAAACCGGTCCGCTGATCCAACGATCGAGGTTTTCTCTTCTCGCATTCGCTTCTAGTTTCGGAATCCGAAAATGCGCATGGTTTCGGAATGATAGGTCCTTCTAATTTCGCGCTTGTCCTCTGTTTATCAATTAACGCTTGGGTTTTGTTTCCTAATAAATAATGGATCATATCCGTTTCTTTATCAACTGCAGCCGCTTTAGTGCGTATGAAGCTGCCGTCACTTAGCCTGATTTCAACATTTACCACTGGTAAACAACGTAGTTTGTTGTCTAAGGCTTGTTTTAGCCAAACCTTTTTTTAGTAAATTGGTCCTTATTTACATCGTGAGCAGAAATTAGGTCAAACATCGATCCTGTATCACGTAAAATTTTCATCTCTTTCCCATTAATTTTCCCTCGACTGACATAGGGACTAAAATCTTTTTCCAAATTTCGTAGACCCGCGATATGATAAACTGTTTCAGTATTTTCAGTTTTTGATTCCGGACAATTAAATCTATAGTGGCCTAATTTTTACAATTAAAACAAGTAATTTCTTTTCTCTTATCGAATATCTCATTGCGATTTTTAGAGTTTGCGTTGTTTTCTTTATCCCTCCAATTTATTTTGGTCTCATCCGTTCTAGTTTCGGTTTTAGACTTATTACGCTCAAAAGGTTTAGCGGCGCTATGAATTTTAGGGGATCCTTCCCGCCTAATATTTTTCCTCGCCACCTCGCACGCGTCTAACTTTTTAGCTAACTCAAATGGTGTAATTATCGCTCTCCAAACATCATTAAAATGCTGCTTCTCTTCCGGTTTAATTTTCCGTTTCAATTGATCAGTGATTATCAAATCTCTGAGTTGTTCGAATGTCGTTATTTTTAAACCACTTAACCATTGGTCAAAGAAATTGGAAGCTTCGTACACGAAATCTTTCCATGTTTTGTTCTCGGGCTTTTTGGAATTTACGAATTTTAGCCGAAAGTCTTCTGCTGAAAGTTGAAATCTTTCAAGAAGTATTTTTTTAATGTGGTCGAAATCATCTGAATCCGAGGAAGATTCGCGCAGTATCAATTCTCCTAAATTGGTAGGCAATAGTCCTAACAAATGAGTAACACACTGATTTTTATCGATTTGTGCCTTGCGTGCTTGTCTTTCAAACAAATTCAAATAAATGGAAATCTCGGAATTCTCTGAATCAAATTTAGGTAGAACCGACTTTAAAGATATTTTTGGTTCTCTCTCGCTCTGGTTAGAGGCCAAACTAATTGTATCCGTCTCCCTTTCTAACCTTAGTTTCGCTAATTCATGTTCACTTTCCAACGCCTTAGTCTTTTGTTCTCTCTCATATGCCTTCAGTAATTCTCTTTCTGCCCTTTCTTCATTTTCTCTGTCTAGCCTATCCTTTTCAATAATTTTTAGCTGGGCTAATGCCAAAATTTCATCATAATCAGGAGCTTCAATCAGTTTTTTTTATGATTTTAGGAATATTATCCGAATCCTCTACATTTGCTCCGAATTCAACAACTAATTCCCTCAAATCACACTTTCTCTTTCCTGACCACGTCATTCTGAACGGTGCGTAATTATGAAAAAAACAATCTATACTAGGTTATCTACGTAATGGATGCCTCTCAATTATTTCCCGTAATGTAAATATTCACAATCATAATACGCGACATGTAACTCACAATACAAATACACTTATGAAAATACTCACAATACCAATATTCAACAATATGATAAATAGCTCTTATCATCACTCATTCAAGAATATATTTCTAAAGCATTTTACTTAACCCTATGTTAAACAATCAACTGATTCTTAAAAAATATTAATTTTGATTAATATGCAAATAAAAAATAGAAATTTCTTTAGTTAATCGCAAAACTCTAGTATAATATTTAAACTTTTACTACACATAAAGATTTAAATACTAAATCACAGAATTATATTTATTCAAAAGAATTAAAATGCATTTCCAAGAAATAATTAGTTATTCAAATTACTGCATGCCAATTTGCACCCTACTTAAAACTTTTTAATTTTAAACTTTGCAAATTTAATTTAATTCAATTTTGAATAATCATAGATAACTGCCGATGATTTTTTTTGAACGATCACACAACCTACAGCGAAAACCTCTGCAATGAACATTTAAAGAGCACTGAACTGTATTCCTTGTTCGGATGTCTACAGCTTCCGCACGTTAGGGTAATCCACAGTCCACTTTGGCTCCGCGCTACGTCTGCTTCCGCGTCAGGGAAGTCACCTCCTTTCGGCTCAGGTCCCCGTCAGTTGACTCCTTTCGGCTCAGACCTCCGTCAGTTGACTCCATTCGGCTCAGACCTCCGTCAGTTCACTCCTTTTTGGCTCAGGTCTCCGTCAGTTGACTCCTTTTCGGCTCAGGTCTCCGCTGTACGTCTGAACTCTCCTAACTCTGAGTCACGTCGCCTGCTTCCGGGTTCCACTAGCGATTTCCATCATCGTCCGCTGCGTCTGGGCTTCATTGGCTATTTTCATAATCCTACCGCTGCCACCACTGTGAGGAATTTGCTTTCACTAGATTCGATTTGATTTAGGTGCTTGAGAGCCAAAATCGATGCATCATGAGTGTGACACTGAGAGACAGAGTGTGAGAATTTAGAAATGCCGCTCTCAGTTTATAACATGAAATGCGGTATATACATTGTGCATTTTATCAACTAACGTTACAATATTTCTTTAAATATGCCATGCAGCAATACAAGAAAAAAACTTTTAATTATACAGCATTATTAGTTGAAGTTAGTTCACACTTAAACTAAAAAGGATTTTTGCATATAATGTAAAAATGGAATAGTGTTGGAAAAATATTTCATATACTGAATTATTATTCTGCAATATTTTGATTGAAATTCATTTAAAGCTGTTTTTGAAGGGGAAAAAAACAATATTGCTGAATAGTGTGAAAATTCTTCCCACATTAACATAGCCATTTTTATATATGCGCAAATTATTATTATTATTACTATTTTAAACTATTTTTAGAGAAATGGATTTCAAACATAAAAAAAAAGAAAAGAAAAAAGATTCAATTTTTGCTGATGTGGCTTTCAAAAAAGAATTCTTTAATCCCCCCCCTTGTTTGAAAATCAGAAATTAGGAGGTCTAATAAATATTTCTTATTGCTCTTTAACAAATATTAAAAATTACAAGTATGGTTTCAATGTAGGTATTAATACACGTTTTTATTTTTTATAAAATTGATGATTTTTGTTATTTCCTCGCTAATTTCCTCCTTATTTATTAATGAGGGAACATCCCCTGAAGCAGAAAGAGCGCGACGTGCGACATGCGCCGTATAGTTATTTTTGCCCTTGAATAATTTTGCCGACATAATTTTTTTTTCGAAAAAAATCAAATTTTTATCATATAATTAACATTTTTTTTAAGAATACTGCATACATACTGCATGCATTTATGGAATGATTTTACAGTATATATTGTAAGGGGTAAACAGAAAAAAAGTGACCGGAAAAAAGTTATCGGAAAAAAGTGACATAAACTACAAAAGCGGAAAAAAGTGATGCGGAAAAAAGTAACAAGGAAAAAAGTTACCGGAAAAAAAGTGACAAAGAATTGATTTTGGGGATTTATTATTGATTTTGGGGATTCATTGGTTAAGTATGAAAGGGGGATCGGGGGGGTCATAGTTTAGGTAAATGGGTTTTTCATGCTGAATTAACTGTTTTGGTTCAATTTTTGGATATACGTTCATCCTGAAAAGACGCTTGCTTGATTAGTTTTGGGAAGGGACGATTACCCCCCCCCCTCCCTCCCATCCGTCCTCAATTAGATGAATGTGTTTTTACGCAGAATTATCCAACGTGTGTCAAATTTGCATATAGGATCTTTTCAATAAGGCTTATGTATAGTATAAAATGCCTAAAGAGATTCTAGGAGTTTAAGGGTTAAGTATAGAGGGGGAACGGGGGATAACCTTTCTTAAATTAAATTAATGGCTTTTTGCGGATAATCATCCGATTTGCTTAAAATTTTGGACATAAGTTCATTATAATAAGACTTATCTTAGATTAGTTATGGGTTCTTCTGCTTATTATAAAGGGGGGGGCGAGCGATTCTCCCCCTCAAACTAGATAAATATGTTTTTATGCAGAATTATCCCATGTATCTCAATTTTAAATATAGGTTCTTTCTGGTAAGGTGAATTCCGGAATAGTTTTAAGGATTTAATGGCTAAGTATAAAGGGGAGATGGAGGAAACCCCTCTTAAATTAAATAAATGGCTTTTTATGCAGAATTATCCGATTTGCTTCGAACTTTAGACATGGGTTCATTATGATAAGACGTATTTCTGATTATTTATGGGGTTCTACTGGTAATTAAAAAGGAGGGCGGGTGATTACTATACCCACCTTAAATTAGATTTAAAAAAATTATGCACACTTATCCGATGTATTTCAAGTTTTGGATATAGGATCTTTCTCATAAAGTGAATTCCTGAATAGTTTTATGGGTTTAATGGCTATGTATAGAGGGAGAACGGGGGATAAACCTTCTTAAATTAAATAAATGGCTTTTTAAGCAGAATCATTCGATTTGCTTCAAATTTTGGATGTATATTCATTATAAGAAGGCGAATCTTTGATTAATTATGGGGTTCTTTTGATAATTAAATAGGGGAAGCGGGCGATTAATCCTCCACTCTTTAAATAAAATAAATTGTTTTTTTTTCTTTCACAACTATTCAACGTATTTCAAATTTTGGATATAGGTTCTTCCTGATAAAGTGAATCCCTGAATAGTTTTAAGGGTTTAATGGCTAAGTATAGAACGATGAACGGGGGATAACCCACAATTAATCAGGACTTCGCCTTATCATAATGAACGCCCAATAAAATTTGAATCAAATCAGATAATTCTGCGTAAAAAGCCATTTATTAATTTAGGGGGGGGTATCATCCGTTCCCCCAGTATTTACTTAACCATTAAACCTTTAAAATTATTCCGGGATTCCCTTTATGAGAAAGAACATATATCCAAAATATGAAATATATCGGATAAGTGAGAATAAAAAACAATTTATCTAATTTAAGGGGGGGGGGAATAATCACCCGCCCCAATTTTTAATTGGCAAAATAACCCCATATGTAATCAAGGATACGCCTTATCATAATGGTTCTATAATCCAAAATTTGAAGCAAATCTGGTAATTCTGCGTAAAAAGTAATTTGATTTAAGGTGGGTTATATTCTATTCCCCTTCTATACTTAGATATTAAATCCTTAAAACTATTCAGAGATCCACCTTATCAGAAAGAACCTATATTTAAAATTTGAAATACATGGGATAATTCTGCATAAAACCTATTTTTCTAGTTTAAGGGGGATATAATTGCTCGCCCCCCTTTATAATAAGCAGAAGAATCCCATAACTAATCAGAGTCTTATCATAATCATATCATAGTACGTCTTATCAAAATGAACTTATGTCCAAAATTCTAAGCAAATCGGATAATTATGCGTAAAAAGTTAATAATTTAATTTTAGAAAGGTTATCCCCCGTTCCCTCTCTATACTTAACCATTAGAACTCCTAAATCTCTTCAGGCATTATATACTATATATAAGCCTTATCGAAAAGAAAATATATGCAAATTTGACACACGTTGGACAATTCTGTATAAAAACCCATTCATCTAATTGAGGACGGATGGGGGGGGAGTAAATCGACCTTTCCAAAACTAATCAGGCAAGCGTCTTTTCAGGATGAACGTATATCCAAAAATTGAACCAAAACAGTTAATTCAGCATGAAAAACCCTTTTACCTAAACTATGAGCCCCCCTCCCCGATCCCCCTGTCATACTTAAGCAATGAATCCCCCAAATCAATTCTTTGTCATTTTTTTCCGGTAACTTTTTTTCCTTGTCACTTTTTTTCCGCTTTTGTAGTTTATATCACTTTTTTCCGGTCACTTTTTTTCCTAGATTCATTGTAAGGATCTAACTGCTGTAAGAATCTAATTTGGCTAATTAAAGCTAGACAATGGACTGGTACATTGAAGTCTGGTGATGGTGGAAGCACTTGAAAGGATTAAGGTCTTTTTCTTCCTGTCGACAGTAAGTCTAGCGCTGCCTTTTTCATGTGACATTAGCATATTAGTTACGGCTACCATTGATTGATCGCCTGGACCTTTCTGGGAGCCGAAGGTCGAAGGAAATAGTTTCACTATCCCCAGACGGACGCTGGCAATTTGTCGCCAAGGCGGATCCCAGCTGGACGAATCGAACTTGGATCTGGGAGGGGCGAGAAGGAGAGGTTTGCTCTCCAGATTGGGAGGAGAGGAAGGTTGGAGAAGGATGCTCGATGATGTGAGCTCGCTGTAAAGGTGTGTGGGGGATTTTCATAAAGAACCCTGAGTTCAAAAGAACTGTATTTTATTTTATCTGTATCTTAAATAAAGATATTTAACATGGAAAAAGGAATTGCATCACTGCTAAACTACCAAATAACACAAAATCGAATGGTGTTTTCCCGACGTAGCCAAAATCGATTATTTTTAATTTGAGGTGATGACATCTTCGGCCTCTTCTGCTGTTTTTGGTAAAAGTAAAACTAACGCCATTTTGTTGCCTTCGTTTTTCCCTTTTTATCAGCGGGAACGATTTTTTCCCGGGTGATTGATTACGTCTTCGAAAGACATGCATTTCCCCCTTGATTTAGGTGCTTGAGAGCCAAAATCGATGCGTTAGTTTTACTTTTACCAAAAACAGCAGAAGAGTTCGAAGATGTCATCACCTCAAATTAAAAATAATCGATTTTGGCTACGTCGGGAAAACACCTAGTGTACCTACAACCTCTAGGTACCCTAGAGATGGTGCTTTAGGCGCGTCACACATCAGCAAAACATACAATAAAAAAGTGTGTGACAGGAAATTTGAACACCTCACAGTGGAGCGTTTTGATAAATTAGGTAGACAAAATCCAAATTTCTGATTATCTCGGAATTTAACGAAACTGCGTGTATTAGTAGCTGAATGTCTATTTTATCTAGATCCGAAGGAATTTTGTCGAAAAAATTCGAGGTGTCGATTAACTGAGACCGTAAATTTAGCTTTTCCCTAGTTTCTTTGGAAAAGTTTTAATGGGATACTCCAGTCTGCCAAAAGTTCAAAACAATGTTGTTGGTATCATATTTAATTTTAGACCACGAGTTTACTGGACGTATGACACATGATTGTCAAGGCAAGTTTTAACCTATTCTTGTTTTAAAATAAGCACTGTTTAAACCCATTATTATTATTTTTTAGAGGTTGTGATTTTGCATGAATCATATTGTTTTTTGCAATCTTTCTCTTGACTTTTAACAAAGTGTTCAACATTGTTCAGCAATAAGCATTTTTTTAAATCAAAATTCAATTTCCATAGTATTGGAAACTAAAAATATCTGCTGTAAATGGCTGCTTATAAATAAGTTATTATTAATAAACAAGCTTAAAATGTACTTTCAGTTTAAGCATGACTGTTTAGTTCAAAACTTGCAGGTCAATTTTAAATAACTTTTAATTATCTGATTCAGCTGAATCTTTAAATATATATGTAGTTTTAAAGACAACTAAATATTATTTCAATTTGAGGAGCGTAGAAGTTACGCTTTTTATACAGGGCTACACAAAAGTTTAGTTTAAATTTTGCAAGTTAATTTTAAACTCCTTCCAGTTATTGATAGAGCTGAAATTTTATTCTTATATGTAGTTATGTTGCCAATGGAATATTATTATAATTTATGAAGCGTAGCAGCTACACCTTTTTTATACAGGGTTGCACAAAAGTTTTGTTTAAAGTGTAGTAGTTAATTTTAAACACCTTCCAGTTATTTGATAGAGCTGGAAATTAATTTCTATATGTAGTTATTTTGCCAATGCAATATTATTATAATTTGTGGGACGTAGTAATTACACCTTTTTTTTATTTTTTTCCAGGACCATACAAAACTTTTTACTTTGTCAGACCCTTACATTGCAAGTTTACGAGCTGCTCCCAAAACTAAGCATGGTATAATTACGAAAGAAGTTTTAAACTTGTTAAGTACTCCATTCGTATTATAAAACAAAAGACGCCCGAAAATTTGCTGAAGGATTCTGAGGAAACAATAATAATAATAATAATAATAATAAAAGAAATAAACATTAAATTGCACGTATGCACTTTTTTTTTTTTTTTTTTTTTTTACTATTATTTTTTTACAGTGAAATAAATATGTTTCACGCATTCTTTAAAAGTCAATGTATTTTCATTATACTTTTACTTTTATAATGAAATAAGTATGATTCATGCATTTTTTAAAAGGATATATTTTTACTATTATTTTTTTTTTACTTTTATAGTGAAATAAATATGTTTCATGCATTCTTTAAAAGCCAATATATTTTTATTTTGACGCAGTTGTTGTTAAATAAACCAAATATTTATCATTGTTTGAGTATTTTATTAGCAATACATTCGAAAAAACATTCAAATTCAAACCTGATGAAACTTCGACGAAATAATTTTGTCCACCTATATCGTCAAAACGCCCCACTGTGCATAGGTTCGTCTTCTGTCTCAGGATTTCTCTCAAATGTCTTGCCGTAGTAAAGGAGAGGTCTAAACACATCCACAAATCTTTTTTTAAGTGATTTTAAATCAAAAAGAACTTTATGACATAAGTTTTAATTTATTTTTGTTCTGAAATGCATGAAACTAGCAGGTGTTGTTCTTCAGAAACAATCTAATTGCTCTTATTTCCCCATTTTTAAGACAAATACACTATAGAGCCTTCAGAAAATAGTGTCAAAGTGGTCATTTTGAACTAAATTTCTGCACGAAAGGAAAATAGCCACTCAAATAAGTATGTAAAACGTATTTGTCATGTAATCGAAATCGCTTGTAACGCGATATGTAATTTATTGATCAAAAAATGGTAAACGCAGTTCGATTGAAAATTGTTTACATACTCAGGGCTTCCAATTTTATATCTTTCCCTTAAAAAATAAATTTCTAAATGTATCAAAACGTTTTGCGCTTGTTGAGCAGAGCAATTGCGAACAGCCTTAAGTTGAATCTAGGTTTTCTCTGACAATAACAAAACGACAAATAGAATGAATGGGGCCCAATGACGATAGAAAGACGGAAAGACATCATATAAGTTGTATTTAGTGGAAATGTGCCATAATGAGAAACAAAATGGAAGCGTATCAAAATTTTGAATTTGGAAGATCAAACAGCTTCTGTTATTGCATGACGGTTACGCTTGTTAATCTTAACAATCTTTTCCAACAGATATTTATTTTAAAAAATTGTTAAAAATTTTCAAATTGAGTCTTCTTCAAAAGTGCACTAAGTTTCTAGTGGTCTTGTAATTTCTTAACCCACTGTACTAACTCCATTATCAATCTATCTATGCATATTTAAAAAGGAAAATAGTTTGTCTTGACTGACTGATAATCAACGTACAGCCCAAATGACTGAACGCAGAATTATGAAAATATGGGAAAATATACTTGTGATGTAAACATGCACTAAGATGGGATTTTTGAAATCCCCTTCCCCTAAAGGGGGCAAACGAGTGGTCGAAAATTCTGGAACATCTTATATTTCAGCAGCTGTTTAAGGTAGCAGCATGTAATTCCAAAAATAAATCTACTAAAAAAATAACTAAACACATATTTCAGTGATTTTAGAAATTGCCCCCCTGAAGAGGTTAAAAGGGGGGGGGGGGCTACGAATAATTTAGATCATTTGGCACATCTCAGCAGTCGTTTTATATAAAAGCGTGAAATGGTAGAAAATAAATCTGTTAACAAAAATTAAGGATGTGCTGCAGCTTTTTTAAAATTTCACCCACGAGAAGGTTAAAGAGGAGATCGATGGGGATCGAATTTCCAAACATTTTTTGGACTCGTCATGTGACATATCATCGGAAAGCCCTCGGACCACACTTTCATATTTTGAGCCTTTCTTCCTACAACCCAATTTGCCTTCCGGGGAGCAATTTTCGAAACTTTTTGAAATTGTAACGTTTTATCATTAGAAATCAGACTTTTTACGAGGCCCTCTGATAAATATTATTTATAATATATGACAATTTCAAAGAGGAAAAATGGTTTATACCGAGAAAGCATGATAGTTGAAACTCTGGAGGGTTATTTTCTAAATTTAGCCTACACCCCTCATGTCATATGTCATTGAAAATATGACTATTATTTCAAATTTTATACAGAATTCATACTCATCAGGAGAATATGGGATTTCTTGGAAAATTAGAGGATCAATTTTAGATTGTAAAAATCAGGGGAATCTCGGTGGATAATACAAAAAATTCCCCAAACCTCGTAATACCTGATAAAATGGCCAACTACTCTGGGAAATTGAGGGCAGTTGTTGCTGTTCTCGTGGTTTATGATATTGCATCTATCAACATCCATTCAGTCACTAGATTTACCTCCTAACATCATGAAGTTTGACAATAGATTAAAAAAGTAAACGACATTTTTAATTGATTTTTGCACTTGTAGCCTTCATATTATTCATAATGTTTTAAAAAGAGATAAGAAAATCATAAAGTAGAAATGAAATTCTTTCAGCAAACTACCAAGTTTTTAAGGACAGCGACAGCCCCACAAGGCATGCAGATTTCATCTCTATTTTGCATAAATTAATGTTTTCCTTTTAAAGTTATGTTCATATTGTTTATTTTAAGTGAAGTATAAACTTTATTTTTGGGATTACCTTGTTTTTATTTTATTTTGAGGAGATGGGAGTGTAATAATATTGATTTAAAAATGCCGTTAATTGTTGATATGGAAAAATTGTAAATCCGAGAAAATAAATACATCAGGGAATTCTCAGGGGATTTTTTCTTGGAAAATGAGTATGAACCCTGTTTACACCTCAGCGTCTTCTCCCCCCCCCCCCCACACACATACACACACTTTTGCCCTCGCGGGGGGGGGAGACTTTTCTAAAATTAGCCGACACCTCCCATGTGATATAGTGTTCGAAAGCTCTGTGATCGCTTCCTCATGTTATGCACTTTGCGTGACCTTCCTTCCCAGTTTCCCCTCTAGGCGTGCAGTTATTATATTCCATTAGGAGGTTTTCTATTAATGGGAAAATTATCGAATTGATCTCAATGATGTTGAAAAATCAATAAAAAAAATTTTTTTATGCCATTTACCATCCATTTAGTTCCTGTTTTTTGCCACCACGAGTACCTTTAATATTTTTTAATTACTTTTTGCTGTTAATTTTCAAAAATTCTAATTTTTGATACTTAAAATACTTTGATACATCTTTTTATACTTACTTGCGCCTTTTCAAATTTTGCAACAAGGGGATACCATCACATGAATTTTCGACTACTGTGGCTCCCTTTTAGCCTTTCTTCGGTGTGTTGTTTTTTAATTCCAACCGTTTTTATTTGCCATGTATTTTTTAAAATCCTTTATAAGCATGTAAAATCAATTATTTTAATGATAGATTATAGGACATCTTGATTGTAGATTCTCGGAAATAATCAATGACTGTATCAATTATGTTTTTTTATGATGAATATTGTTTTCGATTGGTAAATTTTCTAGAATCGCCATCACTAGCCATTGCCTAGCAGCTGTTTTAGATAGAAGCGTAAAATTTAAGATAACAAACTTATTAAAAAATTATTAAACATTTATTCCAGCGATTTTATAAATTTCTCCCGTTCGAAAGGAATTTGAATTGCGAAAATTTAGGCCATTCCGTCATACCTCAGCAGCAGTTTTAGTAAGTGACATGAATTTGATTCTAACTAATCTATTAAAATAAACATAAACATGTATTTTATTTATTTTAGAAATTCCCACCTAAGCGGGTGTAATGGAATAGTCGCACGTTTAAGATATTTCGCCATATTTCAACAGCAGGTTTAGGTAGAAATGAGAAATTCAAGCTAACACATCTACTTAATAATAGTTAAACATAGGTACTTTAGTAATTTTAGAGCTATTTTGTCTATTATGTTGTCAACATCAACTTTGAATAGGATAATGTAAGATTAATCGAATAAGGCAACAGTAATGGATATTTGTTTAGATAATAAGTTCTTTATATTTACTAGATATATTGCGTTTCATTCAAGATTTCTTCAGAGAAATCAATCAGCGTAGCGGGCGAAGACTGCTAATTTAATAATAATAATATAAAATAAAATAAAATTTACATTACGAATGAAAATGCAAGGAAAATGAGATGGAGAAAAAGCACGAAAACAGCTCGAATACAGCACGAGCAAATGAGAAGTAATAACAATAATTAGTTCCGTTCAGTTCAGGCAACTTACTCACGGTTGCCTTTACAGTTAGACAAAATTTTAATGTTTTCTTTCTACACCATGGAGTTAGCAGCTTTGGAGAGTTCGGTTAAGGGCATTGCAATACCTTCTTAGGAAAATGTTACCTTACCTGAAGCCAGTAAAGTATTCAGGGGGTGGGCGTGGGCTGATGGGGATGCAGCCCCCTTCGAAATTTGTAGATACAATCAGGTATAAATACAAAAGTTTAGCAAAATGCAAAGAAACACACGAAGATAAAATTTAAAAGGAATGAGAAAAGTATCCCGTTTTAGATAGATTTTTATTTTAGAAAGAGTTATTTCGTAGAGGTCACAAAATAAGCATTTCAGCTAAGTTTCCATTATATACAGGGTCTCTTTACACGCTTTTTACTATGTAAAATGTGATGTATGGTAATTAAAAGTGTATTATTAACTTTAATTAGTTTAAAAGAACTGTATTAAAAGGCTTTCACTTTATAAGTTGAAAATATATGATTTAACGTAATAAATAGAATGAGAAATCTTCTCAGGATGACCTACAAAGCCTTGAACCTTTTTTTATTTACTTAAATTTCTTGGTGCATTAAGACTTGTTTTTCAGCTCTTTACAGCATTTGATGTGTTATTTTATTTCGGTAGCACTACAAAACATTAAGAAAACAGGATGTTCCATGATTGTGCAACTTTTTGATTATATGAGCTTTATTTACATTTAAAATACATCATAAATCTAACAGTGATTTTGTATCTTGAATACACAAAAAGCTCCCTATCATCCACAATTTATGATTAAAAGTAAGTCAAAAAATACTACTAAATTTCGTAGTTTAATCCAATTTTTGGGTCGTGGCAGTATTGGAAAAGTCATTAACAAGGAGCAGCTATTCCAAATGCATCCTGTTTATGAGAAAAGGATGCTCCATAATGAGTCCTAGAATGTGTTAAAGGAGGTAGGAAATACGAAAGACTGAAGGCGCTTTTAAAAAATTTTATATTTACTGTTTACTTCGGTTTTATTTACCATTTATTAAGATATCTATTAGTAGAAAAATTTCAGTATTCTGTTTTTAAAAATGCGATATAATAATGAAATTACACTTGTTAAAACCGGATTAAAATGAAAATTTCCCCAGTTTTTTGCTTGAAACGTGCAGGGAAATGAACTTTTCATCTAAAATGAGTATGTTTAGCCTCTGAAAGTTCTAGTTTTTCATCCATTGTTAGCTGATGGTCTTCAAGAGTGTGTTCTAGATCTTTGATTAAAGGTACAGGGATTGGTTCCGGACGATTTAGGATAAATGTCAGGACAAAAGCTTTAGGCGATCGATATAACTTGCCTTATCACCAATCTGAAGCTTGTAAACTTTTTAGATGGTTGACGAACAATAAAAAGTCCATCGTACAGTGGTTTTAAAGACGGCTGGACTGCATAATATCGCGCGAAAACTTGGCTGCAACTCTTGGGTTACTTGGAGACTTTGATCGTTAGTGTTGTGGTGTATAGTTGGAGCTGAGGACACTTGCTTCGTGACGTCTTTTAAGCGTAAGAGATTCTGAACATCGTTCCCTGAATATTAGGCCTGAGCATTGATACAAAAATGGCGGCAGCTGAAGGCGAATTTTTTCAGTATATGTTCCGTTCTTTGAATTTTGGTACCAATGATTTATTTAAGTATTTTCTACATTATTTTTCAGAAATTAAGCATGTCAAAAAAATCTTTTTACAAAATACTGGTGTCTAAATCTAGGGGACTATACCTAAGTTAAAAATATGCCTTCGGCATCCGCCATTCTTGTCAATGCTTCTAAATTCCTTACTCCATCTTTCTCGTCCAATCTCTGCAGTATTTCATATATTATAACGGGAAACCACACTTGTCACTGTGGACCATTTGTCCCGTGACAGATCATCAAGCCAGAGTGTCTTTTTCTCTTAAACGCTTCCTTCCACTGATACATATACTCCTGTCGTGCTGCCCACATTCCTGTAAACAGTAGCTCTTTTTTTGCAAATTTCTATCATATCCCTTACTTTAAACTCTCCGATAAGAAAATCGGTCGCGCGAAAATATCACGAAATTTCCAAATCGTTCGCTGAAGTTCATCGTAGTTTCAAAATGCAATTTTTTTTCAGGAAAGGTTGAATTTTTTTGAGCGGGAATTTCCCTCCCATGATATTCTTTTGGGAAGGATTTTAAAGTTTTGGGCACGGATCCCGCCATCCTGCCCTAAAATTCAAACCCTGGATTGTTGGCCACAGATCATCTTCCCGAAAAAGAATTCTCTCAGTGTTACAGATGCGGCCCTGAACACCTAGAAATTTTTGTTAAGTGGATCTTCTCTTAAAAAGATTGTGTACACTTAAACTATAGAATGTAACTCGTTTAAATAGAAGATAGTTCTCTTTTGTTTATAACAAAACAAAAGTTTTTTAGTAGTACTAGTATGCTTCAACTATGTTCTTAATTTAAAATGGATGAATTCAAAATATGAAAAAAAATTCTTTCAAGCGATACAGACTTAAGGGTATTCAGTACCCTTTATTTGGCGAAAAATGACGAAAATATCGAGTTTTCTAATTTCTTGCTTAAATTATACGCTATTACTATTAATGAACTATGATGAAATTTCGTAGAGATACAAATATTATAAATAGAGTTTTACAGCTACACTTTTTAGAATCAGCTTTTTGCATTAGTCAATGAAAATTTCCATTATTCAAAATTGCAGCAACCAATAATTATTTTCACGCAGAAACTTCAAATTGCCCAAAGTCCATTTTTCCTCAGGTTGTCGTAATCACGTTCGTCCGGAATCACATCATTCACTTTGATCTCAACATTCGGTCTATCTTGCAAGCTATCCAAAAACGTGCACAAAATTTCCACAGAGATCGTGTACCGATACCCAACCAAATGTATTAGCTGTACAAATATAAACACGCCTGTTGGTCGTAAAAGACTGATTGTCATCCATCCGGAGTCAAAATGACGGATTCGCAACTTTCTTTCAAAAAAAGTCCTTCCGGCAGTACCGGGAGGAAGAAGTAGCTTTCATATACTTATTTATTTATTTATGTATTTTAAATTAAGTTATATTATTTAAACATGCGAAGCTCAAATTAGTGGAACTCGATTATATAAGATTGAATTCTAGTTTTTGTCAATACTGAATATTAATAGGAATCTTTAGAAATTAGTCATCTTTTATTCAACTTGGTTTTATTTTAAGCGATTTATAGGGTCGCCAAATGCCACGATATCATGAAGTGTATGCCATTTTAAAGCAACATGATGGATAAAATAAAACCAATGAGTTTGGTCTAAATCTTAATTCATGTGCACATGCACTCTCACTAGAAATCGATTAATATATAACAGTACTGTTGCGGGCAAATTGATTTTTAAAAAAATGTCACCCACATTAGAAATTCAAACTGCTATATCTCAGGCGTTTTTAAGGTAAAGAAAAAGCAAAAAAATACTCCGCAATTTATTATTAAGATAAATACTTTAGAAAATACCTTTTTTCAATTTCTAATTTTTTGTTTGTACATCATTACACATTTAAAAGAATTTTGACAAACTTAAATGGCCGCCATTTTGAAACAAGATGGCGGATGAAGTTGGACAATGAACTCGGTCAAGACATTGTTATGTACTATGTACACACGGAGTTATATCCATATGAGCTTATAAATATGTGTATTATAGCGTGACAAATTTTAGACCGTTTCAAAATGTCAACTACACAGGAGTAGTAGGAAAACAAGAGTACGGGCTCATGCGGAGGGACAGAGGGACCGTCCCTCCGCATCCCTCCGCGTCCCGCCGCCCCCGCCGCAGCAAACCGCCCCGCCGCCGCCACCACCGTCCCTCCTGCGATACCCCCTGCGCCCACCGTGCATCCCCCTCCACGAATGCCCCCTAGTGGAAAAAAGGAACATTCTATTATAACAGGATAGGTGAACAACCTTCCCTAATTAAAAATATTATCAATCACATCTCAACATTGAATCATACTATAAGATGAAGATTAAATTTGTATTTGAATTTTAAACAACCGTAATTTTAATGAGTATTATTAATTAAGCGAAACAATTAAAATTTCAGTTTTTAACCATTTTATTTAGATTTCTTCAACTACAAGATGAGATTATCAATTTAACTCAAGAAAGTTAAACATATATTTGAATTTTGCTTCATAGACATCTTAATGAGTAGTATTAATTAAGTAAAGACAATAGAAAATATCCAGTTTTATAGAAAAAGACTGATTTCTTACGATTTTTATCAACTATATGATCAATGTAACGACTTGAAAGTTAAACATGTATCCTAGTTTTTCAACAGCTATAGCCTTAATGAGTATCGTTAATTAAGTAAAAAAAAACAATGGAAAATATCAAGTTTTATGGAAAAAGACTGATCTCTTGCGATTTTTATCAACTTAAGAGAGAAAACTTAAACATACATTTCAGTTTTTCAACAGCTATAACCTTAATGAGCATTCATAATTAAGTAAAAAACAACGGAAAATATCGATTTTTATAGAAAAAGACTGATTTCTTACGATTTTTATCAACTGCAACATCAGTGTCTCGACTTACAAGTTGAAAGTTAAACATGCATTCTAGTTTTTCAACAGCTATAATCTTAATGAGTATCGTTAATTAAGTAAAAAACAATAGAAAATATCCAGTTTTATAGAAAAATACTGATTTCTTACGATTTTTATCAATTACATGATCAATGTAACGACTTAAAAGTTGAAAGTTAAACATGTATCCCAGTTTTTCAACAGCTATAGCCTTAATGAGTATCGTTAATTAAGTAAAAAAAACAATGGAAAATATCAAGTTTTATGGAAAAAGACTGATCTCTTGCGATTTTTATCAACTTAAGAGAGAAAACTTAATCGTACATTTCAGTTTTTCAACAGCTGTATCCTTAATGAGTATTGATAATTAAGTAAAAAACAATGGAAAATATCAAGTTTTATAGAAAAAGACTGATTTTCTTACGATTTTTATCAACTGCAACATCAGTGTATCGACTTACAAGTTGAAAGTTAAACATGCATTCTAGTTTTTCAACAGCTATAATCTTAATGAGTATCGTTAATTAAGTAAAAAAAACAATGGAAAATATCAAGTTTTATGGAAAAAGACTGATCTCTTGCGATTTTTATCAACTTAAGAGAGAAAACTTAATCGTACATTTCAGTTTTTCAACAGCTGTATCCTTAATGAGTATTGATAATTAAGTAAAAAACAATAGAAAATATCAAGTTTTATAGAAAAAGACTGATTTCTTACGATTTTTATCAACTGCAACATCAGTGTATCGACTTACAAGTTGAAAGTTAAACATGCATTCTAGTTTTTCAACAGCTATAATCTTAATGAGTATCGTTAATTAAGTAAAAAACAATGGAAAATATCAAGTTTTATAGAAAAAGACTTATTTCTTACGATTTTTTCAACTCAAACTTCAGAATATCAATTTGATAGAAAGAAATTTAAGCAAGCATTCCAGTTTTGGACAACCATTTCCTTCATGAACATTATTTATTAAGCAAAACAACGGAAAATATTAAATTTTTAACTGATATCTTCATATTTTTTTTTAATATAAAATCAGGATACACAACTTAAAATAGAAATTTAAACATATTTTTTAGTTTTTGAACAGTCGTTACCTCAAAGAATTTCGATAATTGAACAATTAACAAAGGAAACTAATGATTTTTTAACGAAAAAAGACGAATTAAACGAATTTGGTTAACTCTTACTCTAAATGGAAATTTCATCATACTTTTATATACTAACTAAGTAGAATTTTAATGCATAAACGAACACATTTCAGTAAATATTCAACGCACACACAAATATGAAAACAACACCTGCTTCTTGTGACGTCATATTGAAACCAAAACTTATTCCTTGGAAGTCCCTCACCATGCCTTTTCACCCCCATCTCCCCCAATTTTTTACCACAGGTAGGGAAATGGACAAAGCAATGACCTCTCTATCTTGTATATTTAGAAGTCTGGGAGAAAAAAAGAGACATTTTATGCACTCCAATTTCATAACAATTACCGCAATATCCCAAAATTTGAATTTTGGAAGACATAATCAGTATAATTAATTAAAAAAAATAATAAAAATATTATTTTTTAAGGGGAAAAGGTGAATTTATGCGAATTTGATTAGTTTTACAATAGTCTTTTGAACTGCAACTTGGAAATATAGATTTCTAACAGAAGAATTAAACGTATATTTTAATTTTAACAACAAAAACTTAACAAGTATCATTAATTTAAGAAAAATAAATATCAATTTTAAAGAAAAGACGAATTTGAATAATTTTACACTAGTATTTTCAAAAGCAACCTAGAAATATCAATACTTATTCACATATTTCACTTATTCACTGTATTCAATACTATATTTAATAAATTTGGATACACTTTAAGAATTTTCTAATGTATAATTAAATATTAGCTGTATATTTAATGTTACCCATGTTTTCAACATTAGTTCATAATCGTGAATTTTGTATTTTAAATACCATGTATTCAGGTTCAGATTATTTTCACTTGAAATCATACAGAATTTTTTAACAGAGTTTGTTTTTGAAATCATTGAAGCAACTGTATTTAATATTTTTAACACCAATTTTCTAAGATTGTCTAACATTTTCCGATTATACATTCCCCATAAGTACATTTCTAAATGCTACAATCACTTTACACATCGAAAAGATATCATTGAAGCAACTGTATTTAATATTTTTAACACCAATTTTCTAAGATTTTTTAACATTTTCCGGTTATACATTCCTCAAAAGTATATATTCTAAACAATAGAAAATATTAATTTTAAGAATAAAAAGGCGAATTTAAACAAATTTTATTAGTTTTACAATATTTTTTCTCATCTCCAACACGAATATATCAATTTTAACAGAATTAAACGCATATTTTAGTTTTTAAGAACAAAAATGTAATAAGTATCATTAATTAAACAAAAAAAATAAATATCAATTTTCAAGAAAAGACAATTTTTTACACAAATTTTCAACTTTGAAATACATTTATTTACATATATTGTTACAATATATTACTAAACTTAAACTTTTTAAAAAGTTTGAATGTTTTTACAAAGGGTTCATATTTATATTTTTCACGTCTTGACTGCGTTCGAAATCTTACAACAAAAGTATAATTTTATTATTTTTATTATTATTATTCTAGAAAACCTAAAAAGTCATTTCTTGCTGCTTTAAACACTTGACATAAGGTACCCTGGGGTAATAACGCCACGTTAAGGTTCTACCAATTTTCACGGCTTAGTTTTAGATTGTATTTTTGAAACAAATATAGGATCTGATACAGCAACTCATTGACTATCTATATAAAAAAAATAATTTAACAGATATGTATTCATAAAATGTAATGGCGTGATTTCTTGACCAATGCTATTTGGCGTTATTACCCACCTATATGGGTAATAACGCCATGCAAACAAAACTATGAAATAAGATGGGATAATTGCATGTAGATTGAACAATTCTAAAAATACAAAGTCTACAAACTTAGAAATTGAGATATTGAATTCTAAGCTATTGAAAATGTTCAATTTTTTTGTGAAAGTGTAAGAAAAATAAACGTGTGGTGTGTGGTAGGGGAGGGAAGGAGGATGAAGCAAAAGAATATCAGACCGTGAGCTTCTTTTTGCTTAAAAAGGACCGCTTAAATAGAATTATTAGAAACATTACACAGTTTTAACTGTGTTTATTTGAATCAGTATTTAGGATGTAGCTCGGCCACTGTAGGGAATCAACCGGGGTATTAATGCCAAGGATTGGCGTTATTACCCCGGTATAGTTAATGCGCTGTACAATTTAAATTAAAAATTATCTCGAGAAGATATCCAAAATCTTCAACAACATTTTGAAAGTCCATGAAATGTACTACAAATTTATGTAATTAACAAAGCGTTTCCGTATAAAAAAGATAGTCTTCACATCACAAAACTTATCTCGCAAATTTTAGATCAAGCGTTGATTTTAGTTGTTTGCAAAAACAATAAGACCTAAAAATGAAACAAATTAACTTGAAGCTGTTTTTTGCGATTTATATGACTCAAAACCCTTCTGCGCAGAGCACATGTGTGTCATTTACCAGATTATTTCATAATTATGCAAAATATAAGCACTTGGCGTTATTACCCCGCCTGGCGTTATTACCCCAGGGTACCTTATTAAAACTACTCTGAGATATTTTACCCATATAATTAATCAAATTAGGACATGATTCATCTTACACTTCAAAATTTCTGAATTTTTACAATACGTATTTTCATCAAACTTTATTCTTGATCCTATATATTTTAGGAGTACAGAATTTTAACATCTGTTTTTATCTACTTATCAGAAAATTATTAAAACACCCAACAACATTTTCCAAATATGAATATTATCTTTACAGTTTAATAATACAAAACATACACGAATACAAAGTTTAATTTTTACAAACATTTCATATTTCAAACCAAACTTTTCGAAATTTTCACATCTTAAGAGCAAACATTAGACGAACTTTTTAACTTTTTAACTTTTTTTATTGCTTAGATCTTTTCATCATAACTTTTAATTATGATAATTATCCATTTTTAGGTTGATTGTCGAAAAAGTAACTGAAATTACATAAACTTAATGTAAAAAACCATGTTCTCACACAATTTCTTGAAATTCAACAAAGAATTGACTATTACTTATCTATTATTATTCTTATTAAATACTTATATACATCAATATCGACTCTCGATAGTATATACCGTAATTTCGGGTGTATAAGCCGCAGATCAAACAATTCTTTTTCGACCCAGAATTTTTTAAGAAACAAATATAACTAGTTAGATCGCCGTAAATATTTGTCTTCAATCACTAAATAAGATTTCTGGGTCGAAAAAGAATTGTTTGATCCGCGGCTTATACACCCGAAATTACGGTAGATATTTCATCATTACACACTTACAACTCTTTTCAAACGTTTATCAGAAAAATAAGTCAATCAAAGTCTAGTAGTTATCACACCTGTTCCTCAGAAATATTACTATCATATGAAACAGTAAAGAAAATTAATAGATATTTAATATTTAATAACCTCATACGTGAAATTACTGTCGAATGAGAATACTAATTATCTATAAAATCAACTGTTGAACAAAAAAATAGTACAGATTACCGAAAATTCAAATGTTTTTTCTGCAAAAGTTACAAAAATTAACAAATGAATGACAAGTTAGAGAAATAACTAAAAACGTTAATGAACATATTTACAAATTTATTAAAATCACACATTTTTCTGGATTACAAACCGCAATTTCTTGAAAAATTTATCACCGAATTTGTAAGATTTTAGTCCTAGTATTACATACACTCAATAAATATTCAAAATTAACAAAAATATAATTTTTTAGTCTCATCAATAAGCAGAAATTCTATATTAAAAGAATATTTTCATAGTAGTACTTATAAAAATGAGAGTTTACAAACTGATTTTCATACTTTTATCACATTTAAACTTAATATTTTACATAAAACATTATTTAATCAAATTTTATGCTTTCTAATTCAGTAAAATTCAATACTTTTTTAGTTTTTAAACCAATACCACAATATTTATTTACATCAAACTTGATTCTTCACCTTTTATATTTCCACATTACACACGTGAGATAAATACTAACTTGGATCAGGAGTTGAAGTCAATTGATTCCATTCGATTTTCATCATGTACGCATTGCTCCTGCACGAAATTTCTTACTGCTATAATCATCTAATGTATTAAAACTAATCTCCTCATATTTTTAATCAATTCACCAGATGTTTCATTTCGCACTTCTGAATTATCGTGCATCAAGTTGTTTAAAATATAAATACTATCTTTATAGTTTTAATGATATATAGTATACATGGTTTATCTTGAGTTAGCACTTCCATACTATTAATCAAATTGTATGTTTCATCTTGCACTTGATCTTAATGATTTCATCATGCATCTGAATTATCGTCCATCGAGTTTTTTTTTTTTAAATAATAATATATTTATAGTTTTTGATTATACATAGCATGTACAAATACAATCTTTAATTTTAACATTTCATATTTCAAATAACCTATTTCCGAAACCAAGCTATGTGAATTTTACCCCAATACTTATTATCATAGAATAATTTGTGTTTCACACTTTTCTAAAAATTATCAGATATGTACCCCATCAGAGAAATTACTATCATATGAATAAATGAAGAAAATTTAATTTATATTAAATGTACACGAAATTGATTGCAATATACATGTATTTAATAAAAATAAATAAATAAGCGATTATTTATACATTAAACCTTTACTAAATATATATTTCTTTCATTATACAGATGTTTCAACAAGATGAGACAAAACAGCAGCAAACTTCAGAAATTAATGATCCGAATGATTCATCCCTAGCACATGTAGCGTTAACGAATAACACATATGTGAGTACTTATATGAGAAATACTAGAATTCGTATATAAAACGTAATTAGAGTAAATACAAAATGATTTGTCTTACTACCTACACTTTAACAAGTGCTTTTTACCTATATTATTGAAGAGAATAATAAAAAAATAAGCAGATGTATGAAAAAATATGCAAGTTTACAAAATAATTTCATTGTTTTCTAGAAATTTTAACAAAAAATATTTACAATATGAAAAAATTGCAAAAGTGAAAAGAAAAAACACAAATGTAAAAACAAAAACCACAAAGTGAAAAACTCATAACAAAGTTTTTGAAAAAAAATATTTACAACAAAATTTTTTTTTACAAAAACCAAAACTTCCAAAAATAATTTTTTCAAAAATTTTTTTTTTCAAAAACATTTTTTACAAAAAATTTTTTTTTCAAAATAAGTTTTTACAAAAGTAAAAAAAAGAAAATCACATCGTTAAAAAAAATGAAAAATTTTTGTTAAAAAAAGTGTAAAAAAATTGCAAAAATATGTTGCAAAAATTTCAAAAAAGTTATGAAAAAAGCTTCAAAAATTTCGTTGGTTTTAATGCAGTATGCAATGGCGAAACCATTGCATTTGCTATTAAAAACAACAAAATTTTTGAGACTTTTTTCATAACTTTTTGAAATTTTTGCAACATTTTTTTGCAATTTTTTTACCATTAACAAAAATTTTTCATTTTTTTTAACGTTGTGATTTTCTTTTTTTTACTTTTGTAAAAACTTATTTTGAAAAAAAAATTTTTTGTAAAATATGTTTTTGAAAAAAAAATTTTTTGAAAAAAATATTTTTGGAAGTTTTGGTTTTTGTAAAAAAAAATTTTGTTGTAAATATTTTTTTTCAAAAACTTTGTTATGAGTTTTTCACTTTGTGGTTTTTTTTTTTACATTTGTGTTTTTTCTTTTCACTTTTGCAATTTTTTCATATTGTAAATATTTTTTGTTAAAATTTCTAGAAAACAATGAAATTATTTTGTAAACTTGCATATTTTTTCATACATCTGCTTATTTTTTGTATGTTCTTTTGCATTTTTTAAGTTGTGAGAGTGTTATTTCACTTAAAATGTTATGTATTTCATTAATGTAATAGGTATTAGAAAAATAAACACAACGATATATGCATATAAAAGAATATTTAATGTGAGCATTCAAAGAATACACTGCAAAATAATATCTATACATTCATACTGGTTAGAAGAATCACAAAATTACTTTTCAGCAGTGTGTATGTCTTCCAAATTTTAAGTTTGAGATATTGTGGTAAGTGTTGTGAAAATATGATGGATAAATAGCCTAAATATCTTCCTTTATTTCTAAATTCTACAAAAGTCTGACTAATTTTTGAATATCTTCGCTAAGTTTACATATATCTGACGATGCTTTATATGATGATGTGTGCATTTTTTATTCACGTCTCCTTGAAAACAGCATTTATGGTAATCTTTCCAAGTGTAAGGTTTTTCATCTGTATAGATTTTTGTATGTTCTGTTAAATTCCATTTATTTAAGAAGTGTTTGTAGCAAATAGAGCACATCTGTAGTAGAAATAAATGGACACAGTTAGGATTCTCTTCAATAATATAGGTAAAAAGCACTTGTTAAAGTGTAGGTAGTAAGACAAATCATTTTGTATTTACTCTAATTACGTTTCATATACGAATTCTAGTATTTCTCATATAAGTACTCACATATGTGTTATTCGTTAACGCTACATGTGCTAGGGATGAATCATTCGGATCATTAATTTCTGAAGTTTGCTGCTGTTTTGGCTCATCTTGTTGAAACATCTGTATAATGAAAGAAATATATATTTAGTAAAGGTTTAATGTATAAATAATCGCTTATTTATTTATTTTTATTAAATACATGTATATTGCAATCAATTTCGTGTACATTTAATATAAATTAAATTTTCTTCATTTATTCATATGATAGTAATTTCTCTGAGGGGTACATATCTGATAATTTTTAGAAAAGTGTGAAACACAAATTATTCTATGATAATAAGTATTGGGGTAAAATTCACATAGCTTGGTTTCGGAAATAGGTTATTTGAAATATGAAATGTTAAAATTAAAGATTGTATTTGTACATGCTATGTATAATCAAAAACTATAAATATATTATTATTAAAAAAAAAAAAAAAAACTCGATGGACGATAATTCAGATGCATGATGAAATCATTAAGATCAAGTGCAAGATGAAACATACAATTTGATTAATAGTATGGAAGTGCTAACTCAAGATAAACCATGTATACTATATATCATTAAAACTATAAAGATAGTATTTATATTTTAAACAACTTGATGCACGATAATTCAGAAGTGCGAAATGAAACATCTGGTGAATTGATTAAAAATATGAGGAGATTAGTTTTAATACATTAGATGATTATAGCAGTAAGAAATTTCGTGCAGGAGCAATGCGTACATGATGAAAATCGAATGGAATCAATTGACTTCAACTCCTGATCCAAGTTAGTATTTATCTCACGTGTGTAATGTGGAAATATAAAAGGTGAAGAATCAAGTTTGATGTAAATAAATATTGTGGTATTGGTTTAAAAACTAAAAAAGTATTGAATTTTACTGAATTAGAAAGCATAAAATTTGATTAAATAATGTTTTATGTAAAATATTAAGTTTAAATGTGATAAAATTATGAAAATCAGTTTGTAAACTCTCATTTTTATAAGTACTACTATGAAAATATTCTTTTAATATAGAATTTCTGCTTATTGATGAGACTAAAAAATTATATTTTTGTTAATTTTGAATATTTATTGAGTGTATGTAATACTAGGACTAAAATCTTACAAATTCGGTGATAAATTTTTCAAGAAATTGCGGTTTGTAATCCAGAAAAATGTGTGATTTTAATAAATTTGTAAATATGTTCATTAACGTTTTTAGTTATTTCTCTAACTTGTCATTCATTTGTTAATTTTTGTAACTTTTGCAGAAAAAACATTTGAATTTTCGGTAATCTGTACTATTTTTTTGTTCAACAGTTGATTTTATAGATAATTAGTATTCTCATTCGACAGTAATTTCACGTATGAGGTTATTAAATATTAAATATCTATTAATTTTCTTTACTGTTTCATATGATAGTAATATTTCTGAGGAACAGGTGTGATAACTACTAGACTTTGATTGACTTATTTTTCTGATAAACGTTTGAAAAGAGTTGTAAGTGTGTAATGATGAAATATCTACCGTAATTTCGGGTGTATAAGCCGCGGATCAAACAATTCTTTTTCGACCCAGAAATCTTATTTAGTGATTGAAGACAAATATTTACGGCGATCTAACTAGTTATATTTGTTTCTTAAAAAATTCTGGGTCGAAAAAGAATTGTTTGATCTGCGGCTTATACACCCGAAATTACGGTATATACTATCGAGAGTCGATATTGATGTATATAAGTATTTAATAAGAATAATAATAGATAAGTAATAGTCAATTCTTTGTTGAATTTCAAGAAATTGTGTGAGAACATGGTTTTTTACATTAAGTTTATGTAATTTCAGTTACTTTTTCGACAATCAACCTAAAAATGGATAATTATCATAATTAAAAGCTATGATGAAAAGATCTAAGCAATAAAAAAAGTTAAAAAGTTAAAAAGTTCGTCTAATGTTTGCTCTTAAGATGTGAAAATTTCGAAAAGTTTGGTTTGAAATATGAAATGTTTGTAAAAATTAAACTTTGTATTCGTGTATGTTTTGTATTATTAAACTGTAAAGATAATATTCATATTTGGAAAATGTTGTTGGGTGTTTTAATAATTTTCTGATAAGTAGATAAAAACAGATGTTAAAATTCTGTACTCCTAAAATATATAGGATCAAGAATAAAGTTTGATGAAAATACGTATTGTAAAAATTCAGAAATTTTGAAGTGTAAGATGAATCATGTCCTAATTTGATTAATTATATGGGTAAAATATCTCAGAGTAGTTTTAATATGTCAAGTGTTTAAAGCAGCAAGAAATTACTTTTTAGGTTTTCTAGAATAATAATAATAAAAATAATAAAATTATACTTTTGTTGTAAGATTTCGAATGCAGTCAAGACGTGAAAAATATAACTATGAACCCTTTGTAAAAACATTCAAACTTTTTAAAAAGTTTAAGTTTAGTAATATATTGTAACAATATATGTAAATAAATGCATTTCAAAGTTGAAAATTTGTGTAAAAAATTGTCTTTTCTTGAAAATTGATATTTATTTTTTTGTTTAATTAATGATACTTATTACATTTTTGTTCTTAAAAACTAAAATATGCGTTTAATTCTGTTAAAATTGATATATTCGTGTTGGAGATGAGAAAAAATATTGTAAAACTAATAAAATTTGTTTAAATTCGCCTTTTTATTCTTAAAATTAATATTTTCTATTGTTTAGAATATATACTTTTGAGGAATGTATAACCGGAAAATGTTAAAAAATCTTAGAAAATTGGTGTTAAAAATATTAAATACAGTTGCTTCAATGATATCTTTTCGATATGTAAAGTGATTGTAGCATTTAGAAATGTACTTATGGGGAATGTATAATCGGAAAATGTTAGACAATCTTAGAAAATTGGTGTTAAAAATATTAAATACAGTTGCTTCAATGATTTCAAAAACAAACACTGTTAAAAAATTCTGTATGATTTCAAGTGAAAATAATCTGAACCTGAATACATGGTATTTAAAATACAAAATTCACGATTATGAACTAATGTTGAAAACATGGGTAACATTGAATATACAGCTAATATTTAATTATACATTAGAAAATTCTTAAAGTGTATCCAAATTTATTAAATATAGTATTGAATACAGAGAATAAGTGAAATATGTGAATAAGTATTGATATTTCTAGGTTGCTTTTGAAAATACTAGTGTAAAATTATTCAAATTCGTCTTTCCTTTAAAATTGATATTTATTTTTCTTAAATTAATGATACTTGTTAAGTTTTTGTTGTTAAAATTAAAATATACGTTTAATTCTTCTGTTAGAAATCTATATTTCCAAGTTGCAGTTCAAAAGACTATTGTAAAACTAATCAAATTCGCATAAATTCACCTTTTCCCCTTAAAAAATAATATTTTTATTATTTTGTTTAATTAATTATACTGATTATGTCTTCCAAAATTCAAATTTTGGGATATTGCGGTAATTGTTATGAAATTGGAGTGCATAAAATGTCTCTTTTTTTCTCCCAGACTTCTAAATATACAAGATAGAGAGGTCATTGCTTTGTCCATTTCCCTACCTGTGGTAAAAAATTGGGGGAGATGGGGGTGAAAAGGCATGGTGAGGGACTTCCAAGGAATAAGTTTTGGTTTCAATATGACGTCACAAGAAGCAGGTGTTGTTTTCATATTTGTGTGTGCGTTGAATATGTACTGAAATGTGTTCGTTTATGCATTAAAATTCTACTTAGTTAGTATATAAAAGTATGATGAAATTTCCATTTAGAGTAAAAGTTAACCAAATTCGTTTAATTCGTCTTTTTTCGTTAAAAAATCATTAGTTTCCTTTGTTAATTGTTCAATTATCGAAATTCTTTGAGGTAACGACTGTTCAAAAACTAAAAAATATGTTTAAATTTCTATTTTAAGTTGTGTATCCTGATTTTATATTAAAAAAAATATGAAGATATCAGTTAAAAATTTAATATTTTCCGCTGTTTTGCTTAATAAATAATGTTCATGAAGGAAATGGTTGTCCAAAACTGGAATGCTTGCTTAAATTTCTTTCTATCAAATTGATATTCTGAAGTTTGAGTTGAAAAAATCGTAAGAAATAAGTCTTTTTCTATAAAACTTGATATTTTCCATTATTTTTTACTTAATTAACGATACTCATTAAGATTATAGCTGTTGAAAAACTAGAATGCATGTTTAACTTTCAACTTGTAAGTCGATACACTGATGTTGCAGTTGATAAAAATCGTAAGAAATCAGTCTTTTTCTATAAAACTTGATATTTTCTATTGTTTTTTACTTAATTATCAATACTCATTAAGGATACAGCTGTTGAAAAACTGAAATGTACGATTAAGTTTTCTCTCTTAAGTTGATAAAAATCGCAAGAGATCAGTCTTTTTCCATAAAACTTGATATTTTCCATTGTTTTTTTTACTTAATTAACGATACTCATTGAGGCTATAGCTGTTGAAATACTAGGATACATATTTAACTTTCAACTTTTAAGTCGTTACATTGATCATGTAATTGATAAAAATCGTAAGAAATCAGTATTTTTCTATAAAACTGGATATTTTCTATTGTTTTTTACTTAATTAACGATACTCATTAAGATTATAGCTGTTGAAAAACTAGAATGCATGTTTAACTTTCAACTTGTAAGTCGAGACACTGATGTTGCAGTTGATAAAAATCGTAAGAAATCAGTCTTTTTCTATAAAAATCGATATTTTCCGTTGTTTTTTACTTAATTATGAATGCTCATTAAGGTTATAGCTGTTGAAAAACTGAAATGTATGTTTAAGTTTTCTCTCTTAAGTTGATAAAAATCGCAAGAGATCAGTCTTTTTCCATAAAACTTGATATTTTCCATTGTTTTTTTTTACTTAATTAACGATACTCATTAAGGCTATAGCTGTTGAAAAACTAGGATACATGTTTAACTTTCAAGTCGTTACATTGATCATATAGTTGATAAAAATCGTAAGAAATCAGTCTTTTTCTATAAAACTGGATATTTTCTATTGTCTTTACTTAATTAATACTACTCATTAAGATGTCTATGAAGCAAAATTCAAATATATGTTTAACTTTCTTGAGTTAAATTGATAATCTCATCTTGTAGTTGAAGAAATCTAAATAAAATGGTTAAAAACTGAAATTTTAATTGTTTCGCTTAATTAATAATACTCATTAAAATTACGGTTGTTTAAAATTCAAATACAAATTTAATCTTCATCTTATAGTATGATTCAATGTTGAGATGTGATTGATAATATTTTTAATTAGGGAAGGTTGTTCACCTATCCTGTTATAATAGAATGTTCCTTTTTTCCACTAGGGGGCATTCGTGGAGGGGGATGCACGGTGGGCGCAGGGGGTATCGCAGGAGGGACGGTGGTGGCGGCGGCGGGGCGGTTTGCTGCGGCGGGGGCGGCGGGACGCGGAGGGATGCGGAGGGACGGTCCCTCTGTCCCTCCGAATGAGCCCGTACTCTTGTTTTCCTACTACTCACAGGAAATTGAAAGTGCTAAAACTCAGCCCTTTTTCAAGATATAAATGAAACAAAAAATGCTCAGGAGTCTTTGTTTCAAGGTCAAACACACTAAAGAAAATATTTTTCAATTACTTACTTTTTTGCACCTAATTTAAAATTTTAATTTAAAAAAATTAATATTCCGCCATTTTGAAACAAGATGGCGGATGGAACTGACAAACAAACTCAGTTCAGACATTGGTATGTACTATGTACGCACCAAATTACATCCAAATCGGTTTATAAATACGCATGTTATCACGTGACGAAAATCATATCATTTCAAAATGTGAGCAACACTAGAAATTAAAGTGCTATAACTCAGCCATTTTTTAAGATACAGACTAAATAAAAAATGCTCTGGAATCTTTGTATCAAGGTCAAATGCATAAAAGAATGATCTTTTTCAATTTCTTACTTTTTTGTATCTAATTTAAAATTAAAAAAAATTAAATGGAAGCCATTTTGAAACAAGATGGCGGATGGAAATGACTAATGAACTCGGTCCAGGTCTTGTTATGTACTATGTACACACCAAGTTACATTCAAATCGATTCATAAATACGCGTGTTATCACGTGACAAAAATCGGATCGTTTCGAAATGTCAGTCATAAAAGAAATTCGAAGTGCTATAACTCAGCCATTTTTTAAGATATAAACAAAATAAAAAGTGTTCTGGAATCGTTGTTTTAAGTTCTAACACAAAAAAGAAAAATATTTTTAACTTTTAATTTTTTTACATTTTGTTTTTAATTTTAATTTTTTTTTATTTAAATGGCCGCCATTTAGAAACAAGATGGCGGATGATGTTGGCCAACAAACTCGGTCGAGATATTTGTATGTACTATGTACATACCAAGTTTCATTCAAATCGGTTGATAAATACGATAGTTACAGCATGACAAAAATCAGATATTTATATATATGGGTGATTCTACGATAAGAGGTAATTTGTACGGCAATCCGTTTAAAACAGATTTTTTATTCTATATGTTGCTATTTTTTGCAATGAATCGCATCATCTTAATATACTTTATTAAATAACATCACGTTTGAATGCCTAATTTAAACACATTTTTCTGAAATTTCTTACAAAGTCTAAAAAGTCCCCTCCCCTGGCATGTCCCCTTGCCGGTTTCAATTTAACTTTCAAACAATACATCTATTTTTTCCGCCAGATGCTTAGCTAAAGTATGTTTAATTGGAATTTAAGTAATTATACTTACATATTATAAAATAAAAAATAAAATAATTTTGTTAATTTCAAATAATTTTTAAAATTAACTTTTGTCCCGCTTTTTTGTGTCTCTCCCCTGTCAAATTTCGTTCCGCTGAAACAAATATAAATTCAAGGATGGCTATATTGGAAGTAGTGCTTAAGGACATCTATTGGCTTGAAGTTAGCAATACTAAACGCGCAACCATTTAAGGGTCGTCATTTTTAGTTGTTGCGACGCGACCGTGCATTGTAGTGGTTTCGCACAGTGATCATGTATCTCCCCTGGTAAGTCATAAAACTTATAATATTCATTTAATTCAATTGCATTTACTGCCCTAATTAAACAATACGGTGATACTTAAAGTGAAATACACAATTAACCGAAAAACTAATTCAGTTAGTTAAAAAATTTGAATTTACACGAAAATGTCTCTCCCCTGCCGTATTTCCCCTGGCACGATAACTGCCAGGGGAGCGAGTCACTGACCAGAAAAAGTTATAAAATATGTATAAAGTGACTTGCCCTTATATGAAAAAGTAAATAAACGGGAAAAAAATCATAATTTAAAGGTTTTTGATCAAACTCAAACTTTTCTTTTTGGCCGAATTCTCCATGTTTCTGAACCTCTTATCGTAGAATCACCCATATATGTCAACATTTGAACGGAGGGTAATTTTGGGGTCTGGAGATCATAATCGGTGATAATATACCAAAATTTCCGTTTACCAAAAATACCGGAAGTGCTTTCCTCCGGACGGCTGCAATAGGTAGCGTTTTATTTTTTGTATTAAAAGTTACCTAAAAGTAATAAAGTGGAAAAAACATTAAAAATAAATCATAATAACAAGATTAAAACAAATAGAATTGGATAAACATACCAGATACTAAATCTATCTTTCAGGTGATCTATCAGAAAATAGACTTTCATGATTACATTCAACTGTTGCCAGAAGAAATAAGAATATTTCAAAAATTGGTGCAAGGAGTATATCCCAATATTAAATATACAAACTTTAATAGCTGGTATCAGTGCCTTCTATAGTACCACCAAACTATCCTGTATTATAATAGAACACTTTAGAGGTGCCATTTCTTGAGAAATTGGTAAAATAAATGCAATATTAAATGAATATACAGGTTGATTCTAAATTTTTTTTACAATAAAAGAGGGGTGATAGTACACATCAAGACAAACAATATTAAATAGGAGACCAAGGGTCCCAAACGTTTTCCAAAGGAGATAGCCGCCATTATCCACATAGCATGCATGTTCACAGTGACGTCACAGTGACGTCGCTGTGAGTCACTGTGGTCACGTCACATCTGTGACCAAAATGCCACCCCTCAGTGACGTCACATTGTGACTGAAATGTGACCTTCTTAGAATTTATTATTAGTTTTATTATTAGTTATTATTTATTTATTATTCTTTTTATTTCTATAACTCCCCTCCCCTCCCGCTCCTTTTTTTTAAGAAGATACTATGTATGTTTGCGTTTGATACAAGTAATGGTAATGATTAAAAAAAATTATATTACCATTAAAGCTATTATTTTTACTTTATTAAAACCTAAACAATGTTTTATCCAATAATATCTAATTATGAATTTTATTATTATTATTTAACAATTTGCTTTAACTTGAATTGTTTTGAAACTAATAAAAATAAAAAGTAAAAATACACTTAAAAAAAGACATTCTCATAAAACTATTCGTATTTAACTTCCGAAGCTGTTGCGCAGAAAAAGAAAAAACTAAACGGTCATGCGCATAGGAAATGAAAATCGTTTGCAAACGAAAGAATAAATAAACGTAAACAGAAATATTTTAAATTGATGATAGACGCAAGAAGTTAGTTAGCTGGAATTTATGGCAGTTGTGAGTAGTTGCATATTGACACGGATTTAACAATTTAAAGAAGAATGTCCACTACAGGTCTTCCAAGCGGCAAAATATAAGTCCGAGAAAATTAATGGGGCTTTGACTGTTAAAATAATTTGGTCTTTGCCACTTTAATTATTATCGGATTTAGTTAGTGCAGCAAGAATAACTAGAACGAATGACTTCGATGGAAAAAAGGTATGGAAAATATTATTTTTAATGGTTGCTTTTTTATTATTGTTGTTCTGAGAACGATTTTAATTACATTGTCAAAAACATGCTATAAAACATCAATGCTTCATTAACTTAATAAAGTCTAATGCATTCATTATTTATTTTGTTGTCATAAAGAACTTGATTTTTAATAATTTGGATTAGGTTATTACAGGTAGTGATTTTAATTGCATTCTAATCTGCGTTGTTTCCTTTTTTAAAATATCTGGTTAAAATAATGTGTTTCCATAAACATAAAATCATATGATAGTAAATTATAATAAATCGATAATATAATTATTAAACATTTAAAGATAATTATATTTTGTAATAAAGAAGCTTTTTTATGGAATAAAATTATTTACAAACATCCTTTTTTAATTTTTGTATTAAGTAATCTTCTGAAACATTTCATAATTTTATTTAAAAAAATTGTATCTGCTCAGAAGAGGAATTTATAAGAGAACGAGAAGAACTATTAAAAGAAATCGTAGATGTTTGATATTAAAAAAAACAATTATGTTAATGATTGTTTAATGTATTTTTCAACTTGTGAAATGTTATAAAATTTCTGAATGGATAGTCATCGTGGGTGAAAACGTTTCAGTTGTAAATATTCTTATTGGAATGTTTTCAGAAAGAACTAGAAGTTTGGATGAAAATTTGGAAGTTACGCAATCGATAAGAATTTAAACATGATTGAATTTAAAACAAATGACGCAAATACTTGAGCGGTATGAAGCTAAAAAGTAATAACTGTATTTTATTATTAACTTTTCATTTCAGAAACTTTTATTGTTTCCTTTCCTGAATAATTTTACAGAGGTAAATTTCAGAATATCCATTATATGTAGTATAAGTGAACATCGTGATTAAAGTGGGTATTATAAATACTCTCTAATACTATAAATAAAATATTAATAATTATGATTAACGTATTTGTTGTTCTAATTTATGTTTATCGTCGGAATTTTTATTAGATAGATGTGTCTGTGATGGATAGCCTTGCAGTAATGGATAGCCCCTTAATGTTTTTTGTTTATTAATATACTAATAAATATTTAGCTTTAATTTTTTCCATAATTACTCTTTGCATGTTTTAATAATATTTTAATATTCATAGAAGAGAGTATATGAAGACAGTTTGTGATTATTTTTTTATTTGTGACAAATTTGACACTTACTTTGTGACGGTGACAGCATTACTAATGTTGTGAAGTCACACTGGGACACAAATATACAGTTATGAACATTGTTATGTAGTGTTAAATCACATCTATAATTTTATTATACTTTGGCAATTCATCTCAATTAAAACTTGGGAGCTGCTATAAAAAGTATGTACCAAAAGAAAGTTACCGAATCAAAATGCCATGCAAACTTTAATCTTTGTTACATATTTTTTTTCTGTGGCAATAAATGAGAATATTTAAGACAACTGAATATTCGATCTATTAAAATTATTTCAAATTTAGCAATTTGTTTTTCTAATAAGCATTAAAATTATCGAAGAAACACTTCCTTTAAGGTGCAATAGTAGTCATAGAAAAAGACCCGGATGATAATATAAAGTCCGTGGCAGCGTTCTTTTCAAATATCTCGCTCACATTTTAATATTTTTACATGATTTTTTTTGCATAGCATAGCTGAAGACGATCTATAAGCGGCCTAGTTTTTACTTTTTTGATTTTGGTTTCAGTTTAAAAAAAAATATTTAAATTTCAAAACCGGTTTAAACCGGTACTGATATTGAAACTATCAAAATATAAAATATATGCAAGTAAAATCGAAAAAGTAAAAACTAGGCCCGTAGTAGATCGTCCTCAGCTTCCTATGCAAAAAACATGCAAAAATATTAAAATTTGAGCGAGATATTTGAAAAGAACGCTGCCACGGACTTTATATTATCATCCGGCTCTTTTTCTGTGACTAGTGTTGCATCTTTAAGGAAGTGTTTCTTTGATAATTTTAATGCTTATTAGAATAAAAAATTGCTAAATTTGAAATAATTGTGATAGATCGAATATTCAATTGTCTTAAATATTTTTATTTATTGAACCAGAAAAAAAATGTATCAAAGATTAAAGTCTGCATGGCATTACATTTTGATCCAGTAACTTTCTCTTCGAACATTCTTTTTATAGCAGCTCCCAAGTTTTAATTGAGATGTATCGCCAAAGTATAATAAAATTATTGATGTAAGTGATTTTACACTAAATAACATTGTTCATAACTGTATAATTGTGTCCCAGTATGACTTCGCAACATTGACAATGCTGCTACCGTCACAAAGTTAGTGACAAAATTTGTCACAAATCAAAATATAATCGCAAACTGTCTTCACAACCTTGTCACTATCGTCACAGAATAGTCACAGTTTTAATGACAATTTTGTCACAAATGACACATTTTTCACATTTTGGTCACATCGTGACGTCACAAAGTGGTCACAATGTGGCGTCACAAACGAGCTCTAAAACGGCCATAACGACTTCACATTTGAGTCACTGTGACTTCACATCGACGTCACGTGACGTCACATCGACGGTCACAAAGTCACAATGTGACTTCACTACGACGCCACCGTGACGTCACCATGTCTTACGGGTAATGTTTAGGGACCAAAATTTCAAATAAACATAAAAAACGGAAAAATCGATCGATTGATTTGCGGTTTTCACTAAAATTATTCTTTATGTCGGCATTTTCTTGGAATTAAATTATATAGATAAATTTCAAAAAATGCCGATAGAGGGCGCTTTAGACTTTGGAGTAACGAACAACTATTTTTTGCCGGTATTTTTTGCATCTTATTAAATGTTTTCGTATGCTTAGACTCAAATTTTGAGTTCAAAATCTGAATAGTGGGGAGTGCTTAAGTACCACAAACTGAGCTGTGTTCAGAGGGTTCAAATTTCAAATGATTATAAAAAACGGAAAAATTGGTCGATTGGATTTGCGGTTTTCACTAAAACTGTTACTTATGTAGGTATTTTCGTGAAAATAAATTATAAAGATAAATTTCAAAAAATGCCGATAGACGGCGCTTTAGACTTTGGAGTAACGAACAATCTTTTTTGGCGTTATTTTTTGCATCTTATTAAATGCTTTCGTAAGCTTAGACTTAAATTTTGAGCTCAAAATCTGTATAGTTGGGAGTGGTTAAGTAGACAAACTGAACTGTGTTCAGAGGGTTCAAATTTCTAATGATTATAAAAAACGGAAAAATTGGTCGATTCGTTTGCGGTTTTCGCTAAAACTAATTTTTAAATCAGCATTTTCTTGAAAATAAATTTTAAATATAAATTTCACAAAATGCCGATAGAGGGCGCCTTAGACTTTGGAGTAGCGTACAACTATTTTTAACCGTTATTTTTTTAAATCTCATTAAATGCTTTCAAATACAGAGACTTAATTTTTGGGCTCAAATTCTGAATCGTTGAGAGTGTTTAAGTAGCGAAAAATTGAATTGTGTTCGAGGAGGGGGAGGGTTAATAATCAGCGGGAGGGTTAAATTTCAATCCTGATAACACTACAGTTTGCGGTTCTTAACCCCTCCCAACGATTCAGATTTTGAGCTCAAAATTTAAGTTTAAATCTGAGATTCCGAAAACATTTAATAATCTGTTGCATTTAATTAGAGCCGAATAATAATGGTTAAAATTAATTGTTGGTTACTCTGAATTTTAAGGCACCATCTAACGGAATTTTTTTTTTTTTTTTTGACATTTATCTTTAAAATTTATTTTCAAGAAGATACTGACTTACAGAATAGTTTTATTTTAAACCGCAAACGAATCGACCAATTTTTCCTTTTTCTATAATTATTTTAAATTTGAACCCCCCCCCCCCCCCCCCACACACACACACACGCTTAAACACAGTTCAGTTTGTGCTATTTAACCACTCCCTACTATTCAGATTTTGAGCTCAAAATTTAAGTTTAAGTCAAGCTTACAAAAGCATTTAATAAGATGCAAAAAAATAACGGCAAAAAATAGATGTTCGTTACACCAAAATCTAAAGCGCCCTCTATCGCCATTTTTTGAAAATTGTCTTTATAATTTATTTTGAAGAAAATACCAAAATAAAGAATAGTTTTAGTGAAAACCGCAAATCAATCGACCAATTTTTCCGCTTTTTATAATAATTTATTTGAACCCTCTGAACACAGCTCAGTTTGTGGCACTTAAGCAGTCCCCACTATTCAGATATTGTGCTCAAAATTTAAGTTTGAGTCTAAGCTTACGAAAACATCTAATGAGATGCAAAAAATATCGGCAAAAGAAAGATGTTCGTTACTCCAAAGTCTAAAGCGACCCCTATCGGCATTTTTTGAAATTTATTTTTATAATTTAATTCCAAGAAATTGCCGACATAAAGAATAATTTTGGTGAAAACCGCAAATCAATCGACCAATTTTTCCGTTTGTTATGTTTATTTGAAATTTTGGTCCCTAAATTTTAATGGCGGCTATCTCCTTTGGAAAACGTTTGGGACCCTTGGTCTCCTATTTAATATTGTTTGTCTTGATGTGTACTATCACCCCTCTTTTATAATAAAGTTGACTTAGATTTTCTTTGCACAAAAGAAGTGGTACAATTTTACCTTACAGGTCACGGAAGCTTTCCATCCTACTTATTTAATATAGGTAAAAAACCTTCGGATCGCTGTGATTGTGGCTCTATTGGAAACGAGAAACACTATATTTTTGGTAAATGCAAACTCATGATCCATCATTTTAAATTTGATAGAAATTTATCATATAGGCATATGAAAAAGACTCTTATGAACTGTTTAAATTACCATAAACTTAAGGACAATTATAATATCTTGAATGGACTATTCGTTATAAGTATTGATGTGTCAACCTAGTATTAATGTCAATGCTATGAATTTATAGTCGGCTTTCTTTATCTGTAATTTAGACTCAGTGGATTCAGTTTTTCTCATCTGTAAATATCATTATTTTTGTTGTAATTCTTTATTTATTTGTACTTTTGTCTTTCTTTATATTTTTTATTGTAGCGTATTGACAATGTTTGTATGCCTTGTTAGCTGTTTAATTTTAGTTAATTATTATATAATAATTTGTCGGGTTGGTAGTTGGCGATGTCACCTGTTTACTGCATCTGTAATTTTTTCAAAACAGATTACTGTTTTAGTTGCAATTTTTATTATTGTTACTATTTTCTTGTCAGTTTGTGCGTTGCATATTGCCTTTGTGTTCGTTGGATGGCGGTAGGGACTTTTCCCTCGGGACGTAAAAACCCATAAACCTAACGGTTGGGGTCCCGGTGGGGTGCCATCTTGTCTTCTTCTTGTCTTCTTGTAAAAAAAAAATTAGAATCACTCTGTATATATATTATCTATTAATAAAATGAAATTTACATTTATTGGAAGATGCCATATGATATTCGAACAGTAGATATTTAAGTAAAATTTAAAATATCTTATTAAATGCAAAACATTGTAAGAAATAATATGCAATTGATTTATTAAACATTAAAAATATGTAAAATTTGACATAGATAAATCATTAATTAATAATTCCCATAATTAAATGCACTAAATTATAAAATATCAATAATTAAAACATTCTTACATCATATCGTATTTACTTAATAAATAAGTAGTATAATGAAAAATAATAACCAATTTGATGTATTTTGCTATTTTAAAGCAAAAAAGGAAAAAAAGAAAAAATAATAATAAATAAAAATAGATATTAATTTCATTTAATATGACAACACTAACTTAAACTTTAATAATATAGTAGTATGAGATAAAACAAGTAATAAAATCGATAATTAATATATGCATTTTAATTTTATACACTTAGAAATAATATTTAAGATATTGGCCAAATTGCTAAAAGTTAGATTCAAATTAATCATTAACATTAATTATTAAATTGTATTAATAGATTTAATGAATACAACTATAGAATTTTTCATACAAATGTGTAAATTCAACATCCAGTATAAAATGTATTATTGCAATTTATCAAATGCCTCAATAAATTAAAAATGCAAAATAAAAAAATATATATCAATAGGGTGAATGGGTGGGTAAATGTTAGAGTACGGAGAAGGGCGATGTTTTCGATTTGTTTTTTTAGACCCCGAATAGTTTAAACCCGAAAATTATTAGGAGGAGGGAATGTAAATGATTGTACAGGAGTTGCATTGCATCAACATTTATTTCTGAATCCCTGTGAATCCAAACAAAATCACAAAGAGTTACTCCATTTTAACTTTCTCTTTTGGTCATTAAGAGCGCAGATTTGACAGAATATAAGAAAAGAATCATGTGGCGTATGTTATTGGGATTCATGTTCTAGTAGAATTGATCATTATCAGGGGTCGATGCAGGTTTTTATTCTGGGGGGCCTATTTTGTGAAAATTAAAAGTTATTTTTCTGAATTTCATTATATATTTGTGATAAGTAACATTTTCTAATGAAAGTTGAAATCCAGGTACTCAAATTCTTCCCAAGCATTTATTAAAAAATAAAGCAAATAATACTTTGAAAAAATTATGGTACTAAAATAGCTATTTCTTTTCTTATGCGTACGAACCTTGACTTATGCGATTAACTCTAATTAAATAAGTCTGTTCGCAACAATATAAAGTTATTGCTTTTATAAGGCTAATAGATATTGCATTACACAAATATATTATTAAAAGTTGTCATCTGAGCTTTAAAAGCCGATGGCATGCAGAGAACGCCGCGTCCGTCAATATTTATCTCCAAATCGTCTGTGTCTTTAAGGGTTGATAACTCAGCTAATTAACTACGAACTTTTTTAAATATCACTATCAACGATGCTTTTATACTTTTGCTACGATAGGTACCTCGAACGCTTCTCAACAACTTTGCTCAATGTCCACAAATCAAAATTTGTGTGTAACAGAAAAATGTGCTTTTCTCAAAAACTATGCGATCTAGAGTAATCACTATAGTTTTCCGGCAAGGTTTAAAGTAACATCTACTACCTCTATTTTTTTCATAATTTTAGTTCCAGTAGATTCGTAATTAGATGAGATGGTACATATTTTTGCACTATATTTTTGACGATATCTCTGAATATGTGATAGCTAAAATTAAAAAGAAGTATATTTTTGAGTTCAGCGTAATGAAATTTTTCACAAGATACCCCAAACGATATACAAAGAAAATATTTTTTTTTTTCTTAATATAACATAATTAGCCCCCCTACTTCCTCCAAAATATATTTGTAAATGTTTAATAATTAGTAAATATGCAGGTCAATAATTTTTATTACTTCTTCTAATTTCAGCTTTCCACGTTTCATAATTTACAAGCAAAATGGCTGTGACAGACGGACAGATAGACACGGAAGTGTTCTTATAATGGTTCCGTTGTCACTTTTTAAGTACGGAACCCAAAGAAATCCATAACTCGACAACTCACAAAACATCAAAACCACATGTATTAATTGTAAATCTTCTTAATATTATCTACAACTTTTATACTGACAGATTTTTTATTGGACCAATTATACAGCAAACACAAATTAAAAATACTTAGTTGTTGAAGAAAAAAAATACTGTAACAAGGTTGTATTCAAATCCAAAGTGGTTTTTTTTTCTGACTCATTCTTAAATTCATTTTTGCTCTCAAATGCAACCAATTGTCAGGTTCTCTTTTACAGAAACTATATAATGTGCCGCAATCGTCAATTTTTTTATTTTTTTTTTTTAATAGAGGTAGAATAGATTTTTAAAAAATGATATCAAAGTGGGTATTTTGAACACAATTTCCCGAAGCGATAGTGCTGGAAAAATTACGAGTGTATTCAAATACAAATTGCTTATTTTCTGACTCATTTTAAATGAATTCATTTTTTTTATTCATTTTTTAAATTCATTTTTGCTTTCAAACGCATCTCATTGGTAGGTCCTCTTATTCAGAAACTATATAATGAGCCGTAAAAGTTTTTTGATAAAGGCAGAATATATTCTGCCTTTATTTCAGTCAATAATGTCAAAGTTAGCATTTTGAACCGAATCTCCTGAAGCGATAGAATTGGAAACTAAAAATATGTTTTTGTTAAAAATAGTTGTTTATGTTCTAATTAATTGAATGAAAACTAAAAACACAGGTCGGTTTAAATCTCTTCAAAAATCACGTCAGTAAGTTTTTCATTTAAAAATGGTTCTGAAAATGTTTGTGAAAAATTCGAATTATAGTGCATAAATAATATTTTTTTTAATACTGTCTTAACATGATTATGATAAAACCAGCTCTTATGTAAAGTTGAAATTAAAAACTCGTCAAAAGCGGTCAGATGAAATTGTTAACCTGGGTTTACCTCTAAACATGATTTAGTTTTGTTTATGAAATAAGTACATAACATCAAAATCTGACTGTGCCTGTAGACCGATCCGGCAGCGATTCTTTTTTACCTTATAATTTCTTATTATTAGAAATTAGAGTATTTTAGCAGATACCATGATTTATTTTGCTTATTATTATTGGAGAATATTACTGGATGGATTAGATTTAAAAATTTCGCATAAATGTTTATGCGTTCTTTCATTATTTTGCTTTTATTTTTGAATAATGATTATAGTTATCGATTGGAATTTCTATCAGCAACAGTTTATCCACTTTTAAAAACCACGTTCTAGAACCTCCAAAAGCACGTTTTCCTCATCATCTTTTCTAAAAATATGTATTTAACAATTTCCTGTTGCCTATTATCAGTCAGTTATATGGCTGTTTTTATATAATTATGATAAGTGCAGAGGTCGGAAAAACAACTTTTTTATTGTACAGAATTAAAACCGCAACTACTTTCTCGGAAATGTAGTTAACTACAATTACATTTTTTAATGTAATGACTATAAACTACTTTTCAAAAATAGTAATCCTCTTCACTACTTTCAGATTTCGTCAAAGTATTTAATCTTTATCTGTCTTTATTGTATCAAATTAAAACAGCAGACATTTCATCACAGATGTAATGTAGTTAACTATAACTAAAATATTTGTTGTAAAAATAGCGACTACAAAATTACATTTCAAAAGCATTCACTATTTCGCTAAAAAGTCTTCGTGTAAAAGGATTCAATTTACACGTGTTTCAATATTTATGAGAATGAAGAAACGTAATAAATACAATGACGAACTCTTCCTCCAATATTTGCGAACTTGAGAAATTTCAGCTTAAACTTGGGAAATTCTAAATTTTTGAAAGACGTTTTTTCTTTTAAAAAAAAAAAAAAAAAAGTAAAAATGAAGTTTTTATTGATTAGGTGACTCGCTTTCTGAGAGTTTTAATCATAAGACAGTTAAATAATAAAAAAAAAGAAAGAAAAAAGAAAAAGAAAGAAAAATAAAAAAGAGAAAGGAAGAAATCACCCAGACTCTGTGTGTCATTGTGGTTCTCGGTTCTATGAAAATATACAGTGGCGGTCAAAAGTTTCCGGCCAGCAAAAATTTTTCAGTTAATTTGTAAGTATGCCCATATAAATAATAATCTCAAAGTGGTACTTTTACATTTGATTGACATAATAGTTAGGAGCTTACTTATAGAAGAACGTGTAATTATCAATAAATTTATTTGACAAAATTAAGTATAAAGGAAAACGCATGTTCTCAAAATTTTCCGGCCACTTTCACAAGTTTGTAAAAAAAGTGGTATTGCAATAGAAAATTACAGTGATCAACAACATTTACAATTAATATTTTATCGTATCACTATATCGTTAATTTAGTAATAATTACTGCGGCACGGCAACGTGACATTCATGCAATATTCGGTTAAAGATCGTCTATGGTACATTTTTTCCATATTTCTTGCAATTTTGAGGAAATTTCGGCTGAGTTGGAATATTTATAATTCTGCAGACTTCTGCTAACTTCTTTCCAAAGATTTCCTATTGGATTCATGTTGGGCGTTTGGGCTGACCATTTCAAAAAAAAAAAATTGTTTTTGTGCGAAAACCATTGCTCATCGAGGCTTGCATACATTATTTGTGTCGTTATCATGTTAACTAAAATAGTTGAGGCCAAATTCTTTTCTCTGGCAGAAAATGGTCTTAATCCTTATACATTTTATTATTCACCTGGCTATGGATTTCAAATAACGGACCAACAATTTTTGAAGAAAATACTCCCCACGGCATAACGTGTCCTCTGCCATGCTTCCTTCTATGAATAACATAGGTCGAATCATATCTTTTGTTGTTAGGTGATCGGACGTTGTGTGTACCATCACTTCCAAAACTGTTTCGAATTCGATTGATGGAAAACTGGTATTTTTGTCCAGTTTTCAGTAGACCAGACTTTGTGTTTTTTGGAAAACGCCAGTCGGATACGTTGATTATTTTTTTACCTAGGAAAAATTTTTGAACACCGACTCTTTAAAAAAGTTCTGTATCACATCAGCATCAGGACACGGTAGACCAACTTATTAGGCCGCGCTAAAAGGCAACAGCGCTAAAAGGCCAATCCTCTCGAGATATTGCAGCAATGTTTTCATTCCGTAAATCGCAGTATATTGCAACGGAATTTTCATACGAATTATCAATATTTTTTCTCCTGATAACTCTGTCCACAGGAATAGCAATTTTCCGGGGTCTCCCGAACCTCTGAAAGTTCTGAAGGCCATGACCATCTTTGTACAATTTTTAAATATCGTTTACAGTCGATTTTACCGATCGATAACTTTGCTGCAATATCTCGAGAAGATTGGCCTTTTAGCGACAAACTAATCACTCATTTATAAAGAATAATTGTTGAACTTTTTATTTTTGAATTCAAACTATGCTATACACGTTGATTCATTCATAAAAACAACCAAAAAACACTTTATCTATAGAAAAATACTTTTTGGGTGATTCTACGATAAGAGGTTCAAAAACATGGAGAATTCGGCCAAAAAGAAAAGTTTGAGTTTGATCAAAAACCTTTAAATTATGATTTTTTTCCCGTTTATTTACTTTTTCATATAAGGGCAAGTCACTTTATACATATTTTATAACTTTTTCTGATCAGTGACTCGCTCCCCTGGCAGTTATCGTGCCAGGGGAAATACGGCAGGGGAGAGACATTTTCGTGTAAATTCAAATTTTTTAACTAACTGAATTAGTTTTTCGGTTAATTGTGTATTTCACTTTAAGTATCACCGTATTGTTTAATTAGGGCAGTAAATGCAATTGAATTAAATGAATATTATAAGTTTTATGACTTACCAGGGGAGATACATGATCACTGTGCGAAACCACTACAATGCACGGTCGCGTCGCAACAACTAAAAATGACGACCCTTAAATGGTTGCGCGTTTAGTATTGCTAACTTCAAGCCAATAGATGTCCTTAAGCACTACTTCCAATATAGCCATCCTTGAATTTATATTTGTTTCAGCGGAACGAAATTTGACAGGGGAGAGACACAAAAAAGCGGGACAAAAGTTAATTTTAAAAATTATTTGAAATTAACAAAATTATTTTATTTTTTATTTTATAATATGTAAGTATAATTACTTAAATTCCAATTAAACATACTTTAGCTAAGCATCTGGCGGAAAAAATAGATGTATTGTTTGAAAGTTAAATTGAAACCGGCAAGGGGACATGCCAGGGGAGGGGACTTTTTAGACTTTGTAAGAAATTTCAGAAAAATGTGTTTAAATTAGGCATTCAAACGTGATGTTATTTAATAAAGTATATTAAGATGATGCGATTCATTGCAAAAAATAGCAACATATAGAATAAAAAATCTGTTTTAAACGGATTGCCGTACAAATTACCTCTTATCGTAGAATCACCCTTTTATAGTTTTACCGTAATTAGAATGAGTAAAATTACGAAAGATTTTGGTTAAAATTTTAGCAAAAACGGCCGATACTCTACAATTGAATCTAATCTCGTCTCCACTCGTACGTCAATCTAACTTCTTGAAACTGACCGCGTTACCTTTAAATATCGAATCTTGGTAGGTTGGTTGGATGACACAGAATCTTTTTCATTACGGTGCTACAATGCGAAAAATTTGTAGAAGTTTGTCCATCGATTGTAAGAGGCTTATATGGGTTATTTCCAAATGCTGACTTATTTTTCCTATAATCTATTTTTTAAATTTCAATAAATTAGTACTGAAAAATGATTGAAGAGTATTTTCACAAATGAAACCTTGACGTACTGTTTCCCTAGATTCAGGAAATTTCTTTCCGGTCCATATTCAAGAGGAATATTTTTGTGAAAATAATAGACAGTGTATATTTATGGCAATCTTCAGAAATTTAATTTGGTACAATAAATTACAGAAGTAATTTTTTTTTCTTATTGGAACGTTAAATTTACTATTCTTTTTAAAGGCCGTAAAAGCCAACTAGTAGCCTTCACCCGTTACGCTGGGTCGGTTTTTCTAAAGAATCTCGACTCCAACGAAATATATCTAGCAAATGTGAAATAAAATAAACATTTTCTTAAATATCTAATAATATTTAAGCCTTAATTACTGCCTTATTCGTATAATCTTACGTTATCCAGTTCAAAGTCGATGTTGATGACATAATAGACACAAAAGGAATAAAATCACTGAAGTACTAAATTGAAATATATTTTTAGTCGGTTTATTATTCTGATTTTCCTGTTTATACCAAAAAATGCTGCTGATATATGGCGAAATGTGCTACAATTTTCACCCCACACACACACACATTTATTACCTTCTTAGGGAAGGAATTTCTAAAGCCGCTAAAATAACTATTTAATTATATTTTAAAGAAGTTTGTTGTTATGAATTTCTCGCACTTATCTAAAACGGCTACTCAGATAGGCAGAACATTCTATACATTTTTTTACCTTCCCCCTTTGTACTCACTTTAGAGATCTGAACGGCCAAGGCCTCAGTGTGAAGCCCGAGCCCGGCCCGCGGGTCGGGTTTGGACCGATTTCCATTAACGGCATTTGTGCTATGCCGAAATAGGTCCTTACTTGTGATTAATTGGACCGAGCCTAGTCACTAATGTTTCCGGGCCGAGCTCGGCCGATATTTTTTCCTGGAATATCGGGCAGGGTCTAACGTCCCAATAAATGATCTGCAGAACGACATTAGATGCCCGCACAGAAAAATTGTTGTGTCCTAAACTCTAGACCGGTGCGACTGACTCAGGTGGCGCCAACTTTAATTTATTATACTGAGACAAGTTCAGGCTTTCACACTTTCAAAACCGGGTCGGGTCGGGGTTCATTTTATTTTATTTTATTTTTTTTGCTGCAGAACGGGATCGAGCCACACACTGTTTTTTCCAGGTCGGGTCTGGCGTGGATTCCTTCCTACTAGAGGTATACACGTGAAAATTTTTCAAGCCTAGGCTGCATCCGGTATAAAGTCTAAACGCTCGATCTGGGATCGACACAGCCCAAATGCTGTGGCGGCGAAGGGGTGGGTGAAGAGCGCGAAATCCCCTCTCCATTGGGCTAATAAAGGGTTTACAAAGTGACATTATGCATCCTCACGAGAAATAACTTGGGGCGAAGCTCGAGCCCGTCACGGCCTAACACGGGTCGCGCTAGTTTAAGTCCACGAGACTTGGACTGGGTAAGGTTTTCTTTCATTTTGAATCGGTTCCTGTCCTGATCTTCCTTTTTTTTCTTTTTTTTCTTCCAGACCGAGCCTGGTCTAGATATCATTTTTCTAAGACGTTTGCATTGAACAAAATTTCCAGGTCGTGGCTCGGACCGGGATAAAAGCTAAATATTCGGTCCGTCTCTTATCTAGATAGTATGATAAACATTACTGTCCCGACCTCAACCCGTGCAGATAAACTTTCGGTACAACTCTGATTTAGATAGTATGATAAACGTTATTGGCTTGAAAGCGACCCGTACACTTCTCAAAATTTTTTCCCACGAACTCAAATTGGATTGAAAACTTTTTTACTTGTTAATTCGATAAAATTATTAAACATAGAAAACGCGAAATTCATCAAATAGCCGCAAATAAGGGCAAACTTCACTAAAGAAACGCGAATTTCGTTAGGGGTTGCAAAAGAAACACGTATTTCATCAAATGGTCGCAAAAAACTCCCACGTTTTGCGAAAAGATCACGATGATAATGTGAACTTCTTCAAAGTGTCCCGTTCACGCATAAAAGCGAATTTCATTAAAGGATCGCGAAAAAACGCAAATTTTGTCAAATAGGATCGCGATCAAAACTGAGGTCAACCATTTACTGGGCTCAATCCGAAAGAGTAAAAACCCAATCTGTAACTGACTTAAATCCAAAATGTGTGACAATCTGCCCCGATGAGCTAAGAGCAGCTAAAAAGTAAAAGTCAAACCAACCATTAGCAAAATATAGTTGTTAACCGGACCCAGACCCGACCCGACTCAAAAAACCAGAAATTAACTTGATCCGCAGAAATCAGTAGAAGTTAACCGGATCCAAACGCGACATACAACAAAAAGTAAAAATTAATCTGACCAGCAGCAAAAAATAGAAGCGAAAAGGACATCAAATTTTGTGAAATGATAGCGGAGAAAACACGAATTTCTTCAAAGGATCGTGAAACAGACGCACATTTCGTTCAAAAATTGCGAAAAAGAACGAAAATTTTATCAAAGGACTCACCCCAAACAATTCGGGTCAACCCGAAACCTTCTCGCAAAATAAAAATCAAATCCTAAACTGCGCCAAATGCTCTAAGCACAGCTAAAAAGTAAAAGTCAACCCGATTAACAACAAAATGTAGCAGTCGACCAGACTGAAACTCGACCAAATTGCAAAAAATCAGAAATTAACTGGGACAGCAGCAAAGAGTACAAGTCAATCCGACCCAAGTAGAAATTAACTCGGCCAGGAGCAAAAAATGGAAGCCAACCGACCCAAACCTGTCCCATTGCAAAAAAAGTAGACGAAACACGATCCGCATTAAAAAAAATAAGTTCCGACCCATGCATCAGACTGGATTTTCCAAATTTTTAAAATCGCTCCCCCCCCCCCCTTGAGGACTCTCCAGATAAGCTCTTAGTCTCCCTTTATATCAAAATTTCTCTTCACCTTTTGAACCTGTCACAATCTTTTAAATTGCACCTTCCGAAAAGATCACTTCCCGTTTTGTAGTCTATCCCCCAATACCCATATTTGTAGCAGACTTCGAGTAATCGTAATCGATTATAATCGATTACAAAAACCGTGTAATCGCACTGTAATCGTAATCATAGATTTTGGTTTTAGACATATCGCAATATAATCATAATCAAGAGATTTCATCTCGATTATAATCATAATCTAATCATAATCGGACCCTAAGTCAGTGGCGGATCCAAGGGGGGGGGGTCATGACCCCCCCCTGAAGCTCTTCAAAGAGGTGTAAGTGTAAGTAAAAAGTGCTAAAACAGGAACGCAAAATAACGTCTAATCGAAAGAATTTGCGCTTTTTTCGAAACTGATCGAGAAAATTCGCGAATTTGCCGCTCCTGATATACATAATTCACAATTTTTCCGCACACGATCGGTGAAATTCACGATTTTTGCGAAGCGGATCCACGAAATTCTCAATTTTCCATCCCTAATCGACGAAATTCACAATTTTTTTGGGTGTGATCGACGAAATTTGAGATTTTTTCACGAATGGTCTGAGAAATTTGCGATTTTTCTTCACTTGATTGACAAAATTCACGATTTTTCCGTGTTCAATCTACGAAATTAGCACATTTTTTCCGTTCTTGTTCGATCAAATGCGAATTTTTCCGCACACGAACTATGAAACTAACGAAAACTGGCTGACGAAATCTGCATTTTTTTCCAGCCATAAATTAATGAAATCCGTGATTTTTTTCTCGCGATAAACTGACGAAACTGACGATTGTTCTGCAGCCGCTCAAAGATTTTTTTATTTTTTCCGCGCATCATCGACAAAATTTGCGGTTTTCCGCGCCTTATCAACAAAATTAGCGACTTTTCGTTCCGAATCGATAAAATTAGCGATTTTTTCGTTCCGAATCGACAAAATTCGCGAGTTTTTTGTACTCGATCGCCCGAATTCGTGCTTTTTACGAAGCCCAGCGACTATATTCGCGATAATTTCTTTCGATGGAATTGTCAATTTTTTTTCGCCATATCAACGTAATTCGCGATTTTTTTTCAATCCCAATCGACTGTATTTTCGCTTTTTACGAAACTGATCGACCATATTTGTGACTTTTTCGTTCCCGATCGACAAAATTCGCAATTTTTCCGTGCCCTACCAAAAGCGATTTTTTCGTTCCCGATAGACTAAATCCGCGCTTTTTACGAAAGCGATCGACCGTATTCGGGATTTTTCCGAGCCCAATCGAGGAGATTCGCGCCTTTTTCCGTTCTTGTCCATGAAATACGCATTTTTCCGCACCGAACAATAAAATTTGCGATTCTTAACTGATTGATGAAATCTGCATTTTTCCGCGCCGTAAATTGATGAAAACTGTGATTTTTTTTCTCGCGATAAACTGGTAAAACTCGCTATTGTTCTGCAGCCGCTCAAAAAGATTTTCGATTTTTCCGCGCATCATGACAAAATCTTCGATTTTTCCTTGCCCTATCAACGAAATTAGCATTTTTTTCGTTCCGAATCGACAAAATTCGCGAATTTTTCGTACCCAATCGCCCGAATCGCCCTTTTTACGAAGACAATCGACTACATTCGCGATAATTTCTTTCTCGATTCACGAAATTGGCAATTTTTGCGTTCCACATCAACTCGAAATTCGCGATTTTTTTTATTCTCAATCAACAAAATTCGCGTTTTTTTCCGTTCTTTATCGAATAAATTCGCGCTTTTTACGAAGCGATCGACGAAATTGGGGTTTTTCCGTGCTCTATTAACGAAATTTGCAATTTTTCTGAAACATACAGACAAAATTAGAGATTTTTCGATGGCCGATAGACAAAACTCGCGATTTTCCAATATCCAGTCGACAATATTTTCGATTTTTCCGCGCCCAATCAACGAAATTCGCGTATTTTTCGCGCGGTAAACAGACAAAACAGGCGACTTTTCCGCAACCTATGAACAAAATTTGTAATTTTTTCAAGTATTATAAAAAATTTATATTTTTTTTCCTTGGCCGATAAACGAAATCTGAATTTTTTCGCGTCCGATCGACAAAAATCGTGATTTTTCCGTGCTTAATTGACAAAATTCGGGATTTTTTTCATGCCCGATTTGCGAAATTTGCTACTTTTTATCGTAATTCCCTTTTCACAAGATTTACTGTATTTTAAAATTGTTTCATTAAATCATCTGTCAAAAATTGTGACCCCCTCCCCCCCTGGAGGTTGGGCTGGATCCGCCCTTGCCCTAAGTAATTGCAATGTAATCGTAATCTCACATAAATATACGATTACGCTCTAAGATTACGTCTTTTTTCCCCCTTCCTTTCTCTTCCAAATGAAAATCAGGGCTATGAAAATATACTTGGTTTGCTAAACATTGTACCGGAAAAGGAAGAGTGCGGTTCAGGTTTTTAACTCATCAAACTGCCCCTAAAGTAGGAGGGTGAAGGTCAGAGATCATGAGATCATGAGGGACAGAGATAGCCTTTAATGGGCTAAAAGTGAAACAGAATGTATACCGCACACTGTAATAGGATACAGAAATAGTATTTGACTTGAGTTTGTCAAAGATATGGGAATTAAGAAAATAAAACAACATGTGGTCAATCCAGAGGTATGGGTCATTTGAGTGGAAGTAGTGAAGATAAAAAGGAAAGAAAGAAAATTATTTTATTTATGGTTTTACTACGGACACTTGTATTGAACATTATATTCTGCTCTTCCCACTCCCTTTAAATTCTGTCCTGCCAGAAGACAATGTGTTTTTTTTTTTTTTTTTTTTTTTTTTCATTTGACTTTCTTGTACAGAGGCGTAGCCAGAGGGGACCGGGACTCCCTGCTCTTCATACCATTAAAATCAAAAAGTTGTTTTCGCCTTGAGTTATAGCTGTTAATTCTAATAGCTGGAAATTCTCTGATTAGATAAGGCAAAGAAAGCTTTATAAAATTAGTGGTACCCAATGCATCTGGATTCCTCTCCCCACTCCCATCTGTCTACGACGCTGTTCATGTAATTGAAATTTATTTTAAAATTTATTAAATTTGAAAATGCGGAATATCAGTATAATTTTTTAGTTTATATTTCTTCATTTCATTTCTTACGGAGCTAAGCAATATAATTATTAAAGTGCTACTTCAGTCATCCGAAAACACTTCTTCGCTAAAGTTTATCTTATAAACAAAAAAAAAAAAAAAAAAAAAAAAAAACGATACCAAATTTACGATCACTTGCATTTCAATATTTTTAAATGTTTTTCTCATTGAACAATTGAAATCTATCTGTCTGAAAACCGATGTTCTCAACTGCTTTGCTCAGCAAGCGCAAAACGTTTTGGCACATTTACAAATTCATTTTTTAACGGAAAGATAAAAAATTGAAGGCCTGACTATGGAAGCGAATTCGAATCTAGTTGAGCCTTCCATTTTGTTTTAATTAAATTATCTACCGAATTATGAGTTATTTTGGCCACGTGATCTCGTGATTTTCTCCCTTTCATTGACTGGTTTTTCTGCTTTCGTCGGAAAAAAGCGTTCGAAATGTCAACTTTGATGGCTTGTTCTGAAATATCCATTGCGTTTGCAAAAAAAAAAAAAAAAAAAAAAAACAGAAAAATGAGTGCAATTAGATAGTTTCTGATTAACAACACCTGCTGGTTTTATATCTTTTTGAACAAAAATAAATTAAAACTTGTCACAAATTGCCCTTTTTTATTTAAAAAAACCCATAATAAAAAGAATGCATATACAATCAAAAAAGTAGAAAACAACGGTCTTTATATACATCAATCTGAGCTAAACAATGCAAAAAAGAAAAAAAAACTTTTAAAAGATTAAAATGCGAACAAGATATTAAAAAAAATTTCTTCCAAAGGATTAACATTAGTAAACTGTTGTTTTCGCCTTACTGAAGTAGCCTTTTTATGTTATGCACTGCATATTAATAGGCACAGAAATTAACAAAAAGAAGAAAATTTTATGTTTTATAATGTGAATGAGAAGGTTCAAAATAATACCTCAAAATTCTTTAAAGAGGTATTTTCCCAATATCGAATAATAATATGTATATGAAAAAAATGTGATTTAGGCTGAATTTTTCTTGGGGAATTTGTGAAATAAAATGATCAAAATTCAATAAAAAAAATAACAGCCATAAAACATTGGAGTTTTGAAATAATTATAAAATGTGATTATAAAATTTATTATAAAATGTGAATATTGCATACTGATCAAACAATGAGTTCGAAGCAAGAGTTGTTCTTCATAGAACTTTGCACGACTCGGGTTAAACCAAATTAGAGTCCTATAATTTTATTTTTAATCAATCCGAAACCCGACTCAAATTTAACATACTTCATCATAATATTAGCCTATAAGAAACTAATAAGAAACTCTAATAAGAAATTGCTCTAATAAGATGCTCTAATTAATTACTCTAATAAGAAATTGATCTTTTTTATAAAGGAAGAAATTTATGCTATCTTGCGTACATACATAAATATAATACTCCTTAATATTTAAGAATGCATTTTTTCCCCGAAAAAATACTTAGGACTGTTTTGTAAAAAATTGGGTAAATCCTAATAAGAGTCACAAATGTCTAAAACACAAGCCAACACATTCAAAGTCAACATGACCTGCAGCCGCAAAAATTACAACCGTAATCGTAATCTAAATGTAATCGTAATCCAACAAAAAAATTGTAATCGTAATCTAAACATAATCGTAATCCAACAAAAAAATTGTAATCGTAACGTAAACGTAACTAAACGTTATCGTAATCCAACTGTCATTAAAAGAAACATAATCGTAATCGGTTTTTAGAAATTGAAAATAATTGTAATCGTAATCGATTACAGTCCTCTGTAATCGACTCGAAGTCTGATTTGTAGCATATAAGTTACTTTATTGTAACAATTAAAAAATCAATAACAAAAATTCCTCCCCCCCCCATGAATGAAATTGGGTTTTATCACTCCCTTCCGTTTATTAAGAGCAGAAAGTTTAGTTCTTTAAATCTTTCCACTTTTATTATTTTTTAAACCGATTTATAAATATTTTGAAAGGCAAATAAATAATAAGTCATCTCATAAACATCTCCCCCCTCCACACACACACGAAAATAAATAAATAAATAAATAATGTGCTTATTTCTTTTTTCCCTCAGCTCACAAATTTTAAACCTTAAAAGTCTTTGATTTTTCCAAAATTTTTATTATAATAATATATAATCAATCATATAATTTTACTCCTCACCCACTAAAATTGACGTTTTCTTTCTATCTTTACTTGCAAAGCATACAAAAATTCGTCTTTCTGTTTATTATTTTTAATACTATTTTATATTTAGTCGTGTAAATAAGGCAAGTCATCTAATAAACTCCATGCATCTCCCCTTCACAGCAATTTTACGAAGATCTTATTTTTAACCTTCAGTGCTATTTATCTTATATAAGTCTCTTGATAAGTTTCGTATTCTAAAAAGAATCCTCCCCCCCCCCCAAAAAAAAAATAGTTATTTAAAGTACTTGTACCTGATATTCCTCCCCCCCCCCCCCCCCCCGCTCATTCAATATTATTTTTTTTATTTTTTATTTTTTTTGTAATTGAGTTAAATAAATGAAATAGTTTTTATTTTACAGCAATCTATCTAATAATTCGTTTACTTTCTGAAAATCAAACCGTTTAATTTTGGGACATTAAAGGTAAACAGATTGAAATTGTTTTACAACTTTTATAAACTTGATATCATCGAATGTAGTCAAAGTAATGGGAAGACAGTTGAAAAAATTCTTTAGAGAAGAAACCGTCTAGAAAACACTTCTTTGAGGAGAAAAATCGTCACAGATGATTGGTTAAGAAAATTCTATTTCCTAATTGGATGATTACACGTCAATCATTGCAATTTTGGCCCCTCCTTTGAATGAACTGAAAAAGAGAGTCGGCCATCTTGATTTGTCTTGACGAGTGCCTAGTGTGGGCTCTTAAGACAGAATCACACAGGAAATGAAAAATGCGTAATAGACAAATGCCCTTCCTAGGAGGGTTAAATGGAGTTTATTTTTTCTCAGGTATTATTGTATTCATTTTGCATGGATCAACACATTTTCTGTTTAAGACAGAATTCCGTCATAGGCAGGTTTTTTCTCTGGTTTTATGTGTTTATATTTTAGCATTTAAATATACTATTCTTGAACAAAATTAATTTTAAAGATTTTTTTCTTTTTGTTTTATTTTACAAATTAGATTTTAATAATTAGAGCGATTTTAAAATCTATGTGGTTTTCGTAAAAATTTTGATTGAACCAAATTTTACTTATTTCATGTACGTATTAGGTCAGTCAGAGACAGTGATTTTAATACCGATTGTTCGAGACCGGGATTGAAAATTTCGTCCAGTGTAGACCTTATTAAAAGTTAACAATTGTTAAAGAATAAAAGTACAGATTTGAAACATGTCATTTTAAATTATTTTGCATTTGTTTTGATTCTGGCAAAATTGAAAAATTATTTACCTTTGAAAATATGATTTTTTGTAAAGTTATATTATTTTTTCAATAAATATTTTTAATAGTTCTAAAATTAATATTGAAAAACAAAAACCCCGAAACAAAACTAAAATCAGATTTTCATCTTTAATTAAATGGAAAGAAATTGAAATCCGATAAATAATATTTGGAGTTATAACGATTTTTAATCATTCTATTTAAACCAGTACTAATCATACGAAATTTTTATAAATTTTAGGATGTGATTTCCTTAGCAAATTATATGGTTAAAAAAGAAAAAAATCAAAATTCTTACTCAAAAGAAAGATTTTTTACACGTTTCCTAGAACTGTTAAAGTAACATTGTCTTTTGAATTGCGCGCATTTCAATTTGTGTCTAATCCCTTAAAACCTGATAAATTATTTAAACGACTGTAACTCTGCGAGTTTTGAAGATATGAAGATGCAACTTTTTGTGACTTATTCAAGACTGGATAAGGAAAGTTTTCCTAATTGGAATTTTTTTTCCTACGTGGACCGTATAAAAAGTTAATTTTCGTACTTTTTCAAACAGACACCCCCCCCCCCCCCCATGGAGTTGCAATTTACCTTATCAAAAGTTTTACCTTTTTTATGAATTTTTGCAATTGGAAGTATGGATCTAGGGGCTTTATTTAAGGATATAGCCTATTGTTTCGATAGTCATGACTCACCCTGTACCGTCCCAGGAGATTCCTACAAGTCTTCTGTTAGCGATGAAAAAGGTAGAATTTTCATTCCTTCTGCTTGTGGACAACTCTGACTGCGTTCTACTAATAAAGCCTTGATGATTAGGTGTTCGATAACGATAGATGATTATGTTGACCAATTTACAGAAAATTGCAGCAAAGCAACCAAATAGACTTTGTTTGGCTATTCAAAAATCCCCCTCCCGCGGATTTCACTCGTGTTGTTATTGCGCTACGAAAATCAAATTACTACATCTGATATAAATGTAATTATAATCTGTAAAATTATTCTGAAATATCATTTTAATTGTTTTAACACGATCAGCTGATTCTTAAAGAAGTTATACGAGTAGTAATTTTCTCCAACTGAGTGAAAATGTGTCCAGGCTCAGAGTCGAACCCAGAAACTCTGGCTTAAATTAGCAATGTTGTCAATACTCTTCCCAATTGAGTTATCTAGGAGACAGTTCAGCCAACACAATTTTCAGTTTGAGAACTATTTGGAAATGAATCTGGCCTGTTAAGTAAAACAGCATTTGGAAGAAAATTGGCAACCTAAGCCAAAGGTTTCGGGTTCGAGTAGTCCCACTCTGGATGCATTTTTTTTCAGTTAAAAAAAATACTACTTCTATGATTTCTTTATCGATCAGTTGATTGCGTTAAAATAATTAAAGTGCAATTACCCTTCCATAATTTATTGGAATTCCTTTACCCGCGGTTTATTTTGCTGAACTGTTTAAAATAACAGACCAGATTCATTATCAAAGGGTTCTGGGTGAAAATTGTGTTGGCTCTGATGTTATTCAGATAATTTAATTGGAAGAACATTGACAGTATATGACAAAGTGTCCCGGTCCTGATACATTTTCATTCACATAGGAAAAATTAAAACTCACATCTTGTAATATTTTACTTATGTTTTGTTTGCATCTATTTAAACTCTTTTCTCAAATAAATTTCTAGTGCGGAACACATTTACTTGATCTTATCTAGCAATAAGACGGTTGGTTCCAAATGTGTTAATCTCAATTCAATTTTCCTGCATATTTTTTCTGTGTTTTTTTTTTTTTTTTTTTTTTTTTTTTTTTTTTTTCAGAAGACTACACAATATCATATACAGTAATTTGCATAATTAAAAGTTTCGTGCAATATAAACACAGGGTCATTCATTTTTTACTCTGCAGTCATTATTTTTTGAGAAAATATAAATATTTAATGAACTGGATCTCTGGTCTCGTAACCATTGCGCTTACATGCTTGGTACAGCATACAGAACTATTTAAAATCGAGAAATCTTAAGTTTTGCGAAAAAATATTGAATTGTTTTATTCGAAATTTATAAGTTCATGAAGAATGATCCCCACACAGTGACAGTGGAAACAGAAACAGAGTCTAGAGAATATTTTTTCTACCACTAAAAAAAAGAATAAGTAAATGATATTTAATGCTAGAAAATAGTTGTTGCTGGCTGTTCCTTAATGTATTTTAGAAAATATTTCATGCTGCTACTATTAGCTGAGAGATGAAAACAGTTTCTAAACTCAACAATTCTCTTCAATCGAAGATTCCGCGATATAGTCAATTAGCTTCATATTCTTTTCTAAAAGAAAAATAGAAATAGCTACCTTGTTATTTCTTTCTTCCAAGGTCTGCAGTGACAGACACATCGGGCTGTGAGGGCATCTAGAAATTGCCATGATTGACATGCATAAACGTTAGTTACCCTATATAACATTTGCGTTGGAAAAAAATGTTGACGTGGTCAAGGAAGTAAGAAAATATTAAGCAGCAGTGATTACACTTGCAACCCTTTTGTCACCATGCAATTTTCCAAATTAATATTATACCTGATTGAATAGAAGAGGCTAAATGGTTCACTACAGCTTTCCTTCATCTGTCACTGGCTACTCAACTGTCCTTGTTTGGCTTTAAAGCATTTCTTAAGCAATAGAAACATTTTTCTGGAATTCATTTTTTCTCTTTCACTAAAATACCATTAGTATTTCTTTCAAAGTCAAATTATTCTGAACCCTTCAGTGCACGCTTTTGTAGACATTTAAAAACAAAAATAAAGAGCAACTTGAAAAATTACCCTTTTTTCTGTAGATTATTGAAATGGTAATAAAAAATCAGAATTTTAGTAAATATGTAAAAATAATTTCTAAATGAAAATTATCCTTCTTTCAAAGATGAATTAGACATACATTCTAAGCACTGGATTTGTATGTAATATATTGCTAATATATTACATACATGCTAATATATTTATACATATAATTGCAATATTACCATATAGTCTATTACATTTTTTTATAAATTATCCGTGTATAGATTCAGAAAAAAAAATAACTCAAAAATGGTTTAAAACAGAAAAATTCTGGAATTTATTTACAATTTAATGAATTTATTTATATTTATACAGGGAAACCTCGAAATAAGAGACACTCCGAATAAGGAACACCTCTATTTAAGGGACAAACCTTTCGGTCCCAGTCCCTTAATATAGGATATATTATGTATTTACCTCTGAATAAGGGACACTTGATTTAACCTTCCTACCCTGTTAAAAATTACTCATACTTGATTAAAAACATTTGACACCGAAACTTTTATTTAAAGCTATTTTACCTATTTCTTTAACGTAGTTCTCCGAAACTTTAATTTAAATTTGTATATAAAGAAATTACTGGTTCAAATCGAATAAAACATATGATAAAAACGGGTCGATTCGGCCCATTCAGGGTAGGAAGGTTAAGGGACACTTGAAAATTAGATTAAAAGGGGTTGGCTTTTGCCTTCTTATAAAATAAAATAGTTTGTAATGAAAATGAAAATACAGATTTTTCTGAAATTATCAAATAGACAGTCATGTTGATGCAGAGGCATTTGACACAATTGACAAGCATTTATTTATCCACAATTCTCATTCAACTTCATTGCATTTATCCCCATTGAAAGTTATGCTGAAAATTGTGAGAATGATTCTCAAAGTGAAAAATAAAAGAAAATTGTGAAATAAAGAACTTTACACATGCTATAAAGCTGTTCTAAAATACGAAAGGGCAACTTTTGAGACATAAATTTTAATTTATTTTTATTCAGAAATGCCTGAAACTAGCAGGCGTTGTTATTCAGAAACTGTGTAATTAAACTGTTTTTTCTGTTCCTTTATTGCAAAACAATAGATCTTTCAGAAAACATTGTCAAATTGGTCGCTTTGAAACGAATTTCAACGTCAAAGAAGAATAACTACTCAAGAAGGGGGGGGGGGATGTCTTTGTCACGCGATCAAATTCGCTTATAACTCAATGGGTATTTATTCAAAACTTGAAAACACAGTTCGCTTGTTCAAGTTAAATGAATATAAGTTGAAACAGCTGATATTCTTTTAGCATAAGCAAAAATTAATAAATAAATAAAATGTAGTTTAACAAATTACAACAACCATATGGAAGATGATTTTTAAAGACTAAAATTTAAGACTTATAAATAAAATATATATTTAAAAGAAATACATATATTCCTCACTTTTAGTAAACAAGACACGTTTATTTTACAGTTAAAGTTAAATGAAAGTGAAACATCTCGATTAGATCATCATTTATACAGTCATTTTTCTTCCTTTTTTTTTTTTTAAATACAATACAAAGAGGTGATAGTGTTTCTCCCTTTATGAAATTATTCAACTTCTTATATAGTTAAGTCTACCCTATCTATATTATAAAGGACAAATATATCTGTTCGTAATGCTCACGTACTTCTGCGAATAGCAACCCTTTCATATTTTAAATGAAATTTCAGTTTTATAGTTTCCGGTACTGCAAATTTGTAAGCTTCTAAATACTGCACATTTTCAATTTTTACACCGTCGTATAGGGGGAAAAATGTACTTCTAAATACAATTTCTTTTAAAGCTGTATCTGAGTTTGTTTTTGAATTGTTAATTCTTTTTATAGATTTTAATTTTTTTTTTTTTTGTCATTGTGGCAACAGAAGTATTCCGTTTCTGTTGAAAGTAAAAGGAAAATAGTATCTTTATTACTGTATGTTTTGTTGAAAAAAAGAAAACCAATATGATGATCAAAACGTGGCTTTCGTAATAACAGATTCGTATATTACGTACGCCTTGGATTAAAAATTAATATTTCTGGACCAATCAGAAAACGAATAAAATAGGGACATCACATTGATTCAGATATGTCTCACAAGGAAGGTCTCCATACGGGCATACTCAAAAAAATCTGAAAAAATTACAGGATGTTCCTCTCATATAGTTATATATGTTTATAAAAAAATTTCGGCGGAACCTCCTTATAACGTCCGTAAAAAAATAATAAAAATTTCGTTTATTTGGCGATTTATCTCCGGTTGGCGAAAAAACGAAATTTTGAAAAATATGCTTTTACGCTTCGAATACTTTTTAAAGAAAAAAACTTTCTATGTTCAATTTATTTAAATAAGTTTAGTTTAAGTAATTTTAGTTTTGCATTTTTACTTTACTTTAAGTGTAATTTTGTCATATACGTTTATATGTACTTATAACAAAATGAAATTAATATATTTTATCATTTAAAACACAATTTAAATTGATTAAAATTGTTCCAATTTGAAAAATACACTGCTAAAAATCTGCTGCATTTTGTTGCAACTCACTCCCTTGCTTGTATAGAAAACGGTTACTTGGCCGTGAAATAGAGCTTTCTCATTGGTTGGAATAGAGATATTATATACAAGCGGTGGAGTGCGTTGCAACAAAATGCAGCAGATTTTTAACAGTGTATGACACGGTCAATTCACAGTGCTAAGGAGCATTCTCATTGGTCAGAAGAGAGACATTCTATAAAAGTAGTGGAATGACGTTGCAGTAAATGCTGCAGATTTTTAACAGTGGAGTCAATTAAAATCAATTTTCAGATTCGTTAAAATCGTTTGCTTTTGGAAAGGAAATGCACTGCCCGCCAAATCCCGCGTCGCTTTCAGCTTTTCACGCCAATTATTCCAAACTATTTTATTTTTTTACATATCTAATAATGTAATTCCGCCGCTAATTTTCACTGATCCTTTATTACCTACATGAGTAGTTTAATTCGTATTTTTTTCAAAAAATTCTGAGTATGCCCCCAATGGAGACCTTCCTTGTCAGATATATCTATTCTCGACCGAAAACAACAACCATTTTCCAAATGGTTAATAAATAAATAAAATAAATAAAAATATTTATTGCTTTTTGTATATGTTACGGTACGGCCAAATCCCGGAGCCTGGCCAATATCCGAACTGGCCAAGCTTCCTGGCCAAAACCCGAAATACATGAAATGAATAGCGTATTTCAGGTTTCGGCCGGCCAATTAGCGAACTGGCCGGGAAGCTTTTTCAGAAAGAATCACGTTTTGAGCACCAGCCTTGGCGAGTTGGCGAAAACGAGAACGTTCAGCTAGCTGCATCGCCAAATGCGAATTGTCGTTTTGTTTTGATTTTCATCCGAAATGGCGGCAGACGATCAATCGTTTTTTAGAATCAAAATCTTACCTAAATTAAAAGAATATTTTGAATACTGTGTTTTAGATGAGAAGGAAGAAATCGTCTTCGAAACAAATTGAAACACTTAAATTTATCAATTTAAGCAAATTAACAAATAGAAAAATTAAAAGCTTGGATTATTTAACATTTGGTGGGAATAAAACAAAAACAAGCTTTTTTTAGGAGGGAGTAAGGGATTTGAATAATTGGCTCTTTATTTATAATTACCTCAAAGTAATTAATAGGACCGAAATTTTTTTATAAAATGTAAAGGATTAAAAAACAAACAAATAAAAACATGAAAGTATGTGCAGAAAACTTTAACCTTGGTTAGTTTTTTTAACCTTTTTTTGTAAGATGAATTATTTATTTGTTATTTAAAAATCGACAGATATTGCAAAACAGAACACTTTATACACTTTTATGGGTAAGCGAAGGGATAGAGAACATTTTAGACACAATTTTATCTAATATTTTCTACAAAACAACGTTTAACTTTATATAATAAAAAAATAGTGAGCTGGAGGGGGGGGGGATACAAGTGAAAATTCTGAACGGGGGATTGCCTGAAACGACTTATCTTTATTTTATTGCCACTGAAACTCAACAAATAGTGAGTGCAGAATGACGAAATGTAGTGTGAGTGTGTGCGGGGGAGGGGGGGGTGGGGGATTTCGTTGGAGAGAGTAATTTAGATCTAATAATAACACATTGCTCAGTGGTGCACAAAATAGGAATTTTAATATACATTTGTACAATTAAAATAAAATAAAACTTTCAACGTTTCGCGCCGTCTTCTGCGGGCGTCTTCAGGAAAATATGATAATGGAAGGACTACGTTTGCATCTTGATCGAGAGATAATATTTCTACTAAATTAAAATCTAAATGAATTAAAATTTTAAAAAATGTTGCCACTTACACGTGAGTAAAAATTAAAATATTGCAAGGAAATAAAAATTTTAAGTTTTTATGATGTTATGCCATATTTTTGGTATATTGTAGGATAAATTATCATTGCATGGTTTATTTTCTCGTGCTATGATTTCGATGGATTCTCTTATTTTACCTTAAACTGGGTTATTGCATGGAACTATGATTTTGGCCTCCTCAAAATTAATATGGCAACCCTTGTTTGCCAAGTAGAATCGAGAAAGGGCAGTATTCTGTTTATATTGTTTTATATCTCTGCGATGCTCTTTAATTCTAATTAAAAGTTTCCGCGTAGTTATGCCGATGTAGACTTTTTTAAGATTACTAGATAAAGTGATGCGGATTTCATAAATACCAGATTTTTTATCTATTGGAATTTTGTCGATCTTATATGTAACGAGGGGAATGAGATATGGAGAAGGAATGGCGACAAGTTTTATGTTATATTTTTGTGCGATCGTTTTTAGCTCACAGGCTATCATAGCCTGAGAGCTTATGTGCCCGTCCGTTCTGTATGTATGTTCGTACGTAACGCGATAACTCATGATAAAAATATCGGATCCACTTGAAATTTTGTATATAGGTATATCCTGATAAGGCGCTTCCCTGATTAGTTTTTGGAGTTCATTCGATATGTATAAGAGGGGGAACGGGGGGCTCATGCCCCTCCCCTTAATGGATATAAATGGGTTTTTCATGCAGAATTAACAGTTTTTGTCCAAAATTTAGCTATAGGATCATTCTGATGAGGCGATTACGTGACTGTTATTATGTGTTCATTGAATAAGTATAAACAGGGGGAACGGGGGGCTCATGCCCCCCCCCTTAATTGATATAAACGGGATTTTCATGCAGGATTAACGGTTTTCGTTCAAAATTTAGATATAACATCATTCGGATGAGGCGATACCGTGGCTGTTATTAGATGTTCATTGAATAAGTATAAACAGGGGGAACGGGGGCCCATGCCCCTCCCCTTAATGGATATAAATGGGTTTTTCATGCAGAATTAACAGTTTTTGTCCAAAATTTAGATATAGGATCATTCTGATGAGGCGATTACGTGACTGTTATTATGTGTTCATTGAATAAGTATAAACAGGGGGAACGGGGGGGCTCATGCCCCCCCTTAATTGATATAAACGGGATTTTCATGCAGAATTAACGATTTTCGTTCAAAATTTAGATATAGGATCATTCGGATGAGGCGATACCGTGGCTGTTATTAGGTGTTCATTGAATAAGTATAAACAGGGGGAACGGGGGGCTCATGCCCCTCCCTTTAATTGATATAAGCGGGATTTTCATGCAGAATTAACAGTTTTCGTTCAAAATTTAGATATAGGATCATTCGGATGAGGCGATACCGTGGCTGTTATTAGGTGTTCATTGAATAAGTATAAACAGGGGGAACGGGGGTTCTAATGCTCACCCCTTAACTTGCATAAATGGATTTTTCAGTCAGAATTGTCAGATTTCGTTCAAATCTCTGAATAGTTTTGGAAGTTTAATGGTTAAGTATAAAAGAGGAGAATAACGCCTCTTAAATTATATAAATGCTAAATGGGTTTTTATTAAGAATTATCCGATTTGCTCTGAATTTTGGATATAGATTTTTTAACATGATAAAGCATGTACTTGATAGTTTAGGAAGTTCAATGATTAAGTATAAAAAAGGAGAAAGGGAAGAGCTGTTTCCCTTTTTAATTTTTTTTTTTTCGAACGGAATTAGCGAAAATACAAGTCTGTAATGTACAATTAGTATGCTTAGCCTGTGAGCTCAATGCCATCAGTTTAACTGGGCAATATTCTTTTTATTACTTTTTCAAATATGTAAGGGATATAATGAAATTTTCTGTAAACCATAAGTTTATCCTGTCGTTGGCCAGATGTGGGAGGAGTATTGTACTGTTGAACTATTTTATTTACAAATTTTGCAGGAAAACCATGGTCAAAAGCTATTTTCTGTATAATATCAATTTTTTTATTTAATGTGTCATCTGAACAAATCATAAAAGCTCTTTTAATAAATGACCTGAAAGCAGATATTTGTTTGCTGAATTCGCGTTAGGACCACTAGAACAAAAAAATTTTAATACGTTTAATTTAAAACCTGAATGTTGGTTCCGTTATGTTGATGATGTTTTCATCTTATGGAACCACAGTTTGGCTGATTTATATGTTTTTCTACAAGATGTCAATAAATTAAGAAATAGTATTAATTTCACCCTTGAAGTCGAAGAAAACGCCACCCTTCCATTTTAGACGTTCAAATTAATAGATGCAATTCAAGTTTAAAGTTTTCAGTTTATAGAAAACCAATAAAAGAAAATACAGTTATCCCATTTTCAGCCAACATGCCTTTCGAATACAAAATATCTGCTTTCAGGTCATTTATTAAAAGAGCTTTTATGATTTGTTCAGATGACACATTAAATAAAGAAATTGATTTTATACAGAAAATAGCTTTTGACCATGGTTTTCCTGCAAAATTTGTAAATAAAAGAGTTCAACAATACAATACTCCTCCCACATCTGGCCAACGACAGGATAAACTTATGGTTTACAGAAAATTTCATTATATCCCTTACATATTTGAAAAAGTAAAAAAGATCGCACAAAAATATAACATAAAACTTGTCGCCATTCCTCCTCCATATCTCATTCACCTCGTTACAGATAAGATCGACAAAATTCCAATAGATCAAAAATCTGGTATTTATGAAATCCCCATCACTTTATCTAGTAATCTTTAAAAAGTCTACATCGGCATAACTACGCGGAAACTTTTAATTAGAATTAAAGAGCATCGCAGAGATATAAAACAATATAAACAGAATACTACCCTTTCTCGATTCTACTTGGCAAACAAGGGTTGCCATATTAATTTTGAGGAGGCCAAAATCATAGTTCCATGCAATAACCCAGTTCAAGGTAAAATAAGAGAATCCATCGAAATCATAGCACGAGAAAATAAACCATGTAATGATAATTTATCCTACAATATACCGAAAATATGGCATAACATCATAAAAACTTAAAATTTTTATTTCCTTGCAATATTTTAATTTTTACTCACGTGTAAGTGGCAACATTTTTTAAAATGTTAATTCATTTAGATTTTAATTTAGTAGAAATATTATCTCTCGATCAAGATGCAAACGTAGTCCTTCCATTATCATATTTTCCTGAAGACGCCCGCAGAAGACGGCGCGAAACGTTGAAAGTTTTATTTTATTTTAATTGTGCAAATGTATATTAAAGTTCCTATTTTGTGCACCACTGAGCAATGTGTTATTATTAGTAGTGATGGGCGATAACGAGAAGTTATTCTCGATTTTCTCGATTGTATGAACCAGTGGTGTAGTCCTGGAAAAAAAAGTGGGGGGTCGCTCATATTCTCGAATAGGCTCTATCAGCCATAGGACTAACTTGATTTTGAATTGAAAAATTTAATTTAATTTACATTTAAAAATTAATTAAATTAAAAAAAATCAAATTTAAATTTACATTTAAAAATTGCTACATACTTAATTTTCATTAAATAATCTCTATAGTAGGGATGTACAATCTATGACCCGTGGATTAACGTGTGGCCCACGAATTTCGTCAATTTACAACTGAAAAAAAAAATACAATTTTTGTGCATAGCACGATCGAAAAATAAATAAATAAATAAAAATGTAAATTTTGTCAATTTACCGTGGGAAAATATAAAATTTCATCATTCACTTAAGAATTGCAATAATCAATTCAAATAATGAAGTGCTGATAAATAGCGAATTTTGCAGATGAGGCTTGTAAAAATCGCAAATTTCGTTGTTTGGAAAAAAATCACAAATTTTTCTTATGGAACTCGGAAAAAATAGCAAATGTCGCCAATCAGATACGGTAAAATCGCGAGTTTTATCGATCGGCCACAGAAAAATCGCGAGTTTTATCGATCAGGCGCGAAAAAACGTGAATTTTGATAGTTGAATGAAAAAAATCGCGCATTCGTTGATTGAGAAAATATAGAATTTCGTCAGTCACTTATGAATTGCAAACTTCATTGATTGAGCACGCTAAAATCGCGAATTTAACTAATCAAGTGCAGAAAAATAACGAATTTTGCCGATGAGGCTTGTAAAAATCGCAAATTTCGTTCATCAGGTATGGAAAAATCACAAATTTTTCGCATGGGGCTCGGAAAAAATAGCAAATTTCGTCAATCAGACACGGAAAAATCACGAGTTTTATCGATCAGGCACAGAAAAATTGCGAGTTTTGTTGATCAGGCACGGAAAAAAACGCGAATTTTGTTGGTCGGATGCGAAAAATCGCACATTTCGTTGATTGGGAAAATATAAAATTTCGTCAGTCACTTAAGAAATGCAAATTTCATAGATCGAGCACGGTAAAATCGCGAATTTAATTAATCAATTTCAGAAAAATAGCGAATTTTTCCGATGAGGCTTGTAAAAATCGCGAATTTTGTTGATTGGATATGAAAAAATCACAAATTTTTCAAATAGCAAATTTAGCCAATCAGACACGGAAAAAACGCGAGTCTTATTGATCAGGTACAGAAAAATCGCGAGTTTTGTCGATCAGGCACAGAAAAAAACGCGAATTTTGTTGGTCTGGTGCGAAAAATAACACATTTCGTTGATTGGAAAGAAAAAAAAAAGTCAGTTTTATCGATGATGCACGAAAAAACTGCAAATTAAATCCGTCGGCTGCGGAAAAATTGCATATTTTTGCGATTTATCGCGTAGAAAACGCGAATTACATTGATCGGATACGAAAAAACCGCGAATTTTCTCGATTAGAGACAAAAAAATCGTAAATTTCGTAGATAAGGTACTGGAAAAAATACAATTTTTTTTTCATGGGGTTTGGAAAAAATAGCAAATTTCGCCAATCAGACACGGAAAAATCGCGAGTTTTATCGATCAGGCACGGAAGAAAACGCGAATTTCGTTGGTCGGATGCGAAAAATCACGCATTTCGTTGATTGGGAAAATATAAAATTTCATCAGTCATTTAAGAATTGCAAATTTCATAGCTAGAGCACAATAAAATCGCGAATTTAATTAATCAAGTGAAAAAAAAATAGCAAATTTTGCCGATGAGGCTTGAAAAAATCGCGAATTTCGTTGACCAGGTATGGAAAAAAACCCACAAATTTTTCAAATAGCAAATTTAGCCAATCAGGCATTAAAAAATCACGAGTTTTATCGATCAGGCACAGAAAAATCGCGAGTTTTGTCCATCAGGCACGGAAAAAAAACGCGAATTTTGTTGATCTGGTGCGAAAAATAGCGCATTTCGTTAATCGGGCAAAAAAAAAAAAGGTCAGTCTTATTGATGATGCACATAAAAATTGCAAATTAAATTCCTCAGCTGCGGAAAAATCGAAAATTTTCGAGTTTTATCGCGTAGAAAACGCAAATTACATTGTTCGGGTACGAAAAAACCGCGAATTTTGCCCATTAGAGACAAAAAAATCGCAAATTTCGTGGATAAAGTAATGGAAAATTGCGAATTTTGCGATAATGCGCGAAAAAATTGAAAATTTCCTTAATCGGCCGCGAAACAATCGTGAGTTTTTTCAATTTATCAACAGAAAAAAAATGAGAATTTCATCTCGCCTCGTAAAAAAAAATCCCGATTTCGTCAAAGTTAGTTAAAAAACGTGAATTCTTTTGATTGAGCGCAGAAAAATGCGTATTTCATCGGTTAAATAAAGCAGAAAAAGAGCAAATTTCGTCTATCGTACACGAAAAAATCGCGATTTCTATTCATCGGGTTCCAAAAAATCGCAAATTTCGTTAATCGGACATTTTAATGTCGCGAATTTTGTCGATCACACGCGGAAGAATTACAAATTTTGTTGATTAGGCTCAAATAAATTCGCGAATTTCGTTTATCGGATGCAGAAAAATCGCAAATTTCAACAATCGGCTTTGTAAAAATCGCGAATTTTGCCGATCAGGTTAGTAAAATTTGCGAATTTTGTCGATCAGTCGCAGAAAAATAGTAAAATTCGTCGATCTAGCGCGGAAGAATTGCGAATTTTATCGATCATGCGAGAAATAATTTCAAATTTCATCGATCGGCTTCGTAAAGATTGCGAATTTTGTTGATCAGACGCGGAAAGAATATGAATTTTCTTGATCGGCTTAAAAAAAATCGTAAATTTCGTCGATTATTTTCGTCGCAAAATGAGTTATTCTCAAAATGAAGCAAAAACATGAGGGGCTGTATCCATTGATAATTGTCAATATAGGATACACAATTCGGTACATATTATATTTGGGTACAATCCCTTTTTTTTGGGGGGGGGGGGGCTTCCTTTTGGAAACAAATGATTTTGCATCTCGTTTTTTTTTTTTTTTTTTTTTTTTTTTTTTTTTTTTTTATCTCGTGATCTTTTTTCTCGTTTATCACTTTCAGAATTTTCAAGTTATCTTTTTGAGACTTTCATAAAAGTTATTCTATACATTTAGCTAACACAATGTGCAAATTAAATTTTGATAGCGTTCATACATGCGCAATAAAGAATTATTTAATAAACCTACTCATTTTTCATACAATTTTTTGTTATTTTTTAATTCTGATTACAGGAATTGTGGACAATGTTGTTTGTCATGTTTTCGGAAAAGAACATTAATTTATATTAAGAGCTCTTTGAATTATAAGCAAAAAAACTAAGCAAAAAAAAAAAAAAAAAAAAAAAAAAAAAAAAAAAAAAAAATTGGGACTGTTTTTATAAAAACCTTATTTTTTCTACGAGTATACATGCTATCCGCATAAAAACGAACACACTTTATTACAATTAGCCACTTATTCATAATCTATAGTTTGAACGCTTTTGCTACATTACTTTTGACAGGATTATCCAAAAAATATTCATTGTTTTTCAATTTTTTACTGCCCTCTGTGGAGTTTCGGGAATAAATCTTCACGGAAATGTATGACCTATACTATTTTGTTTACGCACTTACTTAGAGTTTCAGAATAATTTTTCATATATTTTTCTAGATATTTAATAAAATTTCTAAAATCGCAAGTGGCCGGTCACCTTTGGCCATATAGTGTATAACTAATTCAATGTGAAACAACATGTTACCTTTATATGTGCAAATAGGATGAACGAGTGTTGAAACACTTATTTTAGTTATAACTTAGTATTTTTGCAAAACTGTGAAAGGGCTCCAAAACTAAATTACTTTTTTGAACAGAATTTAATTTGGATTTTCGTAAAAGAAATTCATTTTGTGGCCTTGGAATCTTTTCCAAGGGGGGCTCTGTTTATAGGAGATCTGATTACCCCCCCCCCCCCCCATCCTATCAGCCCTCTAGCTACGGCTTTGACGACAACATTTAGAAGAAGTTGTAAAACTTTCCAGTTTTGGCTGCCTACCTTTTCATTATTATTTTTACTTCAAAAATTTAAACTATGAAACAAAATATTTATGGCAAGAAAAAAAAAGGCAATTTAGAGAATTTACACTAGTCCAATGCTTGCAGTTTTTCCTGCCTAAAAAATATTTTTTGAAACTAATCAGCAAATAATTGTTAATGTGAATGGGAGAAGGGAGGATAATGATTTTGGCTTATTCTTTCACTAAAAAATATCAGGAGTTATTGGTCTGCGTTGATGCTCTTTTACTGATAATGCTCATTACTGAGGATCCCTACTAACCAACGGTATGTGACAGCTATGGTAATTACCCCGATCCCCGAATGTCTTTAAAGACCATACTTACTGACTAATAGAAACAAGTTGGTGTTCATTGTCGGATAAGAAAAAAATGACCAGGCTTTCATAATTGAAACACCTGCGTATTTTTTAAATTAAAATAGACTTCAGTGTGTCAGTCTTAGGTTATTGGTCAAGATCTTTTTCGGTGAGCATGTGTCGTCTTTCTGTCAGAACGGGAGGTGGATAAAAGTTTTCGATTAGGGAATTCCAAGTAAAACTAATGGATGCCCATGAAAGAGCTAATGTTAGCGTATCGCGGTATTTCACTAATGGTTATTATAATGAACAGCAAGTGACCATCCCTTTCTTCCCTATTTCTTTTAGCTTGTTTATTGAGTGCTCTTGTTAAAGAAAACTAATATGGTTTAAAATATCCCTTCTTTATTTTATGAAATTATTTTTTTTTTGAGTTTTTATTTTTATTTTAACCATTTAATAAATCAGGAAGATCTGCGTCCCCTCTCGTCCTTAGCGTCCCCCTTGAGAAAAAGAAGTAAGGGGACGCTTGAAATAAAATAAAAAAGTGGGGGGACGCCGTCCCCCAGCGTCCCCCCTCGACTACACCACTGGTATGAACATCTCGATAACTTTCGATTATGTAAAAATTTTCTCGATGACTCCAGTTTGCAATTGCTTTTATACCATACAGGATTCAATTTTATCAAGAGTCTACTACAGGTGAATGAGTCGGTGTTAATAAAGACACGACGGATTCACTCGCTAGTGAGCCCCTCTTTTCATTGGTGTATCCAATTTATACGCAATCTTTTAATATGAAATCTCGAACTGGGTCCTCATTGTATATGGCATCATATACCAAACGAGGTGTGCACACACAGCAAAATCTTGTAAACAAAGAAAAAGAAAGAAAAAAAAATTTGAATTGAACGAATAACCGAACGTAAGCTCGAATCGAACGTTAAATTTTGAAAACTGCCCCCCCCCAAGGTAACGTAGTGGGGGAGGGGAAATATATAACATCGGGTGCATAAGATCAGTAAGTGGTCACATGCCAAACAACAACTTCCTTATTTTCTAAATTCCATGTATATTATAAATATTATTTATTGCAAAATCCGAAAAAAAAAAAAAGAAAAAAAAACATTTTGGAACTGCCGACAGAAGTCAAATCTTGAACAATTACGTGTGTATTTTTTTAATCGTCAGGAAATATTTTATTGTGCAGGAAATACAAGGACCAAGTAACCGCGGTAAAATAACGCCTACACGCGAGAGGAGGCCAGAGTCCCAGCAGTGGTGAACAATATTTATATGATGCAGATGTCATACACGCACCACACTGGCACGATGTTTTCCAGATGCCGATTTAGAGAAAACTTCGAAGAATTTTGAGAAATTTAAATTTCAACCCCTTATGGGTCCGTAACGTGACCCAGAATGACGGGAGAAACTTTTTTATGCTAAATTGGTAATGTATGAAGCATAAGTTTTCAATGAACATATTACATCAAAAAATGAAAAATGCCCCCCCCCCTGGCCCCCTCCCCCCCCCAAAAAAACCCCCGGTGTTATGGGGAAAACCGTAAAACTGCAAAAAGAGCGGTGACGATAAGTTAGCTATGCTATAGTTTTCCTCGCTGCTGTAGCTCCCATACAAACAAAGTTATAGCCTTTTAAAAATTGAAATGAAGTGAAGAAATGAGCAAAATTATGTTGGTGAATAACCAACAGGGGGGGGGGGCGGGTCAATACCCCCGCTTGTGCTATATAGCTTAAACTTTGAAGTTAAAATTGGTAGAGAAAAAAATGAGCAATATTTTAAAGTGTATGTTGGGGGAGGGGGGCGGGTCAAGCCCCTCACCTTTGGAAGAGGTCCTCAAAGAGGGAACTTTAAAACAATGTGCCTTGGTTACAGTAACAATGTGGCTAGTTCAATGGTTTTTTTCCATCTCAAAAAAATTTCCAATACGCCTAAGGACGTTTTCAATTAAAAAATTCGATCTAAAATGATAAAAACACAAAAAGCTTCGAAAAATGCCACCCCCCCCCCTCCCGCCGTGGGAACTAAATTCGGAAGGGGGGGGGTGTAATGGAGATTCTTGTAGCGTAGTTTAGTAGCATCTGCTATTTTATTAGAATACTTAGAAGAAGCGTGATTACGTATAGTAGTCCAGATTCGGATGTACGAAAAAAACCCCACAATGATTGCTAAGTTATTCTTTATTTAGACATCTATTACTAGGGGGGGCACACATACAGTACTCGGAGAAAATCTCCGAACAGCGATTAGCAACTTCACTAGACAAGAGCAGTGAGTCAAGTGGTTTCGTACATAGCAACAAACCGCCACTTTTGGCATGATAGAAAATCGCCAACATACACAAGTTCGCCCATGCACAATGGATAGTATATGCCAAATAACAGTTAAAATGCAGCCAGCAAGATCAGAATTCAATTTGGTTTCCTAGCTGGGATGGGAAAGGAAAAGGTTGCCAAACGAGAAATTGTTACACGTGTTGTTATGTCTAAACACAGAGGCACACCGAAGGGACATCAGATTTTACTGCGCAGATGTTAAATTCTTTTTACGGTTTTGTCGAGAAAGGAAAAAGAAGCGTAAGCATAAATTTTAACTGCGAAACAGAGATGATCTCCTTATAAGGTAATGCAGAATTGCTTCGATCGGAAAAAGCAGACATCTGGAAATAGTTTTAAACGGTTGATTAATATGTGAGTGTATTTCTCACAGATAAAGTTAAGCAGCTGCCGATTTTCGGTTAGAGAATTAATAAGCAAGAAAAATGGAAAAGGAATGAAGGACAACTTAAAACTAATTTTTGAATTGAACAGAGACGGGGGGTAAAGGAATAATTTAAGAAAATAACCAATATATAACGAAATAATCGTTATATATATCACCCGGTGCACCACAAAAAAAACTTTTGCTGTCCAATGTGCATAGGCTAGCATACAATATTATAACATAAAAACATACATAAATGCAAAAGTTTTTTTTATATGTATCTGTAGAAATTTGACGTCATGATAATGGAGACTTTTGTATTCAAAAACAGTCAGCAGTTCTAAAGTTTCTATATTTTTTTATATTTGTATTTTATGGATCCAAGCTAGTACTGTATTTTTATATGTAGAAGTTGAGTCGACTCAGACAGTACAAAAATATTACTGCAGCTTTGATTGTTATCATGACACAAGTAAAAATTTTGAAACATATACACAAAACATGAAACTAATACTAAATGAATATAAAATGGCAATACACAAAAATAACATAATAGCACTATATTTTTCAAAAAATTAAAAAGAGTAATATGATGTATATTAAAAAATAAAAATGTTTTTGTAAAAAAATTGTTTCATGCCGAAGCATAGGATGACAAAAAAAAAAGAGGTGCTCCAAGCACGCCCATAAAAATTTGCGTCACCCTGAATCTTGTGTACAACACAAGTATTATGGCATCGGCTTAGGGCCTAGCCTTAGATGAGGAGGGAATTGTGATGCTCCCCCGAAGGCACTAGCGGTCTTCTGAAGGAGCCCACGTCGAATTACATGAAAAAAACTTGAATTGTTCTGAATTGGAATCACAATTCAAAAATTTGAATCGAAACTCCAATTCCAAAACTTTGTCTCTCAACACAATGAAGCTTGAACCCTTAGGGCATTAATTTTGAACGGGAACAAGACTTCAAAGGGAAGAATTCAAAAAGAAAAAAACAAAAAAAATGTATATCATCTAACAACTAATATGGGGAGACAATCCTAGAGTGAAGAGAGACGAAAAATGTGTCACAATCGAGTGGGGTGATGAACAAGTCACATATGAAAACTGTGTTTTATTTAATTACATGAATCATTTGTTTACTTTTCTAGACTACAGTACCTGTTTATCTAACTATAATATGTTTGACTTATAGTACAGGAATTGTTAAGTGGGAGGTTAGCTAGTGGAAAAAAAATACTGAATTAATGAATATTGTCAAAGAAATTTTAAGTGTACTGCAAAAAGAAACAAAAATAAAAAGTAACTAAAATTTAAGTGAGTATGAAGACATATCTAAGTGTTAAAGGATAACAATGATACCTAATATTGTTCCTAAGAGATCTTCAGAGCAACAGTGATGGACCAGCCATGATATTGTTCAAGATCAGTCAAAAACAACATACACACAACCATGAGCTCTTTGGTTGGATATGTGGTATCATAAACATGACTTAAAAAAATAATAAATAGTGTTTTTACATTAGCTTCTGTTTCTTAGATTGTATGTGTGAGGTTGATAAAACGTATTAAAGTTAGTGTTGTTTATATGACTTGATGCATCAAATAAATGTCCATAACGAGGAGGTGCTAATAAAAGTCTATCAATATGTACCCGAAATGCTGTGTTATCAGGAGTATACAACCTTTTAATTGAGAATGACACAGGGGAATGTTTACAAGTGACAATATATGGACCAGTATACTTTGTTTTAAACTTGTCATTTGATTTTAGATATACAATATCTTTTAAGAAAATGGATCTTAATTTAGCTTTCTGACCGTAATATTTATATCTTTTATCTTGAGCAGATTTAATGTTGTTATAAGCTTTGTGATATATCTTACTCAAATCATCAAGTAATTTGTGTACTTCAATATGTTTATCAAGGAAGGGTTGGTTGCACGACTGATCAAAAGTGTCAAAAATTAGAGAAAGTTCGCGTCCAAAATGAAGAAAATTAGGAGAGTACAATGTAGTTGCATGTTTGGAGCCGTTATAAAGTGACTTGTGTATAAATACAGCATTTTCGAATGAATGACCTTCTTGTAAAAGAATATTGACTGAATATTTGATTGATTTATTGATTCGCTCTGCAATCGCATTTGATTGTGGTCTCGAGGCAGAACTGTGTAATACCTTAATGCCCATTGTATCATTAAAAATGTTATATACCTGAGAAGTGTACTGGGGTCCTAAGTCTGATAAGACAACCGAAGGTCTCCCAAAGGTGGTTATGTAAGAGAATAAGCATTTAACAACCTTACTTGCAGATATGTCATTAAGTGGAAAGAGTTCAATATGTCTCGAAAAATGATCAGTGATAGTTAAAACATATTTTCCATTAGCAAACGGTCCAAGGAAATCTGTACTAATAGTGTGACCAGGGTACCTGGGAGTGTATGTGGGCTGCAAAGGTGCGGGTGGAGTTTGGTGATGTTTAGTTTGAAGACATTTGATACAGGATGCAACAAAGTTTAAAGTGTCTATATACATACCCTTCCAAAAATATCTACCTGACAAGAATTCATAAGTTTTATTAAAGCCAAAATGAGATAAATGTGAAATTGTTAAGACTTTGCTTTTAAGTGAATTTGGAACAATAATGTGATACGAAAAAGTGTTATTAAAAATATTTTCCTTCTTTAACATTAATACTTTCGAATCAGGATGAATGAAGTAGTTAGGAAATTTTTGAGAAGATCCTTTCTTTAAGATTTCTTTATAAACAACAGACAAAGTAGGGTCATTTTGTTGTTCAGTAGCAAATGTTTCATTCGAAATTTCTAATAAAGGGTCAGGTTTTGTTTTTGTACCAGAAATAAGGCAGTTAACATGCATATTAGAATCAGTCGAGCTGGAGTGTGGAGTATCACATTCTACAATAGGTAAGGGTTGAGTATCATGAATCAGTTCAGGATTTGTAGCTAAAGTCTGTTGATTATTTTCAAAGTTACAGCGAGATAAGTAGTCAGCGAGTACATTCTTTTTACCTGGAATATGTTGAAATTTGTATGTGTATTCTGAGAGATCCATGAGCCAACGAGAGATAATATCAGCCGGGTTTGTAGTTTTGTTGTACTTTTCTAATGGTTTACTATCTGAAAGGATTACAAATTCTCTGTTGTATAAATAATATTTGAAAGCAGTAACTGATTTATGAATCGCCATGAGTTCTAATTTAAGTGCAGGATATTTTTTCTCTGATGCTTTTAAAGATTTTGAAAAGTATGCAACAGGTAATAGTTGTTTATCATGTTCTTGTAGTAAGACACCAGAAATAGCAATATTTGACGCATCAGTATTTAAATAGAACTTTTTGTTCCAGTCAGGTAATCTAACTATGGGTGGATTAAAGAATATCTTCTGTATGGTGTCCATAATTTTTTGATGTTTGCTTGTCCACTTAAATTTGGCTTTTGGAGTAGTTAAGTTTATGAGAGGCTGCACAAGTTCAGAAAAGGATGGAACCAGAGATTTGTAAAATGTAATGACGCCTATGAGTGCTTTTAATTGACGTTTTGTTGTAGGTGTTGGAAAAGATGTTATTTTTACAATGTTCGACTGAACAGGAGAAATAGTTTGATTTTCTATGTGAAATCCAAGATAATCTAAACTGGTTTTGTGAAAAGTGCATTTGTTAGGGGACAGCGTTAAGTTATATTTGACTAATATTGCAAGAATTTTATCCAACTTATCACACATTTCTTGATATGAATTGGCACCAACAATAAGATCATCTTGGTAGGTATAGACACCTTCTAACTGTAATTCATCAAGTAACGAGTCCATTAAAGCTTGAAAAACTGAGGCGCTTGTTTTTAATCCGAATACTAATCTCTTATACCGAAAAGAACCGAACATTGTAGTGAATGTGAGCTGATTTTGAAATTTTGCAGGCAAATCAATCTGATGATATGCCTGATGAAAGTCGAGAGAAGAGAAAAAACGATATTGTGAAAGATTTGAAATAATAGTTTGAATTTTTGGAAGTGGATAGGACGAACCTTGAATTATAGTATTAACCATTCTGAGATCTAATGCGAGTCTATATTTCTGTATACCTGTACCGTCTGGTTTCTTTTTAACAAGAAGCATGGGGCAGGCCCATTCGGAACAATGACGTTCAATGATTTTGGCATCAAGCAACTGTTTGATTTGATTTAAAACATCCTTTTGCACAGCTTGGGGAAGAGGGAAAGGGAGTGTCTTTATGGGGTAGTCATTAATGAATTTCAAATCAGGTACAATTTTATCAGTATGACCAAGTGTGTCTAATGATTTGGAAAAGGCAGGATAATAATTAAGTAATAATTTAGTTAGGTTCTTTGCTTCGTCAGATTTTAAGTGAGTAAGATTAAAATCCTTAGCCGATAAATCCTGCTTTCTTTTTTGTAAGATTTCATTAGACGCCTGAATGAAATTTACAAAGTGCTGTTCTGAGTTATTTTGCTTGTCAGACATTTCAGAAGTATAGTCGCGAATTTCCTCAATCTCAGATAATTGACCTATTTTTGTGTGTTTAGGGAGATGAATGGTCTTTTCAGAAGTGTTTTTAAGTGTTATTGAGAAGAAATGATGTATTTGTGAAGTTTTCTTTCTTTTATTGGATAATTTATTCATTTGAATAATGGCATCATTTCCTATTAATTCTTTTGTTTGTGCCAAATATTCAAATAGATAATTTCTGTTATTGTTGATGTTATTGGAAGTGTAAACAGAGCACCATATTTGTTGTTGGGGTTCTAATATAATTTTACGAGTTAAGAACACCGCTTGATTCATTACAACATCACTCAAAGAATTGCATGATTTTGATTGTTTCTCTCCAGAAGATTCTTTACTGGTTTTTAAAGGAACAGAGAAATTATTGTTGACATGGAGACACTTGTTAAAAGTATCGATGACAACATTGTATCTAGTTATGAAATCAAAACCTAAAATGCCTTCAAAACTGGAAGACTCGGGTATGTCAACAATATAAAAGTGGTGTGAAAACGCTTTTTGTTTTAGCTTAATGGATGTTCTGATGCACGCGGAAAATGAGACATCAGAATTGACAGTTTTAATATTGACGTCAGTGGACAGTCTTTTATATTTTAAGACAGGTTTAAGTTGATTAAATAATTTTTGTGAAAGTAAAGATATACTACTACCAGAATCAGCCAACAAAGTAATATCATGGTTTGCTATAGTGGCTTTAACAAGAGGGAGGGATGGTGACATAGTGTTTACACTACAAATTATTTGAACATTATCACTTTCTGTTTGTGTACTGATGTTATTTGCTATCTTAATGGAGTCAAAAGTTTGGGAACCTACTGAATTAACTAGTCTCGAACTTGAAATTTTAGGTAAAACAGGGTCAAAAACAAAAGTTGCTGATGTGGACATATTAGACTGAGACACAACACCATCAGCATAAAAATTGTATCTCTGATTCAGTTTTCCTGAAATTGGGGCGTGGAGTTTGTGTAATTGTTTTTTTCTTTGAGTATTTGCTCTTTTCCATTTAAAACAAGAGAGAGCGTCGTGATTGTTTCGTCCACATAACTGACAAACAACTGGTTTTTTTTGTGAAAACTTGTGTGGGGAATAACGTCTAGTGTAGCTCCGATTTTTGTAATTTTTTTTTAAACGTGAAACACCTGCGGAATGTTTTGGTCTAGTCTGGAGATTTCTTTGCTCAGTTTCGGTTTTAGTATCAGGAGGGACAAACGATAATGCATTTATTTTCTCAGAGATTTCTTTTAATTGCGATTCAATAAGATTTTCTGGTCTGTGTACCGAAGGTAAGGAATGTAAGATTTTCTCATTCCTTAAAATTTCATGAAGGGTTTGCGCTCTTTCAACTGCTGTTTTATAATCATTAATGCCTTCTTCCTGTAATTTTATTCTAATATTTGAAAAAGGGCTTCTAGAAATTTCATGAGTTTGATAGTGTTGCGTGCATTTTCGTCGTTAATATCTGCATACACTGTAGCCGCAAGAACATTTAGTCTATGGGCTAAATTTTTTATCGTCTCAGAAGGCATAAGTGCTAAACTGGACAACTCAACCGAGGCAACACATTTACTAGGGGGGGCGAAAAATGACGCAAATTCCTTTTCCAGCAAATCGAGGTCTGTTATCTTTTGCAGGTCAGGGTTTTGGGCTAGAAATTTTTGTGCAGGCCCAACTAACTTTCCCTTTAAGATTGCTATTGTTGTCTGTGGGTTATATTTATTAATTTCCGCACAGACTCTAATTTGGTCAAAGAAAAATTTAAGTAAATCTGGATCTCCATCAAATTGAATGATATTTATCGGAATTTGTTTTGCCGCCATGATTAGTTTTTTTTTTGTTTGTTTACGCTCACAAGTTTTAGAGAAATTGTTACACAGACCTGACTTATACCCTAAAGCACATTGAAAACAAGTAAATTTCCTAGCAAGTAAACTACGTAAACTAGCAAAATAAATAGATCTTAAAAAAATATACCTCACTTTAAAGATATCTTATTTGAACTTCTTATAACAGTAAAGCAAAGGGAGCACATACAAAATTAACACATTTAGAAAATAAATTAAATAAAATGGCAAAATAATTACACTTTGAAACATATATCTATATATTCCTTCACTTTAACAAAGTACTTACTTTAGATAATAAACTTTTCTACCAAAAATTGAACCGACTTCAAAAGCTATTGCAAAGGGAAAAATAATTTTTTTACAGAATAGTATTAAGAAATTAAATTAAGAGCGTAGTATTTATCATGCGTATTATTATATTTATGTAGATTAATTTGATTTTTTGAAGTCGGTGCCAGCCAAGCCAAGTTACATGTAATTTTCCAATATACACGCATCAAAGTATCTACGAGTTTTTTTACGATTTAATATTTAGTTAAAGATTTAACTTTTTTTATGTTTTGCTTTAACTTTTTTATCTTTTGTTATGTTTTTGTTTTTTATGATTTGCATTGGGTAATTAATTTTAATTTTGAACTTGGCTTGGCTGGCACCGACTTCAAAAAATCAAATTAATCTACATAAATATAATAATACGCATGATAAATACTACGCTCTTAATTTAATTTCTTAATACTATTCTGTAAAAAAATTATTTTTCCCTTTGCAATAGCTTTTGAAGTCGGTTCAATTTTTGGTAGAAAAGTTTATTTTTCTCTTTTTAGTTAAAAGTTAACGATTTTTTGAAGTTAGTTAATAAAAATTATAATACGGGAAAAATCGCTGTAGCCACCTGACTGCACTCCATTCGGCGAGCTTAGTCATCGTCCATGTTACTTTTAGTTTGCGAGAAATCACTAATTTTATTAGTTTTTATTTAAATACTAAAAAAAGTACTGAACCAATTTCAATGAAATGGAAGAAGTACCAATGGAAGAGTAGCCTCTTTCATTTAACACAAAAAACAAATTAATCGGTTGAATAGTTTCGGAGTAATCGGTGAACATACATAGAAAAAAAAATACATTCGCGCCGAATTGATAACATCCTCTCCTTTTATGAAGTCACTTAAAAAAAACATACAATACGAATTTTTTTTTTTTTTTTTTTTTTTTTTTGTATACTATACACATATGTCAGGAGTGAGGTTCGAACCGACACTCTCTTTCAAAACCAGAGGTAAATTCTGGTGCCTTAGACCGCTCGGCTGTCCGGACTACATTCGCTTCAGGGAACTTATTCAATCTCATGTTACTTTTTGCAAGTCTATTCTCCTTTTTGAGTACTCTTTCACTGATAAAGTATTGAGTTAATAAAAAATCTCTGATACTCTGTGGTAACGGTTAAATACAAAAATATTCCTAACAGCATAATTAGTATTTAACTTTTTAAATATATATTTAAAAATTATAATACGGAAAAATTATTGTATACTCGTATGTCAGTAGCGGGGTTCGAACCCACGTTGCCTTTCGAAAACCAGATCTTAAATCCAGTGCCTTAGACCGCTCGGCCATTCTGGCATCGGTATATTTATTCGACATCCATATTACTACTGATTTGCGAGAAATCACTAATTTTATTAGTTTTTGCCTAATTACTAAAAAAGTACTGAACCAATTTCTATGAAACGGAAGTGGTACCAATTCGAGAGCAAGCTCTCTCATTTAACACCAAAATCAAGTTAATTGGTTGGATAGTTTCGGAGTAATCGGTGTACATACATAAAAAAAAAAAAAATACATACGCGTCGAATTGATAACCTTCTCTCCTTTTCGGAAGTCGGTTAATAAAGCAAAGAAAACTCTATAGAAAACCGCAAAAACTGATAGCAAGCAAGGGTAAAAAAAAAAATCCTTTAACTTCTTTACACTAGGAAAAAAAATTCCTTTTTTTGTAACTTAAAACCTTCTGATTTATTTATATTTTTTGGATGAAAAAGAATGTTCTTATTTTAACCTTGTAATTAAAGTTCAAAACTGGTTAAACACATTTAAGCATATTAGAGAATCTAAATACAAATTAAAAAAAACAAAAAAAGGGGTGGGACGTAAAATATGAAACAATAGCACATAAATGTAAATAATTGATAAAAACTGCATAAAATGTCAGCAAAGATAATAACTAGAAATAACAACAGTTACCGTGCTTTCGCAAATTAAAAATCTTTGCAAAAACACAATAACAGGATTATATTAATGCTCTATACAGAACATAAATGTTGACCGTTGTGTCCTGAATGTGAAAGCAGAACATGAAATAAACAAAGTAGGTGGGTTGACTTACTGATTTAGTTTTAAAAAATAATTAAATGATTACTAATTTACTAACACAAAAACTTAGGGAAATGGGGCAAGATCTGCTCTCACGTTCAAAATGTAGATTATTTCGACGTTGATTTTCGTTGTTGTGCACTTTTCTCTTTTTTTTTTATCACAGAAGACTAGCAGAAATTTTATATTGTAAACAGGTAATTGAATATGCACTTATCGAAGGTGGTGACATCTCTTTTAGAGAATTTTTGTAATTCTCTTATTTATTTATTTATTTATTTTGTGCACTGTTAACTGATACATACGATGAATTATTTCTGATGGATTTTCTCAGAATGGAGGACTTATATTGTATGTGCAAATTTTTTTACTTTCCCTTGCAGACACTCGTGACTGAATCACTATTTTTTTGCACGATGAACACTTTACGATGCATAAGTAGACATGCACACTTATTACACACACAAAAATCTTCTATGAGACTTTATGAGATTTCAGTAGAATACGTTGAGTAAATATGCAACACACATTATGAATGAGTCGATGATAGCACTGTAATCACACACAAATTGGACTTTATTGCCCGTAAATTTTATATCTTGCATATTCTGTAATTTTGACGAAGCACACGCAGCCCTCGATATCTGCCGGCGATGAAAACACATAAATCACACAGACGATGCGAGGAGATGAAAAAAAAAAAACGCCCAGCGCTCAGGTGACAATTGGCCGCAGGGGAGACATTCCAAAGCAGTTGAGATGGAGCACACAGGGGAGGAAAAGGGGTGTCCAGCTAAGGAATTTCAGGACGGGAACAGCGCAGTACTTTTCGACGTCGACCGCAGGTGACGATGGGGACCTCAATTCCACATCGGTTGACACTTAACAGCCAAGACTAATAGCATTTTCTACCGGGGGATGCAGAGAAGAAAAAGAAGAACCGAAATGCATCACATCCACGGGAAAGTCGCAGTTGATTGTACCCCCCTCCATATTTTTTTTTTTTTTTTTTTTTTTTTATGTGGGGAAAAACGAAAGAGTCAAACGGTACCAGTTACTTTTGTAATGGAGATTCTTGTAGCGTAGTTTAGTAGCATCTGCTATTTTATTAGAATACTTAGAAGAAGCGTGATTACGTATAGTAGTCCAGATTCGGATGTACGAAAAAAAACCCACAATGATTGCTAAGTTATTCTTTATTTAGACATCTATTACTAGGGGGGGCACACATACAGTACTCGGAGAAAATCTCCGAACAGCGATTATCAACTTCACTAGACAAGAGCAGTGAGTCAAGTGGCCTCGTACATAGCAACAAACCGCCACTTTTGGCATGATAGAAAATCGCCAACATACACAAGTTCGCCCATGCACAATGGATAGTATATGCCAAATAACAGTTAAAATGCAGCCAGCAAGATCAGAATTCAATTTGGTTTCCTAGCTGGGATGGGAAAGGAAAAGGTTGCCAAACGATAAATTGTTACACGTGTTGTTATGTCTAAACACAGAGGCACACCGAAGGGACATCAGATTTTACTGCGCAGATGCTAAATTCTTTTTACGGTTTTGTCGAGAAAGGAAAAAGAAGCGTAAGCATAAATTTTAACTGCGAAACAGAGATGATCTCCTTATAAGGTAATGCAGAATTGCTTCGATCGGAAAAAGCAGACATCTGGAAATAGTTTTAAACGGTTGATTAATATGTGAGTGTATTTCTCACAGATAAAGTTAAGCAGCTGCCGATTTTCGGTTAGAGAATTAATAAGCAAGAAAAATGGAAAAGGAATGAAGGACAACTTAAAACTAATTTTTGAATTGAACAGAGACGGGGGGTAAAGGAATAATTTAAGAAAATAACCAATATATAACGAAATAATCGTTATAGGGGGTAGGAAAGCATCATAATATGAAAGAGTAATTCGAGATCTTCAAGATGATACACAATATGACGGGCTTAAAAAGTGAAAATTGTCCCTTTTCCCTGACAACCGTCAGTCCAACCCTTTCGCCCCTAATTTCCTGCAGCAGACATTTAAATTTTTTTACGATTGATAAATAATTACCGAATGATTCGATGAAAAAAAACCACACTTAAATTGATAAGCATTGTAGAAATCGCTACTGTTTTAAACATATGAGTAGTAGGAAAAGGACAGTTTAAGCTCAGCAGGCGGGACGGCGGGACCGTCCCGCCTGCGGTGCCTCCTGCGGCTGTCCCTCCTGCTGTCCCTGCTCAGTCGCTGGGATGAAGGGACCGTCCCTGCTCCCACCATCCCTCCCGGTCCCTCCTGCGCCCACCGTGCGTCCCCCTCCACAAACGCCCCCTAGTGGAAAAAAGGAACATTCTATTATAATAGGATAGGTGAACAACCTTCCCTAATTAAAAATATTATCAATCACATCTCAACTCGGAATCATACTATATGATGAAGATTAAATTTATATTTGAATTTTGAACAACCATAATTTTAATGAGTATTATTAATTAAGCGAAACAATTAAAATCTCAGTTTTTAGCCATTTTATTTAGATTTCTTCTACTACAAGATGAGATTATCAATTTAACAGAAGAAAGTTAAACATATATTTGAATTTTGCTTGATAGACATCTTAATGAGTAGTATTAATTAAGTAAAAACAATAGAAAATACCAAGTTTTATAGAAAAAGACTGATTTCTTATGATTTTTATCAACTATATGATCAATGTAACGACTTAAAAGTTGAAAGTTAAACGTACATCCTAGTTTTTCAACTGCTATAACCCTTATGAGTATCGTTAATTAAGTAAAAAACAATGGAAAATATCAAGTTTTATAGAAAAAGACTGATTTCTTACGATTTTTATCAACTGCAACATCAGTGTATCGACTTACAAGTTGAAAGTTAAACATGCATTCTAGTTTTTCAATAGCTATAATCTTAATGAGTATCGTTAATTAAGTAAAAAACAATGGAAAATATCAAGTTTTATAGAAAAAGACTGATTTCTTACGATTTTTTCAACTCAAACTTCAGAATATCAATTTGATAGAAAGAAATTTAAGCATGCATTCCAGTTTTGGTCAACCATTTCCTTCATGAACATTATTTATTAAGCAAAACAACGGAAAATATTAAATTTTTAACTGATTTCTTCATATATATATATATATTTTTTAATATAAAATCAGGATACACAACTTAAAATAGAAATTTAAACATATTTTTTAGTTTTTGAACAGTCGTTACCTCAAAGAATTTCGATAATTGAACAATTAACAAAGGAAACTAATGATTTTTTAACGAAAAAAGGCGAATTAAACGAATTTGGTTAACTTTTACTCTAATTGGAAATTTCATCGTACTTTATATATACCAACTAAGTAGAATTTTAATACATAAACGAATAATTTAAAGAAATCCTCAACACGCAAATGTGAACATGCAGAGCATTTCTTATTACGTCATATCTAAACTAAAACTTTTTTCTGCAACCCCTCCATGCATGCATTCCAGGTAGGGGAACATAACAAAGAATTTTGACGTCACAACTTACAAAGGTATCCAACAAAATGTTTACGTTCAAGAAAAAGTATCACCTAGAGAGAAAAAAAGAAGAGATCTAAGCTATTTATCCATTCTAGTTTTATAACAGTTACCACAACATCTCCAAATTAAAATTTGGAAGTCATAATGAGTGTAATTAATTAAGCAAAATAATAGAAATATTAGTTTTTCAGAGGGGAAAAGACGAATTTAAACAAATTTTATTAGTTTTACACTAGTTTAATAATAATTTTAAGAGGAAAAAAACGAATTTAAACTTTTTTTTTTTTTTTTTTAGTTTTACACTATTTTTTCTCATCTCCAACACGGATATATCAATTTTAACAGAAGAATTAAACGTATATTTTAGTTTTTAACAACAAAATCTTAACAAGTATCATTAATTAAACAAAAATAAATATCAGTTTTAAAGAAAAGACGAATTTGAATAATTTTACACTAGTATTTTCAAAAGCAACATGGAAATATCAATACTTATTCACATATTTCACTTATTCACTGTATTCGATACTATATTTAATAAATTTGGATACACTTTAAGAATTTCCTAATCTATAATTATATATTAGCTGTATATTTAATGTTACCCATGTTTTCATCATTAGTTCATAATCGTGAATTTTGTACTTTAAATACCATGTATTCAGGTTCAGATTATTTTTACTTGAAATCATACAGAATTTTTTAACAGAGTTTGTTTTTGAAATCATTGAAGCAACTGTATTTAATATTTTTAACACCAATTTTCTAAGATTGTCTAACATTTTCCGATTATACATTCCCCATAAGTACATTTCTAAATGCTACAATCACTTTACATATCGAAAAGATATCATTGAAGCAACTGTATTTAATATTTTTAACACCAATTTTCTAAGATTTTTTAACATTTTCCGGTTATACATTCCTCAAAAGTATATATTCTAAACAATAGAAAATATTAATTTTAAGAATAAAAAGACGAATTTAAACAAATTTTATTAGTTTTACAATATTTTTTCTCATCTCCAACACGGATATATCAATTTTAACAGAATTAAACGCATATTTTAGTTTTTAAGAACAAAAATGTAATAAGTATCATTAATTAAACAAAAAATAAATATCAATTTTCAAGAAAAGACAATTTTTTACACAACTTTTTAACTTTGAAATACATTTATTTACATATATTGTTACAATATATTACTAAACTTAAACTTTTTAAAAAGTTTGAATGTTTTTACAAAGGGTTCATATTTATATTTTTCACGTCTTGACTGCATTCGAAATCTTACAACAAAAGTATACTTTTATTATTTTTATTATTATTATTATTCTAGAAAACCTAAAAAGTCATTTCTTGCTGCTTTAAACACTTGACATATTAAAACTACTCTGAGATATTCTACCCATATAATTAATCAAATTAGGACATGATTCATCTTACACTTCAAAATTTCTGAATTTTTACAATACTTATTTTCATCAAACTTTATTCTTGATCCTATATATTTTAGGAGTACAGAATTTTAACATCTGTTTTTATCTACTTATCAGAAAATTATTAAAACACCCAACAACATTTTCCAAATATGAATATTATCTTTACAGTTTAATAATACAAAACATACACGAATACAAAGTTTAATTTTTACAAACATTTCATATTTCAAACCAAACTTTTCGAAATTTTCACATCATAAGAGCAAACATTAGACGAACTTTTTAACTTTTTAACTTTTTTTTATTGCTTAGATCTTTTCATCATAACTTTTAATTATGATAATTATCCATTTTTAGGTTGGTTGTCGAAAAACTGTAACTGAAATTACATAAACTTAATGTAAAAAACCATGTTCTCACACAATTTCTTGAAATTCAACAAAGAATTGACTATTACTCCAATACTTATCTACTTCAATCTCGACTCTCGATAGTATATAGATATTGCATCATTACATACTTACAACTCTTTTCAAACGTTTATCAGAAAATCAAGTCAATCAAAGTCTAGTAGTTATCACACCTGTTCCTCAGAAATATTACTATCATATGAAACAGTAAAGAAAATTAATAGATATTTAATATTTAATAACTTCATACGTGAAATTACTGCCGAATAAGAATACTAATAATCAATAAAATCAACTGTTGGACAAAAAAATAGTACAGATTACCGAAAATTCAAATCATTTTTTCTACAAAAATTACAAAAATTAACAAATGAATGACAAGTTAGAGAAATCACTAAAAAAAAAAAAATAATAATGAACATATTTACAAATTTATTAAAATCACACCTTTTTCTGGATTACAAACCACAATTTCTTGAAAAATTTAACACCGAATTTGTAAGATTTTAGTCCTAGTATTACATACACTCAATAAATATTCAAAATTAACAAAAATATAATTTTTTAGTCTCATCAATAAGCAGAAATTCTATATTAAAAGAATATTTTCATAGTAGTACTTATAAAAATGAGAGTTTACAAACTGATTTTCATAATTTTATCACATTTAAACTTAATATTTTACATAAAACATTATTTAATCAAATTTTATGCTTTCTAATTCAGTAAAATTCAATACTTTTTTAGTTTTTAAACCAATACCACAATATTTATTTACATCAAACTTGATTCTTCACCTTTTATATTTCCACATTACACACGTGAGATAAATACTAACTTGGATCAGGAGTTGAAGTCAATTGATTCCATTCGATTTTCATCATGTACGCATTGCTCCTACACGAAATTTCTTACTGCTATAATCATCTAATGTATTAAAACTAATCTCCTCATATTTTTAATCAATTCACCAGATGTTTCATCTCCCACTTCTGAATTATCGTGCATCAAGTTGCTTAAAATATAAATACTATCTTTATAGTTTTAATGATATATAATATACATGGTTTATCTTGAGTTGGCACTTCCATACTATTAATAAAATTATATGTTTCATCTTGCACTTGATCTTAATGATTTCATCTTGCATCTGAATTATCGTCCATCGAGTTTTTTTTTAAATAATAATATATTTATAGTTTTTGATTATACATAGCATGTACAAATACAATCTTTAATTTTAACATTTCATATTTCAAATAACCTATTTCCGAAACCAAGCTATGTGAATTTTACCACAATACTTATTATCATAGAATAATTTGTGTTTCACACTTTTCTAAAAATTATCAGATATGTACCCCTCAGAGAAATTACTATCATATGAATAAATGAAGAAAATTTAATTTATATTAAATGTACACGAAATTGATTGCAATATACATGTGTTTAATAAAAATAAATAAACAAGCGATTATTTATACATTAAACCTTTACTAAATATATATTTCTTTCATTATACAGATGTTTCAACAAGATGAACCAAAACAGCAGCAAACTTCAGAAATTAATGATCCGAATGATTCATCCCTAGCACATGTAGCGTTAACGAATAACACATATGTGAGTACTTATATGAGAAATACTAGAATTCGTATATGAAACGTAATTAGAGTAAATACAAAATGATTTGTCTTACTACCTACACTTTAACAAGTGCTTTTTACCTATATTATTGAAGAGAATCCTAACTGTATCCATTTATTTCTACTACAGATGTGCTCTATTTGCTACAAACACTTCTTAAGTAAATGGAATTTAACAGAACATAGAAAAATTTATACAGATGAAAAACCTTACACTTGGAAAGATTACCATAAATGCTGTTTTCAAGGAGACGTGAATAAAAAATGCACACATCATCATATAAAGCATCGTCAGATATATGTAAACTTAGCGAAGATATTCACAAATTAGTCAGACTTTTGTAGAATTTAGAAATAAAGGAAGATATTTAGGCTATTTATCCATCATATTTTCACAACACTTACCACAATATCTCAAACTTAAAATTTGGAAGACATACACACTGCTGAAAAGTAATTTTGTGATTCTTCTAACCAGTATGAATGTATAGATATTATTTTGCAGTGTATTCTTTGAATGCTCACATTAAATATTCTTTTATATGCATATATCGTTGTGTTTATTTTTCTAATACCTATTACATTAATGAAATACATAACATTTTAAGTGAAATAACACTCTCACAACTTAAAAAATGCAAAAGAACATACAAAAAATAAGCAGATGTATGAAAAAATATGCAAGTTTACAAAATAATTTCATTGTTTTCTAGAAATTTTAACAAAAAATATTTACAATATGAAAAAATTGCAAAAGTGAAAAGAAAAAACACAAATGTAAAAAAAAAAACCACAAAGTGAAAAACTCATAACAAAGTTTTTGAAAAAAAATATTTACAACAAAATTTTTTTTTACAAAAACCAAAACTTCCAAAAATATTTTTTTCAAAAATTTTTTTTTTCAAAAACATTTTTTACAAAAAATTTTTTTTTCAAAATAAGTTTTTACAAAAGTAAAAAAAAGAAAATCACAACGTTAAAAAAATGAAAAATTTTTGTTAAAAAAAGTGTAAAAAAAAATTGCAAAAAAATGTTGCAAAAATTTCAAAAAAGTTATAAAAAAAGCTTCAAAAATTTCGTTGGTTTTAATGCAGTATGCAATGGCGAAACCATTGCATTTGCTATTAAAAACAACAAAATTTTTGAGACTTTTTTCATAACTTTTTTTGAAATTATTGCAACATTTTTTTGCAATTTTTTTACACTTTTTTTAACAAAAATTTTTCATTTTTTTAACGTTGTGATTTTCTTTTTTTTACTTTTGTAAAAACTTATTTTGAAAAAAAAATTTTTTGTAAAAAATGTTTTTGAAAAAAAAAATTTTTGAAAAAAATATTTTTGGAAGTTTTGGTTTTTGTAAAAAAAAAATTTTGATGTAAATATTTTTTTTCAAAAACTTTGTTATGAGTTTTTCACTTTGTGGTTTTTGTTTTTACATTTGTGTTTTTTCTTTTCACTTTTGCAATTTTTTCATATTGTAAATATTTTTTGTTAATATTTCTAGAAAACAATGAAATTATTTTGTAAAGTTGCATATTTTTTCATACATCTGCTGATTTTTTGTATGTTCTTATGCATTTTTTAAGTTGCGAGAGTGTTATTTCACTTAAAATGTTATGTATTTCATTAATGTAATAGGTATTAGAAAAATAAACACAACGATATATGCATATAAAAGAATATTTAATGTGAGCATTCAAAGAATACACTGCAAAATAATATCTATACATTCATACTGGTTAGAAGAATCACAAAATTACTTTTCAGCAGTGTGTATGTCTTCCAAATTTTAAGTTTGAGATATTGTGGTAAGTGTTGTGAAAATATGATGGATAAATAGCCTAAATATCTTCCTTTATTTCTAAATTCTACAAAAGTCTGACTAATTTTTGAATATCTTCGCTAAGTTTACATATATCTGACGATGCTTTATATGATGATGTGTGCATTTTTTATTCACGTCTCCTTGAAAACAGCATTTATGGTAATCTTTCCAAGTGTAAGGTTTTTCATCTGTATAAATTTTTCTATGTTCTGTTAAATTCCATTTACTTAAGAAGTGTTTGTAGCAAATAGAGCACATCTGTAGTAGAAATAAATGGATACAGTTAGGATTCTCTTCAATAATATAGGTAAAAAGCACTTGTTAAAGTGTAGGTAGTAAGACAAATCATTTTGTATTTACTCTAATTACGTTTCATATACGAATTCTAGTATTTCTCATATAAGTACTCACATATGTGTTATTCGTTAACGCTACATGTGCTAGGGATGAATCATTCGGATCATTAATTTCTGAAGTTTGCTGCTGTTTTGGTTCATCTTGTTGAAACATCTGTATAATGAAAGAAATATATATTTAGTAAAGGTTTAATGTATAAATAATCGCTTGTTTATTTATTTTTATTAAACACATGTATATTGCAATCAATTTCGTGTACATTTAATATAAATTAAATTTTCTTCATTTATTCATATGATAGTAATTTCTCTGAGGGGTACATATCTGATAATTTTTAGAAAAGTGTGAAACACAAATTATTCTATGATAATAAGTATTGTGGTAAAATTCACATAGCTTGGTTTCGGAAATAGGTTATTTGAAATATGAAATGTTAAAATTAAAGATTGTATTTGTACATACTATGTATAATCAAAAACTATAAATATATTATTATTTAAAAAAAAACTCGATGGACGATAATTCAGATGCAAGATGAAATCATTAAGATCAAGTGCAAGATGAAACATATAATTTGATTAATAGTATGGAAGTGCCAACTCAAGATAAACCATGTATATTATATATCATTAAAACTATAAAGATAGTATTTATATTTTAAGCAACTTGATGCACGATAATTCAGAAGCGGGAGATGAAACATCTGGTGAATTGATTAAAAATATGAGGAGATTAGTTTTAATACATTAGATGATTATAGCAGTAAGAAATTTCGTGTAGGAGCAATGCGTACATGATGAAAATCGAATGGAATCAATTGACTTCAACTCCTGATCCAAGTTAGTATTTATCTCACGTGTGTAATGTGGAAATATAAAAGGTGAAGAATCAAGTTTGATGTAAATAAATATTGTGGTATTGGTTTAAAAACTAAAAAAGTATTGAATTTTACTGAATTAGAAAGCATAAAATTTGATTAAATAATGTTTTATGTAAAATATTAAGTTTAAATGTGATAAAATTATGAAAATCAGTTTGTAAACTCTCATTTTTATAAGTACTACTATGAAAATATTCTTTTAATATAGAATTTCTGCTTATTGATGAGACTAAAAAATTATATTTTTGTTAATTTTGAATATTTATTGAGTGTATGTAATACTAGGACTAAAATCTTACAAATTCGGTGTTAAATTTTTCAAGAAATTGTGGTTTGTAATCCAGAAAAAGGTGTGATTTTAATAAATTTGTAAATATGTTCATTATTATTTTTTTTTTTTAGTGATTTCTCTAACTTGTCATTCATTTGTTAATTTTTGTAATTTTTGTAGAAAAAATGATTTGAATTTTCGGTAATCTGTACTATTTTTTTGTCCAACAGTTGATTTTATTGATTATTAGTATTCTTATTCGGCAGTAATTTCACGTATGAAGTTATTAAATATTAAATATCTATTAATTTTCTTTACTGTTTCATATGATAGTAATATTTCTGAGGAACAGGTGTGATAACTACTAGACTTTGATTGACTTGATTTTCTGATAAACGTTTGAAAAGAGTTGTAAGTATGTAATGATGCAATATCTATATACTATCGAGAGTCGAGATTGAAGTAGATAAGTATTGGAGTAATAGTCAATTCTTTGTTGAATTTCAAGAAATTGTGTGAGAACATGGTTTTTTACATTAAGTTTATGTAATTTCAGTTACAGTTTTTCGACAACCAACCTAAAAATGGATAATTATCATAATTAAAAGTTATGATGAAAAGATCTAAGCAATAAAAAAAAGTTAAAAAGTTAAAAAGTTCGTCTAATGTTTGCTCTTATGATGTGAAAATTTCGAAAAGTTTGGTTTGAAATATGAAATGTTTGTAAAAATTAAACTTTGTATTCGTGTATGTTTTGTATTATTAAACTGTAAAGATAATATTCATATTTGGAAAATGTTGTTGGGTGTTTTAATAATTTTCTGATAAGTAGATAAAAACAGATGTTAAAATTCTGTACTCCTAAAATATATAGGATCAAGAATAAAGTTTGATGAAAATAAGTATTGTAAAAATTCAGAAATTTTGAAGTGTAAGATGAATCATGTCCTAATTTGATTAATTATATGGGTAGAATATCTCAGAGTAGTTTTAATATGTCAAGTGTTTAAAGCAGCAAGAAATGACTTTTTAGGTTTTCTAGAATAATAATAATAATAAAAATAATAAAAGTATACTTTTGTTGTAAGATTTCGAATGCAGTCAAGACGTGAAAAATATAAATATGAACCCTTTGTAAAAACATTCAAACTTTTTAAAAAGTTTAAGTTTAGTAATATATTGTAACAATATATGTAAATAAATGTATTTCAAAGTTAAAAAGTTGTGTAAAAAATTGTCTTTTCTTGAAAATTGATATTTATTTTTTGTTTAATTAATGATACTTATTACATTTTTGTTCTTAAAAACTAAAATATGCGTTTAATTCTGTTAAAATTGATATATCCGTGTTGGAGATGAGAAAAAATATTGTAAAACTAATAAAATTTGTTTAAATTCGTCTTTTTATTCTTAAAATTAATATTTTCTATTGTTTAGAATATATACTTTTGAGGAATGTATAACCGGAAAATGTTAAAAAATCTTAGAAAATTGGTGTTAAAAATATTAAATACAGTTGCTTCAATGATATCTTTTCGATATGTAAAGTGATTGTAGCATTTAGAAATGTACTTATGGGGAATGTATAATCGGAAAATGTTAGACAATCTTAGAAAATTGGTGTTAAAAATATTAAATACAGTTGCTTCAATGATTTCAAAAACAAACTCTGTTAAAAAATTCTGTATGATTTCAAGTAAAAATAATCTGAACCTGAATACATGGTATTTAAAGTACAAAATTCACGATTATGAACTAATGATGAAAACATGGGTAACATTAAATATGCAGCTAATATATAATTATAGATTAGGAAATTCTTAAAGTGTATCCAAATTTATTAAATATAGTATCGAATACAGTGAATAAGTGAAATATGTGAATAAGTATTGATATTTCCATGTTGCTTTTGAAAATACTAGTGTAAAATTATTCAAATTCGTCTTTTCTTTAAAACTGATATTTATTTTTGTTTAATTAATGATACATGTTAAGATTTTGTTGTTAAAAACTAAAATATACGTTTAATTCTTCTGTTAAAATTGATATATCCGTGTTGGAGATGAGAAAAAATAGTGTAAAACTAAAAAAAAAAAAAAAAAAAAGTTTAAATTCGTTTTTTTCCTCTTAAAATTATTATTAAACTAGTGTAAAACTAATAAAATTTGTTTAAATTCGTCTTTTCCCCTCTGAAAAACTAATATTTCTATTATTTTGCTTAATTAATTACACTCATTATGACTTCCAAATTTTAATTTGGAGATGTTGTGGTAACTGTTATAAAACTAGAATGGATAAATAGCTTAAATCTCTTCTTTTTTTCTCTCTAGGTATTACTTTTTCTTGAACGTAAACATTTTGTTGGATACCTTTGTAAGTTGTGACGTCAAAATTCTTTGTTATGTTCCCCTACCTGGAATGCATGCATGGAGGGGTTGCAGAAAAAAGTTTTAGTTTAGATATGACGTAATAAGAAATGCTCTGCAGGTTCACATTTGCGTGTTGAGGATTTCTTTAAATTATTCGTTTATGTATTAAAATTCTACTTAGTTGGTATATATAAAGTACGATGAAATATCCAATTAGAGTAAAAGTTAACCAAATTCGTTTAATTCGTCTTTTTTCGTTAAAAAATCATTAGTTTCCTTTGTTAATTGTTCAATTATCGAAATTCTTTGAGGTAACGACTGTTCAAAAACTAAAAAATATGTTTAAATTTCTATTTTAAGTTGTGTATCCTGATTTTATATTACAAAATATATATATATATATATGAAGAAATCAGTTAAAAATTTAATATTTTCCGTTGTTTTGCTTAATAAATAATGTTCATGAAGGAAATGGTTGACCAAAACTGGAATGCATGCTTAAATTTCTTTCTATCAAATTGATATTCTGAAGTTTGAGTTGAAAAAATCGTAAGAAATCAGTCTTTTTCTATAAAACTTGATATTTTCCATTGTTTTTTACTTAATTAACGATACTCATTAAGATTATAGCTATTGAAAAACTAGAATGCATGTTTAACTTTCAACTTGTAAGTCGATACACTGATGTTGCAGTTGATAAAAATCGTAAGAAATCAGTCTTTTTCTATAAAACTTGATATTTTCCATTGTTTTTTACTTAATTAACGATACTCATAAGGGTTATAGCAGTTGAAAAACTAGGATGTACGTTTAACTTTCAACTTTTAAGTCGTTACATTGATCATATAGTTGATAAAAATCATAAGAAATCAGTCTTTTTCTATAAAACTTGGTATTTTCTATTGTTTTTACTTAATACTACTCATTAAGATGTCTATCAAGCAAAATTCAAATATATGTTTAACTTTCTTCTGTTAAATTGATAATCTCATCTTGTAGTAGAAGAAATCTAAATAAAATGGCTAAAAACTGAGATTTTAATTGTTTCGCTTAATTAATAATACTCATTAAAATTATGGTTGTTCAAAATTCAAATATAAATTTAATCTTCATCATATAGTATGATTCCGAGTTGAGATGTGATTGATAATATTTTTAATTAGGGAAGGTTGTTCACCTATCCTATTATAATAGAATGTTCCTTTTTTCCACTAGGGGGCGTTTGTGGAGGGGGACGCACGGTGGGCGCAGGAGGGACCGGGAGGGATGGTGGGAGCAGGGACGGTCCCTTCATCTCAGCGACTGAGCAGGGACATCAGGAGGGACAGCCGCAGGAGGCACCGCAGGCGGGACGGTCCCGCCGTCCCGCCTGCTGAGCTTAAACTGTCCTTTTCCTACTACTGATATGTTCGTCCCCTCTCCAACCCCCTCTTTGAATTTTTTTTTTTTTTTAAATAAACAATATTTATTGGGGGGTACCACGTACGTGACAGCATGGTAAGACTAAAATATCAGAAACTTTGAAAATTAGGTCTTCATTTCACAAGTTATTGTCATATTCTCTTGTCATATGCTTCTTTCTGTACTTCGTTTTTCGATAAAACTTTCATTTCACAAAGCTTCATCGACAAAACGCCTCGATAAAGCTTGTCATCTCTATTCTCGGCGAGAACGAAAATCATCCTTATCGAAAAAGGCATTCATCAGCAAACCACAAGATTCTCGGAGTTCCGCTTTTATCAAGGTTAAATTTCATCTGGAAGTTGAAAGTCCTTCGATAAACCTATTTCAATCGAGGTTAATTTTCATCGCGATGAAATGATTTTCTCGTTATGCCTGATTTTATCACGATGAAATTTGTTGAAATGAGAGGCATATTCGAAAGCTCTTTTAATCATTCTTTCATATTATGAATCTTTCTACGGGGGCGCTGATTAAGGTCCCGGTACGTCATTTTGACGTCACAAGAAACCGGGATATAAATCCAGTGCTTAAGCATTTCACTTTTCACGAAATCCTGATTAACGTCCCACTGATATACATCCCGCTATTAGACCGGGACCTAAATCCAGTCACAGAGAATTTTACTTTCGTCGAGACCCTGATTAAGGTCCCACTGATTAAGATCCCCTATACGTCATTTTGACGTCACAAGAAACCGGGATATAAATCCAGTGCTTGAGTATTTCACTTTTCACGAAACCCTGATTAACGTCCCACTGATATACATCCCGCTATCAGACCGGGACCTAAATCCAGTCACAGAGAATTTTACTTTCGTCGAGACCCTGATTAAGGTCCCACTGATTAAGATCCCGCTATACGTCATTTTGCTGACGTGAGAGTAGATGGTACTTAAATCCAGTGCTAAAGCATTTTACTTTCGACGAAATCCTGATTAACATCCCTATGATATATATCCCGGTACGCCATTTTGATGACGTCACAGTAGATTGAAACTTAAATCAGTGCTAGGAACACATTTGTTTTTTCGCAAGAATTCCTAATTTACGACCTCATGATATATGCTCCCACATGCCATTTTTATTTCAAAACAAATGGGATTCATGTAGGATAGGTCACTAAATGTCTGTACATATTATCATTATTATTATTAATATTAAGTATTACTATTATTATTATTATTATTTTATTTTCTCTACCTCGTGATGATGTTGCATTATTTAGAATTTTATTCCAAACATGTAATTTATTTTATAAACGGACAATTTTTTCCAAATCATTTCTTTAAGGCAGAGAAGTCAAAGGATACGTAGTAATCTGAAAAGTTGTGATTTCGATTTAAAGCTATTGTGCTGAACTATATTACTGAGCTATTACTGAGCAAAATCAATTTGAATATACTCATATGATTTCATTAAATATTTTAGACACATATTTTAATGATTAAAAAAAGACGAAAACAGATTTTGCATTTGCTAAATTATGAAAAATATTTATATATAAGATAGGATACTATAAGATTTTTGGTAAAATTAAAATTTAATAATAATTAAAAATAAAACTTTGAAATCTTTAAACTGTTTAAAGATTTCCTATCCCGTTGTGAAAGTTTAAGCTAAAAAAAATTCATATTGTATTATGAAAATTGGTTAATAATAATTATTGTAAATTGCAATATATTTGTGATGTTCAATATTGCTTTGGAAACATCACTAAAAGCACAGTTTACACTCTGATTAGTAATAAAAAGTTATTTGGCATTTATTTGTCAGATTGAATTTTCATTCGCATTCTGAATGCCTGGATTTTAATAAAAAAATACTTCTGTAATAACGAATTTTAGCCAGATAAGCTACAAGTAAAACTATTTTTTATTACGGTTGTTCAAATTCGAAAAGTGCCGATTTCTTAGAATTTATTTTTGAATTTATATTTAGTCTCAAATGCATGAGATTCATCGTTATGATGCAACAATTACTTATGATTCAAGATTAGAAAAAAGAAAAATATATTCGATCCCAAATCACTTGAATATCCTTCAGTTCTGTATTACTGCGTTTTTTTTTTTTTTTTTTTTTTTTTTTTTTTTTTTTTTTTTTTACCAGGGCAAGTGATATGAATTTGATTTGAAGGCTGAATGAAGAGCTAACATTTTTATAAACTGTTATATTTTACGTGCATTTTGAGGAGGTACTTTACAATTAAATTATTATGTAATATTAAATACTAAAATAAGTTAAAGAAGGATGTGTGCATAGTGAAAAACTGTATAAGTTGAAAATTTCATGGTTTGGGGAAAAGAATAGTATACAGTCATGGGAAATGAAAACAAAAAGTAAACACACCTACTTACGCTTCAATAAATTATCGTAGAAGAAAGTTATTGGTACCAAAGGATTGGAAATAAGGTCTACTTTTAAATCATGCATATAAAATTTGCTTAGGTGGGTGGGCATCTACATATTAAAATGAACAGAAACTTTATTTTTTTTCAATGGCAATAGCCAAATTTAACAACAGATTTTAAATCTTTGGCTCAATTTATGCCTAGAAAAAAAATATATATTTTACTCAATTTAACGAAACATTTGGGATGGCAATAGTCGAATCCTATTAAGCCACTGAAAGGGTCTTATTGGTAAAAAAAATAATATGCATTAATAGAAGAGACATATTTATCCTGTAGCATTTTAATAATCGAGTACAGAACTTTAATTTAAATACAACCTATAAATTACGCTCGTTTTAAAATAATTAATTTCTCGGAAAATAATTGTACGGAATTTATGAAAATTTGAATTTAGGATAATCGAAGGGAGTAAAATCTATTTATGGCGGCAAACTTGTGCATTGGTATTGAATTAAAGAATTTTATGTGAAAATGACCTCCTAAGCAATTTTTACGTACATCATTCAAAAGTAGATTTTATTTATAATCTTTTGGTAACAGCAACTTTCTTCTAAAATAATTCATTGCACGGTTGATAGGGGATGTTTACTTTTTTTCCCCATGATTGTGCGTCGAAGGTTGAAAATATCTCAAACTTTATGAGAAGTATTTTTACCAATTTTTGGAGCGAAATATTATTATTGTTATTTGCATCTGCATGTGTTTGTTAAGATTTCTATAGTATACATTTACTTTTGGATTTTCCCTGTTTCGCAAATTCGCATTTACATCTATAACTCTTTCAACCATAAACAAAATGGAGTGATAACTGAATGTTCTGTATAATAGTTCTATATTTCTAAATTTACTATTACGATAAAATATATTAACAGGTTATGCATCTTCACAAATCTTCTATGCAAAAAGAAAAAAAAAATCTGCAATTAAAATTGAAAAATTAAACTCTATCCCGGTTATAATTCAATCTCAGCTATTCTAAGCAAGATTAAAAAAGTCATTTAAAACTATTAATATGCATGTGAGAAAAAAAAAATAAAACCCGTTCCCATACATTTAACATTAGCGTTCCAATTTCTTCAGGTGACTGCTCAAGCTAATGTTAATCATATGGATTGTTGTTAACGTATTTCTTACTAGGATTTTAATTATTATTTTTCATAGATATTTTTTCCCTTTTTTGTATGAGATACTTGCGGTCGGTAAAATTTATTGTGTGTGAGGAGCGGGGGGAGGGGGGAGCCTTGATCCATGTTTACTCCTGGCATAAAAAAGATTTCGAACAAAAGATTTCAACAATTAATCGCTTTAACATTTAACATACCTACAGTTTTTAATGATTATTTTCAGTTAACATTCATTTTTCTCAATGTGGCCTAGCAAGTGCCACCAGAGCCGTAACCCGCGAGTCAAGCCAGGGGGGTTCTGAAATTTTTCTGGGGGCTAACATATTTTAACAATCCATATCTTAAGAAAACTAAATATAGCAAAAACTGATTAAATTGAACTGTCTATAGTGAAACCTCTGTATAACGAAACTTTTCTACAAGGAAACAATTAGATACAAAATACTTCATGATCATCGGGAAATAAATGTATATATATATATATATATATATATATAATTTTTTTATTAAAAATAAAAACTCTTTCAAAAACTATTGCAAATTAAAAAAATATTTTTACATAATAATTAATAAGAAATTAAGAGCATGCCTATTTACCATGCGTATTATATTTGTGTACGTTAATTTGACTTTTTGGTGTCTATGCAAGTGAAGCTAAGTTCAATATAAGTATCCAACAGATATCCATCCAATTATCTATGAGATTTTTTACGATTTAATATTTAGTTTAAAAAATTTAATTTTACCATTTTATGTAGCATTTCTTCTCATGTTATAAATGTTTATTTTCAAGTGAGATTAGCAACTATAGCTATGGTTAGTATCAAATAGTGTGTTTACATTGGCCATTATGGAAAAAATATAGCAAAAAAACACATAGATTTTAAAATATGAGATTCTATGTCAGAGTTGATAATATATAATATATATATTGCAATAGTTTTTGCAGTCAGTTTTATTTTTTAGTAAAAGAATATACATACATATATATTTCATTTTTAGTTTTAAAAGTTAACAGTTTTGCATGATTGTTTTGGTTTAAATTACAGACTTAATGAAACTTAATTTATTATTCTTATTTTAATTTCATATGCTTAATATTTTTAACTAACAGTAAGTCGTGGTTTATTTAATTTTATTAATATTTAGTTTTCTGCTGAATTATTAGATCATTTAAAGTCACGGCTGTTCTAAATACGATTTAATTTAATGATGATATAAGTTTCTCTTTAAAACTAATCTTGCCTGACCTTATTTTATTAAAAATAGGATTTATAAAACCAACTACTTAACAATTCACAATAATTAAATTTACAATTCTGTGTATAATTATGTAGTTTCAAACATGAATCATTATTTCAAATATATATTAATTTAATATTTTTGAAAGATAACTTGACTTTGCCCCTTAGAGACAGGAGCCTTTAAAAAATTTTTTAATGTTTTGTCATCGGTTTTTAAAAAACAAATTTGTGCCTTATGAAATAGTGAAAGTGCTCGGATTTAATAAGGCAAATTTTACTGGTGGATATAAACAAGGATTCTGAGCACTTTTTGGCGCCATATACATGGGTCGCTCGTCCCCAAGGGATTAACAACAGTTTTGTTTAAAAAAAAAAGATTGTGATTGTGATTTTAATTTTATATTATTCAATGCTGTTTTTTGCCGCATACGTTTTACATGTTTTTCCTAAAATTTGTCCAATGTCATGTAAAAACTAATCAAAGTAAAGCACACTGACATAAACACCGATTTTCGAAATATGTGAACTAGAGGTCTGCACGGGCCGAAATTTCCAGGCCCGAACGAAAAAAATATTGGCCCGATCCGGCCCGGCCAGAAAGTTAAAATTTTGGCCCGGTCCGGAAAAAAAGTTACAAAACCTGCCTTAACCCAGCCCGGCTCGGGTGATTTTCTATAGAAAATTGATCTTTACTCTAACGGAAGAGTTCAGACCACAAAAACTTATCTTAGTCTTTTTTTTCTTTCACATTTATAATCTCTATTTATGCTGAAGTGTCATAGGCTGCGATATTTACGTTTTTAATGAACCTTTGTTTGTTGTATGTAAATGTTTCAGTTATCATTAGTATTATTAATACATTTAAAAAATTTCTAAAAATGTAAAATCTTCTAAGACATTGAAAAGAAAAAAATATGTTTCCTTCTTAACAGATGTAAATGTTTAATGTATTTTTTTTTCTCGCGTATTGTTGTATTCATTTTGCATGAATGAACATTTTAAAAGAAATTTGCAGTTTTCAGTTTAAACTAGAATTTCGTTATAATAATGTTTTTTTTTTCTTTTTTTCTTATGCGTTTAATCCGGTTAATTCTGTTTTAAGACGCCTAGTGATCTACGATTCTTTAAAAAGAAAAAATTCAAATGTTTAATTGTAGAATAATGACGACTTAAAAGTATATGCCTATTTTGCAAAAATTTTTGGACCAAGCCAAACTTTACTAATTTATGAACAGATTTTTCCACGTCAAAAAAGTATTTTCATACGGGAAAATTCAACAGGAAGTGATTATTTTGGTCCGTGAAGACTAGGAAGAACGAAATCAGTCTCGGCTTCGCACGGAAAAAATAAGTTAGGCTCGGCCCGGCCCGATACTCCAGGAAAAAAAATGAAGGCCCGAGCCCGGCCCGAAAAGATTAGTGACTAGGCCCGGCCGGCCCGGCCCGAATCTTCAGAAGCAAGGCCCGAATGCTGTTAATGGAAATCGGCCCGAACCCGGCCCGTGCAGATCTCTAATGTGAACAACTTTCATTAAATGTAAAATGACTGTTTATTATTAAGTGTTTTCCCATTTCAATTGATTTTTAAAAATATTTTTCTTTCACCCAATAACGAGAATATTCATGATGCATCCAAGAAATGATTTTCTTACCATTTGTTTAAAAATTTCATCTTCTCACATACAGACGCCTAAGAATTGAATACTGTTTCCCGTTTTCTTATAAATGCCATATACATAGCTGCTAACTTTTACGCATTTTTCCTACCAAAAAAATTTCATAATAAATATTGTCTTATTAAATCTTCGAAATCTTATGATTAAACAAATAGAAAATTTCTGTACAATTTTAGTGGTAGCAAAAATGCGTAAACGTTGGCAGCTATGGCCATATATCACGAGTTATAATCATTTACTACACGACGTCGAGCATTTTGTCATTAAATGCCCTAAAAATCAACCGATGTCAAATCTGCCATCATTTTTTGACAGATAACTTTTCTGCTACAGAAAAATGTAAAATGCTGTTTGATTTCTTATAGTCTAAATACCTGCAAATATCTTTATAAATAAAATTATTTCACGATTATGCCGAAAAGTGTCTTTTTTAGATTGGAAAAAAAGCTTATAAAACACAATTACAGCTTTGTTTTTTGAGACTGAATAACCAAAATCCAAAATATCTGCTAATTTTATGCCTTTATAAATAAAACTTATGCTGCAAATGTGTTAAAATGTAGCGGATTTACACTACAAAATAAATTTAATGTACCATACACCAAATAATTGAAGACATTTTTGTTGTAATCTTATAATAAACTTAACCTTAATCATGCTTTTTTGCTTAATATGTTTATATGACAAATTGAAAAAAAGAAGTTTTCATTGAACACACACACACAAAAAAAAAAAAATAAATAAATAAATAAATAAAATAAAAAAGATGAAAATTCCAAAGCAAAACAAATGAAAATACCCTTTTCCTACTTTCTTAATATATCCTTTCCGACCCCCATAACATGAAACAATTACTGGCTTTCAATTTTTTTTTTTTATCCCACGTGTATAAATTGACATTTTTTATTTTTCTAATTTTCAAACATTCTAGTTTCCAAGTGATATTTCATCGTTAACTAAATCTACTAAAAACTACGTATTGTCAACAAGCAAACCATTAAAATTTAGAAACAGGTTTTTAATGTTTAAGTCAAGACATTGACCATTGCTTTACTAAGTATCGATCAACTTGAACAACATGTGTCCACTTCCATTCATCCTGTATAAGACCGTTGCTTTGTAAATATAACGATGTACTAACACATGTGGTGACCAGTTAGTGCATCTGGACTTAATTTTTTTCAGGAGAAAGAAATGTTCCTTTAAAATATGTTTCGAGAATTGCAATTTACCGCTAGCAAGATAACAGGAAACAACAACTAATCTAATAGGGTTCCGGATACAAATTTTTTGGCGTATTCTCATTTTATTCAAAACAGTAAACACTCTAAAAAATTTCTTGCATTTTTTTAAGGAAAGCTAAAATATGTATTTTGTTAAAAAAAAAAAAAATAGAAAGTAAAGAAATCGTTAGAGGAGGCTCTAGAGGACGATAGGAGGGTCTCGCCCCCTTCCTGCCCCCCGTCTGGTTACGGACCTGAGTGCCACTTGTTAAAGATAGAAAAAACATTTTCGAATGTCATACTTAGCGTGTCATACACTTTAGCTTGTACTAAGTAATACAATCTTTCCTGGAATTTTAGCTTTGTCACATGTGCAAAAAACATGTGCTCAGAAATATGTTGCTAATTTAATGTCGGTGTAATCTTTTATTTCGGTTTTCAAAGGATTTAAGCATTAGAAATAAATCAATTGTGTTGCTTTATTAGAAGCAGAAGTTTAGTATAGCCTCAAAATTAACAAAGAAATAAAAGCTGTAGCTTGTTTTTCTCTATTCTAAAAAAAGTAATTATTAATGCTGCCGTTCGTATTTTTTGACCCGCTTATTTTTTAAAAAACTATTAGATAGAAAATTGAGAAAATCGGTATAAGATTGGTAGAGAAAAATTCAATAAATTCACAGAAGCTGATTTATTAGCTGATATTAAGCTGAGAATTATTTTAAGCGCTTCTTAAATTTGAAATTAGTCAAGGTAGTTGCATTAAAAAAAGGTTTCTAAGATCAAAAATTACGTATAACAATTTAATAATCTTTCACAGACCTGAAAAGTTTGCGGTGTGGAAATATTTTTTAAATTTGACTAATTTTATTTTACTTTTTACTTTTTAAAAATTTTTATTTAAATATTCATTAATTGATTAGAAAATTATTCTATATAGTTAAAAAGTCTTTTTTTACTATTATTGCCAAATGTAACAAATCGGAATTTGTATGTCAAACGTAGCAAATTTGTTGATGCACTAGTTCGTGCTATAACTAGTTTTATAAATATTCAGATCTTGATGCAATAAGCTGATGCATTCTTATGAAAAAATCCACGAACACGAAATGTATTACGATTATATATGTATTGAATTCAGCAATACAAAAATAATAGGACTCCATTTAAAAAAGACGTTATCACCATGGAAACCTAGAATCATTACCTATCATGGGGAATCTTTCAATTAATTACGTATGATAGGATTTAACAGAAGGAAGAAACTTTATTAAGATCTTTTCAAGTTTTCATTCGATTTTCATAAACTTTTACACGAATCAACAAATTGCTGCTGCTCTAAATTACATTTTAAACATATTGTTTGGGTTTTTTAAAACTATTATATGTGAACAGGCGAGCAAACAGACTGTGGATCATATGACGCCTTTAGCGACTATAGGTGCTACATAATTATATAATTACGAACGCACTTAAGGGTGTATTATAATCTAAACTGCTTATTTTCTGATTTAGTTTTAAATTCAGTTTTGCTCTCAAACGCATCCAACTGCAAATTTCCTTATTTAGAGACTACACAATGTGACATGCTCTCAATTTATTGATAAATGTGGAAAGTATTGCAAAAAATGCGGCCAAAATTGGCGTTTTGAACCCAATTTTCGGAAACTGGAGAAAAAAAATGGTCATACTGAGAAAATAATTGTTTATAAATCAAATTCTAATGAATTGAGCTAAAAATGAAAGCACACTGCCTTTTATAATCTCTTCTATAATTACTTCAAGAAATTTTATGATTTTACTTTTAAAAATGAGTCTGAAAATGTCCCAGTAAATTTCGATCTGTTGAGATTGGAAAAATATTTTTTCGAATATATCATTAAATTTTACAATTCCAATACCACTTGACAAGTTACTTATTTTTTGTTTAAGAATAATAGCACAAATGATAGTGTTGCTCTTCAAATATTAAAAAAAAAAAAAAATAAAATAAAATAAAATAAAATTACGAGTGAATATTAAAATAAAAAAAAGCTATAAAGCTATAGTTGAATTATTGTGTGCTATAAGACTTATATAGAGAAATTTAATCAAATTTAAAATGATAGTTTAAAACGCATTGTTTTAAACAATTTTTTTTTCTGTTTTCTTTATGAAATTCCGAGAAGCCGCAACATTGTTTTACATCCATTTTAGGCGAGCTGAATTTTAAATATATAATTGATCTTATTTAATCCTCCACGAAAACAGCCGTTCTCTGTCGTGTCCATTTCTCTTACAAATGAAATGACGTGTTAAAGCTATTTATTTTAGATTTTTTCAATATGTGTTTTTTAGACGGATGTATTTTAAATGAAATGAGTGAAATGTTTACGTTTTAAATAAAATGAATGTGATAAGAATCATGGCTATCAGAACAATATTTATCAATTCATCACATGCGCACGAATAACATAAAAATACTGCTTTACCTTGCAATTGTTACAGCAGACTATCACTAAAATAGTTTATAAAATACATTGGTGTCCCCTCTCCAGAGAAAGACCGTTCCCAGGACTGAAAATAATGACAGAAATTTAAAATATCATGATAATATTTAGTATACAGGGTGTCCCCTTTCAACGGTGGCCAATGGCTAATTTCTAAACCGTTGGTCATGGACATATAGTTAAATTGCAAAAATGCTTTAAAAAAGGCAAAGAATTGTTTTTTAAGCGATTTTGGTCAAAAAAATGTTTTACTAAAAAATTACGAAAATTAAATTTTTATACGGTCCCCCGGTCCTATAAGTGATATTTAGTAAATTTTTATCAACACTCTAGCAAGTAATACAGAAAAGGTCCCATTCATGTAACAATGAAATTCACCAAGTTATGAAACTTTAAATTTCATGACTTAAACCACTTTTCTATAGCTAAAAACGGATTAGCTCGACTGAGCTTTAAGGGAACGCACACTAAGTGCTTAAAGTACTATAAAGGGAGTCGATTTCCAACGCTGTTCGAAGGCTACTTCCTAAACTATTTGTCACAGACATATAGTTCCAATTATAAAATGTTTTAAATGAGCGATTTAACTGGAGGCGCTGTTACCGTATAAGTCTTATGGTAGTGTTAATTATAATTAATTAACTTCTAGATTGGTTATTAAAATAACTGAAGACATGAATTTCAAAATTTTCTTTATCGAAAAAATTAAATTTTGGGAAATAGCGAAAAAACTTTAAATGCATCTATTGGTTTTCATTATAAATTTTGAGATTGCATTGTTACAATAGTGGAGGTTTGTATAGACTGATAGACAAATCAAAAACCGATAAGTCAAGTTTTGAAATTCATATCCTCAATTGTATTTTTACGTATGTTTTATTTTGTAAGCAAATGAAGCTGATTCTTTTCGTGATTTTATTTTTAAAAAGGTATTTTATTTTGATAAGCTTTTATTTTATTCATAGTTTTCGTATGTAAATTTTCCTAATTCAAAATTCATATTCAAATTTTAACTCACTTCCAAATATCTGATTGAGGTTCAATTCCCATACTTATTTAAACCCGATGACAATGTAATATTAATACGATTTTAGGTGCGTTCTATTTATTTATTTTATAGGACTACATCGAATTCTGTTAGGTTGAGTAATTTAATAGAGCTTTAAATATGTATCATTTTGCAACGATTTGTGACTTTCTTTTCATGGTTTAATTTAACAAAATTTCTGTTATTTTTTTGCTTACATTTTTAGCACAAATTGCATATTTTACTTTAACATGTAAATGTCAACATAAATTCAGAAACAACATTGTAAAAATTTTTTTTTACTCTCAATGTTTAAAGCTAAATTTTCTATCTGATGTTTATTTTTATTTCCAGTAAATTTGTGACTGACCCCTATTTTGCAGCAAAAAATATGCTTCAACTTTGAACAGCTATAACTCGGTCAATTTTGATCGCAGAGGAATGGGACTTTTTTTGTCTTACTTGTTAGAGTAGTGGTAAAAATTTTCTAAATATCATTTATAGGACCGGGGGACCGTATAAAAATTTAATTTTCGTAATTTTTTAGTAAAACATTTTTTTGACCTAAATCGCTTAAAAAAAATTCTTTACCTTTTTTAAAGCATTTTTGCAATTGGAACTATATGTCTATGACCAACGGTTTAGAAATTAGCCATTGGCCACCGTTGAGAGGGGACACCCTGTATATTTAAACTAAAATATTGTGATAATGAGAGATGTATTTACTGCTAGCTGTAACCACTGATCATGATTGGAAAGTAGGTGTTTTTTTTTTATAATATGCATTGTATAATAGGTTTATATTACCAAGCGTGGTTTAACAAATACTTAACTTTAAAAGGTTTTTTATATTGGTTTTATCTCTTTAAAGAAGTCCCATTCCATACTCGAGTCTACAGCAAATGAGGTAAATTTGAACAAAGTTTTTTCGATTATCTTACGGCATTTTCTGGTTATACCAGCATCCTGCCAAAATGCATGCTAACGTTCTATTTATTACAATCCTGAATGTACAAAGTACTTTTTTCTCTCTCTCTTATAACTACGTCAATGATTCTCTATTTATTCAAAGCTAATCTTTTTTTTTTCTTTTTTTTAAGAATTATTTAATTGTAATTATTATTTAATCGTAACCTTGCAAAACTTAGCGAATATTTTAGCAATCTGTATAATTTGGTGAAATTGGTCGACAGAATAATTAAATAGTACTGGAAAAGCTCACATACTATATGAGCGAAGGCATGGGTTAAAGCTAGTATATTATATAAGTAAAAATATATAAATATAATACAAAATATAATAAAACTTTAATATGTAATTTTATAATAATAATAATTTTTATTATATAATGTATAAATTATTCTATGTAGTTAAAATTATTATTAATCAAATTATATATAATCTAAAAAAAATAAACACTGTAAGAGATAGATTCGGAGTTCGTTGACACTCCCTCCATCCTCCAGAAGAAGAAGAACAAGGGAAACTGAATTAAAAAAAATACATTTAAATACCTAGTGTTTACATTCTAATTCTCCATATCTTCTAAATTTTTTTTCATTGAGGCAATGACACATTTTGAAATAATTTTTAAAGCTCCCCCCCCCACACACACACACACAATCTCAGTCACGAGAGAGCAAAGAAGGCTCAATTTTCAAAAAATCAGCTCAATCTAGAATTTATTTTCTAAGATTAACCATGTACGAGGGTGGTTCAATAAGTATTGTCCCTAATATAATATGAAGTGTTTTATTTCGATGGTTGATGTGAAATATCCAAACCCATTTTTTTAAATGTCTATATGCTCGATTTCAGAACCGTAGCTGCTATATTCACATAGTTTTGGATTGAGCGGTAAAAAGAAGGGGGGGGGGGGGTGAAAGGCTGGTTTGGAGCATATAGGAATAGTTTTCTGACAGTGGATCAGACGTGGCTACTGTTGTTCGAATTCGAGTATAAATACATAAAATGCGAGATATAAATATATAAACAACTTGCCCACGAAAAAATTGAAATGTTAATGTTAAACTTATTAGAAAATCCTTCTTAAATACTAACTTTTATTTTAATAGCTTTTTTTTTCTCATTTCTTTGCTTAGAATAATTGAAGTTGAATTCTAACTGGGTATTTCAGCTTACATTTTCGATTTTGATTGCTGATATTTATATAAACTTAATTTCACTTTTAGTACTGGTTTCAAAAGAAAATACATTGCAACGAAAAAAATCGAGCTCAGCTATGCTCAGAAAAAAGTAAAACATATTAAAATGAAAACAAAAATTAAAAGAAAAAAGAAAAGAAAAAACTTCTCTAGGTTTACCATTAGTTTGCTATTTTTATTTTTATTTTTTGGTATTTCATTTACATGTGTACTTTTGTATTAAACGAAAAAAATGTCATCTTTTTGCTCTTCGCCTTTCATTGACCAGAACCCCCCCCCCCCCCCCCATATGTTTCTACTCTGCATGCACAAAAAGAAAAAAATATCTATATACAATCCGAGCCGAATTCGTTATTTAAAATTTATACTATATTTGAATATTAAAGAATAAAGATATGTTCTTCTTTTTATATAAAACATTAAAATTGGTATAGGAGATGTAACTGAAGATCGCTTTTCATAATTGAAGATTTTTTGTTATTTCAGGTTGTGGTTCAAATCATTTTCTCGAGTTAGGATCAAGTTGTGGTTCCATCTTTCTATCTATCTATATCTATCTACCTATCTATATATATGTGTACAGATATTATCCGATTCTGGTCAGGGGGATATAAATACAATTTTCGGGCTCGAATCGTATACATTTTGACCAATGCAAGACTTTAGTTATATCCCCTTCCCTCCTCTTAAAATTTGACTTTCAATGTAAATTTTAAATAAAAACAAGAAGTACAATAAAAATTCCGTGGAAAATTATTTTATATTGTGGATAAATTTAAATTGTTACTGCTTAAAAATAAATAAATTACGCTCTTGCATATCAAAAATAATTATTTACAAAATTAATTTATTAATCTTTATATTTTTTAAATTATCCTCAATATCTGTTTGCATTTAAAATTTTGGTTTATGTTTCTGCATAGCATTTTTCAGTATTTTATAAGTATCCTAACAAATAAAAAAATATATTGTTTTTATAAAAATCTTTTTTTTAAATTTAAATCTGTTTTTATTTTTATTTATTTATTTAAATGCGTTTAAACACTGAAAATCTATCAAGAACTGCAGGTTTTTAAACGATTCATTTTTTAATTACCAATATAAGCTAGTAATAAAAAAATATTATTATTACAAATTAATGAAGACACGCAACATAGTTAGTACATTAAAATTTTCTAACATATATTTTTTAAATGTTTTGTACTACATTTTTTGAAATGTAATATTGTGGAGATGAATGAGTAAAAATCCTGTTTTAAATGATAAACATTTGGCCTAAATTAAAGTGACAATTACAACAAATGATTTAGCATATTACTTTTTTCACAAATAAATAAAAATAAATAAATAAAACAGTTTTAAATAAATCCAATCAAAATGAATTGTAATTAATAATTATAAGAAAAACGTAAGATGTGTCATAATGTTTTCTGACATAATTAGTTTCAATCATTAAATTAAAAAATATAGAAAATTTGTTTTTATTCATTATTTGCGTTCAGTTGCATTCAACTAACATTTTTATTTTACAACATATATCCAACATACAGTACATAATTATCAACATATTTCCCAGAAACTACCCGCTCTACCGAACATTCCTTCGGTCGAATGGGGAAAGCAAACATCTACCCCCCGAAAGGATTCCCTGAATGGACTCTGGACTGCTGCATCGCCTCTCTATTTTAACAACATTCATTAGCTATTCTCCACTGAATGAACTGTTTACCCTTCCAATGCACTCAAGGAAGATTTTACTGCACAGTGGGTGTGTCGGGCTGTCAAGCGATCCTAACATCCAATCGTATCGTTTCAAAACAAAGAAATGGGATAGCTTTGTTGGATACCAAGCAAAAATCTCAGATTCTCAACTGATAAATGGCAAGTGTAAGCTTTTAACTATTTTAAAATTAATAAACATTTATAATGCATTTTAATCATCATAAAGCACATTTTACACAGAAAAAAGGCGTCTAAAACGAATCTAGGAAAAAAAGTTATCGGAAAAAAAGTGACATAACCTCTTCAGTCCTGATGTCGCCTGGAGGCGACTCTAAACAGACCTTATTAAAACTTTTATCACATTCAAAATTTTCATTCAAGATTTTTAAAAACTGGTTCCTATTATTGTTAATAGATGACAGTATATTGCAAAATGCTTTTTTGTTACCAAAATAAATTTTTTCGTTCAATTAGCGGTATGCAAAAATGGCATCGCCAAAACGAAGGAAAAATAATCACTTGCGTACTGTTAATCTCTTTTATCTATTAATAATAATTTTGCTAAAATTTATTCAGCCTAAGATCTTATAATATAAAGATTGTTCTTTTTAATGATACCATTTGTGTTAAGCTTTAACTGCTCTAAGCGTTAAAAAAAGCAAGGTCATTTTAGTGTCGCCTGTAGGAGACATCCGGTCATGCTCAAGTAAAACTGCATTTTCTGAAGTTGTTGGTAGAACTATTTTTTCTGAATTTAAATTCAGTATTTTTAAAAATATTTTCTTACCGTAAGATGGGATTACTTTGTGACAGATGAGGTAACGTTGTGACACATGTGGTCTAGTTTGGGTATTTTGAATCTCCCGCTCTGTTCTGTGTGGTAGGAAAGCAAACAGCAGTAATAACTCCCAGTACAGAATGCCACATAACCTAACAATTGTCTTCGGAAACTTTAACATGAAATATGCAAAGTAGATCAGGTGTCACAACGTAATCTCATCTTTCCGAAAATAGATATATTATTATTTCAAACAGTATATTATAATTTCAATCATACGAGCTAATTATTTTCTTAATTTTTCAATGTGAGATCAGTTTTAAATTAAATGTGGATTTTTTAAAATTATTTTGAGGTAAATTGAATATGTTTTAAAATTCATTATTAAAAAAAAAAAAAAAACTTAGAGAATGTAGAGTTTAAATTTTTTTTATAGCTTTTATGTAAAACAGTAAAAAATACTTAACTGAAAACAGTAGAGACTCCAAAAAGCCTTTTACTTACAGAATCTGAGATATTTTTTTTTCCTTTTCAATTATAATGACCTATCTAAAATATCCTAGAATACGGATGTAATGTTCGAAAGACACCCGCTTTCAAGATAACATGTCGAGTGCTACTTACTTTTCAATCAGAGACAATTTAAAACAAAGAGATGATCTCACAGTAACCGATGAAGAAAAGTCTGAAGATAAATTTGGGAAAGCCAAATCTATTCTCCAAACTGTTGTATCAGGATGTCTGTTGAATAAAAAATTCCCAGCCGTAGCTATAGATGATCAAATTATTCCTTTTTATAACCATGCACAAGGAAGACGATTCATCAAAGGAAAATCAAATCCCTGTGTATTGAAGGTCTTTTATCCACAGATTCAGATGGTCTCCCATAAGACATTTTTATGTATCAATGTACAGGAGACAAAATAAATACGGATATAAATGAGAATGATGGAATATATTTAGATACTAGTGAAAAATTAGTGCTTAAACTTACAGGGAATTTACTTCCAAGCTGTACCTTGTATATGGACAGATATTTTACATCAATTCTTTTATTAGACATTTATTATATATTATATAAAGCTGAATGTCAGGGAACAGGTACTCTACGAAAGAGTAACATACCCCCAAATGTAAATTTTAAATTTGACTCTGATATGAAAAAGCTTGAACGGGGTTCAGTTGACCAAAAAATTCGTAATGATGGACAAATTTGTATCTTGAAATGATTTGATAACAAACCAGTTATACTTGCCTCATCAGCTGACGGTAAGCATCCTGAAGATATATGTAAGCGATGGTCGAAAAGGATAAAGAATATGCGTCAGTGAATCGTCCATCCATCATAAAAAAGTATAATGAATTTATGAGACGTGTTGATTTCTTTGACTGATATTTAAGCTATTATAGAATGCATGCGAGGACAAAAAAATGGACCATAAGAGTCATTATGAATTTTTATTTTTATTTTACCATAGCTGCCAGTTGGATAGAATATAGAGGTCACCAAACGTTGCTCAATAGATCAAAGAAAGAAATATTAGATTATCTTGCATTTAGAATTCATCTACAAGAATATCTTTTCTATGGCATACACTGTAAAAAAAAAATTCAAGAGGTTACTAAAAATTTTTTAGTAAATTTGTATTCCACAGAATTTTTTAGTAACCATTACAAACTTTTTTTTTGCAAGTGAAACAAGCATTTCTTTTGTAAACTGAACAAAAGAATATTTTGTATAACTAACTTAAAATTTTTTAGTATGAGCCACCAAGCAAATTTTAGTAATAGTTCCAAAATTATTTTTAATAACAATTACGTGCGTCCAAAGGGCAGGAGCTTCCTTCGAGCTGCATCCAGACATCTGAAGCGATAGATTTTCGGCAAAAACGCAATAGATGGCAGCACCAAACATTGCAACCAGCTCCAACAGGAAATTCATAACCCCTTTATTATAGAGTACTTACACTACATACATTCGAAACGTACTTGGCGCTGTCCAGTATAGAACCCTGGACCATTTAACCTGGAGTCCGTTACTATAACCACTATGCTATCGAGGCCACGCCAAGTGAGTTTTAGTAATAGCTATTAAAAATATAAAACTATTAACTCTATTCGTTGATAACTTTTTTCTGGTAATTCTTACAGATTTTCTAGTAACCGACTAAGATTACTAAACATTTTTTAGTAATTACAAGGATTACTAAAGTTTTTTTAGAAGATCGACCCTTTTTTTACAGTGTAGACGAATGCAGTGGCTCAGAGTATATTCCTAGTGAGCCATCATCACCACAGAAAAACAGATATAACCAAAGAATTTCCTTGTCATCCACTCCTTTGCGAAAAAGATAGGTTTCACATCTTCCTAAGATATCCAAACCACCCACAAAAAGAAAAAAAAGAAAAAAAAAAAAAAAAGATGTAGGATGCCTGGTTGTAAATCCAATTCTGCAAGGATTCGATAAACTGCATGTAAAGGTTTTTTTTTTTTTTTTTTTTTTGTCTGCAAGAAGACTGACACAATGTTTCAAATTATTTCACGAAAAATAATATAAAAAAAATGATTTAGAAATTCTTACTGATATTTAGGAAAGTATCTGCAATAATTATATATATATATATATATATTTTAATTTAAGTTTCAGTTATTTCTAAAAGATTAGATAATTACAATTTAATTTTCAAACTATTATAAATAATGTTTCTATACAATGAATTAACTATTTAATCTTAAAAATATGTTCTGAATTATTATAAATGTGTACTATAACATAAAAATGCTATTTGATCGTAAAATAAATATAAATGTATACATAAATTTATACTTCGTATTTAACATATCGTACATCATTATGACCGGATGTCGTCTGTAGGAGACACTAATTTTCTAATTAAAAAAAATAATAAAAAAATTTTCAGCATTTTTCCATTTTTTTTTCAGAGTATTTAAAATCCATTTAACAAGAAATTTTTAAAATGTAAGACTCAAAGTTGGTCTTAGGACTGAGGAGGTTAAACTACAAAAGCGGAAAAAAAGTGACACGGAAAAAAGTTACCGGAAGAAAAGTGACAAGGAAAAAAAGTTACCGGAAAAAAAGTAACAAGCAATACATTTTGGGGACTTATTATTGATTTTGAGAATTCATTGGTTAAGTGTAAAAGGGGGATCTGGAGGAGGCTCATAATTGAGGTAAATGGGTTTTTCATGTTAAATTAACTGTTTTAGTTCAGTTTTTGGATGTATGTTCATACTGAAAATTACGCTTGCCTGATCAATTTTGGGAAGGAACGATTACTCCCCTCCTTCCATCCACCCTAAATTAGATAAATGGGTTTTTAAGCAGAATTATCCAACGTGTGTCAAATTTTGGATATTGGTTCTTTCTGATAAGGCTTATATATTATATTATATAAGGCTTATGATGCTTAAATAGATTCGGGAGGTTAATGCTTAAGTAAAGAGGGGGAACGGGGGAACAACCTCTCTTAAATTAAATTAATAGCTTTTTACGCAGAATTATCCGATTTGCTTGGAATTTTCGACACAAGTTCATTATGATAAGACATATCTCTGATTAGTCATGTGGTTCTTTTGCTTTTTAATAAAGGAAGGGCGGGCAATTATCTCGCCTCAAATTATATAAATCATTTTTATGCAGAATAATTCGATGTATTTGAAATTTTAAACATAGGTGAATCCCTGAATAGTTTTAAGGATTTAATGACTAAGTATAGAAGGGGAATAGAATATAACCCCCTTTAAATTTAATAAATTGCTTTTTATGCAGAATTATCGGAGTTTCTTCAAATTTTGGATTATCGGTTCATTATGATAAGGCGTGTCTATAGGGTTCTTTTGTTAATTAAAAAGGGGGGTGATCCCCCCCCCTTAAATTAGCTAAATTGTTTTTAATGCACACTTATCCGATGTATTTCATATTTTTGATGTACGTTCTTTATCATAAAGCGAATCCGGGAATATTTCTAAGGGTTTAAGGCTGTTCATAAATCAACAAGTTGGAAATTGCACGTAAAGCGTAGCAAATGAGGTGCGTTCGTTGATAACGAAGTTTTAAAATATTCAGATCTTGCTGATACAGTATAGTGGTCGAAATCTTTGTGTTCCTGTAAATATTCAGGGAGTAATTTTTATTATACTTCATTAACGTATATCTTATTCATAAAATGTGAAGTAGTTTAATAGAACTAAAACACCCCCCAAACAATGTTTCCCCGTATAACATTATTTAGTAGAATACATTTGTGTGGCCCTGTAATTTAATAATAAATATCGTTTGCATCACAGATTATACAAAATGTATTTTTAGTACATATTTCATAGATTCATGTCAATTCTATTATATTCAAATGAGTGTAACACCATTAAAATACATTGAAAACTTTTTTCCCCACTGACCGTAATGTAACGGAATACTTTTGATTGTCCCTGTAATTGATCAATGCATCCGATTTTCATAACATTTGAAATGACTCGACAAAATTATGTGATAAATATACGTTTTGAATTTCAAACGATTAAAATGCATTTGAAACTTTTTTCCCCATTGACCGTAATGTAAAGGAATCCTTTTGATTGTCCCTGTAATTGATCTATCCATACAATGTTCATAAAATTTGAAATGACTCGACAAAATTATGTAATAAATATATGTTTTAAATTTCAAACGATTAAAATGCATTTGAAACTTTTTTCTCCATTGACCGTAATGTAACGGAATCCTTTTGATTGTCCCTGTAATTGATCTATCTATCCGATTTTCATAAAATTTGAAATGACTCGACAAAACTATGTAATAATTATGTATTTTAAATTTCAAACGATTCGGTTGGGTAGTTTTTGCGTTGTTATATGCGGACGGACAGACAGACAGACAGGCGGACAGACAGACAGACAGACGGACAGACAGACAGACGGACAGACAGACAGACGGACGGACTGAGCGACAACAATAGGTGCTACGTATTTACACAATTACGAACGCACCTAAAAAGGGCAACTTTGTGACATATGATTTAATTTATTTTTATTCGGAAATGCATGAAAATAGCAGGTGTTGTTACTGAGAAACTGTTCATTGCACTCAATTTTCTGTTTTTTTTTTTTTTTTTTTTTTTTTTTTTTTTAACATAATAGATCTTTCATAACAAGCCTTTGCGTAGAATTTTCGTCGATAATTTATTTCTATAGTAACATATTTTATTAGTAAGAAAAGTTTTAGGATTTTTATTATTATTATTATTTGAATGCTTTATAACTGAACAATATTTAACACTGAACAATATCTTGGAAAAATAATATTTTATATTTAAAATACTTAACCTAAAATATTTTACATGCAATTATCAATTACATAAATTGACCTGATCTACAATTTTCGTTCCTTTTTTTCTACCATTATCAAGAATATAAATGCCTGTAAGAAAGAAAAGTTTGTCATCATTAGAAAAAAAAAAAAAAAGAAAGAAATAAAAACATTAGTATAACAGCTATAAAATAAATTACATTGATACCCATGATTTAATATTTGAAAAGATGTATAAAAATGTATAAGAAAATTCAAGTAATAAAAAAATTATAAATAGTTAGTTGCATCAAATTTCAAATTTAGGATTTTAGAGAATGAGACAGATAAAAATAAAAATCATGGCAGTTTGAATGGTCGAGTAAATATTGTTACTTGAGGGGGGGGGAGGGGCAGAAAGAAAATAGGCTGTAGTAAGCAAAAATAAATACTTTCCGCAGTATATTTAGTTAAATTTCTGATAAACATAATTTGTTGTAAATTATAAGCTTAAAACTGTTTTACCTCATCGAATAGATTAGATCATCTATCGTCTTTAAAAAAAAAAAAAAAAAAAATAGAAATCACTTATGTAATACAGTAATTCATCACAATTTGAATAGACAAATTTAAAAGCAACTAATTCAAAATTCAAGAATTTTTCTGATGAAACATTCAAGTTATTTACCGTCAAATCTTGACGGGCATTATCTAGTTAAATTTTATATTATGTACAAATTTTCCACGGGGTTGCAGCCCCATCAGCCCATCCCTGAATATGCCATTGTAAAGAAACATTCTCTCATATGCGAATATTTGAGCATGTTTATGTATATGTATATATATATATATATATATATACCATCTTTTTTTATTATAATATATGTAACATAATATATAATAATCCTCTGAAGTAATAAATTAATATAACATAATAATAATATACTATATTTTTATTCACCAGTAATTTTCTTATCTGAACCATATAATAAGTCAGTACGGGTACATAAGCTCTCAGGCTATGATAGTCTGTGAGCTAAAAAGCACAAAAACAGAAAGGATGTCAGTGACCAATCCATGGATGTTTTCGAAGAAACGTCTTGATTCCTCTTGAAACGGAAGTCATTTCGTACGATTTTATTGATTTTTTAAAACAATTTCAGAAAAATGCCTAAAATTTTAAAAGTCTGAGTGATAAAATGACACTATATAGTGTAATAACAAAAAAAAAAAAAAAAAAAAAAAAAAAAAAAAAAAAAAAAAAAAGTTTAACATTCCTGCATGAAGGAGGGGAAAGGGATGCGCTTTTTTTCTACTTTTCACATCTTAGCCACATTAATTTATTTCAACTTTTACTAATTTCCATCGCCATACTTTCCATAGCATTTTGCATAAAGAATAACTGTAAATTAGTGAAGACACGCAATAACATATGGTTAAATTAATAAAACACATTTTCATTTTTGATGACTGTAATATACTCTCATAGTTTTCAAAAATATATCTCAAGCAAATATCAAGGATTTAAAATAAAGCATTTTTAAATGGAATTTTATTTTAAAAAAATATTAGCAATAGGAAACATTGAAAAGGGTGCCAAAAATCTGGTACAGCGCTGATCTATACGAATTGAAATTATATTCTTTTTAATTTTAAAGAAAACTAGTCGTTAGGGGCCACCATAATACTTACCCATCATGGATATGCGATAAATATATGAAAATAAAATATGTCTAAACTATTTACAAAATGCGTTGCAATTGCAAAACAAAGTTTAAGAGTATATTTACATATTTTTAATACACATAGTAATGCTGTCGTCATGAATTGCTGATGAACCCATTTCGATAAATTAAATGAAACGCCAAACTACTCAAGTAGTACCGAATTGCATAAAAGAAACATCCTTATAATTCCAAAAATAATAGCCATATTAACTAACAGTTTTCTGCGTCGGATTAAGCGTCTCATTTCCAATTAAAATATATTTTTCAATTAAAATTTGAATGAAATAAAGGGTCATGAAAAATAAAGACTTTGGAAAACAAGATTAGAAATATCTCATTAACTAATAATCCGATTGAATTTGTTGTTAATGCAAAATTTGTGTTATTTTATTGTCTTTTACATCCATTCCTTAAAATAAAAAAAATCGAAAATTTTTATATACTTTCCAACAGAAAAATTTTTTCGAGAGTACGAAAAAAATAGTTCCGGATAATCGAGGTTACTGATATTCAATAGGCTTCGTCCCATTCTTACATACTAAGTACATACAAAATTTCAAGTCTCTATCTCAATTTGTTCGGGAGATAGAGCTCTTACTGACACACAGGCAGACGGACGGAGGGACGGCAAATTTTTTTTGTAAAAATATGTTTTTAGGAATCTCTAGTGTCTGAAACGTGTAAATCCGCTAAAAAAAATTACTTCGATTTTCAAAGCGATTGCAAAACTTACCCTATACTACGTATGATGGGTAAGTAAATTAATCAGTTTTTGTTCCCCTTTTCCACACCAAAAATGTGTTCCACTAATAATTATGAATTTTGAAAGAAAATTTTCATTAGTATATAATTTATAACTTATTAATTAGCATAAAGTACAAAATATTACTCATTCATTTTAAATGTGACGTCATTATTTATCGAGCTCCAATAGTTCCTGATATCCATGTCCCTTGTATTTTTAACGACTACTATAAAGTAGAGCCACTAGAATTATAAAGTACCTGTTTTATTTCAACAATGACGTCATATTTTTCCAAGTGAAATATTTCATTGAAAATATCATTTCCTATTGTCCTTTTCACTGCATACTTTACAAAGTGAATATTTTAGTGCACTTTGTTGATGCATATAAATTTGAACAGGGTGTAATATCGTTCACAGGTGAATGAATATTTTAGTGCACTTTGTTGATGCATATAAATTTGAACACGGTGTAATATTGTTCACAGGGTGTAATATCGTTAAAATTCAATTGAAATGATTTTTCCACATAATGCCGTAATGTAAAGAAATTTTTGACAATCTCTATAAACAAACTAATCATGGTAGAAACATCATTTTCAATAGGTATCCGTGTTAGGGTAAATGTTATTAAAGTCCAAAAATTTCATGGCTACTCGGATTGCTATGAAATTTGCTAAAGTTAGAAAGCGGCAAGATGGACAAACAAACCGAAGGCATAATAACTTTTCAACTTTCTTGGAAAGTGTTAAAAAATAGAGTGAAAAATATATTGATTAGTATTTATATTTTCCGCCTTTTTCCAAAAAAAAATTCTTCTTTTAATAATTATGAGTTTTGAATAAAAATTGTCATTTGTATGTAACTTATAACTTATTAATTAGTATAAGTATAAAATTTGCTCATTCATTTTAAATCTGACGTCATTATTTATCTAGCTCCATTAGCTACTGATATTCATGCCTCTTGCATTTTTAACGACTACTATAAGGTACCTCTTTTATTTCAACAATGACGTCACATTTTTCCATGTGAAATATTTCATTAATAATGTTATTCCTTTTCATTCAATATTTTATTTCTAATTATGCCGCCATTTTTGACAGAAAAATTCTTGTTAATGAAACAAATATACATGTTTAATATATAACAAAAATTACTCTCTTTATTTCTTTTTAAAATATGACATCATACTTATTTTCTTTTAATTTTTTTAATTTTAATTTTTTTTTTTTTTTTTTTTTTTTTTTTTTTTTGCACGGAAATTGCTCAGTTGAAAATTTACTGACGCTGAGAAATTATCATTCCAAATTTCTATTTGATTGACAACAAGAAAGGAAAATGGTTAAATTTTACCAAGAAAATGCCTATTGATTCTGTATGAAAAATAATGAAATTTTGAATTATTAAGGAAAATATTTGAATAAAATGAATAAAACATGGCCTATGTTCATTTCCGGGCTATAATTTATCTATAAGCAAAGCTTCAAAGTCATTAATCCATCCGTTTTGAAGCCAATTTCATTCCAACTTTCGGACACACTATCACATTTATAATATACAAGGTAGAACTCGTCAAATTTTGACGAAAGAAAATGTTTAAGAAGGAACTGTTTCATTAAATTATAATAAACCTACAAAATTAATTATAGTAAAAAATGCATTTTATATTGGTACGTCTAACTCTTAAACAAACGATATTTATCGTCAAACTAACAAAATACTATTTCAATAAAACGCAGTTGTAGAAATTGTTAAAATTAAACTTTAATCGTATATGTAAGCAGTCAAAAATAATAAAGATATGTTATTAATTAAGGTTCTAATGCTGGTATTCCAAAATGATAAAAGCAAAATTTATTCAACTTTGACTCAATCACAGATATATATATATATATATATATATATTTTTTTTTTTTTTTTTTTTTTTTTTCAGTGAAATCTAAGCCCGGCATCATTTTCACCATATCAAAATTTACAAATGTACATTTCACATCTGTATTCACGTTTAAAAAAAATTGGCATTTTAATTTGATAATTTTGATTCAAAACTTTAAGTCTCGGTGCTATTAGCTGAAATAGATATTAAACTGTTGATATTCTTTTACGTGTAAATCAAATTGTGTAAAGAAGTCAAAATTCACCGGGATTTATAACAGAAGATATTTAAATTTCTATTTTTTCCCTTTTAATGAGAAAATGGCAACATAAAGATACAGCACTCAATTTTTTCCCTTTCTTCCTTTGCTTTAAATAGAAATGGAGTACTCCTGTTGCCACAATTAGAAAGGAGTTATTAAAAGATACAAAAAAAAATGATATTTCAAAAACAAATTAAGATACAGCTTTCAAACAAATTTTACTTAAAAGTACATTTTTTTTTCTACACGATGGTGTAAAAATTGAAAATGTGCGACATTAAGAAGTTTAAAAACTTTTAGTAGAAAAATTGCAATACGGAAATTCATTCAAAATTTGAAAGTGTTGCCATGCGCAAAATGACGTATGCGTTACGCACAGATACGTTTGGCCTTTATAATATAGATATAAGGATATAAGGATGTGATTTTTTTTTTTTATAAAACAAATTTCTAATAAAAGAGAACAAGATTCAAGAAAAATATGATGCCAAATTTCGTTTTTTTTTTTTTTTTTTTTTTTTTTTTTTCTTGACAAGTCTATTTTTTTTATTTCGTCAAGACCTCTACACTAAAAAAGTACCAAAGAAACAATTTAAAAATTAAAAAATAATAATAACATGAAAATATGCACGATAATTCAGAAAAAAAATATACAGTCGGCTCTCGTTAATTCGAACTCGTCGGGACAACAAAAAATGTTCGAATTATCGGGAGTTCGAATTATGGAAAGTATGAAATGAAAACATGCTTAATATGGTCCTTTTACAAAGGAATTAATGTTATAGAGGTTTTTTTTAAAACTTATTTCGTCTGTTATTATCAGAATGTGACTTAATATTAAATTAGAATGTATCAATACATAAACCAATTAAGTGATTAGAAACAAGCACAATGGAAGAAAATTTTTAAGCGTCATTGATGGACAGACAAGGCACTAAGAAAGTGGATGTCAAATGCGTGGGAAAGAAAGTTATTCAAATGGTCTGAAATTCGTGAGAAAGAAAGGAAGAATGAAAAATCGGAATTCTCGTTAGTTCGAATTAAACGAAGTCAAGATAAAATGAATTCGAATTAATGGAAATGTTTAACGTTATTTTGCCATTGAAAATTTCGGGACTTCATGTTTAGTTCGAATTAAGCGAAGATTCGAATTATCCGATTTCGATTTAACGAGAGTAGACTGTATTTTATGCAAAAGTTATATCTTTTCTTGAAAATATCTAAAAATTAATCATAATATAAAATATAAGGCTGCGAGGAAACAGCACTATTTTTTTATTACACTAAAAGAGCAATAAATCTTTCTTTGTTTCCGAGCGGAACAAAAGCTTGGTAGTTTTGAAACATCTTTAAATGATTTTTGAGGGACTGACTCTACCGAATTGATAAAGGAAGGGAAAATTTATCTCCCCCATCTTCAGTCGTAAAGCTGTCAACTGATTTCGAGTTCGATTTCTCTCTTGAAGTTCAGATTCAGTGCACTGAAATAGCAATTTATACATCAAAGCGCCGATACGAAAGATCAAAAATAGCAACGCCTGACCGAAAGAAGTTAGTGCTATATGTGCCTGGTCTTTAAGTGTAAAATTTTAAAGTACAGTGTTTTCAGTATCGTAATTCTGAATGTTTCTGGTAAACAGTCGGAAATTTTTTTTAACTAATGAAATAAAATGATAAATATGAATGATAAATAAAAAATGATAAATATTGTCTATATTCTATAACATCGTTATAAAAGCGCGAGAAGCTGGTGTATTTTAAAAATTATACATTTTCCCAGCTGATTTTAAAGTATGTACAGCTCATATTCAAAATATTAGAATAATTACCCTTTTTTTAGAAATTGAAAATATCGTTTGGTAATTTAATGTATTTTAATGAAAATATGCAAACGATATTTTTATTAAGAACTTAAACTTACTTGTTATCTTAAATTTAATATCATTTTTGAAAAGATTAATTGCAAAAAAAATTATTTTGAAAAGTCAAAATATTAGAATACTTATTCAAGTGGTTCAAAATATTAGAATATTTCACATTAATTATCCTTTAATTATTACCAATTCTTAACTGGTGGCATCATTGATTAAATTCAGACTATTTTATTTAAAATCAGTATTCTTTTTTGCAGTTTGTTTCTTTTTCGTCTTAAAATGGGCCGTGTGAGTGATATTCCTGAATCTACTAAACTTCGTATGGTTGATTTGTATCGGCACGGTAAAAATCAATGTTTTATAGCGAATTATTTACATTGTTCGCAATCGAGCGTTAGTAAAATATTAACACAATATTCAAAAATTGGAAAATTTCAAAATAATCGCCGAAATGGTGGCCGAAAACCAAAAACATCTGCTAGAGATGACAGGAAACTGAAGCGTATAGTTAAGAAAAACCGTTTTAAAAGTGCGCGATTCTTGCACCGAAAATGGAAAGAAGAAGGAGTTGAAGTTTCTACATCGACAACATTAAGACGTCTCCATAAATTTAAATTTGAATCTCGTGTACCGAAAACAAAACCTCTCATGACTGCAAGACAAAAGCGTATAAGATTGAATTGGTGTAAATCAAGACGTTTATGGAGCAATGAAGATTGGAAAAATATATTATTTAGTGATAAAAGTATGTTTAGTGTTTCATATGGTAATCAAGGTATTCGAGTTTGGAGAATGAAGCAAGAAGCATTTGATAAAGAATGCCTTAAACGTTCCGTAAAATTTGCTGCTAGTGTCATGGTTTGGGGTTGTATGAGTGCAGAAGGACCTGGAAAGTTATGCATCGTCTACGAAAAGGTTAACTCTCTGATATATCAAGAAATTTTAGAATATTACATGATTCCATCATCAGAAGATTTATTTGAAGATGATTTCATCTTTCAACAAGATTTAGCGACCTCGCATACCTCGGTGTCAACTAAGAATTGGTTCCGCCAACGCAACATTAAGGTACTTCCTTGGCCACCAAATTCACCAGATCTTAATCCCATCGAAAACTTATGGTGTATAATGAAGAAAAAACTTCAAGAAAATCCTCCTTCAAGTAAAACTGAGTTAGTGGCACGTATAAAGTCTATTTGGGCTAATATTGATAGAAATGTTTGCAAACACCTTGTATATAGTATGCAAGATCGATTGTACGCTGTTATGAAAGCTAAAGGGGATGCTACAAAATATTAACTACCATTTACTTCATATTAAATAAGGTAATATTGTTGCGTAAAATAAAATATTCTAATATTTTGAACCAATCTAAATTTTATTCTAATATTCTGGTGTGTTTAAGGAAGCTGTATACCTAATTTATTGTGCTGTATTTTATATTTTATAAATGTTAAAATCTTATCTAAACATTCCAGATTTAATTTATAAGAAATTTAATTGCATTTACTTAGTATAAAAAATAAATAAATGACAAATAATTTTTTCTTATTACTTTTTCTCAATTATTCTAATATTTTGAATATGAGCTGTAATTAATAGAAAGAAAGTTTTTTTCAATATTATCCTAATAAATCATCAATGATGATATGAGAAATATATTCCAGATGAAAACCACGAGGTAGAGAAAATAAAATAATAATAATAGTAATAGTAAACAATAATAATAGTAATACTTAATAATATTAATAATAATAATAATATGTTATAATACAGACATTTGGTGACCTTTCCTACATGAATCCCATTTGTTTTGAAATAAAAATGGCATGTGGGAGCATATATCATGAGGTCGTAAATTAGGAATTCTTGCGAAAAAACAAATGTGTTCCTAGCACTGATTTAAGTTTCAATCTACTGTGACGTCATCAAAATGGCGTACCGGGATATATATCATGGGGATGTTAATCAGGATTTCGTCGAAAGTAAAATGCTTTAGCACTGGATTTAAGTCCCCCTGATTTAAGTCCCATCTACTCTCACGTCAGCAAAATGACGTATAGCGGGATCTTAATCAGTGGGACCTTAATCAGGGTCTCGACGAAAGTAAAATTCTCTGTGACTGGATTTAGGTCCCGGTCTGATAGTGGGATGTATATCAGTGGGACGTTAATCAGGGTTTCGTGAAAAGTGAAATGCTCAAGCACTGGATTTATATCCCGGTTTCTTGTGACGTCAAAATGACGTATAGGGGATCTTAATCAGTGGGACCTTAATCAGGGTCTCGACGAAAGTAAAATTCTCTGTGACTGGATTTAGGTCCCGGTCTAATAGCGGGATGTATATCAGTGGGACGTTAATCAGGGTTTCGTGAAAAGTGAAATGCTCAAGCACTGGATTTATATCCCGGTTTCTTGTGACGTCAAAAGGACGTACCGGGACCTTAATCAGTGGGACATTAATCAGGCGCCTCCTTTCTACTTTTGGAGTTGAATTTTAAGGGGAGGGGAGGGGGGGAGCGATGAGGGGGCGAATTTTTTAAATCTTATCTATTTCGACAATAAATGTTATTTTTGGTGTGGATTTTTTTATGGAACTCTCCGGTAAATATTATTTATTAAATATAAAGATTTTAAAGTGCCGGCTGCATCATTTTTAGGTGTAGTCTAGGAAAAATAAGTAAACCCACGGGTGACATGTAAATTTCAAGCCTTTTTTTTTTTTAACCCGTCATGTTATATGTACATTATCGGAATGTTTTGGCACCTCATTTTACGAATCCTTCTCCGCCTGGAGTTGAATTTCAGGAGGAAGGGGGGGGGGGGGGAGAAACCGATAAGAGGGTGAATTTTTTTAACCGTGTCTATTTCGGCAATAAATATCATTTTAGATGTGGAGGTTTCTTTTATGGAACTCTTCGGTAAATATAACTTATTAAATATAAAGATTTTAAAGTGGGGGGGGGGGGGTACGTCATTTATAGGTGTGTTCTGGGAAAAATGAGTGAACCCACAGGTGACATGTAAATTTCAACCTCTTTTTTGGACCTGTCATGTTATATATATATCATCGGAATTTTTTCGAACCTCTATTTCATTTTACGAATATTTCTCCTCCTGGAGTTGAATTTCAGGAAAGGGAAGAGAAGCGATAAAAAAATGATTTTTTTTTTTTTTTTTTAATTTTAGCTATTTTGACAATGAATATCATTTTAGATGTGGTTTTCAGAGGAGCGCTCCGGTAAATATTATTTCATAAATACAAAAGTTTAAAATGTGGACTGCGTGATTTCCTGGTGCATTCTGGGAAGAAAAAGTAACATTACGGCCACGGGTGAGGAGTAAATTTCAAACTTTTTTTGGATCCGTTATGTGATATGTCATAGGAAAGGTTTCGGAATACTCTTTCATATTATGGACCTTTCTCTTCCTGCAGTTTAATTTCAGGACGGGGGGGGACGGGGAGTGAATTTTTTTAATCGTAGCTATTTCGAGAATAACTATCATTTTAGAAGTGGTTTCTTGATGGAACCTTCGATTAAAAATTACTAATTATAAACATTTTAAAGTAGGGGATGCCTGATTTCCGGGTGTATTCTGTTAAGAAAAATTAAACCTGCGTGTGAGGAGTAAATTCCAAACTTTTTTTGGACCCTTCATGTGATTGATTTTGTTTTTCGGAATTGTTGTTAGGAATGTTTTTCGAATCACTCTTTCACATTATGAACGTTTCTCCTCCTGGGGTTGAATTTCCGCAGGGGGGAGGGGAGCGATGAGGGTGAATTTTTTAAATCGTAGCTATTTTGAAAATAAATTTCATTTTAAATGTGATTTTTTGATGGAGCCCTTTGGTAAAAATATTTTATTAAATATAAACATTTAAAAGCGAGGCTGCGTGATTTCCGGATGTATTCAGGGTAGAAAAAAATAGTGGAATAGTGAGGAGTAAATATGAAGCTTTTTATGGACCGGTCATATGATAAATCAACGGAAATTTTCAAACCACTCTTTCATATTATGAATCTTTCTTCTCTTTTCCTCAATTTGGCCTCCTTACAGAAGCGCTTTTCAAACTTTTTTGAAATCATTTCGTTTTTGTGAATTCAGATCTGATTTTTTTTATAGAGACTTCCAATATATAATTTATAATGTATGAAAAATTCACAAACTGTGAGGACAGGCTGTATTCCGGGTGTTGCAATAGTTGGAATTCTAAGCGTAGTGTTTTTATATCTTTTGTTGACTCCTCTTTCGTGATATATCATTAGAAAGCTCTGTAAATACGATTTTATTTTATATACCTCCCGCGCTCATCCCGCCCCACTTTGCCCCCCGCGGGAAACTCTTTAATAAATTTAACCGACACCCATCATGCCAAGTATTGTTGGAAAGCCTAATGACCATTTACTTATATTATGCATTTTCATTGCTCCTGCACTACTTTGCCCTCCACCCCCACCCCCGAGTGGTCTGTTTAATGAATTTCAATAGAGAGTCTTCTAATAATGGGAGAATTGTAGATCACATCTCAGTACATGTACAAAAATCAATAAAAGATTTTGATCACTTTTAATATCCTTTTAGTTCATGTTCTTTCACTAGGAGTGCTTTTGATTATTTTTTCTTTGGCCAGTTTGCTACTCGCGACTTTACAACTTATTGAAACCAAGGAACGCCGTTACATGACTTTTCTACTATTGCGGCTTTATTATAACATCCTTTTGGTTTGTTGTTGTTTTTTAAATTCATTTGTTTTCAGTTTCCATGTATTTATTAAATTATGCTTTTTAAACATGTAATAACAAAGATTTTAATAATCGATTGTAAAAACATCTCGATTGTAGATTCTCGAAATTAATCGATGACTTTATCGAATGCGCTTTTTTACGATTACGATTATTATCGAGTAGGAAATTTTCGAGAATCGCCCATCACTAATTAATAGTTAAATTTTATGGTGCAACTGTCCTATATATATTTATGCAATTTAGATCATTTATTCAAATATGTTGATTTGCTATTTCAAAATAATAAATGAAACAATTAGGACGAAATAATATCAAAAATATGGCAGAAATTTTAAAATAAAAAACTGTAGAATTTTATGTTTTGTGCAGTAGGAGCAGACCACTGTTTGTTTTTTGTTGTTATTGTAGTTTTGTTTTGTTTTTTTACAACTCAAATAATGATAAAGCTTTAAAAGCATTAAAAAATTATTGATTTAATTACAAACATCAATTTGCAATTATTTTAACTTATTGATTTAATTGCAGGATGTATCTAAATAATTTGTTACTCATCATTCAAATTAATTATAACAAATTGATTTTAGTTTCAACTTATTATTAACTTCTAATCACAATTAAATAAAAAAACTAATTTTCAATTAATTATTTCTGTGAAAACATATTTTATTAATGCACTCTACACGCCACACAATTATGCCACTTAATAAACAAATAAACACATACAATAAATTAATAAATAAAAATAAATTATTTCAGTAGCAATACAAATAAAACTAAGTTCAAATGTGTCATAAAAAAATATTATCAAAATAATTATATTTGTAACAATAAACCTTTTGCTTTTATTTTTCCAAAAAATAAAATAAGTTCTCATTTCTTCGAACATAGCGGATTGCAAGATATAGCTAAATAATTTGTGATTTATCGTTCAATATAATTATAATCGAATTGATTTTAGTTTTAACTTGCTTTCATTAATTTATAATCGCAAATAAATTAAAAACAATATATTTTTAATGGATTATTTCAGTTTAAACATGCTTTATTAATGCACTCAACATGCCACATAATTATGCCGCTTAATAAAGAAACAGACACACACGCAAAATAAGTAAACAAAAATAAATTAATTCAGTAGCAATACAAAATAAGCTAAGTTCAAATGTGTTATAAAATACATGATCAATAGAATTATATTTATTACAAGAGAATCTTTACTACTGTTTTTGTTCTCATTTTCATCGAACATAGCGAAATAAGGAAATAAAATATATTTTTGAACAAAAAAAAATAATAATAATAACTTGTGTTTAAATTAGATGTTTTGTGAAATTTAAATGGTCTGTGAAATTTAATCAGAAAAAGCTCTAAGCTATGTTTTAATTGTAAACAACGGTGAATAAAAGTTCCTCTTACTATATTCTCTGTTTGATAACATTTACGGAAAAACAAATGAACAAAAAGCAAGAACTCTTTGCAGGAGTAAAGGTTTGTTCGCTAGGCGAATTGACGTCACAAACAAGAAAAAGTATGTAGCATTGAATTCATCTCCGCGCCAACCGTTACTTAGGCGATAAGGCGCTCAAAACGTGATTCTTTCTGAAAAAGCGGCCGGGAAGCCTTTGCCAACATCCGAACTGGGGATATAAGGCTACCCTTTAAGTTGTTATCAGATTGACCAACATTTCGAGGGCTTTTGAGCCAACACTTTATTTCCTCCAGCTTTTCGCGAAATATCCCAACACCCAGTGCATGGCTGCCAACTTCTACGCCTATTCAAAGTCAAATAAATACATTCAAAACAATAATTTTACCTAATAATTGACAATACCTTGCATAATACGTATCATTGCATATATTTGACATACATTTTACTAAAAAAATTTTGTGGTTTCAAACACATTTATATGATTTAAAAAGGCGTAGAAGTTGGCAGCTCTGCCAGTGTGATAGCAAACAGAAATGTCCCCCAACTTTTTCCTGCAGTTCCAAAAAAATCCCCTCTAGCCGAGACTTTTCATCCAACATCGAACATTTCAACGAATCAGAGATAAGCGATTCATACGAATAGGTGATAAATATTAACGCCTGGTATTTGTAATACTGGTTTCCTTGCTTTTTCTCCGACTTTTTCCAAGACAATTGTAGCTTTTTTCTCTTTTTGAACGGAAAAAAGTTGGGGTTAAAATCGGCTGAAAAGTTTGTCGCGCGTAAAGTTCGTGAATCTGATAACAGGTTTTGAGTAAAAACGATTCCCATTGATTATATTGAAACGAAATATTGTTGTATATCCCAGTAAATTAACCTAAAGTAATACACGATTCCCTTTCAATACCGAAATTAATTGATAAACCAAATAAGATAACAATTACAAGTTAATCTGAGCCTTTGTTCGAGTTAGAGCACGTGCAGGCAGACGGCTAGGCTATTTGAATTCATAGATACTTTGGAACTATGTTAGAAAGGATTAAGCCGAGTGCCTACATGTATTTCGTGAACTGGCCAATCCCATCTGGCCAGTTCGCGAATTGGTCAGTTATTTTTAAACGTTGTTGGCTAGTTCGGGAATTGGCCAATTTCGGGTTTTGGCCATAACATATATAAATTTGCACAGGCACGTAATATTAGTAATGATAAAAAATAAATCAGTTGATTAATTTGATATAAAATTGTTTTTAAAAATTAGAATTAAAATGAAACATTAATCTTTGAAAGAAAAATTGCATACACTGTGTAAAAAAGTAGAAGGATACTAGACTTTTATCTAAAACAAGCACAACTAATTAAGTAGTGCAAAATTCTTTATTTGCTTAAGGCTACAGTGGACTTTCAAAATCGCAAAAAATCATCAAATTGTCGAATTTTCATTTTTAGCATAAAACATTATATGAGCTCCCTGCTATTGAACACAAAAAGAATTTTTCAATTTCGACTATTTTTGAGTTAGAAGCATTTTTGTCCAATCAGCTGATTCTGCCACGCCCCTTTGTTTACTTTTTTGCCGATTCACATCCGTAAAATTTAGCCTAGTTTTTAGTTTTACCATACAAAATGTTATTATTTTTCACTGAAATTATTAATTTTGTGATTTCGCAAAACAATACTTTAACTGTAACTTTTAACTGTTTCTTTAAGCGTTTGTTTACAATGTATTTAGAGGAATTGCTTTTTGTCCCCAATCTTTTTAGCGTAAATTAAAAAATATTAATATATTTAAAATATTAAAAATATTTAATATATTTAACAAAAATTTGTACAATAAGAGGTGTTTATACCATGAATATTTCTAGTAAAATTTGAAAAAAAATCGTTAGAACAGGGGTCGGAGCATATAGGACAAATTTTATTGTTTGGATCACAATTTTTTTTATTTCTAATCTTCATAATATATTCCTTTTGCATGTCTTGTAAAAAGGTTTCTTAATGATTATTCATAAAATATTCTGGTAAGAACAATAAAATTTGTCCTATATGCTCCGACCCTGTTAGAAAATACACAATGTTACTTTTGAGATATTTTTTTTTTTAAATTCAGATACTTACGTCCTTTACATGAATTACTGTCGAAGCCACATATTTTATCTGAATTTACCATGAAAACATAAACCACTTACATATAAGCTAGAAATGATATTATATCCCTTAATAGCTGAAACTGTGTCAGTAGGAAAATATTAAGCAATTATAACCACTGTAGTTACTAAAACCTGTTTTTCTCAGAATGAATATTTTCGTCGTTTTCATTATTTCAAAATGTTCCATGCGAAATTCTTTATGCCCAATTTTTCTGATTTTTTGTTTAAAAGGCTCTTTATGTATGTGTTAACAAATGTTACTAGAAATAACTTTTTTTAGACGCATATAAATTTTTTAAATTTCAGTTATATGAAATTTTTTGTGATTTTTTTAACGGCAAATACAAAAGAATTAAGTTAACCTTTACGCAGGGGCTCGCTCAGTGTCTACCTGAGAATACATGTAAGTCCGGACAGATGCTGTCACAGCCCCTCCGTAAAGGTTAAAATCATTTTTTTAAATGTTTTACAAGTAATATGCTAAAAATGCTTAGTAACATTTGTTAACACATACATAGAGGGCATTTTAAACAAAAAATCAGAAAAATTGGGCATAAAGAATTTCCCATGGAGCATTTTGAAATATTGCCATTTTTTGTTAATTTAAAAAAAGAAAAATCTGTATCTCAAAAACTATTGAATATATTTTTTTTAAAAAAATTGTGAAATAAGAGATATATATACACTATATTGCCATTGATTATGGGACACTTGCGATTTTAGACATTTTACTAAATATCTAAAAAAATACATGAGGAATCATCTCGAAACTCTTAGTGTATAAATATAGTAATATACGTCATACATCTCCGTGAAGAAGTTTTACCGAAACTCCATAGGGGACCGTCAACAAATTAAAAAAGAATGAATATCTTTTGAATAACCCTGTCAAAACTAATGTAGCAAAAGCGCTCAAACTCTAGATTATGATTGAATGCCTTATTGTAATACACTGTGTTCATTTTTATGCAAATAGCATGCATACTCGCAGAGTAATTAAGGTTTTTATAAAAATGGTCCCAAATTTTTCCAAGTTTTTTCCTTATAATTTTCAGAGTTCTTAATATAAAATAATATTTGTTTCAGAAAATATGACAAACAACATTGTACACAGTACCCTGTAATCAGAATTAAAAAATAATGAAAATTGTATACAAAATGAGTTGGTTTACTAAATAATTTTTTACTGCGCATGCGTCAACGATATCAAAATTTCATTTGCATATTATGTTAGCTAAATGTATAGAGCAACTTTTGTGAAAGTCACAAAATCATAACTTGAAAATTCTGAAAATAATCGTCAATTGAATAAGTTGAAAATCCGTTATTCTCAAAATGAAGCAAAAACAAGAGGGGTTGTATCCATATATTCATTGATTATATTGTGTCAATATAGAATACACAATACGGGATGTTACGACTACTTTTGGATAAAATCCCTCATTTTTTTGCTTCATTTTGGAAACAACGGATTTTGTCCTTTTTCTATAGACGATTACTTTCAGAATTTTCAAGCTATAATTTTGAGACTTTTACAAAAGTTGTTCTATACATTTAGCTAACATAATATGCAAATGAAATTTTGATATCTTTGACGCATGCGCAGTAAAAAATTATTTAGTAAGCCTACTCATTTTTCATACAATTTTTATTATTTTTTAATTCTGATTACAGGGTACTGTGTGCAAAGTTGTTTGTCATATTTTCTGAAAAAAATATTATTTTATATTAAGAACTCTGAAAATTATAAGGAAAAAAACTTAGAAAAATTTGGGGCCATTTTTATAAAAACCTTAATTACTCTGCGAGTATGCATGCTATTTGCATAAAAATGAACACAGTGTATTACAATAAGGCATTCAATCATAATCTAGAGTTTGAGCGCTTTTGCTACATTAGTTTTGACAGGGTTATTCAAAAGATATTCATTCTTTTTTAATTTGTTGACGGTCCCCTGTGGAGTTTCGGTAAAAAATCTTCACGTAGATGTATGACGTATACTATTATATTTATACACTAAGAGTTTCGAGATGATTCCTCATGTATTTTTCTAGATATTTAGTAAAATGTCTAAAATCGCAAGTGTCCCATAATCAATGGCAATATAGTGTATTATGACTATTTCCAGAAATTTTTTTAAAAATTCATTGAAAATTTAAAAAATTAGTTTTGAGAGTCCACTGTAGCCTTAATATTCTACAACTAAACGAATATGAAATCATAGTAATCAAGTCAAAGTAATCAATATGAAGTCATAGTAATTCTCTTCGCTGATCCTAATTATGAAGAGGATTTTATTTTCATAACATAGTTTCTGTTGCATGTACGAAACCCTGTGAAAAAAGTAGAAAGACACATAAGTATTTTTATATGAAAATTGAAGCATTAGTAAGAAGTTTTCTTTCCATTTGCCTTTATAAGTTGAAAAACTCTGTTTGACATTAAATCATAGTGCTTAAATCATAGAGTGCTTACGTTTCACTCTGGTAAAAACTGTCACAAGTGCTTTCCGAAGCTCAACAACAAATCTATACTATATTCTTTCATTGTATATGCGATGAATTAATGTAGCCCATATGTTTTCAAATATATTCAGGACAAGGCTTTTAGGTGGCCATGTCAAAACACAAATCTTAGTTTTGTGGAACCAATTTTTATCACTATAATAGATGTGTGAATCACTTCTCTATCCTGTTGAAATATCCAATCTCCTCCAGCCAATTCTGTACCACAAAGAAGAAGTTCAGATTCAACAAAGAAATGTAATTTTTATGATTCTGTCTACCATTCAAAATTATCAGAATCGTTTTTCCCACATATCTGACTGCTAGCCAGACCATTAAACGTCCCCCTCCAATTTGTACAGTGGAATAAAAATCTTCCGCATTCTAGATACAAAGCCAACAGAACTGATATCCATCAGGACCATATAATTTGAAATTTTTCTCATCTAGGTTAAATGACAGATGTTTATTCCGTGGTGCAAGATATGTGGTCTCTTGCACATGCTAAGAGGTTAGCTACATGCATTTTTGCCCATTTGAATGGTGTTGTTTTTTCTTGAAAATCAAGACTTATATAGTCATATACAGTTTGACGTAACATATGTGTTAGTCCTGCTTGTATTCCGACCTTTAAAACTGTAGAATCTTTTTTTTTTCTTTCTACACTCGAATAATGCCACTTTCATCACGAGGCGTCAGTGTTCTTCTTGTCAGAGGTCTTCTTGTCTTTATTTTCAATACACTGATCCTCTGGATTTCCAATATACTTTGATATTGTAGTTTAACTAACATTAAGCAATTTAGCATTCTCCCTTGTGCTTTTTACACTCTTTTCTAAACGAGTATATCAAACGAATATTATTTAGAATATTATCAAATGTCTCAGTCTTTTTGAAAATTATTTAAAGATATTCCTTTAGGCATTCGAAAAACAAATCAGTCTAAAAATGAAGTAACATACATTTTTTGACAAAATCAATAAAATAGCAATATCTATTTACCTTATCTCTAGCAGAAACATCCGATAAAATCAATTTTTCAGAAATGTTCTTCTACTTTTTTTTACATGGCGATAATTGACCAAGTTCATTTTTCTACAAATTATTTGCTGTACCAATTTATTTTTTATGTCATAACAAAAGGATGTGTATAAAATGATATCCTTAAAAAATCCGACCGTATTTATAAATCACAATTAAGTAGATAAAAAAAATGATTGTCCTTCTACTTTTTTTACACAGTGTATGTAGTACACTACCGGAGAAATGGGGGAGGGGGGGACATCTATACTCTGTCAAAATTAACTTTTTGTATAACTCGGTATAATAGTCTCACTGCATCATTTTCTCTGTATTATTGATATAAAGCATGTTATTTTAAACAGTATTATTTACAAAAACAATCAGTATGAAAACTGTGTATGTACGTACATGTTTGTAAATTTTACATTATTTGCTCATTTAGAATGAAAGGACATCAATCCAAATCACATTTTTAGCTCGACTCTGGTACATTTAACCATTAAATCTCAATTCCTAATAAGAATATCTAAAAAATTTCTTCACAATCTAAAGCCAGTTTTGTTGTTTTTTCAAAATGTAACCAAATTTGGCAGAATTCTTTCACTTGGCGCCAAATAAGTGTTTTGACATTCGATATCTTGAAAGTCGATTTTTGGGCCAAATGTCACCGACATTTTGTCAAATATTGCTTGCTTATTTGCTGTTGCCAATTTCTCGATTTCCGGATCCTGACCCCACCTTTACCCAAACAGCTCACTAAATCAAATATGTTCGAACATGTAACTTAGCTCAATGGTCTTTTGTTAATCAAAAACGGTAGGATACAAAAGTTAGTCAAAACCGTTTAAGCGGTTTCTTAGATAAAATTAGTTTGACCCGAAGTGCCGCCCAAAATGACCCAGTAACGTAATTTTCTCGAACATGGGGCCCAGCCCAACAATCTTCTGCAGTCTAAAGACGGTAAAATACCAAATTAAGTTAAAAATCGTTAGAGACGTTTTCTAGATAAAAATTAGCTTGATCCGTATAATGACCTGAAAATGACCCACTAATCGAAATTTCTCGAAAACGTCATCTATAGTTCAATGATTTTCTCATACCCGAAAACGATATAATGCAAAATTTTGTCAGTATCGTCCGAGCCGTTTTTTTAATACAATTAATTTGGCCCGGATCCATAGTGACCCAAACAGACCCACTAACTGATAGCTTTTGAACATCTGACCTAACCCAATAGTCTTCTCGAATTCGAAAATGATAGAATACAAAATTTAATCAAATTCGTTAGAGCAGTTTTCTAAATGAAATTCAACACATAGTGACGCAAAACTGATGTTCTAAACGAAGTTTCTCTTTTATATTTGATCTAGCACAGTGATCTTCTGGTGTCCGATAATATAAAATTTTCTCAAGATCATTTGAGCTGATTTTTAGATGAAATTAGCTTGACCCGCAGTCCAAAATGGCCGATTAAGAAGCCACTCGAGTCACTCAAAAAGACCCAGATGGCAATATTAAGTCTATGAAGGCGTTATTATAAATATCTCGCATATATTTTAATATATTTTAATGATTTTTTTGCATATGATAGCTGAGGATGATCTACAACCGGGATAGTTTTTACTTTTTCGATTTTGTTCATATTTTTTCTTATGTTATGATAGTTTCAATTTCAGAACCGGCTTCAATTAATTTCAAAAGTTAACGTAATTTTAAAAAAACATTCTGAAACCAAAATTGAATAGTAAAAACTATTTCGTTTGTACATCATCCTCAGCTGTCCTATGAAAAAAAAAAAAAAAAAAAAAAAAAAAAAAAAAAAAAAAAAAAAGCAATAATATTAAAATTTGAGCGAGATATTTGAAAATAACGCCCCTATAGACTTAGCGGGTCTTTTTGAGTGACTAGTATAGGCTCTTAATCGAAATTTCTCAATCATATGAACTAACCGAGTGTTCTTCCAATACAAAATTCATTCAAAATAGTTGGAGCTGTTTCTCAGACAAAATTAGTTTGACCCACAGTGACTCCCAAAATGACCCACTAACGTAATTTTCTCGAACACGGGGGCTCAGCCCAGTGGTCTGCAGATTGAAAACGGTAAAATACCAAATTCAGTTGACTTGTAGTGACTCAAAAAGTATCTAGTAATCGAAATTTCTGAAACACGTAATATTCTCGTGCCCGAAAACGGTCTATATTACAAATTCTTGACAAATTCATTTGAGCCATTTTTTAGATGTAATTAGTATCACCACTGTAGTAAAATTGTTGCACTGAGATAGTTGACGATTTTTGTGTTTCCGGCGATTTTTCCATATATTAATAAAATAAATCAGTTTTTAATATTTTAGCTCAACTTAGTAAATTTTGTCCTTTTTTCAATAAAGTTTATTCGGAATCCACAAGTTATTTTTTAATTCTTCGAGTGATTTTTTGATTTTCTCCTGATTCGCGGCGATTTTTTCTTGGATTCGTAAATAATTCCGTTTCAAACTTTTTAGCATAATACAACAAATTTTGCCCTCCTCATTTTTTGAATTTTTGGTAATTTGGATTACAAATGTTTTAGCCCACTAGAGTAAATTTTGATTTCTGTATTTTTTTTTTTTTTTTTTTTTTTCCCCTTCTTCTTCTTCTTCATTTCGCAACGATTTTTTGACATTCGTATTCGTAAAAGGAACTCGGTTTCAAACTTTTCACTATTGTTGTAAGTTTTGTTCAGTGAGTTTTCTTTTTCTTTTTCTTTTCTTTTTTTTATGGATTTTTAAAGTTATTTTCAAAGCGATTCTTAGCATGTTTTTGTACACTGCCTTTTTTTACATTTATAAAAAATAATTCAGTTAGAAATTTTTAGCCTAATCGAAGTATAATTTATTCTGCGTGAATTTTAATGTTATTTCCAATACAATTTTTAACTGCGACTTTATTTGTGAAAAAAAAATTCCTTTTAGAATAATTTAAACCGTTGTAGTAAATTTTGTCTTCCCGTCTTTGTACATTTTTTTTTTTAAATCTTTGGTGGTCTTTACTGTTTCTTTTTTAGTTTTGAAGCAATTTTTCAGCATTATTAAAAAGTAATTCGGTTTTGATCTTTTATCCTAATGTACTAAAATTTGTCCTCTATTCTTCTAAATTTATTCGAAGTTCACCCACCGATTTTCGATTTTTTGATTTTTTTTTTTTTAATTATCTTTAAGTTTTTTTTTCTACTTTGCAAAAGAAATATTGTTTTAATCTTAAATAAATTTTACTATCTGCAATTTTTGAAATTTTAACGATTCTTTATATATACCAACTTTTAGTGCTCTTTTTTTTCTCTCTTTTTCTTTTTTCCGCGATTTTTTCGCATTAGTAAAAGAAATTCAGTTTCTATCGTCTAGTACAATCTAGTACATTTTGTTCCCCTTACTATGACGTTTCATAAGAATTTATGGAACGATTTTTTTTTTTTTAAATATTTCGCAATTTCTATTGCGATTTCACGTTTGTGCTATGTTTTGATGGAGCGCGAAAACACAGAACCTAACAGGTCAGCTACGCGAGTAAATTAAATTATTTTAACAAAGGAAAATGTAATATTTTGGCTGAAAATGTAATTGTTTCTATATTGATTAGCGTGATATAAAAACGATTTTCACAAAAAAATTTAAAGCTAAGAGTGTATTCGAAAAAATGATTTTCCACCTTCGACAGCTCGTAATTTTCAGACACATTTTTAAAAGAAACATGAAACTTGCTGAGGGGATTTTTGAAGTGACGTACAAGGTGTCATGTGATATAATTTTTCGCTGAATTAATTAGAATTTGATTTATAAACAATTATTTTCTCAGCGTGACCCTTTTTTTCGTTCGCAGATCTCCCGCTTCGGAAAATTTGGTCCAAAACGCCGTTTTTGACTTTTTTTTTTGGGGGGGGGGCAACATTTTCTACATTTATCAAAAAAATTACAATCACGGCGCCTTTGTGTAGTTTCTAAATAAGAGATTTTGAAAGTTTGGTGCATTAGAGAGCAAAAATGGATTTAAAAATAAATCTAAAAATAAGCAGTTTTAATCGGAATACGCCCTTAATTTATTATCGAATTTAATATTTCATTGTTAATAGTTGTGTTTTTGAAAATAATATTGTTACAGCAAAATTAAATCTTCATGTTAAATGTGCCAAATTAAATTTGAAATGCTAAATATAATTTTCTCTGCATGTCATAATTTTTCTATTTAATTTCAATAATAAATTGCGAAAATTTTATTAATTTATTTTGAAATTTTTTGCTTTATAATATTGATTTTGATATTATAATGTATGACTTCGCTAAAGCTAAATCAAAATAAATTACTCACTTCTTGAACGTTTGTCTTGTTTTTAATAGCTGTTTTCTTATTAATATTACCAATAATGCGATTTTGTTTTACATATACGATTTTTAAAAAGAATTTTAAATAACTTGTTATACTATGTTTGAATTTCCCACGCAAATTTTACACACAATATGATTGATTTTAAATACTTGACATATTTTGTCTCAGTAATATTTATTGTAAAAGCAAACTTTACCTGTTGTAACAGAATTTCTTCTTTAATATTCATCATCATAAACATGCATGATTTTTCGAAACGAAAAACAAGGCAAAAAAGATTTTGAAGTGTTACTGTTATTCTTTATAAGAGACTTTAAAAATATATCTATACTAGTAGAATATGTATTATTAATTTAATTCCAAGTTAGCTCTTGTTATTTTTTTTAAAGATGCAAATAACAAAATAAAATAAAATAAATAAATTAAGCAGTTTGATTATTTTAACTTCGTTAAATGTAAATATATTTTACAATACATTTTATATTATATCTATGCAAATAAATTACAGTTGTTATATTAATTTACTTATTTAAAAAAAAATAATAAGTTTATAAGTAAAAAAATAAGTAAAAAAATTAAGTTAATTAAGGTTTAAAAAAATTATAAAATATAATAAAAATTTATATAATATAATAAAATATAATAAAAAATTATAATAACTATAAATTATTTTATAGACGTCATATGGGCGGCAAAAAATGGCTCGCCTCAGGCAGCGAAATGTCTAGCACCGGCCCTGGAATATATCATGATTTCTTTGTCTTTGTCATGGTATGGATATTCATTTATCTTTTGGTGGAATTTTGTTGAAATGAATTTGAGCTAGCTGATATGCTTGCGCCATCTGTTGCACAAATGAATCATTAATAACTAAACTATTTTCAATAAAATTAGAGGCATTACACAACACTCCGTATTTTTATCCGTACACGTACATCAGGGGCGTAAATCCCGGGGGGGGGGGGGTTCCAAAACCCCCATTCGAAAAAATCAGTCGGAAAATTTTTCATTTGATCGGGAAAAAAGTACATTAAGTCGGAAAAAAAATTTATTAACTTATAAAAACTTATTAATTGGAAAAACGAAAAAATCTCGTTCGGTCGGAAAAAGGTATGCTAAGACAGAAAAAAATTGTATTAACTTATAAAAACTTATTAATGAGAAAAATACAAAACTAGTCGAGAATATTCCCGTTCCATCGAAAAAAGTATGTTGAATAGTTGAATCTGAAAAAAAATTGTACTAACTTATAAAAGTATGCTAAGTCGGAAAAAAATTGTATCAACTTATAAAAACTTATTTACCCTTTAACGTTCATTGGTTTCGCCACGAAACCACAAAATTTTAATTCCGATACGCAACACTGACACCGGTATTTTTATCTAAAAATATCCCTTTTATTTTGTATGTGAAAAATCACGTTTTCTTATTTAGAAATATATCTGTTCTTAATTACCGGTGTCATTCATTTATTTCGACATCTTAGCAATGAAAATGCTATGATCGTTAAAGGGTTAATAGCAGTGGTGTAGTCGAGTGGGGACGCTGGGGGACGGCGTCCCCCCACTTTTTTATTTTATTTCAAGCGTCCCCTTACTTCTTTTTCTCAAGGGGGACGCTAAGGACGAGAGGGGACGCAGATCTTCCTGATTTATTAAATGGTTAAAATAAAAATAAAAACTCAAAAAAAAAATAATTTTATAAAATAAAGAAGGGATATTTTAAACCATATTAGTTTTCTTTAACAAGAGCACTCAATAAACAAGCTAAAAGAAATAGGGAAGAAAGGGATGGTCACTTGCTGTTCATTATAATAACCATTAGTGAAATACCGCGATACGCTAACATTAGCTCTTTCATGGGCATCCATTAGTTTTACTTGGAATTCCCTAATCGAAAACTTTTATCCACCTCCCGTTCTGACAGAAAGACGACACATGCTCACCGAAAAAGATCTTGACCAATAACCTAAGACTGACACACTGAAGTCTATTTTAATTTAAAAAATACGCAGGTGTTTCAATTATGAAAGCCTGGTCATTTTTTTCTTATCCGACAATGAACACCAACTTGTTTCTATTAGTCAGTAAGTATGGTCTTTAAAGACATTCGGGGATCGGGGTAATTACCATAGCTGTCACATACCGTTGGTTAGTAGGGATCCTCAGTAATGAGCATTATCAGTAAAAGAGCATCAACGCAGACCAATAACTCCTGATATTTTTTAGTGAAAGAATAAGCCAAAATCATTATCCTCCCTTCTCCCATTCACATTAACAATTATTTGCTGATTAGTTTCAAAAAATATTTTTTAGGCAGGAAAAACTGCAAGCATTGGACTAGTGTAAATTCTCTAAATTGCCTTTTTTTTTCTTGCCATAAATATTTTGTTTCATAGTTTAAATTTTTGAAGTAAAAATAATAATGAAAAGGTAGGCAGCCAAAACTGGAAAGTTTTACAACTTCTTCTAAATGTTGTCGTCAAAGCCGTAGCTAGAGGGCTGATAGGATGGGGGGGGGGGTAATCAGATCTCCTATAAACAGAGCCCCCCTTGGAAAAGATTCCAAGGCCACAAAATGAATTTCTTTTACGAAAATCCAAATTAAATTCTGTTCAAAAAAGTAATTTAGTTTTGGAGCCCTTTCACAGTTTTGCAAAAATACTAAGTTATAACTAAAATAAGTGTTTCAACACTCGTTCATCCTATTTGCACATATAAAGGTAACATGTTGTTTCACATTGAATTAGTTATACACTATATGGCCAAAGGTGACCGGCCACTTGCGATTTTAGAAATTTTATTAAATATCTAGAAAAATATATGAAAAATTATTCTGAAACTCTAAGTAAGTGCGTAAACAAAATAGTATAGGTCATACATTTCCGTGAAGATTTATTCCCGAAACTCCACAGAGGGCAGTAAAAAATTGAAAAACAATGAATATTTTTTGGATAATCCTGTCAAAAGTAATGTAGCAAAAGCGTTCAAACTATAGATTATGAATAAGTGGCTAATTGTAATAAAGTGTGTTCGTTTTTATGCGGATAGCATGTATACTCGTAGAAAAAATAAGGTTTTTATAAAAACAGTCCCAATTTTTTTTTTTTTTTTTTTTTTTTTTTTGCTTAGTTTTTTTGCTTATAATTCAAAGAGCTCTTAATATAAATTAATGTTCTTTTCCGAAAACATGACAAACAACATTGTCCACAATTCCTGTAATCAGAATTAAAAAATAACAAAAAATTGTATGAAAAATGAGTAGGTTTATTAAATAATTCTTTATTGCGCATGTATGAACGCTATCAAAATTTAATTTGCACATTGTGTTAGCTAAATGTATAGAATAACTTTTATGAAAGTCTCAAAAAGATAACTTGAAAATTCTGAAAGTGATAAACGAGAAAAAAGATCACGAGATAAAAAAAAAAAAAAAAAAAAAAAAAAAAAAAAAAAAAAAAAAACGAGATGCAAAATCATTTGTTTCCAAAAGGAAGCCCCCCCCCCCCAAAAAAAAAAAGGGATTGTACCCAAATATAATATGTACCGAATTGTGTATCCTATATTGACAATTATCAATGGATACAGCCCCTCATGTTTTTGCTTCATTTTGAGAATAACTCATTTTGCGACGAAAATAATCGACGAAATTTACGATTTTTTTTAAGCCGATCAAGAAAATTCATATTCTTTCCGCGTCTGATCAACAAAATTCGCAATCTTTACGAAGCCGATCGATGAAATTTGAAATTATTTCTCGCATGATCGATAAAATTCGCAATTCTTCCGCGCTAGATCGACGAATTTTACTATTTTTCTGCGACTGATCGACAAAATTCGCAAATTTTACTAACCTGATCGGCAAAATTCGCGATTTTTACAAAGCCGATTGTTGAAATTTGCGATTTTTCTGCATCCGATAAACGAAATTCGCGAATTTATTTGAGCCTAATCAACAAAATTTGTAATTCTTCCGCGTGTGATCGACAAAATTCGCGACATTAAAATGTCCGATTAACGAAATTTGCGATTTTTTGGAACCCGATGAATAGAAATCGCGATTTTTTCGTGTACGATAGACGAAATTTGCTCTTTTTCTGCTTTATTTAACCGATGAAATACGCATTTTTCTGCGCTCAATCAAAAGAATTCACGTTTTTTAACTAACTTTGACGAAATCGGGATTTTTTTTTACGAGGCGAGATGAAATTCTCATTTTTTTTCTGTTGATAAATTGAAAAAACTCACGATTGTTTCGCGGCCGATTAAGGAAATTTTCAATTTTTTCGCGCATTATCGCAAAATTCGCAATTTTCCATTACTTTATCCACGAAATTTGCGATTTTTTTGTCTCTAATGGGCAAAATTCGCGGTTTTTTCGTACCCGAACAATGTAATTTGCGTTTTCTACGCGATAAAACTCGAAAATTTTCGATTTTTCCGCAGCTGAGGAATTTAATTTGCAATTTTTATGTGCATCATCAATAAGACTGACCTTTTTTTTTTTTGCCCGATTAACGAAATGCGCTATTTTTCGCACCAGATCAACAAAATTCGCGTTTTTTTCCGTGCCTGATGGACAAAACTCGCGATTTTTCTGTGCCTGATCGATAAAACTCGTGATTTTTTAATGCCTGATTGGCTAAATTTGCTATTTGAAAAATTTGTGGGTTTTTTTCCATACCTGGTCAACGAAATTCGCGATTTTTTCAAGCCTCATCGGCAAAATTTGCTATTTTTTTTTCACTTGATTAATTAAATTCGCGATTTTATTGTGCTCTAGCTATGAAATTTGCAATTCTTAAATGACTGATGAAATTTTATATTTTCCCAATCAACGAAATGCGTGATTTTTCGCATCCGACCAACGAAATTCGCGTTTTCTTCCGTGCCTGATCGATAAAACTCGCGATTTTTCCGTGTCTGATTGGCGAAATTTGCTATTTTTTCCAAACCCCATGAAAAAAAAATTGTATTTTTTTCCAGTACCTTATCTACGAAATTTACGATTTTTTTGTCTCTAATCGAGAAAATTCGCGGTTTTTTCGTATCCGATCAATGTAATTCGCGTTTTCTACGCGATAAATCGCAAAAATATGCAATTTTTCCGCAGCCGACGGATTTAATTTGCAGTTTTTTCGTGCATCATCGATAAAACTGACTTTTTTTTTTTCTTTCCAATCAACGAAATGTGTTATTTTTCGCACCAGACCAACAAAATTCGCGTTTTTTTCTGTGCCTGATCGACAAAACTCGCGATTTTTCTGTACCTGATCAATAAGACTCGCGTTTTTTCCGTGTCTGATTGGCTAAATTTGCTATTTGAAAAATTTGTGATTTTTTCATATCCAATCAACAAAATTCGCGATTTTTACAAGCCTCATCGGAAAAATTCGCTATTTTTCTGAAATTGATTAATTAAATTCGCGATTTTACCGTGCTCGATCTATGAAATTTGCATTTCTTAAGTGACTGACGAAATTTTATATTTTCCCAATCAACGAAATGTGCGATTTTTCGCATCCGACCAACAAAATTCGCGTTTTTTTCCGTGCCTGATCAACAAAACTCGCAATTTTTCTGTGCCTGATCGATAAAACTCGTGATTTTTCCGTGTCTGATTGACGAAATTTGCTATTTTTTCCGAGCCCCATGCGAAAAATTTGTGATTTTTCCATACCTGATGAACGAAATTTGCGATTTTTACAAGCCTCATCGGCAAAATTCGTTATTTTTCTGCACTTGATTAGTTAAATTCGCGATTTTAGCGTGCTCAATCAATGAAGTTTGCAATTCATAAGTGACTGACGAAATTCTATATTTTCTCAATCAACGAATGCGCGATTTTTTTCATTCAACTATCAAAATTCACGTTTTTTCGCGCCTGATCGATAAAACTCGCGATTTTTCTGTGGCCGATCGATAAAACTCGCGATTTTACCGTATCTGATTGGCGACATTTGCTATTTTTTCCGAGTTCCATAAGAAAAATTTGTGATTTTTTTCCAAACAACGAAATTTGCGATTTTTACAAGCCTCATCTGCAAAATTCGCTATTTATCAGCACTTCATTATTTGAATTGATTATTGCAATTCTTAAGTGAATGATGAAATTTTATATTTTCCCACGGTAAATTGACAAAATTTACATTTTTATTTATTTATTTATTTTTCGATCGTGCTATGCACAAAAATTGTATTTTTTTTTTTCAGTTGTAAATTGACGAAATTCGTGGGCCACACGTTAATCCACGGGTCATAGATTGTACATCCCTACTATAGAGATTATTTAATGAAAATTAAGTATGTAGCAATTTTTAAATGTAAATTTAAATTTGATTTTTTTTAATTTAATTAATTTTTAAATGTAAATTAAATTAAATTTTTCAATTCAAAATCAAGTTAGTCCTATGGCTGATAGAGCCTATTCGAGAATATGAGCGTCCCCCCACTTTTTTTTCCAGGACTACACCACTGGTTAATAGGAAAAACACAAAGCTAGTCGGGGAGATTGCCGTTAGGTCTGAAAAAAGTATGCTAAGTCGGAAAAAAATTGTATTAACTTATAAAATCTGATTAATTGGAAAAACGAAAAAACTAGTCGGAAAGATTCAAGTTCAATCTGAAAAAAGGATATTAAGTCGGAGAAAATTGTATTAACTTCTAAAAACTTATAAATTGGAAAAACGAAAAAACTAGTCGAAAAGATTGTAGTTTGATTTGAAAAAAGTACGTGGAATCGAAAAAAACTTGTATTAACTTATAAAAATTTATTAATTCGAAAAACGAAAAAACTAGTCGGAAAGATTCCTGTTCGATGGAATCGAAAAAAACTTGTATTAACTTATAAAAATTTATTAATTGGAAAAACCAAAAAACCAGTCGGAAAGATTCCTGTTGGATTTGAATAAAGTACGTTGAATCGGAAAAAACATCATATTACTTTATAAAAATTTATTAATTGGAAAAACGAAAATACTAATCGGAAAGATACTCATTCGATCTGAAAAAAGAGCGTTGAACCGGAAAAAAATTGGATCAACTTGTTAAAACTTACTGATTGGAAAAACGAAAAAACTAGTCGGAAAGACTCATGTTCGATTTGAAAAAGTATGCTAAGTCGGAAAAAAATCGTACTAACTTATAAAAACTTATTAAGGGGACACTTCACTCAAGAGAAAAGACCCGTTCGCTAATGCTAATCCTATGGAAGAAATTTATAAAGATATCTCGATTGCATTTTAATATTTTTAAATGATTCTTTTTGCATTGGATAGCTGAGACCGATCTGAATGCAGGCCGTTTTTTGCTTTTTCGATTTTGTTTACAGATATTTTTTATGAGGGTGATTTCGCTTTCCAAACCGGTTCTGAAAATGTGAAAATGAAAGCATTCTTAAAAAATATCTGTAAACGAAATCAAAAAAGTAAAAAATGGCTTGCATTCAGATCAATCTCAGCTATCCAATGCAAAAAGAATCATTTAAAAATATTAAAATGCAACCGAGATATTTTTATAAATTTCTTCCATAGGATTAGCATTAGCGAACGGGTCTTTTATTTTGAGTGAAGTGGCCCCTTAATTGGAAAATCATAAAACTAGTCGGAACGACTCCCTGTTCGATCTGAAAGAAGTACGTTGAATCGAAAAAAAACTGTGTTAACTTATAAAAACTTATTAATTGGAAAAACGAAAAAAAAAAACAGTCGGAAAGATATCCGTTCGATTTGAAAAAAGTATTTTAAGACGGAAAAAAATTGTATTAAATTATAAAAACTTATTAATTGGAAAAGCGAAAAAAAAAAAAAAAAAACAATCGGAAAGATTCCCGTACGATTTGAAAAAAAAAAAAAAAAATACGTTGAATCGGAAAAAATGTAACTTATAAAAACTTATTAACTAGAAAAATGAAAAAAAAAACAGTCGGAAAGATTCCCGTTCGATGTGAAAAAAGTACATTGAATCGGAAAAAAATTGTATTAACTTATAAAAACTTATTAATTGGAAAAACAAACAAACAAACAAACAAACAAAAAAAACAGTCGGAAAGATTCCCGTTCTATCTGAAAAAAGTACGTTGAATCGGGGGAAAAAATTAACCTATAAAAACATTGGAAAATTGGAGTGTTAATTGGGAAAACGAAAAAAAATAGTCGGAAAATTTTCCAATCGATCGAATTGTACCCTTAGTCGGAAAAAAAAACCCCGTATTAATAACCTATAAAATCTTATGAATTGAAGAAGTATTTTTGTAGTTTTTAATTAAATAAGAAAAACAAGTTAGATCGAAGGAAACTTACAGTATTTTATTCTTAGTCGGAGTTTTTAGTTTTTTTAGAATTATTAATTAAAAAAAAACAATTTAGAACAAAGAAAACCTACATAAATTTATTGTTATTCGGAAATATTACGGATTTCCTTTTTCTGATAAAACGATACCAACATAACTTTGATTTGTCGAATATTGTAAACTCGAAAACTTCGGCAGGACAAAAACATACATTGTGCAAAGTAACCCTTCCATATGAATTTTTGGTTACTGTCCTTTTTATGAAAAACATTAGGCATAAAACAAGGAGTTTAAGAGAAAAATTGCAAACAAAATCCTGAATTTATTAGATGCAACGATACTGACGAAAACATGCACTAGCAGGCATTCTAAAATAAAAGAAACCGGCGAAGAAATTAATAATTTAATAGGTAATGCAATAGAATATGCTAAAAAACACGAATTTGATTGTAAATTGAAATTCGAAAAGGGGGGCATCATCGCCGCTGCAAGAAATCTCAACGTATCGATAAAACCTGGATTTGGAAGCCAATTTTTCTGTTTATGAGTATCATAAAAAAGAATGCAGATGTATTTTAGATCATCTCGTTGTCTTAATGTATGACAGTATTGTGGCTAACATTTCTTTAGCAGAAAGTTTCAGCATTTTACAAACGCCTTTAGAGCTAACAAAGTACTCTTTCGGAAATATAAAGCAACTAACAAAATTTCAGCCTAAATCATGTGGTGTTGATCTATTTGCTTTAAAAGCTGAATTGCAACACTTCATTTATTATTCTGACGACTACTTAAATACAGCCACAGTATCAGAAGATGCAGAATTTACTTCCAAAATAAAGGTAGTTCAATAGTGTTACCAAATTCTATTGACAAATTCCGTAGACAGATGCATCTAATAAAAAATCATTTAGCAGATAAAAATTTATAAAGACTGTTATTTTTGAGTTATCATGAATTAACATACAATTTAGAGAATTAACAAACAAGTTTTAATTTGCGATTAATATTAAGCATGTATTGGTATATTTGTAAAGGAAGTTTCTCCAATTTGTAGAAAGACGATGTACTCACGTCCGAAATTTTACCATGTATGCTAAAAACGAAGAAAAGAAATCTTAAATATCTTATGAAAGCGTTAAATTTTATAGATGAAACTCACAAGATAATTATTAGACTGAGAGCCGGACAATCACATTAACAAGTTGGAGGCTGAATTCTACTGTCACCGCAAAAAAAAAAATCATTGACATTTGCGATTTCAGATGTTTTGTTAAATATCTAGAAATATACTTGAGGAATGACTCTGAGATTTCAGACGTATAAACGAAATAGTACAGGTCATATATTTTACGAGAAATTTTTTTTCCAAAATCCAATAGGGGGCCGTCAACAAATTGAAAAAGAACGAATATCTTTTGAATAACCCTGTCAAAACTAATGTAGCCAAAGCGTTCAAACTGCAGATTATGATTAAGTGGCTTATGGCAATAAACTGTGTTCATTTTTATGCGGATAGCATGTATGCTCGTAGAGAAATTAAGGTTTTTATAAAAACGGTCCCAAATTTTTTCCAAGTTTTTCGCTTATAACTTGCAGAGTTCTTAATAAAAAACAATATTATTTTCAGAAAATGTGAGAAATGACACTGTACATAACACCCTGTAATCAAAATTAAAAAATGTTAATAATTGTATGAAAAATGAGCAAATTTACTAAATAAATTTTCACTGCACATGCGTCAAGTCTATAAAAATTTCATTTGCATATTGTGTTAGCTAAATGTATAGAGCAACTTTTGTTAAAGTTTCAAAATCATAGTTTCAAAATTCTGAAAATTATCGTCTAAAGAATAAGATCAAAATCCGATATTCCCAAAATGAAACAAAAAAAATGAGGGGCTGTATCCAAATTCCATTGATTAGTGTCTACACAGTATTGCTCGTACTACTATATTTGGATACAGCTCCTCATCTTTTTGCTTCATTTTGGGAACAACGGATTTTGATCTACTTTAATCGACAATAACTTTCAGAATTTTAAAGCTATGATTTTGAAACTTTAAAAAAAGTTGCTCTATATATTTAGCTAACACAATATGCAAATGAAATTTCAATAGAGTTGACGCATGCGCAGTGAAAATTTATTTAGTAAATCTGCTCATTTTTCATACAGATATTAATAATTTTTAATTTTGATAATAGGACATTATGTACAATGTCTTTTCTCATATTTTCTGAAAAGAACATTGTTTTTTATTAAGAACTCTGCAAATTATAAGCAAAAAAACTTGGCAAAATTTGGGATCGTTTTCATAAAAATCTTAATTTCTCTACGCGTTTACATGCTATCCGCATAAAAATGAACACAGTTTATTGTCATGAACCATTTAATCATAATATCTGTAGTTTGAACGCTTTTGCTACATTAGTTTCGACAGGGTTATTCAAAAGATATTCGTTCTTTTTCAATTTGTTGACGGTCCCCTGTTGGATTTTGGAAAAAAATCTTCTCGAAAATATATGACCTGTACTATTTTGTTTATACATCTGGAGTTTCAGAGTCATTCCTCAAATATTTTTCTAGATATTTAACAAAACATCTGGAATCGCAAAAGTCAAGATTTTTTTGCGGTGACTGTAGAATTAGTTGAAAACTCGATTCGTGTAGTAAAATGCAACTGGTCTGCCAAATCTTTTTTTTTTTTTTTTTTTTTTTTTTTTTGGAAACCACCTTCGAACTCAATTTTAGTGGCTAATTCGTAGAATTACCATTGTGTTTTCCAGGACTCCATGTTTTCATACTTTTTGAGTGCTGGAAAACACAATGATAACCCAATGAGTCAACCACTAAAATCGGATATGAAGAAAGGAAGAGGATTTCAGCCAAGATTCGACTTGGCAGATCAGTTGCATTTTAATATGAAAATCGTATTGTGTCTAATCCTGAAATTTCAGCTTCAATTTGATCATGTGTGCTGGTGAGTTATAGGCTTCCTGATTGGAGAGGTTACAGCCACTAACATAACTACACTTACATTAAGCCATTTTTGGTAAGGGTCATTACCAACCGAGATTCATGGGTGTTGAATCTACAGGTATAAGCAAAACACGTGATCGTAACTTCTAGAAGGGGTGAAATTTACCCCAAAAAAAAAAAAGTTAATAACTAAATAACAAAATAAATGATTGAGTAAATCAATAAATATTTATTGGGTTGCGTTGTGATTTATGCTGCCCCCTTTCGTATGAAGTCAGGACTAGTCTAAGCGTTAAACACTTGGACACTCAGAAGTCCGATCCTGTAAATCAACATAAGTGAATAATAATAAAAAAAAAAGTAATTAAAGAAAAGGAGTCTACTCGATGTTAACTGGGAGTAATCCCTAAAGGAATTAACACGAAATTAGGATTAACATAATACAAATTTATTTACATTTTTTTTACATTTATATACAAAAGATAGAAAAGAGTATAATACCCATTAGTTAATAGGTGGTTTCTCACACTTTTCCGAATACTAATTCACATTAATGAAAAATTAATTCTGTACAATATTCAAAAAAACAAATACATTTAATTTCGGACTCGTTCTCATACTCTCGACGACCTCCCTAACCATTGGAAAAATTTACATAGTGGAGAAATTTAAATTGCATACCTGGAGCAACTTCAGCATACTTTGCGAGGTCAGGACTAGTCTAAGCGTCCCTGTCCGAGCCGTCGACGAATCTTAGTAATCTGCATTCTCCAAGGCAATGGGCGTCTCCTCTCAGCGGTCAGTCCGGCATGTGGGATACTGGGCATCTATACATGAAGCAGGCGCATGTCGAAAACCACTGCACGCTGTCAGCACCGCATCCCGAATGCATCTGAGAGCAACCTTTTTTTTTCCTCTCTTCGAAAAAGACAGGGGCCTAAAAATAATTGTTTTCCCCCTCCTCTTGACCCCAACCAATTGCATTGGAATCTGGTAAAGATGAGGCCTTGCTTCTCTGGAGGGCGTAAAGTTCCCAAGGTCCACTTTGATCCCTCTTCTTTCAGACCTCCTTGTAGTTTTATGGGCTGGTCATTGTACACCCCATAAATTTACAGGTATTTGCTGTCCAAATGCATTTATTTAATTGCACAGTCCTGCTTTTAAAATGGTCATAAAACTTGGGAGGTCCCTCGAGAATCCCATGAGAACATTTTTTTTATGCTTAAGCAATATGCGTACGTATAGTAATAAAATAAACAAAAATAAAAATACATAAAGTATCAGTCTTTGTGCTTGAAAAAACCAGGTGGTCGTTTTTCTGACCACCAATGTGATTGTTTGTGCAATTGTTTCCCGGTCTTAAATGACTTGGCGTATCGAAATAGTCAAATACGTTTAAAAGTGCTGATGCTGATTCCTTTTGAATTATCAATAAATTTACCTAAAAATCAGGTGTGAAGGTCTATGATTAGTAGTATAGAAAAATGCCGATTCGAACTTCAAACTGCTTTGTTGTATAACGATATATCTTGTTACTAAACCTACAAAATTAGATTAAATTTTATTGAAGTACTAAGAAATGGATATAAATTTTGTTCATTCGAAGAGTTTCATTTTTTAAATTTTGACATTTTTTAATTTTGAAACTACACGGATACCAGGAGTTAAGCTTAACTCAGAATTTATGATTTTCTATCTGCAGTGGAGTCTATGTGAATACGTTTGGCATACAAGACCATTTAATGATAAAAAAGGGCAACAAATCCGCAGCTCTTCAATACAGTTTCATCAAATCTTGTACATTTAAAAACAACATATATTGCTATGGAACAAAACAATTTGGAATTTCCAACCATAATTTTTTTTTACACGCATTAATCATAGTACTTCATCACTGGTTTTTAGAGACGTATACTAACACAGTTCAAAAGGGATAAACAACAGTGCCTTAAAACTGATTCGACTATCTCGATATGCTAAGTCTTAATTATCTTGTGAAATTCATCGTTTGAAAGTTAAAATTTTGTAACATACTTACAATTTTCTTTCTTCGTTTTCATTATATATGCTAAATTTTGGGCATGAGGGTATGTATATATATATGTATATATATATCAATACTTTTATAAATACATCCAAAGTAATTCAGACAATACCATTCAATAAACCACATATATATTTATATAGTCGACATTTTGTTTTTCATAACACTCGGAAATTTTTGCTTTTTGAAGTCGGAAATTTAAGAGTCTACACCCCCCTACATGATAAGGGTGGTTTACGCCCCGGACGTGCATTTGATGTAAGAATAAATAATCCAGAATTGAATTCGATATTTTGCTTCGAGAGTAGATTTCTTCAAGAATATGTGCAGGAATAGGAATCTAGGAGGTAAGGGGAGGGGATTTACAGTTTTAGGCCTTTAATAAAAATAAAATCGCAAGTCTTCTGGGGAGTGAACTATGGGAACGGGAATGCTACCTCATAAAATCATCAGAAATATTTTAATTTATGATGAATCAATGCCTATTACTAAAATAATTTTTAAAAAGTAGAATTTTCACTTTGATAAACTTGTTACTTATTATTATTATTAATCATATTCGTTGTGAAATGTGAGTTGCAAATTTAGCAATTTTCACCCCCCTCCCAACCTCCTCCCTATCACATACACACACAACGCCAACAACCTCTCCCGTGAGGGTGAGGGGGGGGGGGGATCATGTGTCAAGTATAGATTATGAAACACTTTCCGGCATATTAAGAGAACTGGAACAATAATTCCCCGTTAAAGGAAATGAAAATGACATCTAAAAAATTAATTCGAAAACACATAATATTTGAAAATCCAACTTCAGAAATTACCTTATATATTCGAAAAAGTACTTAAACCTAATGAAATAATGAGCATCAAATTAATTAAATTAAAAAACGCACCACAAGTAAAAACGCACTACCAAAAATATAATTGTTTGTAGACAGTACTGTAATCGAATTATTTTGTGTCTATGCACCCTGTAAATGAACGATAAAATACTATTCACATCATATTCTACAAAAAATTGGCTGTAGTGCTTATATAAATTTCCATATGTTTGAAATAAAATAACATCATTAAAATACATGCAAAAAAGATTTTTCCCCAAAGACCATAATATAACGGAATTAAATTCTTTTGAATGTCCATATATACATTACGGTCATAGTTAAGATGATGCTCGGGGCGTCTCAGCCCCCGCTCCCCCTAAAATGTTTTGAGCCTCACCTGGAAAAGATTCCAAGATAACTAAATGAATTTCGGTTCCAAATCGAAATGAAATTCAGTTCTAAAATCTAATTCAGTTTTGAGGCCCTTTCACAGTTTTGCAGAAATACTAAATTGCAACTAAAATAAGCATTTCAACACTCTCATATCCTATTCGCACATAGGAAACTAACATGATATTTAATATTGCACTAGTTACATACTCGAATTTTAACCATTATATTCTTTCTTAGCATAAAATGAAGCTATTACAACAGTGTGAATATACACTAATTTATCTTTCTGCGGCACAGAGAGCGAGACAGAAAATGAGCCCTCTCTATTATTCACTTCTGGCCTTATACAGGGTGTCCAGCAAATAACACCCTGATTTCAAAATTAAATTTCTCAAAAACAAAGATCGATAGTAATATGCAGTAAACGATTTTTTCATTAAGTAAGTTGTAAAAATCTTATACAGAAATTTCAAACAGTGAATATTTTGAAAAAAATGCGTTCTGATTGCATAGAATGCTTTGATTTGACATTTTTCTTGTTTTAGATTGCCTGCAGAGAAATAATTTTTCAGCTTGCAGTGCAATATTTTAAAGATTTTTCGAAGTAAATTTTTAGAATTTCGAAATTTCAAAAATTTAATTTAAAAAAACTATGAAATATGGCACTTTAAGCCGAAAAACACATTCTTTGGCAGCAATCTAAAGCAAGAAAAATGTCAAATCAAAGCATTCCTTGCAATCAGAACACAATCTTTTCAAAATATTTAACGTTCGGAACTTTTGTATAAGATTTTTACAGCTTATCTGATAAACAAACCGTTTACTGCATAATTCTATTTATCTTTGTTTTTCAGAAATTTAATTTTGAAATCAGGGTGTTATTTGCTGGACACCCTGTACATACTATAAATGCTACACGCATCATTTTCAATATTGAACATGTCAAAGTAAATTTCAAGAACATATATGACGTATATGGCAATCAGAGAATGTTTGCGCAAGATAGAGAGTTACGCATATTGGAAAGTGTCTTAAAAGTTAAAGCATAACGCGTATTCCACAGCCAAATTTGTCAACCGACTTGATACGGAAGTCATGTGTCAAAATCTTTGTAGATATCAGAAATATATATAGATTCAAATATATATTATTTTGTCTGAAAAGAAAATTACTATTGAAAATTCATACAGGCACAAAATCATTTAATGAAAATTTTCTATTTGTCTCTGAGATTTTGATAAAATTCACAATGGTTTCCTCTATCGTTTGAAGAAATACGCGATTTGGTTTGTTCCATAACAGTTTCATCTATTGATTTTTTAAAATTTCGCAAAAGAAAAGAACAATTGCAAACTTCCACGAAAATTTTAAAATATATATATTTTCATGGAAAAATTAATTCCTGTGCAATAATTTAAGGGTGTTCTTAAATTAAAAAGGGAAACTTTCTGACATAAGTTTTAATTTACTTTTGTTTGGAAATGCATGAAACTAGCAGGTGTTGTTATTCAGAAACTATCTAATAGCACTCATTTTTCTATATATACATATATTTTTTCCAAACGTAATAGATATTTCAGAACAAGCCGTCGAAGTTAACATTTCGAACGCATTTTCCGACGAAAACAGGAAAACCAGTCAATGAAAGGGAGAAAATCGCGAGATCACGTGATCAAAATAGCTCACAATTCGGTAGGTAATTTAATTATCACAAAATGGAAAACAAAAGAAGTTTCTAATCGAAATCAGTGCCTTCCAATTTAATATCTTTCCATTAAAAAATGAATTTTTAAATGTGTCAAAACGTTTTGCGCTTGCTGAGCAGATCAGTCGAGAACACTCTTAAGGGAGGAATGGAAATATTGTGCAGCATTTTTTATTATCTATTTTTGTATATGTGTGTGTGTCTAATTCGTGCAATCCATCCAGGCCTTTTTTATCGCATTGGCAAATTGAAACTTCGCCCATGAAAGCAACTTGATTAACTCACATTTATATGTTAGAGTATTTAATATTCTACCACAAGTTGAACTAATTAAATTTATCTTAAAGTAACATAACAAGTTGCTAAAGTTATATAAAAGAGTCTTGTTCTGTACTAAGAAAAAAGAAATATTTTTATTAAATAAGGTACTTAATTTAGAATTGACGGAGCTAAGGATTTTCTTCTATTTAAAATTCAAGGTGCTAAAATATTATTTATGCATTACACAAATGACTCACCATCAGTTCTATTTGAATAATGTTGCAACGGTTCGAATAGGGGCCTCCTAATTTATATTCGCCCAGGGCCCCAATTAGTCATGATCGGGGGTCCTTCATATAAAGGCCCCCACCAGTGGCCGAGAGGTTCGGACCTCTCAACTGGTAGACGGCAGGTGCTGGGTTCGAACCCAATCGCGGCTGTCGGCCTAACCGTTCGGAGTTTTTGTGGTTTTCTTTGAACCTTGCGTAAATACGGGTTAGGTTCCCTTAGAAAGACCGCCAAGAAGGGCACTCTCCCCTGGTCCTATATCCCTAGTGTCGGACAACAAAAATCAACCAACCAACCAACCAACCTCCATTTAAAAGGGGGGGGGGATGGCACCTTTTGTAGGAGAGGGGGGGGCTCACATCACTTAAGGGCGTATTCCAAAAAAAAAAAATTTCCCCTCAAGAGCTCGAAATTTTCTGAGGCATTTTCAGACTTTTTTAAAGCAACGATATGAAACTTCCTGAGGTGAATTTTGAAGAAATGTATAAGAGGCCATGTGATTTCATTTTTCGCACAATTAATTAGAACTTGATTTATAAATAATTATTCTCTCCACCATTTTTTTCATTCCCAGATCTCCCGCTTCGGAATACTCGGTTCAAAATGCCAACTTTGACAGAACTTTTTTTGCAAGTCAACTCGCTTTAAATTCACAAAAAAGAAAAAAAAACTTGACTAATTTTTTAATCAACTAAATAAAATCAAGCCATTTAAAATAAAAGTCAGTAACCTTTCATTGAGTTTTACCAACAAATTCAAAATAACGCTAACCACATCTTCAAATTAAAATAATAATACTAAAAAAATAACTAACTTATTTTATAGTCTATAAAAATTACATTTATTTATACCTCTGAACATTTAATTAGTAAAACTCGCACTTTTTTGCCAGCATGTCCTTTTTACTTTCTTCTATCTTTACAAGAAAATATTGGATTTGTGAAAATTTTCGAAATTCGGTTTTCGACAAAGATATAGGAATAACTAGATTAAGCATTCAATGTTACTCTCCCAATAACTTTTGATTCTGTTGCGGCTCGGTGGCAACATCCATCAGAGTGGCAGAAAGCAAGTGGAACTTGCGGTTCCACCATAGTAATGCATAGCAGATATACGTAATTGTGATTTTGTTTGATACGTTATTAAGTAATTCAAAGAATTGGATTTTGTTTTTCGTTCTTGTTATATCTTTGAAATGGACAAAAATTATAATTTTTTTTTCGCTAATTCACTCATTCACACTTTTTATAAAATGTAAATGAACGGATTTATTTATCACTTCATTCATGTTGTATTCTAAAAACTTCAAAAATTTATTAAGAATCTTGGTAAAATATTTCATGCTTTGACTATCTTTGTTGAGCAAAGTTCGGCTAAATAATAATCTAAAAAATGTACATTATTAATGCTTTTTTATTTATTTATTTTGATACACACACAAATAAAAAGATAGCGCAGCTAAAATAAGTCTCCCCCCCCTTTTTTTTTTGCATTTATTCTATTATACATTCTTTTTCGGGGGTGCGGGGCAAGATGAACGATTAACAACTATAGCTGAAAAAGAAATGTTTTAAGTTTAGTGTAATTCATATACAGGGTGATTCCAAATTTTTTTACAATAAAAGAGAGGTGATAGTACACATCAAGACAAACAATATTAAATAGGAGACCAAGGGTCCAAAACGTTTTCCTTAGGAGATTGCCGCCATTAAAGTTTAGGGACCAAAATTTCAAATAAACATAAAAAACGGAAAAATCGGTCGATTGATTTGCGGTTTTCACTAAAATTATTCTTTATGTCGGCATTTTCTTGAAATTAAATTATAAAGATAAATTTCAAAAAATGCCGATAGAGGGCGCTTTAGACTTTGGAGTAACGAACAACTATTTTTTGCTGGTATGTTTTGCATCTCATTAAATGTTTTCGTAAGTTTACACTCAAACTTAAATTTTGAGCTCAAAATCTGTAGTTGGGAGTGGTTAAGTAACACAAACTGAGCTGTGTTCAGAGGGTTCAAATTTCAAATGATTAAAAAAAATAACGGAAAAATTGGCCGATTAATTTGCAGTTTTGACTAAAACTATTCTTTATTTAGGTATTTTCGTGAAAATAAATTATAAAGATAAATTTTAAAAAATGCCGATAGAGGGCGCTTTAGACTTTGGAGTTACGAACAACTATTTTTTGCCGTTATTGTTTGCATCTCTTTAAATGATTTAGGAAGGTTAGACTTAAACTTAAATTTTGAGCTGAAAATCTGGATAGTAGGGAGTGGTTAAGTAGCACAAACTGAACTGTTTTCAAGAGGGGAGGGAAGGTTCAAATTTAAAGTAATTATAGAAAATGGAAAAATTGGTCGATTCGTTTGCGGTTTAAAATAAAACTATTCTGTAAGTCAGTATCTTCTTGAAAATAATTTTTAAAGATAAATCTCAAAAAATTCCGTCAGAGAGAGCCTTAAACTTCAGAGTAGCCAACAATTCATTTTAACCATTATTTTTTGGTTCCAATTAAATGCTTGCAAAAGCATTTTAAATGTTCTCGGAAGCTTAGATTTAAACTTAAATTTTGAGCTCAAATCCTGAATTGTTATGGGGAGTTAAGAAGCGCAAACTGAAGTGTGTTCAGGAGTTAAAATTTAACCCTCTTTCCTCCTCGAGCACAATTCAATTTTTCGCTATTTAAACACTCCCAACGATTCAGAATTTCAGCCCAAAATTTAAGTCTATGCATTTGAAAGCATTTAATGAGATTAAAAAAACAGCAGTTAAAAATAGTTGTACGCTACTCCAAAGTCTAAGGCGCCCTCTATCGGCATTTTGTGAAATTAATCTTTAAAAATTATTTCCAAGAAAACACTGATTGATCAAGAAAACTGCTGATTTAAAAATTAGTTTTAGCAAAAACCGCAAACGAATCGACCAATTTTTCCGTTTTTTACAATTATTTAAAATTTGAACCCTCTGAACACAGCTAAGTTTGTCTACTTAACCACTCCCAGCTATTCAGATTTTGAGCTCAAAATTTAAGTTCAAGTCTAAGCTTACGAAAGCATTTAATAAGATGCGAAAAATAACGCCAAAAAAGAGTGTTTCGTTACTCCAAAGTCTAAAGCGCCCTCTATCGGCATTTTTTGAAATTTATCTTTATAATTTATTTTCACGAAAATACCTAAATAAAGAATAGTTTTAGTGAAAACCGCAAACCAATCGACCAATTTTTCCGTTTTTTATAATCATTTGAAATTTGAACCCTCTGAACACAGCTCAGTTTGTGTTACTTAACCACTCCCAACTACAGATTTTGAGCTCAAAATTTAAGTTTGAGTCTAAGCTTACGAAAACATTAAATGAGATGCAAAAAATACCGGCAAAAAATAGTTATTCGTTACTCCAAAGTCTAAAGCGCCCTCTATCGGCATTTTTTGAAATTTAACTTTATAATTTAATTTCAAGAAAATGCCGACATAAAGAATAATTTTAGTGAAAACCGCAAATCAATCAACCGATTTTTTCGTTTGTTATGTTTATTTGAAATTTTGGTCCCTAACCTTTAATGGCGGCTATTTCCTTAGGAAAACGTTTTGGACCCTTGGTCTCCTATTTAATATTGTTTGTCTTGATGTGTACTATCACCTCTCTTTTATTGTAAAAAAAATTCGGAATCACCCTGTATATAGTAGTATAAGGTAAGTAAAATTCGACACACTAATTTATTGTCATTGCAAAGAAACGTGGGCAGGAAGGAAGGAGAAAAATATTTTAAACGTCTGGAAATTTTGAAATACTGTGTGAAGAAAAAAATAAATAAAAACAAGTTGGAGATTGCACGTAAAGCATAGCAAATGTGGTTCGTTCATACGATAACGAAGTTTTAAAAATATTCAGATCTTGCTGTTATAGTAGACATTACTTCGGATACAGTATAGTGGTCGAAATCTTTTTTTATGTTCCTATAAATATACAGGAAGTAACTTTAATTACACCTCAGCAATATCTCTTATCATATTCATAAAATGTGAAATACATAGTTTAATATAATTAAAACACGCCCCCAAACAATGTTTCCCCGTTTAGCATTATATAGTGGAATACTTTTGTATGGCCCTGTAATTTAATGATAAATATTCTTTGCATCACGGATTGTACAGAATGTATATTTTAGTATATATATACTTCATAGGTTCATATCAATTCTATTATATTCGAAAGAGTTTAACATCATTAAAATATACTTGAAACTATTCTTTCATATTGATCGTAATGTAATGGAATATTTTTGGTTGTCCCTTTAATTAAACTATACATCCGATTTTCATAAAATTTGAAATGACTCGACAAAATTAAGTAATAATTATATATTTAAAATTTCAGACGATTAAAATGCATTTGAAACTTTTTCCCCCATTGACCGTTATGTAACGGAATCTTTTGATTGTCCTCGTAATTGATCAATGCATCCGATTTTCATAAAATTTGAAATGACTCGACAAAATTAAGTAATAATTATATATTTTAAATTTCAAACGATTCGGTTGGGTAGTTTTTGCGTTGTTATATGCGGACGGGCGGACAGACTGAACTACAACTATAGGTGCTACGTATTTACATTATTAAAAAAGATGGGAATTACTGGTTTTGATGCGCATACTGTTTTGTTTAACTTCCAGGTTAAAAGGTATTTAAAGATAGTTGTTTTAAAAAAATTCCATAATTCTTATTTATTTTATTTATAAAAATTAACTTCGCGATAAAAATACTAATTGGTGCTTAAAAATCAGATATACACTTTAAAATATTCACGAAGGCTTAAAATATGTATATGCATATTGATATAAATGCATTTTAAGAATGTACATTTTCATACATTGACCACTGAATTGCCGGCCATTATAGTGGAGAAGAATCGTTCGCGCGCGGAGAATCAACTTTTCACCCCGTGTGCGTAATCTAGTTATTCCTATATCTATGGTTTTCGACGGATTTACATGTTTTAAGAGCCAGAGAACCCGAAAAACATGTTTTTTACAAAATATCTGTCAGGCTGTATGTGACGAAAATTTTGTGGGCGCTCTCAATTTCACAAAACTTTAGATTCTGTTAGACCTTGATATAAACTAGATCTGATTAGTTTTTGGTGTATATCGTTCAACTGGTGATGTTGCCATGGTGCATTATTTGTGATTATCGTAATATCGCTATCTCAAGAATGAATGGACGGAATTTCACAAAACTTTAGATTCTGCGAGACCTTGATACCCGTAAGGCATGGTGACGTTACGGCGACGTCGCGTAGTTGGGCAAAAAGCTTTCAAATCTGGCAAAAAAATGGAATTTTATTTTGAACTACCGGCATACGTCAATTTAATAGAGCAGATGTCAGTAAACATCTGCCTAGTATTAAAAATTGTGCAAAGTTATTTCGATTGTCTCGAAAAAAAGAAGTTAAACTGCATATTGCACTTTGATAATAAATGAAAAAAATCAATAATTTTGTTTCAACATTTGTTTGTTAATTTCGCTTTAATAATATATATATATATATATATATATATATATATATTTTTTTTTTTTTTTTTTTTTTTTTTTTTTTTTTTTTTACTATGGAACTTTTAACTACAGGTATGTAACAAAAATTCATTAACTTTCAATTTCTTTTAATACAATTTATATAGATATAGATACGCTTAGAACATATAATGGTGAAATTTATTAAAAAAATTAGCAGTGTCTACACACATTAAGGGTGTATTCCAATCCAAACTGCTTATTTTCGGATTTATTTTTAAATTCACTTTTGCTCGCAAACGCATCAAACTGGCAAATTCTCTTATTTAGAAACTACTCAAGGTGCCGTGTTTATAGATTTTTTAATAAATGCAGAAAAAATTACAAGACTGTCAAAAACGGCGTTTTGAACCGAATTTTCCGAAGCGCGAGATCTGGGAACCAAAAAAAAGGGTCATACTGAGAAAGTAATTGTTTATAAATCCAATGTTAATGAATTGAGCGAAAAATGTAATCACGCGCTATCTTATACGTCTCTTCAGAAATCCCCTCAGCAAGTTTCATGTCTTTACCTTTAAAAATGAGTCTGAAAATGTATCAGGAAATTTCGAACTGTTGAGGGTGGAAAAGGGTTTTTTCGAATACACCCTTAAAGGTTTTAGTTATGAGTTAAAGCGAGTTAAATGTTAATTATAATTTTTTCTACTAAGTTTGAGTTTTAGAAGGGTAAATATTTCAGAAAACCTTGCTTCTTTTTTTTAATTGTATGGTCATTTTTATAGTTAATCATCCTTAAATTTTTGTTAGTGTACGGGTGTGCCAATCATGATTATATCAAATTTAAACATTACATTATTTATTACAAAACAATGTATGTAAATGAAATTGACTATCATGAAACGTTTTAATGAAAAAACCTTTGAAAAGTAATATGATTTTTTGGTATAAGAGCTGCATAATGGGAGAAATTACGAACAGGTAGTTTTATGAAAAGAAGATTAAATGTTTTAAATTTTAATATAAATTCCGATGGGCAAAAGCCTGGCGAGACAAGGGAAATGCTTTAGAATTAATAAAGAGGGATTTGGCAAATCGTTTTCATTTCCTCGATTTGAAAAGCAAACAGAAGCGTCGATGGAAAAAAAAAAAAAAAAAAAAAAAAGTGTCCATCTTCTTATTCCGTCTGAAATTTTTCTCTGACGATCAAATCGCGATTCAAGTTCCCCTGTCCCCGCGATTCAAGTTCTACATATTCGTTAGTGTATGTGACATGTATGAGTTTAAGATCTGAAAGACAAGAAAACAAAAAGTGAGTGTTAGAACTAAGACAGCAGAAAAAGTTTTGCTTCTGCTGTCTTTATAGTAATGCATATATTTTGCCAGAGAAAGGTGGATTCATTCCTTCAAAACGAGTCACAGTATTCACTAAGGTTTGTTTGAGAATCATTAAAATTATTAATTGTGCTTACAAACTCAGTTATTTATTTTCTTTTTTCCGTTTTAAATGCGATATTATGGATGGTTTATAAATATTTAATTTTTAACTAACTTAAATTCTTGTATTTAACTATTTTTTTCAACAAAAACTATTAAAAAAGGTTTGAAAATTAATTAATAAATCACTCTATAGCTTATATAAAAGTTTAAAGTTTTACTACTTTTAGTCTACAAAAGAATGCATGATGTGCTTTTTTTGTTCAAAGTAAATTTTATTTTTTGCCAACTTTGGAGGCTTTCTGCCTCAATATGCGTCATTATGAAGTCACACTGTTACTTTGTGACCGTCGATGTGAAGCCACGGTGACTAAAAAGTGGTGTCGTTATGGCCGTTCGTTTTAGAGGTCGTTTGCATGGGCGCCCATATGATTAATTTTAGGGGGGGGGCTAAAAAAAATCTCAACTTCTTTCAGAGCTATCATACATTTTAGTAAATATTTTTCTACTAAAATATAGTAAAATCTGTCTATGTCGAATGAAACTTTTATGATTTTCCGTCAAGTGTTTAAACAGAAGAAAAAAGATTTTACAGATTTTTTAAAAATCAGTTACATTTTAGATTACTAGAAATGTTTGAGACTATTAAATACTACATTTCATATGAATTAAAATTTTATTTATGGCTCTTTGTTTTCATTAATGTAGAAGTTTCAACTAGACAATACAATTATAACACCGTAAAAATGACAGATGTTTCTTAAACTACGAAAATATACAATAACGAAAAAATTCAATAACAGCTTCTAAGTCACCCAAAATTCTGAAAAGCGTTCCTTTATCTTAAAAAATCTAAAACAGCAATTTATTTTCGAAATTTAAAGAATAAGAAGAATAATTTATAAAAATATTTTTTTATTAGCAGCTCCTCATATTTAGAAATGCTTTAGAATAGCTTTTATACGGCATTACTCAGTTCTCTTTACCCAGAAAATCGGTTTTTCGGAGGCTATCAAACTTTATTTAGACATTTTCAACTTCATAACTGAAATTATGCATGCAGTTGTAACAGAAAAATGTAAATTTTAACGTTAATGTTGTTAATTCAATACGTTTTTCAGTTTAGACATGTTTGCTGAACATGAAAATATTTATTTGAAATAGCATAGCATCTGAAAAACCGGTTTTTTAGGTAGAGAGAACTGACTAATGCACTGTAAAAGTTATTCGGGAATGTTTTCGAAAACTACTGGCAGGTAATAAAAATTTATGTTTATAAATTTTTCTATAAATTTCGAAAATAAAATGTTTACTAATGTTAAAAAAAAAATCGGAATCTTTTGTGACTTGGAAGAGATTATTGTATACTTTAATTCGTGACTAAAGTACACTTTCGTAAACTAAGGTACTTTTTTTGCAGTGCATTAGTAATAGCATATAATAGTTTCTAGTACTTTTCAGAAAAAGCAAATTGTAGATTTCGTTTATTTTTCGAAAATCTATCAATGACCAGTTCTTTTAAATTCATTTTTTCAATTCTGTCGCTGTGGACGCTCATTAAACACAAACTTGATAGTCTATCTTGACTCATCGTGCTCCTCAGCCACATCTTTACTCGCCTGAGTGTACTGAAAGATCTTTCCACTGTGCAAGTAGTTGGTGGAATCGTCATATAATTTAGTATAGCTTTCTTAATGGAAGGGAAGAATGTGGTTTCAGAGATTAGGTCATTTATCATGATATTTTCAGGGCAGTTTTTGTTTTCCCAGAAATCAAACCACGTTCTAGCTTCCGAATCTAAATTTTCAATGTCATAAAATTGAGACAATTCCTTAACTTCTTTCACAAAAACACTTTTTTGCATATTTTTCATCATATTAGGATGAAGTAAAATCGCCTTGAATGGAATTTCATTTTGGTCCGTAAATCTTGACTCAAGCGACATAATTAAGGAATCTAAATATGGGTTGAAAAGTGCAATTCTGTAATAATCCAGAGGAGTAGCCGCAGGAACGTTTGAACGATGAGATTGTCTTGTAGATGTTCGAGGCATTTTCATTTCAATTTCTAAATAATCACAAATTTCCATTACTTCGGCAAAAATTTCTGAAAATTCTTCTTCTGAATTCATTCTGTGTTTACGAAAAATCTGAAGAAGTTCATTCTTTATATGTTGATGTACTGAATGAAGATTAGAATTGACAGATTGTAGTTTGTTTACGACCGGCTCTAAATAGGAAGAATACCTGGAAATTATTTTAAGGCATACAATGAACACAACAGATGATGTTGCAGCATCTAACTGAAATGCTTGTGACCGTGTTTCAGTATTCGTTTCATCGTCAAGCGAAAGATCACAGAGAGTTTCCTTAATTAAAGTGAAATGATTAGAAAATCTTCGTATAGATTTATATTTTTCGGACCACCTAGTCTCACATAGACCAGGAATGTTTGGGATTTTTTTCTTTCTAAATGTGCTCTCCCTGAAAAATCTTATTACTTGTTTAATTGTACCTATCGTATTCCTTATTTCTGGAACTTGATTCAGATCATTTACTACTAAATTTAATCGATGGGATGCACAGTGAAAATAAACAGATTTTGGATATTTCTCTCTGATTCTTTTCTGGACACCAGTATCTTTACCAGCCATCGTGGAGCATCCATCAAATCCTAAACCAATAAGTTTTGTCATTTCCAGTCCCAGCTTTTCCGTGAACAGCAAGATAGAATCTGCCACATTTTCTGCATTTAATTTTTCTAATTCGACAAAACCCATGAATTCTTCTTTAATGATACAGCCAATATTAGCATCTTCAGTAATGTATCTTATTCCGAGAGACATTTGTTCTTTTCCACTAATATCAGCAGTCTCATCAGCCAGCAAAGAAAATGCATTACATTCATTTATTTCTTTTGCGATCGTTTCTTGGATTATAGATCCACAAATATTTATCAAATCATTTTGGACTCTGTGCGAAGTATATTTCGCTTTTCCCGAATGTGTTCGCAAATGTTCATCAAGAGTTTCGTCTCCTGAATCAACTCGGAAATTAAGCAAACCCTCGAAATTCCCGCTTCTCGAAAGTTTCCCACGAAGTGGAAGGTCATGAACGCCACAGTAAATTATAGTTTTTATAATAGATTCAAGTTTTTTTCTGTTCGCCTGAATTGCTTCATCTCTAGCTGAGTCCAATTGCTCAATTATGCTTTTCCTTTTCATGTCTATAGAATCAGAGAAGTTTTTGGCATTAACTGCAGCTTCTTGGTGCCATTGGGATTTGTTATGTGCCCTTGCATCTTCGTGAAAATGCTTAAAGTCCTTCTGCGCATTAACAACAAATGCACCAAAAATACCTCTTCTTAAAATTGGTTTGAAAAGTACACAATACCTACACAGACCACCTTTTAAAGAAGGTGAATACACGAGCCAGGGATACGTTTCTAACCAACTCTTCTGAAACTTGCGTTTATCTTTACCAAAATTGAGCACATCTTTCTTAAAATCGTGAGTAGAAAAAGTTACCTTTGGATTTGTTAGAAGTTGGTATTTTATATCATCTGAAACATGTGAAATTGAATTATCCAAATATTTACCTAAATCATAGCATACACTTTCAGAACTAGAAATGTCTTTATCATCATGTGAATGCATTTCCTTGACTATCTTTTTTGGTGAAGTTGTAAGGAGTTTAAAAGAATTTTCTGTTTCTTTTGTACATTCATGTGTATGTAGTTTAACATTTTTCGACGTGTTATCATTGATCATTTCAGGAAATTTCTCTGTGTCTTTATGATTATTTGAATATATTTGCTCGGATATTTTTTCTTCTGGAGTTAAAGGATGTAAATATCCTGTTCCTTCTGAAATCATTGAAACCTGATTTGAATCGCCACATAAAAATATTTCACTTGTAGGTTGCTGCGCCTCTACTCTTGCCCTTTTTGTGGCTTTGTCCCAATTCGGTTCAAAAAACTCTTGGGTGTCCTTGGTGTCAATGGAGTGCATTTGCTTGACTATTTTCTCTGACAAACTTGAAGGATCAGAAAATAATTTTTTTGTTCTGTCTAAATCCATTGAAACTTGTTTCGAATCATTTTCACATGGAAAATCTTCTCTTGCAGATTGCTCCATCTCTAATCTTGACCTTTTCGTGGCTTTCCGATTGGTCTGTTCAGAAAAATTCTGAGAGTGTTTATCATCATTCGAGTGCATTTGCTTTACTATTTTTCCAGCTGAAGTTGAAGGATGAGAAAATGAATTTTCAATTGCTTCTGAAGTTGATGAAGTTTGTTTCAAACCGATCTCACATGGAAGTTCTTCTTTCGCTGGCTTTTGCATATTTACTGTTTCACTTTTTGGAATTTTCTCACGAATTTTTTCAAATAATTTACGAATATTCATTATCAAACACGATTACAGCAACAGTTTACAGTTCTATATTCACAGCTTTGAAGCAGTTCAACAATTACTGAAATATAAATGTTAATTCATAATTAGGAGGACTATCTAAGAGTAACAAAGTCGGTATCAAAATAAGCAATACTAATAAAACTGATTTTTTTTTTTTAACCTTTCCGCTTAGTTAAAAATATTTTCAGAAGAAAAATATTAAATTTCATTAAAAATATAATTAATATTAAAATCATTAATACAAAAATCATTATAAATATTAAATTTAAGATTGTTTTCAAATCCAACTGTATCAAATGTTACTTTCTGATACATTTTAAAATTATTTTTTGTTCACAAACACATTAAGACTTCGTAATCTATCTTTTTTGTTTTGGGGTAAATGCCGAATTTTTTTCATAAAAGACTTCAAATTCACAGTGGAATCAAAGGCGACAAAGGTGGGATTTTTTTAATCAAATTTCCAGACGTGAGAGTACAGAAAAGGAAAAAACTACTGTCCTAAGACAACCTTGTAATTCAAACTGCAAATAATTTAGCGAAAAAATATGTTCGAATCGAAAATAAATTCGAAAATAAATCTAATAAATAAGCAATACTAATAAAAATCATTTTTTTTTTTTTTTTTTTTTTTTTTTTTACCTCTCTGCTTAGTTAAAAATATTGTCAGGAAAAAAAAAAATTAAATGCCTTCAAATATCAAATTTGTCTATCATTAAAAATTAGTCAGAAAGTTTCGCATTGTTGATCAGGTAAAATATTTAGAGCGATGGCTTATTACTTATACAAAATGCAAACTTTTTTTTTTTTTTTTTTTTTTTCAAATAACGGAATCTTTATTTCATTTAACAACATAGTAATAAATTGAATTCAAAATTGATGTATGCATTTTAAATAATTAAAAGCAATCATAATAATACCATTTTTACTTAATACTACTCTGAAGCTTAAAATTAGTCATTTTGTGATATTATAAGATATATTTGTGATGTTATATAATATTAAATGATTTCATCACAATAAATGATTTCATTTCATCTCATGAAAATGTTTCTAGCTTTATTCCACAACTCCGAGTGAATATTTAATGCTTTTAAGAGTTCTTAGAAGTTTTACTTTTTAACTGGTAGAACAATTTAGTAACATGTCACATTTAATTTTTTTTTTCACAGTACCTATAAAACATAAATCAAAATATTTTTACTATAGAGAACTTAATATATTTTTTATTTAAAATATATTTTTTAGTATTCTACATCGAAATTTCATTATATTACTTTAATCTTTAATTTGATTAAAAAAAAAAAGTTTTTTGATTTTTTTTTTTTCCATTGCGCGCAAGATTATAGCAAAACTGTTGATTCAGTAGCCCCTAAAAATAGCGACAATGATATAAAACTAATGAATCTTGAATTTGAAAGCAATTTATTTATTTATTTATTTATTTATTTAAAATTTTAATTTTAATTTAAAATTTAAAAAATTGTTTTTTTTTATTGGCAAAGTTGCCGATTTTAAATAATCATTGCAATTATAACAATAAATTTAAAGTATAAGTTATTCTTTAATTCCCGAAACGTGAGAGAAGGCTTACTTTGGAAACACGAAATTTTTTGGTTTCTGTCTGTCTGTCAGTCTGTCTGTCTGTTCCGCGATAACTGACGCAAAAAGCATACGACTGGCTTGAAATTAAGTGGGTATGTTAATGAGGCACTGGGATTAAGCTGCATAGTTTTTTGTTAGATTTGATTCATTCGTTCGGAAAATATAGAATATTTAATTTTGCGCAATAATGCTTTTCTATGGCAAATCCAATGATTTTTTTTTTTTTTTTTTTTTTTTTTTTGAGAGAGAAAATGACACATTTCATTAATGGAATTCAACGATAAATGGATACTAAAATTTACCAGTTAAATTATTCGTATTATTTTGAAATTTTGTCAACGCATTTGTCAGATTTTTCAAATTATTACTGTAAATTTTGGAGATTTTTTATAAATGTGTCCCAATAATATAAGCTAATTCTTTAAAGATTTACTTATTTCAAATGTATTTATTTCATTTTCTTTATTTTCTCTTAATGGTTGCTAAGTAACCATTCATCTTAATCCTTATCCTTATAATGTTATAAATTTGAAAGCGTGTACGAAAATTTAAATGAAGTCAACATCAAAACTGATGAATTAATTAATGTCTTTGAATCTTTGCGTATAAATATAACATAGCCCAGAAAAAAACATAGGCTATGTTTTATTAATTTTATTCAAATATTTTCCTTAATAATTCAAAATTTCCTTCTTTTTCATACAGAATCAATAGGGATTTTTTAAATAAAATTTAACCAATTTCCTTTATCGTTGCCAAAAAAATCAAAATTTGGAATAATAATTTTTCAACAGCAATAAGTTTCAATTGAGCAATTTCTCTTCGAAAAATTAAGCTAAGAAAAAAAAATATATATGACGTCAGAATTAAAATAACTATAGATATAGTACTTTTTGTTAAGTATTAAACACGGATATTTGTTTCGTTAATAAGAATTTTTCTGACAAAAATGGGGACATAATTAGAAGTAAAAGAAATAAAAATGAATTATATTTTTAATAAATATTTCACTTACTAAAATATGACGTCATAATTGAACAAAAACAGGTATTTTATAGTAGTCGTTTAAAATACAAGAAACATGGATATCAATATCTCATGAATAATGACGACATTGCCGAAACTTCAGTGAAGGCTTACTTTGGAGACACGAAATTTATTGTTTTTCATCTGTCAGTCTGTTCTTCTGTATGTCTGTCTGTCCCGCTATAATTGCCGCAAAATGCAATCAAAACTTCTTTTTTTTTTCGGAAACAAAATTGTAAAACTCTAGATTACTGAGTTTACACTTACAAAAGTTCCTGATATATCATTTTTAGGTGTATGTGGTTGGCAGGCATGTAGGAGTATGAGGATAATGAAAAATATTTGTCCAAACTGTTACTTATCCTTATAAATCAAAATGTATAAAGAAATGCAAGATATACAATAACCATTAGCACAATTATTAGAAAGTGACAAATTTAAATCAAGTGAGGCTTGGGGGGTTCAGGGGGGCGGAGCCCCCCTGAAGAAATCTACTATGTTATAATAAAGAAATGAAAACAAAAATAATAGATCATGAAAATTGCAGAATATCCTAACTTAACTAAATTTTTCATTTACCGCTTTTGATGGCTGAAAACGTCTAATTCTTATTTTATTCTTATAAATAATTGAGTAATTTGAAAATTTTAAATTACAGTTTCCAGGAAATTGAATATTACCCAAAGTGTGTTTAATATATATATATATATATGAACAAAGCTGACGTTGAGGCTCCTGATCTGCAGATTTACTGGTTTATAATGTAAATGTTCACCAAGTTTGATGCAAATTGTTTTTAAATTAAAAAATAAATAAATAAACAAATAAAATTTCAACATAGAATATTTTTAAAAAAATATTTTAAATAGAGTAGATTTTATGATGTCTATATCAAAGGTTTTATGCATTTCATAAGGATTGAAAAAAAGAATTAAATGTAACATGCTGCTAAATAGCACTACCAGGTAAAAAGTAAGACTCATGAGACCCCTAAGTTATAGTTAATCACAAAAGGCTTTAAACATAATACGAATACAAATAAAATATTAAAATATTCTTAAATTATTTCAATTGTATGATGAATTTATGAAATAATAAATACACTGTCACAAATTTTTTTAAATAATAAGAAATATTCCCACAAAAATCTTTTAAAGTATAAAATTTAAAATTTCAGAAAAACAATTTCAGATCATACAATATTATATATTTCTATTTTCTTTGGTTACAAATATGCTATTTCCAAGACAAAATTTTAATTTTGTTTATCTCAGAATAATGTTTTCATGATTTGCCTCATTTAAATTGATATTTCTGAATTTTCATGAAATATAAAATTATGATATTTGTACAGTGTTTTCAGTTATATATTTTCTAATTTGTCTTTGAAATTTTAAATTTTGAAAGAAAAATCTGAAACTATAATTCTCGTAGTAAAATACTCTCCTAAAAGCCTATTAAATAATAATAATAACAATGTAGCATTTTTAGAAAAAATATATTTCTTTTTTAAATTCCGTGGACAGATTAATATTTATTCTTTTCTCTGTTCAAAAATATAAAAAAAGCATACAAAAAGTTTTTTTTTTCTTTTTTAAAAAAATTAAATTTTATGCATGGTTAAGTTTTAAATTTTCAAAAATTAAACTTTAAAAAAAATTATATTTGAAATATATATATATAAATATCAAATAGTAAAAAAGAAGAAAAACATACGTAAAGGGAAAAAATAACATTTTTAGTTTCATTTTTAGTTTCTATTTTTTAATATTGACTATTTTCAAAATATTAATACAAGGAATTTTATTATTAAACAATATTGTAGCATTTGAAATTTCACTTATTAAAAGCTCAATTCATATAAAGTATTGTCTAAATATACTGATTCAAATGGTATTCAAAAGGACATTCAGCATCTCAGTAATTGAAGAGACGGAAGAAAAATTAAAATTTAATATTTATTAAATTAAATTTTCCAAAATAATTAAATGTTTAACATAGTTGACCGAGATAAATGTCACTGACGTGGCATTTGTCTGTCGTGACTAGCGTTGCTAGGTACAATATCATGGAAAACAGAGGGGAAAAAAAGGGGTAAAAGCATTTTTTAAGTTGGTACATAAAAAATGCAGGTTCTTAAGAAAACGGAACCTGTCTAGAATGAACAAACAAACTTTTATAAACGGATATATATATATATATAAATTCCTAATCTAGAAATACAGTGTAGTTGTATCTCTTAAAACGGAAAAATGTCTAAATAAAAGTTGTTTCTGGTTGGTTGGGATTCCGTCTAAGTATGTTTTATTGTGTTATAAGGAGCAAATTAAACTTACAAAGTAAAATTTACAACTTTTACTAGCGATTGAAATAAGATTCTGTTTTAGAGAAATTTCCAATTAAACCCTTGTAATTTAATAATTACACGCAAAGTTTTTTTTTTTTTTTTTTTTTTTTTTTCTAATGATTCTATAGAGAAATTTCATTCTAACAGATTTTACAAAACAAGGTGCAATACAATTTCTAAAGATAGTAGAGAACCTGAAAAAACATTCCGTCTTAGCAGTTATATTTGAATGCAATTCCTTTCGGTCGATTTTTCCGTTATAGGTGGATTTCTCTTTACAGGTTTTACTGTATTAAGTTTCACTGGATGCAGACTAAACAACAGCGTGATACTAAAAGAAATTTAAAAGAGTTTATGAAAAACTAGGACTTTTAACATCACTTGCAATGTTTTTTAAGAGAGGGTCTTCGAAGCCCTGATAATCGGGATCAGGACACCTGACAATACTCGTCCCAATACATCGATTGAGAAATGCTGTTTTATTGTATGATAGAGTAGTACGTTGTTTTGAATACATGAAACACAGTCTTAGAAATTTAAATTTATTCTTACCTGTTTGAAGTAGATAAATTCTTCTCCATCTAAAGAAAAACTCAATTTTCAATTAAATTTTTTTAACGTATAGCTTGCTTCTAACGTATTAAAAAGCTTCTCTTAATTCTTTCACACAAGAAATAAGTGAGAAAAAAAGACTTTTCAACCCCAGTGTCAGTGTTGTATCTCAGAATTCTAGAGTGACTTTTGACTTTGCCATTAAAAAAAGAAAGAAAAGAAAGGAAAAGGGAAAGGAAAACATTCCGTTTCCGTGAAATTTCAGTTGACCTTGAAGGGGACCATCCGCAATTCTGAACCTACTTAAGATAATACAATGTAACCACCCTCTCACGGACCCTAACTTGACCGTACCCTCTGGTCAAGGATGTACTCTGATATCTTCCCCTTTCTGCGCTACGGAAAGGAAATGAAAAGAAATTAGAAAGTTTTTGAGAATATTTTCATCCCAAAAAATCGACACTACTGTAATTTTAATGTCATTTTCTTCATTTAATAGAATTTAAAATGGAAATTTCTTCCGACCCTTCTGATCTTGTCTCGGTAGTTTTTCTATGCTTTGTTTTTTACAAAATAAAATTAAAAATTTCGAACATTACAATTACAACTGATTCATAATGAAAAACAGTTTGACTTTACCAAAATCTAGGGGGGGGGGGGCTCAAGCCCCCCCCTTGCCCCCCCCATATGGGCGCCCTTGGTCGTTTGTGACATCGACATCACGGTATGACAAATTTGTGAAAAATATGTCATTTGTGACTATTTTGGAATTAACATCGTGGCGAAACTGATTATGATTTCAAGTCACACTGTGACCAATTTGTGAAATACAGGATGAGTCTAAAATCATGAGATAAACTTTGAGGGGTGATAGAGCAGCTCACTATAACAAACTATTGTATAGGAGTATATGACCGGAAATGACGCATTGAGGTACAAACACCAGGGGACCAATTTGGCCCTTTTGTTTCTCATTTATACCAGAATATTATACTATTCTTTTCTTTATTTAAGACAGACATTTTATGATTAAATAAAGAAAAAATTCTTTGAAAATTTCCGTTTTTGAATTTGAAAAAAAAATGTAAATACATGTATTCTTTGTGTTTCACAAATTTGCCAATTTTGAGTTTTTTTTTTTTTTTCTCAAATTTAAGAAATTTTTATTTTATACCGGAAATTTTCAAAGAAGTTTTTCTTTGAATAATCATCAGGGCCGTAGCGACCGCCCCCCATACCCCCCATTTGGGGGGGGGCCGACGAAGTCAGGGGGCCCCCTAATCGATTCTATCGACCTTTTTACCGGAGTTTATTTGTTTTGAAAATGTAAGAAAACACTTCTTTTAATGTTTTTATTTTTTCAAATTCTCCTTTTCTTATTCAGGGGGCCCGCCAGGCAATTTCCCCAGGTACACCTTTTTAAAGCTCCCCCCCCCCTCCCAATAATGAGGATTTTCATTAAAGGGTGCCAAATGCCTAAAATGTGCCAAAAGTGACTGAAATTCATACGTTTTTAAACATTTAGGAAGGGAATGTTGTTCTCCTTTTCCTCTCTGCTTTCAGTGTTCCCTCCACATATGCAGAAAACAAACTATATCATTAGAAAACAAATTATTAAAATTTTATTACAACCAGGGCCCGACTTAGATTGTGGGGGGCCCCCTTTCTAACTTTTGGATTTTTTCTTGAATTATGCTAAAGTGTCTAAAACTAACCTTTATACTAGTTGCCTATTCGCATTTGTATGCAGAATAGCACAAAAAAGATAACTTTGAGAAATTATCGAATACATTTTTTTCTTCTGTTATAGAAATATAAGACTAAATGTGAGCCATTAAAATGTAAATACAACTGTGATATAACTGTTAGGTCCAGGGGAGGGGGGGAAGGGGCATGGGGTTCCAAAACAGAGGAGAGATGAGAAAAGAGCCCCAAAAAAGCTAAAAATAAATAAAGAAAGAAAGAAGGAATTTTTGTCATTTTTGGCCATTTTTTATTAGCCTTAACAAAAAAATTATATTTGCCCTTGAGGGCCCCCGATTGAGGGGGCCCCACGTCCGATGCAGTTGTCCTGCATGCCCGTGACTTAGCCAGGCCCTGATTACAACAACATAGTATCCTATAGCTTTTAAAAGAAATTTTTTATTAATGTTTCCTCGTAACGTGATAAGTTAAAACTGTTATGTCCAATTTTGAGCCTTCTTTTTTAGACATCTTGTAATGTACGTAGGTAAGCAAAGTAAAAATTTGCAAAGAAATACTTATCTCAATCAATGTATCATTTTTTCTATAATTATCAAATTAATATTTTTAAATAAAGTTGTGACCAATTTTTTGGGATATCTTCTATATAGATGTGAGTACAAAATTTATGCATGTATGCAATATGTTTTTTATTTTTAGTGTTTGCCACTTCTACATTATTTAAAAAAAAAGAAAAAAAAAATTACAGATAGATAGAGGGGGGGGGGCGTCCAGAATGATGTTTGTTCTGGGGCCCCCCGTAGCCTTAACGGGGCCCTGTTTTTATCAAAAACCTTATTTAGATTTCAAAAACGTAGAAACCAAGAAACTGAAAATCCTTATTTTTTTACTCGTTTTTTCCCCCTCGCTTTTTGACCATGGGTTTTTGCATGGAACTAAGAAAGATAAGGAAAGAGTACCGGTCATCGGATCGACTCTGAAGAAAGCCGGGTTCTTGTATAATGCTGCTAGGGAAAGGATGCTAAAAGGATGTTTTCTTTTGAAATACCGGAATATTATGTTCTTAGAAGATAGGTCATTTTCACACCGATTTCACGACGTGGGTGACACAAATAACATCTATAGAATCCCCTTAAAAGTTAATAGCTTAGTTACTTAGTAGTAACCCTATTCCTTGACCTTGAAGGGAGTACTGGCCTATTCAAGTACTTTAGCAGCCCGCTAATGCATACAAGTACATGTTTGTAGACAACACAGCACTTCAGATGTGGATTTTCGTATGTTTTTTTCTGATTTATTTTAATAATACGCATAGTATAGTATTTATAAAATTAAGTGTATATCTGGAGGAAAAAAGATCTACTCCTATACTAATCTGGTAAGTCATATTTATTACTTTATGTAATTTATATAGCAGTTATTAAAAATTTTAAGTATTAGAAAATTTTGCACAGCTTGGAAAAATATATGTATACTAATAGAGCATATTTTAATAACACACATTTCTCATATACATGTTTTTCATTTAAGCGTTTTATTAGGGCTCCTTCACAAAATTCTTTTTAATAAATCACACCATTCACAAAATTCTACTAAATAAAAATATACTCTAATTAATTTTATACTGTTAGGTTTTAAAATATGTGTCTTGCAAAGGAAACAAGTTCACCTGAAATGAGAAATTTAGCATATAGACTTAAATAAGTTATTATTAATAAATGTTTGATGCGAATTTCAATAACTGGAATTCAAATTTCATTACAAAATATAATAAATTTTATAATAAACTTTTCTACCAAAAATTGAACCGACTTCAAAAACAACTGCAAAGTGAAAAATAATTTTTTTAGATAATAGTAATAAGAAATTAAATTAAGAGCGTAGTATTTACCATGCGTATTATTATATTTATGTACATTAATTTGATTTTTTGGAGTCGGTGCCAGCAAAGCCAAGTTACATGTAATTTTCAATAGTCACACATCTAAGTATCTAAGAGTTTTTTTACGATTTAATATTTAGTTTAAAAAATTAACCTTATTCTTTTACAATTTGCATTGGATACTCAATTTTAACTTTGAAACTGACTTGGCTGGCACCGACTCCAAAAAATCAAATTAATGTACATAAATATAATAATACGCATGGTAAATACTACGCTCTTAATTTAATTTCTTATTACTATTATCTAAAAAAAATATTTTTCACTTTGCAGTTGTTTTTGAAGTCGGTTCAATTTTTGGTAGAAAAGTTTATTTTTCTCTTTTTAGTTAAAAGTTAATGATTTTCTGAAGTTGGTTAATAAAAATTATAATACGGAAAAAAAATATTGTAAATTATACACGTATGTCAGGAGGGAGTTCGAACCGACGCGACGCTGTCTTTCGAAAACCAGAGTTTAAATCTTGCGCCTTAGAACACACGGCCATCTGACTGCACGTATACCTTCCTGACTGCACTCCATTCGGCGAGCTTAGTCAACGTCCATGTTACTTTTAATTTGCAAGAAATTCTTAATTTTATTCGTTTTTGCTTGATTACTAGAAAAATACTGAACAAATTTCGATAAAATGGAAGTGGTTCCAATTCGATTACCTCTTTAATTCAACACAAAAACCAAATTAATCGGTTGGATAATTTCGGAGTAATCAGTGAACATACATAAAAAAATATATATACATACGCGTCGAATTGATAATATCCTCCTTCTTTTTTGAAGTTAATTAATAAAAATTATAATATGAAAAAAAAAAATATTGTACATAGATGTAAATTATATCAGGAATGGGGTTCGAACCCACACCCCCTTTTGAGATCCAAAGCTTATATCTGGCACTTTAGTTTTTTTGTATTTATGTCGGACAATTATCTACACTGTGGGATATAGGCCCTAAGGGGTGGGATGCCCTCCGTGGAGATATTTCTAAGGAAACCTAACCCGTATTTACGCAAGGTTCGAAGAAAACCACGGAAAACTCCGAACGGTTAGGCCGACGGTCGCGATTGGGTTTGAACCCAGCACCTACCGTCTATCAGTTTGGAGGTCAGAACCTCGCGGCCACTGGTGGGGCCACTTTAGACCGCTCGGCCTTCCTGACTGTACTCCACTTGGCGAGCTTATTCAACACCTGTGTTACTTTTAATTTATGAGAAATCACTAATTTTATTAGTTTTTGTCTAATTACTGAAAAATTACTGTGCCAATTTCGATGAAATGGAAGTAGTACCAATTCGAGAATAACTTCTTTCATTTAACATAAAAACCCAATTAATCGGTTGGTTAGTTTCGAACATACATAGAAAAAAATACATACGCGTCGAATTGATAACCTCCTCCTCCCTTTTTGAAGTCGGTTTAAAATTATAACACGGAAAAGATTGTTGTGCACACGTATGCCAGGGGTGGGGTTCGAACCCACGATTTCATTCCAGAACCAGAGTGTAAATCAGGCTCCTTAGACCTCTCGGCCATCCTGACTGCATTCCGGTCTGTGAACCTATTCAACGTCCATGTTACTTTTCATTTGCGAGAAATCACTAATTTTATTAGTTTTTGCCTAGTTACTAAAAAAGTACTTAACCAATTTCGATGAAATGGAAGTGGTACCAATTCGAGAGTAACCTCTTTCATTTAACAAAAATACTAGTTTAATCGGCTGGATAGATTTGGTGTAATCGGTGAACAAGCATAACGAAAGATAAATATGCGTCGAATTGATCATAACCTTCTCTTCTTTTTTTAAGTCGGTTAAAAAAATTATAACACGGAAAAAAAAAAACACTGTATGTCAGGAGTGGGGTTCGAACCCACGCTCTCTTCTGAGAACCAAAGCTTAAATCATCCGCCTTAGACCGCTAGGCCATCCTGACTGCAATCTATTCGGCGAGCTTATTCAAGGTCATGTTACTTTTCACAAGTCTATTATTTTAGTACTCTTTCACTGATAAAGTATTGAGTTGATAAAAGTTCTCTGATACTCTGTGCTAACGGTTAAATACAAAATATTCTTAATAGAAAAATTAATATTTAATTTATAAAATGTATATGTAAAAATTATAACACGGAAAAGGTTATTGTATACATGTGTGTCAGGAGTGGGGTTCGAAACCGCTCTCTCTCTTTCGAGAACCAGAGCTTAAATCTGGAGCCTTAGACCGCTCGGCCATTTCGTCGACACTGTATTCAGAGAACTTATTGAACACTTTTATTTAGCGAAAAACCACTAATTATATTAGTTTTTGCCTAATTACTAAAAAAGTACTGAACCAATTTCTATGAAACGAAAGTGGTACCAATTCGAGAGCAAGCTCTTTCATTTAACACCAAAACCAAATTAATCGGATGCATAGTTTCGGAGTAATCGGTGAACATACATAAAAAAAAAAATACATACGCGTCGAATTGATAACCTCCTCTCCTTTTTGGAAGTCGGTTAAAAAATAACTTTATTTTTCACAAAATGGGATCCAAGAAAAAATCCCTGCGTCAACTTCCGATTCCATTGCATTCATATGTTAAACTACTATTTCGTTTTTTAACAAGTAATAAGTAAATTCTCATTTAATTTATACTCTTATTTCCTTGAAAATCTAGAGTTCTAAATTCATGTCACAATAAGAAATTGTGCTATTTTAAATTTTTCTATGCTCTTTCGTTCTTTCTTTCTTTTTTTCCGTGATGCTAAATAATCTCACAGGCCCATAAAGCCATTCTTACCAACTAAAATACAAAGGGCCCCCGCAAATTTACTTTTCAAAGCTAATTTTCAATTCAATAAATTCAATCAGAGTAAAACATATAGTTTTTTTATTATGAAATTTTTTTCTTACTATGCTGCAATTTGTAAAACATAAGAAATATTTTGAAGTTCAAATATTCTCAACTGTAATTCCATATAAGTCTTTTACAAAATTAATTGGTTACGTATAATTATGTATTTAATAAAATATTTTTTTAATGTGTATAATATGTAGATAGTCAGTTTTAATTTAATAGTAAAAACGTTATTTTATCGAAATTTGCATGGTAAAATTTCGAATAATTTAAACATACGAAAAATGGATTTAGTAAATGAAAAAACAACTGATAGGATAATAGGGACCCCCCCCCCCCCCTGCTCTGTGATGTCGGGCTTCCTCTACTTCTAATTCTTGATGGGTTCTGAAACTGACAAGAAATGGCACAGTCCTCGAGCCTGTTAAAGTGTTTCGGGGCCTATGTCTTTACGCACAATTCGAAATCTTTTGCCTCTTTTCAAAATAATAACAATTTTGCTTTCAGTTTATCATTTAAGTTCTTATTTTTAAAATATTTTTGTTTATTTATTTTAAGAAAAAGTCGGCATGAACTAGAGTTTATAATTGTCTTGAAACCTGTAGTTACTAGCATTTCATATTTTAAAAGGAGGAAAAATGTATATAAATTGTTACTTTAAAAAAAATTAATATTAAAAAGAAACTTGTAAAATTTTTATAAGTCAGTTTCTGTACATTCTTTGTCATTCAATACTTGGTTATGCAATGAATTTGGTTAATAGGTGCTCTTCGAGGGTAGGTGAGATCGATCTGTATACGGGCTGTTTTTTGCTTTTTCAATTTTGTTTAGAGATAATTTTAATGAGGTCACTTTTATTTTTAAAGCCGGTTTCGAAAATTAAAGCATCCTTTTAAAAAAAAAAAAACTTTGCAAACAAAATAAAAAAAGGTGAAAAAAATCTGCACACAGATTGATCTCAGCTATCCAGTGAAAAAAAAATCATTTAAAAATATTGAAATGCAACTGAGATATAAATTTCTTTCATAGTATTCCATTCCATTCTTCCATGCATTAGAGAATGGGTCTTTTCGCGTAACTGAAGTAGCCTCTTAAGTAGCGAACTGTTAAATTATGTGTTTATATAATTTATTTATTTTCTATATTTTATAATAAAATCTTAGCATTATGTGCTTATTTGTAAAATTGTTTTAGACAAATTTTATTTTAACATTGTTAATTTATCTTTAAGCCCGGTGGCAGAACTATCTTCAAATGTCTGCAACGCTAATAATATTTTCAAAAATAGTCTGCAAAATGCAACGTATTACATAAATATATTTTTTCTGCTATTGTAGTGCCAATTAATTATGGTAATATGCATGTGTATGTGTAAATTATTTCCATCACTTACAAAATAATAATAATAATAAAACAGAAAATTCCACTTCCAGCAATATCTTTCTTTTTTTCCCTTGTGCCTTTGACGAAATTTTCGATTTCTTCGCGATCTTTTGACGAAATCCGTCTTTATTTTCGAGATTTTTTGACAAAATTTGTCGTTTTTTCGCGATCTTTTGACTTAATCTGTCTTTTTTTTTCTCAAGATTTTTTGATGAAATTTGCCGTTTTGGGAGTAATTTTTTTTAAACAAAATTTGCCCTTTTTTTCGCAAGTTTTAGATAAAATCTGCTTTTGAGGGATTTTCTGACGAAATTTGCCTTTTTCGCGATGCTTTGATAATATTTGCGTTTATTCTCGCGATCTTTGGACGAAATCGCTCCTATTTTGCGACGAAATTTTGACGAAATTATGCGTCCCACAGGAAAGAGCTATTTTTTGTGTCCCATGACCGATTTTTTGCATAATTTAAGCGCAATAGCGCGTCAGTGGCATTGCTGAGTCTGCAGGTGTCCTTAAAAGTCTGCGACGCCCGTCACAGTGTCGCGCGCATTTTGCCACGGGTTCTTTAAGCAATGCATATTTATTTCATATCTGTGCAGAGTTATGAATGTTATAATAATTTTAATAATGATTTAAAATACTTATGATAATTATTAAATTTGTTTATTACATTAATATAATTTGAAACTCATTGGAAACTTCAGTATAAATATTTTTTTAAAAATTCAGTTGAAAGTGGGGGGAAGGAGGGGCCCAGAGTTAGATTTTTTTGGGGGGGGCCTCAAAACACCTTGCTACGGCCCTGATAATCATGAAATGTCTGTCTTAAATAAATGAAATAATAGTACAGAGATTTTCTGGTGTGAAAGAGAAATTTTGAATAAAATAATGGGTCAAATTGGTGTTTGTATGAACGCACAGTGGGGCAGGAAGCCTCCAAAGTAGGCATAATTTATGAACCTTTTTCAATATTTTTCGTAGAAAAATGAGATAAAAACAAGAATTTAAGATAATTTTATACGAATTAAATATTTATAAATCATCCATAAGATCGCATTTAAAATTTTAAAAAAAGTTAAAGATAATTAATAATTTTAATGATTCTTAAGTAAACCTTAAAGTGAATATTGGCGACTCGTTTTGAAGGAATGAATCAACCTTTCTCAGGCAAAATGCACTCATTATTATAAAGACAGCAAAAGCAAAACTGTTTTTGATGTCTTATTGCTAACACACTTTTTTCCCCCCTGTCTTTCAGATCTTAAACTCAGACATGTCACGTACACTAACGAAGATGTAGAACTAGAATCGTGTAATCGTTTTGCTCTTGATATTTTTTATTGTCCAGAACAAAATCAGACGGAATATGAAGACGAACACGTTTGCTTTTCCTTGACGCTTCTGTTTGCTTTTCAAATTGTGGAAATGAAAGCGATTTGCCAAGCCACTCTTTATTGATTCTAAAACATTTCCCTTGTCACGCCAGGCTTTTGTCCATCGGAATTTATATTAAAATTTAAAACATTTAATTTTATTTTCATTTAAACTACTTGTTCGTAGTTTCTCCAATTATGAAGCTCTTATACCAAAAAATATTACTTTTCAAAAGTTTTTCTGTTAAAACGTTTCATGATAGTCAGTTTCATTTAAATACATTATTTTGTAATAAATAGTGCATTTAAATTCATCTTTAACAAAGAAACAATATATATTCATATTTAGTCCACCTGTATAATAACAAAAATTTAAGCATGATTAACTAAAAAATGACCATACAATTAAAAAGTAGCAAGATTTTCTGCATATTTACCCTTTTAAAACTCAAACTTAGTAGAAAAAATTATAGATAACGCTTAATTCATAACTAGAGCCTTCAATGTTTGTAGACACTGTTAATTTTTTTTTATAAATTTCACAACTATATATTCCAAGTACCTGTATATCTGTAAAAATCGTATTAAAACAAATTGAAAAGTTAATGAATTATTGTTACATACTTATGGTTAAAGGTTCCATGGTCAAAAAAAAAAAAAATTATTTTTTAATTATTACAGCGAAATTAACAAACTAATGTTGAAACAAAATCGTTGATTTTTTTTTCATTTATTATGAAATATATATAAGCAGTTTAACTTCCTTCTTTAGTGACGACCAAAATAACTGTGCAAATTTTAATACTAGGCAAATGTGTACTGACATCTGCTTTATTAAAGTGGCGTATGCTGGTAGTTCAAAACAAAATTTTTTTTTTTTTTCGATTTTTTGCCAGATTTGCAGGCTTTTTGCCCCACTGTGCAATGCGTCACTTCCAGTCATATATAACTGTACAATTATAATTTGTTATAGTGAGCTCTACCATCCCAATATTTTAGACTCACTCTGTATATGTCATTTGTGATGGAATTGTAATTAACACTATGATGATTCTCTAACAATTTAAAAGAAACAGAATCATCTGAAATGATCATGCTTCTGTTAGAATGGGATTTGAGTTCTAAAATCATATGCTCATAATTTATGAACAAAAACTGTATATTATAAAAATAGTCACACACATTGTGGAGATTTTCTTCTAAATTAAAGTTAAAAATTCAATTTAAATCACATGCCTTACAACTGTTGTTTTAAACGTCAGAAGAATTTTCCGTTTCAATAATATTTAAATACTTTCCCCCACATGATGAAAATTGCACAGCTTTAGTTTCATTTATAACTGACACACAAGAACTATTTTCTGTTGCTATTTTGTGCCAGGCATTTTTTCCCCTTTTAATTACTCTCATTTTGTTGTACACTATTTAAACTGTTTAGTATTTTTGTACTCTTATTAAAAGTTTTTACTCACTTTAACTTCCAAAGGCACATATGTAAAACTGTAGCTTGCCAATATTTCTGACCAATAACGCTGATGTTTGTAAATACCTTTTCATTATTATCTTTCATTGTAATTTTTACAACTGAGTGAAAAAGTGTCAACGGCAGGATTCAAACCAAGGGCCATTGATGCAAATTGCTTATGCTCTGTCGACTGAGCTATCCTGGATAAATCTGACAGACACAATTTACCTAGTGAATATGAATCTATACTTATCATTAATATATATAATCCTATGTAATAATACTTTAATTATTTTTCACACTACCAGTAAGATAAATGCATAGTACGAGTATACGGGGTGAGTCATAATTAATGAAATAATAGGCTATCTCCTTAAATATTGCCCCTAGACCCATACTTCCAATTGCAAAAATTCATATAAAAAGGCACGAAATATGATGGGGTACTATTTGGTTACACCATCACTAATTTTTCCAAATTATACAAATCACCAAACTGTTCACCAAATTATATAAATTGACGTACTTTTTATTTTAAATAATGGAAGAGCAAATTAATTAATAAAACAAAATCAAAAATACAAATAAAATGTTGAATTAAAAATCACTTGATGACATAACAAACACATGTGTCATGGTTGATCTCAAATGATTGTAACATTTACAATCATCCATTATTGGCTTGTAATCTTATAGTTTGGTGATAATTTTTTGGCCGATGGGATAACCAAGCAGTACCTATGATGGCATAAGTTACAACTCCATGGGAGGTCTATTTGAAAAAATATGAAAATTAAATTTTTATACAGACCCGTAGGCTAAAAATACCAATTAGAAAATCATTCCTCATCCATTCCTGAATTAAACACAAAAACTTTCATCTTCATATCTCCAAAATGCACAGAATTATGGCCGTTTAAATAATTTGTCAAATTTTAATGGATTAGACACAAACTAAAATGTGTGAAATTAAAAAAAAAAAAAATACTTTAAGAGTTCTAGGAAACATTTAAAATATATATTTTTTAAGTTAGAATTTGGATCTTTTTCTTCTTTTTTGTGATGGTTAATCATATAATTTGAAAATAAAATCACATCATAATATTAAAAAAAAATCTTAACTCATTAGTGTTTTCTTAAGTGAAGTAATTTAAAATCGTTATAATTTGAAACATTATCCTTCAGATTTCAATTTTTTTCCATTTAATTAAAAAGAAAAATATATTTTATTTTTGTTTCAGAATTTTTTTAAATATTAATTTTATCAATATTAACGATATTTATTTTAAAAATGATGTAACTTATTTTTTCAAAAATCATACGCTAAAAAGTAGAGGAGAGGAGGGCATGTTTGAACATTTTTTTAGAAAAATATACATTTCTTACTTTAATTATATTAATTGTGTTTTAAATATTACATAATAAAAAATGCATTTCTTCATTTTATGAACTAAAAATTAAAAGTTTTCCCAGTAAATTAAATAATTTGTGAGGATTTAAAAATCAAAGATCTCTGTTCAAACCTGCCCCATGTAGGGGTACCTTTGAACAAGTAAGGGGCACTTTTGAACAAATGGATAAAATATGAAAATAGTCAGAGGTTTTATAAAAAGCTGCATATGTTTCAGAAATATAAAGTAATATGAATAAAATTAAATAACTACATTTTATTGAAATTCCTATTTTTTTATTATTTAACCAAATTTCAATCCATCAAAGATGATGTCAAAACTCATTGTTGAAGCAACACAGGACGTTCCTCCAGTTATATTTTGTTGTGAATTTTTTTTACAACATCCTTGAAATATAGTAATGTGATATCTGATGCTTCAGGAAAATTGAAATTTTTCATCCACTCTTCTTATGAAGAAAAAAATTTTCATCCAGTGGCGCAGCCAAGGGGATGGTTTTGGGGTTAAAACCCCTCCCAGAGCTAAGAAAAATTGCTATAATTGCCACTTATATGAATTAAAACCAAACTTTATATTTAAATGTTTTGGTGCATTTCGGAATCCGCCGCTTTATTGAATCATTTTATTTAATAAAGTGATTCAATTAAATGTTGAAAATTCTACTTAAAACTGTGAAAGTGCATATTACATGGATTAGTAAAGTAAAAATTGCTTATTTGAACTAAATCATTTTTCTGAGACATATTATGCTAAAAAATGATTTCCTGCCAAACAGATGCTCTTTACGTTTAAGTATTACACAATAAATATTCTAATTAGTACTGATTCTATTAATCGGCAATTCAAATAACCAGCAATCACTTTTATCAGAAACTCACCCCCCCCACCCCCCTAGAACCGATTTCTGGCTGCGCCACTGTTTTCATCCACTCTTTTTATGAAGAAACCTGACATAAAATTTGGTTTTATCCATTATGAAAACCAAAAATAAAGTTTGGGAAAGAGTAAATCAAAGAATATTGGTATAGAAGAGTTAGACACACCTTCTAAATCATGAATCATTATTGTGTATCTGATATTTGAAATTATCCAATAAATCAATGCTATCATCAATTTAGATTTGAAACTTTTCCTATCACTGATACATCCAGAAGTTGTTATCCATGTGTTCAGTAAGAGAGGATTGTTAACAATATAAGTCCATTTCTTTGTTATTCTTAATTAACTTCTTTTCACATAAAAAAAACAATAATATTTTGGATACATCCACAACTCTTTATTTCATAGTTTTAAATGTTTAATGGTACCCCATCACATGGAGTTCAACATTACAACTGTTTACTCAATTCGGCTGAAGAATTTGAATAAAACAAAGCTTAGAAACTAAAGCTAACATCTTTACTTAAGTATGGAACAAATTAAAATTTCAGAAATACAAAATTGTAAGAAAAAATCTTACAACTTTTTTTTAGATTCAAGAAGGAGAAAAATGTATACCTTGTTTAGACAGTATTGTTCATACAAAATGGTGCAGCTTTGTATACTTATGGCATTGAAAGTTATTGCAGTAGTAATGTACTGCCATATAAATTTTTAAAAAATAATTTATTTGAAGGAAAATATTTAGAGAGTTAAGGATGCCCCCAGTTCAAACGTGTCCCCTCTTCCCAAAATATTTTTCAAATTTGCCAAAACAAAACTAATGTAAAAGAAAGTTCCCAAATTGAAAGTTATTTAATTAAATTTAGTTATTTAATTAAATTTATTTAATTCTCCCAAATTAAAGTTAAAGAACCATATTTCTTTAACTATTCTTGAGCGACTTCTTAATGATTTAAAGACAAAAAATGACGGGAAAAAAACATCATGCAGAAAAATGTATTTAAAATTTTAAACAAAGATTGGCTTCTAATAAAATGTTTAAGTGCTTTTTAAAAAATTGCATGCCAAAAAATAACTTCTTTCTGTAGCTTAAACTTCCAATTTAATTTCATTTTTTGCCGTTTCCACTTCCCTTCTGTAATATTTAAATGTATGTCAATTATTTAAAAGAATGCTTTTTCTAACATGCCAATAAGGAGTTTTTTCTTAACTTTAGCCCACACAACTGCAGGCACTTTATCATCCCGGCGAGGCCGTTAATAAAAGTCTATTCTGGGGTCTGGCCGGACAAGGCCTGGAACCACCTTCTTTTCTGAAGACTTGGCCAAGCTTAATATGTTTCTTCATTCTGAACCGGGACTGGCTTCCTTCTTCTTAGGTCTGCATGGGGCTAAATTTTCCATTCTGGTTTTGAAACAAACCATAAGGTCATTCCGTGTCAAATGAGCAAAAATGGAAAAAAAGCCGTGGCTGCATAGAATCTGATTTTAATAAAATTTAAGATACGTGTTCATTTCATATTCAAATGTATGTGTGCACAATATTTTCAGAAAAAATTAATTATTTTATCAATTTTGGACATTTAAAAAACTTGTGATATAGAATGGCTTGCGGATAATCGTCGAAAGTTGCAAGTTTCAAGTTCTATATTTTGAAAACTATTTGACAAAAATGAAGTTTTTTTTATGATATTGAAATCTCTGGATATCATTCTTTATATTTATCGAGTAACAATAATTTGGTAATATCATAATTAATCAAAAATTGGTTGTAAATATTGAAATTTTGTAATTTTTTAAAAATTTTGAAATGTTATAAAAATTAAAGGATTTAAAAAACATCTCTGAAATTGATGCAAGATGTAGTACTATGTATGAAGATCGAATTCTCAAAGTTTCAAAGTTGTTATTTATTTCCTTCATCTTAAAAAAAATGACAAAATCATAATTATTCCTCTTATGTTACCTCAAAAAACAATTAAAGGACAACTTCTACATCAACAATATTACACGTACATAAGAATTAATAAGTCCATGACACACTAAAAAAGTTTCAATACTGCCTTATTAATTTCTAACATAACAAAAATGGGTTCAAAAAACTAATATTTGAGACATTCTAAAGACAATCTTTCTTTGAAAACACGCCCTTTTTTGGAAATTTCTGGCTAAAAATAGACGTGTGCTGCCATCTATGTTTGTTAATTGACTTTAAGATTAAAATACAGTTATTTTAAGAAAAAAATACTTTTTCTTCTACACAAATTAAAAATATTCTTGAGGCAAAAATAAACTGAAAGCAAGAATAAAACTACGTATACTTAAAATATACACTTTTATCTGTAATATCAAAGAGTTTAAAACTTTTAAAAGCTTTTATTCGTCTCCAAAAAAATGAAAAAAAAATGTTGACTTTTTAATCGGCAGTTTTCACTATTTATTTTTTTTTCTCATAAAGGAATGAAAAAGGCATGAATTAAATTATAGATGTATTAAATATATTCAATTAGTTATAATGGCAAAAAAATTTGAATTTGGAATAAGTGTCCTTCATTTTAAAACATAGTTGAAATATTTGATTTTTTTCACGATTTTTTTTATTATTTATTTATTTTTAAATTATAAAATAAAAATACAATTACTAAATTATGCTAATCTGTTACTTATAGTTCATTCTTAAGTGTAAATAATTTTTATTACAATCTTTCCATTCCTACGGCAAATAATCAAACTTGAAATTTCAAACATGTACACAAGACCTCGATTTCGGCTCAACTTTAATGTAATTTTTTATACTGAAATAAACTAGTCTGAACTCTACTACTTTGCGTTTCCTCGTAAATGATTGTGATCTAATTATATGATGATTTTCAGTAAAATCTGTGACATGTCAGCCACACCTGATTTGCTCATTTGGTGTGGAATGACCCCATATTAAAATCATCCTCTCTGACTGACCTAATACATTAAAAAATAATCTAAAATTTGCTCAGCCTAAAAATTTTACAAAAAACGCACATATTTCTAAATCAACATTATTTTACAATAAAAACTTTAAAATTAATTTTTTTAAAGGATAGTAGGTTTAAAGTGAAAAAAAAATAAAGAAAAACCAATGAAAACGAATTTGCCTATGACACAATCCTGTCTTAAACGGAAAAGATCTGTGCAAATTGAATATAATAATATCTGAGAAAAAAAATAGATTACATTTATGAATCATAAAAAAGGAACTTGTCTATAACGCATTTTTTCTCTCTCATCAGATTCCACCTTAAAAACATTTTGCTGTATAGCAAATGATATTAAAGGAAAAGGGAAACTGTTACATATAATAAATGCAGATTCATTACTAAAATATACCACAGCTTTTTGCACTTCTTTAAAAGTAAAAATTATAAACATGAAAAAGGAAAATCTATAATAAATATTTTTGATCAGAACTCACCCATACAAAACAGTTTTTAATCATGTTGATATAAATAACTAGGCAGAAATTCAGTTAGGCCAGGCCAGTTTATGATTTTAACTTTTTTCAAGCCATATAATGTCAATAACATTATTTCTTTTCTATGCGATTCCGTCTTAAGAGGTTTTACTGTACAGCATTTTTCAAAGTCTCCATCACATGGAATATGGATTACTGATATTAAAGTATAAGTGAAACATTTACATATAAAGAGATTCATTGATAAAATAAATATAGCACAGTCTTTGGCACTTAAAAATAAAAAGTATGAATATGAAAAAGGAAATGCTATAATAATTATTTTTGGTCAGAACTTCACCAAACAAAACAATTTTCAAACATATAGAAGTAAAAAACTATGTAGAAATTGAAGGCTGAGCCGGACTAGACCAGACTAGGTTATGATTTTAACATTTTTCCAGGCCGGGCGGAACGTTTTTCCCCTATGAGTCGGTTCGGGAGCAGACCTAGATATTTCAATATAGTGCAGACTATCAGCAAATTTTGAAAGCTGGTTTAACGTTAAATCTGTACCCTGCCCTTTTATGTCCAAATGAGAGGCACTATATTAAATCAACAATTTATGTATGATCCCTATCTTCCTTTTAAAATGAGTCAAAAACTCAATGTTTAGAGGCATAGTTAAGTGGCATAAGTTATGAATTTTGGATTTTAATATCTCTGTCAAAGTTTTAGATATGGAGATGAAATTTTCGGTAAATTTCACGTGAAATATTAGCTGTTGTAGTCACTCTTATGTCAGAATTTCTGAAACGATTTTGCAAATCTACAACGATCATGACCCATAGACCCCAAAACTACCATCAGTAAAAAAGTTTATATACACATCACTTTTTTATGGACATGATAACTTCTATAATTCTGCTCAAATCTCTTCCAAACTGATACATAAAATCAAGGAGCATAAAATCTCTGTTAAGTTCCTTAATGGGCAAAATCGGAACAATGGGGTAGAAATAGGGAGGGGTTTTGTGAAAAACAAAAATAAAACCCATAACTTCTTAATTAAAATACATATCGAATCAGTTTAAAGTGTATAGTACTTCTAAAAAATGGGTCAAAAGTTTATGAATGACAAAATTTTGATAAAATTAAAAATGAGCTCAAGGAGGGAAAAATAGTGATTTTGGGAGAGAAAAATTCATAAATTTGTCACTTCTGAAGATATCAAATCTAAATAAATGTATTATAAATTTACTGAATATTATCTAAAACTTTTATATTTACAAGTTTTTGATAAGAGCAACTCTTACTGTAAAAAAACAAAAACAAAAATGGGGATAGAAAATGAAAAAAATCCATAACTATGTGAATTCTTAAGATATCAAATCTGATTAAGCTTATTATACATCTCCTCAATAATATCTAAAACTTTTATACTGACAAGTTTTTGATTGAACCAATTCTTATAGCAAAATAAATTTAAAAAATAAGAGTTGAAGAAAAAATCTCAAATTCAAACTACTGATATTCTGACTCATTTTATGATTCATTTTGCTCTCAAACACATTCAATTGGGAGTATTTCTTACAATAAGTAATGATGGATTCAAATATTATTTATTAAACAAGGCTATTTTTAAAGTAGCTTTTATTATCTCAATTACATAAAAATGACTTCATACAGTAAAATATATTACATGTAAAATATATATTAAATAAATATATACAAATGTATAACAATTGTATCACAAGTGTAGAAATATCACAGTTCATCTCGAAGGGGTGATGCCTGTAAAAGAAAATACTTGCAGTTAATTTAGAAATATTACACAGATTGAAAGTAATACAATCGCACATACACAGGCAATTCTACAAAAAGTTACCAATTTCACATACTGGCCTCGACAGGTATTGCAAATACTGAAACCTCCAAGCTTTTTCCTAAAATATCCCTACAGCTACTACTTTTAGGCACATTACATAAATGAAATGATAAGAAAAGAGATTACCCATAATAAACATCTTTGACATTGAATGGCGTTAAAAAATATTAAGTGAGTACTTAAAACTATAAATCACAATGAAATCTATCATTATGACAATTACTGGGCTCATAAAAATCAAATTTGTATTTAAAAAACGTTAAATGATTATTCAACGTCATAAATAGCAATTAATTTTCCCAATATGACAGTTATTAGATTCAGATCATAAAATGATTATGTTTAGTAGATAAATTCAAATTAATGTCAAAATAAGTATTTGGTGACTACATCTAAGTCATCAAATTTTAACTTCTCTCTAGTTGACATTTTTTATTAATCATAAATATCAGTTATCAAATTCAGAATTGACTGTTAATGATACAATCAGGCTTGAATCAAGCCTGTTGCTACATAAAACCACACCCATTACAAGTTTCTAATCTAATTAAAGCAAAAATCACACCTATTTTGACTATTTTACCCTGTTTTGGGGAAAAAAACAGAAGTAAAGAGCATAAAAGAAAGAGATGTTTTTGTAAAAAAGGATATAATAATAAACAGAATTGTCACCAAGTTGCCATGCATTCAAAACTAAAATTATTGTGTCATTTGATTAGAACTATGGCAAACATGAGGCATTCTCTCATAATTTTGACTTTTAAGTCCCTGAATAATAGCTTTTATTTTAGTACATATTCTTCGAGGTTTTTTATTTCATACATTGAAAAACATTCCACTCCATGGCTGTATAACAATATTAATGAGATAAATAAGTTTTGGACAATGCTGGGGATCAAAATATACCACAATCCTTACTGTCTCGTGTCTCTGATGCTAAATTTTAAGATTGGAGTTGTCTGTATAAAATTGTTTCAATAAAAGTAATTCAATGTATTTTTTTCTGAAACTGAGACTACTGTTTTATATAAATTTGTAGCAAAAAATTAAGATGCACCCATTTTACAATTATTATTATTTTTAACTCTGTCTCTGGATTTTAGATTCCTTACCACATGTCTTGCTAAAATTATACAGAAAATCACCTCAAATGCAGCTACAGAATAAATGGCTAAAATTCTTTAACAGGAAATTTACTGCAGCATCAGGGAATATAGTACCTTGAAATTGGTCAAAATATCAATTTTATTATTATTAATAGAAAGTTTTTTTAATTGTGAATATTTTGACACCTCATTTTTACATATATAATAACTATATCACAAAAATTTTTTAATAGATCCAGCACAATTGCCTTTAGAAAAGAAAACTTTAAATTGATTTTTCTCCAAGTTCATACTTTTTTTTTTTTTAAGTTGCTTGTTCAATAAATACTAAGGCCTTTTTTGCTAATTTAGAAAAAGGTTTGAATTTTTTTTTCTTGTTATCTTTGGTTTATTTAATATTTGTGTATGGAGGATTTAATATAAGTAAAAATTTAGAAGAAAATAAAAAGTTAGAGAAGTAAAATGTAAAGGGGTGGTAAAGAAAATTAAACATGCAAGTTTAATTTAAACCTTAGATTAGGATGCATAATCTGTAACCTGCGATGGGTTAACATATGGCCCGCCAATTTATAACAGAAAAAAATTGCAATTTTTGCAATTAGATAGCAGGAAAAAAATCAAGTTTCGTCAATTAGCGGTGGGAAAATTGAAAATTTCTTCAGTAACTTCTGAGTTACAAATTTCGTTTATCGGATACGAAAAATTCGCGAATTTCGTTGATCAAGTGTTTGAAAATAGAGAATTTTGCCGATGAGGCGCGAAAAAAAAAAAAAAAAAATTGCCAATCGGGCGCTGAAAATAAATGGGAATTTTCTTGATCACCACGGAAAAATCACAAATTTTGCCAATCGGATGCGAAAAATCTCACATTTTGTTGATTAAGAAAAAATCGTCAGTTTTCTTGCTGATGCGTGAAAAAGTACAAATTTTGTTCATGGCTGTGGAAAAGTCGCCTGTTTTGTCTGTTCATCGCGCGAAAAAAAACGTGAATTTCGTTGATCGAGCGCGGAAAATGGAAAATACCGTTGATGGAAATGGAAAAATCGTGAATTTTGTCAATAAAGAAAGTAAAAATTGCGAATTTCGTTGGTAAGGAATTTTAAAATGGTAAATTTCGTCAATTGAACAGGAAAACATCCCGAATTTTGTCGATCGGAACGAAAAAAATTGCGAATTTTATCGATCCAGCACGAAAAATTCGCGAATTTCGTTGATAGATCACTTATAATTGGCAAATTTTGTCGATGATGCATGGAAACATTGAAAATTTCTTTGATCGGCTGTGGAAAATTCGTGATTCTTCAGTTTTTCATGAGAAAATAATCGCAAATTTCATCAATTTGTGGCGGGAAAAAATGCAGATTTCGTCAGAGTTAGTTAAGAATCGCGAATTTCATTGACAGGACGCGGAAAAAAGCATTATTCCGCCAATCAAGGGCGGAAAAGTACGAATTTCGTCGAATGGATATGGAAAAATCCCGAATTTTGCCGATCATTCGCGGAAAAATCTCAAATTTTGCCAATTAAACGCAGAAAAATTTCAAATATTGTCAATCAGACGCGGAAAAAATCACAAATTTCGTCGATCAGGCTCGGAAAATAGCGAATATCGTCGACGAGGCTCGGAAAATAGCGAATTTCGTCGATCAGGCGCGAAAAAAATCGCGATATAGTCGATTGTTTTTTAAAAAGCGCAAATTCGGTTGATCGGGGACGAAAATATCACAAATTTCGTTGATAGGGCACTTAAAAATCGCGAATTTTGTCAATGATGTACGGAAAAATTAAAAATTTATTTGGTAAAATCTGGCTGTGATAAAATCGCGAATTTCGTTAGTTTATCGTGAGAAAAATCGCAAATTCGATCAATTTGCGGGGGAGGAGGGAAATGCAGATTTCATCAGAGTCAATTAGGAATCGAGAATTTTATTGATTGGATGCTAAAAATACGTATTTCGTTAATCAAGGGCTGAAAAAGCGCTAATTTTGTCGATCAAGCTAGTACAAATTGCTAATTTCGTCGATCAGGGTCGGTAAAATCGCGAATTTCGTCGATCCGGCTCGGAAAAATAGCGAATTTCGTCGATCAGGCGCAAAAAAATCGCGCTGTCGATCGGGAACGAAAAAAATCGCGAATTTCTTTGATAGGGGAATTAAAAATAGCGAATTTTGTCGATGATGCATGGAAATTTTTTTTATTTCGTCGATCAAGCTCGGGGAAATCTAAAATTTCGTCCATCAGGCTCCAAAAAATGGCGAATTTCGTCGGTCAGGTTCGAAAATATCGCAAATTTCGTCAATCAGGCTCGGAAAAATCTCAAATTTCTTCGATCAAAATGGGAAAAATTGAGAATTTCGTCGGTCAAAACTTGTAAAAATCGCGCATTTCGTCGATCAGCTGTAAAAAATCATGAATTTCGTGGAACGGCATCTTAAAAATCACGCAATTCGTCAACCAGGTGCGAAAAAATTGCGAATTCTGTCGATAAGGCGCGGTAAATTTCGCAAAGATCGCAAATATGGTCAATCGGCTTCATAAAAAGCGTAAATTCGGTCATTTAGTCGTGAAAAAATTGAAAATTTCGTTGATCAGGTGTGGAAAAATCTTGATGAGTTTCTTCTCTCGTCTTCATTCTTAAAATTCAGTTTTTTCTACACTAGCCACATATGTTTTTTAACATTTTTAATAAAACAAAATTTATTCCCCTGGAAAGTCAAGGAATATTATTACATCTTGAAAATAATCCTTGCGATATCTATTATACATACAAACATAAAAATTGTTGATATATCCTTTCAAACTGAATTGATATTTTGACTGCATGAGTGAACCTAGAGCGGTATCCCCCGCCCCCCCTCTTAAACCAAATATTCTCTCTGATTTTGGACCACAAATCACCTTCTCGAAACAGAATCCTCTCTGTGTAATTGATGTGGCTCTCGATCATCCAGACATATTTCCAAGTGGCCTTTCTCTTGAAAAGGCCGTGCACCCCCATCTCAGATGGATAAAAAAAATCATCACTACTGACCATTTTTTTTTTTTAATCATTAACACATTTGTCTATAACTTTAAAATGTTAATTTATTAACTTTAATTTCATCAGATTTTTATTTCTGAAAGTTAATATTTTATGAGAATGCCTCATATATTATTGTTGCTCTATTTCTTTTCCCTTGCAGTAGTGAAACACTTTTATTAAAAATTTTTACTATTTAACCATAGAATTCTACTCATTTGTCTCCAGGATAAAGCCATAACAAATAACCTTGACTTGACTTTTTCAAAACAAGAAATGTGTCATGCCTTTCAGAACCTTAAATTGACCCTGTGTGCTAGACAGAAGGATATTTCTGAAATTTTGTCTAGATTCTATTATACAGATCACATCTTTGGCAAACATCAAAGCTATCTTAATTTCATACTACTTATTCACATATTTCTGTATGGTGTAAAAGAAATGTGTCTTGAATTGCTCAGTGAGCATAAGTTCTTTTAATAATTCAATATCCCCCAATCTCTTCTAACTCTAGCCAATTATTTAGATGCCTTCTTAACTCAAACTAAATCTATCCACAAAGCACCTATTTTTTTTTATGTATATCAAAAAATTTCAACTAATTCATCCCTAATCTGATTATTTTATGTGATATGCATGCATTTAATAAAAAAGTCTAGAAGTAATTTTAACAATTTTAGAAGCCTTTAAATTAATCTAAAAGATGTTATTTAGTGTCTCCTACAGGCGACAGCAGAACTGAGGAGGTTAAAATAGTAACTAACAAAAATATTTCACACCCTAAGCATAGAATAAGAATACCACACTAATATTTCAATTTCCCTATGAAATATATATATATATATATATAAATGCAGATAGCTCTATTTTATACTATTACATTAAGGCACTTTTGAAGCATATTGTTCACCCAATCCACAGACTTCTTATATAACTGGACTCAGAAACAGCAACTTTTTCTTGATGCATTGATTCACCTCCCCACCATCACGGGATGGTGGGGAGAATGCAGGTCAAACCGGTTTCTCCCGCCAATCCCACCAGCCACCAAGACCTTTTTCGACTGTGTTATATTTCTTTTATTATGAGAATGAAAGCAGAAAATTGCCAAGAAGGGACCATCACCAAAAAAAAGACACCCTTTTGGCGATGAAATCTCAGAGGGCCATGCTTCAAGAATCCCTGAAGAGAACAAAGGGATCCGTTATCTAGTCATTCCTGATCTAAGACCCAATCTTTCAAAGCTGAATATTTTCTCAAAATGCTCAAATCTATGCTAGGTAGATAATAACAAACTTTAATCACTATTTTAACACATAATATTCACAAAATAAACAATTTTGATACTACAAAATCTTAAACTTGTATACATAACTTTTCATTTAAAAAGTCTGATATAAAATATTATAATTAAAAACCAATTTATAAATTTCATTAATCAAACAAAAATTCTAAAACACTATGTAATTAAATACTTCAAACAAATAGTTTTACTCTCTTCTGTCAAACAGACTCCAACTCGAAAACAATTGGTAAAATTCTACTAAAATAATTCAAAACCCTAATTAATTTGTATTTCTAGAAATTTGATTAAATTAGAATCTAACTTCAAAGACACCACCTTATTTAATAATTTTTTATAAACTACAGAAAAATAAATTTCAACCTGTATACTGATCAAATACAGGGTTGTTCAAAAGTATTGGAATACACATTTGGCTATAGACAGTAATGCATTATTTCCCTAAATAAGAAAGTTTTGTTAGAGATGTTCGAAATTATTTCATAATCTATGTTTAATACATGATTTTTCTTACTTGTTTCTATTTTGTTTGGTTAATTTTTAAATAACTGATAAATCAAAGTTTTTCTGCATTTATATAATTGTTAAGTAAATCAGGTGGTAATCACAAAAATGGTGAGTAACTCAAAAATAAAAAAATGAAAGATAGTACCTTGGATTTCAAGTTTTTGTTTTCTAGGAATGACATCACATCTTCAAATGCAAATGGGTAGATTTGTTCTCCAAATGGACTCTAAAAAAAGGAAAAGCTTCATTATATATTTTTAAAAGCAAAACTTCTAATAACCATACTCAATGGATAAAAAGAACCCACATATAATATTACAAATATCTATGATTTAAAACTAAACAAAGCCACTTTCGAGACTAACTTACATCAAGGTTTGTAGTTTGTTATATTTAAGAGCCATTATTTCGAAAATCAAGGAGAATAATTGTATTTTTTTTTTTAATTTGCTCTTTTTTTAATGTTAAAGTTGATTATATTTAATGATTGGATTGATGAGTGCAATTTGTAAGCCCTGACAAAATTTCCTCTTTCCTATAGAAAATTTCAAAGTTCAAGGTTGTGAAAGCTATTTTTCATGAAAAGTGAAATGACAGTATGTTTGGAGTGCTTCATCTCTGAAAAGCAACAACATCAAAAAATTCTTTTGTCATAATCGGTTAGTATTACACTGCCTGCTTGGTAAAATTTACTTGTTTCCATGGGGCATTGTAACTTTACATTGTTATGTTGCCACAAAATGCAATAAAAATTATGTTTTTGTGCATTTTCTGCACTTATCTTATTTAAGCAATACTATTCCAATTTTTTTCTTATATAATACAAAAGTGTACTACTAGGACAAGCTAAATAATATAGAATTTTACTGGGATATTGCTGCTGTTAGCAGATATAATCTGTTAAATATTCAAAAGTTTCGAAATCTGCAACATTTCAATTATTTTTTTTCTCAAAAAAGGATCACAGTTGAATAAACAAAATATATCATATAGTAATTGAACATATGTACAAAAACATGGAAAAGAGAAAGAGGTAGGTCTCATGATATTTTTAGGGGAAGAAATGACTAAAGTTACAAGAAAATGATCACACTTCTCTCCTCTATTAGAAAATGAAACATCCTATTTCTCTTTTTATATACTTTTTTTCTTTATGAGAAAATTAAATATCCCTTTTTATTTCCCCTTCCTCATTCTAAATTGAAATGTCCATGTTCTAGATTAAACAATTGTAAAAAAACTGGCTTATGATTAAAAAAAAAAAAAAAAAAAAAAAAAAAGTCTTTTACTAAACTATTTTTTTTTTTCACAAAAAATGTTCTTAAAATGAAATTTCAATAAATAAAGTAATAAGTAAAACAAAGTAAATGAAAAATAATGACAAAATATAAATGAATTGATAGTAGAAATGTTTTTGTGATAAACAGATATTGTTTATTAAAAAATTTTGCAATAAAATCATTTTAAAATAGTTCAAAAGATTTTTACAAAAGAGGATATTTCATCAAATAGTAATACACTACTGATTTATGAAACAAACTGCCAATAATTTAGCTCAGTTTTTAAATAACAGTACACTTTTGCAATTTTTTTTTTTTTTTTCAAAACTGAGTACAGTTTTTGATCTTGTTCCAAACAAGGTGCTAGTTTATTAGATGGAGGGATAGTTCATTTACTAATACATTTCATTAATTTCATTTTAAGAATAGTTTTTGTAAAATATATATAGATTAGTAAAAGCCAGCTTAAAAAAAATAATATAAACCAATTTTTTTAAGTTGCTTAAACCAGAAAAAGCCAACCAGTTTTAATTGGCCTGGCTAAAATCTGACAACCCTGCATTAAGCAAGTTTTTATTATAGAATACATTGACCCCAACATATCCTTTTCAAGATATTTCATCAAGTAATTGTCTTACCTTCTATTTTCTAAAAATACAAAACAGTCGCATAATTTGACAGAACATAGACAATTCACTTTAGAACAAGAAAAGGGAAAGAAAAAAGGATAATTCTATTTTCTAATAAGGGAAAACATTGGAAGAGGAAAGGGAAATGGAATATTTCATTTTCTGATAGGCAAGAAGTATAATCACGCTTTTATTGTAACTTTTGTCTTTTTTTTTACTAAAAATTTCCACTTCTTTGCCTTTTCCATGTTTTTGTACATATCTTCAACTACTACATGATATATTTTGTTTTATTCAACTTTTATTAGGCCTTTTTTGAGATAGGACAAATTGAAATATTGCAGATTTTGAAACTTTTGAATATTTAAAAAGATATCTGCAGCAAAGTTTTATATCATTTAGCTTGTCTTGGTAGTATACTTTCAAATTCTATAAGAAAAAAAATGGGGTATCATTGCTTAAATAAGATAAGTGTGGAAAAAATACAAAAACATCATTTTTATTGCATTCTGTGGCAACATAACAATGTAAAGTATCAATGTCCCATGGAAACAAGCAAATTTTACTAAGCAGGCAGTGTTTTATGAACAAATTATGAAAACAAAATTTTGGGATGATGCTGCTTTTGGAAGATATAGCAATGTGAACATACTCGCATTTCATTACTTTATGAAAAACGACATTCAAAACCTTGAACTATGACATTTTCTACAGGGAAGGGGAAATTTTTTCAGGGCTTCTGAAATGAACAAAATTCATTAACTATAACCTACTTCAACATAAAAGAATATTAAGCAATTAAAAAGTATTATCAAAATATCACTTTTTTGTCTGAATTTCAAAATAATGAATCACAATAATATTTGACTTTATAAAATCTAATGAATACAATTCCATTTTGTAAATTTTTGTCTTGGAAGAGAGGGGGAAGTAGTAACTGAGGGATGAATTAAGATGAGTGCCTATTAAATGTTACAATGAAATAACAAATAAAGAGGAAAAATGTGAAAATTAAAGCTTTTTAAAGATTTTAAATTTTGTGTGCTGGTGATATTTTAAAAGAAGGAGATTTAAATGATTTCTACATTTTTAATTACGAAAGATTCTTACCCCTACAATTTTTCTTCGAAATTAATATTAAAATGTTTTATTATCTTTTTAAAATGAAGTTTAAAAAAAAATTCTTGATTATAAATTTTCCTTATAAATTTAACTTTTTTTGCTTTTGGGAAAAAAAAAAAAAAAAAAAAAAAAAAATGAAAGAAAGAAAGAAAGTGGTTTAAAATTAGGATTTTATAGAAACAATCATCACATTAAATCATAGTAAATGACCTTTGATAATACATCTGATTTTAAAATTAGACTCAACAGATACAGGTTATACAGAAAACTAAAAACATATTAACAGCAGGTACTAAATTATAAATGAGCAAAAATTTATTTATTGATATCTATAATTTAAAAGTATGATTGATTACAAATGTATGTATGTTTCTTTGATATACCTGAGTTTTTGAACCAGTTCTTCCTTGATAAAACACAACAGTTGGATAAGAATTAATGGAAGCTCTCTTACATACTCTAGGAAATTCTTCACAGTTGACTTTTCTAGCCTCCACCTTTCCTTTTATTTCCTGGACATACAAAATTAAAAACAGAAATTGTCAATAAAATGCTTATCAGTCCTCCAAGATATTCCAAGTACATTTAATACAATAAAACAAATAATTAATTATGTATGAAATTTAATAAACTTCTAAACTAAACTATATTATAAGTATGAAAAAATATGTCTAAGAAAACTTTTTACTTAAATTTTTGTATCCATTTAAAAGGAATTATTTTCAAATTTTACAACCATTTAACAGAAACTTCACTTTGTTAAATGATTACTTAATTACCAGGTATACCATCTCTATGCATTAAGATTAAACATGTGATGTAAAAGTTTTGTTTCAGCTAACATTGCCGGTTTAAATTCCAAAAGGAACATCCTTTCCCACCTGGTTGTAGAAAACTTTCTCCTAAACTCAAAGAGTTTTAATATTTCAATTTCTTTGCTTAGGATGTTGGGGTAAAATTTGGAAAGACAATATGCTTGATGAAAAATTCTTTTGTTTCTTGTCCTCATAACCCAAGTTTCATCACAGTATAGAATTTCTCTCTAAAATCTTGGTAGGTTCTGGGGTATAATTATTTCCTTTATGGAGATGTGCGCGCGCGTGTGTGTAAGGGAAGAGGCTTTTAGATGATTAATTTTTATACTTTGCAATTTTATTTTTCAGTAAATTTTGTACCTTGAAATTTCATTTTTCAGTAATTTTTTGTACCTTGAAATGCCATTTTCAAATTAATCAGTGTACAAGATTTTATAACTACAGATTTGATAAATTCTGTCACATGATTTTCTCCCTTAGTGATTATGCAAATCAAATATCAAAACAATCCTCTGTATAACTTTTCTTCATTTATATTCTAGCAAATACTTTATTTAAAAGCTAATTCAATGTTCGCCCTATTATGAAGTCCAAAGTCTTAAAAATTATTATATTGTTTAAGACATTTTTCATAGCAATATATTTTTTTGACAAAGTTTATACATTATTATTTTGTGAAACAATATATGTTCAATGAGCATGTTTTTTTATTTTACTTTTAATCCTCAACTGTCAGTTCAAGGATGAAAAATAAACATTTTTATTAAAATAAAAACATTAGATTTAACATAAGCATACTTTAATAATCAGACTATATATTTCTGTATTTCTCCCCAGAACATTGCTTGGGCCAGGGCCTGCTAGCACAGACAGCAAAATTAAGACAAATTTTCAAATGGGTAAGTAGAATAATGACAATTTTTATGAAGCTAAGATGACTAAAATAAAATGGAATTGGTGAATAAAAAAATTGAGGGAGGCCAACTGGCTTGATATAACATATTTAAAAGGGTTGGACCAACAAAATAAACATTTTCAATGTACCTGGCTGGGCCAAGAATAAGTTATAAATGTGTGGCACAAATTTATACTAGTTTGACAATTTTATTACATAAATTTAACATGTTTAGAATAGAGACCTGCATCTGATGTTTACAATATGTTTGAGTAAGGATTCTTCACTAGACATGGACCAGGCTGCACTCAGGCTTACTTTTTTTCTACATACTCGGGCTGGTGCAGATCTGGAATTAATTGTTCCTGGGATTTCCCCCAGGAAGTTTTTTTTTTTGGGGGGGGGGCAAAAATAATAGCAATAAGAAAATTTAGTTAACAGAATCTTGGAAAATATACTTTAACACATTCACTGCCACGGCAATTTTCAGAAATCTGGCCAAAAATGAAAATTTGATTTTTCACATTATCTTATTAACCCCTTCGGGACGAGCGACCGGTATACGTGCCAGCACCGTTGGCACTCACTGTCAGCCGCACTCATTCCCTTAACACTCCATAAACATATATACATATTGTAATAGAGTAATATAGCATGACTTACTGGGTTTTATTTTATTCCAATCTTATCTTTATCTTAGTTGCTGGTTTTTCCAATCCCTTTATTTTGTTTTTCCCTGTTCCATGGCATATTCTACTTTTTTTTAAATCGGTTACTTATTTGTTTACTTTCGATTTGAACATCTACATGTGCGTTCATGATCGTTTTCCTCTCAGTCTGATCGCGATTTGCAATCATCGCAAATCACAACTTACTTGTAGTCGTATCTCCCTTTCGCAAGACAGGATCGCATTCACTCAACTCCGGCAGACGCAAAGGGGGCGTTGCTCTCTGGCAATGTCTAGGCCACTGAGCTCTATATATAATACGGAGGGCCTACTCGCCGAGCCGGCCAAACCACTTTCTGCCGGGACCGCATCACACTTTTCAATACGCGCAAGTAATGAGTTCTCCATTTTTCTTAATATTACAAGCATTTTTTGAAGCTTTTTCGCAAACTTTTTATTATTTTTGTTTATTTCTATATGTTTTTGATACTTTTATGAGCAATATTTAACAAATGTTTCTTTATTTTTTGTTGAGTTAAACTAAAATTTCCTTTTTAACTAATATCAAATTGAAAATTTGCTATGAATTTAAGTAAAATCAATAATTTTTTAATAAAAGAATATTTATCAGTGAAAATTGTAGCAATTTCGTCTCAATTTTAAAAGAAAATTCAATTTGAAAATATCTACTCCATACTATCCTATGGGAGGAAATCTATGTTTTGAAATCTTTGGCATTGTATTCATGGGCGGACCGCTGGATTCAATGTATCAGAATAGGGAGTTAGCTCTCCGTGTTATTGTTGAGCTCAGTGGTCTAGGCTAGCAGAGGTATTTAAAGCGGGTGTTTTGTTTTGACTGTGGGTAGTCTGACGATGTTTAGTCTAGCAAATATCGCATGTTGTTTTAAGTTTGTTTGGAATTTGTTTTAGTTGTGAGAGATGGTTTTGTGTTAAGAGATGAATCTTGTTAATCAATAGTGGAAATATTTCGCTGAATATTTTGTTGTGATGAATCATTTTGATATCATGGAACTTTTTATTTACTTTGGACATTTATGGACAGTATTTATTTCCCCATCACTTTGAATTAAGAGGCAGATAGTACAATAGTGAGCCTGTTTTTTTCCCCAGTAATGCCAATGTGAGTAATTTATTTTTGCTACCTGTACTGGTCGTTTCCTTTTAATATCTTACGTCATGCTGATTAATTAAGTATTTTTATTTTGTTAACGTATGACTTTAATTTTGTAGATAATATAATTTCGGAAATTACGGTTTTTGGTTGATTTCACCAGATATTGTTTATCATTGTTTACCATTTTATAAATACATATATTTTTATTTTGAATATGTTTTTTTCAAAAATAAACGTTAGATTTATTTTAATTAAATGTTTCTTTACTGACTTTTAAATATGACACTACCACAAATTGCCAACATTCATTTCAGGGTCACCAATTTTTCATCTCTGCTTTAGTTTCATATAATTTTAGAACGGTTCTGGCTTCAGAACCGATCACGGGTTATGGGCCAAAGCTACTACGCTTTTTAACCTGTTATGGTGGCCGTAACCTTCGTTGGCAATATTGTAAAATGGTGGTAGCATGCGGCCATTAGACCTCCAAGTGATTTCTAGTGGGGGGGGGGGGCGCAATAGCATTTTTTTGATAAACACATTTAATTTTTCTGGCATGAAATAGAAAGGTTTTTTTGGTAAAGTTTTTTTTGTTGTACTATCTGACTGCTTAAGAGTACGTCTTTTTGAAAAAAAAATTTCTTTTTCCTTTCTATTTAAATTTGATAAAGTAAAGTTAAAAGCATGGCAATGACCAATGTGCAGGTTAGCATAAGCAAACTAAATGCTCACTGCAACCATAAACTATGCAACCTGGGCAGCGGATGTAAAATACCTGCTGCTAGATAAAAATGCCTGGGGCATCGTGAATGGAACTGAAGAGGCTCCAAATACCAGTGACGCTGTGGCCACTAAAGAATATCAGGCACGCCTCAGGTCAGCACTGTCCATAGTTTACTTGAACGTCGAAAATGAATTCAGGAGAATTATAGAAAACATCGACCACCCACATGAAGCATGGACAAAGTTGAAAATCCACTTTCAGCCTGACAACCGAGCTTGCCATATGCAGCTCTTTGGCGAGATCCTATCCTGTAGAATACAGCCTGATGAGCCGGTGGATATGTTTGCCGCACGTCTACAAAGACTAGCTGACCAACTGGCTGCCATGAATCAGCCGATAAAAGAAATCTATCTGACATTCCAGTTGCTTCGATGGCTCCCAAAGAAATTTGACAACCTCGTCCAGGGAATCTTGCGATGGCCAGAACAACAGTTCAAGTTTAAAGATGTTCTGACCGAGTTGGTTGCTGAAGAATCACGCATCAAACTACGAGAGGAGGACAGAGATAACTTGGTCCAGTCCCACTTTTCCCGAGCTCGTACACCCAAGAGGTCTGCCTATAAGCCCAAGTTTAAGGGACGATGCCATAGATGTGGGCAAGCCAGCCATATGCTACGACAATGTAAAATGCCTCAACAAGCCTCCAGCCCCGAATCTTGCCTCCATACTACTTCGAGAGATTCCTCAGACTCCTCATTCCAGAACTCCTTAGTATCCAGAGGTTCATCGGTGTCCAGTCCAGTTCGAGTCCAACCCAGTAATCCCAGATCCAGCAGAGATGTGTCTTGCAATAGAACCAGAAACCGACGTCAACGTAAGCCAACAAGCTAGGTAAATTACCTCATACAATCTAATCTTAGTAATATTAAGTGTGGTGGAGAAGCCTGGGTCTTTGACACAGGTGCCTCGCACCACTTCTGCAAAGATAAAAATCTCTATGTTAAATTTAAGCCTTTGCACAATGAGGAATTGGCTGTTGCCGTTGACGGAGCGACTTTTCCTATTGAAGGAACCGGACTAGTGGACTTAAAAAAAATGGGGAGATGGTTCGCTTCGGCGATGTTATGTACTGCCCAAGTTTAAGGCACAATTTGATATCTGGCCCTAGGCTTGATAAAACTGGTGCCAAGTTCAGAGGAGGTGAGGGTAGGGTTAAAGCATATCGTGACAGTGGTACCCTATTTCGAGCTTTTCTTAAAGATGGCATTTACTGCCTGTACCCAGATCCTAACCCTAAAAATAAAACTAAAACTCAAAATAGTCAAAGTCCTAAAAAGGTGCGTTTTCAAGCCTCTACTGTCCAGAAGGACGACTTTAAATTATGGCATAGACGTCTTGGGCACATTAGCTCCACTTTAATTGAACATACTGTAAAATGTAATGGTGTAAGGGGCTTACCACCTATTAAAAGTAAAGACTTTGAATGTGAGACATGTAAAATTAACAAACACAGGCGAACCTCCTTCCGTCCTATAAATCAAATACGATCAAAACTACCCCTTGAATTACTTCATACCAGTGATAGAAATTGGGAGATAAAAGGTAGGCGTCAAATGACGACTACTGTAAAAATCTTAGGCGTCAAATTAAAATTTTTAGTTGCAGTTTCTAAAATTCATATTAATATTACTGTAATACTATATTTAATTTTGGAGTGATTCTGAAAAAAAGAAAATTTTTGAAATTTATGTAAAATTTTCTAAGGTTACAACAGAAACGGGAAAAATTCACTCTCATTACTGTTTTTTTTTTTTTTTTTTGTGGAAGGGGGGATTCACACCCCTTTTACGAAATTTGTGGTTTTTGCTATTTTTCGATAAAACTTGCCGTTTTCTCGCAATCTTTCGATGAAATTTGCCGTTTTTTCGCGATCTTTCGACGAAATTTGCCACTTCTTTTGCGATCTTTCGATGAAACTGGCCGTTTTTTGCAATTTTTTGACGAAACTTGACGATTTTTTCGTGATTTTTTAAACTTGTCGTTTTCTTATTGATCTTTTGACGAAACTTGCCAGCTTTTTGCGATCTTTAATGAAATTTGCCGTTTTTGCGACCTTTTGACAAACGTTCTCGTGTTTTTTCACGATCTTTTGACGAAATTATCCGCTCTTTTTTTGATCTTTCGACAAAACTGGCCGTTTTTTTGCGATTTTTTTACGAAACTTGCCGTTTTTTCGCGATCTTTCGACGAAACTTGCGGTTTTTTCGCGATCTTTTGACAAAACTTCCCGCCTTTTTGCAAAATATTTTGAAGATATTTGCCATTTTTGCGACCTTTTGACAAATTTTGCCGTGTTTTTCGCGTGTTTTATGAAACCTGCCGATTTTTTTTGCCATTTTCTGACGAAACGTGCCTTTTTTTCGCGACTTTTTGAAGAAACTTGCCGTTTTTTTACAATTTTTTTAAGAAACTTGCCGGTTTATTCGTGACCTTTTGATGAAACTTGTCGGTTTTTTGAAGAAATTTGCCTATTTTGCGATTTTTAGACAAACTTTGCCGTGTTTTTTCGCGAATTTTCGATGAAACTTGCCGGTTTTTTCGTGATTTTTTGACAAAACTTGCCGTTTTTTTCGCGATCTTTTGAAGAAACTTGTTTTTTTTCGCGATCCTTTGACGAAAGTTGTCTTTTTTTAATCTTTTGACGAGCTTTGCATGTTTTTTCGCGATCTGTTAACGAAATTTGTTGTTTTTCGCGACTGTTTCTCGAAATTCGCGATGTTTTTTAATTCCGAATTTTCAGACTAGACCATTTTTTTTTAATTTTTGGAACTGAATGTCTAATAAATATTTTTTAAAAAGCTAGGCGTCAAATTTGACGACCGAGAATAATTTTGTAGTCGTCAAATTCAATTTTTTAGTTGCATTTGATGACTAACGACCGCTAATTTCTAACACTGCTTCATACTGACTTGTGGGGACCAACACAAATAACAGGTAGAAACGGTGAGAAGTACTTTTTAACCATAATTGACGACTTCTCACGAAAAGTACCAGTCTATCCCTTATGTAACAAATCGCAAGTATTCAAGGTTTTCACTAATCATGTAAAAAGGCTGAAAGATTTTTAGGCACTAAGGTAAAAGAGGTCTGTAGTGACAATGGGCGGGAGTTTGACAATGAAGCCTTTACAAGATATTTTGAAGAGAATGGGATACACCATGAGTTTACCAACGTGTATTCTCCGGAACAAAATGGGGTCTCGGAACGTTTAAATCAGACTATAATGGATGGGGCCCGCTCAATACTTAATGAAAGCAAACTCAGTCTAAAATTCTGGCCAGAAGCAGTTCTATACATCGCGTACACACTAAACAGAATATGTCATAAATCACAGAAAAAGACAGTCTTTGAGTATTACTGTGGCAACAAACCCTCAATACGCCCTTTTGGTACTGTGGCATACGTGGGGGTGTCCAAACAGTTAAGAAGCTAAAGTTTGATCCTAAGCCCAAAAAAGGGGGTTTTAGTGGGTTACGCGATGTCAACCAAAGGCTACAGGGTATGGATCCCCGATACAAATAAAATAATAGAAACCATAAATGTTAGATTTGGGGATGAATCTGTACCGAGAAATGTTCACAGACATAGCGAGCAAGGCCCAAGTTATTCCATTGGCACAAACCCTTTTACTACTTCAGAGCAGCACAACAGAAGCGACCTGGGACCCACATACATTTTAAGTTCAGAACAACCAGAAATTGACCCTTTGACCGACCTTCAACCTGACAGATTTCCTTTAGAAAAACCACCCTCTCCATCTACTAAGCCAGGCACCTCAGAATCCATTAAACCCGCCTCCATTCACTCATCTGAGGATGAAAGTGACGAGGATGGCGAGGAATTCTCGAGAATGCTGAGGGATGCTGTATGGTTCCATAAGGCCATAACTAGGCCTGATAAGTCGAGAACCGACATCTACTATTATGAGATGGGTGAAACACAACGTTTAAGATCATTCAGAGAAGTGCGGGAATACTGTCGTCTAATGATATCAAATTTGATCCAACTATGTTCAGTTTCAAAAGGGAAAATAAATATCAGGGTATTGTAAAATATACTTCCAGTACTGGTTCAAGTCCTAGTTACACATCTCCACATACATCTTTATCAGAAACACATAAAAACAATATATGACTAGAAGACTCCATCCCAAACACATATAAGCAAGCCTTAAAATCCCCTCAGTGGGAACTCTGGAGACAGGCAATGCAGGAGGAAATGGGCGTAATAAACAAAAGACAAGTATGGGAATTAACATCACTACCACCCAACACTGAACCTCTAGGCTGCAGATGGGTCTTCACCATCAAACGAGACGATAGAGGGCATTTGGCAAGATATAAAGCGAGGCTAGTAGCCCAGGGCTATAAACAGGTCAGGGGTGAAACTTATGACGAGACATTTTCACCAGTTGTGAACTTTAGTCTAATCCGCTTTTTCTTTGCCGCCCTAGTCTCATGTCTCGGATGGATTCACACGCAATGCGATGTGAAAGGAGCCTATCTGTAAGCCCCTCTCTCAGATAATATATACATGAAACAACCTCCAGGTTTTGAAATAAAAGGGAAAGAGCATTTAGTCTGTAAACTCCAGAGGGCTTTATATGGCCTCCATCAAAGTGGCCGGGTGTGGTTTTATGAATTACATAAAATTTTAATTTCTCTTGGTTTTAACAAATTGGATGGGTGTAATTGCGTTTACACATTTTCTAATTACATTGTTTTATTATTATACATTGATGACTTCGTTGTTTTAAGTAACCATCAGAAACACATAAATGAAATTTTAAAATTACTAACTGAGCATTTTGACATCAAAATTCTGGGGAAAACACGTAAACTTCTTGGGGTTGAGTTTGAGGAAGATAGGGAAGGTGTAGTGACAATTCATCAAATGCAATATATTGATGATATCTGTGCACGTTTTAAGGAATTTAACTTTCCCATCACTTCACTTCCGATAAGTAAAGGAGTAGTGTACTCCAAGTCACAATGCCCTCAAACAGATGCAGAAACCCAGGAGATGTCAAAATATCCATACAGAAGTGTTTTGGGATGCTTATCATTTCTTACAAGCAGGACCTGTCCCGACATATCCTATGCTGTAAACATCTTTAGTCAATTCCAGAGTAATCCTGGTATCATCCACTGGAATGGTCTCTTAAAATTACTAGGGTATGTCCAAAGCACCAAACACTACAAACTGAGGTTACCTTGTCATCATATAAATCTAATAACATACACAAATGCTGACTTCGCCGCCAATCGCGATGACAGGACATCAATGGGGGGACAACTTTTAATGCTAGACAAATCTCCTATCATGTGGAGGGCTTTCAAACAAAAATCTGTCTGCTTGTCTACCATGGAATCAGAGTTTATGGCTTTAACAGAAGCAACTAAAGAGCTTCTTTGGCTCAGTAGAATCATAACTGAATGTTATGACAAACATTTTTACAGGCCCACAAACTAAACCAACCCTGCTAGTAGACAATATGGCCTCCATTGATTTCCTTAAATCTCCCATAGAAAATTATAGGACAAAACACATTGACGTTAAATTATTTTTTGTTAGAGACCTTTTAAACCAAGAGATATTTAATGTAAAACACGTAACTAGTAAAGCTAATCTCTCAGACATTTTTACAAAACCCTTAACGAAGTTTGATCTTAAAAGATTCATTGAAGTGATCTTTAGTTATAAGTAATATATAATGTTTTAAATAAGTATTATTTAAAAGTAAACAGTATAAAGAAAAAAAAACTCCCCCTCCTTTGAACTTGGGTCAAGAATTAAGATGCTTGTTTAATCTTTTATGTTAAACCCTGAAGTTTAACACATTTCATTTTTTTTCCAAATCTGAAATTTTGTATATTTCAGTGTTTTTCTTTTATATTGTTTGAATATGTGATTATACACTTGTTTTTCCTGTTATTTCATATTTTTGTCTCATATGCATATGTTCTAATGTCATAAATGAGTGTTCCAATACCCTCATTTCCAACATCGCGGACAATTTAACTCCCGCTGGAATGTGATCAGACCTCAGGATGGTTCATCTTCCGGGGTCCGAGCAGCCCCAGGAAGCGGCTCGCAGGGGTGAAATTGTAAATAGCCAGAGTGGCCTGCAGGGGATAGTGGCCTTCTTGAGTGTTCTGATCACAGGAAGGCCTGTCGCGGGCATCGTTTCTTTTAAGTTGGTAAGTCCCTGTTTTTAGAAATGGAAATGTCACATAGGTCCCGTCCGTGGTGTTGAAAATAGAGCTGTATTTTTTTGCATATATAAATATGAAAAAATAAAGGGTTGTTTTACTTTTAAGAAATTGCATAACAAGTGTTTTTCACATTTTAAATTTTTGTTAAAACATTTGCAAATGTATATTGTTTCAAAAGCTTAAGCATGCATGTTGTTGTTGTTTGTTTTTATGTGAGCGCTCACTGTCCCTATCATTATCATAATCACAGTCATTATCATGATCATGATCATTAGTGTTATTATCATTGAATGTGTCTCTTTTGCATATCATGAATTTCTCATACATTATCAAAGTGTTTTTGCATTGTAATTCATGTTTTGCTATTCTTCATATTCGTAATGTTTATGAATCTGTTTTATGATAATCATTTATTCTAGTGTAATTATGCAAATGTATGTAAATATAATCGTGTATTGTCAAAGCCAAGATCAAGAAAATCGACATACTAAAAGAATGTTGTTGTATGTACTGGTAATCGCAGTCACTTGCATGTGACGAGGTAAAATGGTAACAAATTTCATGAACTTTTTTTTGAAATGTTTGTTTACCTGAAAGACTTTCAAATTTTTAAGAGTTACTATGGTAACTAAAGACTCTTGTGCTATGAAAAAAAAATGTTATTCCCGTTGTGGTATAGTTATTAAATTGTTATTCATATTGTGTGGTTATTAACATTGTTAAAAAAGTTGTTCATTCTTGAAATTAACCTTGTTATATGATATTGTGAATTTGTTGAGTTATTCTTCACTGGTAGCTGTCAAAGTATGATAGTTGATATACTGATATTTTTATGTTGTTCAATATAATTTTTGAGATTATTTATATTACTTGGTAATTACTTAGTTTCTTTTGAGTATGAGTGTTAAGGGGGGGGGGGGGCGATTGTCAGCCGTACTCATTCCCTTAACACTCCATAAACATATATACATATTGTAATAGGGTAATATAGCATGACTTACTGGGTTTTATTTTATTCCAATCTTATCTTATCTTTATCTTAGTTGCCGGTTTTTCCAATCCCTTTATTTTGTTTTTCCCTGTTCCATGGCATATTCTTCTTTTTTTTAAAATCGGTTACTTATTTGTTTACTTTCGATTTGAACATCTACATGTGCGTTCATGATCGTTTTCCTCTCAGTCTGATCTTACTTGTAGTCGTATCTCCCTTTCACAAGACAGGATCGCATTCACTCAACTCCGGCGGACGCAAAGGGGGCGTTGCTCTCTGGCGATGTCTAGGCTAGCAGAGGTATTTAAAACGGGTGTTTTGTTTTGACTGTGGGTAGTCTGACGATGTTTAGTCTAGCAAATATCGCATGTTGTTTTAAGTTTGTTTGGAATTTGTTTTAGTTGTGAGAGATGGTTTTGTGTTAAGAGATGAATCTTGTTAATCAATAGTGGAAATATTTCGCTGAATATTTTGTTGTGATGAATCATTTTGACATCATGGAACTTTTTATTTACTTTGGACATTTATGGACAGTATTTATTTCTCCATCACTTTGAATTAAGAGGCCTGTTTTTTCCCCAGTAATGCCAATGTGAGTAATTTATTTTTGCTACCTGTACTGGTCGTTTCCTTTTAATATCTTACGTCATGCTGATTAATTAATTAAGTATTTTTATTGTGTTAACGTATGACTTTAATTTTGTAGATAATATAATTTCGGAAATTACGGTTTTTGGTTGATTTCACCAGATATTGTTTATCATTGTTTACCATTTTATATATACATATATTTTTATTTTGAATATGTTTTTTTCAAGATTTATTTTAATTAAATGTTTCTTTACTGACTTTTAAATATGACACTACCACAAATTGCCAACATTCATTTCAGGGTCACCAATTTTTCATCTCTGCTTTAGCAGGGTTGCCACTCTAATCTTGAAAAAAAATTCCCTGTATGTTCCCTGTACTGCAACACGTTTATTCCATGTTGAGTGCGAAAAAATATATGTGTGTATGAAGGCTAGTTAGAAATGTTACAATTTGCCATTACCAAATTCCCTGTGTTTTCCAGATTTTTTAAGATTTTTTTAAAAATTCCCTGGAATTTCCCTGTTTTGGGAGGAGATTTAAAATTCCCTGTGTTTTCCCGGTTTTCCAGGTTCTCCTGGTGGGGTGGCAACCCTGTTTAGTTTCATATAATTTTAGAACGGTTCTGGCTTCAGAACCGATGACTCACATCCCGCGCGACCAGTATACGCGACAGCGCTGTTGGTACTCAGATCACTAGCGACTAGTATTCGTGCCAACCGGTTGGAACATTTTATGCATAAGAGTATAACTTATAAAAAATTCATCTTAATCGTATTTGATTTTATAATAAGGAAAAAAAGTATTCCTTCTAACCAGGAAAACAAATGGAATCAATGATTTTTTTTATCTATGTTAATTTAATTTTTCAAAATATTATTGCAGTGAAAAGAAATCTTATTTTATCATCTATTTAAGCTGCTGACTGAAGATTTTGAAACGGAATCTCTTTTCGATCATAAATCTTTAGCATGCATGATACAACTTTGTTTTTTTTTATATTATATTTTTCTACAGAACTTGTAAGTGGGGAAGAAGAGAAAGAGTTTATGACAGGGCCGTAGCAAGGTGTTTTGAGGCCCCCCCCCAAAATATAACTTTGGGCCCCCCTCCCCCCCACTTTCAACTGAATTTTAAAAAAAATATTTATATTGAAGTTTCCAATGAGTTTCAAATTATATTAATGTAATAAACAAATTTAATAATTATCATAAGTATTTTAAATCATTATTAAAATTATTATAACATTCATAACTCTGCACAAATACGAAATAAATATGCATTCCTTAAAGAACCCGTGGCAAAATGCGTGCGACACTGTGACGGGCGTCGCAGACTTTTAAGGACACCTCGTGACTCAGCAATGCCACACTGTAAAAAAAAATTCAAGAGGTTACTAAAAATTTCTTTGTAAATTTGTATTCCACAGAGTTTTTTAGTAACCATTACAAACTTTTTTTTTTTTTGCAAGTGAAACAAGCATTTCTTTTGTAAACTGAACAAAAGAATTTTTTGTATAACTAACTTAAACATTTTTAGTATGAGACACCAAGCAAATTTTAGTAATAGCTCCAAAATTATTTTTAATAAGCATTACGTGCGTCCGAAGGGCAGGAGCTTCCTTCGAGCTGCATCCAGACTTCTGAAGCGGAAGATTTTCGGCAAAACTGCAACAGATGGCAGCACCAAACATTCCTACCTGCTCCGACAGGATTTTCATAATCCCAGACACTACATACATTCGGGACGTATTTGGCGGTGGCAAGTTTCGAACCCGGGACCTTTTAGCCTGGAGTCCGTTACTATAACCACTATGCTATCAAGGCCACACCAAATGAGTTTTAGTAAGAGCTATTAAAAATATAAAACTATTAACTCTATTCGTTGCTAACTTTTTTCTAGTAATTCTTACAGATTTTTTTGTAACCGACTAAGATTACTAAAAAATTTTTAGTAATTACAAGGATCACTAAAGTTTTTTTAGTAGATCGACCCTTTTTTTTTACAGTGCACGGACGCGCTATTGCGCTTAAATTATGCAAAAAATCGGTCATATGGCACAAAAAATAGCTCTTTCCTGTGGGACGCGTAATTTCGTCAAAATTTCGTCGCAAAATAAGAGCGATTTCATCCAAAGATCGCGAGAATAAACGCAAATATTATCAAAGCATCGCGAAAAAACGGCAAATTTCGTCAGAAAATCCCTCAAAAGCAGATTTCATCAAAAACTTGCGAAAAAAGGGGCAAATTTTGTTTAAAAAAATACCTCCAAAACGGCAAATTTCATCAAAAAATCTTGAAAAAAAAGACAGATAACGTGAAAAAATCGCGAAAAAACGACAAATTTTGTCGAAAATAAAGACGGATTTCGTCAAAAGATCACGAAGAAAACGAAAATTTTGTCAAAGGCACAAGGGAAAAAAAGAAAGATAATGCTGGAAATGGATTTTTCTGTTTTATTATTATTATTATTTTGTAAGTGATGGAAATAATTTACACATACACATGCATGTTACCATAATTAATTAGCACTACAATAGCAGAAAAAATATATTTATGTAATACGTTGCATTTTGCAGACTATTTTTGAAAATATTACTAGCGTTGCAGACATTTGAAGACAAGTCTGCCACCGGGCTTAAAGATAAATTAGCAATGTTAAAATAAAATTTGTCTAAAACAATTTTACAAATAAGCACATAATGCTAAGATTTTATATAAAGTATAGAAAATAAATAAATTATATTAACACATAATTTTAACAGTTCGCTACTTAAGAGGCTACTTCAGTTACGCGAAAAGACCCATTCTCTAATGCATGGAAGAATGGAATGGAATACTATGAAAAAAATTTGTATCTCAGTTGCATTTCAATATTTTTAAATGATTTTTTTTTCACTGGATAACTGAGATCAATCTGTATGCAGATTTTTTTTCACCTTTTTTTATTTTGTTTGCAAAGTTTTTTTTAAGAGGATGCTTTAATTTTCGAAACCGGTTTTAAAAATGAAAGTGACCTCATTAAAATTATCAGTAAACAAAATGATAAAGCAAAAAACAGCCAGTATACAGATCGATCTCAGCTATTCTCAAAGAGCACCGATTAACCAAATTCATTGCATAACCAAGTATTGAATGACAAAGAATTTACAGAAACTGACTTATAAAAATTTTACAAGTTTCTTTTTAATATTAATTTTTTTTTTTAAAGTAGCAATTTATATACATTTTTCCCCCTTTTAAAATATGAAATGCTAGTAACTACAGGTTTCAAGACAATTATAAACTCTATTTATTTTAAGAAAAAGTCGGCATGAACTAAACAAAAATATTTTTAAAATAAGAACTTAAATGATAAAGTGAAAGCAAAATTATTATTTTGAAAAGAGGAAAAAGATTTCGAATTGCGCGTAAAGACATAGGCCCCGCAACACTTTAACAGGCTCGAGGACTGTGCCATTTCTTGTCAGTTTCAGAGCCCATTAAGAATTAGAAGTAGAGGAAGCCTGACATCACAGAGGGGGGGGGGGGTCCCTATTATCCTATCAGTTGTTTTTTCATTTACTAAATCCATTTTTCGTATGTTTAAATTATTCGAAATTTTACCATGCAAATTTCGATTAAATAACGTTTTTACTATTAAATTAAAACTGACTATCTACATATTATACACATTAAAAATATTTTATTAAATACATAATTATACGTAACCAATTAATTTTGTAAAAGACATATATGGAATTACAGTTGAGAATATTTGAACTTCAAAATATTTCTTATGTTTTACAAATTGCAGCACAGTAAGAAAAAATATTTCATAATAAAAAAAACTATATATGTTTTACTCTGATTGAATTTATTGAATTGAAAATTAGCTTTAAAATTAAATTTGCGGGGGCCCTTTGTATTTTAGTTGGTAAGAATGGGCTTTATGGGCCTGTGAGATTATTTAGCATCACGGAAAAAAAGAAAGAAAGAACGAAAGAGCATAGAAAAATTTAAAATAGCACAATTTCTTATTGTGACATGAATTTAGAACTCTAGATTTTCAAGGAAATAAGAGTATAAATTAAATGAAAATTTACTTATTACTTGTTAACAAACGAAATAGTAGTTTAACATGTGAATGCAATGGAATCGGAAGTTGACGCAGGGGTTTTTTCTTGGATCCCATTTTGTGAAGAATAAAGTTATTTTTATGAAATTTATTGTATTTTGTAATGAAATTTAAATTCCAGTTATTGCAATTCGCATCAAACATTTATTAATAATACTTATTTAAGTCTATATGCTAAATTTCTCATTTCAGGTGAACTTGTTTCCTTTGCAAAACACATATTTTAAAACCTAACAGTATAAAATTAATTAGAGTATATTTTTATGGAATAGAATTTTGTGAAGGGTGTGATTTATTAAAAAGAATTTTGTGAAGGAGCGCTAATAAAACGCTTAAATGAAAAACATGTAAATGAGAAATGTGTGTTATTAAAATATGCCCTATTAGTATACATATATTTTTCCAAGCTGTGCAAAATTTTCTAATACTTAAAATTTTTAATAACTGCTATATAAATTACATAAAGTAATAAATATGACTTACCAGATTAGTATAGGATTAGATCTTTTTTCCTTCAGATATACACTTAATTTTATAAATACTATACTATGCGTATTACTAAAATAAATCAGAAAAAAACATACGAAAATCCACATCTGAAGTGCTGTGTTGTCTACAAACATGTACTTGTATGCATTAGCGGGCTGCTAAAGTACTTGAATAGGCCAGTACTCCCTTCAAGGTCAAGGAATCCGGTTACTACTAAGTAACTAAGCTGTTAACTTTTAAGGGGATTCTCTAGATGTTATTTGTGTCACCCATGTCGTGAAATCGGTGTGAAAAATGACCTATCTTCTAAGAACATAATATTCCAGTATTTCAAAAGAAAACACCCTTTTGTCGCTAGCAACTTTATACAAGAACCCGGCTTTCTTCAGAGTCAATCCGATGACCAGTACTCTTTCCTTATCTTTCTTACAAGGAAGGTCTCCATACGGGCATACTCAGAAAAATCTGAAAAAATTACAGAATGTTCTTCTCATATAGTTATATATGTTTATAAAAAAAATTTCGGCGGAACCTCCTTATAACGTCCGTGAAAAAATAATAAAAATTTGGTTTATTTGGCGATTTATCTCCGGTGAGCGAAAAAACAAATTTTGAAAAATACGCTTTTACGCTACGAATACTTTTTAAAGAAAAAACTTTCTATGTTCAATTTATTTAAATAAGTTTAGTTTAAGTAATTTTAGTTTTGCATTTTTACTTTACTTTAAGTGTAATTTTGTCATATACGTTTATATGTACTTATAACAAAATGAAATTAATATATTTTATCATTTAAAACACAATTTAAATTGATTAAAATTGTTCCAAATTGAAAAAACACTGTTAAAAATCTGCTGCATTTTGTTGCAACGCACTCCCTTGCTTGTATAGAAAACGGTTACTTGGCCATGAAATGGAGCTTTCTCATTGGTTGGAATAGAGATATTATGTACAAGCAGTGGAGTGCGTTGCAACAAAATGCAGCAGATTTTTAACAGTGTATGACACGGTCAATTCACAGTGCTATGGAGCATTCTCATTGGTCAGAAGAGAGATATTCTATAAAAGTAGTGGAGTGACGTTGCAGTAAATGCTGCAGATTTTTAACAGTGAAGTCAATTAAAATCAATTTTCAGATTCGTTAAAATCGTCTGCTTTTGGCGAGGAAATGCACTACTCGCCAAATCCCGCGTCGCTTTCAGCTTTTCACGCCAATTATTCCAAACTATTTTATTTTTTTACATATCTAATAATGTAATTCCGCCGCTAATTTTCACTGATCCTTTATTACCTACATGAGTAGTTTAATTCGTATTTTTTTCAAAAAATTCTGAGTATGCCCCCAATGGAGACCTTCCTTGTTAGTTCCATGCAAAAACCCCATGGTCAAAAAGCGAGGGGGAAAAAACGAGTAAAAAAAATAAGGATTTTCAGTTTCTTGGTTTCTACGTTTTTGAAATCTAAAACAAGGATTTTGATAAAAACAGGGCCCCGTTAAGGCTACGGGGGGCCCCAGAACAAACATCATTCTGGACACCTTCCCCCCTCTATCTGTAATTTTTTTTCTTTTTTCTTTTTTTTAAATAATGTAGAAGTGGCAAACACTAAAAATAAAAAACATATTGCACACATGCATAAATTTTGTACTCACATCTACATACAAGATATCCCAAAAAATTGGACACAATTTTAATTAAAAATATCAATTTGATAATTACAGAAAAAATGATAGATTGATTGAGATAAGTATTTCTTTGCAAATTTTTACTTTGCTTACCTATGTACATTACAAGATGTCTAAAAAAGAAGGCTCAAAATTGGACATAATAGTTTTAACTTATCACATTACGAGGAAACATTACCGTAAAATACCGTTAATCCGCCCTTCCCGATCAAACGCCCCCTCCCCACTTTATAAAGAATTTGAAATTTTCAAAAAATCCCGAGAAAGCGCCCTCCCTCCCGATTCTCAAAGGCGATTGAGAGCGAGATCAATCATTTTAAAATGAACGAATCATGAATCTTTGATGAAATGCGCGTTTTTTCAAAAATTTTTAATTGATTTCATGCTTTTTTGGCTTTTTTTTTAATAATTTCTCCTTTTTTCTGTGTTTTTTCGACAGAATTTACGTTTAAAAGAAAAAAACCCAAATTTTTTCAAGTATAGAAATTTATGATTCATTAAACTATTCATTCATTTCATGATGATTCATTCCTGTAAATTTTGTTGAACGATCGCGAAAAAATCCCGTGTAAGCGCCCTCCCCTAACTATTGTACGATTTTTCTTTTCATTTGGGGGGGCGGATCAACGGTATTTTACGGTAATAAAAATTTCTTAAAAAAGCTATAGGATACTATGTTGTTGTAATCAGGGCCTGCCTAAGTCACGGGCATGCAGGACAACTGCATCGGATGTGGGGCCCCCTCAATCGGGGGCCCTCAAGGGCAAATATAATTTTTTTGTTAAGGCTAATAAAAAATGGCCAAAAATGACAAAAATTCCTTCTTTCTTTTTTTATTTATTTTTAGCTTTATTGGGGCTCTTTTGTCATCTCTCCTCTGTTTTGGATCCCCATGCCCCTTCCCCCCCCTCCCCTATATCTAACAGTTACATCACAGTTGTATTTACATTTTAATGGTTCACATTTAGTTTTATATTTCTGTAACAGAAGAAAAAAAATTATTCGATAATTTCTTAACGTTATCTTTTTAGTGCTATTCTGCATACAAATGTGAATAGAGAACTAGTATAAAGATTAGTTTTAGACACTTTAGCATAATTTTAAAAAAAAATCCAAAAGTTAGAAAGGGCCCCCCCCCCACAATCTAAGTCGGGCCCTGGTTGTAATAAAGTTTTAATAATTTGTTTTCTAATGATATAGTTTGTTTTCTGCGTATGTGGAGGGAACACTGGAAGCAGAGAGGAAAAGGAGAACAACATTCCCTTCCTAAATGTTTGAAAACGTATGAATTTCGGTCACTTTTGGCACATTTTAAGCATTTGGCACCCTTTAATGAAAATCCTCATTATTGGGGGGGGGGGGGGGAGCTTTAAAAAGGTGCACCTGGGGAAATTGCCTGGCGGGCCCCTGAATAAGAAAAGGAGTATTTGAAAAAATAAAAACATTAAAAGTAGTGTTTCCTTACATTTTCAAAACAAATAAACTTCGGTAAAAAGGTCGATAGAATCGATTAGGGGGCCCCCTGACTTCGTCGCCCCCCCCCCCAAATGGGGGGTATGGGGGGCGGTCGCTACGGTCCTGGTTTATGAACAATAAACATCATACATTCTGGGTGCGTATGACTAAGGCTTCTGATTAATGCGTTGTTCTATTCCTCTCTTTGTTTTCTATTTTTATCTGGATTGAAAATTTGCTTAGTTGAAGGTCGACTAAATGAATACTTTCTAAAGTTTTCTTTTCTTTTCTTTCTTTTTTTTATCTGTGTTGGAAATTGTACGTATATCGTTGTGATTTCTAGACTTTGAGACCTGCTATTTAAAAATGAAAGGATATGTCCAATTTATAATTTTATTTTGTTGCGGTAAATTAATTTGCACAGTAAATAATAAAGAAAAAGAAAAGAAAAACAAGTAACCGATACTATGATTTTGCTTTCTTTAATACTTGGAACTATTTCGGTAAAGAAAATTTCAAAGAACTTTTTGTTTTTTACTTTAGTTTTATTTTTTTATTTTCAGTAATTTTATCTAACATTTCAAATTAATTCATTTTAAACTAAGTTATATACATCCATGTATTATATTTCCATACTCATTAAAATCTCAAAAAAAAAAAAAATTTGCAGATTTTTGATAAAGAATAAAATGACAGCGATTAAAAAAAATATTTATTCTTTAAAAAGCAAAACTTTTCAGAGTTAATGATTATAATATAATAATTTAATTCTGACTATTTTGATAAATAAACTCATACAATAACATGTATATTTCAAATTAATAGTCAGTTTTGCCTCCAAGATAGTAATAATTGAATACATTTGTTCGATATATTTAATTACCTATACCTATATATATTTATATTAATTTCAACATATTCTTTGATTAATGTATTTTAAGTTATTCAACCTTACTCATAATTATCAAATACCTTTTATTTGATATTTCATTTATGATAGATTACTATATATATTGTTCTTTTATTTTCAGAAATATTTTTAACATTTAATAACTTTTTAGAAATGTTTATTATAAAGTATAATTCTACTTTACTTATTATTATTAAATACTTTTTATTTAAAAGATATTTTATGATTGATAATATATTTAAATATAATTTTGGAATTTAAAAAAAAATTAAATTAAATTAAACATTTTAAACCTATTTTTTATGCATGTCTGCATAATTAATATTGAAAAATAACATCCACAAGTTGTTTTGAAAGTTTGATTTGATTATTTTTATTTGTGAATAAATCAACTTTTTTAAAACCCTTATTTTATTTAAGAATGTGTTAAAAATTATTTAGATCAGCCTATTATTTTTTTTAACCAAATTATTCTTTGATTGAGTAAAATGTTTCATGTGTTACAATAGTAGATGCACTTAAGTGCTTCTCTAATCATATTATAATGTTTTTTAACCTGAAAACGTGGTTAAAACATACATTTTATACGTTTAAATGTCATTTTATACTAAAATATCGGATTAAATACTCCAATTTTTTGTGTGAATATATATAACTTATTTCATGCATGTGAATTTCAAATGATTGTATGGAAAAACGATTTTTTTTTATAATTTTTAAAAAAATACTTTACAAGAGTTAGGCTTAGCTTCGAAAAATCCTTCGGCCCTGAACGTGAAATTGAATTTCCCCGCTCCGTCCTGAGATGTGCACTTCTGAATGCACGCGCCGTCGCGAACGGGTTAAAAACTAATTCTAGTCCATAGGCATCATCAAAAATCATAATTTAAGAGCTTATGAATTATCTCTTAGTTGGCTTTATCTCGTAGTTGATAATTATATTTTTTGATTGTTTTTTAATAAATTTTCTGTTCATGCAAGCCAGCATTGATTTTTTGTTCTTTTCCCAGAAGCCATCTATCAATATTAGCACTGATATATTGCAAGTTTAATCATAGCTAGACAAAAATGGCAAGTAAACGCAGAATGAGATAACCTGTAGTTGGCGTCCTAGAAAATGTAATCTATGAGTTATCTCATAGTTAGCAGTCAATGTGTTAATTTATAAAGAAATATTTTCAAAAATCTACTGTTTTATTAAAGAACTTAAAAGTAATGTGCCTTTTTCTTTTAACTTAAATTACATTAATTTTTTTCATGAATCTTTATTTGAATGTAACAGTCTAAGAGCTTAAGTGACCTCACATCGTTATTCTGTGTTCTATGGCTTGCAAACATATATTTTGAAATATGCTGTAACATTTTAAAAGAAATACACAAAAGGGTTTATTGAAACAATCATCCCTTCCTAGCAACACATTTTTTGCCATCTCTCTGACAAAAGATGAATACCGCAATGATAAAATGATACATCTTTGGACCAAAAAGATTTATCCAATTAATTTTGCACCTCTTTGAAATTAATCATGTGTATCTCAGCTAGACCATGTGCCATTGACCAGAAGTGATATTGGAAAGGGACAAGGTCTGGAGAATATGGTGGGTGCAGTAGCAGATCCTATTTCAGCATTTTGGTGATGTCCTGAATGATGGAATTGCGACAGCATGGAAAGCTGTTGTGATGCAATATCACTCGTCTGTGTCTTAAGACCTGTCTCGTGACCTTCAATCAATACATGGTTCAAATTAATTGTTGTCGGTAGCGATGCCCACCATCAGTTTTGTCTGGTTTCACCAACTCATAGCACACAATTTCTTTCTCTAGTCCCACCAAACACTGAATTGCCTTCTTTCCTAAGCGATTTGACTGTGCCGTTCGATGTTTATGCTTGGACAGGTGAAAGTCATGATTTTTTGCATTTGGAATTCTCAGAATATATCCACTTTTCATCACCAATAACAATTTGATGCAGGAAACTTTCTTTTGTGCCAAAAAAGAAAAATTTTGATAATGGGTCTTTAATTTTTCCCATATTGATCAGTCAACTCATGCAGCACTCATTTTCCTTCATTTTGAATTTTTTCCATGACATGTAAGTGTTTGGAAATACTTTGGCGAGTCATGTTTGATGCCTCCCCAAGTTAAACTTGCACCACTTCTAAAGATTTAAACAGATCTTTACAGGTAGTGCCCGATAGTGCATATTTGCCATAAGATTCCTAAACAAACAATGTCCTTCAGCTGTAATTTTTTCAGATTTAAACAGAAAAACAAAACTTCCCGCAATCTCTGTTTATTTGACGCAAAATTCGACAACTTTGTTGTTAGAAAAAATATTTTTGTGTTGTGATATGTATTGGTATTACAACAGTTTATTATTAAAAGATGTCCAACCTATTAAAAAACATAACTTCAGACATGTATGTCATCTAAATGTGTCTGTAGCACCATCCACGTGTGAAACCCAGAAACTTAGTTGTGCACATAGTATAGTGTATAATAAATTTGTGCAAACTTAAATTCATAATAAAACATGTAATACTTGGAAAAAATTTGAGAAAGTGCATTGAATGTATTTAATTTGTATGGCTTTCAATTCTTTGAATAAAGTTGTGAACACACAGTATTTTTTTCGTTCGACCCCATGGTTTATTTTTCATATCATGAATTTTATATGGCAATGCAATGACTTTATTATTCTAATACATCAAAATTTTATGCTCATGTCATCATTTTACAAATTTTAATAGCAACAATTATTTTGCTTTTTAAGATATTAGAAAATCTTCAGTTTTATCAAAAAAATTAAATGACTAGTATTAAAAAATGCTCTGATGAGAGCCAAAAAAGGTTAATATGTTTTTAAGTATGAAAAAGGGTTTGAAAAGTGCTTCTGTTAATAATTGAGCATAATGAAGGACAAGGAGCCCTTCTTGGCTACAACTCACTTCAATGCCAGTTTTGAAAAAAATCATATTTGCACTTTTTCTATATAAAAGAAATTTGCAGTACTTTAGTAGAACTTCTCACCGTGCTTTACATGTTAACTGCACTGTTCACTCTGCACTATACTACAAATAAATTTTCGGTGCAATTATACACCGAGGTCGTGCTTGGTGGCACTGCATGAATGCAATACCTGCAGGAACTAGGATTTTGGCACTATATCACCTTGCCTTACATTCATGTCTAATCTAGCTTCATTTTTACTAGTTACATTTTTGCATTACACATTTTTATAGTAACTGCGACTGATTTCTTTTCACGCAAAAAGCACAAATGATTTTTTCAAAGTTGGCATTGAAGTGAGTTGTAGCCAAGAAAGGATTCCTTGCCCTTCATCATGCTCAATTATTAACAGAAGCACTTGTCAAACCATTTTTCATACTTAAAAACATATTAACCTTTTTTTGGTGCTCATCAAAGCATTTTTAAATACTAGTTTGTACATGAATGAGTATATATACATTCATTTTTCTTCAAGAAACATAAAACTGATGTTAGAAATAAGATGGTAGAATATTTTTCTATAACTGTTTTAAATTATGGGTGGATTTTTTTTTTTTAATTTCATTTTTAAGGCCAGATTGCAGTGTTTATCCCCTTCCTCCAAAAAAAAAAAAAAAAAAAAAAAAATGTAGCATTCAGGTCAAGCATAACTTAGCTCATACATAGCTGTAGTAACAAGCAGGAGTTTAATTATTTGTGACAATCCAAATACTCTCATAATAGAAAATTTAAATATGCTTGCATTATTAGATTGAAGACTTTTAATTAATAAATTAGCTATTTAAAAAAAAAAGGCAGAATGAATTTAATAATTTTTTTTTAACTTTATGAACAAGACTGTGTATGTTTTCTGATTAAACTAACACTAAAACAATATACTTTTAGATTCTAAGCTATCTTACAAGTTTCATTTCACTCATATTTTTCTTGAGAATTTTATGCTCTAATTTCAGATTTAAAACCAAAAATCCTCTAATCTAAAATTTTTGCCGTATGAGAGGGATGTTCCAGTAATTAAGCTGCATTTAACTTTTTTTGTATTAGAAACTGATTTTTTAGATGTCATCCCCCCCCCCCAAAAAAAAAAAAGTACAAAACAATTGCAAAACAAAGCTCAAATTGGTATCACTTCCATTTTATCAAAATTGGTTAAGTATTCTTTTAATAACTAAGCAAAAGCTAATAAAATTAGTGATTTCTCGCAAATTAAAAGTAACATGGACGTTGAATAAGTACGCATAACAGAATACAGTCAGGATGGCCCCGGTCTAAGGTGCTTGATTTAAACTCTGTTTCTCGAATGGAAGCATGGGTTCGAACCCCACTCCTGACATATTTGTGTACCATAATCTTTTCCATATTATAATTTTTAACTGACTTCAAAAAATAGGAGGAGGTTATCTATTCGACGCGAATGTATTTTTTTCTATGTATGTTCATTGATTACTCTGAAGCTATCCATACAAATAATTTGGTTTTTGTGTTAAATGAAAGAGGTTACTCTCGAATTGGTACCACTTCCATTTGGTAGAAATTGGTTCAATACTTTTTTAGTACCATATTTTCGGGCGTATGCGCCCCACACACCGTAAGCGCTGCACCTCCGAAAATGCATTAAAATTAAACAAACATTCATCAGAAGCGCCGCACTGCCGCACTTACGAAAATACATCAAAATTTAAAAATTGCATTATATTCAGTGTTTTTTCACGTTTTTTTTTTTTTTAACATTTGTAATATAAATCCAATTTTAAATTGAGTATATTTTTTATGATAAAATTAAATTTGAATTCGTGCAGCCTTTTTTTCATGATTTTTTATTACGTTTTTTATAGTTTGTAATGAGGTTTGTAGGGTTTTATCGCGATATTTGACAAAATTTTCCAGGGTTTTATCGTGGTATTGGACGAATTTGCAGAGTTTTTTCGCGATATTTGAAAAAAATTGCGTTTTTTATGGGGATGAGCAAGGGAGGAATCATGAATTTTAAACTTGAAGCAATACTTGAAAAAAATTGCATTTTTTTAAAAAAAACGTAAATTTTGTCGAAAAAAGGAGAAATTTGTAAAAAAAAATTAAAAAGAATGAAATCTATTAAAAAAAATCTCAAAAAAAAACACACATTTCATCAAAGATTCATGATCCATTCATGTCATCATGTATCATGCCGGTCTCATTTGCCTTTCAGAATGGTATGAATCATGATGAAATGAATAAATCATGAATCTTTGATGAAATGTTCGTTTTTTCGAGATTTTTTTAATAGATTTCATGTTTTTTTTTCAAATTTCTCCTCTTTTCTGCATTTTTTTTGCCTGAATTTACGTTTTTTCACCGTTTATTTATAGATACGACACAGGGTTGGCAAGTTTCTGCCAGGGTGGTTAAAACCAGTGGTTATAACCAGTTAAAACCGGCATGGCAGAAACTAGTTTTTGCCAGTAAGTGGCAGAAACTAAGAAATAATACTAATAAGTACTTTAAGCTACAATGATTTATAATTCACAATGTATTTAATATATTTAGAATTTAGTTAAAAAATTAAAAAGATTATGAATGTTATTTAAAGTAGCAAAAAGTTTCATATAAATATACTGTGTTTATAAAATTTTCTGTCACTTGAAAAACAGAAATTTTCATAACGATAATCCGATGCTTACAAGGTTAACTTTTGATATTATTGTTTACGATTGAATTTTTATTTTTAAAAAAACTAATAAAAAAAGAACATTACAAAAATTACTATGATATTTCAACATCGCTTTTCAGAGTATTTTTAAATAAATAACACTGCAATAAATTAAAAATTATCTACTACTACATACAAATAGAAAACATTCTTGTGAAAATATATAAGTAAATAATTGTAGCAGGAAAATAACAGAAATAAAAATAAAGAAATATCTTGTACAATTATTTTACAATATTAAAAGAACAAATTTATTTTTGGGGAAATCGTAATAATATATTAACCTTTTTTAAATTAGACTGCTTTTTAATTTATACTGAATGAAACAAAAGTTTGAAAATATTCTTTCAAGACTAGTATTACTTGCTGATAATGTCATTATTGAGCATGTAAAATTTGAAAAATTCTCATTTTCACTGATACTTGTTTTTAAAGGCGACCACCCACAGAAGGAAAGACATTTTCTAGGACTTCCTTGGGGAAATATGTTTCTGGGAAAGGAGTCAATTTTGCTAGGACACAAAATTTAAAATAATATCAAAAAGCAATTTTCTTGCCCATTCTTTATGCTCATGTGTCAATTTTTACCCATATACTTAGGATGAAGTAAATAAGCTAGAATAAAAGCTGGCACTGCATTAAATGAGATTTGAATCCTGCATTTGTGAGTTTCCATATTTCTATCATTAAATAAAGTTAAGAAAATTTTATGAGCAACTACAATAGAGCAGACATGTTTTTTACTTTTATCTAAAGCAACAGCAATAGATTTTAACATTTGTAACAAGTATTTAACTTCTTTATAAAAGAATGATATTTATTTATGATTATAATGATTTATTTATGATTTTATTAGTTCTACTGCTATGTCCTTAATATTAGTTTCATTATTTTCAGTTATCTGTAGATAATATGGCTGATTCTTTATAAAAGATTCAAAACTATCAAATTCTAATACAAATTTATTTGTTTCTTAATTAAAACTATTCACAATATTTAATTTGTTATTTATCCTAAATAAAATGTATATAAGCAATTTAATACTACTAAAAGAGTATCAAATTATGTCATGAAATGAATTTATGCCAGTTGTTGCCAGTTTCTACCGGTTAAAACCGGTTTTAACTACTTTCTGCCACTGGCACGGCAGAAATCATTTTCTGCCGGCAAAAATCCAGCCCTGATACAGCATTATCTGCGTTTATTCTTACAATTTTTTTGACAATTCTTTTTTGCGATCCTTTGAGAAATTCACGATTTTTCTGGGAGCTTTTGACACAATGTGTTTTTTTTTAGAGATTTTTTGACATATTTCGCATTTTTACTGCAATCTTTCATCAAAATGTGCTCATGAATTTTGCCGAAGTATCGCTAAAAAACCTGGGGCGGCGGATACGATATATTTTTTCCCCTTGCAGCGATATTCATTACAGAGGTGATTCTGATCGGAATTTTTCTGAAAATTGTGAAAAGTCAATCAGGAACAAAATGCGAAGCATAAAAAATACCGCAAATTTCGACAAATGTTAACCTAATTTCTGTCAATCATTCACAGGAAAAGCAAGAATTTTATCAAAGGATCGGGAGAAAAAATCACCTCTGTAATGAATATCGCTGCAAGGGGAAAAAAATATATCGTATCTGCCGCCCCAGCAGAAGCGTCGCAGTAAGTATAATTTTAACTTTTAAACTCGTATGCGCCGCAGCGCTAACACCCGAAAATGCGGTAATTAGGCAAAAACTAATAAAATTAGTGATTTCTCGCAAATTAAAAGTAACATGCACATTGAATAAACTCACAGAATGGAATGCAGTCATGATGGCCGAGTGGTCTAACGCGTCAGATTTAAGCTCTGGTTCTCGAAAGTGGGTTCAAGCTCCACTCCTGACATAGGTGTATAATTACCGTATTATAATTTTTATTGACAGACTTCAAAAAAGGAGGACGAGGTTATCAATTCAACGCGTATGTATTTTTTTTTCTATGTATGTTCACCGATTACTGCGAAACTACCCAACTCATTAATTTGGTTTTTGTGTTAAATGAAAGAAGTTACTCTCGAATTGGTGCCACTTTCATCTCATTGAAAATGGTTCAGTACTTTTTCAGTAACTAAGCAAAAACTAATAAAATTAGTGATTTCTCGCAAATTAAAAGTAACACGGGTGTTGAATGGAGTGCAGTCAGGAAGATCGAACGGTCTGTGGTGCCAGATTTAAGCTTTAGATCTCAAAAGGGAACGTGGGTTCGAACCTTACTTTAGACATAATTTACATCCATGTACAATTTACAATATTTTTTTTCCGTATTATAGTTTTTATTAACCAACTTAAAAAAAGGAGGTGGAGGTTATCAATTTGATGTGTATGTATATATCTTTTTTTGTACGTTCACTGATTACTCTGAAACTATCCAACCGAATAATTTGGTTTTTGTGTTAAATTAAAGAGGTTACTCAAATTGGTACCACTTCCATTTCATTGAAATTGGTTCAGTACTTTCCTAGTAACTAGGCAAAAACTAATAAAATTAGGAATTTCTTGCAAATTAAAAGTTACATGGACGTTGAATAAGCTCTCCGAGTGGAGTGCAGTCAGGATGGTATAAGTGCAGTCAGATGGCCGTGCGGTCTAAGGTGCAAGATTTAAGCCCTGGTTCTCAAAAGAGAGCGTGGGTTCGAACCCCCTCCTGACATATGTGTATAATTTACCATATTTTTTTTCCATATTATAATTTGTATAACTAACTTCAAAAAATCAAAAGAGAAAAATAAACTTTTCTACCAAAAATTGAACTGAGTTCAAAAACTACTGCAAAGTGAAAAATAATTTTTTGGATAATATTAATAAGAAATTAAATTAAGAGCATAGTATTTACCATGCGTAGTATTATATTTATGTACATTAATTTGATTTTTTGGGAGTTGGTGCCAGTCAAGCCAAATTCAATGTTAAAATTAAGTATCCAATGCAAATCGTAAAAGAATAAGTTTAAATTTTTTAAATGAATATTAAATTGTAAAAAAACTCGTAGATACTTGGATGTGTGGCTATTGAAAATTACATGTAACTTGGCTTGGCTGGCACAGACTCCAAAAAATCAAATTAATGTACATAGATATAATACGCATGGTAAATACTACTCTTAATTTAATTTCTTATTACTATTATCTAAATAAATTATTTTTCACTTTGCAGTAGTTTTTGAAGTTGGTTCAATTTTTGGTAGAAAAGTTTATTTTACAATATTAGTTTACAATATTATCTGGCAATATTAGTCCTAATACTCAAGTTTCCCTATAGATTATGTAAAATAATTTTTTATTAAGGAATGTATAACATTATATACATTATTTAAATAACTTTTTTGTAAAAAGTTTTTTTTTATTTAATTTAAATTAAGAATTGTAACTGCAATAATTAAATTGTAGCATCTCTTACCAATCATAATCACCATGTTTGTGCAAAAATAGCATGTGGTATACAATTTTTATTGTGATTTTTTAGAATTAGCAAACATTGCATTAAGGGTGCTGATCACTCACTTTCCGAATTCCCCTCTGTAATGTTAAGCCTACGGGCATTTGATGTATTTTTATATTGAAAATATCTCCTTAGGAAATTAATATTTTTAACTTCTTTTTCAGTGTTATTTTCTTTAAGCATGTCTATTTTTTCTTAATTTTCAAAATACCTCTAAAACTATGCTTGATTTTATATGAAGTGTTAAAATTTTACTTCCACTTTGCCAGTTTTTAAAACATAAAATATTAAATCAAGCACAGATTTTAGAAATATTTTGGGAACTACAAAAAATAAAAGGGCATCCTTTAAGAAGAGAACACTGAAAAAAGAAGATAAAAATATTAATTTCTTGAGGAGAAACTCTGAAAATAAAAATGCATCAAACGCCTATAGACTTAACATTATGGAGGAGAATTCGGAAAATGAGCGACCAGCAACCTTAAGGGTGTTCTTAAATCAAAAAGGGCAACTTTGTGACACATGCATTAATTTATTTTTGTTCAGAAATGCATGAATATAGCAGGTGTTGTTATTCAGAAACTGTCTAATTGCACCCATTCTTTTGTTTTTTAAAAAACACAATAGATTTTTCATAACAAGTCTTCAAAGTTGACACTTTTGAGCATATTTCCCGACGAAAGCAGAAAAACCGGTCGAAAAGGAGGAGAAAAACGGGCGATTGTGTCATCGAAATAGCTTATAACTTGATAAGTAATTTAATTATCATAAAATGGAAAAATAAATTCAATTCGAAATCGCTTTCATAGTCAGGCATTAAAATTTTACAACTTTCTGTTAAAAAATGAATTTGCAAATGTGTCAAAACATTTTTCGCTTGTTGAGCGGATCAGTTAAGAACACCCTTAAGAACAGCAAAAAGTATTTTCATTGCAGATCAGAATAATTACTCTGTTTTTCTTTTCATATTGTATATGATTATTGTAGTTGATTTAACTTTACTTGAAAAATTCTTTAGCGAAATTTTGTTGTGATTCAGCGATTTTATTAATTTGCTTAGTTAAATTTTAGTAATCAATATATTAAATAATTTATTAAAAAAAACTGCTCTTAAATATTTACATTTTCTCTAAGGTATTCCGAGAAAATAGAAAAAAATTAAATACCTGTGCAATTTTTTCAAATTCTGGAGCAAAAGTTTGGCAGTGTGAACACCAAGGGGCAAAAAAATAAATTATATAAGGCTTAGTATCTTCTAGGACATTCTGAAAAAGATAATCTGACAAAACTGTAACAGTGGAGTGCAAATAGTTATATATCCAACCTTGCAATGATGAAGCATCACGGGACCATCCATTGTAATAACTAGAAATAAAAATCCCACATGAGAAAATTTATTTGTTTCTAACTAATTGATATAATTCACATTTGAATAATGGCAAATAATATTTTCTCCTTAATCTCAATAAAAATAATAATAATAATTTCATGAGTTTTTAAATTTTATTTTCAAGTTTTTTTCTATGAAAATTGTATTAAGACAAGAACAGTTTCATGCTTTAAAATTTCTCATACGCTCGTGAAAGTACTAATTTAGTTCCAAAGTGGGTGCTTATGTATACTCTCTTCTGGGAACATAGGTCCTCAAAAATTGCTGCCAAATGCAAATCATGTTGATTTCTGATCCGAAATCTTTTTAACATTACTCAAGATTATTAAGTATTTAAAAAAAAAAATGTAATGAAAAAATATTGTATTATATGACAAAATAATTGAAGATCCTTTATTATTTAGAAGATATATTAGATAAATGATTTAGAAAGATCTAAGTTTTAAATCTCATGACTTACATTGTTATAATTTTAAAGGATATTAGCATGTGTATCACTAAGTTAAATTAGAATAAACATTTTTGAGAAAATTTGATTCATAGAATAAAATAAATCAAGAAAACAATCCAGAGAATAAATAGACTGATACAAAACCCTGAATACATCTACTATATTCTAATGTATTAAAAGACATTCAATGGGATCACATTTTAAAAGAAAACACTAATAAATATTTTAATAATAAATGGAAAAAAAAAACCTTATGAGGGAAATAAAAATAAAGTAATAACAAAGAAAGAAAGAAATCAAGGGAAAAATATCAATAAATAACTCAAAAAGAATATTTATGAAATTATTAAGCAAGGTAATTCCTGAAATAACTTAATTTTAGTAAGTACATGAAGTAAAGATAGAATGAATAATTTACATATCAAATAATCTTATGAATATCTCTATTCTTGGTTTCTTTTTTCCAGCAAATTCACAATAAACACATGATTGTATCAGATGGAGAAATATCTGCTCTCAATATGAGACAGTTTTAAAAATGAATTTTTTTCAATTTGTAAAGTGATAAAATTACATGTCTGTCATTGTGCATAAAAATTTTTAAGGAATGATTTTATTATCTTATTTAATTATATATATATTATCTTTAAAGCATTCATAGTTAGAATTAGTTGAAGCAGCTTAATCAATTTATTCATAAAAATAATCAAAATTATTATTAATTAAATAATTTGTTAAATATTTTAACAAATATCTGTATTGCAAAGTCTTCTTTTCATAAAATTAACTGTTTTTTTAAATCGTGTAGAGTTTCATCAGGGATTTTATTTCTTTTATTCATTCAATTTCAATTCATTTCTAACGTTACAGTGTAAATAATATTTTTCAGCATATTGTATTTTATTTTCTAAAATTCATTCAGAATTAATAAAAATTAACAAACTAGTAAAATAAAAACTAACATTTTTTTTCTTTTCTATATGAGCAGAAGTATTTTAAAATTTTTATCTTAAGGATAGTTGAAAAAAAAAAAAAAATCTGCATATTTTCCCTACGTTTAAATTGGGTTTCAGCTTGCAGCTTTAGAATATTTTGCTAATATTCTATAAGATCATCTTCAAGCACTTTATCAACATTCTTTCAATTATTCTTTTAAAGATTTAACAAATATGCACAACTAAACAGAGTTAAATAAGAGCAGATGATGACACTGGCAACATACAACTTCATCCCATAAACTAGTATTCATTTCAGTCAAAATTTCTCTATGGACATGAACAGACAACCAGCAGCATATAGCCATGTCTTTTGGCACATGGGACAGGAAAAAATGTTGTGCACCCATTTTTTCCTAAATAAAAAAAAATAACCATATTATTCTTCCTCAAAATGAAAAAAAGGGGCCTTCTGGCTAGTATAGAGAATAAAAGACTATTTCTCTCTTTGATTTTAAGAATTCAGCTTTTTTTATTCTAACACACAAAACTAAAATGAATGAAACTACATTATAAAATCATTCCAAGTTTTCCTCAATACTTAATTTTGAATGTAAATTTAAGAAAATTAAACGGTTATCATCAAGTTGGCATCATTTATGATGATCTACTTTTACTGCCAATTGGGTGAAGCCAAATATCACAAATTTTGGCAAAATTTTGATGTTTGCTGTTATGACTATGTAGTTTTATGCCAAAACTTACAAATTAAATGTGATTAAAAAAAAAAAAAATCTGCTGTCTCATTTCAAAATGTGAGCCACCCTAAAATTTAAAATAGCTAAAATTATACCTTTTTTAAAAAATAGATTTTTTTTAATTGTACTGGAGGACTGCACAGGAGGACTGTACTGGAGGACTGCAAAAAATGTAAGCAATTCTTGTTTATTCGCAAAAATATGAGATACTTTTGTTTTAAATCTTCTCTAAAATTGGCACCCACTATTTATTCATTTTGTGCCTCCTTTTAGATATTTAATAATCCAAAGTGCAAAATGTGTTTAGCAATCCCTGTAAACATCAACAGAATCTTCTTCCTTAATTGGATCCCAGCATCAATTATGCAGGAATTACAACGAGAGGACCAACTTTGATAATCACAGATTTTAATTATTTTTATATATGTTAAAGGACAGAGATCCCTTAGTCTCAGATTCAATGGATTTTATACAACACTCTTTAGTTTTTGAGAAATAAGGGGAGGGTCTAATATTACAATATAATTTAAATTTTAACTTAGTGAGAACAGCAATGTGCTGTTATAGCGTGATCAGTACCACATCAGCTTCTTGGCCAGTGGATCATGGGTCAATGCCGGGATGCACTGCAATCAAAAGGCTGTGCTTTTGATTTTTGCATTTTTACTTTCTTAATTCGAAAAAATGATTTTCCACCTTCAACAGCTCAAAATTTTCCTATACATTTTCAGACTCATTTTTAAAAGTAGAAACATGAAACTTGCTGGGGTGGGTGATTTTTGAAGTGATGTATAAGATGCCGTGTGATGCAATTTTCCGCTGAGTTATTTAGAATTTGATTTATAAACATTTATTTTCTCAGTTCGACCATTTTTTCGTTCCCAGATCTCCAGGTTCGAAAATTTCTGTTCATATTGGCACCTTTGACAGAATTTTTTGCAACATTTTCTACATTTACCAAAAAATCAACAATCATGGCACATTGTATAGTTTCTAAACAAGAGATTTTGAAAGTTTAGTGAATTTGAAAGTAAAAATGAATTTAAAAATAAATCTGAAAGTAAGCAGTTTTGATCGGAATACACCCTTAATTTAACTATTATGATCACAATTAAAAATTTTAATGTCATACATTAATTATAATGTTAACACATGTAAACTTTTATTTATCATTTTATTTATTTTTTAACTACTATTAAAAATTTCTCATGATTTAAACAGATTTTTAAAAAAATGGATCTATTATAGTTTAGGTGATCAAACGCAACAATCAAACACAAACTTGAACAATTTTTCTTTCATCCAGCATATTTATTATTGAACTATAGAATTCTTCTTCCATCAAAATAGAAATAAACGATATTACAGGTGCTAGAATATTTGTTAAAAAATCATTTTGTAATAAAATTTACATACTTGAATGCATTTGTGAGATCACTTTTCTGATTTTCATTGAATGCCAACACTTCAGATTGATCTTGTGAACAACAGTTTGTTTCTTCCATTTTTACATGTTTATAAATAGTTATAGAATGACACTCACTTTTTCTGTAAACATTTCAAACAGAAATCCCTTACCGGCACCAAACCAAACAAAAAATAAAATAATCAATGTCTTTAGTGGTGCCATCTAGATCTAATGAAATAAATCATTTAAAAAAATAAAATTAAAAAAATAAATGAAAAATAAAAAATAATTCAATGTGTAAACAGATGTATTACAGATTTAAAAACTTTTAATTAAAAAACCCTTTTACAGCAAAATTATGTTGTAATTTAATTCTTATGCTTAATTTTTGTATAATTATGCTTCTTATTTAAAACAGTAGTATTATTCACATTTTTGCCTAAGGCAATACTTAAATGTTTCTTTAAAATCACAAATTGACACAATTATTCAATATCATTGCACTGATAAAGAATATATAAAATGCATTTTAAAAGAATTAACACTTTTATGATGTTTTGTACAACAATGTAATTATGAAAAAAAAATCACCCATTTAAAAAAAAAATGTAAATAATTTGTTTTAAAAGATTTTTTAAAATGGTAATTGGTGCACAATTTGCAATTCACAATGATGTTATTAAATTATAAACACAAGTATATTTATAAAACAAAAAATATCACATGCTGTATGTTCCAGCATCTAACCCGAGTTATCAAAATAAAAAGCACACATCATACCAATCAGGCAATGACTCTGCGAAAAACTTTTTACAAAGTAAGCACTTTACTAGCATTATAATATCAGAACCCACTGTTTCTTGAAAATTACGAAGTGGTGTATAAATTTTGCTGAACCTAACACTAAGGGGGTTGTAGGTAATTATCAAAATCTGTAATTATCAAAGTTCGTCCTCTCCTTGCCAAATAATATAGAACTAAATCAATTTTTCAAAACTAAATTTACAAATAACTAATTAAGATAACAAAACATTTTTCTAATGAATCTTTCAAGATGATTATTGTCAAATCTTGATGAGTATCATCTAGTTTATTGTTAAAATAAGTGAGATAATTTTGTTTAGAAACTCTCTTAATCTGGCACCCCTCATCCCCCTCCCCCACCTTAACAAAATGTTTCCACAAGAAATATAGACTAATGAGCTCAAGCATATCCAAAGCCTTGTGTTTTAGCTTTTCTACCTGACAATATATTTGCTTCATGAGAGCCCATTCTCCCCTTTTCACTCATACACAGAAACATACTGTTAAATACATTTTACTTTATAGAATTATTTTTACACAATTATTTATTTTTTACTAAAAGTTTTAAAAACATTTAGCTTTTAAAATTCAGTTGAAAATGGTTTGAATTAAAAGGCGGGCTTTAAATTATGAATTCATACAAAAAATTCAGACTGTACAAAAACATTATCCTAAGCTACACCAATGGCATTTACCTTTTAATAATTTAACTAAACATTCCTCATTTTTTGCTATTTTCTAAGAATCTAATAGAAAAGAATGCACAGTTATATTTAATAAATACTAATATTGAAATTTTTCAGCTAAGAAGCAATTTCTACTGTTCCAAGAAATATTTTTTTTTCTTTTTAACATTTTTATTTGCAGATCATTTTTTTTTTTTTTTTTAACATTTTCATTTGCAGATCATTTTACTTTTCATAAAAAAGGATGTACATAATCTTTTTTAACTCTAAAACTTATGAACATAGAAAAAATTATCCATTGATACAGAATATAGGACAAATAGTTTCTTATTTTAGATGTTAAGTGCAATGATTGTTTTAAGAATGCCAAACACTAGATATACATATAGGATATTTTTAATTGAAAATTTATTATGAAAATGCTGTTTGAAGTTAATAATTCATTGATAACCAAGAGACAATTATTTTAGTTGTACTTTAGATATTTATTTATTTATTTTAAATATAATAAGATGTCACAAGTAAAGATTTGTCTCTTTTTCTATCATTTATATTTTATGAACATACTATTGTACAGACAGATTTTAGCAGAATTGTGGTTTAGCTTTTATTTAAAGCTGCAAGTTTATCTTAAAGTGCACATTTGTTACCTTTCTTTTTTTTTAAATCTGAAGTAATACACTTTTTTTTTTTTTTAGCCTGCTGCAGAAATATTATTTGATGTAATAAAACTCAAAATATGTCTCTCTATAACTGTTTTCCAATAGATTTATCTCATTCTTTATTATAAATTTATCTTAAACTTTTATTAACTTGCAGATTCTATTTTTAAAAAGCTGGAATTTTTATTGCATTTTAATGGCACTGAAAAAAAAAAATTAAACAGTGTAAATGATGAATCATATCTTCAGATTTATATCATTCATTTACATTGTTGAACATATTCTGAACGAAAAGAAAAAGTTTTATTCACACAAAAGTGCGTAACTTAGGTTAAGAAGTATACACCAGTTAAGTGAATAAGGCAAACGACAGGTGAAATGATTCAATGACTATCTGATGTAAAAGAAGAGTACAAAATGACACAACTATCTACACATTCAACACAAGCAACAAACATTTTCTTTCTTGTTTCTTTTCTTTTTTAATCTTAAATTTATAATCAAGATAAAGTAGACTCCCTCAAATCCGCACAGCTTGGGACCAGAGGTTTTGCGGATTTTAGAATTTTGCAGATTTCTGGTCATGGCTTTGTTTATGTTTTTTAAAAAGTAATTTGAATGTAATTAATAATGAAATCAAAAGTATAATGAATGCTTACAATATACTAAAATAATAAAATAAGTAATAAACTAAAATAATAAAAAAATTAGATACTTTTTTAAATGATTAAAATACTAAAACCAAGGGTCAAGTTAATAATCAATAATGTACAATTAAATATTCATTATACAGTGGACTCCCTCAAATCCGCACAGCTTGGGACCAGAGGTTTTGCGGATTTCTGATCATTGCTTTGTTTACATTTTTTAAAGAGTAATTTGAATGTAATTAATAATGAAATCAAAAGTATAATGAATGCTTACAATATGCTAAAATATTAAAATAAGTAATAAACTAAGATAATAAAAATTTAGATAGTTTTTAAAATGATAAAAATGCAAAAGCAAAGGTCAAATTAATAATCAATAATGTACAATTAAATATTCATAATAAAGATGAAATGTATTTTTCTTAAATTATTCAATGAAACTTGCCTTATAAAGGTACAGTATTAATTCACATCAAGATCATAAAATAATGAATCTTGATTTGAAGTTTAGCCAGACTTAACTAAAAAAGCTTGATTAATACATAAATATGTATAGCAAGATTGTGATGACCAATGATATCAGCAATATCTTAATTTTTTCAGAAATAAATTATTCTTTCTTCATGAAAAAACATGAATTCAATAACCTTAACAAAAATTACAAATTACAAAACATATGGCATTGATATAAAATTAAAAAAGTCAAAATTTGTACCTACATCTGAACTGAATGTTTCATTGTTTACATCCATAAAATATGTGCGGATTTTAGAGAGTTGCAGATTTTAGGAGTGCGGATTTGAGGGAGTCTACTGTAAATATTAAGTGTGTTTTTCCTAAATTATTCAATAGAACTTGCCTCATAAAGGTACATTACTAATTCACATCAGGATAATAATATAACGAAGCTTTATTTCAGGTTTAACCAGACTTAATAACTAAAAAAGCTTGATTAATATATAAATATATTTGGTAAGATTGTGATTACCAATTATATCTGCAATATCTTGATTTTTTTTTTCAGAAATAAATTATTCTTTCTTCATGAAAAAACGTGAATTCAATAACATTAACAAAATTACAAATTAAACAATGTATGGAATTGATATAAAACTGAAAAAGTCAAATTTTGCACCTACATATGAACTAAATGTCTCATTGTTTACATCTATAAATTATGCGCAGATTTTAGAGAGTTGCGGATTTTAAGAGTGCGAATTTGAGGGAGTCTACTGTATTTATATAAATAACCTGAAAGATGGAAAATAAAAGAACATTTAACTCATACAATACATAAACTTACATAAAGTTCCTTATAGTATTACTGTTTTTTGGAAACAACCTAATAGTAGGATACATTGTTACATCGATAGAAGTACAGAAACGTTGATGGGCCTGACAATCTAATTCACCCACATGTACTTGTGGAAAATGTTTCATCATCTGAAATTAAAAAATAATAAATAAAATGTAACTAATAGATATAATAGTTACATATTAGTATTTAACTAATAGTTAGGAAGTAACAAATATCACACAATTAAACGACTTTAACATTAAATTAATAGAAACAATGAAAACAGCAGCTTTAGATTAAAGAATACTCTGAGGCAGCAAACATTCTCATTTTGAACCTCTGATTTTAAAATTAAATGTAATTAACACATAGCACAAGAGAGAAACTAAAAAAACTCAGGCAAACAGAAAATATTAATATCCCAACCTCAGTATTAATTATTGATTTCTCTCTGCTAAATGTAATAATTAATACTGAGATTGGGATATAGATTTATCTATAGTATTGAGTGTTTTAGATGTGAAGAATGCTACCTGGCATAAGTTCTCCACAAATCAAATAGATCCTTAGAACAGCTCATTTTCATTTTTCACGGGAAAGTTTTTCACACCAGATGACATGAAGCTTGAACTACCATCTAGTCGATCATCCATGCATATAATCTTTATTTAACTCCAAAAATTATCAACATAGAAAAAATTATCCATTGATACAGAAACAGGACAAATAGTTTTCTGTTTTAAATGTTATGTGCAATGACTGTTTTAAGAGCACCAAATATACATATAAAATACACTAGTAGGAGTGACCGAGCTTAGCTCGATCAAAATTAATGTTCAACGCGATTTTCACTTTCAGTCTCTCTCTCTCTGTATTATTATTATAAAACATGTTTATAATAGTATTATTTACAAAAACAATCAATAAGGCAATTATGTATGTATGCACATTTTTACATTATTTTAAAATTTACACCAAAAGGACATTGATCCAAATCACTTTTTTAGCTTGACTCTGATTGGTTTAACCATGCATTTCGAATTCTATAAAGATTGTATAAAAATTTCTTCACGTTCTGAAAGACAATTTTTTTGCCAGATATAGCCAAATTTGGTGACATTCTTTCATTTGGCACCAAATACGTGTTTTGTCTTTCGTAATCTTAATAGTCGATTTTTCAGCCAAATTTCATTAATATTTTGTCAAAAGTCGCCAACTTATTGGTTGTTGCCATATTCTCGTGACCCTGATCTGTATTGCCCAAAATGACCCACTAATCAAATTTGATCAAACATGACTTAGCTCAATTGTCTTCAGGTAATCAAAAACAGTAGAATATAAAATTGAATCAAAATCGTTTAAGCCATTTCTTGGACAAAATTAGCTTGACAGCATTACTCAATGATGCCGAAATGATCCACTAATATAATTTGTTTTTAATATGCGACTCAGCCCAATAGTCTTCTTGCGGCAAATTAACCGTTCCGTTACAAAATTTAGATAAAATTGATTGTGTCGTTAAATATAGTTAGAATGACCCTGGCCAATTATAACCCAAAATGACCAACTAATCGAATTTACGCGAGCATGTGTTCTAGCCCAATGGTTTTATCTTGCTGGAAAATGATATACTACAAAGTATAGTCAAAATGGTGAGAGCCATTTTCAAGATGAAATTAGCATAACCCATCATGACCCACGAATAACCCTTATAATCGAAATCTCTCGAATATGTGACCTAGCAAATTTGTTTTTGTGCGCCGAAAAACAGTTGGATACAAAATTTAGATAAAATCGATTAAGCCATTTTTTAGATGTAATTAGATTGACTTTAACCCATTATGATCCAAAATTACCCATTAATTAAATTTTCTTGAACATCTGACCCAACCCAATGATTTTCTCATGCCCGAAAATGATAGAATTCAAAATTTAGTCAAAATTGCACGAGACATTGTCTAGATAGAATTAGCATGATCCACAATGACCCACTAATTGAATTCTGTCTAACACATGACTTTACACAATAATCTTCTTAAAATCCAAAACAATAAAGTACAAACCTTGGTCAATGTCATTAGAGCCATTTTTTTAATATAAAATTGGTTTAACCCAAAAAGTGACCCAATGACTGAAATTTCACAAAAATGCAACCAAGCCCAATAGTTTTCTTGTGCCAAAAAAAATGTTGTATATAAAATTTCCTTAAAATTGATCCACCTGTTCTTTAGATATAGCTTGATCATGACCCATCCTGACCCGCAAATTATCCTTATAATTGAAATCTCTCGAATATGTGACTTATCCCATTAGTTTTCTCGTGTCTAAAAACTTTTACGTAGAAAATTTCGTTAAAATTGATCCCGCCATTCTTAAAATATAAATAGCTTGACCCAGACCCTTTATGACCAAAAATGACCAATCGAAATTTCTCGAACATGTGACCTAGCCAATAGTTTTCTCGTGCCAAAAAATGTTGTATACAAAATTTAGTTAAATTCGATCCACACATTCTTTACATAGAGCTTTATTATGATATACAGGGTTGTTATAATTAAAGTTTGCCTATTCAGAAGGCTCTAGAGCCGGTTCTATGGCTCGAAATGAAGCAAAATTTCATTGGTACATAGCTAAAGAGATGCGCTCTGCGAAAATCAGAAAAAAAAGTTAGTTAAAATTTTTGTCAATAGATGGCTTTGCACCACTATTTAAGCCGATATTTGCAGATTTCTTTATTTTGTAAAAACAAAATACAGGAAATTTTATTTAACAGTTAATAAAACTAAACTTTTTAAGATTCATTATATCAATTTCGGTCAATCCAGATGAAACACACAAAATTACAAAATTTCACCCAGCGCTTGAAAAAGAAAACATTTTATTCTAATTTTCGACGAACGACGTCAAAGTTACGTTGCAACTTCGAAAGCTTGAAGTACCCTTCTAACCAACTGACGATTTGAAACTTTCTGATAAAGTGTGTCTGTGATTTATTTGACACTGGTACAGTTGATTGTTTATGAAAAGCATTTGAATCTATGCTTTGTGGATAATGGTAACTTTGAAAGAAAAGGCACTTCTTATAAAGTTATTTTATCAAAATAACAGCAATGCAGCTGCAGCTCTTCGAGAATTCCGGAAATTAAAAGATATTAGACGTGGACCAATGTTGGATCATTGAGTTCACAAAATGGTTAGAAAGCTCGTGGAAACAGGAAAACTGTTCTCGGACCTGGGTCCGGTCTAAAATTAAATTAAATTGAGCAGAGTGTGGAAGTTAACCATGTGTCGGCTTGGGTGACGTAAGTGTAGAAATTGAAAAATAAAGATGCATAAAATTTTAGGTTTTCCTTAAAAACTAACGTTTATTGTAACTAAAGCAAAAATAAATAAATCAAATAAATAACTAATGTAAATAAAAATATAAATGCAATAATAGCAATAAAGTATGACATGTATGAGCAATGACTAGTCACAGGTATACACAACACTATTATTATCAAGAAAAAAAACATTACTTCATTAAGATAGCTTTATAGAAGTGCAGAACTACTCACATATTTGAAGAATGTCAGCAGTAAGAGTGACCATCATTACTTCAATAAAAAGTTCCAATGCATGAAGACACAACATAATAAAGTTCGATCAAAGAAGATTTATAACCAACTGGTAACTGTTGCAAACTATTAAAAAAACCCATAGTCCCTTGTTAAAGATGCTGTATTGAAAGATCATTTAACTTTAATAAAAACATCAGAGCTCAGCTTGAGCTCTGGCATTTTAAAAGAAACAGCATCGTTTCAAAAAAACCGCCGCCTCGGATCGATCGAATGTCCTTTAAATACATCGTGACCTTGGCACGTGAAAGCCTGAGACTCTGAGTTGAGAGGTATACCTCCTGCCTCACGGCGAAAAATGAAAATCGCGATTCACGGAGAAGCGATCTGCGATGGCGTACTGGATTGCGTTCGCTCGCATCGCGTACGAACGTAACCTTGAAAACGATGACCTTGAAAAACGATCGTGACGTGATATGACCTTGAAAAACGATTAATCGATGGAAACGTGAAACGAATCAAAACAGAGAACATGTGAACTGGAAATGGACTAAAATTATGGATGCTCTTCAAGGATTGGAAAAACAAACGAAATAACGAAATAAAAAGGGAAACAATGGAAAGCAAATGAATAAAGGTGAGTAACAGCTTAATTTGTATAAGTATCAAGGAAAATGGGTATGACAAAAACTCGACATTCTTCCTGGCAGAGGACTAAAAAAGATAGAGATTTCTAGCATTGAAGATATTGCTACTGCTGCCGTTGATTTAGCAAGCCAGTCATCATTTGGTAATGCAAGTGTGCCCGCTATATGAAGTCGATATGCCGATTTCCACTGTGCAAAAAGTGATGCGTCAAATTTTGCATTACTATCCATACAAGATTCAGAGGGTGCAACAACTAATACAGGGTGATACCGAAAGTCGGCTATCATTTTCACTACAGTTTCTTGCACGAATGAATGTGGACAATTCTTGGCACAGGAATATTCTATGGAGTGATGAAGCGCATTTTTATTTAAATGGACAAGTGAACATACCCAACTGTCAAATTTTTGCGAAAGAGAATCCTAATGTTGTCCTAGAAGTTCCATTGCATACAGCTAAAGTGACGGTGTGGTGCGGTTTTACTACTACTGGCTATATTTTTTTGAGGAACTAACATCCACAGGACCCATTACATTTTCCGTAAATGGAAGAAGGTATCTCAATATGTTGTCACATTTTCTGATTCCCGAACTGCAACAGCGAGACTGCCTTCAAAATATCGTATTTATGCAAGACGGTGCACCACCGCACATTACTAGAGCAGTTCGGACTTTCTTAACGAGCCGTTTTACAGAAGACCACATTATAAGTCATTATTTTCAAACAGCCTGGCCACCACGATCGCCCGATCTAACACCATGCGATTTTTGGTTGTGGGGATTTTTGAAAGATTCTGTATCTAAAGACAGATGTCAGACAATCTCTGATCTGAAAGACAGCATTAGACTTCATATTTGCTCAATCTCACAGGACAATTTACGCAATGCTGTAGAAAACACAATTTTCAGAATGGAATGCATTATTGATAATGGTGGAGGATTCATTGAGCATTCTTAGTGTTATTTTCATTATTTCCTCGCTGCCGAGCGACATGTTTTATTTTTGCTGATGCAGATTACATCACATGAAATGATATTCATTTTTCTGTATTGTTTGTAGTCATAGGTCAGGCACTAGAGCTGTCTGATTAGGTGAACTTTGATTATAACAATTCACAGTTCGTCAAAGTTTGTTGAAATTTTTAAATTTGTGAACTTTGTCTGGATTGACTGAAATTGATATAATGATTCTGCAAACATCATGTTAAATATTGGTGCAGCGCCACCTATTGACAAAAATTTTAACTAATTTTTTTTTTCGATTTTCGCAAAGTGCATTTCTTCAACTATGTACTAGTGAAATTTTGTTTCGTTTGGAGCCATAGAACCGGCTCTAGAGCCTTCTGAATAGGCAAACTTTAATTATAACAACCCTGTATTATGACCCGACCCATCATGACATACAAATGCCCCTTATAATCGAAATCTCTCGAACATGTGACCTAGCCCATTAGTTTTCTCATGTCAAAAAACTGTTACATACAAAATTTCATTAAAATTGTTCCTGCCATACTTTAAATATAAATAACTTGACCCTTTATGACCCATTAATCGAATTTTCTCGAACTTGTAACCTATCCTAATAATTTTTTTCATGCCCGAAAATGATAGAATGCAATTTTTAGTCAAAATTGTGTGAGAAAATCTCTAGATAAAAATAGCATGACCCACAATGACCCCAAAAATGACCCACTAACCGAATTTTCTCGAACATGTTACCTAACCCAATGGTCTTCTTGTAATCCAAAATGATAAAATATAAAATTTGGTCAAAATCGTTAGAGCCCTTTTTTTAGATAAAAATGGCTTGACCCATAATGACCCACTAATCGAAATTCTTCGAACATGTGACCCAGCCCAATAGTTTCCTCATGCCAAAAAACAATTGGATACAAAATTTCCTTAAAATCGATCCAGCCGTTCTCTAGATATAAATAGCTTGATCCTGACCCATTATGACCCAAAATGACTCAATAATCGAATTTTCTCAAACATGTGACCTAGCCCAATGTCTTCCAGTGCCCGAAAATGGTAAAATCCAAATTTTTGGGAAAATCGTTAGAGCCGTTTTTGAGATAAAATTTACACACACACAATTTTTGCTCGCATTATAGTATAAGATACAGACAGGAAAGAATGGAGCACCTCACCAAACCTTTCTTTGGTCCGCCCTCATATTCCTCAGGGGATAATTTTGATATTACTTTCAATGCACCCCCTGGACAAACCCGTTTCAAAAGCTGAGGTAGCTAGTATGCTATGAAAATTTAATGACAAACAAGTCCCAGATCTGAACTGCATAGACTTTAAAATTCTGAAATTAACTTTCCACGTAATTCCCAAAGATTTCCCCCATTGGGCTAATCTCTGTCTCACTCACGACTACTTTGCTCTCTTTTAGACAAGGGGAAGTAGTATACATCCTCAAGCAAGGGAAGGATGCCATTGAGCCCTCTTACTACCCGATTTACCTATTTCCACCCTAGGTAAATTACTAGAAAAATAACTCGTATTTTGACTTAATCCATTCGCAACAGTGTGCACATTCAGAAGTGTGCATCTGAGGACAAAGTGGGAGGATTTGATTTCATCTTCAAGGCCGAAGGATTTTGCGAAGCTAAGCCTAACTCTCATAAAGTGCTTTTTAAAATATTATAAAAAATTCATTTTTCCATATAATCTTCTGAAATTAACATACATGAAATAAGTTGTTATTATGTATATTCACACAAAAAATTGGGGTTTATCTCAGATACTTTAGTATAAAATGACCTTTTAAAATGTTTACAATGCAGATTTTAACCACTTTTTTAGATTAAAAAACAATATATGATTACAAAACACTTACTTGTCTTTATTTTAGCAACATATGAAACATTTTCCCCAAATAAAGAATAATTTTGTGAAAAAAATAAGATTTGTTTCTAAATAGTTTTTAATACAATCCTTAAACAAAATAAATGTTTTAAAAAGCTGATTTGTTCACTAATAAAAATAATTAAACTTATAAGCAACTAGTGCATGGTACTTTCTAATTATATATATAAAATCCCTCTGTGTATAACGATTCTGGGGTCAACCCATCCACGAGAAAAAACACTTATTGTGACCAATGACAAATTCCATTGTGAAAAGTTATCTTCGATTTGAAAGGCTATCAATTTTTTGTCCAATGCAAACGTTCCAGAGTCGTAATGGAGCGTTCTCATTTGTCAGATTTACAGTTTGAGCTGTAAATGATGTCACTACATTTTACTGTGCTTTGAAATCTTTTCTCTATTTCAAACACAATATTCACACTGTTAAAAATTTGACTCATTTGCTGCAGCATCACTCCACCACTTTTATAGAAAACGATTACTTTGCTGTGTTATGGAGCATTCTCATTGGTCATAAAAGAGACATTCTATAAAAGTTGTGAAGTGACGCTGCAGTAAATGGGTCACATTTTTACCAGTACACTGTTAAAAATTTGACCCTTTTGCTGCATCATCACTCCCCAGATTTTATAGAATACACTGTAAGTAACACACACAAAGTAACCATTTTCTATAAAAGCATTGGAGTGATGCTGCAGAAACTTAAAAATTTGATCCATTTACTGCAGCATCACTCCACTGCTTTTATATAAAGCGGTTACTTTACTGTGATACGGAGCAATCTCATTGGTCATAAAAGAGATATTCTATAAAAGCTGTGGAGTGACGCTGCAACAAATGGGTCAAATTTTTAACAGTGTAATACGGTAAAGTAATCATTTTCTATAAAAGCTGTGTAATGATGATGCAGCAAAACAGTCAAATTTTTAACAGTGTTTAATAAAAACTTTTTATTTAAGAAAAGCGAAGGTGCATTTTAAATACAATATTGTTAGAATTTTTATATTCGTGTTGCTTTGTTTATTTTTTTATTTTTATTTATTTATTTATTTTTTACTGCCGTGAATGACTGCATTGTCACATAACGAATCACGATTGTTTACTCTTTATTGTTGACATTTGTTTTCGATCTTATAAAGTATTTTCTTTTAAGTATTAGCTAATGGTATAAAAAAGTTAATTCACAAATGTTTTAAAATAGTATTATTAGTGCATGTTTTGCATTATTAATGCATGTTAATTAGCATGTTTTTTGTGAAATAATTACTGTAATTTTGTGAGTGAAATTCATTAGCTGCATATTCTATGCCATTATTTTACCCACTCAATTAATAATTTGGCTACCCTCTCATATTCGTCTGGATTTGACCAAAATGGGAAAAAGTTTTATACAATTTGGATATTTTTATTATTTTCTCTCAGTATTTTAAAATATTTTTTGGCTGTAGTTTCACAATGTATTCTTTTATAATTGATATTTTACTTTACTTTATTCTTTTAAAATTTATAAATTTACCATTTGTTCATTACAATCCCTCCCCATCCACCAGATAGTTTTGTTATAGTTTTAAATGCAGATTTCTATTGATTTTTTTTTTTTTTTTGGATTTTTCCCTCATGTTCAATCTTTGTATTTTTCAAAATTGTTTAAGCCTAAAGTGGCTATGATTGACCAAAGTTGTTGTAATGTTTTATCATCCTTTTAAAAATGGAAACACGTCATTTTGATGGGCTATCTTCTAGTATTAATTATTTAAACATACACAAAAAATAGTTTGAAAATGTTTAATGTAATTTAAAATACTTTTGAAAATTCAAAAAATATATTTATATACATAATCAATGATAAAATGTCTTCAAATAAAAGGCATTGTATAAGTAAAATAGAATTGTACTTTAAAATATACATTTCTAAAAAGTTATTAAATGTAAAAAAATTTTTTGAAATCCAAAATTAAAAAATGTATATAACAATGTATAATGTAATAGCAATGTAAGAAATGTCAAATAAAGAGTATTTGATAATAATGAGAACTTGAATGATGGCATACATTCATCAAAAAAAATGTTGATGTTACTACTTCCTTATTTATATCTTATGCACAAATGTTTAGAAAAAATTAAATTTATGAAACTAAATGTATTGAATAATAAAAAATAATAATTTAAAATAAACTGATCACAAATGCCACTACTGTTAAAAGTATTTTTAAAAATGGAAATGTATAGATATAGGTAAATGAGCTGAATTTTAACAGGCAAAATTAACAATTAATTTGAAATATCCGAGTTAAAGTATATGCTCATTTATCAAAACAGTCAGAGTTAAATTATTCTCTTATAATCATTAACACTCAAAACTTTCACTTTCTGAAGACTACATATTTTTCAGTCTCATTTATTTCATTCTTTGTCAAATATATTAGTTTTTTTTTATTTTAATGGAGATGGGAAATACGATACATAGATATAGATGGTGTAATTTAAAATGGATTAATTTGAAATGATATATAAAATTGCTGAAGATATAATTCAAAAATTAAAACCAGAGTAACAAAAAAGACTTAAAACTTTGCTTTACCGAAACTATTCTGAATGTTTAATTTGGCAGTGCCAAAAATATTCTCAGCGGATTAGCTCTCACAATCAGTATGTACACCTTTTTTTTTAAACTGTAAAGCAGTGCTGAAATAAAATAAAAATATAAAATCTTTCCTTCTAAAAGAAAGAAAACATGAACTCATAATGACATCGACTTGCAACTAAAGAATTTCTGGTCGAGATAAAAGAGAAAAAAAAAAGGAATGAATCAGATGTTTGTCTAGTCAATTGTACATGGGAATTATTAGTAATATGCTTACTAGTGATCCTTTAATCGCAAAATTGTCCATCTCAAGTGCAGTAGAATTATTTTCAATAAAGAAAAATACAGTTTTAGTTTTACTAGATGTGTAAAAAGATTTATGATAGAAAAGAAATCACACTTTCAGAAACACAAAGACGTGATGAAAAAATATGCTTTTTCCCATCGTAGTATTTTCTTAAATAATTAAATTCACATGAATAAAAAAAAAAAAAAAAAAGATTTCTTTACTTTTTCTAGTTAGAAGAAGTGTTCTTCCTTAATATACATTCAAATATAATTAGGATAAATTTTTTGTAAGCTAAAGTTTGAAAAACAAAATGTTCCATTTGACTGACGTGTATACCAGTCACTCGGGATGTAAGTACAAACAGTGCCAGCACGAATACCAGTTGCACGGGATGCAAGTACAATCGGTGCCAGCACACATATTGGGCGCTTGTCCTTAAGGGGTTAACCACTTTCTTGAATCAAATAACTTGCTTCAACACAAGCAATATGGCTTCAGACAGGGCAGATCATGTGACAAGTATTTGTTTGCAATCCTCAACTCCTGCATTCTTGACATAGCTGAAGGAAATTACACAACCTTTGTCTTCTTAGATATTAAAGGTGCTTTCAAGTGGCAGAGTGGCCGGTAGGCCTGGGCCATAAATTGATATGTCTTAAATCAATTTAAAATTTACATCAGAAATCAGATTTAATCATTGGTTTTAAATTGATTTAAAATAACATCAGAAGTTCGGATTTAGCCACTGGCTTTAAATAAATTTAACATAAAATAACAATCCAGAACTAACATTAGAAAATTTAATTTATCTACTGCTTGCATATCAAGCTGCTGTTAAATCAACTACTAAAAAACTTCTGCTTTTTGTAGCTACTAAAAGAAATGAAGAATTCTTTTAGTAAACTTTTCCATCTACTGTAATTTAGCATAATTTAGGGGAAAAACATCACACCTGGTGTAGTCACCGCACTCTCGAAAATTAACATTGCTTTGAAAAAAATCTGCATAATAGCCACACCCATTGTAAATGCCACAGTCAAAAAGAATTATTTTGCACTATTAAAGAGGCAAAATATAACAAATTGATTAAAAAACTAAATTATTAAAATAACTAATTGTCTAAAAATAAATAGAATTATTATATTTGTAGTCAATTTGTAAAATCGATTTTCTGGTACTTCTAATTTGGAATTTTTCCCTGACTTTTTTGATAAGTTGCCTTTTTACATTAAATAAATACTGTAAAATCCAGAAAATACAGTTGATCCAAATTTTAAACGAAAATCTACTTATAATGAAATGCGACTAGAGAAAAGTGTATGGAACAATTCCGGGATGAACCATTTTAATCTGCGAATCGACCTTAGCTAAAGGCCATGTTAGGCTTAATTTAAACAGATGCTAAAATGACAGCTAATTGATAATTTCTTCCACTTGAAACAATGTTTGTTCCACATATTTTCATATAAAACATGTATATCATATCCAATTATAATACATAAAGTTAACAGCGAAAGTATAAACTGATAAGGTTTTTATCGTCTAAGAGTACGATTGCATTTTATCGACTCCTAGCACTGTCGCCCTCATCACAGTACTTTAGTGCTGCCATCTATGAACTATTTTAGAAGTATTTTTGGGGATTTTATAAAAGATTAAGCATTCGCCCATCTAGAGGATTGATCCTGGGAAATAAAGGACTCTCAAACGTGTTTTTAAACCATTGTGCTACTCAGCGTTAGATTTTAATTTAAATTTAGTTTTATTAATTTTTAAGATGCTAGCATTTATCCACTTAATTTTTTTTAATTTTGTTTTCTATTATAAATAAAATAAGCTTTTTTTTTCCCCCCTTCAAGTTGTAATGAATACATAAGATATCATGACTGCATTAGTAAAACTGAAAAATATTTTTTCACATGCTCTTATATCAAAATTTTACCTGCTTTGATGTAATTAATATATGTAAGCACGATATTATATATTCCTTATATTTAAAAAACATTTGATAAAAAATATAAATTTTGTTTACAATGCAAGGAAATTTCGAATGGATGTAATCTAAGCTTTTAAAAACTGGTACATTTAATTTAAAAGTTTATAAAAGAAATAATAATAATAATTTTGGTTTTCATAATTTACGGATTGAATTTTTAAAGTTGCATAGCTGAAGTTTAAAAAAATTTATTTTGATTTAAATCAATGCCTCCTGCTTCTGTTATTTTCTATAAGAAACTACAATTTAAAAAAGAAAGTTGTTTTGTTTATATTAACTGCCTATAAATGGCACCAAATCCAAATAATATTTTTTTAAAAACCGTAAAGCTTCGTAATCAATGACTAAAAGCATTGAACTAAGAATCTATTATATATCCATGACTAAAACCGCTGCCGAGTCATACTTTTAGTAAAGATAATGTATTTTAAAATTTAAAAAACTTCAATATATAATTTTAATGTTTTGTGAAATCTTCAGAAATTTAGTTTTATTTTGCTAGTTATTGTAATTATTGTAATAAGTACTGCTCTTTGGTTCAAAATTAAAATTTGTTCAAAAATTAAATATCAAGCAAAAAAAAAAAAAAAAAAAAAAAAAAAATCATCATTTGTATTTGTAGAAATTTATTGCTATTTTTAAAATGTGCTTTTTTACAATACAAACTCTTCAAAAATAAAATCTTCATTCTGTTTGTTTGTATGAAGTATTATGAAAATAAAATGCAAGTGAAAATTCCGTCATTTTAGACAGGTGGGGGGGGGGGGTTATATACTAGTAAGAATAATAAAATCCATGTAATTCCTTTCTGTATAACCAAATGTGCTGATGATCTAATTTCGATAACATTAGCGATTATTTTTTTTAATAGTAAGAAAGAAAGCAGGCTTTGCTTATCTTTTTTTTTTTTTTTTTTTTTTTTTTTTGACATATCAATAATTTTTTTTTCTAGGTTCAAACAATGTGAATTTGATGTCACATTGACAGAGTTTTTTTCATAATAATAAAAATATAGAATTTGAATAATTTCTTTCTTGTTTTTGTAAATTCAAAAACTTTTAAAACTTTCTTGTAACATTTAAAAAAAATTAAATATTTACAGAATGTGCCTTAATGTCTACCAATTAATTTATGTTAACAGAGATTAATGTTAATAAAAACATTGAGGAAATTTTACAGAAAATCCATTTATAAGCCTATTTCTCACTTCTGTCAATGTTTTACGTTGAAATGGAAGGGGAGGGGGAGTGCTGTTTTTTGAGATTTTAAGATACATATATTATTTGAATACATATAGCTAATAACAGCTTTATTAACTAGCTCAATAATATTTAAATGTAGCATTTGATAATTTTGAACAAAAGAAAGTAATTGTCGGTGGATCTTTAATGAAGAAAAAATGACAATGAGTTTGGCACCTCTCAATTTTTGACTTCCAATGCAACAGTCTCTTTCACCGATACTTAATTGGTTAAGTATATTATAAAAATAATATTAACAGTTGAAAAACAAAAGATTCACTTAATGATATAGATGATTTCAGCCTTGCAAACAGGAATAATCTGGAAAGTTTGATAAAATATTGTGTTAATGTATTGTATTTACTTTCTTTCATACTTTTTACCCTATTGTCATAAGAATGGGAATTTTGAAATTCTGCATTAACAGAGGATAGTTATAACAGAGGGTTTAAAATTTGTTTATTTTTGATTTCCTAAATTACTATTTAATAAATATCAAAAAGAAATAAAAAGTCTGTGTTATCAGGTCATCATAAGAAAATTAATTTCAAAATCTTTCTCTAATGAAAGATCCTTATAATAATAATTGAAATTATCAATGACATAAACAAAATATTTCCCTTCCAATGGATAAAACTGTGATTTACAAATGAACTAAAATGTATCCAAAAAGGAGAAGTTTTAATTGCAAAATTAAAAAAGACTTTCCAATACTATGTTTCTACAACACAGTGCAACAAAAGCAAGCTTCTATTGTCCCTCCCTACTTATCTCCATTCCCCATATTTCTTGGAAAAGGATGATTCATTATGTATTGCATTATGATTGACAACATCTCGATCATGAGGGAAAAAAAAGAAAAAAAAAAGATTGTTTTTTTTTTGTTTTTTTTTGAAACGCTGAATATTCCACTCAAAATTTTTGTAAACGCTGAATTTTGTAAATTTTAACTTTTAAATTCATAAACGGCATGGCATTTCCTCCCTAAATTATGGTACTAAAAGAATTGGAGAAATTATGTTTCATCTGTTAATCTTTCCTGGATGATTACAACTTCATCATCTGGATCTTGAGCTACAGGTAGGAAGAACTTTCACTTTGCCAGCTGTTAGTTCACCTTCATCTCCAGCTCTCACTTGAAAAGTTTCATGCATTAACATTCATTAAACCAAGAGAATTCAAACACAAACCCATTATGCAAGTTAATGGGGTTAACGTCCACCATGTATCACCTTTTAAATTACTAAGCATAACTACTGATGATCACCAGAAATGGATTCCACATATCAAAACACTTACCGGGCAAGTCTTCATCAACCTTCAACCCGCTGTTCAACTCGCAGTTGAGAAACCTTTGGTTAGCAAATCTAACCGTCGGTTAATATTTGAAATTCATCGTTAACTTCAGAACCGAGATCAGTCAACCTAAGGTTAGTGAACATCAGGTTGAAATAAACATACCTGATTGGCCAAACGAATCACATGACGTACGTATCCCGTTCATGAGTTCTGTACTCACGTATCACCAATTTTTAATTACGAAGCAAAAACAAGTTTTTAAATACATACTTGTACTTAATTTTTATATAGATAAATTTCAAATTACTGTTGAGATTTTGTGGTTTTATTTGTTCCCAAAATTAGATTCAAAGATTAGAAACACCGATACAGTTATAAGATTTTTATTTTTACAAGATTTTGCGTTACAGTAAAATTCTTTCATAAAAGTTACTTGATGAAAAAAAATTATATTTTTTCTTTAATCATTAAATTTAATAAACGATTTTATGACCAGGCTAGCAATAGTAATTTGAATAAAAGAAAAAAACGAGCTAGTTTATTTATTTATTTATTTTTCAACGAATATTAAAATATTGAAAATACATCTATTTTCTCAAATATTCATTCTAATGTTTTTCTAACGTAAATGTAATGTTTTAATTAATTTAACTAAAGTAATTGATGCATAAATTTTTAAATGTGAAAATTTTCAAGATAAATTTTGTGAAAAATGATTCTAAACAAAAGTAATTATTTAAAACAAGTAAGAAAATTAATTATTATAGTGCATTATAGTTCAACGGCTTATTATTTTGCGATCGCAAAATTCTTGCTTTTACGATTGCATGCTTTAAACAAATATAAAAAAGCTGAAACTGAAATGTAGGGGAAAAAACTGCTTTTCTTTTTTATTATTAAAAAAAAAAAAAAAATCTAAATTATGTAACCAAATGTTTCATATCAGAACTTTGTTTCTATTGGCATTCAATAGATGGCGCTACCTGATATCAAAATTGCTAGGCAAACTGAAGCCTACGAAGCCTGGAGACTCATCACAAATTAATAAAATTTTCGTTTACAGAGGTAAAATTTTGACAAAAACCCTCAAAAATTTAAAGTAACACATTCTTTCATAACATCTTTTATAATTAACATTTCGTTTACTTAATAAATTATAAACAGCTCTCTTGGAAAAAAAATCCACCAATGTTCAATTCAAAACAGCCGCCATCTTTGCTTCGACTGCACATGCGCGGTCGAATAACCTGTCTTCCATATTAAGGTTGAGTAACTCAACTTTTGTTTTGGTTTCTTGTCCGAATTCGGCAGGTTGAGTTAACGGTAAATTAGGATTCACATTCAACTGAGAGATAAGCGCTGAACTGGCGGTTCAGGTTGATGGAGACTTACCGGGTTAAACTTTTAAATTACTGTCATAACTCCTGTAAATTTATATAAAAAACAAAGTATCAAGTCAATATGTAAAAAACATGGTACCACACAATCATTGAATGCATCATCTTCTACTGTGTGGATGTAAGTTAAAAGTCTGCTAATTAAATCGGCTAAGCAAAAATTTGCTTCTATCCAGCACATTCTTTCTGCAGATGATTAGACATTACAAAACTATCTCCACAGATGCACTCACAGCACTTACTGATATTCCACCCATACAGTTAACACTCACATAGAAAAACAGAATTCTGCATTTAAAATATGAACCAATACAGTGAACGTTCTTCATTAATTTACATTTACAAAGGAAAGGCATCTGGCAAGCTGGACCATGCATCCAGTGGATGAGACATCCTGCCTTCAATAAATATTAATAAGCATTTTTATATCCTTTCAAATAATCTAGCTATTTTCACTGAGGGGTTGTACATGGCGATGGATGTTATGGTATCCTTCTGCATTTTCATAGACAGTGTTGTGGAACATTAGTGGACCTACAGGATTGGAGATAGAAATTCAGTATTCCAAGTGAAACTGATTAAAATCTGTGGGTCCGAAATAGATTGTTTTCCATTCTCAACCTATCTACTATTGCCTTTATAGTGACAGCACTTCCAACCTCCAAGAAATCTTTGCCCATAGGCACAAACAGCATCTAGTATTTAAAATCAAAGTCATTTTTAACCTTCCACCACCACAAACTGATATATCCATTCACTAAGCTTCAGGTTTCACTGTAATAGAAACATTATTTAAATTATTATTATAATTTTACAGATATAATCCATTTTTAAGAAATTAAGTTATGATTGATACTTGATGAAGGCTTATAAGCATACATGTAATGAGAGATAATTCAAGAACCTTAAAAAGTGCATGACGCATATTGCAAAAAAAGGGCATTTTGTCAAAAAGGACATTTTATAAATGCATGTTGTAGTATTTAATAATAATATTACTTTTATATAATCTTTAAAATAATACTTTTTATCTCAGTAATATATTTAAAAAATCTATATATTTTATAATAATTAATAAATGAATTTTGATGAAATTCCAAGCTTTAGTTCTTGAGATACAGCTATCATGGAAATCTGGAAAAATGCAGCATAGTAGCACTACTTGCTTAGAGATTTGTGGAAAAATTTAACTATCATCAATTTATCTAAAACTCTAATCAAGGGCGGCACCAGAAGGGTGTCCAGGGGGGCATATGCCTTCTCGTCGGACATACCCAGTCCCCTTATCAGGGTCAAAAATCAGTGTCATTGGGGAAAATATTTTGATTTTTAAATTTCGGTCAAGTTGAGTCGAAATATGGAACTCCTTTTTTTTTTTTTAAAGTTGGAATGATTAAACTAATTATTTTTTATATGAGTCTGCTTCTGACTGAATTTTGATTTTTGTAATTTGAGTTCAGTTAAACTTGATCTGTCGGGGGAAAAAAATCCGATTTTTTAAAAATAAAAATCTACATAGATGACTGATTACACAAGATAATACATGAAGGACTCTGTACATGTTTATTTTTCCACAAAAAAACATAAAATTTATATTGAGGTTATGATCATATGCTTTTTTTTTTTTTTTTTTTTTTTTTTTTTTTTTTTTTTTTTTTTTTTTAACTACATTAAATTATGGATCAATTTTCACTGCTTGTGGATTTATAGTTGACTTGGTATGAAGAATTTTTGGTTCTATTAAAAATACACAAACAAAAATTATTTTGTCAGGGTTGTCTTGGATGAAACGTAGGATGCTGTATCGGGTCGGGCAAACTGAAACTGACTTGACTCGCAGCCTGGAAAGGATTGAGTTGAGCCTAATCTTTTGTTCTTATGGGTCGGAATCCAGTTGACTTAACTTTCATTGTTTCATTTTTGTGTTGAATATTGACATTTATAGTTCTTGATTTAAGATGAATTGATCTCTCAAAAGAATTTACAAAATTTAATTTAAGATGAAAAATTATATATTTGAATGTTAATGAGTTTATGAATACTGTTTTTTACCTAATAGTTGAAATTGATACTGAAAGTATAATTGTAGGCATATTTTTACATAACTGCATTAGAATATGATATATTTAATAAGTTATGGTTGGGGCCTTGTTGAGGAAGAAATATTTTGGGTTCAGGTTGAAATGTGAAGAGGTCAGGCTCAGATTGCCTTTCGGGTAAAGTTCTGTATCGTCTCAGGAAAATAAACCCAGCTCGACTGGCATGGCAGTTTGAGTCTGATCTCGCTAAAGTTACTATTTTTTCAGAGAAGTTTGGATTGATTTCTATTTTTTGAATATAGAATTAATTAGTTCAAGTCTGATATAATCCAATCCAAGGAGAATTTTTACTCACAAATAGTCCGTGAGTTAAACTATTTTTTCTCTTGATTATATTCCATAAAAACAGAAAAATTTGCACTTTAATTTTGCCATTTCTACCTCCCCCCCCCCTGAAAAAAAAATACAGAAAAAACACCAATTACCTAAAATACTCACACCTAAAGCAGCATATATTTATATTCCATAAACACAGAAAAATTTGCCCTTTAATTTTGCCATTTCTACCTTACCCCCCCCCCCCTCTCAAAAAAAAAAAAAAAACAGAAAAAACACCAATTACCTGAAATACTCACACCTAAAGCAGCATATATTTATATTCCATAAAAACAGAAAAATTTGCACTTTAATTTTGCCATTTCTACCTTACCCCCCCCCCCTCTCAAAAAAAAAAAAAAAAAATACAGAAAAAACACCAATTACCTGAAATACTCACACCTAAAGCAGCATATCGTCAAATTACTTGGGTGTTCTGGCAATTGAACTGCTTAGTACTTTTTCATATTGTAAATGGAATTTATAAATCCCTTTTATCAAAAAATACATAAAAATGAGAAATCTAAAATCAAAATTTTCAAAAAATCTTCTGTCAAAAAGCAGATATTGCTTAATATAAGAGAAATATCAAATCACAGGGATATTCCGGCATTGTCAAGATGAATTCAGGACGAGAAATTTTGGCCCAAGCAGCCCTCTAACTTGTGGCTAGACCTCCTGCATAACCCACGGTTCGGTTTGGTGATACATTTTTAATTGCAGGTCGCTATTCGCTGATATTAAAATAATGCACTTTTAGATTTCCAACTATTTTACAAGTTTTTACTTCATTTATATTTATCTTTGGAACTTTGTACTTAAGTTTTTGTTTCAGATTTAAATTTTGTATCTTATCAAAATTTAAAACATCATGCTTTCTGCATTCGATCAATATACACTCTAAAATTGAAGAGGATTTTTCCATTGTTTTTATTATTACTACTATAGCTAAAACAATCTGCTTTAATTTGGACATTTTCTCGAAAATACAGAAAATTCCTCAATCTAAAACTAACAGAAATCCTCCAATATTTAAAGCTGCATTTTTGTTAAATCAAAGGACTGTTCAGTTTACTGAGCAGCAATGCTGTACACTAGTTTTTTCTATTAGAAACTGAATTTTTAAGTACCTGTCTTTTCTCTAAAAGTATAAAAAGTAAAAAAAAAAAAAAAAAAAAAAAAAATTAGAAGTGCAAATTAAAAAAATAATAATAAAATTTTATTTTCTACAAAATTGTTACATAGTTATACATAGAAGTACACACAGAAACTATTATATGTGCAATTCTAAGAAATTATTGTGCTAGGCAAAAGAAATTCTAGATAATCTTCAGCTTCACGGAGGCTGTTCTTTTGTCTGCATGGGACTCTCGCCTATTAGAAGGGAAACTTTTAAGATTCAAGAAAAAGTTCGTTTTATGCAATGGTTATGTTATGCAATGGTATTCTGGTTAATCGGTGCTCTGCTGTATTTTAATTTTCATATTTATTGTTTCCAAAAGCACTATAATAAAAAATTAATGTCCCCAAATTAGGACATTCTTATTAATACATGGAATTTAATCATAAAACTTCAATTTAAATTCGACCAAGATATAACTTAGCTTTGGGTTAATATCGCGCAACAGGTATGCTGTTATGCTTAATATTTTATTCCATGATAACTATATTCTAAGAACGAATATATAAAATTTTGTTAAATTGCATATTACATTAGATCAATGAACAAAAATATTTGCCGATTAGCTTTTAGTGTATATCCCTCAACAGGAGGTGCTACTATGCTATGTTTTTCATGATTTCTGGTATAACTATATCTAAAAAACTAACAAGCAAAATTCAATTCAATTTTATATTTATTTAGACCTTCAAATAAGTTAATGCTGATAAAAATTGTTATGCATCACTCAACAGTGGTGTTGTTATGCTGTGTTTTTAATAATTACCATGACATGCATGTAAAACTTGTTTTTTATTTATTTTTTCTTCAAAAGTTAAAATGATCATATTTGTAAATCAAATCGAAATGAAATAAAGATAAGTATTTTTTTAAATAACTAGTTCTTCAGATAGGGTTATCTTAGAAATCAGGGGATGGGGGGGGATGCAGCTTAGCAGTGCTATCTGTTGAGCAATTTACGCCAAAAATAATCAGCATCAGTTTATATCAAAATATAAATGAATCTGAAGTTTTGTTAAATTATGTACATTAGTTCCAGAAAATGCATCACAGACAGATGGACATTTTCTAAAACAAATTTTTGTTCAAGACCTTCTAAAACATGTAAACCCATCAAAAGCTGAAATTCAAATTTTTTCACGAATCTAAAACTTTTTCTAAATATAATAGAAACTTAATGAAGAAAAGGGAGGAATATGACATTTTATTGTTTGCTTCCTTTATTCCTCATTAAGATGTCATTTTGTCTCACTGATGCTCTTGAAAAATAATTATCATACTGATATGGCCCAAGAAATTCCGACCCCACTGTATTTGCAGAAAATGGATAATTGTCAATCAATGGTGGCTCTAATCAAATAATAATAAATAGGCTGGCTGATTGTATGGGCTCGAATTTGGTCTGACAAAATTAAGGTAAAGTTTCAAAAGGACTGAGCCAGCAAAATTAGAATAATTTTTTTAACGAAGTGGGTCAATGAAAAATAAAATGGGCCAACTGGTGAACAAAAAAATTATGCAGGCCAGGTGGATTGATTTAAAATTTTTAATTAAACAGAGCTGATAAAATATGAACCATTTTCGATGGATTTGATGTTTGCAAGAATAAATACAAACATTCTTGCTAAAAAAAACAATGTGAAAAAAAAATAATTTATAACTAAAAAAAATTAAAAACTTGTTTATTAAAAAGAACTTTGTTAACAACTTACTTACAAAATTCATTAATACTTTATTTCAGCAGTTATCTCTCAAATACTATAATGTCATCTCAAGTAAGTTTGAATCCCATGTAGAAACTTACAACAAAAGAACTCCACCAAGAAAAGTTGCTTTTTGTTCAGCCCTGAGGCAAAACAATCGTGCTGCTGCCCTCTATGTTCAGTTCTCAGTCAATCAGTAGCATCTTATCTCAGCATCTTATCTCAGTGAAACTGGTTTCTGAAGAAGAATTCACTTTGTATGGGTAAGACATGCTTCGACAATGCTTCAAGTAAAACCTTTTTTAATTTATTGCATGTAATCTCTTCTTTGTGAAAATCCTTCTCTTATAACATACTCTTCATGAATCATCTCCATTTATCCTCATCATGAACAGTTTTCTTTGCTCCAACCTTCTCTTATAACTAATTCTTAATTATCTTCATGAATATTTCCCTTTGTTCTACTCCCTTCCCCAACTTACAGAAGTACCCTTCTGTTATAGCATGAAGATAGGCAAAGAGCACTGCTCTGTCTACAATCTTATCTAACCTATCAATAATTTTCTTATGTCCCCATCAGTCAATCACTTGGCCATGCCCACTGTCAATCATCTGTGGGCATACCCTTGTCAATCATTTTTAGCCATGCGCACTACCTCAACTCTCAGCTCCTGGTGAAACAAAATGCTCTTTTTCCTTCTATTAAAGTGATAAGGGACACAATCAGTATTCTAAGAAAATCAGCTGATAAATCAGATAATTACAATGTTTTTACAGTCAAATACCTCCTTTATCTATTAAAATAGCTGTGAGTATTAGGATTTTTTAAATAATAAAATGATAGAAAACCATTCATTATCGTCAGTAATATAATTAACTCTTTATTTTTATTATTATTATTAATATTATTATTGTGAGACGATTAAACTGATATTTAGACACAATGGACGCTTCTCTTACTATATCATTAAAATAATGTATAATTTTTAAAAGTAGTTAATCTACTTTGGTGTGAAGAAAAAAAAAAAAAACAGGAAAAAGGAAAAATAAATCTGCTTAAAATTTTAAATCAGGGGTCGATTTTCCCCTTTCTTGGTGTTCATGTTTTACCCCTCCTTTTATTATAGATCAGAAAAAAAAATTATATAATGAAAAATCAAACCCAATTGCATAAATTAAAACTAAACAAAATAAAATTCCCTTTTTTTAATGTCCTTTAGCCAAAGTTTACTTTTCTTGTATCTTGGTTTTTTTTAGTTGATTTACAGAAAATAATTTTACAAAGGGACTTAAAAAGAATTATTTAAAAGTTTTAAATTTTTATCTTATTAAAAAGAATTTTGTATTGGTTTCTAAATTTCTGCTTTTAGCAATTCCTTATTCTGTCAGTAGATCACAAAAGGGATACTTTCTACTTCTTGGGTGCAAATCTTGTAATACTTTTTTCCTTGAGCAACAGAACTCTTTTTTTTTTTTCTTATAATATTTCTATTTTTATAATGAAATAAATGAAAGGTTTTTATTTCAAAATAAATGAATGCAACATTGATAATGCATATAGAAATAATGTTTAACAATTTATATCATGATCACGGCAGAAAAAGTGCCCAACTTTCTTGTGAATTTGAAGAACAGGATCAAACGCAACAACAAGGATTGCAAAATTCAATATCTGTCATTCCATAACATGAAAATAAAACACATTTTGTTGTCTCTGGAATAGCTTAAAAATTAAAATATGAAAAAAATGGTAGAGTTATTAGTGAATAAATATAAAAGTAAATATAGAGTACTTACATATTTATTATCCAAGCCAGGTAAATAGATAGCCAAAGATATTTGACAATTGCCAATTTTGTTAATCAGTGCCAATAGTACTCAAAAAACACAAATTATAAAAAAGTAAACCAAAATAATACAAGAGAGCAATTTAGTATGCATTTATTAAATGCATAACATCAAACTGATGACATTCAGCAATAAATAATATCAGACTGGGTCATCCTGAGCAAACTTCTCACCTCAGAATACTTTTTCCTTTATTGTACACTTAAATGAGGGAGGAGGGGGGCATGTCTCTCTCCGCAAGGAGTTTGATTATTTCTCAAAATCTGTCTAAAAAAAAATGTTTTCAAAAATTGCTCAAATGCTAAAATAACATGTCAGATTTTATTACAATAAAAATAAAATGCAATAAATAAGCATTTTAGGCACATAAGCTAATAGTAATAAAAATTATTTGCCAAAACGCCAGTGAAGGCTTACTGTCGAGACAAGAAATTTTTTGGTTCCTGTCTGTTAATCTGCCTGTTCTACGATTACTACTGCTAAAAGCATCTGATTAGCTTGAAATTAAGAGGACATTAGAGATGGGCATTATTTAACATAACAGAATAAATATTCATAATATTAACGTTAAACTTATTATTCAGAAACAGATATACAAAAAGTCTCTGTTAATTTTGGAATGCCTTGTATGATAGGCATTTAAAACAAAGAAACAAATAGCAAGACTGAAAATTATTTTACGAATACATATTCATAGAGTAAATAAAATTAAATTATCGAAAATCTGTTTCCTAACTTGTAAACCACATCTGAATCTACGATAAAGAATTTCTATTACTGCAGAAAACAAAATTCCCCAACAGCATTAAAACACTTTTGAGACAAAGAGACAGAGAGAAAAGCACACATTCAAAGAAAAATACTTTCTTTTTTACGTGTCACTGTTCATCTAAGGTTTTAAAACATTAAAAATCCATTTGGTCTAACCAAGGGAACCAATCACAGCAATCATTGTCCGTTTGCTATCTGAAAAGATCACCTGATAAAATCCCTCAAATCTATTGGTTGTTCACAAACAATATGAATATTGTATAGATTAAAAAATCTTAAAAATATCTATAATATAAATAATATCTATAATATAAAATATCTATAAAAAAATATCTATATGAATACTTTCCTTTTTACGTGTCACTGTTCATCTAAGGTTCTAAAACATTAAAAATCCATTTGGTCTAACCCAGGGAACCAATCACAGCAATCATTGTCTGTTTGCTATCTTAAAAGATCACCTGATAAAATCTCTCAAATCTATTGGTTGTTCACAAACAATATGGATATTGTATAGATATTTTTTTAAAAACCTGGCTTCATTTCTTGTCAGAAGTTATTTTATTTTTTTAATGTTTTGTAACGCTCACAGTTACAAAGATTAAAACATTAGAGAAAGTTTTTAGAATATTGAAAACCAGATTTATTTAAACAAATGATTAGAATAATGAAAACTGTATTTATTTGAATAAGTGGTTGGAATATTGGAAAAAAAATGTGGGAAAATGTATTTTATGCAAAGAATAGAAGTAAGTGAATGACACTTGTAGATTATAAAAAGCAAGGAGATAATGTCAGCCTTTTTGGTCATGATTTTAATGGGAAAGAATCTGTTCTTGAAAAATGGAATTTAAGAGGTTTACGAATTTAATTATTGATAAAAAAGATGTTTTTTCTGACAGAACATAATCTTTGGCTCATGTAGTTAAATGTGTAAAAAATGGCAATTCTTTGAATTTGAATATTTAAAAAGGATATTATTATGTAATCATGGTATTTGGGAGAGGAGGGGGGGGGGTTATTCTGGTACTATAATTTTTGTCTTTTTGATCAAGTGTTTACTTTTTTTTTTGTCATTACTGCATTGTTTGAAAATGATAGCTGGAAAACATTATATCTATAAAAGTACTTTACTGAAAAAAAGAAAAAATATAGCCTTGTGACAGCACTTAATTTTAATTCAATTATAATTAATTTGAAAAACGTACTTGTACATATGAAACTGATTAAGTGTATTAATAATGCTCTGTGTTCTTACATCGTGTATCTTCTTTCGTTTGATAAACTTTAAATATGTATTGATAAATATGGCTTTGAGAAAGTCAGACTTCAAGTCAAGGCACTAACGAAATGAAAACCAACTTTCTTTTTTTAGCAAATTGCATTGCGCACTGTTGAAATACTGTTAATTTTTGTGGAGGATATTTCTTATTATCATTTGCAGAAAGTTAATTTCAAAACCATTAGTTTTAGAGGCTTAGTGCCAGATACAAAAATATTTTACATTTTCTTCTGCATCATATAAAAATCAATTTACATTAAAATGAGTATTTTTTAAATAGTTAAGAAATTACATATTTTATACAATGTTCTGAGTTATACCATTTTCTATAACTTTTATTTAGAAAAAAAATCTGTGTGTTTTAACAAGTAAAACAGCAAAAAAATTATTCTTTTACAGACAAAACTTACTGACAAGGAAGGTCTCCATTGGGGGCATACTCAGAATTTTTTGAAAAAAATACGAATTAAACTACTCATGTAGGTAATAAAGGATCAGTGAAAATTAGCGGAGGAATTACATTATTAGATATGTAAAAAAATAAAATAGTTTGGAATAATTGGCGTGAAAAGCTGAAAGAGACGCGGAATTTGGCGAGCAGTGCATTTCCTCGCCAAAAGCAGATGATTTTAACGAATCTGAAAATTGATTTTAAATGACTTCACTGTTAAAAATCTGCAGCATTTACTGCAACGTCACTCCACTACTTTTATAGAATATCTCTCTTCTGACCAATGAGAATGCTCCATAGCACGGTGAATTGACCGTGTCATACACTGTTAAAAATCTGCTGCATTTTGTTGCAACGCACTCCACTGCTTGTATATAATATCTCTATTCCAACCAATGAGAAAGCTCCATTTCACGGCCAATTAACCGTTTTCTATACAAGCAAAGGAGTGCGTTGCAACAAAATGCAGCAGATTTTTAACAGTGTATTTTTAGGTGCGTTCGTAATTATGTAAATACGTAGCACCTATTGTTGTCGCTCAGTCCGTCCGTCCGTCTGTCTGTCCGTCTGTCTGTCTGTCTGTCCGTCTGCATATAACAACGCAAAAACTACCCAACCGAATCGTTTGAAATTTAAAATACATAATTATAACATAATTTTGTCGAGTCATTTAAAATTTTATGAAAATCGGATGGATGGATCAATTACAGGGACATTCAAAAGGATTCCGTTACATTACGGTGAATAGGGAAAAAAGTTTTAAATGCATTTTAATCGTTTGAAATTTAAAACATATAATTATTGCGTAATTTTGTCGAGTCATTTCAAATGTTATGAAAATCGGATGCATAGATCAATTACAGGGACATTCAAAAGGATTCCGTTACATTACGGTGAATAGGGAAAAAAGTTTTAAATGCATTTTAATCGTTTGAAATTTAAAACATATAATTATTGCGTAATTTTGTCGAGTCATTTCAAATGTTATGAAAATCGGATGCATAGATCAATTACAGGGACAATCAAAAGGATTCCGTTACATTACGGTCAATGGGGAAAAAGTTTCAAATGCATTTTAATGATGTTACATTCATTCGAACATAATAGAATTGGCAAGAATCTATGAAATATATACTAAAATATGCATTCTGTACAATCTGTGATGCAACGAATTTTTATTATTAAATTACAGGGCCACACAAAAGTATTCCACTATATAATGCTATACGGGGAAACATGGTTTGGTACGTGTTTTAATTATATTCAACTATTTCACATTTTATGAATAAGATATACGTTGCTGAGGTGTAATAAAAATTACTTCCTGCATATTTAGAGAAACGTAAAGATTTCGACTACTATTCTGTATCCGGAGTACGCTCTACTATATCAGCAAGATCTGGATATTTTTTAAACTTCGTTATCGTACAAACGCACCTCATTTGCTACGTTCACGTGCAATTTCCAACTTGTTCAATTTGGAACAATTTTAATCAATTTAAATTGTGTTTTAAATGATAAAATATATTAATTTCATTTTGTTATAAGTACATATAAACGTATATGACAAAAATAAAAATCCAAAACTAAAATTACTTAAACTAAACTTATTTAAATAAATTGAACATAGAAAGTTTTTTCTTTAAAAAGTATTCGAAGTGTAAAAGCGTATTTTTCAAAATTTCGTTTTTTTGCCAACCGGAGATAAATTGCCAAATAAACGAAATTTTTATTATTTTTTTATGAACGTTATAAGGAGGTTCCGCCGAATTTTTTTTATAAACATATATAACTATATGAGAAGAACATTCTGTAATTTTTTCAGATTTTTCTGAGTATGCCCGTATGGAGACCTTTATTGTGAGTTAAGATATTTGTGAATTTTGAATTGAGAAAATTGGTTTTTAATGCAAGAAGACTTTAATAATGTGTGAAATGCAAAGTATCATAACTAAGTAAGTTTCTGTCTTGCAAAAATTAAATTTTTAACTCCAAGCTGATTTCAATGGTGTAGATTTATCTAAACTAAAACAGCATCTGTACTTGCATCCCAAAATTATTCAAGATATCTTAAAGGCCTTCTAATTAAAATGTCTGTTGATTTATCTTTCTCTCTGTTGAAGCATACTTGTTGATTAGTTATATGTTACAAAAATAACAGACTGCTGAAACAGGTAGCTTATAATTTGCAAAGTTCTTAATTTAAAATTATTTTCTTTTTTTTTTTTTTTAGAAAATATGACAAACAACATTGTATACAACACTCTATAATCAGAATTAAAAAATAATAAAAATTATAATGAAAATGAGCAGGTTTACTAAATAACTTTTCATTGCACATGTGTGAACGTTTTCAAAATTTCATTCGCATATTGTATTATCTAAATGTATAGAGCAACTTTTGTGAAAGTCTCAAAAACATAGCTTGAAAATTCTGAAAGTGATCATCAGAATAAGCTCAAAATCCGTTATTCCCAAAATGAAGCAAAAAGATGAGGGACTGTATCCTTTAGCCATTGATAAGTGTCAACATAGAATACATCATATGGCATCTACTAATACTAAGTATATCTAACGATTTTGAAACATAATTATCATCCCTCTTCCCCTCCTCCCCACCTTCCTTTGATTTCAATTCATCTACAGCTTAATATGTTTTCACCCCACCTCCCTTCCTTTGATGTGAGCTGGTCTACAAATATTTAAACACTGAACTTTCACTACTCCGATTATTTGCTCCTGATGATGGCTGCTGATTACATTACAGTTGAAAATGTTTGAGGTCTTTAGCATCTTCTGACAGTCTTTATTGTTCTAAAGACCGCAAGTATATTTTAGTAAATTAAAATATTTTTAATCATCAATTTATTTTTTAATCAATATTTAACATCTTTTAAGTAAATTAAATATCAGAATTTTAATATCCCATATCTATATTTGGGAAAATGAATGAATCTGAGAGAGAAAAGTTGCTGTTCAATCTGAATAAGAAAATTTTTAAATGAGCTGGATAGGATTTTATTTTAAAAGCATGATTTGATTTAAACAGGTGTTGAACTAAATTGTAAGCAATAAAAATTACATTAAAAGAAACTTAAAGCCTTTTTTATACAGACATGGATTTTTTTTGGCTGTGTGGACATTTCTCTAAATATTATTTTAAATTAAATCAGAAAAAAACATTTTAATAAACTTGATAAGTTTTAATATTTAAAAGAAAATTCTGGGTAGAAACTATTAAAGATAGACAGCAAAAAATGATGTTTTCTTGAACCAAATTGAGCATCTCCCTTAATGTTTGTTTGTAGACATCATGAAATATGCTTTGCAGACTGCATTTTCTACATTTATAAAAATTTAACTTAAAACTTATGACACAGACTGAATAGTTTTCACATTGCCTCAGATGCTAGTCACACACACAAAATATGCAATATACATTGGCTTTGGACCAAGCAAAACTTCTCATTGACGAGTGAAAGATGGTAATAATTTTTATCCCTGTCTTGCTAATATCTTTCAATAAACATTTATTTTCATAAATGTTTGTTGAGAAGTACCAATTTAGGGATTAACTTCAAGCAGTAGTTACAAAGTACAGGGATGGAAATATTTTTCATAAAAACACTGAAAAGGCCCAAATCTTAAAACCTTTCTCAACATTTTGCACATAAAAAAAAAGAAAGATTACCAAAAAGCAAATTGTCATGAAAATTTCGTTTGAAAGTTTGCAATTCTTTGCATATTGCTTGAATGACATTTTAACCTATAATTTAATACCAGAATGCTATTACAAAAAACTAATTAGAAACTAAAACTTAAAAAGACAAACATAAATCATACATATACAACTGTGATTAACTGATTCATATGGTTAGAAATAAATAGTTATTTTTGAGCTTTGAAAGTACTCACTTTAGCTAATTTCCGCCACTGAGGAGAAAGTTGTTGACATGGCCCACACCATGGAGCAAAAAAATCTACAACCCATATTTCATCAATATTTTTATTACTTACAGCGTCTACAAATGATGATGGAGAAAGTGATACAACAGCTGGATGTAATATATCCTGCATAAATGCAATGCAATATTAAGTGTTTTTTATATATAATCATATGAAAGATTTTAACACATTAGCTGCAGAACAACTGTTGGTGGTCAAATAACTTTTCTCTGGCAGCCCAACAGTTATGCTACAGTAAAAACATAATAAATATAAACTTATATTATCTAGACCAAATGACTAACATGCCTCAAACTGAACAATATAAATGACAGTCAGCAGTCAAAATGTGTAGGGTTTTTTCACCATTGTTCGATGAAAAGTGCTATTTTGTTTCAGGGTCATGTATCGAAAATCGCTGTTTTATTTTGCTGTCGTTTGACAAAAATCTTTTATTTCACAATTGTTTGCAGAAAATTACTGTTTTATTTTTTGATCGTATGATGAAAATCGCTATTTTATTTCATGATCGTATGACGATAATCGCTGTTTTACTTTGCGATCGTGTGACGAAAATGGCTGTTTTTTAGCAATCGTTGGACAAAAATTGCTGTTTTATTTTGCGATCGTTTGAAGAAAATCGCTTTTTTTATCGCATGCCGCAAATCCCTGCTTTAAAACTCGATCATGTGACGAAAATTGCTGTATTTTTCACGATTGTTTGACGAAAATCGCTGAGTTATTTCGCGATCGTTTGTAGAAAATCGCTGTTTAATTTTTTGATCGTATGATGAAAATCGCTGTTTTATTTCATGATCATTTGACAAAAATCGCTGTTTTTTTTCGCGATCGTTTTAAGAAAATCGCTGTTTTATATTTTTGATTGTATGACGAAAATCGCTTTTTACTTGACGATCGTGTAACGAAAATAGCTGTTTTTTTCGCGATTGTTTGACAAAAATCGCCGAGTTATTTCGCGATCATTTGAAGAAAATCGCTGTTTTATTTTAGATCGTATGACGAAAATCACTGTTTTATTTGTAGATCGTATGACGAAAATTGCTGCTTTATTTCGTGATCGTTTGACAAAAATCACTGTTTTATCTCGCGTCGTTTGAAGAAAATCACTGTTTTATTTTTTGATCGTATGACGAAAATAGCTTCTTGCTTCACGATCATGTAATGAAAATCGCTGTTTTTTCGCGATTGTTTGATGAAAATCGCTGTTTTATTTCGCGATCGTTTGAAGACAATCGCTGCTTTATTTTTTCATCGTTTGACGAAAATAGCTGGGTTTTATTCGCGATCGTTTGATGAAAATCGCTGTATTATTTTTTGATCGTATGACGAAAATCGATGTTCTACTTCGCGATCGTGTGACGAAAACGCTGTTTTTTCTCGATTTTTTGACGAAAATTGCTGTTTTATTTCGCGATCGTTCGATGAACATCGGTGCTTTTTTCGCGATCGCTTAACGAAAATAGCCGCTGTAATTCACGATGACAGAAATCGCTGCGTGTTTTCACCATCACTTAACAAAAATTGTTGTTTTATTTTTCGATCATTTGACGAAAATCGCTTTTTTATTTCACGATCGTTTGAAAAATATCGTTATTTTTTATCGTATGACGAAAATAGCTGTTTTACTTCTCGATCTGTGACGCCATCATTTGACGACATCTTTTGTTTTCGCCATCATTTCACGAAAATCCATGTTTATTTTCGTGATTGTTCGACGAAAATCGCTGAATTATTTCGCGATCATTTGAAAAAAAATCGCTTTTTATTTTTTGATCTAATGACAAAAACCGCTTTTTACTTCACGATCGTGTAAAGAAAAACGCTGTTTTTTTTTTTCGCGAGCGTTTGAAGAAAATCGCTGTTTTATTTTTTGATAGTATGAAGAAAACCTCTGCTTTACTTCGCGATCGTGTGAAGAAAAGCACTGTTTTTTCTTCGCGATTGTTTTGTGAAAATTACTGTTTTATTTGGCGATCGTTCTACGAAAGTCGATGTTTTATTTCGCGATCACTTAACAAAAATACCTGCTGTATTTCACGATCTTTTGACGAGAATCGCTGTTTTTTTTTGCGATCATTTGAAGAAAACAGCTGTTTTACTTTGCGTTTGTGTGATGAAAATCGGGGATTTTAAAAAAAAAAAAAAAAAAAAAAAACAAAAAAAAAAAAAAAAAAAAAAAACGAAATCTGCTATTTGGCAGAAAAGTGGCATCCTTGGAAATATATAACAAAACTAGTTTTTTATTTTTTTTTTCATTGTAACATATACATGCAACTAATATTTTTGTTTAAATTTTTTACATAAAAAGGTTGCACAATAAATGTGCCTCCAACATATACATACCTCCAAGGTACTCCCCCTTACCCTAACATAATTATTTTGTTGTATTCATACAACTGGATTTTTTTAATGTTAATGATAGATGAAATTTATGGCATACATTTGTTAGAATTATCAGAGTTCCCCAACAAAAAAGTAAGAATTTATATTAAATAAATATTTTGCTTATAAGACGTTGTTGTATTTTAAATGTTTTTATTAATACAACAACACCTTATAAGTAAAATATTCATTTAAAATATAAATTCTTACTTTTTCGCTGTGGAATATATATTTTAATATTACGATATAGTTATTGATGGATGTAATCAAGGCTTTAGTGTTATCTTCCACACTGTTATCAGAGTTCCTCCCAGGTTTAAAAAGGGGCAGGGCGCTGCTGGTGTGAAATGTGAGCTTTTTTTTTAAAGGGTACTATTATAGTGTTGACTCTAGGCCAATCTGGCAGGGCCCAGAGTCTGGCAACCATTCTTAAAAAAAAAAAATCAGCATCTGTCAGAATTAAAAAAAATATTTTACAAGCCCAGAGAATCTTACTGGCCTTTTACCCATGGCTATTAGAATAATTTCCTTTTGCAGTAGCAAGAGGAAAAAATCACAAAATACATCTATTGATTACAGGCAATAAATCAAAAATTTCATCGTTTGATTGAGGGGACAAATCTCAAAATTTATCAAACAGTTGAGTGAAAAAAATAGAGAAATTAAGTTACAAGTTTTCTATGTGAAAGAAAATTTAGAAGTTTGTGCTTCGATTGCAAAAGAAATCTGTAAGCATCGGCAGTAAGTCTGATGCGGGAGAAAAAATCTGCAAATTTACCATTCTTTTATGGAAAAATGCCACATTTGTCAATGGCTTATGTGAAAATTCATGAAATTTGTCAAGTTGTAACAGGAAAATCACAATATTTAGCAGTCAATGTGGGGTCACAAAATTCATCAATCGGCTGTGTAAAATAAAATACACGAGTTTTGCCGACTGGTTGCAAGAAAACATTCACAAAATTTGAAAGTAAAACACAATGAAATTAGTAAATTGGGGGAAAGGAATTGCAAAACCCTCATTCAATCATCATAAAATTTGCAAAATTCGCCTGACAGTTGCAGGAAAAAAAATGTGACATTTGATATAAACAACAATGATTTTTGTAAATCAAAGGAAAAATGTAAAAATTTACTAATTGGTGAAGTTAAAAAATTGCAAAATTTATTAATCAGTCAGGTAAAAAATAGTGTTATTCTTCAATCAGCCATGAAGGAAAAAAACAGTGAAAGTATGTGGTCATGGACAAAATATTTTTACATTTGACAGTGACTCATGTGAAAAAAAATCTTGAAATTCTTCAGCAGTTACATGAAAAAAATCTGAAATTCATCAATCGGTTGTTGAAAAAGCCAGCATGACTTTCGTCATTCAGTCAGTGTAAAATTCTTTAAAACTCATTAATTTGTCAATAGATCGAAAAGAGAATGTCATGAAATTTGGTGATCAATTGCGGTATAAAATCAAAAAATTTGAATGTCAACTGAGAGAAAAATACTAAAAATATTAAGAAATTGGTCAATCCTTCCCGAAATTTATCATATTGATTGGCTAGGAAAAAACATGAAACTTAATCAGTCATGAAAAAAGCACCAAATCCAGGATAATATCACAAACTTCTTATTTTGATGCAGAAAAATACTGAAACATTCATTAATCGGTCACAGAAAATTATAACAAAATTATATTTATAAAAAGGAGGATTCTAAACAAACCATTTTAAAATATGTTTTAAAATAAGCTGCAAAAGTGCCCATTTTAAAAAGTTCATGGCCAGCGACACATTTTATTATTTTCGATTAGGCACTGTACAGCAGCTGGCAGCTCAATTCGACTACTTTACATGTCAGCTGGTCTTTTAAAATATTTTATGCATCCAGTGGCCTTTTTTCTGTTCCACTTTCACAAAACTCACGTTTTTACCTTGTCTTGTTTTTTTAATGATCTTTAAATCAAAATTCATGTTTTTTTCTTAATGTTTCGGCTAAATTTGTGTTTTTTTTAATTCTTTGACAAAATTTGCATTGTTTCAACAATTCTTTGGTGAAATTCCCATTTTTTTATGTGGCTTTTTGACAAAATTTGCATTTTTTTTCCACAGCAATCTGACAAAATTTGGAATTTTTCCATGACACTTTGTCAAAATTAACCTTTTTTTTCTCACCAAGACACTCTGACAAACATTGCATTTTTTTTTTTTTTTTTTTTTTTTTTTTTTGTAATCCTTTGATGCAATTCACATTTTTTCTATGGATTTTTGATGAAAATCAGTTTTTTGCGATTCTTTAGTGAAATTCATGTTCTTTCTGTGACCCTTTGATGAAATGCGTGTGCTTTCTGCGACCCTTTGATCAAATGCATGTTTATATTGATTCTTTCACAAATTATCAATTGTTTCCACGATCCTTTGACCACAGTAGTCTTTTTTTTTTCTTCCAATTATTTGACTAAAAGCACATTTTTTGTACAAAATTAGTTTTTTCTGTAGTCCTTTGAGAAAATTTGCATTCCCCCATAGATCTTTGACAAAATTTACATCTTTTTGCAATTCTTTGACAAAAATCGCATTTTTGTGCGATACTTTCATGAAATTTGTGTTCTCTCCATAACAATTTGATTAAATTCACGTTTTTTTTTATTCTTTTTGTGACTCTAACTAAATTTTCATTTTTTCATTTGACTAAATTTGGGTTTTTTTGTGTGATCCTTTGGGTAAAACTGCGTCATTTTGGACAAATTTATGTTTTTCCTGCAATAATTTGAAAAAAATTATATTTACCCATGATCCTTTGATGAAATTCACACTCTGTTTGTGACCCTTTGATGAAATTTGTGTTCATTTTGATTTTTTCATAAATTTCACACAGTTTCCATGAACCTTTGATGAAATTTGTGTTTTTTCTATGATTTTTTGACTAAATGTGTTTTTTCTGCGATCCTTAAATTCATGTTTCTTCCACAGTCATTTGGTGAAATTTGTGTTTTTTTCATGGTCCATAGGCAAAATTCACATCTTTCTATGATCCTTTGAGGAAATTCCCATTTTTTCCCCCAAGATCCTTTGATGAAATTCACATTTTTCCATGATCCTTTGATGAAATTCACACTCGGTCCACGACCCTTGAATGAAACATATGTTTATTTTGATTATTTCATGAATTCCTATTGTTTCCATGACCCTTTGACCAAAATTTGCATTTTTCATCCTTTGATGAAATTCACACTTGGTCCGTGACCCTTTGATGAAATTCACGCTGGATTCTTTCATAAAATTCTTATTGTTTTCATGGCTCTTTGATAAAGTTTGTGTTTTTTCTACAGTCCTTAGACTAAATGTGTCTTTCTTGCAATCCATTTGACTAAATGTTTTTTTCTGTGATGCTTTGATTAAATTTGTGTTTTTTCTGAAATCTTTTGGTGAAATTTGTGTTTATTCATGGCCCTTTGACAAAATTCAGATTTTAACATAATCTTCTGAGGAAATTCAAATATTCTCATGATCCTTTGATAAAATTTGTATTGTTTTCATGACCCTTGCGTCATCTGCGATCCTTTGATTAAATTCACATTTTTTTTTTCTTGAGGCACTTTAACAAAGTTTGTGCTTTTGCTTGCTACAGTTTAAGAAAATTTGTGGGATTTTTTTTTTTTTTTTTGGCTCTTTTGTAGTGTTTTTATGGCTCTTTGACAAAATTCATGTTTTCTTTTATGGCCCTTTGACAAAATTCGCATTTATTCCACATCCATTGATACAAGTTTTCTGCAATTCTTAGACAAAATTAACATTATTCTCACAGTTCGTTGATAAAATTATTATTTTCCCACAATTTTTTGATGACATTCACATTTTTTTCTGTGAACGTCTAACAAAATTTATTTTTTATTTGGTGACCATTTGTCGAAATTTACAATATTTTATGCCTGGTTTTTCTGACCGATGACCTTTTTTTAAAAAAAATTTTGGAAAATTCATAACAAAATCATCCCTGATCTGCAATAACAAAGTTATTTTTTTTATACTTTCTCCCTCTTTTGGCCATTTCTATTTCATTGCTACATGTTCTTTTTGGATCAAAAGGCATCATATAATAAATTAGGAATATCTAAATAAACAGCAAAGGAAATTCTCAGGTGTGTTGAGGGCGAAACTGGGCTGGGGGGGGGGGGACATTTGCTCTGGACACCAGAAAAACATGTTTGCCCTGGTTGCAAAAAAGGCTGGTTTTGGCCATTGGTGTGCATTGAGTACAAAAAGAACAATAAGCATAAGGGCTGCATTTTTAAAAATGAGAAGCAAGAAGGGTGCTATTTTCTGGATGAGCATAAGAGGTGCACTATTTTTTAAACTAAAAGGGCAGAAAAAGCAGAACTCTCTGGGAGAAACTCTTGAACTATTAATAAAATCCTTAAACAAATTTGATAGTCTTAGTTTCTTATGTTAATAGTAAGCAATGTTAATGTAATTACCTGAATAAATTCACCCACTTCACTTCCGCTATGTAATCCATGATATTTATGACTAACAGAACCTTTATATAGTATTGCTGAAGGATAAGAGTTTATATTATACTGAAAAAGAAATGATTACAAGTTATATTAATAATTTAAATTAAGTGTACAAAAAAACATTAAAAGAAGTCTACATGAAAAATAGAACATGAGAAATTAGTAAAATAAAGACAATACATGATAATAATGCATAGTTTTTCATGAATTTAAATAACCAACTGGTAATAGAAACACCAACAGCTTGGAAAATAACGCACAGTACTGAACTTCAAATCCGGAAGACCCATAATCCAGAATGAATAAAGAAATTGGAAATTCTTCGATGATCTTGAGTAAGAAGTTCTTAAAATCATCCATAGATGCTGCAACACATGCACATACATTACACATTTTCAAGTCATTCTAGACCAAGCAATTACACTCAACTCAAGAATGTTATTGCAATTTTTTTATGCATCTCTTTTAATCCAAATTTATTAACAAAGTTAGCAAAGCTAGCGTGTGACATTTTAAATTTATTTTTAAAAGAAACCTTTTACTTCATTTATATAGAAAATGAAAAAAGAAAAAATAAATAATCACAAAGAATTATTATTTTTAAAAGATGCATAGAATATATTTATAATATTTATATGTAAAAATATTTTACTACACCCTCTCCCCACATTTAAAATTTTAAACAAATTTTTCGACTTTTGAAAAATTTTTGTTTGTAAACACTGTACCAAAGATAATTTTGTTTAATTCAAAGGGGAAAAAAGAAATCTACGCAAGATTTCTTTCTGCCTAACAAAACAAACTATCCATCGAAAGTTAATGATGTCATTCTGATAACATTGACTTTCTACTTTGCACAGTTAAATAGAGTAAGGGAATGAGCAAAAAAAATGGCAGATGTCTTGTTTTTCTTTGCTTTCTTTTTTCTCTATAGTGGTCGCTTTTTAGGTGTATCCCAATTTTCGAATAACTTATTATATCTTAATAAAAATTTGTAACACAGGCTAATTTACTATTATTAAAAATTGCTGAAATTCGAATTTGAAAGAAATTCGTCAATTAGCAACAGAGTTAAATACTTTTTTATTAAATGAAAGAAACCCTGTCACTGGAAGTTTCTTGCTATGGTTTCAGAACAAACTTGAGAGCAAATGGTGTTAATAAAGAAATCTGTTAAATTTGTATATGTTGTGGCACTTCTTCCTGAAATTATGGAACATAATTATATAAACTCACTAAATTGCTTTAATTGTGGTCTTATAAAAATCTGACTAATTTTTGATTTTCATTAGGCTTAATGTGGTTCTCGCGAACAATGATTCATTTTCATTCTCTAAAAGATGTTTTTAATGTTGCTAATAATGTGATGTGCCAGATTAAAAAAAAGTTTATCCTTATTTTAAGTATTTTTTTTGTAATTTATGTTTTTGTCTGTTTACTAATCTAATGTGGCAATTCACAATATTGATTGCTAGGCCTAACCTGGCTCTTGTGAGCAACAATGCATTTTCGTTTTCCAAAAGGTGTTTTAATATTTCTAAGAATATTCTTTTTTTTTCTTGGACAATCAGCTGTGGATATTGTTTTGTTGAAATATTATTTTTTATATTAATATTATTTAAATTAAATATATAGTAAATTCTAGTTCACATCATACAAGTTATAAGGTTATGTGTTATTGTTATGTTTAAATTTGAATGAAGATAATCTGTGATATTAATTTTATTGGTTTTTTTTATTTCTAAATGTTTTTAATAAAAATGCGTCTTAAATAGTTGTTAACGTTTAATTTAACTCAGTTATTTAATATTTATTTTAAGTGGGATTTTGAACCAGCTTTAACGCTTCGTTACTACTTAATGCAACTCTGCTATTTCTTTAACCCCTGGCAGATACATTTATATTTCTCAACAAATAGATTATGGGCAATCCGTTTTAAGCATGGCCAAGTTAAATTCTTTTAATAAAGTTATAGCAATTATCGTAGTGGGTCATTCCACGTGAAATCAACCAATTTAAGGAAAACTTGTTGCATCATAGTCACAGATTTTTTTTTTATTTTTATCATAGACAGACATAGTACTGAAACCCTCAAATCTGAAATTTAAAAGTAATTTTCACAATATTGGCCGAGATATGGCCATTTGAAAACTGGCCATTTTTACAAAATGGTGGCCATCTTGGAATTGTATCACTGTCTAAATATGCCATAACTTGACAACTAATGGCTCAAAGTTTATATATCTGGTACCAATTTGAAGCTATTTGTACAAAGAATGAATATTTCACATCAAAACAATAATAAATTTTCATTTTTTTACTTTTTATTATGTGCAAAGTGAAAATTTCACCCCAAAAAAGGGCAGATTGTAATGGCTCATAAAAAAAATGAATCATCATGAATTTTTCTGAAACTTGGTAAAAACGTTGCTCCATCTGTGTGCTTTAAATAAAAAAAAATTGGAAAGGTAAAATTTGTTGTTTTAAAATAAATGGTTTTTTACAGATAAGGTGTCATTAACCAAATAATGATATTTTTAGAATCTGTGAGCATTCCTGATTCAAAAAATAATGGTTAAAATAAAATTTTCTAACATCTAAATTAATGTAAAAGTATAATCAAAACCTCATTTGTACTAATTTTGTAGAAATCTGCCTCCAGCCCCCCTCCCCCCCACCCCCAAAAAAATAAAATAAATAGACAATTCAAAAAATTTTACACTGAAAAAGATAAGATAATAATTAAGGAATATAATGTATAATTATAAAATACCTATAAATGCAATGCATACATATGGTGATTTACTTCACATATAGGGGCAAGTGGGGTAGAATGGGACAGTAGGTTTTTCTCTTTATGTATCATTCTAAATATTTCATCAATCACATATTAGATGAAGTAATGGTACCCCAATCTTCAGTTGAAAAAAGTAGCTAATTTACACAAGCTTGCAATTATATAAAGAAAAAGATTATTTCAAGAATCAAAACATGAATTCAAAATTTTAAATTTTGAATTCAAAACATGATGTAAAAATTTCATTATGTTTCTATAAGCTGATGTAATATTGCATCATGTTCTATATAAGCTGATGCAATTTAAAGAAAAGATTGCTACTGTACCTTCATCTGCTTCTTAATTGGCTATAATCAAAGTATGATGCTATCTTGCATCATGTTCTATATGAGCTGATGCAATTTAAAGAAAAGATTGCTGCTTTACTTCATCTGCTTCTTAATTGGCTATAATTAAAGTATGATGTAATCTTGCATCATAATGTCCAAGAAACTTGAGTAATTCCTTTTAAATACCATATACCACTTCTAAAGTTTTCAATGAAGTGTATTTAGACATACAATAATTATTTTGTACTTATTATACAGTGGAGATGGAGTGTTTTGTATGTAAAAAACTCAATGTTTCTCTGAGACTGATGTTATTTCTGTTCTTCAATTATCCCCACGGGATTTACATTTATTAAAAAAAAGGTTACATTATATAATCCCAGATGAAAAAATTTTTTTGCATGCGAATATATGCAAGATTCACAAGGATAAATTTCTAAAATTTTATAGTTTAAATCAGAGACAGTGTTGTGATCCATTTAATAAACATCCAAATAGTAACAGAGCAAAATCACTGAAAACAATTTCTTTAGATATGTCTATGACAAATCCAGACATCCTCATTCCAGGAAAAAAATTATGTACTTCCTGCTATTCATCAATAAATAAGATGGTTTCTATTGTTGACATGAAAAGCATCTCTGATCCAGAATTTAGTGAACCCACAGTAGTAATGGAACAATTAAACAAAAGCTGTGAAATGTTAGAGTTATCGCCAATAAAAATGAATAGGTGTAGCTCAAAGAGGAAACTTGGTTATTTGCAGACAAAAATTACAAAAATCAGCAAGTGTATTGAAACTAAAGCAGGTGTTGAAACCATCAGTAAGCCTCAAAATATTAAAGACATGACTTGCCCCGACTGTACATCTATGATGGAACGATTATTGAAGAAGTTTACAAATGCATCTTTTAAAGAAAAGCTTCAAATTTTGACACTAGTTCCAGATTCATGGACAATCCAGCAAACAATGATTTATTTTAATACCACACAATATTTTGTAAAAAAGGCAAGAAAGCTTAAAACAGCTGAAGGGGTGTTATCAATGCCTAGTGAAAGAAAAAGTGTTAAATTGAGTCCAGACATTATAGAAAAAGTTATTAATTTTTATTATGATGATAGTAACAGCCGCATGTGTCCCGGAAAAAAAGATTTCATATCTATCCCAACTGAAAATGGAAGAATATTAAAACAAAAGAGATTGATTTTGCACAATTTAAAGGATCTATATATTGCATTTAAGGAACAACATAACTTAAAAGTTGGACTGTCTAAGTTTTGCTCTCTACGTCCAAGAGAATGTGTTACTGTTGGAAGCAAAGGCATTCATTCTGTCTGTATACCATCAAAATGTTAAACTCATGCTTCATGCTATTCATATTAATGACTACATAGCACTATTACAGAAACTTGTTTGTTGCATTGAATCTGAAAAATGTATGTTGCACAGGTGTGATAAATGTCCATCTCCAGACATTTTAAAGAAAGATTTAATGCTTTTAGACGAATTGGAAATGAGCAATGAAGTTATTTATAAACAATGGGTTAAGACTGATGGTGCAGAATTAAAAACAGTGATTGCATCAGTTGATGAATTTGTTGAGGATTTAATTACAAAACTCCATGATTTATGTACACATCATTTTTTTGCAAAATCTCAAAGTTTATATTTCAAGAAAGCAAAGGAGAATTTGAAAAAAGGTAATGCTGTTATTTCAGCAGATTTTTCTGAGAACTATACTTGTATTGTGCAAGATGCTATCCAAAATATTCACTGGAAAAAAGAACAGGTTACAGTTCATCCCTTTCTAGCCTATATAAAGGACAATAACACTGATATTGTAAAATCTATTCCTATGTGTGTAATAAGTGATCATTTGGTTCATGACACTACAACATTTTGGTCTTTCCAAAAAGTAGTTGTTAAGTATTTGATTAAAAAATTTCCAGAGATTAAATACATACAATATTTTAGTGACGGATCATCGGCTCAATACAAAAATTTTACTAATCTCTGTCATCATGAAAAAGACCATGGAGTGAAAGCTGAATGGCATTTTTTTGCCTCATGCCATGGAAAAGGAGCTTGTGATGGTATAGGTGGCACTATAAAGCGCTTGGCTACCAAAGCAAGTCTTCAGCGACCATTTAAAGATGGTATATTAAATGCATTTGATCTCTATAATTTTGCAAAAGAATCTGTTAAAGGAATTGAAAGTTTTTTTGTAACAAAATCTGAAATTGAAACCGCAAACAGTCAATTAGCAGGTAGGTATGCAAAAGCAGATACAATCATAGGAACAAGACTGAATCACTGCTTTGTACCAATCAATGATTGCCAAATACTGGTTTCCAGGGTGTCAGACAGTTCATCAACAAAATTTATTGCTACTTTGGGAATCAGTGAAATTGTCAGACCATTGACATTTAAAAGTGAACAATATGTTGCATGTGTATATGGGATAAATTGGTGGATTGGGAAAATTTTAGATTACTGTGAAGAACTGAACGACTATAAAATTATGTTCATGCATCCTAATGGCCCCAATTCTTCATATTCATGGCCAAAATCCTCAGATGTTTGTTGGATTCCGTATGAACAAATAATAAAAGAAGTGTCTATTCCTTTAACTGCTACAGGAAGAACATATACTGTTCCACCAGAGGAAACTCGAACAATTCAAGCATTATTTTTAAACTTTAAAACTAATTAAATCCATTTTAGCTTAAATCTGAAGAAAAAACTGCTATATTATAAAGTTATATGCATGTAAGTAAATATTTTCTTCTTATTTTGTCTAGATTTGTTCCATGTGTAATTTTAAACTTTGGCTTATTTCTCATCATATTCAATGTTTTGCCCTGGATTTGTATTATATTATTGTTATTTATTTTTTTGTCTCATCATATCTAGATTTTTGTTCATATAAATTTTAATTCAGTGTGAACAAAAAATAACAAATGTCAACTCAATTAACTCATTTATATATATTTATTGTATTTAAATTACACAATTGAATAATTTAACTCTGTAATTTACAGCTAGTATTTCTCCAACATTTCTGGAGAAAATATTATGTGCCTTTTTTTTTTCATGCATTCCATAGTAAGGTATTTAAAATATTTATGTAAATATGTTTTGAGAATTATATTATCATATTTTGAATGAAATGAAATAAAAAGTACTGTAAAAATAAATATTTAGTGTAAATAACTGCAAATTGATATTTCTTTATTGAATTATATAATATAAACACAATACTTTAATTTAGATGCTAGAAAATTTCATTTTAACCAATATTTCTTAAATTAAGAATACTTACAGATTTTAAAATAATCATTATTTGGGTCAATGACATCTTATATGTAGAAAACCATTTTTAAAACAACAAATTTTACCTCTCTAATTTTACAGTATAATGTTCCATATATAGAGAAACTGTTACATCTATGCATAATCAAATCATTATACAGAAAGCGTAAAAAGTATATGAACTAAATTTACTTTTCATTTTTGAAATAATCTTTTTCTTTATATAATTGCAAGCTTATGTAAATCAGCTACTTTTTTTAACTGAAGATGGGGTACCATTACTTCACCTAATGTGTGATTGATGAAATATTTAGAATGATACTTAAAGGGAAAAACCTAGTGTCCCATTCCACTCCACTCGCCCCTATATGTGAAGTAAATTATCATATATATATGCACTGCATTTATAGGTATTTTATAATTATACATTATATTCCTTAATTATTTTCTTATCTTTTTCAGTGTAAAATTTTTTGAATTGTCTAATTTTTTTGGGGGGTGGGTTTTTCAGATGTCTGATTAGTCTAGCCGGTTTCCTGACTCTTGATTAAATTGGTTTAAAGTTTTAGTTTTTATAAATTTAAAGATGTAATTTTTTTTGTTTAGACATTCGGGTTTCTTTTAATTATTTAACCATTGAAATTATTTCTTGAATAATTACCTGTTTTCTTTAGCTATGGATGTTTATTAAGTTAGATTTTTCTTTTTTATTTCTGAGGTTTTTTTTTTTTTTTTTACCGTTACTTCTAATGACTGGCACCTGATTTTCTTCGTTGTGGGTGTAGTTGCGAATGTCGGTTGAGAGAATGACCTGTGTAATGCTACATGGTGCATGTAGATGAAAGTTTGGGAAGTTATATTGGATGCAGCTGGTTTTGTTTAGACTGTGCAAATTGCAGAAAGAGTCCAGTTTTTGAACAGTTTGAAAGTTTTATTTTAGAATCTAACAGTGAGAGATGTCTTGGGATTTTCAGCTAAATTTTTAATTGACTTTGTGTAATAAGCCTTGGTAATAATTTTTCAGGCTATGTCAATTGGGTTAGTTAGTTAACCAGGTGATCGGATACTCTATATGGGTGATTCTCAAAATAGGGGACAATTTCAAAAGTAAATCTTAAAAAATTTACTGTTAGCAAAATTTCTGAAAAAAATAGGTGTTGTTAATATAGTATTAAGTATACTTTAAATGTAGTCAGCAGAGCTAAATATTTAAAAATTAACTTAAAAAAAATAATTAGTATTTTTTGAGCCATGCTAATGACAAAACAAATTGCATGGAATAAATATATTAAGAAATTTTTATTTACTTCCTGTTTAAATATTTTTTCTATATTTATTAGCCTTCCTTTTCAGCAAATGGTTTCCATTTTTACATATACAGGGTGATTCAGCTCGTCGGTGACAAACTTTAAGGATCGATAGAGCACACCTAGACGAACATTTTTGAATAGGGAATGTAGGGTCCCTGATGCGATGGTAAGGCGCTAGGCGCTTTCGAAAATTTGGGTGCCGAAATTCGAAACGTCATAAAAACTAGGGAAATGGTTAGATTTTCTTGCTTGTTGCGTCGAAATGATTCTGTTTGTTTAGACTTTCTTCAGTACCAATTTGATAAGCGTATCTCTTAAAACATGGATAGGGGGCGCTGCAGACTTTGGAGAGCTAGACAACAACTTTAAGCCCGTTATTTTGATAATTTAACACATGCTTGCCAAAGTTTATACTCTAACTTAAAGTTTGAACCCAAAAGTAGAGCCCTGCAAAAAGCGTAAGAGCCGGAATAAAATGTCAAAGTACAGGGTGGTCGAAACTCGAAGGCTCCTAAGAGATAAACAAACAGATTTCTTGACTTATGGCATGCATTTTCATGATTCTGTTTGCTGGGGCTCTCTGAAACTCAGTTGAACGGTACAAAAAGAAACATCGATAGGGGGCGCTTTGGGCAAAAAACATAATTCGTTGACATTTCGGACGCTAACTGGAAACGGGGCGCTACGATCAGTTAGAAACAAAACAAGAGAGTAATTTACTTATCATAAGAAGCTATTAAAACTGCAGTTTGTTTGTTTTTTTTAACAAACATATCTGGTTTCAATCATGCACAATGCGCGCAATAAAATTTACATAAGGTGCTTTTTGTCAGGAATTGGAACCCTAGTTTCTTATCACCTTGCATAAATAACATTTGAATCATGTTTAATATACATGCTTGTTTTCCTACTTCCACATAAATATTTCCTCTGGTGAACATATATTTAATTTATTTAAATTTATTTAACAGGATTTTTATTTTTATTCTTAAAGAAACATAAAAACTTACCTTTTTACAATAGATAACTATTTTTCTATTTTTACTTAATAAATAAAATAGTTCTTTTTTTTATTTTTAATTTTCGTTTCACAATAATTGAAATTGTTAACCTGCCGTACCATTGACCACATGTCTGGCTTGGCTCATGCTCTTCTGAGTGGTTTCAGCCAATACTACTAGAGGGCGTTCGGATGTGACGTAATCGTGATGTACTTCCACGATTCACACCCCCTTATCTCGTATTGGCACATTGAGCTTTGGGAACTGGAGGACGAGAGTACGGACATGCGTGCTGCCGAATATTTCAGTATCGGCGGGAGATAAATAGTTCGACTTTCTGTTCACTTTAACTCTTGTGGTGTTCATCGTCCCAGCTGTTGTTGGTGTCAGTCAAGTACAGCAGATGTTCTCTCAATGTTAAGTTCAGTTCATGTGATAATAAGTAATGGCTTGATGTCGTCTTTTAAATATTAGAGAAATGGAGTTTCTGTTTTTAAGTTGAATTCGCTTTTTCATCGTTTTTCAAGTTTATTGACGACATACTGTGGTGATGTGTTAGAACTCCGGTGAACTTTTCTTCATGAACTGTTGGGTGAAAGAGAGATATTATGGTTCGAGTAATAGATGTCGTACAGGGGACGATTGATGAATAATAAATGACGTAATAGCCTTTTTAAAGTTTTTCTTGCTATTTTTCTTCCGAATGTCAAGACCCAGCTAGTTTAATGATTATGTTGATGAGCTCTGATACTTTGCTAAATGATCAACTTTATATTTACTTTTTATTGGAGAAACAATGTGTCATGGGGATTTTATATATTAAGATAAGTAATTGTTAGTTATATCCTTTTTATCTCTTAATATGAAATATAACTTGATGAATTTTATAAACCCATTACTATGTATATTAATGCCTTTTTAATTATTTAAATAAATATTGATATTGTTTTTAATCTATGTCATCCTTATTTAAGATTCCACATTTATCTCTTTCATTCAATTTATTTCATATAATTAGTTTTTAAACTCTTGGGGTTTCAAAAATCAGTAACGCTTCCATACTGCATTTATGCCTCTGCTATATTTACTAAGCTTTCTTTAAAAACCCCATCATCACTACCCTTGTAGTGATGACAATTTTGGTTATGGGCTCTAATTTTAAATTTTTAAAAATATAAAGCTTAGCAGAGCCATAGGCAGTCTTAAGTTTTAAAATTTTTTTATGCTGACTGATATATATATACTCCCTCATTTTTTTTATTATTGTAATAAGTTTTTTTTCTTTCTTTTGAATAAAATTTTTGACCTTGATCGGTCCGATTTATAAAATGTGGTAGTCGGTACTCCGGCCTCTTTTAGGGATGTTAGCGATAATTTTAGTTGGGGGGGCCGTGAGTTAAAGATGACATTTAAGTAATTAAATCTTTGTTAAATTAAATATTTTTATTTAAATGTTACAGTTTAAATTAAAAATTAGTTTTTGATAATCTGATGGTTTATTTGTAGAAGTTTTGAAATGTTTAATTTGATTTAAAGTTAATTTTTTTGATTGAAATAAAGTAAAAGATTATAGGTTTATATTTTGGTTTAATAAAGTTTAAGTGATAATGTCTTAAATTTAAAAGTTTTCAATAGATTATATAAAATTAAGATTTAAGAGTTAAATTTATGTAAGAGTTTAAAAAGTTTAAGATATTAAGGTCTGGTTTAATTATAAAATATAAGTTTAATTGAAAATTAATGTTAAAACTTTAAGTTAAATTGATAAATATATTGTAAATATTTTTGGGGTTTAATTAAAATTAATAAAATAATGTTAAAGATTTGAAAGTGTAATTGAAGTATAGTTAATATTTTTAAAGTTAGAACGTAATTTAAAAGTTAAACTTTGATAAATATATTAATTTTTTTTGAAAAACCCATGGCACAATTTTGAATGTTTCCAATTATTTTGATGCTGGGTATTGATGAGAAATGAAGCTTAACTACTGGAGACGGAACTACTTGAGAGAATTAGAATTCCCTGCCGTGAAGGACGACGTTGTTGTTCAACGATTTTTGACCCCTGACCTGACGGCTGTTTATCTCCGTGATGGGATGTTTTCACCGAGGAGAGAACTTTTGATTTCACTACTGGTTGCTGAATTCATTCAAAGAGTGGTTTTTTTTCCCCATTGACTGAGGCTGTCATCGATGAGGGAGGCGTTTTCGGCGAAAGTTTTTGAGTGTTGACGGATGGAACTGTCCTTTTTCTTCGTTGACTGTGGAATGTCAATTTTCGGAAGGTCTTCGACGATGTGTGTGACCGGGAATCCTGAGTCGGCGTTTTTGGAGGATATTGTTTTTATCTTGCTTTGGTGAGGAAGCGAGGCTGGCGACCCAACGTTTAAAGAAAGCAAGGATTTCTCCGAGAAGAGACTTTTGTATTGCCGAATGTTAAAGAACTTTTTTTTGCTGGGACTGACATCATTGGAGTTTGTTTTTATTTTTTTTTACCAGAGTTGATCATCGATTGTGTAAGAAGATATGTGCAAAATGCCCCACCGTCTGTGAATCTTTTGCCCTCTTTTCTAATTTCTTTTCTTTTAATAAATTGAAATGTTTGATATATTTTTATGAAATGTTTTTGATACAGAGTTCCTACTTGAATCCATATTGTATATTGAATTAAATGAAATGTTTTCAGGTCATAAAAAGGGAGGATAATTTTTGAGATTAAACGGAAGGAAGTGAATTTTTAAGATTTCTGCTTTTAAGTTTTTAAATTTTGAAATATTTAAGATTTTGATTGAAATTTTGTTTTAATAGTTAATCCTGATAAAATTTAGTAATTTTTTTTTGGAATCTGTTAAACTAGAAAAAAAAGAGGTTAACTGAACTAATATATTTTTCAGTTTTTAAAGTCTTGTTTAATTCAAGTTAATGTTTAAAGATTGTTTAATTGAGGGGGGACAGTTTTTATAATTTAAAATAGTCTGAAGTTTTGAATATTTTTTTTATGTATTTAAGTATTTAAATTTATTTAATGATTAAGATATTCATATACTTGAGTCAAATTTGGTAACGGCTTCGGATGTTCGTAGTCTGGCCAATTTCCCGAGGTTGTTGTTAAGTTTTGACTTAATATATTTGATTTTTTGTTTAAAGATATACTAAATTTTTTTTAAAACCTTAAGAGTTTATATTTTTTTTGGAAGTTTAAATTTCTATAAATAAGTGTTGTGTTAAGTTAAACTGAATTTTCATGTAAATTTAATAGTTAATTTTTTCCTCCTCATTTTGTTTAAAATTTATAATTTCTGACAAATTAAATTGATTCTTTTTAGTTCAGATGTCTGTTTTTAATAGAATTACTATCTTAAATGTTACTAAAAGTTAACCTCAACAGATTTTTTTTGGATATTTATTAGTTTAATATGGTTTGGAAATATATATGAAGTTTTGTAATAAAGAATGTTTAAAAAATAGCTGGTTCTATTTTTGTTAATCTAAATGAAGCAAGGGTTTGTGCAATATATTTCTAACTATGTTTTTTTTATGAACTTTTAACAAATAAATTTTAATGAATTTTTTTAATGATATGTATTTATTTGAAATAGTTAATTTTTGAGGTAACCCTCTCTTTCAGTGTTTATCTGTTTAAAAATGGTTTAATGAAATTTTTATAATGAAGATAATCTTGTAACTTCAAATATTTGATAATGATTTTCACTAAGAGATATTTCAGCTTTGTTAAGTATTAATAGTTTTTGAGATTTGAAAGGGTTTTTTAGTTCAGCATTAGGCAATATTTCCTTATATTTTTGTGTTAGGTTTTTTTTTTTGAGGAAAATATATTGACCTGGAAAAATGCTGATTTGATCATTAAATTTTGAAAAGTGTAAAAATTAAATAGAATTTTTTTTTTTTAACGTTTAAGAAGAGGGGTTGCTTAATTTAGTTTTTGAGAAATTCAAGTTAAAGGTGGATCAGGATTAGTGGGTCCAGATGTTTTAGACCATTAATGTAAGATTTCAGCCATTTTTTAGACCATTTTTGGGTCATGTTTTCTGTCACTATTCTTTGACCTTTTATTTAGACATGATTTTTGAATGATCTGGGAAAATTTACCGATCATAGATCATGCTGTAATTGACGTAAATTGGTTGATTGAGGTTATAATCTGGATCTATGTTCTGACCCCCTATAAAATGTTTAATTTTAGATGTATTTGTACTGTTGAGTCTTACCTTATGGCCTGGATGTTTTTAGTGTAAGCTATATTGAGCAGATTTTCCTGAAGTAATTGAAGCTGATAGAAAAATATTTTTGAGATCTAGAGCCTTTACTTTATAAATATAAGTGCAATACTTACAGTGTTTAATTTGATGGAAAACAGTTTTAAACTTACTTTTATGGTTTAATTTCTATTTAAGATGTTATATTGAAATGTAATGTTTAAACAAATATATAATTTAGTTTGATATAGAAATGATTTTGTAATTTTTTTTTTTTGGTTTAAATTTTTTTTGTTATTGTAAAGGACTGTTTATATTGAGAAAAATAATTATTTTGATCTGTTTTATGTCTAAATTAAAGAGTTCAAGGTGTTTGAACAATTTTTAAGGAAAAAATACTTTTAAGAGAATGAGCAATTTTTGAAGGCACTTTTAGATGCATGGTGTAAGGAATTGCTTCAGATGGTATAAGTATTTCCTATGGGAAATAACTTGCATGTTATAAATCTTGAACTTTAATTTTTAATTTAAATTTTTTTTTTGTCATATGAATTTAGTTTATTTTTGTTTGAAAAAGTTAAATATTCTTTGACATTTTATTTTTGTTATAGATGTTGTTATTAAATTGAATGGGATTTTTAAATATCAGTTTATGATTTTTAGAACTCTAGATCTACTTAAAAGTCAAGATGAATTGGTGAGAAGGGAAGTGCTTTTAACTCCGATTTTTAATATAAGAAGTTTTAGCTCATTGGTGTAAGATTTTAAAGTATGGATGGTTCTTGTGGGGGGACTCTGTGGTTTGTTAATATAACTTGGAATTTTTTTTGTGTAGTTAAATCTTAAAGGTATTAGTGAGATAGTTGTGAAATAGTTTATTCACAGTTTGTCCTGTCTTAGTGGAGTCAGTGAATAATTCATCTTTTTGAAGATTGGAGGCCTATTGATCAATGGTTGCTAAATTTTTGTGGTAGGCAATTGTTGAAAATTTGTGGTCAAATGTTAGAAGTAATTTCCTGTGGCCGAGATTGTGGAGAGACTTGATGTCGTGATTAGCTAAGATGAGTTTTTTTTTTAGGGACAGCCGATGTTTAAATTGTTAAGGCTCCTAAGTTAGATGGTTAGATGGAATTTGGGACAATGGACGAATTTTTGATAGTCTGGTCAAGTCCGAATCTGTGACGTAATTTACTAACAGAATTTAGTTTTCCAGAAAGAAGGAATTTTTGAATTTCAGTAATTTTTGAGTCAATAGTCTTGAGATAGTTAGGGGAATTGCTTATAAGATGGCGATCCTGTAATCTCGACAGTTGATAATTTTTTTTTGAAGAATTCTTTCTAGAGTTGAATATTGGAATTTGATGAACATATGTCTAGAACATGCAATGTCTGTTGTGGGGGTAATTTTTTTTGGTTAACAAAAATTTTTTTTGAAATTCTTAGGAAAAATGTTGTAATTTTTTAAAGGTAAGCAATTTTTTTGGGAACTTTGCAGTTTAGTCATCTGAGGCCTGTATCTACGTACACTTTTTGTGAGAGATTGGTATGGAATCTCTGGGCCCGGAGTAATGGAGACGAATGTATGCGTGCGTTTAGCATTAGTGCTGAAAGGGTATGCTGGAACCTTTGGGTCAATTCTGGGACAAAATTAACCTAGGGTTTCGGGATTGATCCTTGGGATTCAGTATGGTGAGTGTTGGTGAGTCTTATGTACCACTATATGTGTTTTTCTTTTGATCCCAATAGCGGGGTGATTAGTTTTAGTTTTGTGTTGTCCCGTGTGTCAGGATTCTTAGATACAGGAGATGTTAGATGGCATTAAATGGAATAGTTAATTTTTTTTGGGAAATTCTTAATATTAATATTTAATCATGCAATCTAGGCCGGCATAGATTGTCATGTATAATTTTTGGAACAAATTAGATTGTAAATGGAAAAAATAGATGTCGCATGAAATGTTCTAGAGGAGGTTGCTAGTCAGTTTTGGATGCGGATTGGATTGACCAGGAGAGTTTGAGAAATTGAGATTTATAGGCACAGAAGTGTGAATTTTTTTGGAGGACAATTTAATTTTTAGTGTTAGGTGGAGGCATATAAATATAGGCACATGGATATTGAAAAATAAATTTTTTTTTTAAGTGTAAAATGAGATGACATATTTATTGATGTTAAATTTATGAGAAATACTGTGATGGAATTGTTGAGGAATTTTTGAAAGAGTTATAAAATATGTTGGATTTAAGAGTATTATAGAAATGTGATATTGATTTATAATCTAATTTTTTAGTTGTGAATGTATAATGTATTTTTGTCTGGTATTCTAGAGCTCATCTTCATACGATATTTTTTTTTTTTTTTTTTGCATATTTGGGGGGCTATTTTTTTTTGGTAGGTAATGGATTTTTTTGTGGTTTTTGAGAGGCTGAAATGTTTTCGAAAATTTTTCAGGTGTTAGCCATTGGAAGTAGGAAGTGGACCTTGTGTTAAAATATGAAGTAACTTTTAGTTTTAGCCAATGCATTGATGGAGAAGGTAGATCCTTTAGGATTGTTAGTGTCCCATCTGTTGGCATTGTCCTTCATAGGGCAAGGATGATAAGAGGGGGGGCGTTTGTCAGGAATTGGAACCCTAGTTTCTTATCACCTTGCATAAATAACATTTGAATCATGTTTAATATACATGCTTGTTTTCCTACTTCCACATAAATATTTCCTCTGGTGAACATATATTTAATTTATTTAAATTTATTTAACAGGATTTTTATTTTTATTCTTAAAGAAACATAAAAACTTACCTTTTTACAATAGATAACTATTTTTCTATTTTTACTTAATAAATAAAATAGTTCTTTTTTTAATTTTTAATTTTCGTTTCACAATAATTGAAATTGTTAACCTGCCGTACCATTGACCACATGTCTGGCTTGGCTCATGCTCTTCTGAGTGGTTTCAGCCAATACTACTAGAGGGCGTTCGGATGTGACGTAATCGTGATGTACTTCCACGATTCACACCCCCTTATCTCGTATTGGCACATTGAGCTTTGGGAACTGGAGGACGAGAGTACGGACATGCATGCTGCCGAATATTTCAGTATCGGCGGGAGATAAATAGTTCGACTTTCTGTTCACTTTAACTCTTGTGGTGTTCATCGTCCCAGCTGTTGTTGGTGTCAGTCAAGTACAGCAGATGTTCTCTCAATGTTAAGTTCAGTTCATGTGATAATAAGTAATGGCTTGATGTCGTCTTTTAAATATTAGAGAAATGGAGTTTCTGTTTTTAAGTTGAATTCGCTTTTTCATCGTTTTTCAAGTTTATTGACGACATACTGTGGTGATGTGTTAGAACTCCGGTGAACTTTTCTTCATGAACTGTTGGGTGAAAGAGAGATATTATGGTTCGAGTAATAGACGTCGTACAGGGGACGATTGATGAATAATAAATGACGTAATAGCCTTTTTAAAGTTTTTCTTGCTATTTTTCTTCCGAATGTCAAGACCCAGCTAGTTTAATGATTATGTTGATGAGCTCTGATACTTTGCTAAATGATCAACTTTATATTTACTTTTTATTGGAGAAACAATGTGTCATGGGGATTTTATATATTAAGATAAGTAATTGTTAGTTATATCCTTTTTACCTCTTAATATGAAATATAACTTGATGAATTTTATAAACCCATTACTATGTATATTAATGCCTTTTTAATTATTTAAATAAATATTGATATTGTTTTTAATCTATGTCATCCTTATTTAAGATTCCACATTTATCTCTTTCATTTAATTTATTTCATATAATTAGTTTTTAAACTCTTGGGGTTTCAAAAATCAGTAACGCTTCCATACTGCATTTATGCCTCTGCTATATTTACTAAGCTTTCTTTAAAAACCCCATCATCACTACCCTTGTAGTGATGACACTTTTTGCTGATTTATGCAAAAGATATCGTACCATATCAATATGCAAAAGATACGTAATGCGTAGACGACAACGCGAGATGACGTAGTTGTATGCGCAGACACGTCTTTTGAACGTGCGGTACCTACTTAAGCTTCGGGTTACTTGTCTGCAGATCGGTAGTAGGATGGAACGGTACACAAACTCTGAATTGGCTGACATGCATTTGGCGTATGGCGCTGCTGGTTGTAATGGACGAGCCGCTCAGTGGTTGTATGCCGAGCGTTACCCCAACAGGCAAATCCCCTGCCATGCCTTCTTCGCTCGAGTACACCAGAGGTTGTCCACAACGGGATCTTTCGACGGAGGCAGGCCTGAACGGGAGCGATCAGTGAGCACCCCCGACAACGAAGAGGCTGTGCTTAACCTGGTTGAGGACAACCCAGGTCTTAGCACGAGAGTTATCGCCAGACATGTTGGCATTTCGCAAGCAACTGCGTGGCGCATCTTACGTTCCCGGAATCTGCACCCCTACCACATCCAGCGGGTGCAGTTGCTCAGAGAGCAGGATTTTGGCCCTCGAGTGGAATTCTCAAGATGGTACTTGGCGATGAGATCCAGGGATCCCCGTTTTGTAAACAGCATTTTGTTTACGGACGAATCCACCTTCAGCCGGGAGGGAATGTGGAACGCCCACAACAGTCATGTGTGGTGTGATGAAAATCCACATGAAACCAGAAACCGAGCAGCCCAGGAGCGTTTCTCAGTAAATGTGTGGGCCGGCATTCTGGGGGATTGCCTCATTGGCCCTTATTTGTTACCTGAACGGCTGACAGGTGGAAATTACCTGATTTTCCTGGATCAAGTGCTGCCGCAGCTTCTGGAGGAGGCGCACGTACCCGAAGGTTCGCGTCGCCAGATGTGGTTCCAGCACGATGGAGCTCCGGCCCATTACACGAACGACGTGCGTCTCCAACTAAACGCAAGGTATGGCCAGCGGTGGATCGGGCGTGGGGGTCCAGTTCACTGGCCTGCCCGATCACCAGACCTCACCTGCTTGGATTTCTTCCTTTGGGGTTACCTGAAGGCCGAGGTATACCATACACCTGTCAGCAGTGCTGAAGAACTTGTGGCGCGCATTGTGGCAGCTGCAGGGAAGATCAGAGATACTCCTGGCATTGTTGGAAACACACACTCCTCAATGCGACGACGGAGGTGCGAAGCCTGCATCATGGCCCAAGGTCGAACTTTCGAGCATCTTCTGTAGTGTTATTTTTTGTAAATAAATTTCCAGTATCATTGATGTTTTTGGTCTAAATTTATTCAGAAGTGTTGAGCAGAGGTAGAAAATGTGTTTTCATTATTACTAACTGATCGTAGCGCCCCGTTTCCAGTTAGCGTCCGAAATGTCAACGAATTATGTTTTTTGCCCAAAGCGCCCCCTATCGATGTTTCTTTTTGTACCGTTCAACTGAGTTTCAGAGAGCCCCAGCAAACAGAATCATGAAAATGCATGCCATAAGTCAAGAAATCTGTTTGTTTATCTCTTAGGAGCCTTCGAGTTTCGACCACCCTGTACTTTGACATTTTATTTCGGCTCTTACGCTTTTTGCAGGGCTCTACTTTTGGGTTCAAACTTTAAGTTAGAGTATAAACTTTGGCGAGCATGTGTTAAATTATCAAAATAACGGGCTTAAAGTTGTTGTCTAGCTCTCCAAAGTCTGCAGCGCCCCCTATCCATGTTTTAAGAGATACGCTTATCAAATTGGTACTGAAGAAAGTCTAAACAAACAGAATCATTTCGACGCAACAAGCAAGAAAATCTAACCATTTCCCTAGTTTTTATGACGTTTCGAATTTCGGCACCCAAATTTTCGAAAGCGCCTAGCGCCTTACCATCGCGTCAGGGACCCTACATTCCCTATTCAAAAATGTTCGTCTAGGTGTGCTCTATCGATCCTTAAAGTTTGTCACCGACGAGCTGAATCACCCTGTATACATATAAGGAGAATAAAAACATTACCAAAGAGCAAACTTTGTTTACATGAGCAACATTCTGACACTAACAATGTAAGAAGCTGTCTTAGTGATTTTCTGACTGATTTAATGCATATTTTAGGGATATTAAATGTAATACCTAAATTTATATGTAAAATTAAACTTTATAAAAGATACAATATAAGCAATGGTTACATTTATGCACATAGGAGTCTTTAGCATGGACAGAAAAACCATGCTAATGACAAATTTTAATTTAAATAAAATTATGAGCCATAATATAACCACAATGCAATAGTCCTTTCTGGGGCTTTTTAAAACACAAAAGTCCTATGCAAATAAGTAAAATAAAAATTTTAATAATAAAATAAACATGAAAATTATTATCCATTCTAATGACATACAATTGACGTACGCCCCTAATATTCAACTTCTATTCCTAAAATACAATACATGCTTCTATTTTCAGGCTGGGATAAAATGGCTACTTGTTGCCATGGAGAAACTTTATATTTTCAAACTATTGTCGTATGTGAAAATGAAATTTTGATTAATAACCAGCTGTTATAGTATGACCTTGTTTTGAAAATAGAATATGGAGGACAAACTTTAATTCTTTTTTTATATAATTTTATTTTTAAAAAGAAATTTATTGGATAAATCCTCTCCTTGATTAATTTAAAGAAAGAATAACATTTGTTTTATTTTATAAACATGATATTAACTCTTGAAAAAGCTAGTATATATAAGGTACAGCTGCTGTGGACATCCATGCTAATGACATTTTGAACATTTATTCTGTTAATTTAAGGTGTTTTTAACTAAAAAGTGAGTAATTCTTGAGTGCAAATAATGAATAATATTAAGACAAACATATCTAAATATAAAAACATGACAGAACTCCTCTCAATTTTTTTTGTATGCCGAAAGACATAAATTGTCCCCTATTTTGAGAATCACCCATATAGGCATTCATGTTTTTGATTTTTTTAGTATCAGTGTTATAAAAATTATTATTATTATTATTATTTTAAAATATAGAAATACTAGTTCCAGCTTTTTGGGTCAGGCATATTGATTTTTAAAAACTTGTAAAAATAATAATGTGTTGATTCTTTTTTAGAATTTTAAATTTTTATATGAATATGTGTAATTTTTAAACCTACACATTTGCATGTTATTCTGGATAGTTATTTACTGAAGAGGCCATTTGATGATGATGATGATTATTTTTTTTTTTTACTCTCTATGTGTGATCTTGTTGTACTCGTCTTGAAGATGTGTCAACTTTAAAAAATTGGTTTAAAGTCACTCTTCATGAAGGTTATAGTACAGACTGTTGGATTTTTAATTATCCATTTATAAGTTTTTGCCCTGAAGAGTGAATATGCAGGTGTTTATTATAATAAAATTGATTTAATTTATAATTTTGTTGAATTTTTTTGTATTGATTAATTTCGTTTTATTAAAGGAAAGATATATATATGTATATATATATATATATATATATATATATATATATATATATATATATATATACAATTTTATTAAAACCATTCAATTAATTTTTAAAAAATGAAGAAACAAATAAACAGTTTTTTACAGACCAATGCGCAAAATGCTACAAAAAGAAATGTAAAAAATGTATATAACAAAACCAAAAGAAATTCCATATCCCCAAAATACATGGAAGTCTTCATCAGGGAGGCCCCTCCATGTAGGGGTAAATAAAGAGAAGTTTCTGAAAGGATGTAGGCTCATAAGCTAAATTACATCCTTAGCCCCCAACTTCTCAGATTTCAGAAATCAAACTCAAACCTTCAAAAATATTATAAATATATACAAAATTTTTTTTAAAAATACCAAAGGACAAGACCAAAAATTACACAAACAAAAAGGGAAAATTACCTACAAAACTAAATATAAAAAATAAAATTGTAAAATACAAACCCCCTTGAATACAAAACCCTCTTCAGCTAGTGGGGCCATTCACTAGCGCTTCAATCTCGCCCTAAATTGAAATCAAGCATCCGTAAGTAAAGAAACACTGAGACTCAGAAACTTTCAGTTAACATATAAGATGGATAACAGTTAACCATTAAAATCTTTTTTAAACCACTCATAGCCAATTCTAGATCTGTTTTGTTATTGCAAATCCTGCGGATCCTATTAACTTGTGAATACATAATATTTTTTAAAACTTTATTGCTAATACAAGAAAACCAGTAAGTGAGGCTATTAACTTCAAAATTAAAATCTTTCCTTTTATCATAAAGTCCAATCAACCATTTTTCCTTGTTTTTCTTAATTTTAAGATCTAAGAAAGTAATTTGTTCGCCATCATCGGTTCGGTTCAGGACGAGCTCTTTAGGGTAAATGTTAAGGCTTATTTCCTCAAAATTATTGCAGTTAAATACTATAAGATCGTCTACATATCTAAAGAAGGAAATATTATTGAAATTTTTTTCGTAAAAATATAAAAATAGATTAGAGAACGCACTTGAAAAACTTGTTCCCATTGGCACCCCCTTATTTTGTTTAAAATAATTAATTCCATTAAATAAAACATTTTCAAATAGGCAAAACTTAATTAAATCAATCCAAAACTTCTTATCTACTTTTAAAACATATTCAAATTCAACATAAATATTTTCAAATACCCCCACAATCCAATTGTGAGGAATGCTGCCAAACAGATTCTCAAAGTCAAAAGTGTTTACAGAAGTAATTTTCCATGAGTTATCATTCAAAAAATCTAAAACTTTAAGGTTATTGCCAATGATTGTATTGCAATCAAAAGTTTCTATTTCCTTTAAAATTAAATTCAGCAAACCAAACAAAATTTTACCCGCTTTGCAATTATAACTATTAGTACCACAGGTAACGAAGCGAAATTTTACTGGTTTCTTATGAAATTTAACAGTCGCAAAAAGGTAAGGAAATACAAAGTAATTCCTACTAATTCCAAATTTTTTATCAAAATCCAAAATACGTTTTTTTATTTTAGAGGGGTTTTCAGTTAACGTTTTATAAGATTCATTACAGGTATATTCCTTCAAAAGAAGATTCCTATAGAAAACTTTACAAATTAAGGCAAAGTTACTACTTGCTTTATCAACAGTAGCAATAATAAACTGTTCTTTTAATTTATCTATACTGGTTTTTAAATCGAAATTATAATGAAATTTTTTAGAACAACCCTTATTATAATAGTCTCTAAAAAACAAAAAATCTTTTTTAAATAATACCATAAACTTTAATTTCCATTCTCTAAAATCCTCAAAAGGCCAACTATATTTATATGAAACTTTTAAAATAAAGGCATCCAAATCCTTTTCCATAAATTCTATAATTTTAAGATTACTATAATTAAAGTTTAATCTAAATCCAGAACCCAAACTCATAATATTCCTTAACTGAACATCTTTTACAATATTTAAATCTCCTGAAACAATATGTCCAAAATCTGGATTAATATAATCTTTATAGCAGTCTAAATCACAGTAACAATCATCCCCTTTAATTAAATCAAGATTCTTACTATAATCATTATAGTTACAAATAAGATTTTTTAATGTCCTGTCATAACTATAAGTAATTCTAATTTTAAAGCTATTTTTAAGAGGGAAAAGGCTATTACAATCTTTCAGAATATCCTTAAATTTAATAGAATCAAAAATCTTATCTCTAAAACACAAAACAAAATTTTCAAGAGTTTCTTCACTTATAGATTTTATTTTATTTAAATCACTGAAACCAGTTTTATATTTAAATAAATCAATAACAATATCCTTTATATACTGATTTTTAAATTTATAACTATCAAACTTACTCCTCAAAAACCATTTAATAACTTTATTTTTTAATCTAAAAATTTTATTTTTTATTTCATTAATATCATAAAAATTAACATAATCTTTATTTACAGAATCAATAGTATCAAAAATATCTGCTTTAAATTTACTTTTTCCTTTTCCTCTACTCCCTCTCTTGTTAAATGTAAAAAATGAATCCTTTAATCTAAATTTACTGAAACCGCAAAAATTACCCCTATTAACAACATTAATACCATTAAATTCTGAATTCAGGCCATATGGATAAATTGTTTTAAGTCTGTACATAAACATATTTTCAACTTTTAATCTATCTTCCCTATTGGGAACTATATCCAAAATATAAATGCTAATACTTTTAAATTCATGTTTTTGAAAGTGCTCAATCTCAATATCGTTACAATTTTTTTTATTTTTCTTTCTTATATCATTTCTATGCCCAGTAATCCTAATATTTAAACTACCAGAAGTCTGTCCAATATAACCAAATTTACAGATTCCACATTCTAAAAAATAAACAACATTATTAGTTTTACAAAAAATATCTTGATCATTTTCAATCTGTTCTTTGCCAGCATAAGGACAAGTAAGACATCGTTTATCACTACAAATACTAAATTTTTTTAAAGATTTTCTAAATTTTAGATCAACTAAAAACATTTGGTACGGTAGCTTTTTTACCGGGGAAATTCCTGTACCAAAATAATCCCCAGGGCCCCTTGTTTGAGCACGCGACGGACCCGGTGCTATGCAAATTTTTTCTTTATTACTTTCCATGATAAGTTTTTAAAGTACCTGAAAGGGAATCAAAATAAGTAAACTTGAAAGTCAAAGCCGAACTCTAAAACCAAGAAGTATTTCAAAAATGGGGGAGGGGGGAAACCTAATTAAAAAGGAACTATACTAAAAATAAACTTAAAAATAAACTTAAAAAAGGAGAAAACCAGCGCTAATAGCTACTTGGCCAAACCCCATTTTTAATATACACAATTTTATTAAAACCATTCAATTAATTTTTAAAAAATGAAGAAACAAATAAACAGTTTTTTACAGACCAATGCGCAAAATGCTACAAAAAGAAATGTAAAAAATGTATATAACAAAACCAAAAGAAATTCCATATCCCCAAAATACATGGAAGTCTTCATCAGGGAGGCCCCTCCATGTAGGGGTAAATAAAGAGAAGTTTCTGAAAGGATGTAGGCTCATAAGCTAAATTACATCCTTAGCCCCCAACTTCTCAGATTTCAGAAATCAAACTCAAACCTTCAAAAATATTATAAATATATACAAAAATTTTTTTAAAAATACCAAAGGACAAGACCAAAAATTACACAAACAAAAAAGGAAAATTACCTACAAAACTAAATATAAAAAATAAAATTGTAAAATACAAACCCCCATGAATACAAAACCCTCTTCAGCTAGTGGGGCCATTCACTAGCGCTTCAATCTCGCCCTAAATTGAAATCAAGCATCCGTAAGTAAAGAAACACTGAGACTCAGAAACTTTCAGTTAACATATAAGATGGATAACAGTTAACCATTAAAATCTTTTTTAAACCACTCATAGCCAATTCTAGATCTGTTTTGTTATTGCAAATCCTGCGGATCCTATTAACTTGTGAATACATAATATTTTTTAAAACTTTATTGCTAATACAAGAAAACCAGTAAGTGAGGCTATTAACTTCAAAATTAAAATCTTTCCTTTTATCATAAAGTCCAATCAACCATTTTTCCTTGTTTTTCTTAATTTTAAGATCTAAGAAAGTAATTTGTTCGCCATCATCGGTTCGGTTCAGGACGAGCTCTTTAGTAAATGTTAAGGCTTATTTCCTCAAAATTATTGCAGTTAAATACTATAAGATCGTCTACATATCTAAAGAAGGAAATATTATTGAAATTTTTTTCGTAAAAATATAAAAATAGATTAGAGAACGCACTTGAAAAACTTGTTCCCATTGGCACCCCCTTATTTTGTTTAAAATAATTAATTCCATTAAATAAAACATTTTCAAATAGGCAAAACTTAATTAAATCAATCCAAAACTTCTTATCTACTTTTAAAACATATTCAAATTCAACATAAATATTTTCAAATACCCCCACAATCAAATTGTGAGGAATGCTGCCAAACAGATTCTCAAAGTCAAAAGTGTTTACAGAAGTAATTTTCCATGAGTTATCATTCAAAAAATCTAAAACTTTAAGGTTATTGCCAATGATTGTATTGCAATCAAAAGTTTCTATTTCCTTTAAAATTAAATTCAGCAAACCAAACAAAATTTTACCCGCTTTGCAATTATAACTATTAGTACCACAGGTAACGAAGCGAAATTTTACTGGTTTCTTATGAAATTTAACAGTCGCAAAAAGGTAAGGAAATACAAAGTAATTCCTACTAATTCCAAATTTTTTATCAAAATCCAAAATACGTTTTTTTATTTTAGAGGGGTTTTCAGTTAACGTTTTATAAGATTCATTACAGGTATATTCCTTCAAAAGAAGATTCCTATAGAAAACTTTACAAATTAAGGCAAAGTTACTACTTGCTTTATCAACAGTAGCAATACATAATTTTTAAAAAATATTATGTATTCACAAGTTAATAGGATCCGCAGGATTTGCAATAACAAAACAGATCTAGAATTGGCTATGAGTGGTTTAAAAAAGATTTTAATGGTTAACTGTTATCCATCTTATATGTTAACTGAAAGTTTCTGAGTCTCAGTGTTTCTTTACTTACGGATGCTTGATTTCAATTTAGGGCGAGATTGAAGCGCTAGTGAATGGCCCCACTAGCTGAAGAGGGTTTTGTATTCATGGGGGTTTGTATTTTACAATTTTATTTTTTATATTTAGTTTTATAGGTAATTTTCCTTTTTTGTTTGTGTAATTTTTGGTCTTGTCCTTTGGTATTTTTAAAAAAATTTTTGTATATATTTATAATATTTTTGAAGGTTTGAGTTTGATTTCTGAAATCTGAGAAGTTGGGGGCTAAGGATGTAATTTAGCTTATGAGCCTACATCCTTTCAGAAACTTCTCTTTATTTACCCCTACATGGAGGGGCCTCCCTGATGAAGACTTCCATGTATTTTGGGGATATGGAATTTCTTTTGGTTTTGTTATATACATTTTTTACATTTCTTTTTGTAGCATTTTGCGCATTGGTCTGTAAAAAACTGTTTATTTGTTTCTTCATTTTTTAAAAATTAATTGAATGGTTTTAATAAAATTGTGTATATTAAAAATGGGGTTTGGCCAAGTAGCTATTAGCGCTGGTTTTCTCCTTTTTTAAGTTTATTTTTAAGTTTATTTTTAGTATAGTTCCTTTTTAATTAGGTTTCCCCCCTCCCCCATTTTTGAAATACTTCTTGGTTTTAGAGTTCGGCTTTGACTTTCAAGTTTACTTATTTTGATTCCCTTTCAGGTACTTTAAAAACTTATCATGGAAAGTAATAAAGAAAAAATTTGCATAGCACCGGGTCCGTCGCGTGCTCAAACAAGGGGCCCTTGGGGATTATTTTGGTACAGGAATTTCCCCGGTAAAAAAGCTACCGTACCAAATGTTTTTAGTTGATCTAAAATTTAGAAAATCTTTAAAAAAATTTAGTATTTGTAGTGATAAACGATGTCTTACTTGTCCTTATGCTGGCAAAGAACAGATTGAAAATGATCAAGATATTTTTTGTAAGACTAATAATGTTGTTTATTTTTTAGAATGTGGAATCTGTAAATTTGGTTATATTGGACAGACTTCTGGTAGTTTAAATATTAGGATTACTGGGCATAGAAATGATATAAGAAAGAAAAATAAAAAAAATTGTAACGATATTGAGATTGAGCACTTTCAAAAACATGAATTTAAAAGTATTAGCATTTATATTTTGGATATAGTTCCCAATAGGGAAGATAGATTAAAAGTTGAAAATATGTTTATGTACAGACTTAAAACAATTTATCCATATGGCCTGAATTCAGAATTTAATGGTATTAATGTTGTTAATAGGGGTAATTTTTGCGGTTTCAGTAAATTTAGATTAAAGGATTCATTTTTTACATTTAACAAGAGAGGGAGTAGAGGAAAAGGAAAAAGTAAATTTAAAGCAGATATTTTTGATACTATTGATTCTGTAAATAAAGATTATGTTAATTTTTATGATATTAATGAAATAAAAAATAAAATTTTTAGATTAAAAAATAAAGTTATTAAATGGTTTTTGAGGAGTAAGTTTGATAGTTATAAATTTAAAAATCAGTATATAAAGGATATTGTTATTGATTTATTTAAATATAAAACTGGTTTCAGTGATTTAAATAAAATAAAATCTATAAGTGAAGAAACTCTTGAAAATTTTGTTTTGTGTTTTAGAGATAAGATTTTTGATTCTATTAAATTTAAGGATATTCTGAAAGATTGTAATAGCCTTTTCCCTCTTAAAAATAGCTTTAAAATTAGAATTACTTATAGTTATGACAGGACATTAAAAAATCTTATTTGTAACTATAATGATTATAGTAAGAATCTTGATTTAATTAAAGGGGATGATTGTTACTGTGATTTAGACTGCTATAAAGATTATATTAATCCAGATTTTGGACATATTGTTTCAGGAGATTTAAATATTGTAAAAGATGTTCAGTTAAGGAATATTATGAGTTTGGGTTCTGGATTTAGATTAAACTTTAATTATAGTAATCTTAAAATTATAGAATTTATGGAAAAGGATTTGGATGCCTTTATTTTAAAAGTTTCATATAAATATAGTTGGCCTTTTGAGGATTTTAGAGAATGGAAATTAAAGTTTATGGTATTATTTAAAAAAGATTTTTTGTTTTTTAGAGACTATTATAATAAGGGTTGTTCTAAAAAATTTCATTATAATTTCGATTTAAAAACCAGTATAGATAAATTAAAAGAACAGTTTATTATTGCTACTGTTGATAAAGCAAGTAGTAACTTTGCCTTAATTTGTAAAGTTTTCTATAGGAATCTTCTTTTGAAGGAATATACCTGTAATGAATCTTATAAAACGTTAACTGAAAACCCCTCTAAAATAAAAAAACGTATTTTGGATTTTGATAAAAAATTTGGAATTAGTAGGAATTACTTTGTATTTCCTTACCTTTTTGCGACTGTTAAATTTCATAAGAAACCAGTAAAATTTCGCTTCGTTACCTGTGGTACTAATAGTTATAATTGCAAAGCGGGTAAAATTTTGTTTGGTTTGCTGAATTTAATTTTAAAGGAAATAGAAACTTTTGATTGCAATACAATCATTGGCAATAACCTTAAAGTTTTAGATTTTTTGAATGATAACTCATGGAAAATTACTTCTGTAAACACTTTTGACTTTGAGAATCTGTTTGGCAGCATTCCTCACAATTTGATTGTGGGGGTATTTGAAAATATTTATGTTGAATTTGAATATGTTTTAAAAGTAGATAAGAAGTTTTGGATTGATTTAATTAAGTTTTGCCTATTTGAAAATGTTTTATTTAATGGAATTAATTATTTTAAACAAAATAAGGGGGTGCCAATGGGAACAAGTTTTTCAAGTGCGTTCTCTAATCTATTTTTATATTTTTACGAAAAAAATTTCAATAATATTTCCTTCTTTAGATATGTAGACGATCTTATAGTATTTAACTGCAATAATTTTGAGGAAATAAGCCTTAACATTTACGCTAAAGAGCTCGTCCTGAACCGAACCGATGATGGCGAACAAATTACTTTCTTAGATCTTAAAATTAAGAAAAACAAGGAAAAATGGTTGATTGGACTTTATGATAAAAGGAAAGATTTTAATTTTGAAGTTAATAGCCTCACTTACTGGTTTTCTTGTATTAGCAATAAAGTTTTAAAAAATATTATGTATTCACAAGTTAATAGGATCCGCAGGATTTGCAATAACAAAACAGATCTAGAATTGGCTATGAGTGGTTTAAAAAAGATTTTAATGGTTAACTGTTATCCATCTTATATGTTAACTGAAAGTTTCTGAGTCTCAGTGTTTCTTTACTTACGGATGCTTGATTTCAATTTAGGGCGAGATTGAAGCGCTAGTGAATGGCCCCACTAGCTGAAGAGGGTTTTGTATTCATGGGGGTTTGTATTTTACAATTTTATTTTTTATATTTAGTTTTGTAGGTAATTTTCCTTTTTTGTTTGTGTAATTTTTGGTCTTGTCCTTTGGTATTTTTAAAAAAATTTTTGTATATATTTATAATATTTTTGAAGGTTTGAGTTTGATTTCTGAAATCTGAGAAGTTGGGGGCTAAGGATGTAATTTAGCTTATGAGCCTACATCCTTTCAGAAACTTCTCTTTATTTACCCCTACATGGAGGGGCCTCCCTGATGAAGACTTCCATGTATTTTGGGGATATGGAATTTCTTTTGGTTTTGTTATATATATATATATATATATATACAGTCGAGGATCTATAATTCGCAGACCCATAATCCACAATTTCCCATAATCCGCGTTACTTTACGAATGTAAACAATGTAATAAACAGTTAAAAAAAATTACAAATCCGTGATCCAAAAATGATTTTTTTTAACAAATAATAAAAAATGTAATAAAAATCATAATAAAACATGTATTTTTTTTTATTTACTCTTTTATTTTATTGACAGTAAAAAACTAAACTGTATTACGGAACGTGCCTAATCTTACTGAACGTTCGAATTGACAACTGTTCATTCGTAGCTATTTCAGTTTGTGCAAGTTCAGGAGAGTAATAGTAAACACAGCACCAGCTGAGAACTAAATATTATACCGTAAAATACCGTTAATCAACCCCCCCCCCCCCAAACGTGACGAAAATTCGTACAATAGTTAGAGGGGGGGGCGCTTACACAGGATTTTTCCGCCATCGTTCAACAAAATTTACAGGAATGAATCATGATGAAATGAATGAATCATGATGAAATGAATGAATCATAAATTTTGATACTTGAATTTTTTTTTTTTTTTTTAACATAAAATCTGTTGAAAAATCGCAGAAAAAAGGAGAAATTTGTAAAAAAAAAAAAAAGGCCAAAACAAGCAAGAAATCAATAAAAAAAATCTCGAAAAAACGCACATTTCATCAAAGATTCATGATTCATTCATTTCGGGTTTTGAAACAAACAACACTCGACTCTTATTTTTGTTAAACAAAAGATTTCTTAAATAATATTCATAGTACTATTTCATTATAGTATACTGAAGTCTCGAAAAAACGCACATTTCATCAAAGATTCATGATTCATTCATTTCAGGTTTTGAAACAAACAACACTCGACTCTTATTTTTGTTAAACAAAAGATTTCTTAAATAATATTCATAGTACTATTTCATTATAGTATACTGAAGTAATTACCATTTATTTTACTTTGTGTTGGTTATTTTTTGTGCATAATTTGTTCTCATTTTTTTTATACTTTCTTCCATAAAATATTCCTTAAAAATAAATCTCATTATTATGTAATGATTGTTCTTTAAATACATATATATATATATATCTCATTTAAAAAAAATAAAATAACTTTAAAAATGCATTTTTTTAGATTATTTATTAAATTAATTACTAGATTTCATATTTATCTTTCCATATTATACTGATTATAGAATTAAAATGCTGTCTAAGAATGATAAAATGACGCATAATCCATTATACTCTATAATCTGCAAAATTCCATAATCCGCACAACCTTTGGCCTCAACTTGTGCGGATTATAGATCTTTGACTATATATATATATATGTGTGTGTATATATATATATATATATATATCTTTTTAGGAATTTTTTTTAAATTAATTTTCAATGTGATAATTTAGGAAGGAATACTGCTAGGGTTTGAGTTTATCAGAATTTTTTTTTAAAGTTTTTGAGTAGTACGCTGTTAATAGCCATATTAAATGATTACTTTTAGGCAGATGTTATGTTCAAGTTGCTTTGAAGGTTATATCTGTAATTATTTGGGTTTTTGAAGCCTTAGTTTTGAGACTCTTGAGACTTGAACATGGCAGTGTCTCTTCTGGATAATGATATTAAATTATTTGAAATATTCAAAATTTAGTAGATTACTCATCAGGTATAGAAGAATGTATTATTATGCTGTGTTTATAGGACTGTATTAATTAAATCAAGGACTCTTAGGACTTATGAATTTGATAGTTATTTTTAAATTTATTATGTTTATTAGTTAAAGTTAACTTGTTTTCACTGATTAAGCAATGTATGTTACAGATAATTGTTTAAATGAAAAATTTAAGTGCTAAAAAGATTAGTTAGTTTGATTGCATTTTTAAGTATCTAGTTTTTTTTTTTTTTTTTTTTTGAGATTTTTTTTTGAAGAGGAGTGAATTTGGATGGGACCTGTAATTTTTTTTAGACTTGATGCAGGAAGTTAAAATCTTGAAATTTAAATTCAGTTTTAATAGTAAACTGGAGATTGCATGTATAGGAATTTTATATGGATTTGGATAGGACAGCTATTTTGGAATTGCCGGGTTACCAAATTAGAAATTGAATAAATTCACTGTATGATTTGTAAGGTGAATGTTTGCCAGTTAAGTAGATGTGGCTGATGAAGGAAGGTGTGGTGAAATTCTGGCATTAACGGTTTTTAGGTCGACATATTAGAATGGAGTACTCCCCATAAAAGAATGCTGGATATTTCTCACTTGTTATTTTGCCTGAATCTGCTGAAATTTTTCATGTGAGAATACTCTGAAGGTACGATGTAAAAGTAGTTTTCAATTGCAATTTCCTAGAATAGATAAAGAATGGTGAATATTGAGTAAGGATTGCTGTTTTCCCATTGGTTTATCCAGTTTAATAAAGGATTATTGTAGATATACTTAGATATTTCAGTCAGTGGCATCGATGTTTTATTAAATAAGTTAAAGGCTGTTTTTAGATTTTTTAAAATTTTTGGATCAGTATCTTATATTTTAGGATTTCACCGCTTCGTTGGGGGGGGGGGGGGACTGTCATTCAGATTTTTGCCTTCTCCCTCATGGAGTGGTGGAATCATTTTGGAAATGTTTTTGATATAAATATGGTCCATTTAAATTTTTGGCAGTCACCTGAAAGGAGTTGTTTGGTTAATGAGGTAAAGTGTACTGGGCCTGTGTATGAACTGTGGAAGCTTTTGGCTAGTGTTGAGAAAGGGCACCTTGTGTAGTGCTCTATTTTTTATTTATTTATTTTTTGAGGTGATAGTTATATACTGTCATGAATTCCTTTTTAAATTTTTAATTTTCGTTATGGTATCTGAATTAAATCTCATTTTTGACAGTGGCCGTTTTCTGCCTACGTCCTATTTTTGTGTTAATAGGAGGGAAATATCGTCAAGCGCTTAGCGTAAATGAGAAGTAGTTTGAAAGTTTATTGAATGGAAGGTTGCTCATTTTGTTATGAGTGGTATATGTGAGGAGTCCACTATAATGTTATGTATTTAATCTGGATTCTTAAGTAGGATGGCAAATCTGGTTTTGAGTTATTTTTAGTTATTTAATGGCATAATTTATTAACGTTGTTTTTGAAGGAATATAAAGGGGAGAAGTTTTGGAGAGAAAAGGCATAATTGATGTCCATCGCATATGTGGTACTTAGTGGAGTGAGGTCTATGGGTATTTCTAGCCTATTTTAAGCTGTGGAAAAGTGACACGTGTGAGTTAAGTCACATACTTTTAGTTAGAAATGGTGATTGTAATATCTCTAGGTTCATTTTTGATACTGTCTGGCTTAGATGTTCTGTATATTTTAAACATTAGATTTTTAATGGTAGCTATATGTCTTTTAGATGGGTGCATATATAAAATGTAAAGTACTTTTACATCTCATTTTTTAATTTTTTAATGAAATGATAAGCAGAAGGAGTATATGGACTTATGTAAATTTTAATTAAACATCTTTTAATTAAACCAGATGGTAAAGATTTTATATTAAATTTTGTGTGTGTAAATATGTATTTTTTTTATATTTTGTTGTTTTGATGTTTATTGATTTTTATGTTGTATATTTATTATTGATATGTGTATACAATTTTTAGTGTTCCAGAGATGGTTGTCATGATTCTCATTTTTTAGTTAAGTTTTAAGAGAATGTTTGGAAGATTTTTTTTTTTTTTTTTTTTTTTTTTTTTACAAATAAGATGCTTATTAATGTATAGTGTTTGAGATTGTGTGAGCTTATTTTTGGATGTAGGCTTTGTTGTTTAAATTTGTAGGTGCAGAATGGTTTTAGCCATTGTGAATGCCATTGGTATATCATTGGATTCTAGATTTATTTCAGATTCATAAGGATGATTAGTATTTCTTTGGACATTGCCCTTCAAGTTGTACAGGTGTCAAGTGGGGGGGGGGGGAGAGCTCTTGTTAGGAATATGCACTCCCATGTACTTGCCACTGTACACATGTTCATCATACCTACCTAACAAATATATCTTTATTTTAAATTCACTTACCTTTGTGCATTGAAGTTCCTTATTCTTCTTTCATAATACAATAGTAGACATTAAAACTCTTGAATAATCCCTTAAGATACCTTTTCCAACAGGCAATAATTTTTCTAAGTCTATATTACTTTCATTTACTTTAAATACCATCATTGTTTACATCGTTCAAGATCCTTCTAGTTATTTTTTCTACGTAGTTCCTCTTTACACTCCAAGATTGCGGTAGTTGTGCGTCTGTAAGATTTGCATATGCAACTCAGCTTTATCGTTTGGAACTTTCCAGAAACGAGTTGAGGTTGCCAGAAGAGGGTGTAATGTAGTGATGCGTAGAAGACTGCTTTTTGTGTCCACATGACCTATATATATTTCGAGGATTTGACGTTCAGTACCTTCTGTGTGTTTCTCTGATTGCCATGGGTTTTGTGTTAAGTAATGTTTCCCTAGAAGTTATTTTATTTTGTTTATGCTACTCATGTGAAGTTGCCTTTCTGTTTGAATTAAATTATTGAATACTTTATTACAACATGACTGTACAGATCATCAACTTTAAGTGATAAAAGTCTGGTTTGGAACTGAATGTTAGATGTGCCAAGGGTATGAACTGAAATGTCTTATTTAAAGAGATGGCAGTTGTTTGTTTTTCCACTGGACGTCTGCTGTGTTTCATGTTTTGGAAATGAGCTAACGTCGATATAAGTGAGTGGCATTTTGACAGATGAGTGGTTTCAGTTTAATTGTGTCTTTGTAGTTTATCTGCTAAAGTAATTGGTGTTTCCGGATCTTATTCTTGAACTGTGACTTGGTGATTTGGTTTTTCTCATTAGTGCCTTTTTTAAGAAGAATGTCAAAGGACATTACTTTGCAGACTGTGAGGATATGGATCATATCAAACTTTCTTTTTCTTGGACAATCAGCTGTGGACATTTTTTTTTGTTGAAATATTATTTTTGACTTTAAGATATATATTTAGTAAATTCTAGTTTACTTCATGCAAGTTATACAGTATGTGTTATTGTTATGTTTAAATTTGAATGAAGATAATCTGTGATACTAATTTTATTGTTTATTTTATTTCTAATACTTTTAATACAAATGTGTTTGTCTTAAATAGTTGTTATCATTTAATTTAACTCTGTCATTTAAGATTTATTTTAAGTGGGGTTTTAAACCAGGTTTAATGCTTCGTTACTGCTTAATGCAACTCTCATTTTTTTAACCCCTGGGAGACACATTTGTATTTCCCAACAGAACTTAAATAAAAATTCTGAAGCAATAAAAGATTGAAGAAATAATGCTGTAACAGGTGGATTTTTTTCCATATTTATATGTTTCATTGAATTTCCATACCAATAATATTTAAAAGTTTTTCCATTTTATTTTTCTGTGATTAAATAAGTCAAAGAAATTTTTTTTAAATGCTGGTATCTAAATATAAAGAGACCGTATAAATTCTTTATAAAAATATGCCTAAAACAATCGCCAGCACACATGCCTAGTACTAAGGGGACAGTATTTAAGACTCCTGTCCCCGTCAGGCGAGGACACTGGCCAGCTGATGCTAAATATTTTGCAGATATTCTTTTATAATGAAACTTTCATTTAAAAAAATGGTTTTGAAAGTTAGAATAACTTTTAAAAATATCTACAACCAAAATTGAAAAAGTAAAAAAAAGATAATGTAAAGATGGATTGCAGCTATCCAGCATGGAAAAAAAAATATTTAAAAGTGTTAAAATACAAATGAGATATTAGCAAATAATCTCTCAATAAGTTTAACATTAGCTCACAAGTGTCTTTGTCTGACAGGGACAGGAATCTTATGGCTCCTGTCCCTGCCCGCGAAGACACTAACGAGCTAATGCTATTCCTATGGTTGAGGCACTTTTCTAATAACTCTTTCGCATTTTGACATTTTAAAATAATGTATTTTGCAATGGATAGCTGAGGTCCCTCTCAAGATCGCTCCTTGATTACTTTTTCAATTTTAGCAGCAAGTATTTTTTTATAAAGTTACTTTCATTTTCTGAACCGGTTCTGAAAGTAAAAGTAACTTTATAAAAGATATCAGCAGTCAAAATCGAAAAAGTAATCAAGAAGAGATCTTGAGAGAAACCTCAGCTATCCAATGCAAAAAATAAATAAATAAATAAATAAATAAATAATGTCATAATGCGAAAGAGTTATTAGAAAAATGATTCCCCATAGGAATAGCATTAGCTTCTGAGTGTCTTCGCCAACAGGGACCGGAGAAATTTTGAAGAGAGTTGCCAGTATGGACAAGACACAATGAGAATTTTTATTTTCCTTTTTCCATGCGACAACAGCAGGTTTACAAATTGTGTAACAGTAAAATGGGAATGATATAGTATATTTTTATTTGGCTGTCGCTATTTGGCTAATCCACTAAGTGTTTTGGGGGTAAAAAGAGCTTTCAGTTAGCTTTTTGGCTATTTGGCTAGTCCTAGATTAAACCCTAATTATACACACATTGCACGAATCATTTCTGTTGGAAATTAGAGCAATTTTTTTTTAAAGTTAAGAAATTTTTAAATTCTCCCCCCCTTCCCCCCCCCCCAAAAAAAAATCTATCGCTACGCCTCTGCTTATAATCTATCAGTGCTTTATTCATGAAATTTTCAGAGATATTGAATTTTAGAATATAGGCATGTATAAAAAGAATACTGTAAAATTTCCAATCTTCTGTCCTCTCTAAGGAGGAACAGATCATATCTTGGAATCAATCAGGATTTTAAGATAAAAATTTACAGGATGATATATTTTAGAATATAGGCAGGGCTAAAGAGGTTGTTTTCAAGAAATACAGTCCATGTCTCTCAAGATGGTGCAAAATATACTCTGGAATCTATCAGGCACTAACAGAAAAAAAAACCTCATCTTGCAATCATGAATTTTCGAATATAGATGTTCAAAAAGGAATTCTCAATTAAAAATTTTATATATTCTGCCCCTTCACCCTCATCCCACACTCAAGCGGGAAAGCAAATCTGAGATAACTGGGCATAAATGGAATTTTTTGGGATGGTAAATTTTTAAAAAGTAGGTAAAGAAGTAGATTTTTGAAAACTCAATCCCCGTTCCTCCCCGAGAAGCAAAATCATATCAGTTGCGAGGAGCAGATGTACAGTCATTACAGTAGTCTTGCATACATGTACAGCACACTGGAATGGGTAATGCAATGAAAAAAGTCAGCAGTTGATAGCAATGCTTGACAGCAAGCAATAATGATACTTTTAATGCTACTTCAAGGGAAAAAAAGGTTCATTTAACATGTTTGATGATTTTAACTTATTTCTTTTGTGCAATACATGTTCAGTTCAACAATATAGTAGCAATTCTCAACTAAAGTGTTTAGCAACACATCAGAAAAAAAAAAAATCAAAGATTTTTCTATTAACACTTGCTTAGGTAAAACAAACCATTAGACTACCAAAGAAATTAATCTTCTTGCAGGTAACACTTTTTGACTTACTCATTATTAGATAATGATATTTTAGAGATTGGTCTTTTCTTCAAATTAGTTATTTAAAGATTCTTTCATTATTTGCATTTAGTGTTACTATAATGCAATTAAAGGATTAAGAGTATGTTGGAAACTAAGTAAACAAATATACTGGTAAATACCCAAGTTATCCATAATTTTATAACCCAGTAAGAAAACAATTACTGTAAGAATAGTAAATAAAATTTAAGCAATGTGTGGTTGTGTATAAATGTGTTATTACAATAATAGCCCCTCATTACATTAGTTGTTCAGATTGGCTGTTCTGTTTTCAAATATTTTGATATAATAAGCTGTCGTTTAATTCCATTTATTATGTAACTATGCATAAACGTTGTTGTTCATTGTTTTACATATATCTATCATAATTTCACTAAGATAATTGTAATCTTATATAAATTAATGTTTTAGAAAAAAATGCAAAACATTTTCATTTACCTTTTATTTCTTAATTTTTTTAATGTTCATGGTACTAATTTTATTATATTCTAACAGACATGATATAACAAAGAGTTACTATATTGCCATAAAGTACCTCTCTGAATATAAGTCCCACCCTCTACCATGTAAGAGAATTTTTCTTTTTTTAAAAAGTACCATTTATAAGCCTTTCTTTTCAAGTTTGTTTTTCTAACACTTTCAATCCTTCTGTTTTCTGGAAATCCCTTAAGTTTTTGTTTCTATATCTCCTAAATGAATACATCTTATACAATTTATTTTTAACTAAAATATTACATAACATTGTATCAGAATGGCAAATGTTTGTGATATTATACTACTGATGTTTTCCTCAATTTTTATGCAGTAAGATTTAACAGATAATTAAACAGAGTTTAAGAAGTATAATTCATATCTAAAGTAATTATTTTATGCAGGGTTCATACAGAGTTAGGAAGAAAAAATCCAAGGAGTCCAAAGACTTGCCACTTTTGTTGTTATTTATGTGGCATGCACTTGCACAGCCCCAATTCCACAGGGATTCTGCAAGTTACCGCCCTGCAAGAAGGGGGGGGGGGAGTATTCACGATCTTCAAACGAAATCGGTGCTTTCCCGCAATCTTCAGATAAGATTTGTTAGCCATTACAAAAGTAATGGCCAACATTAAAACTAAATAGCAGAGCAAGCTTAAACAGCGGTAAGCATTTATTGCTGATTCACAACATAACCTGACTCGATGTTAAACAATAACTTTAAAGAAATTAAATAGTTATTGTAAAGATTAATTCAAAGTAATTCAATTAGTAATAAACAAATACTTTTGGTAAAGACAAAAATAAAGTTAACCATTTATAACTAAAATCATTTATTAAAAATTAAAGACAAACAATAAACATAACAACAATCTATATGTTACTTAATTTCCTAATAGAAAATATATCACATCAAAAATAAATAAATATCTAATGAGGCTAAATGTAGATATTCCCAGGACTTACTTGGCAAGACTTTTAAACAAACCCAGGCATCATTAAAGAAACAAAATCACATTAAAAAAAAATTAAGTTCACATCTGGAAAAACTTTTAATCTACACTTAACAATGCTGCCGATAATTGAAAGCTTCTTTATAACAGAATTAACTTGTCGTAAACTTCACAAACATTCCTTTAAATTCCGTCGAAGATTCACCAAGAAAAAAAACGTCGATCTTCCTGACGATCAATGAAACATTAAAAGTCTACGAACACAATCAAAAACTAGCAGCTTCAATTTAATAATATCGAATTCCAACGACGTTCCCATTATAAGTACTGCCGAGACTAAAAACTTCTAAAACAACATACACAGATATGACAGGTGAAGAACCACGAGGGGAAAACTGAAATCCTTAAATACGCCCACGAAAGGCACACGTGTCGCATGTAAGGGTGGTGCGACTAGTTTAAATTTTTAATCTAGCAGGCATATAAAAAAATTTACACGTTACCCTTTGCGAGCGCACCTCATCTCCAAGGCTATTTTGGACACTTAGGGCTCGGTTCAAACTCATCGCCGCTGTCCAAAACATCACACGAGTCCGGCCAAAACGAGCAACCAGGCTGCGGAATACACACACTGGAGACAGGAACTGGGAAAGCCAGCCGCATCCACCACCACCATACCACCACCGCATCCCACCTCCACCTTTGTTATATGTCATTAAAGCAATGCAGGCATTTTGAAATAGTGTAACATCACTGTGCTCGTACTTGCTGAAGCCTTCGTGCAGGAAAAATTACACAACAGTGGGCTTTTAGTGTACGAGAAGCCTGGAAATGAGATACATATAACAAAAAAACATATATACAGGGTCCAATTTTTAGTGATTTTTAGTAAACGTGATCAGCAGGCTGAAAAATTGGTTCTTGATTTAATGCAGGCATTTTGTGCATTTTTATACTAAAAAGCGAACCAATTGCATAAATTTTAAGAAATTTATAAATGATTTTAGCAAATCATGATTTTTTTTAAGAAATAAATTTGTAATTTTTTAAGAATTGATTTCAGTCATCGATCGATAAGCGACTGAAAAATTCCGATAAATAGGTATCTGTATGGTCGTTTATCGCTCCGAATTCCACAAATACATGATCTTCTTTCAGTATCATGCAGTAAAGATTGCTAGCGTAGCAGGCTAGTTCGGAAACTGCTTTGGGATATTGCATTAATATCAGTTGAAACTGGAATGACAAAATTTTTATATTTAGTACTGCAAACAGTTTGTTTTTTCTTTAAAAAGCATACGACGAGTCACCTCTTCGATTCCTTGTAGGTGCCTGTCTAGCTTTCTGATAATTTTAACTCTTAAATTTAGTAGCTCAACATAGATTCCATTTCTTTAAAAATTTTTGTCATCTTGTCAATTGTATACAGGGTGTTATCATTACACTCAAGATAACATTACGCAGGCGATCAGCAGTTTTTCTGCAAGCCAATCTAACATGCGATAAACACAAGATCCAATCCGCCTAATTAGGCGGAACTTGATTCCAATACCACTCGAAACACGCACAATCAACTACTCAAAGTGCGAGATCAATTGCACAGGTACAAAGACACGAGCTTGTTATTCCTAACAAGTGCCCCCCCTCTCAATGTCTCCATAAAACCAAAAAAAATAAATTACTTTCTCCTAAATTCCTATTCCAAAAAAAATCCTTTAACTTCAATCTTAAAACTTATTAAGCTACCTATATCCATAACAACCAAGCACGTCAAACTTCAGAAAAATTACAGTGACCTATCTGTCACACGTCTTAAGTCTCCACCTATAAAAATCTAAAAAAAATCAAGCCAAGTCCCGGAATGAATACCCACATTTGAATAACAGCTCAAAAAAATATCACATATAAAAGTACAACACATAAAGGACAATACATATAAAAATATAATACAAAAATTCTTCACTCTGTCTTTTAACACTTAAAAATATCACATTTTCATGCTTTACATGCATTTAACAAATGCTAAGTAATTGTGACTAAAAATTACAATTTGAAAGTTCTTTCTAAAAATATCTAAAAAAAACTTTCTAACACCTAAATTTTCTTGATCACTCATCTAAAACATCAATAATCACCCCCCTTTAAAAATCCAATCTTAAATAACAAGAAAATAAAAATTACAAAATTTTATTTAACACTTCACTTGATCTGTCAATGTACAATTCCAGCTAAGCCAAAACTAATCTCCAGGCCTTATCCAAGATGTATTATCAATGCTACTTTCCTATCAATTTGAATAATACACACGGCATCCAAACCACAATCCAACTTGGCCTAAAAATTCATGCAAAAACCTTTTACAACTTTACTCTCAGGCTGCATATTAGGTCAATACTTAGTGCTCCCCAAAAATAACTTCAAAATTCTCATTAAATTCCTCATACAAATTAGTCTTAAGCTACAAATCTACCTAAGAATCCAGGCCAGACATTTACTTAAAGTGGTACATAACATTCACTCACACATTCAGCAAGACTCGGTTCCACCTTCATTCATACAAAAAATTCCATATGCTCAGGCGCCCAAGACTTCACACCAATCTCTCCAAAAAAAAAAAAAAAAAATCTAAGACATAGGTAACTGTAGACATGGATATGATCCAGAATTCAAAACTTTATGAATACCAACAACTTATATTAACATCATTATAACAAGTTGTATTAACAGAGCACCAGTTCAAACCTCCTAAACAGGCCAGGACTGCAAAAACTATGGACGCCACAAACCATTATTCACTGTACTTGAGTGAGGGACATTACTTATTGAGAACTTCTCACCTAAAACTTTCTGTATTCACATCCAGAAAAGCTTAACACCATCTATTAAAAAGTGAATAAATATTTTTCCATCAAAACAAACATCTCCTCACTATTAAGAAACCATTGATTCGCATAGCCAGCCGGAATAAAAACTTATAACCTTAAAAAAAAAACCTTTTCTTATATTTATTGATTACAAATCAATCCTATCCAAGAGACAGTCGCTTTCCATCAAGTCAATAACCTCAACATGAAAAATGACATTTCCACACCTAACACTCTACACCCAGGAGTAACAACCGCAGAATCTTTTTACGTTTCCCTGTCAAGTGTCTCCATTGGGAAATTCAGCAACTGCAAGTAATCAAAAGGGAACTCTACTTCCAGTAGAGGTCTGCATGGGCCCGGGCTTGGCCCGTGGCCCGTACCCGGCCCGCGGGCCGGCAGATTTATAATAGTTTTTTCAACGGGCCGGGCCAGGCCGACAAACAACATAAACGGGCCGGGCCGGGCCGGCAAAAAAATTGAACGGGCCAGACGGGCCGGACCGGGCTGATAAAAAAAAATTTCGGGCCTGCCGGCCCATTCTGAAGATTTAAACAGAAACGATAAAATATGAGCTATTTTCAACGAAAATGGTTTTAACGAGAATAAGTATAAATGAGGACAGCCACTAGTTTGACAGCATCAATATAAAAATTGCACAGTGTATCGGCATCGGAGAATTACATTATGTGTAACCCGTTTTAAGATTTTTTTAGCTGATTCATGCCAAACCGAGATCACGCTTGCACTATTTTTCTACATATAGACTGACCGGACCGGTACTAGACTTAATTATTGGCAGAAAACATTATTTGTAAAATTATTAACAGCGATAAAGAACTTGTGTTAGCTTAGTCTTCGGATATACAGGGTGTCCGAAAAGTCTGGAAACGGTCGAATAACTCGAAAAATACATATGAGATTGAAAAACGTAAATATACGTGTTAAATATTTTTAAATAAGCTACTCAGTGATACCAAATTTGACCTTCGTAACCGACCCCCTGGGGGTCAGAGGGGGTCCAACTTTGAAATCTTAAATTATAACCCCCATTTTTTATTGCAGATTCGGATTATACGGACAAAAATACGTAACTTTTGTATTTGATGTTTATTTTGAATCCTCGTTTATCACGGTGTAATCGAGCATATTAAATCAATACATATTTCGGCTTTTCCAACGGGATTTTCCCTAATCGAAACTAATTGGGGAGAATTTATGACATCAAATTCCTCGTCTTTTGCAGTAATAGCGTTTCCTGAAAATCACCCGTGCCGATTATTTTGGTAGTGCTACACAGTTAAAAATTTGATCCATTTGCTGTAGCGTCACTCCACAGCTTTTATAGAATATCTCTTTCATGACCAATGAGAATGTTCCATAACACAGTAAAGTACACTATAAAAAAATTGACCCTTTTGCTGCATCGTCACTCCACCGCTTTTATAGAAAACGATTACTTTACTGTGTTATGGAGCATTCTTATTGGTCACAAAAGAGATATTCTATAATAGCTGTGGAGTGTTGCTGCAGCAAATGGGTCAAATTTTTAACAGTGTAGCACTATTGAAATAATCGCCACGGGTGATTTTCAGGAAACGCTATTCCTACAAAAGACGAGGAATTTGACGTCAAAAATTTTGCCCAATCAGTTTCGATTAGGGAAAATCCCGTTGGAAAAGCGGGAATATGTATCGATTTAATATGCTCGATTACACCGTGATAAACGAAGATTTGAAATAAACATCAAATACAAAAGTTACGTATTTTTGCCCGTAGAATCCGAATCTGCAATAAAAAATGGGGGTTATAATTTAAGATTTCAAAGTTGGACCCCCTCTGACCCCCAGAGGATCGGTTTCGAAGGTCAAATTTGGTATAACAGAGTAGCTTATTTAAAAATATTTAACACGTATATTTACGTTTTTCAATCTCATAAGTATTTCTCGAGTTATTCGGCCGTTTCCAGACTTTTCGGACACCCTGTATACTTCTTGATGATTTTTAAATTAATTTCTCAATAATGTGAAAGTTTGACACATTTTCTGATTAATTTTAAATTGTAAAAGTATAAAAGTGATAAGCCTAACTATTGAAGGGATTTGGAATCGAATAGCGTTTTTCATTTTTGGTAAATAAAATACTTGTATAACCTTGTTGAGTTATAATAGTTTCTCAAATGATTGCAGGTTTTTCTCCCTTCCCTTGCTATTGCTTTCGGAAATTCTATTCAAAACGCTAATTATCACAGTATTTTATTTGTTTGCAGTATTCTTAAATTGCTTGTATCAAAAAATGGATAACGCCATTCGATTATATAGTTTCTGAATAAAGATATCTGCTATTCTTATGCGTTTCTGAGAAAAAAAAATGAATTTAGAAATGTATCAGAAAGGAGCTTCTTTGAATTTAAGAATGAATTTAGATTTGAAATCTATAATAAAATTATATAGAAATATATTTATAAATCTTCTTTTATTAAACAGCTTCAAAATTAACCATGTTTTTAGCTTTCTTTCTTTTTTCTTTTATTCTAAGCCATATTAATTTTTTAATGAATCTTTATTCGAATGTTGAAAGCCTAAGAATCTAAGTAATCATTAATGTTGTTAATGTGTATTTGCTGTAAAATATACTGTAAAATCATTCCATAGATATGTATGCAGTATTCTTTAAAAGAATCTTAGTTATGTGACAAAAATCTAAATTTTTTAGAAATCATAGAAATTGTAACGGGCCAAAACGGGCCTGTTTTCGCTGATTTTTGTACGGGCCGGGCCGGGCCCGGGCCGAAATAACTTTCCTACGGGCCGGGCCGGGCCGGGCCTGGAAATTCCGGCCCGTGCAGACCTCTAACTTCCAGACAAATGTATTCTGGTACTAAAAAATAGTATAATGGCCAAACTTTGCTCATGATCAACTTAAAAGACAATTAGCCGATCAATTCCAACACTAGCCAATTACTTAAGAGATTTAATCCCAAATTCTTCAACATTTGTCCTAAAAGCACCATCTCTAACCTGCACTCCTCTTGCACAAGTGACCATCTCTCCAAGAAAACAACAAAAAAAAAAAAAAAAAAAAAAAAAAATTACAATTTTCCAAAAAATTACTTTAACACTTAATTTCTCTCAAGATCACATGAAGAAGCCTACAACTTTTTAAGCCTACATAAATTTTCCTTTATAAATGCAATCAAAAATACCTCTTTTCAAAGAAATTCCCTTTAGACAGCCAAGAGATCCACTTCGATATCCACTTAATTACAAAAAAAAATTAAACTTTTAACAAATAAAAATCTTCACAAGAACCATCCCATTTTCTTCTGAACTTTAAATTACAATACTTTTCACAAAAAAAGTTTAATTTTCAAATTAAATCGTTTATTAATTTCTATCTCTCCTCATAAAAGATTTTATATGTAAAGTTAAAGCCAAACTTAATTATTTAAATATAAATTCCCTAAAATGACTTTTCTGCCACAAAAATCATTTTCCTAAACACCCCAGCTGCCACCTGAGATGTTCTCCAAAAACATCCAAGCTGCCACCCCAGATGCTATTTTGGAGGGTGAGAAAAGACTAAATGCACTTGTAAGCTGCAGCAAGTCTTAACAGAAAACACCCCCTAGCGAAGTCAGTCTGTAGGGTTTTTCAAAGAAATTGTAAATAAGATGATACCACAGTACCACAGCAATTCCGAATACTCTGGTATATGCACACTAACCAAAGCATCGCTCAACAATTGCTATAATTTGTACCATGGCACCAAAAACGAGAACTACTCTCCAGGATCCAAGATCCATTTTACAATTCCGCAGCTCACAAGTCATTTTAAATGAAAAGTTAGCTAATCTTAATTCACCAGATTATCTATTTGGGACATTACTATCTTTATAAAGAGGAGAGAAATTACTATAAAATTAAATACAGTCCTAAAAATTTAAACTAACGTATTTAACAACAATAAAGATTTTTATTTAAAACAAATATCAAACATAAATTTTTGATCTTTCTCTTCACAAATATCAATAGATCCCCCGACAATCCAAAACTTTAAAAATATTCATAAACAGGTAAAAATTGCATTATACAAATTTCCATATCAAAGAGTAACACTTAAATACCTTTTAGCTTTGTAATAAACAAATATATTAAAAAAATCAACAATATCATTGATACATTTATTACAGAAGCAACTAGATCTAAACTTGAAAAGACTTCTAGAACTTCAAAAAAATCTATATGCACTCTAAGCAATTTACATATAGGTTAAAAAAAAATTTTAAACTTTTATAAATTCACATATTTCATATTATAAGGGAGTCACTTTTAACACTGAAGACCTTTTAATTTTTCAAACAATGTCATTGACCAACCAATGATATAACTCAGGGTTATCCTTTTCAAAACCCAATTAAACATAATATCATATTGGATCCAGATCAAGGACATCTTTAAAAACTGTAAAGTGTAACAATATCATTTACTTTTAAAAATTAACCCGATTAAATAACTATTTCATAACTTTCAATTGTTTAATTATTAAGTTAACCTTGAAAAACTGTCCAAAAAAATGTTTAAAAATTACACTATTTAATTCAAAAAAATTTAAGTTTTTACCATACTGAGAGCGACATGAGCCCAGGGAATAGGCTCGACCAAACTAACATCCGGATTCATGCCACCCCCAATTCAACTTTCAAAAAAAAATATTCCACATTATCTCTAAAAAATTATACTTCATAAAATTTTTTTAATCAAATTAAAAAAAAACATTCTCAAGGAAAACAAAACAATCTGGCATCCAGGGTCCAGGTTTTATACTTTATATATTAACACGAAACAAAACCACCCATGCCATCATGAATTGCTTAAATTCAAAAAATTTTCTTTTACGATCATTTCACTAAATCTTCAAAATTTTTAACATTTCCTACTTAATTAAAAATAGAGATCATTAAAATAACTTTCTGATTTTAACATTAAATTTAACTCTAAAACTGTTCGATTTGCAATAAAAATTCAATAATTTAACACTAAAAACATATTCCCTCTTTCTAAAATATCAAAAAAAATTTCTATTTCTCACACTAATATTTATAACAAAATATAAAAATTTCAACAATAATATAATAAACTAAAAAAAATTAAATATGCAATTACTGATTAATTTCCAAAAACCTATAACCAAGAATCAATTAAGATAAAATCCTCAGGTAATTGCAGTTCACTACAAACTTCCAAGGTTTTATCTCTAAAATTTTCAATAAGATCTTCAACTAAAGAATATCAATTTTAAAAAAAAATCTCTGCCAAAACAAGAAAGAGGTTTTATCCATTGACTTTTAAAAATTAACCTTTAATTAACATATGAATTTGTCTATTTAACCTTTAAACTAAAAAAAAATTATCTATTTAAATTTTTAACTTAAAAAAATATTAACAATCATACAACTGTATATAAAAATCCCAATCTTTAAAAAAAAATGCAATTTAAGTAACTCCCATTTTAAAACAAATTTACACAGTAAACTATTCAACATATCAGACAAAAAAATTACATATTCATTCATTAACATATTTAAACTTATTTGTATTTAAATTACTTAAAATATTTCATTCAAAAAAAATCTTCAAGTACTTTAGTCTCAATTTTAACAATAGACCTAATTCTTTAAATATTCACTTCTCCATATGATCAAAAAATTTTATTTTTTCATCAGGTGGGTGATTAAGAAATAAAACAACGAGGATCAAATCTGAAAAACTACATGTCACATTTACTTTATTAACAAATAAAAATAAAGTTTTATATAGTTCAGCAGCACAGTCTTAAACAAAAACTGTCCCTTCGACACCATGTCACTTGGCACAATCTGTAGACCATTCAGAGAGAATCAGCAGGGGGCCCCAGCACGCCCCACTGCTCTGGAACATCAGAACTAACTTTCTCAGCAATTCACAGTCCACCAGTAGAAAAGCAGGAACAGTCATCAAATGACAGGTAACACCAGTCCTTCTATAAGAGTCAAAACAGCACAGCATTCCAAGTTCAGGAAAAAAATTGTCCAAAAGGCACTGAATCATGTATTTTTCGATGAAACTCCTTTTACACACCAGTCCTTTGAACACATCAGTCTGGAAGACAAATTGGTCCTTCTATGGTATGAAGAAAGTTTAAAAAAAAGTTCTGTAATGAACACTACTTTCCATCTGGTACCACAAGACTTTGCAAAAAAAATCACTGAATTACCGACCTTTTGAACTCTTATCATTCTCTCCTGGCAGGATTACAGTACAAAGGGACACAACTTGAAAAAATATGGAAAAGTCACTGGTTTAAAAAAATTTCTCGTAGATCTCCAAAAGTTTTCAAAGTTCACTTCAATTTTTCATGGGAACACAAATTTTCTTCATAAAGGCTTCTTCAAAAATTCAATTCACATTCAAATTCTATTTCTTCAAAATTTCAAAGCTTCTTCAAAAAAATTATTTAGCCATTAAGATGCCAGAATTTTTAACCATAAGTCCTTCACCAAGAGTCCTGGTTTTTCTATCTCTAATCTCTTTACTCAAAAATTTTAAATTTCAAGAAATTCATATTTTTATAAAAATGCCTCTTCATAAATCTATTATAATATTTCAAAAATAACTATATTTTTACAAAAATCTTTAAATTTATTCAAAAATACTATCGCCCCCCCCCCCCCCATTGCAAATGCCGATAACTGGGCCGGTATCAATATGCCAAAACCATTTAAGGTAAAAATTGGCCAATTAAATTATTTATTTTTGAATTTTTAAACATTTAATGCCAATAAAATTAAAAACTTAAGCGATACACATTTAAACATTACAATTTAACATTAAACATAATAAATCCTTGAAAAAAAATTCTATCTATTTAATTAATTTCTAAACATAACTTTAACTAAAATTAAACTAATGAATTACATTATAAAACCTATTATTCGGTCATAGCTATGCCGTAAATATTGGGCCCATAACCTTTTTGTTAGCCATTACAAAAGTAATGGCCAACATTAAAACTAAATAGCAGAGCAAGCTTAAACAGCAGTAAGCGTTTATTGCTGATTCACGACATAACCTGACTCGATGTTAAACAATAACTTTAAAGAAATTAAATAGTTATTGTAAAGATTAATTCAAAGTAATTCAATTAGTAATAAACAAATACTTTTGGTAAAGACAAAAATAAAGATAACCATTTATAACTAAAATCATTTATTAAAAATTAAAGACAAACAATAAACAAAACAACAATCTATATATTACTTAATTTCCTAATAGAAAATATATCACATCAAAAATAAATAAATATCTAATGAGGCTAAATGTAGATATTCCCAGGACTTACTTGGCAAGACTTTTAAACAAACCCAGGCATCATTAAAGAAACAAAATCACATTAAAAAAAAAATTAAGTTCACATCTGGAAAAACTTTTAATCTACACTTAACAATGCTGCCGATAATTGAAAGCTTCTTTATAACAGAATTAACTTGTCGTAAACTTCACAAACATTCCTTTAAATTCCGTCGAAGATTCACTAAGAAAAAAAATGTCGATCTTCCTGACGATCAATGAAACATTAAAAGTCTACGAACACAATCAAAAACTAGCAGCTTCAATTTAATAATATCGAATTCCAACGACGTTCCCATTATAAGTACTGCCGAGACTAAAAACTTCTAAAACAACATACACAGATATGACAGGTGAAGAACCACAAGGGGAAAACTGAAATCCTTAAATACGCCCATGAAAGGCACACGTGTTGACACACCCTGTCACTCCAGAACGTTATGTCAATCGCGATTCGTCAAAGCTGATTACGTCCGCTAATGTATTCAAGGAGTCAGCTATCGCCATCTGGCGAAAGGAGAATGAACTGTGTCTTCAATGCACGTTAAATGGACTTTGGTGTTTCACTACGTGAATGGATGTAAACAAATAAAAGATGTTTTAAATGGAAATAAATTATCGAATCTTCTTGAAATAAATTAAAGACAAACGGGAAGAGAAAAGGTAAGTTTATATTGATAATAAATTATATTAATAAAATTATTTTAATATTTATATTATTGTTTTAATAAATAAAGTTTAAGAAAGTTTGAATCTACTATTATGTATTAATGAATAATTAGAAGCATTGAGAAATAAACAGGGCTTGTTATTCCTAACAAGATCAGCGATTTGTCTGCGATATTTTAGCAAAACTGGCAATTTTAGCGAAATTTGCCGTTTTTTGCGCGATTTTTTGAGAAAATTAGCCATTTTTCAAGATTTTGTGACGAAATTAGCTATTTTTTCGCGAATCTTTTGAATAAATCTGTCGTTTTTTGGCGATTTTTTGACGAAATCTGTTGTTCAGACATGAGATTGCAAAAAGTAAAAAAAAAAAAAAGAGGAAAAGTGCGTGAATTGGAAAATGAGAAAGTATTTTGAAATAGCGTGCGGGGGTGTAAGAAAATTAAAAAGCTTATTTTATTCAAAACAAAATTGTCAATACTTTTGCTTAAATCCTGTTTTATTTTAATTATTTTATTTCTGGGGAAGAAAAGGTCAGAGTGAAATCATATATGCAAATATTATAAGTAGTTCTCAAATTAAAGTCTCTATTTTAAGTTCATACTTCTGATGCAATGTTATACACAGAAATCTTAGCTAGTTGTCCAATTTAAATTTTACCATGTTTTCACTTTAAACAACAATTAACAAACATGGCAAGCTAATGTTTAATTTGAAATTCAATTGCAAAAAAATTGCTGAAAACAATGTTAGAGCAGATATTTTCTGCAATTCTTTTATAAAATTAGTATTTTTTCACCAATCCTTTGACACAATTACTGTTTTTTTCCCGCAATTCTTTCACGAAATTTGCATTTTTCCGCGATCTTTTGTCGAAAATGCTCTTTTTCCACGATCTATAGGCGAAAATCTCATTTTTCCGCGATATTTTGACGAAAATCGCGATTTTTTTGTTGGAGTCCGCGTTTTTCTTGCGATATTTTGACGAGATCTCAGTTTTTCTCACGATATTTTGACAAAATCCGCATTTTTCTCGCGATATTTTGTCGGAATACGCGTTTTTATTGCGATATTTTGGCAGAATTTGCATTTTTCTCACGGTGCCTTGATGAAATCCGCATTTTTCTTGCGGTGTCTTGACGAAAATCGAGTCATTCACACGACATTTTGACAAAAATATCATTTTTTCACGACCTTTCAACGAAAATCTCGTTTTTTTCCATCTTTTGACGAAAATCGCTGTTTTTCTAGCGATTTTTTGACGGAATCCGTGTTTTCCTCACAATGTCTTGACGAAAACAACGTTTTTCTCGCTATGTTTTGACAAAAATTGCACTTTTTGCTATATTTTGGCAAAAACAGCGTTTTTCTCGCGACATTTTGACAAAAATAGCATTTTGTGCGACCTTTCGATGAAAATAGCATTTTCCCCGGCAATCTTTCAACGAAAATCGCATTTTTATTCCGCGATATTTCGATGAAAATTTCATTTTTTCCGCGGTCCTTTGAAAAAAAAAATTGGAAAAGCGGAAAATGACAAAAAAAATGGGAAACCGAGGATCCGTGGGAGAATCGCATGCCGGGTTGTTTTATCAGGAATTTTTGATAAAATTTGTTGTTTATTCACACTTTTTTGAGGTAATTTGCCGGGTTTTTTTTTTCGAGATTTGTGACAAAGTTAGCCATTTTTTCGCGAATCTTTTGAAGAAATTTGCAACCATATTTCGCGTATCTTGACGAAATATGCCGTTTTATCGAAATTTTTTTTACAAAATTTTCTGCTTTTCCCAAATTTTTTGACAAAATTTGCCGGTTTATCACGATTTTTTGACAAAATTCGTCGTTTTACGCAAATTCTTTGACAAAATTTGCCGTTTTATCGCGATTTTTAGACGAAATTTGTCATTTTTTCGCGATTTTTTGAGGAAATCTCTGCATTTTTTCGAAATTTTTTGAGAAAATTAGCCATTTTTCGTGAATCTGATGAAATGGCCGAAAAATAGTCCTTATTTCGCAATTTTTTAACGAAAGTCGCCATTTTTATGTGTTTTTTAACGAAATTGCGCGTGTCACGGGACATGTAAGAGCTATTTTACTGTGTCCTATCGCCTATCTTTTGCGTATTTTACGTGCTATAGCGCGTCCGCGGCATCCCTGCTGTGCTTTTGATGAATGACGTGCATAAAGGGTTTACCGTGCGTTTTACAATCGCGATTTTTTTTTTCTTTTTCGGGAGCAATATCGCTTGCTTACAAAACCGCAATACAATTTAAGGAGTTTCTAAGGAGTATTTTGTTTATCTAAGTAGTTCTAAGTACTACTTGGGAACGTTTTCACTTCTAAGTAGTTTCTAAGGAGTCCAAGGAGTCTGTGCGAACCCTGTTTATGTAAATTTGTTTCATAAATTTATTATTTTTTATTAATGGAAACTATTTAGCCTCTATTGAAGGAAATTTTAAACCCAAAAAATGGGAATCTGATTTTATTTTACTTTGTAAATTATATAAATACTGCGAAATTAAAAAAAATCTTAATATAACCTATCACCCTTCCAATTTTCCTGTTCTTTTCACAAAAGTTCCAATAATAAGACCCCCCCACCTTAAAATCCTCACAATTTCCGGTCGGCTAAAGGTAAGCTTACTTGCAGTATTTTATGATATTTAATCCCTGCCCTTAATTTTGAGAATAGATTGAATTATTTGACAAAATATGAAAGAACAGAGTATTTTTACATTTTTGATAAAGTAGTTGTAAGAAGTGTAAAGTAGATAACAAGGTACGTTTTTCGACCACTGCTCAGGACATATCAGCTTTTAAGGTGAAATTTTGTCAAATATTGATTTTTTTTTTAAGACAAGAGTTAAGAAATTCATTAATTGAAATTTTTAATGCCTCCAACCATGTAAGCAAAACCTTACTTAGTAATCCGTCAACTTTCATTGATTAAATTTTGTTGAATGGTGACTTTTTATTATAGGCATAATAAAAAGATTATCTTTCATAAATTAAATTTTTGCCAGGTATGGAAAGCCATATCTTGGATTCTTTAAAGGTGAAATTTTGAGGGTTGTACAGTAGACTCCCTAGAATCCGCAATCTTAAAATCTGCAACTCTTTAAAATCTACATATAATTTACAGATGTAAACAATGAAACATTCAGTTCAGATATAGGGACAAAATTTTATTTTTTTAGTTTTATATCGATTCCATATATTTCTAAATTTGTAAATTTTGTTAATTTTACTGAATTAATGTTTTTTTCAAGAAGGAAGCATAAATTTATTTCTGAAAAAATCCAAGATATTGCTGATATCACCAGTAATCACAATATTCTCTCCAGATACATTTATGTATTATTCAAGCTTTATTGATTATTAAGCCTGGTTAAGCCTTAATAAAACTTCCTTATTTTATGATTTTGATGTGGATTAGTAATGTACCTTTATGAGGCAAGTTTCATTGAATAATTTAGGAAAAATACATTCCATCTTTATAATGAACATTTAATCATACATTATTAACTTGACCTTTGCTTTGAATATTTTAATCATTTAAAAAATTACCTAAATTTTTATGATTTTAGTTTATTACTTATTTTAATATTTTATTTTAAGCATTTCTTATAATTTGATTGCTTTATTAATTACATTCAAATGACAGTTTACAAAATGCAAACTAAGCAATAACCAGAAATTCGCAAAATTCTAAAATCCCCACAACCTCTGGTTTCAAGCTGTGCAGATTTGAGGGAGTCTACTGTAAATGTGCTTTTAAAGTTTAACCTCCCTCCCCTCAGATGGGTGAAAAACTATTAACTCACTTTCTCTTATAGAAAAAGTTCTACATAATGGTTATTATAGACCATAGATGCATAAAATAATTTCATACCTTCCCCTAGTGCAAAAACATAAAAAGATCTAACAGATGCTTTAACATCAACACTTGTAATAAACAATAGATTTGTTTTTACAGTAAAACAAGAAAAACTTTAGTGAAATTCCTTTTTTGTGAATCCATGGTTTTTGCAGTTAGTTTATAATTTGGGTAAAGCTTAAATTTTCACAATCCACAATAAACATGTAACAAAAGATGTGATTGGAATTAAAGATAAGACATACTGAACATAAAATAGTTTTTTAAATATTTCGTGTCAATGGGATACTAAGCATTTAGGACATCTTTTATTAAATTTCTTAAAATAAAAACTAATGCATGATGTATATATAGTTACAGGTTATATACAGGGTGTCCCCTCTCAACGGTGGCCAATGGCTAACTTCTAAACCAATAGTCCAAGGAACTAATAGTCATAGACATATAGTTCCAATTGCAAAAATGCTTTAAAAAAGGTAAAGAATTGTTTTTCAAGTGATTTAGCTCAAAATAAAATTTTATTAAAAAATTACAAAAATTAACTTTTTATGCGGTCCCCTGGTCCTATAAGTGATATTTAGTAAATTTTTCCCACTGCTGTAACAAATAATACAAAAAAAGTCCCATTCCTCTGCAATTAAAAATGACCGAGTAATAGCTGTTTAAAGTTGAAGCATCTTTTTTGCTGGAAATTAGGGGTCAGTCACAAACTTACTGGAAATAAAAATAAACGCAAGATATAAAATTTCACATTAAACATTGAGAGTAAAATAATATTTACAATATTATTTTTAAATTTATGTTGATGATTACATATTAAAGCAAAATTTGTACTAAAATTATAAGTAAAAAAATAACAGAAAGTTTGTTAATTTAATTTATGAGAAGCAACAGTCACAAATCGTTACAAAATGACATATATTTACTATTCTATTAGATTACTTAACCTAACAGAATTTGATGTAATCCTATAAAATAAATAAATGGTGCGCACTTAAAATTGTATTAATATTATACTGTCATTGGATATAAATAAGTGTGCAAATTGAACCTCGATCGGATATTTGGAAGAGAGTTAAAATTTTAATAGAAATTTTGAGCAAGGGAAAAATAAGTACAAACATTTTAAGCAAAATAAAGGCTTATCAAAATACCACACCTTTTAAAATAAAACGAACGTTTTAAACAAAATAAAGGCTTATCAAAATACCACACATTTTAAAATAAAATTGCGATTTCCCAAAATTTGATTTTCACGATAAAGAGAATTTTAAAACTCACGTCTTCAACTATTTTAACTATCTAGAAGTTAAATAATAAAAATTAACATTATCATAAAACTTATACGGTAGTAGCACCTTCAGTTAAATTGCTTTTAAAATATTTCGTTATCTCATTTAAAACCTTTTAGAAATTGGAACTATATGTCTGTGGCAAATGATTTAGGAATTAGCTATTAGACAGCGTTGAAAATAGATGCCCTTTATAATACTTTAAGCACTTACAAGGGGACCACCAAACATGGTGCTCACAGATTTTGATGATTTCAAAGTATGTTGTAGGGTTCACACCACTAATTATTCAGCTGGAAGGGTTTCTTCAAATGGGCCTTAGTTTTTGAGAAATTGGGGGGGGGGGGCAAAGTTTTGTGCTTATTTCAAATAATCGTTAGTATTACATTTTGTTTGTGGCTCAGTGGCGCTGCGGTAATGTGCGAGACTCCAGACTCGGACTTAGCGGGTTCAAATCCAAGTTAGACCTCTTTTTTTCCCTTCCTCTATATACTTTTTATACGTTGCATATTTTAAGTAGAATTGGGAATTCTACAAGCTTTGAACGTTTTGATATTTTCTTAATAAATTAAATTTATATTTTCAAATTTATTTCATGAAAATTTATTTTTTGTGCAATTTTTAAACTATTATTTTTATTGACAAAACTGCAAAACAAATTTATGCCTAGAACTCTTTTTTATTAATTATTATGTAATTTCTTTTTTTATTAAGCACAATTCTGAAATAATAATTTTTCTTTTTTCTATCGCCTTTTTTTGTGGAATTTTTTAAATGAAAATTTATCCTTTTTTGTATAAATTATATAAAATAATTTTCAGGTGCAATTTCTCAAACACTTATAATATTAGTTAATTCAAATAATGCATATTTTCGAAAGTGTAATAAAATATTAATGCAGTAGTGCTAAAATATTATCCAAATTTTTACTGATCTTTAAATACATTCATCTCTAAAGTTCAACCTAAACATCATTTATCGTTTGCACAAATAAGAATTGACAGATTACATTAAAAAAATTATATATAAATTTTTATTTTAACAAATTAAAACACTATTCATAAAAAAATAAACTAGATCGGAAAAGTCGTCTCCTAATGATTTCAATGAGATAAAATTTACGATACATAAAAAAATATATGTGTATTTATTTTATTCATCTACTTTTATTTTCTCGGTAAAATCACGCAAAAATAGAAATTCTTTTTACTAATGTCATTTAGCTTCTTTCGCAGACAAATAAAAGATTTGCAATATGGGTATGTATATGTCGGATTAAATACTAAAAATACTGTAATGAAAGGAACCAGCACTAGCAAGAAAATTCTCGTTTGGAAAAGGAACAAAAAGGTGAAATTATGAATGCATTAAAATACTGCGAGACGTTGTTACAAAATGATAATCTGCTTACAAATTCTCCACCGGATAATATTTCCAGTGCTTTTATTGCTATGCCTGAAGAATTTCATAATTCAATATTAAAAATATTAGATGGTCGACAAATTATTGAGGTAGATGAACTGATATCGAATGAAGAATATGAATTAAAGGAATTTACAAAGGTATTAATTCTTTTACTTAGCAATATATATATATACTTTTTATTTCATTCCGAAAAAATCAAAAAAGTAAAAATTGAAAAAATAAACTATCCCCATAAGAAAATATTAATAAGTTCAAAGCTGTAAAATTCCCAATTCTGCTTAAAATATGCAACGTGTAAAAAGTATATAAAGAAAAAAAAAGTTCTAACTTGGAGTTGAACCTGCCAAGTCTGAGTCTGAAGTCTCGCACATTACCGCAGTGCCACCGAGCCACAATCAGATTGCAATACTAACGACTATTTGAAATGAGCGCAAACTTTGACCCCCAATTTCTTAAAAACTAAGGCCCATTTGAAGAAACCCTTTCAGCTGAATAATTAGTGGTATGACCCCTACAATATACTTTGAATTCATCAAAATCTGTGAGCACCATGTTTGGTGGTCCCTTTCATGGGTGCAAGTTTGAAATTTTGCCAGGACTGAAAATATTTTGAATCACTCCCCCTCACGTTTTTTTTTTTTTTTTTTTTTTTTTTTAATTCATGTTTTTTTCCATCAACCTTTGAAAAAATTCGCTTTTTCCCACAATCTTTTGACAGAAATCGCGTCTATTTAGCGATTCTTTGACAAAAATCGCGTCTCTATCGCGATCCTATGACAAAAAAAACTCGTTTTTTGCGATCCTTTGACGAACATTCGTGACTTTCCGTGATTCTTTCACAAAAACTCGCGACTTTTTCGCGATCTTTTGAAAAAATTCACAACTTTTTCGCGATCCTTAGACAAAAATTCGTAACTTTTTAGCGATCCTTAGACAAAAATTCGCAACTTTTTCGCGATCCTTAGACAAAAATTCGCGTCTTTTCCACGATCTTTTGACAAAACTCGCGTCTTTTCTTTGCTCTTTAGACAAAAAATCGCGTTTTCTCCGCAATTCTGACAAAAATAACGTTTTTTCCGCTATAATCTCACGAAAATCGCGTATTTTTCGCGATTCTTTGAAAGAGACTGCGTCATTTTCGCGATCCTTCGACAGGAATCGCGTTTATTTTGCTATTTGACGAAAAACGCGTCTTTTTGCGATCTTTTGACAAAAATAGTGATTTTTCTGCGATCTTTTGACAAAAATCCCGTATTATCAGCAATCTTAAAAAAAATCGTGTCTTTTTTCGCGATCTGTTGACGAAAAACGTCTTTTCCTCGATCTTTTGACAAAAATTGCGTCTCTTCCGCGATTCCTCGACAGAGACAGCATCATTTTCGCGATTCTATGACGAAAATGACGTTTTTCTTGAGATACGTCGACAAGAATCGCTTTATTTCGCAACTTTTTTTTTTTTTACGAAAAACGCGTCCTTTTGCGATTTTTCAAACGAAATAGCGCTGTTTTCTGTGATTTTTTTTTGACAGAAATAACGTTTTTTTCCGCGATCATTTGACAAAAATCACTTTTATTCATAATCTTTTGACAAAAAATCGTGTTTTTCCGCAATCTTTTGGCGAAAAACGCGTCATTTTTGCAAACAGTTTTTGTCGTCGGAGTTTTTCCGTCCCGCTTCCGTCCTCGGGAACTTTTAAAAGACGGAATTCCGTCTGTGGACGGAAAACTTGCACCCATGGTCCCTTTGTTAGTGAACGTTACCTTAAAGCTCAGTCCAATTCATCCGTATTTAGCTACAGAAAAGTGGTTTAAGTCCTGAAATTTAAAGCTTTATAACTCTGTCAATTTTAATGTTATGTGAATGGGACCTTTTTTCTCTTACTTGTTATAGTAGTGGGAAAAATTTACTAAATATCACTTATAGGACTGGGGGACTGTATAAAAAGTTAATTTTCGTAAATTTTTAATAAAATTTTATTTTGAGCTAAATTGCTTGAAAAACAATTCTTTACCTTTTTTAAAGCATTTTTGCAATTGGAACTATATGTCTATGACTAACGGTTTAGAAATTAGCCATTGGCCACCGTTGAGAGGGGACACCCCGTATATTTAAGTAAAAGTTTTAGCCAAAATATTCTTTTGTTTATTATGTAGACTTTAATTTCAGTGACATTAAGATGGTAATATCCCACAATACTGAAATTGAGATACTGCTGAGGCCTATTTCATGCATTATCAAAGCATCTGTTTCAGACACCGAGCTCCATATATAACAAGAGATTTGTCTCCCTATTTCCCAACATAATTTCCAGCAGTCAGCATGGAAGGATACACCAACAATAATTTAGGTAATACTAGCTGACCCTCCCGGCATTGCCCGGGTCCGTATTAACAATATTAAAGGAACTTGAAATTTGTATGATTTTATCATTAACTGGAAGCATGCAGAAATGCATTGCCTGAAATATGTCATAGCTGACTTTGTGAAAAATCGGTTTTAAAAGCAACAACTAATATTAAGCTCTAAAAATACTTAAAATGAGCAATGAGAAACACAGGAGGGAACATGTATCCAACGATTGTGTTAGTTTCGTGTTAAAGTGTTGATATTTACCTGAAAAATAATGTTTTGAGCCATTATTGACTGTAATACACGATCAGAATGCATAAAAGATACAAATATATCAATCATAGGCAAGAATTATGTGATTATTTTTATCATATGACTTTGAAATATCAATATAGAAGCATCATTTAAGATTTTGCTTGAAAAGTTAACATTCTTTCGTTAATGTCTTAAAATCGTCTGCACTCTGAAATCTAGATTTTAGACTAATATTTGTTAAAGTTTTCGCGCGTGATTTTAAAAGAATGTTTTCATAAATATATTTTATATATTGGCATAGAATTATTAATATGTTGTTAAATCATAAACATTTTTCATCTACATTATAAAGTATTAAAAAGTTCTGAAAAAAAAAGAAAACTTTTAGTAATACAATTTTTAGTTCAAATTAAATGTTTTCAATATTTTATTTAATTTTATTTTGACATTTAATTATTTCGAATTTATCAATTTCAATTATTTTAAAAGCAAACATTTTATTAAAATAAATAATATAATAGAAAAAAGACCATTTTAAAAAATTACTATTTCTTCGTAAAATATGCTTCAGCTGTAATTCATTTCTTTCAATTCGTCTTATTAATACAAAATCCCTTCCACATGCTTTTGTTTAGGACATTAAAATTCGAGTGATAAATGGTTTAATATTGCAACCCTTTTATCGGTTTACTTCACCACCACCTATCTTTTTCCTCCATGGTTTACAACCGCTGTGATAAAAAATCATCATTTAAACTGACAGTTTGCCAGTCTATGAATTTTAAAGGTCTGTTCCAGCTTTTTTAATTATTTATGCGATAATTTTATGCAACCAACCAACCATAACTAAATGAAGGGGAAAAAGAAGAAAAAAGGTGATTTTTTTTATGAGAGTGATCTTTGGAATTTAATTAATTACTCAGTTAATAAATAGAATTTTGAAATTCTGAAGCTCAGGTGCATCAGGAGAGATTTGGGGCTACTCTCAAAAAAAAAAATTTTGAGCCTCGTACATGTTGTAGATTTTGCTAGCCAACTCACTCACTCACACGCACACGCATGGGAGAGAGAGAGGGGGGGGGGAGAGAGAGGGGGGGGGGGCGTTTTGTTCTTTTATTAATATAGATAACAGTGACAATAACAAGCACTATAACATATTCAAAAAATTATGTACTTTTCTCTTCAAAAGGGGAGAGGTGGGGTTGTTTCTTGGTTGATTACATGCACTAATATTATCTTTTGCATGAAAGGACTAAACAGACTGTAACCTGAATAAAAAAAGTCTCAAAGTACTACAAATATACTTGGATTCAAATCCAGCATATCTTGTCCAACACCTTAACTGTTAGACAAACAACCGGGGGGGGGGGGGGGGGGAGAAAGAGAAGTGAAATTAAAACCAATTGAAAAAAGAAAGAGGGAGAAGGGTAACAGGACTGAAAAGAGTAAAATGTATACATACATTTTGGCATAATATGCGGTGTATTGTACAATCTACAGTGCCAAATTTCACTAAATGACCATACTTTTGTGACACTTTTTGAAACTCTGGCAGGAACTGCATACATGGAGGACACCACTATGAAAGAAATATAAACTTAGAAAATAAAGTAGAGAATAAAAATACAATCTTATTCCATCTTGTAATTGAAAAAAAAAATAATAATAAATAAAGTTCTGATTGGGTAATAATACATTATTAATATACTTAATAGTATATGCATTAATAAATTTATCAAGATATTTATTATTTATTTATCAAGATATTTAGATTCCAAGTATTGTCGGTAATTATAATATTCATTATATAGGCTCAACAAACTAACAAACAATCTTTTCATACAAATTTTTGCGAAATGGATTTTTTTAAGCAAATTTGATAAATTTACATTAATACAAGACAACAAAGAGGGCAACAAGAAAGGCAAACATTATGTAAACAATCTATTCAAGGTAGCTATATTGTTTACCCAAGATATAATCATAATTTAAATCTCATTAAATTACCAATTTATAAAAATATTTTAAAATATGTATGACACTGTTTATTATTTATGCATATTTATTTCAACTTTTAATGTTTATTTTAATGTACCAGTATGTACCAGCATAACAAGTTGACATATTTTAGCAAGTAGGGTTTGGCTCCATTGTTGCTATAGCTTGTACAGAGTTATAACCAAAAACAAAAAATATTTGATGATTTATCATCTGTGCTCAGCTAATAGAAAAATGATTTTAAATTAATGAATAATTTACTTATGAAAATTTAAATTGTTAAATTGTCATCCAAAACAAAGCTGTGTACATAATTAAATATCTGTGTACATTATCAAATTTCTAAAGTACTGGTAATAAACATAAATGATTACAAAAAACATCCCAATTGCTATTTCTAAACTCAAATTTATTTATATTTTTCCAAAATTTTTATAAGGCTATTATGGAGGTAAAGAAATAATTTAGGTTGCCCATTATCTATTATAACAAAAAAATTCTGAGAGGAGAGGATTACATTAAGAGCCATTACTTTGAAATTCAGTCAAAAAAGTGATATTTTGATAGTTGTACTTTTTAATTGGCTTGATATTTTTTTACGTTGAAGTAAATCAAATTTACTGAATAATGTGAAATTTTGATACCCTAAAAGAATTTCCTCTTCCCTATAGAAAATGTCAAAGTTCAAAGTTGTGAATGCCATTTTTCACGAAAAGTGAAATGCTAGTATATTTAGAGTGCTATAACTCTGGCAAGCAACAACACCCCAAAATTCTTTTGGTATAAACTATTAAAATAACACTACTACCTGCTTATTAATTTTTTTTTATGGTTTGTTTTCATGGGGCATTGTTTTATTAAATTGTTATGTTGCTACAAAGTACAATCAAAATGATGTTTTTGCCCATTTTCTGTACTTAATATCTTATTTAAGCAATAGTGCCCCAAACGTTTTCTTATAGAATATGAAAGTGAACTAATAGGACAAGTTAGATAATATAATACTTTGCCAGGATGTTGTTGCTATTAGCAGATATAATCTGTTGAATATTCAAAATTTTCAATCTGCAACATTTAAATTAGTGTTATCTCAAAAAGCGTCACAGTTGAATGAAACAAAATATAACATGCAGTAGTTGAACATATGTACAAAAACATGGAAAAGAAAACTAAGTGGGGTATCTTGATATTTTTAGAAAAACAATGACAAAAATTTCAAACAAACAATGAAAACGATCACATTTTTTCCTTATCAAAAAATGAAAAATCCTATTTCTCTTTCTCTTTCTATATTTTTCCCCCTATGAAAAAATGGAATATCTCTTTTTTTCTTTCCCCTTCCAAAAGAGAAATGAGATGTTTCATTTTCTGATAGGGGAAAGATGTGATCATTGACATTGTTTTTTTTATAACTTTTGTCATTTCCCCCCATAAAAATATCATGAAATCCTCGTTTTTTCTTTTCCATGTTTTTGTACTAATGTTCAACTACTGCACAATATATTATGTTTTATTGCGCTTTTTTTGAGATAGCACTAATTTAAATGAAGCAAATTTTGCAAATTTTGAATATTTAACAGGTTATATCTGCTAACAGCAACAATATCTGAATGCAATACTATATTATTTAGCTTGTCCTAGTAGTATACTTTCATATTTTATAAGTTTGGGGTACTATTGCTTAAATAAGATATGTGCAGAAAATGGACAAAAACATCATTTTAATTGTACTTTGTGGCAACATAATGTCCCATGGAAACAAATCAATTTTAATAAGCAGGTAGAGTTATACTAATATTTTATGCAAAAAGAATTTTGGGAGTTGCTAACCAGAGAACCACTCCAAACAAATTCGAATTTCATTTTTCATGAGAAATGACATTCACAACCTTGAACTTTGACATTTTCTATCGAGAAGAAGAAATTTTTTCAAGGTTTCAAAATTGCACATTATTCACTAAATATGATGTACTTCAATATAATAAAATATCAAGCCAATTAAAAAATACAACTATCAAAATATCACTTTTTGTCTAAATTTCAAAATAATGGTTCTTAATAATGGAATGGTAAAGGAATGAAGTTTGTAATTTAGATTTTTGTTATTTACTTATCATTAAAATAGAGCAACAAATAGTACAAAAGATGTGTGTTTTGAAATAGAGTTTTAAATATTTTTTTTTGAATAGGGGGTGGGATGGAGGAAGCAGACATTTTGGGGGTGAAGAGATAATTGAAATGGTTAATTATTTTTTTGCTGCTACTAGAGGGCAGCAAACAGAGCTGCTCTCTATCAAGCTTTAAAAAAAAAAAGTTTTAAAGATTTAAAATTTTGTGTATTGAAAGTAGTGAGGGGGGAAAAAGTGTACATTTTAGGGGGAGATGGAGGAGGGAATTTAGAATAATTGATTACTTACTTTATTGTTACAAGAGAGTAACAAATATGTAGAATAAAAATATTTTAAAACAGAGTTTTAAGGATTTATATTTTTACTTCTCTTTTCTTTTTGCTGGAAGAGAAAAAGCAAATATTTCAGAAGCAAAGAAAAGAAGCAACTATTTCAAGGGCAGAGCAAATTTTAAATTTTCTTCCTGCGATCTTGTAAATAAATTTTTTATGTAAAAATGTTTTGGAAATGGAAAAGAAAATCAAAATTACTGGGTACAATTGGGACTTTAGCAGACAAATTGCTACAAATGTACTGGAAAATTAAAGAAATGAACTACATAAATTAAAATAATTAAAAACATAGGACAAAATTATGCTCAGGAAAAAAGGAATTTTTAAACAGAAATACAGGCATATACTTCTGGCTTCTGGCAGCTGAGAGCTGAATGTTTGAAAACTTTTATCTCCAGATTTTTTACCCTATCTAGCTCATTGCTTATGAGGCACGGCAAATGCAACATGGAATCATTTTATAGTGAGTGATAAATTGCTACAATGGGAGAAGGAAATATTTATTTAATCTTAAACATAGCTAACTCCATAATTAATTAAAATAAAATATTTTTATATCAATACATGAATTAGAAAGTCTAGTTTTTACAAAATTTACTTTTAAAATTACCCAACAGCACACACAAAAAAAGAAATTTCCAGTTTACTGATGGTCATTCATTGTAATTATTTTGATTATGTTCTGAGTACTTTACATAAAATCAAACATAAAAAATTGGTTTAAATAAAAAAAAAAAAAAAAAAAAAAGAAAACTGAAGAATCAAAAAGTTTCAAGACTTGCATAAATAAATAAAAACTTTTTTAAAAATCCATTTTTTCACAAGGTAGCCTTAGAAAAGTGAAGAAATTTATTCCCACAGAATTAAAATGGGGAAAGAAACACAGAAATTTAAAAGACCGACATCCTTAAGAGATGCTAGAACATGGAGCAATAAATAATTTTTGCATAGAAATCCAGGGTCAAATCCCTTCATTCTATTAAAAAATTAGAGAATCAACTTTAAGCTGTAGCCAGACATTTATTCAAAATTTTAACAATAATGACGATATTTTACAAACTTTTTTAACACAATTACACAGGGCCGAAACTAGCCTTTTTTGCACCAGGGACAAACAAGGATTTTGCAACCCCCTCCTGCTCTTCTGCAAAGTATATTTACAAAGAGAATTTGGCAATTTTCTAATAGCCAAATTATTTTTAAATTAAAAATTCATAATACTGAACTATGTAATCTGCTTTGGATTGTCAAATATTGATTCATTAAAATCTTGGAAATGAAATTAAAAAAAAATTCTGCTTTAAACAGGATCCTTATGCCATATCATCCTTAGATTCTTTTGTTGTTAAGCATAAACATACTCTAGACAGATGATGATTTTAACAATACCATGTTAAACATAGACATGAGAAAAATCAAACAAAATTTTCATTTGTGCCCCTTTGTTCTGGCACCTTGGGCACATAACCCCTCTATCCTTCCTCCTTTAGTTTTGGCTCTGTACAGAGCACTCAAAATCATCACTGTCTGAATGCAGATAATGTTAATTTCCACTAATTCTTGCCATATTGTTATATTTTACACAAAAGTAAAGTTTGACAATTTCATTAAAATAGCTTCATTATAGTTATATTTGTAGCAAGCATGAGATTACTGAAAAGGGGGGGGGGAGAAAAAGAGCAAAAGCATGTGAAATTTGAAAATCAGAAATTATGTTTCACAGATTCAAGGAAAAGTCAAAGAGCATTTTCATGTTCCCAAAAGAAGGTGAGCTAAACAGCTCAACCCTTGAATTTATCACTGAAGTCATGAATCAGTCCCTGTATTAAAATTACCTAAGCATTAATAACAAGTTGAATATCTTCATAATTTATATTATAAAATTGCATTTAAATACATACACACCATATTTATAAATTCTTGCAGAAATAATAATTTAAAATAATAAATTGATAATGATTTTCTTTTTCCTAAGAATTAATATATTATCTTAAAAAATATTTTTTTTTCAATAAATTTAAAAAACAAATATTAAACATTTTGAAACTCTCTGTACAATGAACAATAAATATTCTTGGTTTGCAAACTTTTAATACATATATAACTATATTAGTTAATAATGAATAAATGGTTTTCAATTAATTAAAAAACCAAATATTAAACATCTTGAAACTCTCTGTATAATGAACAATAATCTTCGTTTTCAAATTTTTAATACATATATAATTGCATCTGTTTATAATGAATAAATAATTTTGATTAATAGTTATAAAACAATGCAAAATAATGTTTTAACTTGAAAAGCATTATTTTACCAATAAGAATGGTGAATTTAATTAAAAAATAAAAATCGCATACAGAAAATAAAAAATCTTAGAAAATAACAAAAATGGCAAGGGAGAATAATATAAAGGAGAAAAAAAAAAATAAGAAAAAAAGAAAATTTCAGGTCTGCAGATGTATCTCATTCCTGTTATGATAAAAAGAGAGAGAGAGAGTTTAAATTGCAATTGAATATGTTGTGTTTTTGACACAACAAATGAATTATGATTCTCATTTCTAATGTGAAACTGCTTTTCTATAGCCCTGTAACTGTTTTGCACTACCCCTTTGTAAAACTTGTCCCTTTTTCTTTTTTACTTTAAAAATAATTTTATAAAAGATTTTACACTTTACTTTTCTGTTTTAATGCATTCTATAATAAGGAATAAATAACATTAATCACTGATGTATGTAATAAGAATAATTGATATTTTGATTAAATAGTTACTTCTTTCAGAACTTATCAGAAAAAATAAGGGAGTTATACATTGTACTGCAACCAAATTTTTTCATAGTTTTGAGATATAAGAAACATTTAATTTATGGGCATAAAATAAGAGTAAATAAAATATGAAAATTTAAAGTAGCTGAATTCTTTTTAAGAGAAAACACATGCAATTCCATACATAATATTTATATATAAATTTTAAAAGACATACATACAGGGGCAAAAAAATCTATAAACCATATTTCTTCAGACTGTGTTACATTAGGAAAATGCTGGGGATTTAATGTGTGCAGTTGACTTTGTGAAGCTGCGCGTGCAAATCTTGAAATATCATAAGCTGAAATTCTACCTAATGTTAAGAAAAACAGTCAAGTAAACAGGAATTCAATTTAAAGTGCAATTAATAGCAATCTTCTAAAAATACAATCATATTTCCAATCAGGGTTGGCAAGGTTTTTCCCACCCCCCCGGTAAATACCATGGAAAAAACTGGAATTTATAGTCCTGGGAAATACTATGTTTTTCCCACATAGGAAAAACTGATTATTAAAAGCAAATTTTAATTCAAAACAACCTTTTAAAATGTCAAAATTGAGTCCTAAATAAATAGTTTAAAAGATAAATAAAAAGAAAAAAGTCCACCTACAAAAATGGACAATGGAGTGTATTTATTTAAATATTTTCATGCCACACAGATTCCCACACACTTTCCAATCACAATTGTATTCATATTCTTAGTCTTCCACTTCCATATTGGATTGTAGCATCATATAACTTGATAATAATTTAGAAACTTTTTGTAATTCCTATCTATTTCTAATCTTGCTTTGTATGAAAGAAATACACTCCAGGGATGTTGATGATGCAAGACATCCATGAAGATGTTCCACTGATTGAGAAATTCTGCATTTATTCCAGTTTTACTTTTTTTTTTTTTTTGGCCATAGTGCAGGTAAAATAGTGTTTGTAATGTCTTCAGAAAAGGAAGTTGCAGAAATGTTACTAGTGGTGTGAATATTTTTTTTCTTTTTTTAATAATTTCAAGGAAGTTTAAGAAATATACAATGAATGTATATGTTAGAATGGCAAATTCTAGCAACTTGGGCACTGTAAAAATCTAAATGAAACTTGTAATAAATATGTACTTCTAACTTAAATTTTATGCACCATATTCAGAAAGCCAGAATATTTCTTACAAATTGCCATTTGGAAGTTTTTCCCACTATTTACTACTTTTTTCCAGTATTTACCCCTTTTTTCAGGTATTTACTAGTTTTTCCTGGGATGGGAAAAAAGGCCAACCCTGTTTCTAATACATATTAGTGATCTACAACAATCTTCAGATATTCTCAAACTTTTGACATCAACACTTTTTGATAATTACAAGTACATATCATAAACCATCCTTATACTGCATATAAATTTTATTTCTTTATATTTCAATATTGTCATGCATTAAATATTATTGATGTTTTATCAGCAGGTTCAAAAAATTTTGCTAATCTTATTAAAATTTCTGTGGTGATGGAAAAAAAAAACTGTAATGGAGTGACACAATTTCTGCTGTGCCAATAACAGGGTCACATTCACTCAGACATATTTGGAACAGTCAAAAACGGATTTTGGAGCTTGAAAACCCAGTTTTGGAGCAGCAAAAATACAATTTTGCAGCAACATAACCCGTTTTTAGAGCTAAAAAAGATTGGTTTTTGGTACAGGAAAATATTATCCGGGCAATAACTTTTTTTTTTTTTTTTTTTTTTTTTGCATGCTTTTGACAATTTTTTTTTTCGATCTTTTGAAGAATTCTGCAGTTTTTTTTAGATCTTTTGAAGAAATCTGCCTATTTTTCAGAGATCTTTTAACAAAATCTGCCGTTTTTTTCGAGATCTTTTAACGAAATTGGCTCTTTTTTCGAGATCTTTTGACAATCTTTTGATGAAATCTACCTTTTTAACGGGATCTTTTGATGAAATAGGGTTTTTTTTGTAACTTTTTGACAAAACTTGCTGCCTTTTCACGATTCTTTGACAAAATTTCGGTTTCTTTTTGTGATCCCTGTACAAAATTAGCATCTTTTTGCAATCCCAGGACAAACTTTTGCATTTTCTTGCAATCCTCTGACTAAATTCTCATTTTCCCCGGATCCTTTGATGAATTTTTTTTTTTTTCTTTCAACCATTTGTTGAAATTCGCAATACATTTTATGCCCAAATTTTCAGACTTATAATAGATTTTTTTTTATATTTTCGGAAATGATTGTCTTAATTTTTCAGAAAGTTTGGAACAGAATCATTTCTAAAACGTTAAAAGATCGAATAAGAAAATTCTTTGGAGGAAACAAAATGGCGTTAAGAAATTAAATTTGGGCACAGAAGAAAAAACAAATGGCAGTTTGGGCAGAAACAGCCAAAATAACTCGTTTGTAGCAGATATTTTTGTTTGATACAGGTACGTGATCCCTGCAATAAGTATTTCCATCAGATGTTCAACTGAGATCTGCTGCTGGGGAAATTTTCCAATGCTCAGGTTATGTTAGTGTGAACATTTAACATGTAATAAAATTACATTTAAACCTGTCACTGCCTGAGAGTTTTATATATTTTTATAAGAATGCTTTTAAATCCAAGAATATATATATATATATATATATTTCACTGCAGTTTCATACTTTAATGTCTTCAGTATCACTTACTTACATATATGTATAGTTCAAAATAAAATTCTGTTTACAATACTTTTTTCTACAGCTAATTTAACATCATTTCCAGAAACAGAAAAATCAGGACCAGCTGGTTAAAGGGTTAATTCAAGATCTTTTTCCATTATTAGTAGGAAGAGATTGGATTACTGAATCTAATATGTTTCATAATAAATTGAAAACTGTAGGAAAATAAAATTTTAAATTCTTCTCAAACTTTTTTTAATATTATAATTAAAAATGCTAACTCTCATATTTGAAATTTGGAAAACAACCTTAAATAACACACAGTTTGTTGTATGCTGTATTTAGAAGACTTACTTTCTTTACTTTACTATTTGATTTATTAACATTAGTACAAAATTCATATTAACACCTGAAAGCATAAATGCTAACTTTTGTTTTTGTTACCACTAATTAATAGAAATTTCTGTCTTATTTAATCACATATTTTGGTGGTTAAATATCATAATTTAATGAAAAATGTTCCATTAAGTTTTAGTGATTAAAACATAAATAAATAAATAAATAATAAATAAAATTTGACAGCTATACAGCAATGTTTTTTATCTGAGATTTTTGCAAAACTGAAATCATTGTCAGAGGTAGAGCCAAGACCACACAATCATTCCAATTTGTAATAGTAAAATGTAAAATTAAGGAAAAACAAACAATCCCCTTTCATTACAAAATTCACTATCCTCATAAGAAAGTACAAAATAACAAAAAAAAAATGTATATTTTACAAACACATGTAAAAAATCTTAAAAATGGATGTTTCCATTTATGCTTAATGAAAAACCTCATATTAGTGCTCAAGTATTTAATTGTTTTTAAATTCTGACATGGGAGCCATGGGGAAGGACAAATTTAAATGTACAGATTTAAATCGCACAAATTTAAATGAAGACATAATTGAGGGCATAGTTGGTACATATTTATTTTTATAAATTAAAGTGTTAAAAGTCAATCGCACAAAAAGGCAACATTGACTAATTTGTATTTTTAACTTTTTAATTTAGAAAATGACATCTTCTGTAAAACAATTCACATCAAGATGTCATATTTTTTCATTTTTTCAGTTTTATATTTCCACTGGAGACCTCCTCATACTGCACACAATATTTAATAAATGACTGATACACAAGACAGTATAAGTAAATGAATAAGTAAAAATGTCCAAAGGAGGTGACAAAAATTAAGTTTTGAATTTTTATAGACTTACGTTTTCAGATTGATAAAATGGTGCATTTCTATGTATTAAATATGATGTTAAAGCTGTTTAAAATTTGAATTATAATTACGACTTTATTTATGATGAAAATAGATTATACACTGAGAACTTTGCTAAATTCCAAATAGAACTAATAAATTGGAAAAGATTGAATAATTTCACAACAGAATAAAATGTTACCATATGATGTCTTTAATTTAACACATTTGGGAATATGTTGAACTAGCAATTTTACCCAAGTATTAAAGATCAATATGCATTTTATGTGTTTATATACATTATGAACCTGTTCACATAATATATCTGACAAAATACTACACTGAATTTCATCATTCTATTGTAATAGCTACAGTAAATTATGTTACATGTGTAAACAATTAATATGAGGATTACAATTTCAAAAAGGTCTCTGTCACATTATCTCTATGATTTCTTCTTAAAAAAATAACAGATTATAGAATAATTTATTTGTTCTAAAGAGTTGTAACTTTTGTTGGATTTGGCTTCTGTTTTATAAATGTATTTATTCTATGAGAAGCTTGTGATGGGCTTCAAGAACATTTTACACCACATATACATTGCTGTAATATATTATACAAACATCATCACTAAAAAACAGGAAACATGGTACTAAAATGAAAAGTGGCATGTCAGATAAACACTGTGCAAATTAAATTAAACATGCAGTAACATAACCTAGCGGTCAAAGCTATCTGAAACTATAAAAAAGTGGTGAGTGGTTCAATTGATGCCAAATTATAGAATGAGCCAAACCATAGAATAAGTGTTTTTACTGTATATCAGAAAATAAAAAGACTTTCTCCTAAACTATATAATGATGCTTTGGCATTTTGTCATTCATGGTACTTTTTAAAATTTATTTTCCATGTCCATGGAGGAGGAGTATTTTCGCAAGGTGTTAAGTTCATAAATTAATTCTTTAGTAAAACTAAAACCATTTTTTAAAAATCTTAAAATTAAACTTAAGAATTTTAATTAGTTATTATTGGAAAAGAGTTTTTAAAATATTTAAATTGTTTTAACCTCAGCAAGGATGTTAAACTTATTAAAAGATTTAAGGTAATAGTAAAAATTGTCAGAAATGTACTTAATAACTTACTTAAATTTTAAATATACATAAGCAGGGTTCATACAGAGTTTGCTAAATGAAAAATAAGGACTCTGTAAGGACTTTGTAAAAGCTTCGTTAAAAGAAAAATAAGGACTTTCTAAAGTTAAAAAAGAACAGTACACGTAATTACTTACATTAAATTTTAATCTTAAATATATAACATTAGTTGGCTAGCAACTGTTTTTTAGCATCTATCTCTTTGGTCAGGGAGGAAATTTCTACCTTTTTTCTGTTGCAGATTTTTTACAATAGTTTGATTTTATAAATAATTGAATATCTTTAGTTGATTCAGCTTTATCAGCTAATTCATTGGCCTTATTTTCTAATTCCAACACTTCTTTTTCAAGAAACCATATTTTTTTCTTTATAAAATCTAAGTCATCTTCAATTGATTTCCTGCAGATGAAGACTGTTGCTGTTAACCATGCTACACATATCCAGTGAAATAATAAGACTACGATCAAACACAGATCAGCAGATTATAGAACAGATTGACGCAATTATTTGGCGAAATATCTTCTTTGTTATTCATTTCTCTATATCAAAGAAAAGGAAATTTTAGATGGTGAATACCGATTACAATTGGTGTTTGTGGATACGAGGTTTCTACGTCGCAATCGGAAAACAAAAGAGGCAGCTTTAATGCCCAATCAGAAATAAGAGAATTATAACAAAGAAACTTGATTTTTTTTTTCAGCTGCCATATTTGGCAGATTATGAATGTTTCAGGAGCAATTCTGGGTGAAATTTTTTTTTCGGAAATATCGGCGTTTTTTCCGTGATCTTTTGACGAAATCAGCATTCATTCGTGTTTTTTTTAATTCGGGAGGGGGGTATCGGCGATCTTCAGACGAAAGCGGCGTTTTCCCGCGATCTTCAGACGAAATCAGCGATATTTTAGCAAGATCGGCGATTTATTGCAATCTTTTGTCAAAATCGGCGGTTTTTCCGCGATCTTTTGAAGAAATCTGCGTTTTCCCGTGTTTATTTTTAATGAAATCGGCATTTTTTCGACGATCTTTAGTTAAATTCGCATTTTTACGTGATCCATTCTCGAAAACGTCCTTTTATTCCCGCGATCTTGACGAAATCGGCGTTTTTTCCGTGATCTTTTAATGAAATCTGCGTTTTTTTTCAATGATCTTTTGACATAATATTTTTAAGCAATCTTATTGAAAACGGCATTTTTTCCGCGATCTTTTAACGAAATAGGCGTTATATCCGCAATCTTTAGACGAAATCTTATGTTTTCCCGCGGTCTTCAGACGAAATCTGCGATATTTGGTGAAATTGCGGCTTTTTGAGCGATCCGCACAAGAAATTCGCGTTTTTCAGCGATCTTTTGACAAAGTTCGTTGACAAAAAAATTGACGAAATCGTCGTTTTTCCACGAAATACTGATGAAGTGTGTGCTTTTCGGCGTCCTTTCACAAAATTTGCATTGCACCGGATTGTTTTTTCCGCACGCAAAACCGTACAAGTTGGCAACTCTGCAGAACTGATAACCCAATTTCAAATTTTCAGAAGAAGATGCCTTAAAATTTCGGATGAGAATCATCCCTAGGCGTTTTATCCCTGCGATCTTTTGACGAAATCGGCGTTTTTTCCGTGATCTTTTGATGAAATCGGCGCTTTTTTTTTAATGATCTTTTGACAAAATATTTTTAAGCGATCTTTAATCGAAAGCGGAGTTTTTTTCCGCAATCTTTTAATGAAATCGGCGTTATATCCGCAATCTTTAGACGAAAGTGACGTTTTCACGCGGTCTTCAGACGAAATCAGCGTTTTGTCTGCAATATTTGGTGAAATTGCTGTTTTTTCCGTGATCCGCACATGAAATTCACTTTTTCAGCGATCTTTTGACAAAGTTCGTTGACAAAAACATCAACGAAATCGTGGTTTTCCAACGAAATATTGATGAAACGTATGCTTTTTCGGTGATCCTTTTACGAAATTTGCATTTCTCCGGGATTGTTTTTTCCGTGCGCTAAACCGTACAAGTTGGCAACTATGTCGAACTCATAACCCAATTTCAAATTTTCAGAAATTTCGGACGGGAATCACCACTGGAATGTTTGGCCATTATTTTTTAAGCATTTTACGGATTGCGTTAATATTATGCTCATGTTAAAAAATAAGGACTTTCAATAAAAAATAAGGACTTTAAGGATCCTTATTAAGGACTATCGAAATATAAGGAGTTTATAAGGACTTTTAAGGTCCGTGCGAACCCTGATAAGAATCAAAATAATAGGAAATTTGATATATTTCTTAATATTTATTCATTCATAACCATTAACTGTACTTTTAAAAGAAAAACACTAATGTACATTTTATGCTCAAGAAATCAAATGTCCATTTCTGCAAAAAATCTAACAGGAAGATTATAATTTGGAAAAAGCACTATTAAAAAAATAGATTTTTTGTTGTACTTTATGCAGTATATGCCACAGGTAAATTGAATGTCATTGATTTGCAATTCATATAAAGCAGTCATATCTACTTGGTAGTAGATATTTGTGCAATCAATGAAAGGACCAGGGGGAAAAAAAGATAATTATTAGCCAAAAATTGTTGAAAAATAAAATACAAGCAATTTAGAATATTTTTAAACAAAATACAGAAGCTGAGAAGAGAAACAAAAAACAATGTTAAACAAGGATTAATGCTCTCACTGTGTATTTTTTTCCCCTTATCAAAGTAGTTTTAAACATTGCACATTTATTTTATTGCATATTACAAATCTACTTATATTTTACAATAAAAATATTTTTTTTTTCATTTTTTTATAAAATAATTAGATCATAAAAAATGCCAAAAACTGAATTTGAAGTAGAAGAATCGTACAAAAGTGAAATTCTGAAAATTAATCTTAGTTAATTGCATTCCTGCAGTAAGTTGCACAAATTTTGCTACTTTAATGTTGCCTATGAAAATCACAGGATGCTCAGCAAAAAGGTATAATGCTAGTAAATCATTATGAAATTGCAGGGCTATGTACAACTTGCACGTAAATATTTTTGCTATGTAGATGTCTTATGCCTGAACTTTTTTTTAAATTATAATATCTGGTCTACAATCTTCAGATCAAATTAAAATGTTCATACCAGACATTTTTTTAACAAAATGTAAATTAGTTTTCAGTGGTATTTATTTAACTTCATATATAAAGTAAAATTTCTAGTTGGAAACATTTAATTTTATCCAAAACATACAGGCTATAAAGTAGTGACTTAGTATGTATAAATAAAACTAAATGGCTGGTTATGAGTTTAAAAACATTTTAGCAATGCTTAAATATATAAAATAAACTTTAAAAGATAATATAACTTTTAGTTTTCAAATTATGCAAGAGACAAAACAGCCCCCCCCCCCCACACACACACACACAAATTAGCAAAATTGAACATACCACATTTTTGCTCATAAGTGTTAAAACTTAACAATCCAGTTTGTTAGTAAAACTGGTCATTTTTCTAGCACCCTATTTTTTTCTAAACTGAGTAGATCTTAAAAATTTAATTTATAGGGCACTGCCTGTTCAAAAAATGTTCTATGACTTTGACTATCACTTAAAGAAAGGGATCAAACCAATATGTTTTTGTGTATGAGTATGACAAAAGAAGCCAATTCAAAATACTTTTTTTAACAAGATGCAAGAGTATCCTTTTTTTAGAAGCAGGCCCATTTTAATAACCTTTCTCCCCTCATTCCTCCTTGCTAGGCGTTTTGTTCTAGAATCAGCATTATATAAGTGATTTAAAACAAAATAAAACACTTCTTCAGATTTTTTTTTTTTTTTTTTTTTTTTTTTTTTTTTTTTTAGTTTACATGAAATTTTAAAATCATGTCAAAAATGGGTATTTTCTGTGAGGACCTAGGAAAAAATGAGTATTTCATGAAAGGATCATGGATAAAATGCAAATTTTGTCAAAGAATCATAGTAAAAATGCATATTTTATAAAAGGATGGAAAAGAAATTAGAATTTCTACATAGCATTTGAATTTTTAGGAAGATGTTATTGAAAAATGAAAAAAATAATTGTTTTAAATAAATACTTTTTCCTTAAGCTTAGTTTCATCTTCATGAAATATTTTTGGTTTGAACCATTTCTTTTTTGCATAGTGAAACATTTATCAATGGAACACTTATCTGATTTTGCCAATTTCTTCTTGGAGCTCAATAAAGAAACCAGAAGTTGTGGTGAGCTTTTTTATCTAGTAAGTCTAACACTGGGCTTTTTTATGGGTATTTATAATTTTCTTAAAACTTTTTATATTTTCATAAAAATTTGTTACATAAACTAATTTAATATTATTGCCAGATGCTGAAAATTTGAACAAAATCGGCCAAATAATAACAAAAATACCATTTTTTTTTAATAGTAAAGAAATGAAGAGTTTTGTTTTAAGATTATTTTTCTAAAAATGCAACCCTTTCTAACATATTCATAAGATATTTTTTACACTTACTTAAAGAAATAAAATTTAAGACACAAGTACTCAAATGATTTAGAATTGAAAAGCATGTTCCTTTTTTTTTAATAAATATCATAATGAATTTAAAACATCTGTGAATTGCAGCAAAAACTTAATACAAAAAAAATTATGAAAAATTACAAAATACACATATAAATTCAAAAATTGCAAAAGAAAAAAAAATTAGGTTAAAAAAATTAAATTGGATTCCTTTTAAATAAGCACAAAACACATAAAAAATCACTGTGTGAATATGACTAAACTTAGTTGAAAATAAGAAAAAAATTGCTATATTGGGATAAGATATTAATACTAGTTATAGTAATAATATTTTTTATATTAATTCATTTCATAAATATAAAAAATAAAGGCAAATTGTGAAAAAAAATCCTGAAAATTGCATAAAAGACCCCCCCACACACACACATATTCAAAAATAGCTGTATTAATTCCATATAAAATTTGGTGTTTTGGGGTATAGGATTAAAATGTGAAAAAGAATGCTACAATTCATTTCTTTCTCTTTTTTTTAATTGTAGCGAAGATAATTACTATACTAAGCTAATAAACTAAAGCAGGATTTCTGATTTGAATTTCAAAAAATCTTCATGAAATGTAAAAAAAAATCATAAAAAAAATTCATGAATATTTAAAAAAATATCACTGTATTTATTTACATAATTTTTATCATAAAGAGGTCAAAATTTACTATATTGAGCTAAAAGTTTGAAATTGGATTCCTTTAACAAATGTAAATAAAATCACCACAAAAAATGAAAAAATGCTGAAAATAACAATTTTTAAAATTCTGATGTATTTTCATCAGAGCAGTGCTTACAGTGAGTGCAGCACATATTCCTGAAATTATGATACTTGAAAAATTGAAAAGAAGTTATATTTCCAAAGAGATTAGAATATAAGTCCACTTGTATAAAACAAAATATATTTTTTAACCCTCTAAGCTGCTGTCACATAATTTTCCATTTCCTGAAATAAATTTAAATTAGCTGGAAACCAAAATATTTTATACAGAATTATATTTTTTGAATATTTTCTAAGATAATGGACTACAAAAGGTACATTGACATAAAATTACAAACAAAAACTGAAGTTAACTTCACATTTATGAGCATTTTTAGAAAAATACAAATAACTCCACAGTGTTAATTTTTAAGGAAAAAACTTACCATAATAGAATTCATATGAGCCATCTGATCTGAACAATACAAATGATGGAAATTTAAAGATGTAAAGAGAAGTACATGTAACACTATTGTTATAGCAATTGAAAAGTCTTAAATTCATTTCTGGTAAAAAAGATTTAAGAAGTTTTAGTTGAATATTTTTTTCAGCAGATGATACTTCCTCTTTGGTGAACTGTATTAAACAAGGAGTAAAATCCACTGATCCTTTTTGTATTGCCTACAAATTAAAAATAAAAAACTATAAGGAAAAGACAATAAAATAATATAATAGCATGAATTTAAAATATAACATTTTAAGGTTATTTTACCTCTAATTGCTTGATAGAAATTTCTGACAATTCAGGTAATAAATATAAAACTTTATTTACAATTTGAGATACTTCTAAATCATCAATTATAACTTTATGCAAACAATTTTCATCACTGGCAGTTGTCAAATTACCAAAGAATGTGACAGGTGATTCACAAAGTAACCATTTACAGACAATTTCACTATCATGGCGACCAACTTCAGCAACATACACTAAATGTTCCTGCAAAATTAGTAAATGTAGAAAATCAAGTAAAACATACTTATTAAAGTAGAACTATATTTTATTGTAAAAAAAAGTATATTTTTGCTAGATTATGTATTTTATTAAAAGAGAAACCTACCAGTATGATGCCCAGTTTCTTCAAATCATCTTTAGAAACACATTCTAAGGAATGAAATGTAGAATAAATTAAATGCAAGATTTCTTTTTTCAAAATTGTGATCAAAAATAAATTATGCAATTAAAAAAACTAGTTTTATGTAAATCTCATTTTCATTGAGTAAAATTTTTTCAAAAATAATTCAATCATTTACAAACCACAGATTGTTTCCTAATTATTTAAATATGTATCATAAAAACCTCACTTACTCATCTTAAAATTAAGCTTACTTTTAAGCAATTTAGATTTTCTTTTCTATATCCAAAATAATCTTCCTCCACACTTACACACACACTTAGACACACATGTAATACTCTGACAAAAAACATATGGGTGAATTTCGGAAGGAAGCTTTAGAAAGCACATGGTAAATAGCAAAACAAACTGCACTTAGAAGAACAATTATAAGATAGTATTCTTTTATGGATTAATGTTTTAATCTCACGGAAGTGAAGCATTGCATGTATTTTTTTAAACATTGTCAGCAAAATTCATTATTTTGAACTAGATAAAATTTCCATGTTTGTATTAAATTGAAATAGAGAGAATTAGGGAAGCATTCAAAAGCAATAATTAAGAAGTTTCTCTTTTTTAAAGATTCAAGTGCTCGCAATGCATTTTAGTCATAAAATATGGGGGAAAGGAGACCATTTTTATTCAAAAAGGGAACTTTGGAGGACCATTTTTATCTAAAAAGGTGGGTTTGGGTGACCACTTTTACTAAAAAATTAGACCAAAAAAAGATCATGGATCTAAAAACACTGCATCAGTTTTTCTAAATATGAAAGTATGTTTTTAAAAATAACTTCAGAAAATATGTTAAGATGGTTATCTTTATAAAGATGATATTAAACAATGTACACAACTTTATTTAATCACTCTTAAATATCCTACTGCAAGAATGTAAAACATATTCAATATTTTGGCATTCAACTAAATTATTCTTCTTACAGGAGTCTGCACTTTCTATTCAAATTGTTGCTTTATTAACATTTAAAATAGCAAAAAATGAGTTGCAATAAAATACAAATATATTAATAATAAGTTGCAAATATATTAATTATTAAAATGAAACATAAAATTTTGCTTCTTTCAACACCTTAGAAGCTAGGATAAGCTGTAATGTTCACTGGAAAAAGTATGGCATAGTATGACAAAGCCTCCTCGGGAGTGATCAAACATTGAATCATCAGCTATACATAATAATTTTACATATCAAATTTGGTGAAATTCAATCCAAAATATGCTGAAATATAGCTATCATGGAAATGTTTAAAATTGCAACCAAGTAGTGCCACCACCTGTTGAGAAAAATATACAAAAATCTAATCAGGATCAATTTATGTCAAGGATTACGTGAATATGAAGTTTGATGAATTTTTTTTAAACAATGACAGGGTATAATTATCAGGACAGATTAAGATCCTTAAAAGATGTAAAGGATTATTGTTTGCAAAATGGTATCAAATTTGAGCCATATCTGTTTTGTTCCAAAGGCAGACAAATATGAAGGTATAGTCCAGGGCATCACAGATAATTTGAATTCAAGTTACAGTAGTCCCAGTTATAAACCAACCTACAATCAAATCCCAGAAAACAACCAAGCTGATATATGAAAAGCAGTCCTAAGCATATCTAACACATATAAAGAAACACTCAAATGGAAACAATGGAAAGGTGAAATGAGGGATGAAATTGTCATAATACAAAAGAGACAAGTATGGCATTTAATACAAATTACCAGAGGGAATACAATCACTTGGATGCAGATGGGTATATACAATAGAGTGTGATGAAACTGGAAGAACTGCAAGGTACAAGGCCAAATTAGTTGCACAAGGATACAAACAAATAAAAGGAGAAACATACAACAAAAAATCCAGTCTAGTAATAAATTTTACAGGGATGAGATTGACAAAAAAGTAAAAAATCTGAAAACTGCGCGACTGAGATTTGAACAATAATACTTATGAATTTCAAACAGAATAAATATTATAATTGCTATTAAAACTTATATATAACATGAAAAAATGGACTATTATATGAAAGTACAAAAGCAAAACTAAAAAACTAAGGAAAAAATATAAAATTTTCCCCAAAATTCAATTGGTGAAATTTCTTTAAAAATTGTAGAAAAGTCTGAAATTCAGACTAAAGTCTGAAGAATCTCATCCCTGATTTTAGTATACCATAAAATCTCATTAATCGGCCCTTCCCAATCAAATGCCCCCTCCCCACTTTATAAAAAATTTGAAATTTTCAAAAAATCCCGAAAAAGCACCCCCCCCCCCCCAAAAAAAAAAAAAAATCGACGAAAAGAACGGAACTTATGTCAAAAAATCATGAAAGGAAAGGAAATTTTATCTAATGATCAGTGAAAAAACGCTACTTTCACCAAAGAATCATGAAAAATAACCTCAAATTTCTTCAAAGGATCATGAAAAAATCATGAATTTTGCCGAAGGATTGCCAAAAAAACAACATTTCGTTGGAAGATTGCAGTAAAAAACGAGTATGCCAGATCTTAAAAAATGCAATTAAAGGATCATTTAAAAAACGCGAATTACGTCAAAAAATCTCTAAAAAAATGAAAATTACATCAAAAGATTGAAGAAAAATCGTGAATTTCTCAAAGGATCCCCCCAAAAAATGCCCGTTTTGTCAAAAAATTGTAAGAAAAATCGCAAATATGTCGTATCTATTAATAAACAGTCGGAAAATCGCAAAAAAAAACCACGAAATTTGTATAAAAAAAGGCCAAAAAAGTGCGAATTCCTTTAAAAAATCTCAAACAAAATGCACATTTCATCAAAAAATCATGAAATAAATACACATCTCCACAAAAAATTGCATAAAAATACACAAACTTTGTCAAGTATCGTGAAAAATCCCACAGATATCTCGCAAAAAATGCAAACTTTATGAAAAGATCACGGAAAAATTCCCCTCTGATTATTTTACGATTTTTCGTCACGTTTGGGGGGGGGGGCAGATTAATGGTATTTTATGGAAAGATTTTTCTTTACAGCCTTAGTTTCTGGTCAGTGTTGGACCTATTTGCAATGTGACGTAACAAACAGGAGCTTACTTATACGCTCCATTATCATAGGAAGTCTACATGAAACAATCCCCAGGTTTTGTACAAAAAGGAAAAGAAAATTTAGCTTGTCATCTACAAAGGGCAATTTACAGGCCTGCATCATAGTGACTGTGTGTGTTTTTTTGAGTTGTATAGGGTTTTAACCAGCTTAGGTTCTGTGAAATTAAATTGGATTAATTGTGTTTATACATTTAAATATAATATTGTTTTACTACTATATGCTGACGATTTTGTAATCCTAGTTAAAACTATCTCTTCCCATGAAGCAGGTAGCTTTTGTACAACAATAGAGGCTCAGTGGATCCCAGAATGTGCATTCCTACATGGGAGAGGTTTCCCCCATGTGACGTTGCCACCAGTCTCCAATCGCTCAAGGACGTGCACTCAGGGGCATGTGAAGAGAAAACTGTTAGGAATTTGTAGCCCTAGTTCTTGTCACTGTATATATATTTATACATTCCTCTCAAATATTTCCTTTCCTAGTAAAGTCAAACTCACTTACCTTTATTTGAAAATAGGTCATTTATTCTTTCTTTCATCTTATTAAATTCAACATTAAAATTTCATATTTAATCCTTTTTAACAAAGTTACTTATTAAAATACTGTTTCAGTAAATTTCATTCTCAAACTATTTTCATTTATTCTGAAAAGCTTATGTTTACATCCATATCGCGATCTACCTTATTCCCTTTCTATTTTTTCAAAGTGGTTTTCCTTGCATCTAATAGATGGTGTTAGCGGTTTGGCACTGTCTTGATTTAGCATATGCAAATCTGGTGACATTGCTTAGAAGCTTCTAGAAGAAAGTTCTGAGAGCCATAAGAGGACATACTTATGTGTTGTATGGTAGACTGTTTTTCATCCATCCGAGAGAAATATATACTATGATGCTTGGATAGTTGTGGCATTCATTCCATATGTGTTACGAGAGAATGTAGCAGTTGTTTAAGTTACCTTGGCCAGTTACTGATTTCATCATGTTTTACCTACAACAGTTTTACTTACATACATATATTTTTACAGTGTTTAGTTTAACTTTTTAAGTCCAGCTAGTTTCTTTTAATAGTGCTTTCAATGTGAAGTGTAAGATGAATCATGGCTTTTTTTTAAGTGCAAGATGAATCATCAAGGAAAGTCTATGCTTTTATTGTTATAAGTGTTAGCAAACTTTTCTATGCTTCAATAATGTTGTTTATGTGAACAGCCTGGACATGAGTTAAACTATTTCAACAGCTGATCGTTGGTGGCATGTTGTGATGAAGGAAGGTGGATCTATTTTAATACAGAGTCTGTTGTGGTATAGTGGATGTTAGTGCCTTTTGGTCGGATCATCTTTTAATATGAAAGACTTTTTGCATTGTGAAAACTTGATGTAATTATTTGCCATCCTGCTCACTGACAATGGGTTCCAAGAGTATCATCACTTTTGTTTCACAAATGAATTTGACAAGTGATTTTATAATGAGAATTGCTATGTGATATGTGATTATGCCTGTTGATTTGAGATATGATTTTTATGCCTGTTTTCCATGATAGGATTCACTAAATGTTAAATATCAGATAAGTCATTTTTACATTTTATCTTTTTGTTAATATATTTTTATGAGTTTATTTTTGCGTATTGTTATTTTTATTTAATGCCTTAAAAAATTGCGTAAGGAAAAGAAAGGTTATCTTTACTTATTATAAATTGCATACATTTTTAGTAATTATTGTAAATTGTTCTTTTAATATGATGTATTAAAACTTTTTTTCATTTTATTGTAAATGTAGAAAAGTCTTTTAGTGTGGAAATTGATTATTAAGATTGTTTTTACAACTATCAAGTGAGATAAATATGAGTAACTGAAAGCCAACATTTATATATGAATTGACGGAATGCTTAGAGTTCGAGTTTTTTTCCTCCTTTTCATACCTTTGATTTTCAATTTGATTATTTTTCAATTTGAATATAAGTGACAAGGGGGGGGGGGAGGCAATTGTTAACTTTAATAAATCTTCCTTGTTCCCTTATACACTAGTTCAGCAGTTCCCAATCTTTATTAGTATGCGACCCGACGCACTTTCAAGTAAAAAAGTATTTTGTGACCCACTTTCAAGTAAAAAATAACAAGTAAAACAATAAAAACTATATAATTTTAAGTTATTTTCTACACACAGTTGTTTCTGTTTTTAAAACAGGAATGTAGAAAAACCATGTTTAAAAATTTATGTCATGTTGAACAACAAAGGAATTCAAAGCTGATTTTATGTATTTATGGATGCTTTGCTCATATATTCATACAGTAGGAAATTATGGATTTTCCTTGCTGTTCAAATTATTATATTTTTGAAACAGATGAAACAGAAAAAATATTTTTGCAATAAACCTCGATTGTTCCATGACCCATCAAAATAACCGCCACAACCCATCGTTTGGGAACCGCTACACTAGTTAATTACTTTTAATTATTAACTGCCTAATTTTAAATCTTCCTTTTCAACTTCAAATTAAAAACAGTTATTTCATTTTGTTTATCTTCTTTCTGTTTGATTCAATCTACATCTGTTTATTTTCAAATCTCCTTTTCAGAGTTCACTATTAGGTCATTCTGTTTTTATTGTCATTTCAATTCATCGCAGTATTGTATCAACAGTGTCCATTATCATATCAACAATGTCCATGTTTTCTTTAGCCACCAAGTGGACTGTCCATTCATAGGTAAATCTATAAATGCCATAACGTGACACACCTCCATCATGCATAGTATCTTTCCAGACCAGACGTTTTTCTGATATAAACACATATGCTTTTGACTTTGTGGCAGTTTTTGGTTCATTTTGTATTTAAGAAAACATCTGCTTTTATGCAGGATGGTGTGAGATTAAACACAGAAAGACTCTTCACTAGATTTACCAGCTGTGGAATACTTATTAATTCCTTTTTAAAGTGTCAACATAATTAAAATTTTTTCAGAAGTACTAAAGGATGTTTGTTTCAAGGACAGCAAGCTGCTTATATATAGTAATTGTTATGAAGTACCCGCCATGTTTAAACTTGTGCATCACCTGTGTTGTTCTCAAGTTGTATTGCTGGTCCATTAATGAAACTTTAATGATTGTATGTTTTTTTTCTTTATTTTCTATTTAAGCTTATTTATTTAAATATGTTTTTGTTGAATAAACGTTAGTTTATTTCAAACTTAATTATTTTTTTGTCATTTATTACACACTGCCATTCTGCCTTTATTTATTATTTCAGCTTTCAATAGTCTCTTTTTCAATTCATATATATTTACAGAAGCCGATATTTAAGATGATTTTAATGGCTGACCTGATATACTGGGCCATCAGTGATAAATCCTGTATTAAATATTCAATAATTTTGAGCATAACTTCATTGCTCAAAATTAATTAAAATTATATATCGCACCCATGCTACAAAAGTGTCATAACTCAGGAAATGTGAAAACTGTTCCAGGCTGTGGTAGGCTCAATGGACATGTTGCAAATACAACTGCTACCTGGTTGCTGGATTTTAAGTTCAATATCTTCCACTTTATGTGATTGATAGATGAATAAGAACCATGTAAAATGCCAGCCATAACTCAAATAGCCTAATTTCTGAATTGTGACACTTTTGTAGAAAGGGTAGAAAAAAAAAAAATATATATATATGTATATATATATATATATATATATATTGTGTGTGTGTTGTTTTGCCACATGATTGTGTGCTCATGAAGCTTTACCATCTTGTGCTGCAATTGCAGCCTTACCAACATATGTGAATAAGAGATGTTAAACTGGACATCACCCTCATAGCTTAAATAGCAGAGCACTTGGAACACTATTCCAAGGGTTTCTGGCTCAATTCCCAACTTGGACACTTTTCACTCTGTTGGTTCTATGCTTAATTAGAAATATGACACATATCATTTTAAATATTCAATAATTTTGAGTATAATTTCACAGCTGAAAATTAATTGAAAAATTAATTAAAATTATAAATGAAAATCTTGTTTATATTTTCAATGATGCACAAATTTCAGAGCTGCAGATTTGAAGGTGTCAACTGTATCAGTGATAAAATGCAAGTAATAGTTTTTAAAAACTACTCCCTATTCTTTACAAAAATAAAAATATACTTCAAAACTTATTAAGGACAAAGAAAAAACTTCAAAAGATGGTTAACCCTTGAGGTGCAAGCACAGTACAAGAAACATTTAACCTTTTTGGCACACCTAAAAGTTTCTGCATATATTGTCATAAATCTCTGTCAAAGACTAAATAAAATATTTTTTCATAATACAGTAGAGGACCTATTATCCGGAATTCTGAAATGTGGAAAAGATAAAAAAAAATGTCAAAATTTGTAAATTTTTACTAAAATTTTGTAATTTCTGAAAATTTTACAAAAATTTTAGATTTCTAAATTTTTTTCAGTTTATTGCTTTAATGTGCAACCAGTAAAATAAGTTATTTCAATGGCGGTTGGGGGGGGGGGGACAGTTTCCTTACCCCAACCCACTCCCAAAATTAGGAAAAAATCATCTTTTTGTCAAATTCTAATTTATATTACAATTCATTAAAAAAAAATAGATATCCCCCCTACTCTTCCTCCAAAAATATATGACAACACCATTGTATTATTTGACTAACTTACAATATGAGAGTTCTGTGTATTTTTTTGTATCCTCCCTCCTTTCTCAGACATTCCAAAACGGTCTATCTGCTCGTGGTTTTTAATTTTTTCTGACAGAATTTGCATGAATTGTTAAACATCGTCAGAGTTTTTTTGCATAGTCATCAAGTGAAATTATTTGAGAAATAAGATTTATTAAAAATGATCTATTGAATTTTTTTATATAAAAAAAGGTAGAGCTTATAAATAGAATATTAGTTACCCATTTCATTTTTTATTTGTTCATTGTTGTAGAATAATGCAGTAATTTTTGTTTAGATAATTTAAAAACATTCAAAACGTAAGTTTTATTCATAATCTACATGGAATTATTTTAGTTTTGTTAATTTTATGTTTTTGTAAGATTCTGCATTTTTGGAGGTAAGGAGGGGGGAGAGTTTCTGAATTTCAGAAGGACCCAAAATCCAGAAAGCCCACAGTCCCGAGGATTCCGTATAATAGGTCCTCTATTGTAGTATATATCAGGGATAGGAATAAAAATAAGAAAACTTTTGATATTATCTTCCCATCCTATCTTCCATCCAGAGTTATTAAAAAACAGTTATCAGAATCGCAGGCAAAATGTTTTGCTTGATGAAAAGACAAACAAATGGAATAGGGAAGAGCTGCTTTTTTTTTTTTTTTTTTTTTTTTTTTTTTAATAAATCTCCTAGGCAAAGAAACTCAGACTACCAAATTGCAAACAAAATCAAATTAATAGATTTTACTATACTTTTAAAGATTATTAACACAAAACAGCAAGACTCAAACTTACCAGATCCTTCACAAGAAAATATAAGCCAAGGCAGTGATTGATTTTTTCGACTTGAAATCTCTTCTTTATAATTAGCTGAAGTTAAATGAATGACATTGTAAGGCAGCTTTTGTAACACATAGTCTATCAAATCTTCAGCTGCACGAGAACCTTCATATTTTGTTTTCTAATATAATATGAAACTTAATGTACCAAAAACCATAAGAATATATAATAAATGCAACAGAAAAATTTATACAACACATTTAACATTTTAAGAATCAACAAAAATTAGTAAGTGAATTACATCAATAGGCTATCTAAAATGCTGTCATATATTATATGTTAGTGTAACTTGTAACGATATGACACTAAATAATTATATAAATTACAAAAAAATTTTGCCTTTTGTAATTTCAAATTATGACTCAGATAGCCATAAGTCATTCAATTAAACATTTTCTTAATAAAGTCTGGGTCACAGTTTAAGCATTTCTAATCCGATAAGAATGATTTAATGTAGTTTTTTGTGCCCACATCAGGTAAAATGTATTTGACTTTATGCAAGAGTATCATGTACATGATTTATCACTAAAGAAGACAATAAATTTTGCAATTAAACATTTTAAGCAGAGTTTGGAATTTTTTGTTTGAGGCAGAAAAAACCATTGATAAACCAGTAAAAAGCATCTTGGCAAAAATAGATTTTGGACACTTTTTATTAAAATGTCAAAAATTGGTATATTTTTTTGGGGGGGGGGGGGAATGCATATTCAAATTTTATTAATTTTATCTCTAATAACATGTAATTTTATTCAATGCTTATTAAATGCTATTGAATTTGCATTGTTTTTAATAAAATACTTTTTTAGTTTATGCTACAGATAAGATGATGGGAAAGGAGAGAGTAAATAACAAAGTAATTCTGGGGTTTTAATTTAAAGAACTCACATTTATTAAATTAATTTTTATGCCTTACATAATCTTTAAAAAGTATAAAAAGCATCATACACTTTTCTATGTGGTCAGAAAAATAATAATTTGAAAATAAAAAGTACAGAATTCCCTTCTTCTCTCACATATACACCATATGGCCATTAATGACTAGACACTTACATAATCTTTAAAAAGTATAAAAAAAGTATGATACACTTTGCTAGGTGGTGAGAAAAATAATAATTTGAAAATCAATGTACAGAATTCCCTTACTCTCTCACATATACACTATATGGCCATTAATGACCAGACACTTTCAATTTTAGATATTTTGTTGAATATTTAAAAATATATTTGTCAGATTCTTCTGGAATTTCAGGATTATAAAGGTTATGTTTCATGTAATATGTATCAAGGTCCATTTGATAAAAAGGAGAATTAGGAGGCAGAATATAAATCAAATAAAAATAATCTTTTGAATCACCCTGTAAATTAAAATGCATATGGCCATTAATGACCAGACACTTTCAATTTTAGACATTTTGTTGAATATTTAAAAATATATTTGTCAGATTCTTCTGGAATTTCAGGATAAAAAGGTTATGTTTCATGTAATATGTATCAAGGTCCATTTGATAAAGAGAATTAGGAGGCAGATATAAATCAAATAAAAATTCTTTGAATTACCCTGTAAATTAAAATGCATGAAATGATCTATTGCTGTAGAATACAAGTATGCAGATGCCAAATAACATGTCCACTGAGTTTTGTAAGAATAACACATATATATTTGAGGAGATATAGCTATTTATTTTTTATTTTATTTTTATTTTTATTTATTTATTTATTTATTTATTGAAAAATTAAAAAAATTCTAGCAAGTTTTTAGCTTATACCATGAGGATTTTCAACCACGTTCAGGGCTTGAATTTCAGGGCGGGATGACGGGATTCGCGCCCAAAAGAATAATGCGGGCGGGAGACTCCCATTCAAAAAATTTCACCATTTTCCAAGAAATTTCGCATTTTGAAACTACGATCAACTCCCTCAAACATTTTGCGAATTTTGTGATATTTTCGTGCGACTAATTGGCACATTTTGCTATTATTTTTTTATTTTATACTGCGAAAGATCGTTGAAATTCACGATTTTTTCTGCGACTGATCGTCAAATTTCACAATTTTCTACCTGCGATCGATTGACAAGTTTCGTACTACTTTCCATGGCGAAAAAAGTGATTCTCTTTCCAAATTAAAACAGTTAACGCATTGAATTTCAAAAAATATGAAAAATTAGTTATTAGGTCAGAAATTCGAACATACAGATTTCGCGAATTTCAACAGTTGGTTCCCAAAAAAATCAATTTCATCAATCATTCGTAGAAAATGGGCAATTTCGTCAAACAGTTGCTTCAGAGGCGATTCTGAGTGGGAAAAAAATCTAGAAAATCAAAGCAAATTTTCTGAAAATTTGAGTGTGTGTGTGTATGGGGGGGGGGTTCAGTTTAGACACTATATGTTGACAAAATTTGCGGATTTTTCACGATCTTTTATAAAAATTTGCAGATTTTTCAAATTTTTAACGAATTTTTCAAATTTTTTGCGATTTTTGACGAAGTTTGTGGTTTATTCACGATTTTATGACGAAATTTGTAATTTTTCGCAATTTTTTGATGAAATTTGCAATATTTTCGCGATTTTTTGACGAAATTAGCGTTTATTTCAGGACTGTTAGTATTTTCCACGATTCTTTAAACATTTTTGCGTTATTTCTGTGTTCCCCCAACAGAATTTACGTTTTCTTTTCTCTTGATCCTTTGATAAATTTTCGGTTTTTCGCTATTCTTTGACGAAATTAGTGTATTTTTTTCGGGATCTTCTGACGAAATTTGCATTTTGTTCAGTCTTTTGACAAAGTTTTTTTTTCCAGCATTCTTGATAAAATTTGCGTTTTTCCCATAGTCTTCTGGCAAAATTCGCAATTTTTCTGTGAGCAATTTATAAAATTGATTTTTTTCGGTGACCATTTGTGGAAACTCGTTTATTTTTGGTCCAAATTTTTGGATTGATGATAGATTTTTCTTTAAAAAAAAAAAAAAAAAAAAAAAAAATTGTGAATTTTGTTGGTGGGTTGCGGAATAAATGCGAATTTAGTCAATGGGCGACTAAAAAAACGCAAATTTTGTCAAAGAATCGCAAATAATCTTGAATTTCTTTAGAGGGTCGAGAAAAATGCAGCCGCCTTCTTAGAAAACTGCACACACACAAACATATGTTTATTATTATATGTATGGTTTTTAATCGGACTATAATTTTTAATAGACTTTTGTAAAGTTGGGTTTGACCCGAGCCCAACTTACAGGAATCTACACTCAATCTAAAATCGAGCCGAACCAAAAACAGTGTTTACTGGACTACCTGTAAAAACTAGACGGTATAAAAATTTGACTTTGTTTAACGCATTTTGCAACATTATTCTGAGTAGTTGATAAAAATTGCTTCAATGATATTTTGTCATGGTTGTATTCTTGTAATTCTTTAAATAGCACATAAAATAATTGTGGATTTTAAAGATGTTTTTCTCCCTCCCAAACAGCTAAACTCCCGTCCATTTATAAATGTTGGGAGGGAGACTCCCCTCCACGGAAAAATTGAATTTCAAGCCATGACGTTTAACACCAGTTTCAGAAAAATTAGCAAAATGGAGTAGAAATAATATAGTGCAATTGAAATATAAATATATTAAATATTTTATGAAATCTGAGCAGTTATATAAAATAATTTTTTTCTGTGTATGTGCAAACGATAACAACAATCTTTTTACATAATTTAATAGACAACTCTACGGAGCAACTCGAATCCAGTCAAACATCGTAAAAATTCAGAAAAATATCGGCAATAGGAATAAGCAGATTTTTAGTTCTCTCTAAAAGAAGATGAATGATAAGGTATTTTCCGTAAACTGACTATTTTAATTCTATATTCTTTTATTGTTTTACTGATGCTTTAGGTTTTCTTGGATAACCAACAGAACAAACCTATTCCATGATAAAAAGAAGTATCAAAATTGAAGCATTTGTGCCAAATCTTCTCACTGATATTTATTAAATACTAACTTTTTCATAAAACTCAGGTAATTAAAACTGACAATTTGTGGAAAATCCTTTATCATTCAGCTGCTTTAAACAGGGATGCCACTCAGAAAACAGCAAAAAAGAGGAAATTATGCGTAAAGTAAAATTTACGACATTTTTCACAACATTTATGTGTGAATTTTGTAAATTATATTGTCTATGATAAACTACATAAAGAATTACAGCTTTTATTTTTGTTGTAAGCTTTTAATTTATAAGGGTAAGTAAAAATGATTTTTCTTTAGTTCATAGCATTTTACATCAATTAAGATAACTCAGCAACAGGTTCAGTGAGAAATTTTATGTATCGCATCATTTTAAACCAATTCAAGTAACCCAGCAATAGATTCAATGATTATTCCACGAGTGAATAGCAAAATTTTGCAGGATATTTTTTTTTGGACGAAAATCGCCGTTTTATTTAGCGATCGCTTCATGAAAATCGCCGTTTTGTTTAGTGATCGTTTGACGAAAAAAGCCGTTTTATTTAGCGATCGTTTGACGAAAATCGCCGTTTTATATCGCGATCGTTTGACGAAAATCTCCGTTTCACATAGCGATCGTTTCACAAAAATCACCGTTTTGCATCACGATCGTTTGACGAAAATCGCCGTTTCACATAGCGATCGTTTCACAAAAATCATAGTTTTGCATCACGATCTTTTGACGAAAATCGCCAGTTCACATCATGATCGTTTGACGAAAATCATCGCTCCACATCGCTATCCTTTGACAAAAATCGCCGTTTTACATTGCGATCGTTTCACAAAAATCACCGTTTCGTTTCGCGATCGTTTGACGAAAATTGCCGTTTTATATCGCGATTGTGTGACGAAAATCGACGTTTTACATCGCGATCGTGTGACGAAAATCGACGTTTTACATCGCGATTGTTTGACGATAACCGCCATTTTATTAGCGACTGTTTGACGAAAATCGCCGTTTTACAGTGCGATCGTTTCACGAAAATCACAGTTTCGTTTCGCGATCGTTTAATAAAAATTGGTGCTTTATATCGTGGGCGTTTGATGAAAATATCCGGGTTTTTTTCGATCTTTTAACGAAAATCGCTGTTATATTTCGCTATCTTTTAACGAAAATCGCTGTTATATTTCGCGATCGCTTGACGAAAAAGGCTGTTGTATTTCACGATCTTTTAACGAAAATCGCTGTTTTATTTCGCGGTCGTTCGACGAAAATCGTTATTTTATTTCGTGATCGCTTAACGAAAATCGCGAATTCTTAAAAATTAAAAAAAGCGGAAATCCGCCTTTCGGCGGAAAAGTGGCATCCCTGTTTAAAAGAGAACTACAAATCAGTTCACTCCTATCGCCGGTATATTTCTGAATTTTAACGATATTTGACTGACTTGTTTTTTAAGAGTTGTTCCATAGAGTTGACTATTAAATTATATAAAAAGATTATTATTATTATCTGTGCATGCACAGATAAAAATTATTACATACAACTACTCATATTTCATAAAATATTTAATATATTTATATTCCAATTATTCTATTATTTCCACTACATTTTGCCAATTTTTTTTTTCTTAAACTGGCGTTAAATTTAGTTCAAAACTCTGCTTGATATAAGCTAAAAATATACAAGATTATTTAAAATGTTTTCAAAAATTTAATATATTTCCATGAACATATGTGCTGTTCTTACAAAATTCAGTGACATTTAATTACAAAATTCAGCATCCACATATGTGTATTCTACAACGATAGATCATTTCAATAACCAGGGTGGTGAAGAATATTTTTATTTTTCTTTGATTTTTTTGTTGGCCACCTAATTGTCTTTCTTTTCTAATGGACATTGAAACATATAAGGTCAAATATAATCTTTATAATCTTGAAGTTCCAGAAGAGTCCAGAACAAAAGATCTAAAATTAAAAGTGTCTGGTCATTAGTGGCCATACAGTGTATATATAAGTTTTATTTTTTCCATTTTTTTATATTAATAAACTATTTATGTGGACTTTTATGAATTTGAATTGTAAATGTTATGGATTATTGCCCTGACAAATGACAATTGTTAAGCAATAATGAATTTTTATACATTACAATAATAATAATTTAATTAACATCCCAACAGCGAACTCCTAGTTACTAAGACAAATGATATTAAGAACACTTCTTATTGCAAAATAAAAGGAGATTAGCAGTCCCAAACAGAATTTGTGTTCCTAAACGCAACTTTACCATGCAAAGAATGAACACCAATTTCATACAAATTTTATAGTCTCATGATAGAAAAATTCTAAATAAAAAAAATCACATACTGAAAATCAAAATATGATTGCAAAAAACTGCATTCATTTAAGCTGAAATCAATCTGAGTGTTCTTAACTGTTCATTCTTCAGAATATATCTAATAAAAAAGAGAATAAATTGATTGAATAAAAAAATTTCAAAAACCTTACCTGTGAAGAAGCATATAGTATAAGGGATGGATACGAGTAAACATTTTGTCGTCTGCAAAGCAAAAAATCTTCTTCACAATTAACAGCTCCTATTTGAATAACACCCTGTAGTTCACGAGCTAATTTCCTCCACTAGGATTTAAAATTGAAAAAAAAATTATAAATTTGCACTATACTTTACTAATTACTGATACAAAAAGTGAAGATAACTTACAGAAGGGGCTAAGGTGTGACAATGAGAACAATGTGGTGAATAAAAATTTATGAACCACATATTAGAGCCTTCTAAAACAGTTCTTTCTAAAGAAAAAATAAACATGAGGCATCAATGTGAAATGTCATAATATACAAATCAAAATACCAACCTATGTAGTATTTATATTTTTATAAAACATTTTTAATATTTTATACTATCTATACATATTCATAATACTTTTATGTCAACATGGTAGTAAATTTAAAACCACAAAAATTATAACTATGTATCTATATTTAGAACTAAAATTTCAATCCTACAACAGTCTTTTAGAAATTAACTTTTACTAATTCTGCCTAAAAAAATCAAAACATTACACTTTTAGCTGCTTGTTTTTTAATATTTATTTAAAATATGCCTGAGGTGCGAGAGATTTAACTAGCATGTAGTTGGATATAAAGATATTTGTCAGTAATTTAAAAAATAATTAAAGACACTAGAACTTTATGTTGAAGAAAATTGCATGCAAGTTGGTCCATTTTTAATAAAGCTGTTCCAAGGACCCCCAAGAAGACAATTAATATTCAAAATTAGTGGTAGCAAAAGTCAGAGAAAATTTTTTGTTGTTCATGAAGTAGTTGGAGGGGGGGGGGTCTAAGAAGTTAAAAAAAAAAAAGAAAAAAAAGCTAGTAAATTGGACCATTTTTACAGAAGGTGTCATAGAAGGTCCAAATGGGGCCAAATGTTAGTTTAAAACAGGGCACTAATATGAAAATATGTTAAAATGTCTTAGTCACAAATTACCATGAAAAGTGTACAAACTGAAGAGATGTTAGTGGATTTTTTTAACCAAAACTGTTCAGTGTACAAAATATGAGATGTGTGCCAAAGCAATAAGCTTGAAATGATAAGTTCCAGAAAGTTCCCTTTGAACTTTTTATAGACTTCAAATTTGAACATTAATTAATTTTTGTTTATTTTGTCCATCTGTACTTAATCATCTGCATAAGTTAAAACTAAAGTGGGAGTATTGAAAATATTAGTTGTAAATTCATTATATGCTAATAGATGGTGCTAACTAATGCATCTACATGTTATATATAGATTATTAAAACAAAATAAAAGTTAGTCTTCCATGTTCCAGCAACCAAGTATGCTGCGATTTTTTTTTATTTCCATGCATTGTTTTCCTGCAAAATGAGTTTGTTTATTATTTATCATATCAGTATTTTCTTTTCTGCAAACTGACAGTTTTACCAGTACTACTTCAAAATGTTCCGATCAGCATTTATAAATGAAAGTTGTTTCAGCATAATGAGATGCAGCCCATTTCAATATTATTGTACATAAATACCTGGATGTCACTTCAAAGATGTGATGGATTGGTGGAGTGATTGTATGAAACTCCAGAAAAATCTTGTTGCTTGTATATCTGCTGCTACTGTATGTGCGCATCACCTTTGAATCTGCTGTATGCTTTTTGCTCCATCGATCTTGCTAGGCATATATTATTGTTGGTTGGTGCGATTTTGAATATGTATTGTAAACATAGCATTTGCCAATGATGCTGCCAATAAGCATCTTTTTGTATGGCTCCTTCCCGTGTTTGTGCCTCAAAGTATCATTTGCAGCCATACATTCCTATACCATATGATTGTTACAGTATCTTCTATCAACATTTGCAGTTAGGTCCATGAGCTCAGAGATACCCTGTATAATGATCATATAATCAGCTAAAACAGACTAAGAATTTTTTATGTGTATGTGTAATTCATGTTTGTATACTTCAATCCTCTTCCAGCAACAAAAAACATTTTTCTCTTGAAAATAAATTGGAATCTCAGATTCCAAAGCATCTGGCCATCAAATTTTGAATAGCTTTTATATCAGCAATTAATCATTCTTTTGTTGTGTGAGTACGAATTATACAATTTTCTTTTTGTGAATTTGTATTTGCTAGGAGGTTATTCATCTTTACATTTAGGAAATAAAATTTAGCAATATATTTTTCCCTTCTTAAGAAAAAAAAAGACTCTTTGTTTAATTGCCTACCTTTAAGTAATTGAATATTACTTTATTTGTTCTGCCTTCTTTGAGAAATTTCTCATTTGTAAGTTTTTTTAGTGACTAGCTTTTTTTTTCAATGGTCTTTTATATATTGTAGAATTTCGCGATTTTTTGCAATGATTGATCGAAAAAGATCGTTATTTTTTGTCCCGAATGATCGAAAATATTGGATTCTTTTTGCGCAAATTTCCGTATTTTCTACCTTATTACCGTACTACCGTATTTTAACGTACTTTTCCGGAGAAACTCCGGAATTTCCGGAGAAGTTGGCATCTATGTTTATATATTGGTTTATTTTCTACAATATCCTTTGTTGAAAACTCTCTAAATATCATATTTGTAGATTTTTTTATATAGATCTTCCCGAATTTAATAAGCTTTATAACTTATTTTCAGGTGTATAGCCCGCACCCCTAAATCGAGCAGTGCAGTAAAAAAGTTCGTGTATAACCAACGGAGATGCATCGGTGTATAGTCCGCAGGCTATACACCATTTACGAACGTATATTTCGATCAAGGTTCGAAATTAGAAGCCATTAGTCATAATTTTTAACACAAATTTACCAAATTTTTTCTTGATGCATATTACCTACAGTAATTCGGCTAAAAAATTAAGATTATCAGTACTGTAATTTTTGGAAGAAATGCTGCAACATTTACGCGTTTTAAGGTAAAATTTTAAGCATTGCGGTGTTTACGTGCATTTTTTTTTTTTTTTTTTTTTTTAAACAAGCGTGATATTTTTTCTGAATTTTTCCAAAAATTAAAAAAAAAATCAGTGATAAATTCAAAATTTTGGACATAAAATGTATACGTATCTTAGGTCATTGGTTCCCAAAGAAATTGAATCCTCGGAATCAGTCTGAAATGCACGAACTCCAAAAAGGAACGATTCCTCGTACTCTATCTGGAATGAAACGAATCCAGAAAAGTTTGATTCCTTGAACTCGTTTCGAAATGAAACAACTCTGTAAAGGAACGATTCCTCAGAATCATTTCAAAAAAGACAGACTGCTCTGAATCGTTCAGAAATGACATAAATCACACACTTTTTTTGTTCTTTGCAACAGGGTAGGGTACGAACTCTGAAAAGATACGATTCCAACGAACTCTATCTGAAATGAAATGACTTCGGAAAAGTTCGATTCCTTGAACTCGTTCCGAAACGAAAATACTCTGTAAAGGAATGATTCCTCGGAATCGTTTTGAAAAAGACTGACTGCTCTGAATCGTTCCAAAATGACATAAATCATGCACTTTTTTTTTGTTCTTTGAAACAGGGTAGGGTACCAACTCCGAAAAGAAACGATTCCTCGGACTCTATCTGAAATGAAACAACTCCGGAAAAGTTTCATTCCTTGAACTCGTTCCGAAATGAAATGACTCTGTACAGGAACGATTCCTTGGAATCGTTTTGGAAAGAACGACTGCTCTGAATTGTTTAGAAATGACATAAATCAAAGACTTTTTATTTGTTCTTTGCAACTGGGTAGGGTAGATTAATTTTTTTGAAAAATAAACTAAATCTTAAATGATCTTAAATTCAGAATGGTCGAGGTTGGTAGGGTTCTGGATTTTGTACTCTACAAACACAATGGGGTGCTGCAGCATCGATTCACTAGCAAATTATTTTCTGATATTTGATTTATAGATTTTTTTTTTTTTTAGGTCTCGCGTATAAGTTGACCCACCTTGAAGTTCTTTTTTGTCTAAAATTTCACGACTTATATGAGAGTATATACAGTAGCTATTATAGATCTATCGGTGCAATACTTGGCAATAGTTGCGACAGTTTTTCCAAACCCAGAAATAACTGTATTTAAGCAGTAAAAAAAAGCCTTTATAAACATGGGAGAACTCTCTAAATTTCACGGCATAGCGAAAAAAATTTACAAATTTTGATGTTTTTCAAATTTTTTGAGGTTTAAAAGTTGTAGAAAAAATATCACAATTTCCAATTAAAAAAAAAAAAAAATCTTTGTATAACCCGCACCATTTATAAGCCGCAGTGGCTTTTTGGAAGGTTTTTTTTCTTGTATAAGCCACGGACTATAAACCCGAAAATATGGTATTTAATTTTGTGTGCTTTAGACAAAAGCTTTCCATTATCTTGCTTTTTCAATTATGATCTACAATTATAAAAAAATCAGGCAATTTTTGCAACAGCAAACAGTACTTTTTGCAAGAAAATATTTTTGGAAAACAATTCAACAAATTGTGCACCGAAACAATTTGTGCAGCTTTAATCTATTCTAATCTGGATAAACATTTCTTAAATCAAGAGAAGACTTATGCATAAGTGATATAAGTAAAAGCTTAGGACCTAACAATTATGGTAATATAAATTCAAATGAGCTTGAAGATGGATATTTAAAAAAAAGATTAGCAAAAGATTAATAAAGCTGAATGAGCTTTGGCCGTAACATAAAATTAACATGCCTTATGGCAAGCTGTCCTACTGACATAAGCTCTGAGGAAACCAAAATCCACAAGCACCAGATGGGACTGGCATGAACCAGTGTGCAGCTGCCACAACATCTTATGTCAGCCAAAGGAAAGACATCGCAGTGTATGTCACAAGAAGAGTGACATACACTGTTCCCAAACATCATTAGAAGTCATGAATCACAGAGACAGCAAAACCCATGTACTTGAGAATTAATCCACTTCGTGCAGAGATCGAAATTTTGAGTCTCCCTTGAATCTCAAATGTACCAGATATTCATATGAGTGTTGGGTCTTTGGTCATAACCAGTATTGTTATTGTAAAAAAACATGGAATATATGCTATAGGCAGAGAATATAACACTAAAGTCATGCCTAGAGAATATGCTATAGCTTTAATTTAGGAGCAGAGATATATGAAGCTTCTTAAAAAAATTCAGTAGGTTATATCTCCGTATATCCTCCATTACACCCCTGGTCAATCCTAGTTTTCTCAGGTGTGCTACAGAGATAATCACTGTCCATAACAATAAAAAAAATCTGGAATATCCTGATGAAATCTGTCACATATGAAATTTATTTAGCATTATTACAGTATAAGATTTCTTTTTAAATAAATTCATTAAGACAGGCAAAATCATATTGAAAATGTTTCATAAAACTTAAATTTCATTAAATACTTTATCTTGCACAATAACAATATGAAATGGCAATGCTCACCAAAGTCATTGTAGCTCAAAGTAACTATCTCAGGATCATCATCATAAATGCCTGAAAAAAATACATACATTTATAGTTTTCTAAATCTTATATAAAGGAATCTTTATTAATAAGTAGATGCACAATTCATTATGATTAATGCACTTTTTATTATTTAAAAACATGTTAATGCTTTTTATTAAGATTTGCCAAAGTCAGCCATGATACAAAAATATTTGGTTACTAAAATTTTTACCAATGTTAATTTTCAAAAGTACAAAATATGATACCTGATTAACTAATTTTTTTAAGAAAGAGTAGCCAAATTATAAAAAAGAGGAAAAAATTTTGTCCTTCCTTCATCTAGAAATAATTGCTTTTAATATGGGTGTATATAGGAGTTTTTTTCTTGGGGGGGGGGGGGGGAGAAATAGCAAAAGAGGGGAGAGAGATGATATATTATACTAGTTTACACGGTTTTTATTCCCCAGCTGAAAGTTGTTAATTTATTGTTTACTTAGATAGAGTTATCCAAAAAAAATAATTTAAAAATTCTGTCACGTCTGGTTTAAGAAATATTTATTTACTTAACTGGATTACATAATTTTGGTATTAATATTTTTAAAAAATCAAAAATTGCTAATTTTTGCCTTTTTTAATAGTTATTTGGATCAGTTTCTCTTATAATGGACCAACAGTAATCCCCTAGCATATTCTCATCCCAAAATCCCTGATGTCGTTCTTCAAAAAACTTTAAAACTTGGTACAAATGTTCCCCTTGTTCGTCACTCATACTTCTTAAGTTTTCAGGGAAAAAACTCAGATGCCAATGCAAGAAATGAATCTTTAATGACACGTTTACTCTCATTTATTGAAAATTTTTCAATAAATATGCAAAAATTTCTTTGTAATTTTCAATTTTTTTATTTCCCAAAAATTCTTCCACAACCATTTTGAATGACTTCCAAGCAGATTTTTCATTAATAGATAAAAGATTTTTCAAACTGACAATCTTTCATAATTTTACGGATCTGTGGGCCAACAAATATCCCTTCTTTCAATTTTGCCTCTGTAATGCTTGGAAAGATTTTTTGTAAATACCAGAAAGCTTCAGTGTTTTTGTCAAGTGCCTTCACAAAGTTTTTCATGAGTCCCAATTTGATGTGTAAAGAGGGTAGAGTAATGTTATTTGGATCTACCAATAGCTCGTGTTTGATGTTCATTTTTCACGGAATATACTCGTTCTGAATTGGCCATTCTTTACTTACATAAGACGTTGTTTTGCTCAGCTGTCCAACAAACAAAAGAAACAAGAGTATTTTGTGTAACCACCCTGCAATCCCAATAAAAAACTGATGACTTTGAGGTAGCCACACACTTTCCATGGGTGTTCTTTATACTTTATTAAATTAATTAAAGTACACATCGTTTCATAGCTCTCTTTACAATTCACTGCATGTCCTATTGGTATAGACAACTTCTTATTTCCATTATGTAATAAAGCAGCTTTTAGACTATATTTTGAAGAGTCTATGAATAAGCACCACTCTGTTTATCATAGTTTTGATTCATTGCTTCAAAAAGTTCTGGATATCAGTACAATAACAATATTCACCTTCTTTTTTGAGAAATTCTGAGTAAACTTTGCTTTTGTTTCTAGACAACGTAACTTTTGTGTTTGGTTTAATAAGTTCCATTGTTGTAGGCGAAAACCAAGAAGCTCTGCTTTAGATTTTAATAATTGTAAATCTTTTATAAAATCATTTAAGTGGAGTCTTTTCTTGAAGAGAGAACTTGTCAGAATCACTAGAAATCGATTTGAATTCAACATCACTTTCATTGTCATCTCCTAATATATTTACACTCGAATTACCGGGACAAACTGGACGTGGTAGATCTTTCGAATGTAAAATGGCTTAGTAACAGACGGAACTTTGGCATATACAATTCTTGCCTAATTTTTTGTATTATATCCCACTGTCTTCGTAATACAAAGTCAACAATCATTTTCATGATTACAAGGCTCTCTCCATAGCATTGTTGAGCCAAATGGACAGTGTACATTTTCTCCTGTTAACCACTGGAGTAAAATGATTCTACAGCTTTCGCAAAACACATGAGACACCCACTTTTTATCTTGCTTTGCAACAGAAAATCCAAAATAATGAAGATATGCACTTTTTAACGAATCTACAATGGATCTTCTTCTTCTTCTTTTTTTTTTTTTTTTTTTTTTTGAAAATATAAACTGTCCACAAACATAGAAAAAACGATCAGAATTTTGTTGACACTTTCTACTCGACATTTTATTTCAATCCGAAACAAAACATTTGATGTTTGAAGAGAACAAATGAACATTAAACTGTCATCACCATGTTAGTTAAAAAAAAACAATTGACTGCAGAAAGAAAATTGTGACATGATAGAATATTTCTGCTGACACTTTTAGGTTTAAAGAAGGTAGACTAATACATTTATATACATTTTTTTTCAGGGTATTAAAAAAAGTTGAAATTTTAAAACTAGTGTTATTAACATGGCCTTTGATTTTAATATTTTAATCATTTTAAAAATTATCTAAATTTTTATTATTTCAAATCATTACTCATTTTAATCTTAGATTATATCATAAGCATTCATTACAGTTTCCATTTCATTGTTAATTGCATTCAAATTACTGTTTAAAAAATGTAAACAAAGCAATGACCAAAAATCTGCAAAATTCTAAAATCTGCATAACCTCTGATCCCAAGCTGCGCGGATTTGAGGGAGTCTACTGTACTACAAAGGGGAGTAAAGGGCGAAAACCGAAAAAATGTTTAAAAATTCCCCCTGGAGTCTGAAAATTGAACTATATTATGAAGAGATTACACATATGGATAGCCCAGGCCACAATCTTTCCTATGATATGTCACATGACCCACCCATGCCTGTATTGAATTTTGTCCCCCAGCCCCAATGTGCAGCTAGGATACAAAGGTCAACACTATTTGATTGCCTATATCTTAGGATATCTTGACATCCTCAAGTCTTACCCCTCTAAAATCAATGGCACCCCTAATATTTGAGTTTGAAATTTTTACTTTTAGAAAAACCTGGTATGAAAAAAAATCTTAATCTTTTCTTATACAAAATTTTACATCAATTCTACCAATCAATTCAAGATATTTGAGGTCTACAAGTCAAGACCTATAAAATGATACAGTATAATAGGGAATAAAGAACAAAAACCAAAAAAATGCTTAAAAATTCCCCTTGGAGTCTGAAAATTGAACTATATTATGAAGAGATATACAGATATGGAGAGCCCAGGTCACGAACTTTTCAATAATATGTCACATGACCCACCCATGTCTGTATTAAATTTTGCCCTCTCCCCCCCTAGAACCTATGTGCAGCTAGGGTATAATGGTCAACACTATTCAATTGCCCATACCTTAGAATATCTTGACATTCGTAAGTCTTACCCCTCTAAAATCAATGGTACGCCTAATATTTAAGTTTGAAATTTTTACTTTAAAAAAATCTTAATCCTTTCTTATAGCATACGAAATTTTGCATCAATTCAAGATATTTGAAGTCTACAAGTCAAGACCTATAAAATAATACACTACAAAGGGGGTGAAGGGAAAAAGTAAAAAAAAAAACTTTAAAAATGCCCCCTAAAGTCTGAAAATTGAACTATATTATGAAGATATATGCAGATATGAATAGCCCAGGCCACGACCTTTGCAACAATATGTCACATGACCCACTCATGCCTATACTGAATTTCCCCCCCTGCTCCCCCAGCCCCTATGTGCAGCTACGGTATAATGGTCAACACTATTTGATTACTCATACCTTAGAATATCTTGACATCCATAAGTCTTACCCCCCCCCCCCCTAAAATCAATGGTACGCTTAATACTCGAGTTTGAAATTTTTACTTTTAGAGAAACCCGGTTTGAAATGAAAATCTTAATCCTTTCTTATAGGAAATTTTACATCAGTTCTACCATTAAAACAGTGAAAACGGAAAAATCGATTCAGCCATAAATGTGATCGACCGTGACTTGATTTCAAACATATAAAAAAATCAGGTGATGAAAACATTGCTTGCTCTTAGACTAGAAGGCTGGATGAGCCATGAAAGAAGGAAGAAAGCAAAAAGAAAATATTTGGAAATCCAGATTTACATTACACAACAGTATGGAAAGAGATGGGAAAATAAACTTTTAATCTTACAATTCAGATTTTACTATGCAAATAATTTTAAGGATAAATGTATAGAAACAAAAATACATATTACTGTGGAACTAACCCTTAATGCACAATGATGTATATAGAGTTGAACATTTAATTGTTTTAAAACTAAGCACAACTATTTTTTTTAATTATATAAAATTAAAAGTACATACTTTAAACAACCAAGAAAAGAATTCCTAAGATTCAGTGTTCAGAAAAACAATCAATAAGTATAACATAAATATAAAAAATATGAACATGTGAGTTGTCTACATAAAGTTTGTTCTTTAACACATAACCATCTTCTGCTATCATTTACTGATGAAATTTAGAATTGAACAGAGAAAAGGATCTATACTTTTATAGATCAGTATGAAACAAATCTAATTTTTTTCTTCATTTAATATACGGAAAATTTTTAATTGATTCATGTATGCATGAGTGTACAATGCAGGATTAAGATACAAAAAAAGCAGTTTTAAATTACCAAAATTTTCATGGTAGTAATTCCAACTATGGTAGTTGCCTTTCCATGATTTTTGGAAATCCTCTTTTAATCCTTCTTCACCATAGAGGTCATACTTTTTGCGCATTTCTTCATCTTTCAGAATTTCATAAGCTTTATTAATTTCAATGAACTTCTCATGAGCATCTTCTTTCCCCTAAAATTAATGAATAAAAAGTTACTACATAATGAATATTCATGATTTTTCAGAGATTTGATGAATAATATAATGTTACACAAACAGAATGAACAAATTCTAAAATTAAATAAAATATATCTTTTATCATTTTAAATTCATTGTTATAGCCTCTAAACATTTTCTTTTTCTGCAAAACACACATACAAATTTCTATGAATTTATAAGATTAGAATAAGAATTTCAAAAAACATATAAATTAAATTTAAGAGAAACTGGAAATCAACTTCTGAGAAGTATCAAGTGTTCACAGGGTTGGTAAATATCATGATCTTTTGATATATATTGGATATTTTCAAAACAGTCAATTTAATTATAAATATTTTCAGACCTAATATAAATTAGAAACTAAAATGTATTGTATTTCGATGAAAAGTTAATAAAATAATATTCTAAACGTATTTTTATTTTCCCCTAATGTAACAAAATTTAAGAACTAATTAAAAACAGATACAATTAGCTTTTTACACTCACAAAAAAAACTAAGGGTTTAATTATCAAGTTTCAAGATGATTTTGTGTTTTATACAACAGAACTATATATAAAATACTTTGTTTTTATTGAAAAAAAAAAAACATAAATGAAAGCTTGTATGCTGTTTCATTCTGAAGTTTAAAGAAAATCAAAACCAAAAATGATTCTAATGAATCTGTAAACGTCTCCAAATAAATATTCATTACCTTCAATAACTGAAGTAAACATTGTCTCACATAATTATTGGTTCTACATTCTATATTTTTTTGGGAAAGGGGGAAAAGAGCTAAAAACTACCTGCCAAAACAATAGTTCTTGTATACAGAATGAGATAATAACAGTTAAAAAATTCATTTACACTTGTTTTAAATTAAAAATCAGATGTAAAATTTTAAAAATTGTGTAAAATTCATGGACTATCAAACTTCATGATACCCTGAAAATAAATATTAGATATACACTATATGGCCAAAGGTAACCAGCCACTTGTGATTTTAGACATTTTGTTAAGTATCTAGAAAAATTCATGAGGAATTATCCTGAAACTCGAAGTATGTAAACATAATAGAGTGCTAGCAAAAAAAATCTTGACACTAGTGATTTTAGGTTTTTTGTTAAATATCTAGAAATATACGTGAGGAATTATTCTGAAACTCCAGGTGTGCAAATAAAATAGTACAGGTCATATATTTTCATGAAGATCCCATAGGGGCCCATCCACAAATTGAAAGAGGACGAAGATCTTTTGAATGACCCTGTCAAAACTAATGAAGCAAAAACATTCAAACAGCAAATTATGATTAAGTGGGTTATTATAATAAACTGTATTTATCTTTATAAGGATATCATGTGTACTCAGAGAAAAATTAAAAAACAGTCCCAAATTTTTTCAAGTTTTTTGTTTATGATTTGCATAGTTTTTAATGTAAAATAATGTTTTCAGAAAATATGACAAACAATATTATACATAGTAGCCTGTAATCAAAATTAAAAAATAACAAAATTGTAAGAAAAATATGCAGGTTTACTAAATAATAAATCATTGTACATGTGTAGTGTAGCCACAATCAAAATGTAATTTGTATAATATATTAGCTGAAACTGAAAGTATAGAGCAACTTTTGTGAAAGTCTCAAAAACATAGCTTGAAAATTATAGTTGATAGAATAAGCTCAAAATCAGTTATTCCCAAAATTAAGCAAAAAAGACGAGGGGCTATATCTATATTCCACTGATGTATGTGCAATATTGTATGCATAATATTGCACATATTGGGATACAGCCCCTCATCTTTTTGCTTCATTTTGGGAACAACGAAGCTTGAGCTTATTTTATCAATGACAATTTTCAGACTTTTCAAGCTATGCTTTTGAGACTTTCACAAAAGTTGCTCTATAGATTTAGCTAACATTTTATGAAAGTCATATTTTGACTATGTTGATGCATACACAGTAAAACATTATTTAGTAAACATGTTCATTTTTCATACAATTTTTATTATATTTTAATTCTGATTATAGGATATTATATACAGTGTTGTTTGCAATATTTTCTGAAAAGAACATTGTTTTTTTATTAAGAAATCTGCAAATTATAAGCAAAATACTTGGCAAAATTTGAGACCATTTAAGAAAAAAAAAAATTCTCAACGAGTATAGATGCTATTCTCATAAAAATGAAGACAGATTATCACAATGAGCCACTTAATAATAATCTGCTGTTTGAACGCTTTTGCTACATTAGTATTTTCAGGGTCATCCAAAAGATATTTGTTGTTTTTCAATTTATTGATGGTCCCCTATGAGATTTTTAGAAAAAAAAAATCTTTGCGAAAATATATGACGTGTACTATTTTGTTTATACACCAGGAGTTTTAGAATAATTGCTCACGTATTTTTCTAGATATTTAACCCTTTAAATCCCAAACCGTCTGAGATGGTAGAATGCCATAACGGCCAGCCAACAGCAAGGTCTATTTCTCCTCTCTCTTTTGTGAAGTGCAAGTCGTTGAACATGGATTGGTCGAGACTGCTTATTTTGCTTAACGGACAATAGATAGGAACATAATGTGAATAGAAGCTGTTCAACCAAGGGCGGATCCAGCCCAACCTCCAGGGGGGGGGGGGAGGGTCACAACTTTTGACAGTTGATTTAATGAAGCAATTTTAAAATACAGTAAATCTTGTGAAAACGGAATTATGATAAAAAATAGCAAATTTCGCCAATCAGGCATGAAAAAAATCGCGAATTTTGTCGATTATGCACGGAAAAATCACGAATTTTGTCGATTGGACGCGAAAAATCTCAGATTTCGTTTATTGGGCAAGGAAAAAAAGTCTAAATTTTTTTATAATACTTGGAAAAATTGCAAATTTTGTTCATAGGTTGCAGAAAAGTCGCCTGTTTTGTCTGTTTACCGCGCGAGAAAAACGCGAATTTCGTTGACCAAGCACGGAAAAATCGAATATCGTCAACTGTACATTGGAAAATCGCGAGTTTTGTCTATCGGCCTTCGAAAAACCTTGAATTCTGTCTGTATGTCTCAGAAAAATCGCGAATTTTGTCGATCTGGAACGAAAAAATCTCCAATTTCTTTAAAAAGGCACGAAAAAAATCCCAATTTTGTCGATCAGCTTCGTAAAAAGCGCGAATTTATTCGATCGGGAACGGAAAAATTGCGAATTTTGTTGATTGGGAATAAAAAACCGCGAATTTCGAGTTGATATGGAATGCAAAAATTGCCAATTTCATGAATCGGGAAAGAAATTATCGCGAATGTAGTCGATTGTCTTCGTAAAAAGAGCAATACGTGCGATTGGGTACGAAAACTCGCGAATTTTGTCGAATCGGTACGAAAAAATTGCTAATTTCGTTGATAGGGCAAGGAAAAATCGAAGATTTTGTCGATAATGCGCGAAAAAATCGAAATTTTTTTTGAGCGGCTGCAGAAATATAGCGACTTTTATCAGTTTATCACGAGAAAAAAAATTACAGATTTCATCAATTTACGGTGGGGAAAAATGCAGATTTCATCAGTCAGTTAAGAATTGCGAATTTTATTGTTCGGTGCGGTATTTCAGGGACCAAGAACGGATAAAGGTGCGAATCTCGTCGATTGGGCACGGAAAAATCCCGAATATGGTCGATCGCTTTCGTAAAAAGCCCGAATTTATTCGATCAGGAACAACAAAATCGCTTTTGGTAGGGCACGGAAAAATTGTGAATTTTGTCGATCGGGAACGAAAAAGTCGCAAATATGTGATCGGCTTCATAAAAATTGCAAATTTCATCAATTGACATCAGAAAAATTGCAATTTTTTTTTTTTTGGATCAGGCATGAAAAAAGTAATTTTGTTAATCAGGCATAGAAAAATCTCAATTTTCGTCAATCAGCTGCAGAAAAATCACAAATTTTATCGATCATGTGAGGTAAAATCACAAATTTTGACAATCAGTTTGTAAAAGTCACGAATTTCGTGGATTTGCTTTGTAAAAATTGCGATTTTCGAAGATTGGTTTTGTAAAAATCGTCAGTTTCTTTGACCAAGTATGGAAAAATCATGAATTTTCTCGATTGGTTTTGTAAGAATAGCAAATTTTATTGATCAGCTAAAGAAAGATTGTGAATTTTCTCAATCGGTTTCATAAAAATTGTGAATTTTGTCAATAGGTTTTGTAAAAAATGCAAAATTGATCGGTCACATGTTGAACAGGCACGGAAAAATCTAGTTGATTGACTCTCTCTTTTGTTCAGAAAGTTCGTATATTTTTCAGCACAAGCTACTTATATTTGTTTTCTAGCACTTTTAATAAAGTCAAGGAATATTATAAACATCTTGAAAATAATCCTTGTTATATCTGTTATATATACAAGCGTAAAAACTGCTGATATATTCTTACCAACTGAAATGGATATTTTGACTGGGTAAGCGAATTAAAAATGTAGCCCCCCCCCCCCCCCTCCATTCTCCTCAAGAACCACATTTTTTATCTGATTATAGGTTACAGATGACCTCCTTGAAAACGAATTCTCTCTGTGTTATTGATGTAGCCCTCGACTACCCAGACATATTTGTAAGTGGCCCTTCTCTTGAAAAGGCTGTGCACTCGTACTGTAACTTATCCAAAAGGTTTCAATAAACTTCAGCATTTCTCTAACAACCACCACTGATTTAAATTAAAACTAATTTAAATTTTGTTTTAAAATTATATTTAAGACTAAATATGTTTAATAAAGTTTTTATGAAGATATTAATATGTATTATGTTGATTTAAATTAGAATTTCAGAATTAATATTTGGTATTCAGCCAAACTACTATTCATTGCATCACTAAAAAGCAGAACACTGAAACTGACTTCAATAGTGCAAGAATAAGAATTATATGCCCCCTGAAGAATTATTATGAACTAGTAATCCATAAATCTATTATAAATACAAACAGGAGTGAAAAAACATACAATTTCAGTTTTAGCTAGGTGGGGAGGCCAATCAGTTGGTTTAAGCTCAACAGGCCCCACCTAGGGGGTATTATAACTATGCTAAAAAGCCAAACAATGGACCAAGACAGGAATGCCAAAGGGAAAGGAGACCCTCCGTAGATGATACGGTGCCAACTCCAGAAGAGACCAGAGGCCAGCGGTGTAGTCGCAAAAAAAGAAGTGGGGGGACGCTCATTAAAAAGTTGGGGGGACGCTTAGTAAAAAAGGATTCACGAACATTAAAAGGTAAGGGGACGCTACAAAAAAATATAAAAAGTGGGGGGATGCCGTCCCCCCGCATCCCCCCTCGACTACACCACTGCCAGAGGCACTACATTGAATGGTCTCTAGACTGCCGTCAAAAATATATTAGATAATAAATGAAAGAATAGAATGTACACACAATGACAACGGGTAGCCCTATCTATTCAGGCATACCCAAAAAGTAAACATAATTGCAGAATTCTTTACAGTGATAAATATAAAATTATATGTACAATATAAATAATTAAGATAAACCTATGAACATATACATAACTAAAAGTTGCAATAATCATATTTCTAACATAAATAATACTTTATGATGATAAATTTTCTTAGTTTTCAAAAACTTAAAACATTAAAAATTAAGACAATTTAGAGATAATTGAATACAATAAATAAAAAAAACTGAATAATATAAATAAACGAAAAAAAATTTACTTAAAAAATATTACTGCGTCTTACCTATTATAAATAATTATAATTTTGGTTAGTTCTTACTTGTATATTCAATTTATTGTTTCTTATCATTGTATTTATATTTAGTGTGAGGAGATTGGCGATAGTTGGTTTTGATCTGAGGATCTCATGATCAGGAAGCGAGAGCATTAGCGTCAAGCAAAAGGCCAAGCCAGTTACTTTCCGCTAGTAACTTGCTTTATACTGATCGAGATAGCTATAGGAGTATCCCCCCCCCCCCCCAGTGAGAAAGACGTATTGCTGACATCTGATGAGTGATATGCACTCGTGAATGAATGCTGTCATACACTTAGTGTGATGCATGGACAGGCTTTGCGTTGAGAGATTTTGTTTGGTGCTGCCATCTGTTGATGATGTGGTGAGTTGATTGCTGTGCGCTGGTTGTTTATTGAGAGAGTTACGTGCTTGTCCGGGTCACCAATGAGGAGAATGGTGCCGGTAGGTTTTGATCTGAGGATCTCGTGATCAGGAGAGCATTAGTGTCAAGCAAAAGGCCAAGCCAGTTACTTTCCACTTGTAACTCGCTTTATACTGATCGAGATCACTATAAGTGCATTACATATAACCATTAATGAGCAATATCATTTGTATGTTATTGTATATTCATTTGTTGTATATCATTGAACTATAAGTATATTTTTATTTGGGCTGGTATGTGCGCTCCCGAAATTTTGATTAGATCAACGCCATCTAGGTGATAAATATGTAACCCTATAATCAGCAACACCTAACTGTTTTGGATATGTAAATTCAGTTGAGTTTTTGTTGTTCATAGAACGTATCTGTAACAAGCAGTGGCACAGCCAAGGGAGGGGTTTTGAGGTTAAAATCCCTCCCAGAGCTAAGAAAGATTGCTATAATTGCTGCTTATATGAATCAAAACCAAACTTAATAATAAAACATTTTGGCATATTTTGGAATCTGCCACTTTGTTGCATCAAACTTCATTTAACAAAGTGATTCAATTAAATGGCGAAAATTCTACTTTAAAATGTGAAAGTGCATATTACATGCATTAGTTAAATGAAAATTGGTTATTTGAACTAAGTCACTTTTCTGAGATGTCTTATGCTAAAAGAATAGTGATTTCCTGCCACACACATGCTTTTTGAATTTAAGTATTATATAATGGACTGTTTCTTAATTGTACTTTTGTCTCTGTTCCATGTTTGAAACAATAATACACTATCTAATTATGTAGAAAGATATTGATTAAAAACATATATTGAAAATAGTGGCACAGATAACAGTGTTGCTACTTTGAAAGCTCCTTTCAAAGCACATTTGGCACAATGTCAAGTATAAACATTATACAAGATATTTATTTTAAGAGCCCACAATAGTCACAGAAAAATTACTCAAAAAGACCCGGATGATCATGTAAAGTCTATGGGAGCGTTCTTTTCGAATATCTTGCTCCAATTTTAATATTTTTGCATGATTTTTTTGCACAAGATAGCTGAGGGGGATCCACAGCCGTCCTAGTTTTTACTTTTTCGATTTTGGTTATATATTTTTCATATTACGATAGTTTCAGTTTCAGAACCGGTTTCGAAAGTTAAAGTAATTTTTTAAAGAAAATCTGAAACAAAAATTGAAAAAGTAAAAGCTAGGCCAGTTGTGGATAGTCCTCAGCTATCTTGTACAAAAAAATCATGTAAAAATATTAAAATTTCAGCGAGATATTCGAAAAGAACGCTCCCATAGACTTTACATGATCATCCGGGTCTTTTTGTGTACTTTTTCTGTGACTATTGTGGGCTCTTAAGCAATGCGAATCATTGTGATTAGTAATGAAGACAAATATTAAAAAAATTACTCATATAATAATTCGAAGATATTAAAAGTCAGTAATTTTGAGACAACAATCGCTTATAATTCCATAAGGATTTCATTTATAATTAAAAACTTTTTCAATTAGAAATCACTTGAATAACCATGCCTCCATATGCTTTTATTTTTAAAAATGAATCTGAAGTTTTTACATTGTTAAGCATACTTTTTTTTATTTCTTTAAAATAATGTGCTATTAATTACGTTAAATATAATTAATTGACAAGTGACTTTCCATGAGAATCTCTGCAATCTCTTTGCAAAACATGATTGGTTCTTTGCCAAGTTTAAACTTTGTACAAGGTTTTTGTTTTAGAGTGAAAAATATTCATCGACTTTCATTCCAAGAGAATTAAATTATGGCATGTGACATAGTTACACCTACGAGAGTATGTAATCTTTGAACAGTTCTGATTTTTTTTAACTGCTTCGTTATAATATTAGAACAAATATGGGTTCAGTTCGAACCTGGATACTTTTTGAGAACTTTAACAAAATTTTCAACAAATTTATATTACTTAACCCTCTGACAGTATTCCAAACGGGCAAATTTGTAATGTTGTTTTCTCTGCTAAAATTAATTTTTAAATGCTAAAATAACATGATAATTTTAACATTATATAAAAATACTTGATTATGAATATGAATTTTGAGAACATTAATCATTGTACAATACATTAAGAATCCAGTAAATGATGAGATATATTACTTTAAATATTGATTATATTGCAGTGAAACCTGGAGCTTAGTGAACGTATTAACATGGGTTTGTCAGTGAGGGGGTTAAGGCCAAATTCGATGTCAAGTAAAATGTCATGTGATGGGAAACACCTGAAATTAAAGGTTGATGTTCAATATTTGTATTAGCTGCCAGTAGCCAGTAGAGGCTAAATTGTTTAGTAGCCACTATTGTTAAATTAGTGGCCACTAATTACTATTAGGGATGCCACTGCGAAGAAAATATTGTGTAAAGGAGAAATTTACGACATTTTCCACAACATTTATGCTTAGATTTGGTGAATTACATTGTATTAGAAATTGCATTGGCATATTTCTTATGTTAAGGGATCACAGTGCCTTAAAATTGATCAAAATAGATTTTCTTTTTTAAAATATTAATTGAAAGCATCTCTAATTTTGAATGTTTTGACACCTCATTTTTACCTACATGAGAGATGTTAAGAAATCCAGCACAATGAGCCATATAAATAAAAACTTTAAACTGATTTTTCTCAATTTTTATGTTTTTATAGTTTGCTTGTTTGAAAAATACTAAGGCTTTTTCTGCTAATTAAGATTTTTTTTTTTTTTTTACTTGTTTTCCACGATGTATTTGATATTTTTGTATATGGCTTTAACATTCAAGTTTATAGCTATTTTTAAAAAAATATTTAAATTGAGAGTTTGCTGAATTTCTTTTATTTATTTATTTTTTTTATATACACAAGAAAAAAATTATATTACAATATATTATATATACAGAGTTCATTCTAGGCATTTTTCACAGGGCGCGCCGCCCCACCCACCCTTCTCTATAAAATTTACTGCCCTGGTGGCCCCATCGTCCGAAAACTCTGCCCCATCAGCCCTTTCACTCGGAAAATCAACCAGGAGAAAAAAAAGCGACCTTTTAAGTTAATTTCAATGCTTATTTCAAACCAACTCTAAACTATTTGTCAAAATTATGTAACCCGATAGCTCCATTCCTAATCTGTCCCTTTTCACACCTGCCCCCTCCCCCACTAACCAAACCCCAACCTCTTTATATACAAACACCAATTACTTTCAGTAAAACTCTAATACCCATACTGTCATAAATTTTTCTTTGTCTGTCCTGTACAGTGTCTCGACTACCGTGAAAATTCACCGAAATAAGAAAAAAAGAAAAAGGAAAGATCTCCAGCATCTCGTGGAGGATCCCCAGAAGTGTATGACCCGGGGATCGTGGTTTGAGACTTCAGAAAATGACCGTAAACACATGCACTTTGATTTATAGAGTGAAAGAGATGCACATACAGTACCGTGAGAAATTCACAGGAATGAATAATTTCTTTCCTCAGTTTTTAATATTACGGCCTGGTATCGACTGTTTAGAATCAAAGCCCAAAACTCCCAAAAGATTAGTCATCTATATATTTTTTCGCACTGAAGCAAAAGAAAACTTCAAAGAAAAAGGCAAAGAGAAATATTAAAATATTATCTGTCATATCAATGAAAGAAGTAAAAGCTGTCCGTTTTGTCATAAACATAAATGATTTTCTATTAATTTTAAAAGTTATTTCTCAATCTCTGATGCCTCAAACAGTCAACCATGCATTATGAATAAACAAGGGCAGTACGCAAACCCGGCCTTCTTGAATTGACCTGAATGAAAGAAATAATTTAGTATCTCACTTTTTTTTGAGGGGGAGGGGCCAGAGGGGTTAAATAAAAATAATTTATTCTGCTACATTGGAGTCTTTCTATACTGCGAAAACTAGGTGCTAACCTTTCTCTTCATACTAATATTTTTTTCTTTCCTTTATTGGAAAAAAGCTTCTAGTTTCGTTTGAAGATATTCTTTAATCAATTTGGTTTTAGTTTTAGTATTGTATTTGCCGCGTCACACTTCCGCTTTATTGCCCCTACTGATCGTATGCTACACTAACTTTATGAATCTACTCTATTTTCTTACATTTCCAACTTTAATTCATCGAAAATTCATTCATTTTTTTTTGCTTCACTATAAAAGGTTTATTTTTACTATAAGAAATAATTCCCCCTCATTTCATTTCAGATAATGACTCACAATACCGGATATTCTTTAAGAGTCCTAGTTGATGGTTATATAATGTAAACACATCGCGAAAGAAACTCAAAATATCAAGTAAATTGAAAGATAAATGTTTTCTATTTTCATCCTTTATCTTCTTGCTTAGTAAAAGTCTGTGTCCCGAATCAAATTAGCTGGACTAAATATTTTATTCAAAATAAGTTTCTTTTTCAGCTTATTAATTTTGTTTCAATTTAAAATTCATATTCTTTTTATTCCATAAGTCAAGCAGCAAAATGATCGTACGATCTGCTCTTGCGGCTTGCCGTAATGATTCTATACTATATTATTAATTTTTTTCCTCTTTTTTTTTTTTTTTTTTTTTTTTTTGGCAAGAGCAATTTTGCTATTGGAAGTCTCTTCTTTTAAATATAAAAATGATCCTACGAATGTATCAACCAATTTGTGTTGCTAAGTGCAGGAAAAAACTACTGAGTTGTCAAAAAAGAAAAAAAAAAGAAAAACCAAATTTTTTTTCCATCACTGTTAGAAAGAAAAAAAAAAAAATCCATATCTCCTACGTAAGTTGACCAATTTCTTTCAAATTTTCAGCAAGTTGAAATGATAGTAAGTTAGGCAGTGTAATAAATGTTTGTTAAAATATAACCAGTTTTTAGAAAATTACAATGCCTGCCAAAAATTTCCACTATACGGAAACTGCAAAGAAAGACTTGTTTATTAACCTCGCTAAATGAAATCAGAAATCTACTGTTGTTTACTTAATCAGATCATCAAAACTTTAGATGGATCATGTTTTGCTGTGCAGAAAAGAACCATGACTAGATTATTTATTTATTTATTCTCTTTTTCATCGAGAGGTGATTTTAAGGGACAATTTTGAGTAAAAAAAAATATTTTCTGAAATTTACATCAATTTTTCTGAAAGGTTGCAAGAGAGTCTTGAGGGGGGGGGCATCCACTCTCAACACAATGGTTATTTTCTTTTTTTTTTCTCGCGATCCTTTGACAAAATTTAGAGTTTTTAAAGCGATTTTTGATAAAATTTGCCGTTTTTTCGATGTAATCTGAAGAAATTAGTATTTGTTTCGTGAACTATGGATGAAATTTGCGAATTTTCACGATAGTTTGATCCCATTTTTTCTGCGATTCTTTGACGATATTAGCATTTTTTTAGCATTAGTAATTTTATTTAATAACTTCGTTTCAAAATAATAAAATTGAGATTTTTCTGTGTACCAGCTGTTTTTATGTAATTTTTTGAAAACAAGGACCAAAATTAAGTGTCTGAAAGATTTTACGGATGCAAAGTAAGCAAAATAAGTGTAAACTACGCTGTCCTGATTTTATTGCTATTCGAAGAGAAATCATAGGAAAGGTACTGCAAAATAGCAGGACACTCCCTTGTTCTTCCCCACTGCGAGAGTTTTTCTGAATAACAGAGAAAAGACTACTAAATTGAAGAAAAAGAAGAGAGAAAGATGTTAAAAACTTTCTACAATGACGCATTATCGTCCGTTTATCCGCGAGATTTACGACCAATTTGAGGCAACAGAAAAGGTGGAAATGTGCTTGTTTTCGGTCTTTTTTGGAATATTTAAAGGGTGAAGGAATTGCTTCCCCTTGTTTTTAGGGGAGGAGACGTTCACTTTTCATTGGAGCAAAGGCGATTGGTGAAAATTTCCACCAGTTTCAGTAAAGACCACAATTCCAGTATCAGAATCGTACAGTTCATGCCAAGTTAGTTGAGTGTGTTAAATTGTATAAGATTTTTAAGTTCTTATTCAGCGTTAATGTCTTCAGAGAAAAATGGTGGACATTAATATTATATAGTTTGGAAAGAAAAAATAAAGTCATAGTTCTAATGTATTCCCATCGCCCAGGAAAATATAGGTAAGTATTTATTTATTTTTTTAATTTGCAGCATTATCGAAATCAATGTAATAATATTATATATGTACCCATTTTAAATCTAAAAAAATCGTCAAAAGTTTCATAAATTTTATATATTGTATAAAGGAGAAAAATTATACTGGGCTAGGCTAGAACACTGAAATGGCCTTCTGTTGTTACTTAATGCTAAAAAATCGCCGCAAAACATAATAAAAACGTTAAATTTCACATTAAAAAAAATGACGCAAAATTCCAAAAATCACATCTCCTCCCCCCTCATAGAAAAGGAAGGAAAAATCATCTGCTTTCCGTTTGTCAGCTCATGAAATTTAAAACTTTTAAAAGTATTTTTTTTTTTTTTTTTTTTTTAATTCTGTTGTATCCAATTTGTTACTCTACTATATCAATAAAAAATCATAAAAAATTTTCTGCCACATTAACCCGAAATTAACGTTTCCCCTTTCCCACCTCCTTATTAAGTACACAAAATATAAACCATTTAAAACTCCTTATTTTCTTTTATTTAAAATCTTTAATAAGATAAATAAATAACAAGTGATTCAATAGTTCCTTAAAGGGGAAAAAAACTGTTTCTTTTGATTCCTACCTCATTAAATCAAAATTTCAAAGTCTTTTTTCTTCTTCTTTAACTGTTGCTTCATTTTGCTATAACAATGAAAAATCGATCATGTAATTCTCCCCCCCCCCCCCTCCATCCAAGATTGAATATTTCTCTCCTCCTCTACCTAACATACAAAATTTGAAAATTTTAAAACTCTTATTATTATTGTCTTATTTGTAAATCTTTAGTATAGTAATTTATCAGTCATCTAATAAACTCCCCCCCCCCAACCCTTCTCAAGAAAATACCAGGTTGTCCCTAAAGTTCTGCACCATACAAGCGTCGAAATAAAAAGCAATGGTATCAGAAACACAAAGTATTTTATTCAGCAAAATACAGGCCATTGTGATTCAGGACAGCTAGCCATCGTTGTGCCAAAAGTTCAATTTGGTGATGATACCATGAGGCAGGTTTCGAATCGAAAAACTGTTGACAAGCGTGTTTCACTTCGTCATAGTCATTGAATTGTTTACCACAGAGGAAGTGCGTCATGGAACGAAACAAACCGTAGTCGGATGAGGCAACATCAGGGCTATAAGCAGGATGCGGAAGAACCTCCATGCAATCGAGTTCCGCGAGTTTCGCTTGCACTTTTCTGGAGCGATGAGCTGGTGCGTTGTCATGTTGCAGCAATACTCCCTTTCTGTTTGTCAGAGCGGGGTATTTCTGCACAAGTACAGCGTGAACACGCTCCAGTTGTTTGGCATAGAGGTCCCCTGTGACGGCACGGCCCTCAGGAACCAATTCGAAGTGAAGAATGCCATGGATATTCCACCAAACACACAGCATGACCTTTTTGCCGAATCTGTCTTGTTTCGCCTGGGCCTGGGTATCTTGACCTCGTTTTGCCCACTGTTTGCGATTGTCTGGATTGCGGAGAAACACCCACTTCTCATCCCCAGTAACGATGCGTTTCCAGAACCGATCATCCCTTGGGTTTTTCAAAAGTTCTTGACAGAGTTTCACTCTGTTCTCGGCCTGCAGTTGTGTCAGCTCATGTGGACTTTGTCTCGGTCGCTTATTACTGAAGTCCTGTTCAAGGAGCCTCCGGTGCACTGTATTTTTGGATACCCCTAACCTGTGGGCTATCACACGTGTGCTGGTTTGAGGTTCGGCCATGACAGCAGCTGCTACAGCGGTCCCAACATCCAATTTTGGCCGTCCACTTCGAGGCTGCTCTTCCAGGCTCAAATCGCCAGACGAAAAACGTTTGAACCACCGGGATGCTGTCGATCGATTGATCGTATCAGGTCCTTCAACTGCACAGATTTCCTCGCTAGCCGCTTTCGCACTTAGGCCTTTTTTCCATAGAAAACGAAGCACGGCACGTGTCGCGGTTTTTGAATCACACATCTTTCACGATTTCACACTACTACTACGGACGCTATTCTTCTCAATGAGCATACACACTATTCTATTACCTCTACCTGTTCACCTGGCGGCACTTTTTAGCGCATGCGCATCTTAGCCTGTCGTCCGATCCACGTCGAAATCTGCATACCATTGATGGTGCAGAACTTTAGGGACAACCTGGTATACTATTTTTCCTCTCAGTTTCTACTAATGTGTAAAAAATCATATTATTTACAAAATAAACAACTGTTTTTTTTTTTGTTTTTTTTTTCAATAAATAAATAACAATACAGTAGAAAAAATGTAAGCTTGGCTTGTAGAAGGAAAGGGAAAGGAAGGTGGGACTGGGGGAAATATAAAATTCTAGAAAGGGAAATATACGATTATTTTATACTGTCACTGCAAAGTGTGTGTGTGGGGGGGGGGCAGAGGTGATTCTCGTTTGAAAATTTAAGGCATTCTCTTCCAAAAATTTGAAATTGGGTTATCAGTTCCGCATAGTTGCCAACTTGTACGGTTTTGCACACGGAAAAAACAATCGCGGAGAAATGCAAATTTCATGAAAGGATCACCGAAAAAGCACACATTTCGTCAATATTTCATGGCAAACGATGATTTCGTCCATGTTTTTGTCAACGAACTTTATCAAAAGATCGCTGAAAATGCGAATTTCCTGTGCGGATGGCGAAAAAAAAAAAAACGGCAATTTCACCAAATATTGCAGATAAAACGCTAATTTCATCTGAAGACCGCAGAAAAACGTCGATTTCGTCTAAAGGTTGCGGACTTATGGACAATTTCGTTAAAATATCGAGGAAAAAAACGTCATTTTCGATAAAAGATCGAGGAAAAAAACGTTGTTTTCGATAAAAGATCGCTTAAAAATATTTTATCAAAAGATCATTGAAAAAAAAAGCCGATTTCATCAAGAGATGACGGAAAAAACACCGATTTCGTCAAAAGATCATGGGGATAAAACGCCGTTTTCGAGAAAAGATCGGGTAAAAATGCAAATTTTGTCTGAAAATCGTAAAAAAAAAACCACGAGAAAAAGCAGATTTCGCCAAAAGATCACGGGAAAAATGCCGATTCCGACAAAAGATCACAATAAATTGCCAATTTTGTTAAAATATCACAGATAAATCGCTGATTTCGTCTGAAGATTGTGGGAAACGGTGATTTCGAAGATCGCTGTTAGGGGGGTAACTCGCGGAATTCCGCCCTCCCCCGATTTCCGAAAATGCGATGTGAATTTCCGAAAATTTTTTTCACCCTGAATCACCCCTGGTGGGTAAAGGGGGAGATGAAAATACTTTTTTAGGAATGGGGGAAGTTCGATTAGTTGATTATTTATAATTACATTAATGTGCCCCTTTTTTTTCAATGTGCCCTTTTATGGCAAAGTGCGCCCTGCCTGCCCTTGATCCTAGAATGAACTCTGATATATACACATATATTACAGTATTACCGTAATTTCTGGAAGAAACGCCGCAGCGCGGAAAATCACTCAAAAAAATTTAGAAAATGGTCGTAAACGCCGCAGGTGAAATTTCCGCAGTAATCGCGGTTAACATGTTAAATAGAAACACATTAATAAGCTGTATTAAGAAATCACAAAAATGAAATTATTAATCAGAAATTAATAAATAAATACAAAATTAATAATATTATTTAAATACTGTATTTTCGGGAATAAGCGCTGCAACGCATACGAGTTTAAAAGTAAAAATATGCTTAGTGCGGTGCAGCAGATACGGTGATTTTTTTCCCTAACAGTACCGTAAAATACCATTAATCCGACCCCCCCCCCCCCAAACGTGATGAAAAATCATAAAATAATTTGAGAGGGGCGCTTATACGGGATTTTTCCACGACTCATTCCTGCAAATTTTGTGAAACGCACAAAATTTGCAGGAATGAGTCGTGAATCTTTGAATGAATCATGAATTTTGATAATTGAAGCAATACTTGAAAAAAAAATTCGTTTAAAAAAAAACATAAATTCTGTCGAAAAACGCAGAAAAAAAGGAGAAATTTGTAAAAAAAAAGCATGAAATCAATTAAAAAAATCTTTAAAAAAAAAGCACATTTCATCAAAGATTCATGATTCATTCATTTCATCATGATTCATCACTGAATCTTTGGAACGGGGGAAAAAATCGGATTCAGAACAAATTTTCTGAAAGTTATAAAAGAAGGGGAGGGGAAAATTCAGGCAATTCATTCGAAAATGCAATTTTCGTTTATTCGTAATCTAATGCGAAATTTGCGTAACTTTTTGCGGCCTTTTAATGAAAATTGCCATTTTTTCGCGATATTTTGACGAAATCGAAATTAATTTGTTTTTGCAACCATTTGTCAGAATTCACGATAGATTTTATGTCCAAAATTTCGGAATTATGATCGATTTTTTTTTTTTTTCAGAAAAATACCACGCTTGTTTGAAAAAAAAAAAAAAAAATGCTCGTAAACGCCGCATCGCTTGAAATTTCAGCTTAAAACACGTAAACGCCATGGCTTTTCTTCCAGAAATTACGATATTCAAAATTGACGAAATGATTTCAAAGGTACTGTCCTTTTAAAATGTTTTATAGCATTTTCTATAATAACTACACTGCATATTCATAGTCGGATTGGTGTAAACGAATAGCTACCTCGCTACCTGTCAGTATGTACAATTTCATACTACAGTAACATTATTTTGTCCAAATATAGAATTTGGTTTCATGCAATTCTAATCAGAATACTAAATAGTTAACAATTATTTTATTGTACAGAAAACCATAACTTTGTTCAAACTTATGATTCCCCCCCCCCCCCCCATCACCGAATTTGAATTTTTTTTTTTTTTGACCACTTGATGAGTTTAGTAATATTTTCTGCTATTGGTCAATCTTTTGAAGAAATTTGCTGTTTTTTCGCAATTTTTTTTGACGAAAATTATCACATTTTCATGATTTTTGGGACAAAATTTATCTTTTTTTTCCGATTTTTTAACAAAATTTGTCGTTTATTCGCGATTTTTTGATGAAATTTAAATTTTTTTGCCTATTTTTTGACAGAATTGCAGTTTTTTTGAAGAGATCTGCTTTTTTTTGTAATCTTTTGAAGAAATCCGTTGGTTTTTGGTGATCTTTTGATGAAATTTGCTGTTTTTCGTAATTATTGTCAAAGGTTACCGTTTTTCTCAATTTTTTTGACAAGATCTGCCGTTTTTTCGCAATCTTATGACAAGATCTGCCATATTTTGCGATCTTTTGACGAAATCTGCCCTTTTTTTGCGATCTTTTGGACAAATTTGCCATTTTTTCGTGATATTTTGATGAAATTTGCCGTATTTTCATCATTTCTTGACGAAATTTACATTTTTCTGCAATTTTTTACCAAAATTTGTTGAAATCCTTTGATTAAATTTGCGTTTTCCCAGGATCTTTTGAAGAAATTAGCGATTGTTCTTTGAACAAATGGCAAAATTGGTTATTTTTGGTGACCATTTGCAATATATTTTATGTTCTAATTTTCAAATTTATGACGGGTTTTTTTTCTTTAGAATTGATTGATGGCCATTCTGGCGATCAGATGCATAACATAAGTCACCAATTTTTTACATTTAGTTGCCCTGTGGCCGGTGGCAACCGTGAATTTTAATCTTTACCTGAAATCCCATTTTAGTGGTAGACATTTAGGTTTATTATTGTCTTTTCCTGGCTTTTATGTTTTCTAGCTCTAATGTTGTAAACTCTGTTTGTTTAAATGAAACATGACTAATGTAACTGCAGAAAAAATGCATTATGATTTGATTCATTAAAAGTACTGATTCTATTAACCGGTGATTCAAATAACCAGAATACACCTTTATCAGAAACTCCCCCCCCCCCCCTAGAACCGAATTCTGGCTGTGCCACTGGTAACAAGTGCCCTTGCACTAACTCAAACCAACAAATTTCAATTGTTGGTAATAATATCAATAAATCCTCTGGTAACCATGTACAATCCATTTTCTGAGTAAGCTCCTGACATGTATAACTGGCAATCCTGAATCTTCATTACAGTCATGAAGATATTGGAATTTTATATTGTGGCTCATACATTATCAACCTACAATCTTTGTTTGATTGTAAATTTACGCAACACCAGATAATTTCTTCCTCTTATAACTTTGTTTTATTGCTCTCCCATATCTCTTGGTTAGTATGCAGGTATGGGGCACATTTTGAAATTTATGATTTCTTTAATTAAAAAATAGCTTTTGCATGTTAAGTTTCCAATTGTTCAGGGAGATTGAAAAGTGTTTCACCTTGCCATCCATAAATTGAAATTTTTGCAACTTATTTAAAAAGTGTCCCACACCACCCCACTCTTCCCTACAATATAAAAAAAGTAGAACATCTTCATTTCGTGGTTAAAAATATCAAATATCATGTGTATATATATCAGATTCTCGGTATATTAAAGTACATTTCAGCTTTCATTTGCGTATTATGTAGAGCTTTTCAAATATCGAAAAAGTTTCACAACTGGCGAATCTGAGTGTAGGTGCAAGTATGATCAGAATGTCACCAAATAGACATTTTATTTTAAAATCTTACAGATGCTAAATACAAACGGCTTTCTTGAAATAAATGTCGAGAAATATATTTTTCTGTCAGTTGCTTTCAAAACTTAAATAAAGATTGGGCGACAGAATTTATAAAAATGAACATAGTTTAACAACATAAAAAATAGTCCGGGCACTAGACACTAATAATAATCGGCATTTGTATGACAGAGGCAAGTGGCATTTAACACTGCGAAACAAATAGGTCCTAATAAAGATCCTTACCTTGTTTTTGTCCGGATGGTACATTAGAGCTAACTTTTTAAAAGCTTTTCTGATCTCACGAATTTCGGCATCTTTTTGAATACCAAGCAATTCATAATAATCTAAGCTTAGGCCGGATCTAATTAAGTACAACAAAAGTAGGATTTGATAAAACATAATTGAATTTTGAATCAATATTAACGGCCGTGTCTACGCTGCCGGCCGGTCGGAACCGGAATATTCAGGCTAGGACACCGTCTGGTTTGTTTACTGAAAAGCGCCCTCTACCGGCTGCCGGCTGGCCGTAATATTTTGTTTTGCTGCGGATACGTCTTGATAAAAACTCGCCAAATTCATCGCCTCGCCAACCAGTAGTTAACGATGTCTTTAGGGTTGTAGTCTTTGATCACAAAACATTATTTATATTTACAAATGGTTACGCATTTGTACTTAGTAAATGAAATTAATAAGGTATTAATTTTGTTTTGAAACTAACTATCGTCGTTTATATTTACATTATATAAATTTCTAAACTTTTACCTCATACTTTTCAACATTTAATAAAGTAAAACAATATAAAAGAAATAAAACATTTTTATAAAAGTTAACTTTTGTTTATGTTTCTGACTGATTATTTTATTCAAAATTGGTCATATATTATTTTATAAATGTTTAAAGGGAAAAAAAAACTTTCTGTCATGTACTAAATGAAAGTTTTTCAAATATCAGTGTTTTGTAATACCTTTATAAAGATTAATATTATCAATCTATTTGAAAATATATGTTTTTTATGTTTATTTTACTCTATTTCGATTCTTTTTTTTTTTTTTTTTTTTTTTTTCTCTGTGCTATGATTTTGCCGAATGGAACATGTTACATTTTATGTACTTTATTTTTTTTATTTATGTTTTTTGAGATTTTACAACTTTCCTTAGTTTATGCAAAAAGGATTATTTAACCAAAACTTAAAAAGGTACAAAGTTTACCATTTTAAACTTCCAAAACACATTTTTAATTCGTTTTTCATTGATGTATAATGCTCAAAATCATCTAAATAAGTCAACAATTAGTTAATTCTTTGTTTAAAATAACTTATAATTTTAAAATTTTGTGTAAAACTTTAAAAAAATAATTGTTTTTTGTATTTTTATTATATATCTTTTATAAACAGTAGAATGTAAAGTCATAATATAAAATGTCCTGATCCACAACAATTTTTATGTTTTAATATTCTTGAAAACAGTAAAATAGTTAAATTACATAGCTTTATAAATAAGTGGGATCAATGATTGAAATTAAATATATTGTCAAATGCTCCTTATAAAATAAAATTTAGCAATAAATTATATTATATTAAAATATATTGTTAGATATATATGCATTATTAGAAATGAAATATCTTTTATATTTAACGCTATCATATATGTACATACATTTCTTATTTCTTCTGTATATCTTTTTGAGCAAAATAATATATAAAGGAAATTTTCCTTTAAAAGTTTTTGAATTGTTTTCTAAATACTCAGCACAATACATCTTATATGCACATACACTATCATAAAATTGAGAAAAATGATATATAAAAAATTTATTAAATAAGAAATGTGCAAGAAGAATTATTTTCAAAATGCAAAGTGTATATAATAAATAAATGACATTATTGTAAATCCAATCCAAAATTAATTAAAAATGCATTACAAAAAGTAAGACCCCTTCCGAACACAGCCCCACCCCCCTCTCATGTATTTTGCAAGGTGTATAAATTCTGGGCAATTTATAAATTCCAAATACAGTAGGCTCCCTTAAATCCGCACAGCTTGGAACCAGAGATTTTGCAGATTTCCAGTCGTTGTTTACATCTTTTAAACAGTAATTTGAATTTAATTAATAATGCAATCGAAACTATAATGAATGCTTACAATATAATAAAATATTAAAATAAATAATAATTTAGATAATTTAAAAAAAAAATTGAAATACTAAAAGCAAATCTCAAGTTAATAATCAATAATGTTTGATTAAATATTCATTAAAACATAAAATGCAATTTTTCCTAAATTATTCAATGAAACTTTCCTCATAAAGGTATATTACTAATTCACTTCAAAATAATAAAGTAAGGAAATTTTATTTCAGGTTTAGCAAGACTTAATAACTATAAAAGATGGATCAGTACATAAATATATTTGGAAGAAGATTGTGATTACCATTTATATTAGAACATCTTGAATTTTTTCAGAAATAAATTTATTTTTCCTTCATGAAAAAACATGAATTCAATAATATTAATAAAAATTACAAATTAAAATATATATGGAATTCATATAAAACTAAAAATGTGCAATTTTGTGTTTATATCTGAACTGAATTCTTCATTGTTTACATTTGTAAATTATGTGCAGATTTTAGAGAGTTGTGGATTTGAGGGAGTCTACTGCATATCCCTTCACCGCCTTTCTAATTTTACATGTCTGTTTCATAAAAGTTCCAATTCTAAGCATCTCTTAAAATTGTTAGATTTTCCTGTCTGCTAAAAGGCACTTTCTATATTATTATTTTTGGTATTTCACGGTAAATACAGTAGACTCCCTCAAATCCGCAACTCTCTAAAATCTGCACATAATTTACTGATGTAAACAATGAAACTTTCATTTCAGATGTAGGGATAGAATTTGATATTTTTATTTTTATATCAATTCTATTTATATTTTAATTTGTGATTTTGATTAATATTATTGAATTCATGTATTTTTATGAAGGAAGAATAAATTAATTAGGAAAAAAATAAGATATTGCTGATATCACTGGTAATCACAATCTTTTTACCAAATATATTTATATATTAACCAAATTTTTTTGGTTATTAAGTCTGACTAAACCTGAAATAAAACTTTCTTGTTTTCTGATTTTGATGTGAATTAGCAATGCATCTTTATAAAGCAAATTTCAGATGAAAAATTCTTCTTATCTTTATAATAAATATTCTATCATACATTACTGATTATTAACTTGATCTGTGCTTTTAATATTTTTTTAATCATGTTAAAAATTATCTAAATTTTTATTATTTTAGTTTATTACTTATATTAATATTTTATAATATTGTAAGCCTTCATAAATGTCTCGATTTAATTGTCAATTACATTCAAATTACTGTTTAAAAAATGTAAAAAAAGCAATGACCAGAAATCTGCAAAATTCTAAAATCCGCACAACCTCTGGTCCCAAGCTGTGCGGATTTGAGGGAGTCTACTGTATAAATAAAAGTATTAAAATTTTTTAATGTAGATTGATACTATCAACTCTATTAATGTTTATACCTGTAATATGAAAATAAATTAAATTGATACCACACAGCCAGAATTCGACTTGAAGGAAGGTGGGATTGTTGACGATTAGTCCAATAGTTGGTAATTATTTGAAGACCATTAGTTATATTACTATTAGTCTTTTTAATAAATGAAATCATAATGCATAGCTGCCAACCTTCCTTCCCCCCCCCCTCTTTTAAAGTTAAGAAAGAAAACGTGTATTCAACCATAAAATGTGTTTAATATAATTATCTGACGTGTCTTATTTTTTGTGTGATACTTCTTGGATTTATTATTATTATTAATTCAAATTTTTGATTCTAACTTTTTTTTTTTTTTTACTCCTTTATCTTTTGATAATTCAGGTTGGTAGATATGATTTTTTTCCAGATAGTAGAAACAATAGCTATGCTGGATATGACTCACCATTTACTGTGACATTTACAGCATTTAGTAGTGTTACAAAGTGAAATAACATAAAATTGTGTTGGATTTCAACAATGCATTTCAAAAGAGATGAGAATGCGATAAACTAGAGGAGATGAAAGAGTAGATATATATATTTTTCACATTCCATTCTTTCACTCGAGAAATAAAACTTAAGAGGAAAAAGAACTGATGGGTTATAAAAATTAATATCCATTTACACGCTAATTGTTTTAAAAAGTTTGATCATTATAAGATCTTTGATTCTTATAGTAACATTTCTAGATCAGTATTTTTCAATCTTTTTGGACAAATGACACATTTTACATGTAATTTTTTCTTCTAAATTTATTTTCAAGAAGGTGTATTTATTATTTAGGAACTCCTGCATTATTTTTAAAAAATATATAGACTCCCTCAAATCCACACAGCTTGGGACCAGAAGTTGTGCAGATTTTAGATTTTCTTGTCATTGCTTTGTTTACAATTGTTAAACAGTAATTTGAATGTAATTAATACCTAATGCTGTTGAAACAGTAACAAATGCTTAAATATATACTAAAATAAGTATTAAACTAAAATAATAAAATTTAGATTTTTTTAAAATATTAAAAGCAAAGGTCTAGTTAATAATCAATAAATGGCTGTGCAAATATAACGATATCAACTTTATGGTAATTATGAATCCTCTCCCCCCTTCTGATATCTTTCGTTATCATCCTTTGACACCCCCCCCCCCCTTTCGAGAATGATATCGTTATCAAAATGTAAAATTTTTTTGATTTCTAGAATTTATTTTTTATTTTATTTATTTATTTATTATTTATTTATTTATTTTGAAGTGATATAATTATTTTTTCACATACTTTCATGATTTAAAATGGAATATCACTTTGCATATGAAAAAACTTTATATCTAATAACATTTAAAAGAAATAGTTACTATTTAAAAGTATTTTAATAGTTTTTTGCTACATAACTCATTCAACAGTAATAAAGTGCTGTTGCACTTGCCCCGAACATAGGAGGGGTGGGGACAGATGGAAATTCTTTTCAATAAAACAAGTGACAATATTACTTCTCTTTTTCTTTTATTTATTAGTAAATACAAGCTTCATTTCAAATGTATTTCACATATGATTTCTCAAATCGTGAATATATATGCATATACATATGAAGAAGAAAAAATTCAAACGCTGGGGTATTCCATATTATAAAATTAAATGATTTTATAATAATTAAGTAATTTTAATAACTTTGTATTTTCATAAGAAAATAGATAACAGGCTAAAAAAAGACAACATGCTATATTGTGCCAAAGACCATGTTACAAATAAAAGAAGAAAGTTTTGATGGATCAAAACTGATATTGATATCTAAAGACAAACCCCCCCTCTCCCTAGAAATATCTTACAATATCATATGCCAGACTCCCCCCCCCCCTCTCTAAAATGATGATGTTATATTTTCACAGCCCCTAATGTGTGATTAAATATGCATTAGGTGTAAAGATGAAATGTACTTTTCCAAGATTATTCAATGAAACTTGCCTCACAAAAGTACATTACTAATTCACATCAAAATCATAGAATAAGGAAGCTATATATCAGGGTTATCCAAACTTAATAATAAAAAAAACTTGACTAATGCATAGATATATTTGGTAACAAGATTGTGATTACCAATAATATCAGCAATATCTTGATTTTTTTTTTCAGAAATAAATTTATTCCTCCTTCATGAAAAAACATAAATTCAGTAATATTAACAAAAATTACAAATTAAAATATATATGGAATTGTTATAAAACTAAAAAAGTTAAATTTTTTAGAGTATTCAAATTCGCTATATTTTCAATCAATTTTTCCAGAGTAAATTTGTTTTAAACATAAATATAATTTTGTTTAAGGTATAGTCCATGTCAAGGCAGGCAGCCAAAGAAAATTTCTTACCTTCATAGTCTCAGGATTTTTTGAATTGAACATATGTTAAAATTTAAAAAAAAGTAAAATACTTGTATATTTTTGTTTTGTCCCAAAAAATTCCTGATCGAAGATACAGGGTGCCAAAGATGGCATCCTATGCACCATTTACCATTTGTGACTTTCAATAATATTTTAAAGTGCTCTCTGGAACAATGCAAGATATTTTGTTGCCTTTTTTTTAAGAAAATATTTTTCTGCTTAAAAAGATATACTTCATTTTGAAATACATAATTTTTTTTTCTTCTGCAACCTTCTAAAAAAAATTTTTTTAATCACAAATGACAATCCCAAAAATTTTGATTTTTTTTACTGTTAATAAATACCATTGAGTATTATCTTCATTGTAAAGCAGAACTTCCGCTTTTGAGTTTAACAAGTTTTAAAAACTTTACAAAAATCAAAGAATTTTACAGGAACTGTATATAACTAATTTTATAAGTATTTAGATCTTGGCTCAGTGTTACACTCTTGGGCAAACAGGCATGAATACAAAATTTATTATGTTTCTATATGTTAAATTCAGTAATACAGAAGTAATATGAATCCCTCTTAAAAAAGAGCAGAATCACCAGAGCAACCTAAAATCCTTATCTATCATGGGATATCATTTAATTAATTGCTCATATGATAGGATTTAATAGAATGAGAAAAAAAAAAAAAAACAGTTATCTTTTTAAGTTTCGTCTGTGTAATTTTATTTCCATGACACTTGACAATATTTTCACAACATTTGTTGTGGCTTTTCAGCTTAGCTTCATTTATCACTTTTAAGTGTATTTGAAATATATAAATACGTACCACTTATAGTCATCATCTGGTCTGTCTATCTGCATATAACAATGCATAAACTGCACAACCAAATGATTTGAAATTAAAAATATACAATTGTTGCATACTTTTATAGAGTCATTTCAAATTTTATGAAAATTGGATTAGTTCAACTACAGGGACAATCAAAAGTATTCCATTAAATTACGACCAATGGAAAAAAATAGTTTCAAGTGCATTTTAATAATGCTACACTCTTTCGAACATAAATTGATAAGTAAATATGAACTATAATGAAATGTATATTCTGTACAATATGCGGTGGAAAAAAAATTGATATTAATTTACATAGCCACAAAAAGTATTCCATTATATAATTATATAGGGAAAAACATTGTTTAAGAATTTACATTATGGATTGAAATGGTTTTGATCTTAACCTTTTCCTGTACAGCAAAGCAAAATAATACTGTATTATATATGCAATGATTTGGATAACAGTCATACATCCTGTCTAATTATTGAAATATTTTTTTCGAACATGGGCAATTATGTTGACAATTTGAACAATATTATTCCATATCAAGTAATGAATTGGTATAATTATCAAATTGCAGTCGTGCTTAGTAGGTCATAGTGGAAATAACGCTAGAATTCCATTTAAACAATTTTTATGTAATAAATAAACAATCAGCATTACTCAGCATGAGTTTATTTGATGTCAAGTAGGAGATAACAATACAACTCAATTGTAAAGTTTGGACTCATATTAGAGTCTTGTTATGTCTTAAGCTCCAGAATTAAGATGATTAGAAATGCACACCAATAACAACTATTGACAACAAACTCCTCCCAGTGAAGTGAATTCTTTCAGCAGATCAAAAAATGTACAGAATCTCCACTCCAAGGCAGCGTAATATGGTTTTATACTCAGGAATTCAGATCCCACAGTCAACTTCAAATGAACCAACTAAATTTAGAAATGACTTTAGGAATGACACCAAGGAAATAGCAAGGTTTCTCAATCAATAAGAGTGGGGGGAGAGAGAGTGTGCAACAGAGAAAGAGTTCTAAAAATCTGCTGATAGATTGATTTTGATGTAAAAAGTCTATACTAGGCAGCTGCATGGAAAACACAGTACCAAGATATCAAATAATATTTTAAACAAAAATAAAAAATGGTATTAAGAAACAAATATCAAATGTCTCAAATTATGAAAGAATAAAATAATTTAGTGAGTTTCATATGCGTGTTGCTTTTAATGGATTAACGTTTTTATAATGAGAAATAAAAGAATGTGTTGATTTAATTCATGGGATTAAAAAATAATTGATATTTTAAGATATTATTAAAAGACAGGGGTAAAAAGAAAGATATTATAAGAATTTGGGATAATTAAGATAAAATGGTGAAAAGATCTATTATTACATGTATACCTAGATTTCAAAACAATAATAATAAATCTTCTTCCCTTCTATATGATATTAGTAAAACTTGCAGGGTTAGCAAGGTTTTTCCCCATCCCCGGTAAATACCGTGGTAAAAACCAGTATTTACCGTCCTATGTTTTTCCGACATGGGAAAAATTCATTATTAAAAACAAATATAAATCCAAAATAACTTTTAAAAATGTTAAAATAGAGCTTAAGTAAATCAGGGCTCGAAAAATAGCATTCCCGGGATCCCGGGGAACCCAGAAATCATTTCTGGGAACCTATATTTTTTTCATAAGGTTCCCAGCTGGGAACCTAAAAAATCGTCATGGTCGCCAACGATGCCGCGCACACGTTATATCGCGTAAAATACGCAAAAAACCCGAATTTCGTCAAACAATCGAAAAAAACGTCAAATTTTGTTCAAAAATCGCGAGAAAACGGCAATTTTTGTTAAAAGAAATTACGAAAAAACGGCAAATTTCGTCAAAACATACCGAGAAAACAACAGATTTTGACAAAAAATCGCGAAAAAAGCCTTGATTTTGTCCAAAGATCGCAGGAAGCAACGCAAATTTCATTAAAAGATCGCGAAAAAACAGCAGATTTCGTAAAAAAATCGCGAAAAAACGGCAAATGTCGTTAAAAAATTTTTGAAAAATGAAAGGTTTTGATAAAATATCGCGATAAATCGTTAGGTTTCGTTAAAACATCGCAATAAAACGGCAGATTTTTTCAAAAGTTCGCGAAAAAACGGCAAATTTCGTCAAAATACTCACACATAAATTTTATTGGGAACTTACATTTTTTTATCTGGGAACCTATACTTTTCATGTAGGTTCCCAGCTGGGAACCTCAAGATTTTTTGAATTTTCGAGCCCTGAGTAAATATCTTTAAGGGATTCTTCATTCATCCTAGTTCAGACTAGACAAAGAATCTGGTAACAACAAAAAATTTAAGCAAATTTGAAGAACTTCTGGTTGTAAAAGAATATTTTGCGTAAATGTTACACCTAACTAAAATTGTAAAATTAAAAAACTAGTCAGATGTGACAGTGCCAAAACTTTCTACTGTCTCATACATTTTAATACTTCCTGAAAATGCAGCATAGCAGTGTCACCAGTTACTTCATTAACACCAAAATCTAGTCAACGACTTATATCCTATTCTAACTAACTCTGAAGTTTGATGAAAACCTGTGGATTAGTTTCTTAGATAGAACTGTTGCCAAAATATTAAAAACTTCTGCAGAACAGTACAACTTGTTGGGTAATTTACACCATAAACAAATCAGGACCTATCTTAATCTGAAGTATGATGAAAATCCATGCTAGGGATGCACCGAATATTTGGTATCTATTCGGTATTCGGCCATGTTACCGAATATTCGGTTAGGCCGAATATCAAACTATTTGGTTGAGCCGAATATTCGGCTTGGCCGAATATCAAACTATTTGGTTGAGCCGAATATTCGGCTTGGCCGAATATCAAACTATTCGGCCTGCCGAATATTTGGTTTGGCCGAATACCAAAGTATTCGGCCGAATCCAATACTTAATATAGCCTTTTAAAACACATTTTTAAAAACTTTTCACAATTTCTACTTTTAACTGTCAATTTATAAATACATTTAATATAATTAGAAATAAAATCATATTTAAATAAAATAGAATGTTTTTACATTATTTATTTGCTGTTTGTAAAATATAACTTAAGAAAATTGACCATGAGAAGGCTTAAAATGGCGATATATTAGGATTCTACTTAGGAATAAATGATGCGAATGCAGATGCAAGTTCCTAAATTTTATTTAGTAAATAATCTGTTTTTTGCTTTTCCAAAATAAAAGTCCTTAAACAAGAAAGAAAAACTTTTGAGATTAGTAATAGCTATCAGGACAGACAATTTTTGTTCACGAAACCATAATCATAATAAACTTATTGAGTCATAAGTACGTTATATTTTATCTCACTCTAGGTCAAACTTGTGTTTTCGTTTCTTGCATTAACAATAAATAAGATATCATAACTACATTTTTAACTCGCATGCTTTGATTTCTGTAAAATATGATATGATGGGAAGGATTGAAAATGCCCCCATTCATAAAAAAAGAACTATGAGCTAGACATTCCTTTAGTCATAATTAAGTTGAAAGTATACATATTTAATATTGAAAAAAAATCTGCCTTGAGTTATTTAAAAAGATCAATTATGAGACTGTACACTTTTTCTTCAACCATTTTTTCATTATTTCTCTTTGATTTTAAAATGTTTATTTCAATTCGTAGAAGAAATCTTGAAATTTAAAATTTTATTAATTAAAAAAGTCTCATAATTGCGCTTCTTAAATAACTGAAGGCAGATTTTTTTCAATACTAAATGTTCTTACAAAAAGCTCTTGTTTATCAAAATATAATGCTTTGTATTTAATAAGTTTCTCTTATTAAATATTATGTAAAATTGTTTTAAAAAGTAACATTTTAATAACTTTAAACTTTGAAATATAAAAAGTATTTGGAAAGCCGAATATTCGGTATTCGGCCAAAATCACTATTCGGTGCATCCCTAATCCATGCATTAGTTTTTTGTTGCACCAGTGGCCGAGAGGATCTGAATCCGAAATTGGTAGACGGCAGGTGCTGGGTTCGAACCCAATCGTAACCGTCGGCCTAACCATTCAGAGTTTACTGTGGTTTTCTTTGAACCTTAGATTTCCTTGCGTAAATACTATTAGGTTCCCTTGGAAACACCCTCACAGAGGGCATCCCCCCCCCCTTTAGGGCCTATATCCCATGTGTAGATAATTGGCCGAGATGAATACAAACAAACAAAGCAACTAGTTCTTGAAATACGTGAAATCTGAAAAATGTAGCATAACTGTACTACCTAAAGGGCAATTAACACTAAAAACGAAACAAAACTAATCTATATCAGAGACTAACTGAATCTGAAGTTTGATGAGAATTCGTGCTTTAGTTCTTTAGATAAAGCTATTGTGATAATCATAAATAATGCAACATAGTAGCACCAACTGTTCAGCAATTTGCACCAAAATGTAATCAGCCCCATAACAACTAATCCAAAACATCAAAAATTATATAACTGAATCAGGGCGGTAGCAAGAAGTGAACAATAGGGGGGGGAAGGGGGGGGGCTCATAATTTTTCTATCTTTCTCTCTGATGCAGAAAGATAAATTAGTGCATATTCGCATTGTATGTACAATGTTTCTTATTAAACTGTTGTAACAACTTTATACTAAGAAAAGTATATGATGATGAAAATTTTCAATGTATAACTGGTGCAAAATTAAATATGTACAAATAGGATGGGAGAGTATTGAAACACTTATTTTAGATACAATTTAGTAGTAATTCTGCAAAATTGTGAAAAGATCTCAAAACTAAATTAGATTTTTGAACAGAATTTCATTTGAATTTTCGGAACAGAAATTCATTGAGTGATCTTGGAATCTTTTCCAGGGGGTGGGGGTTCAAAATATTTTAGGGGGGCTGAGCCGTCCATAGCGCCCCTTTAGCTATGGCCCTGAACTGAATCTAAAATTTTATGAAAATCCATGCATTAGTTCTTGAGATAGAGAGCTATTGTGAAAATCGTGAATAATGCAGCACAACAGCATCAACTGTTGAGTGATATACACCAAAAACTAATCAGTTTCAGTTAATATCAAAGTCTAACTGAATCTAAAGTTTTGTGAAATTCCGTGCATTAGTTCTTGAGATAGTGCCCAAAAATTATCCACAGATAGAAATTTTCTAAAACCATCAAATTGTATTCAGGATCTCATAAAATGTATGGATTTATTGAAAACTAGAAGTCTAAATTTTCAAGAATCCAGTACTTTCTTCTAGTAAAGATAGAAGAAAGTAAAAATTGTGTTTAATAGATCCATTTAAAAGGCAATAAAATTTTTATTTGAATATACACAAATTTTTTATTGCTTATCTTGATGATACTAATATTTTTAAGTTTAATAATTTTATTTTATGTTTTATGCAAAAATTCTTATTTATTTATATTCCTTACCTACAGAATAATTTTAAATCTAAAGGAAATTCGTAATAACTTTGTATTTCTAACTTTAATTTTACACATCAGTTTCAGAAAGCCAGAATATTTCTTACATATTATCATTTGGAAGTTTTTCTCGGTATTTACCAATTTTTCCTGCTGGGATGGGGAAAAGCCAACTCTGAAAACGTGTTTTATATTTCATCAGAATGCAGTGTTTTCGGAAACTATAGCATAATACAAATGATAGTATTCACCCTAGAAAGAGAAAAGGCTGAATGCTGTTCACTAAAAAAGGAACTCGCTATTAAAGAGAAAATATATATTTTTGTTTTTAGTTAAGAAAAAATGTGGAAAAATATCTAAATTTTAGGCATTGTAAATAAAGTTACATTAATTTCGAATGATTTTATGATATAAAAATAAGAAGTACAATTACATTACAACATCATCAAATAATTTTTTTTTTCTTTTTTCGAAAGCAATGAGAAAATTCTATCATTTTTGCAAGTTCTTGGGCACACAGGTTTAGAAATACTATGAAATGGAGAAACTTTTGCTAGAAATCTTTGGGTACAACTATTTGTGCATTTTACTGCTTTTAAAAAGGGCAGGGTGCTGCGTCCTTCAAAAATGGCTTAAAATAAACTCTAACAAATGAAGTCCACTATATTAAACTAGATAATACCTAATAGAAAGCTCTGACTGGCGAGCAACCAACTGATAATGAGTTCAGTTTGAAATATTTTCTTATCAATCTCTTATTGGAACATAATTAAGCTCCGATTTTGTTTTTAGTTAAAAATTGAAAATGCTCTAAAATCCCAACTGGTTACATGTTAATTATACATAAAGACAGTATAAATACTGGTTTCAATGCATTTTTGTTATGATAATATATGAGTTACTTTGTTTTTATTTGTAAAATATTTATATATATATATATAAGACCATTAATTGTAAACAATATTAACCATTTGAATTTAATAGAAAAAAAAAAAAAAACATTGAACATGAGGAAAAATTTAAATAAATAAATAAAATGAATATAATAGAAATTTGTAGAACCAAAGCATAATTGTCAAGCACCAAATACTTTGGAACTACAAATGAAGTGTGTGGTTTCATCTTCGTATTTGCCATGAAAAAGCAAAATAATACGAATTTGGGGCTACCAACACACATAAAACCAAAATTTATTAAAGAATTACCAATATATATATATATATATATGTATATATATATATATATGTATATATATATATGTATATATATATATATATGTATATATATATATATATATATATATATGTATATATATATTGGTAATTCTTTAATAAATTTTGGTTTTATGTATATTGGTAACATGTTCAATTTAGAAATTGAATTGGTGGTGCCAAGGACTTCATGAAAAATAGTTGAGAATGTTAACTTCAAGCAAAAGGCCAAATCTAGTTTCTATAAACCTGGAAACTATTTCAAGTCAATTGAATCTCTGAAAAAATTTTGTTAATCCAAAGCCTGATATTGTTCAAATTGGATTTGAAGTAAAAGAAATTAATCTCTATTAAAAGCAGGACTGCCACTGATCTGTTTTTGAACAGCAGTAGTTTTTAGAAAAAAAATCATGGGAGGTTTCTGCGAAATTTATACGAAATTTTCTTTCTTTTAAGGGTTGTTCAAAAACAGATAGAGTAGGAAACTTGTAATAGGGTAATTTCTAATGACGCTACAAATTGACCAGTCAAGGCTAACAAAAAAGACAGGCTACCGCACGTAGGCGTAACTAGAGAATTATTCTAGGGGGAGCCACGGCCCCATCTATTTGATAATTTTTAAACAATAATTGTAAAAACTATTATTGTTTGGAAAACAATAATAGTGTAAGTTTGTCTTTTGAACCAAATTTTCCAAAACGGGAGATCTGGGAAGGAAAAAAAGGGTCATGCTGAGAAAATATTTGTCGATAAATCAAACTCTAATGATTTCAGAGAAAAACGAAATCTTATAACATATCTTCAAAAATTATCTCAGCAAGTTTCATGTTTTTTCTTTTAAAAATGAATCTGAAAATGTATAGGAAATTTTTGAGCTGTTGAGAAAGAAAAACATTTTTTCGAATACACCCTTAATGCATCAAAATTTGCTACCTCAATGCCAAAATTAAATGGCAATTTATGATCATTGTAAAGATTTTAAAGACATAAAATTCCATACATTATAAAATAAGACTATTGCGGAGATGTGAAAAAATGCAACATAAAAGTGCCAACTGTTGGGCGATTTATATCAAAACATAAACAGCAACAATATTTATCGAGCTATACCTGAATCTGAAGTTTGGGGAAGTTCGCTGATTAGTTCTTGAAATAGAGCTACTGCAGGAATTGAAAAAAATTCAGCATAGCAGCGCCACATATTGGGAGATTGACAACAAAACATGAACAAAACTAGTTCATTCCACGGATTTACTGAATTTAAAGTTTGATGAAAATTCGTGCACCTAAGAACCTGAGATAGAACCATTGCGCAAATCGTGAAAAATGCAACAAAGCAGTGCCACCTGTCGAGCAATTTACACCAAAATGCAAACAACATCGATTCATGTTGAGGTCTAACTGAATCTGAAGTTTAATGGAAACCCGTGTATTAGTTATGGCTATATAGCTGTTGCGTACATCGTAAAAAATGCACCGTAGCAGCGCACCTGTCGAGCGATTTGCACCAACAACTAATCAGTATCAATCTATATCAAGAACTACCTGATTATAATTTTTAATTAAATTCCGTGCGATAGTTCTTGATTTCCGTGCGAGCTATTGCAAAAATCTTGAAAAATGCAGCATACCAGCGCCATCTGTTGAGCGATTTACACAAAAACGAATACAATATCAATTCATGTTAAATACTGACTGAATCTGAAGTTTGGTTGATATCCGTGCCTTAGTTCTTCAGATATAGCTGTTGCGTTACTCGTAAAAAAAGCAGTGTAGAAGCGCCATCTATTGAGTGATTTGCAACAAAAACTAATCAGTATCAATTTGTATTATGGACTACTTGAATATAAATTTTTATTACATTCCATGCATTAGATTGTGTTCCGACAAATACGTATGTCCAAATTATGACAAAGATAGATATTTTCTATAATAGTCCAAGAGCCATCAGCACAAAACCCTATGTTCTCGAGCACAAGAAAAGAACCCTGAATTTTACAGAAGATTAGTAATACAGGAATCTAATGATCCATATCTGTCGGAAGCGAAGTAGTGCATAAGCCAAAAATTAATACTACTAGTGGTTTATTCATAGGTGTAGCATTGTACTTTCCTGCACAGTTTTCCATGATTTCATACTTTTGATTGTTGGACAAACACAATGCTAAACCTACAAGTCAACCACTTTGAGCACCACTTCACTTCCGAAAGACATGGATCATTAGATTCCCCTATTCTTCCTTAAAATAAAGGGTTTTTCTTGTGCTCGAAAACATAAGGGTTTTGTGCTGTCGGCTCTTGGACTATTATTTCGTCCGCAGCCATCTCCGTTTTTACATAGTGCGGCATTGGCTTGACGTGATTCTACCTGCGATCTTGAGTTTTTATCTCGTGTCACCTTCATTCATTTCTTGGTCTGAAGGAGCTATCTCGAACCGCCCGTTACGCTTATATATGCCTTTAAACAGCATGCTAATGGCATTCGGTAGTGTGGACTTTACCCATGCTGCATCAGTTGCGGGTATATCGAAAAAAAAAAAACGTCAACAGACATGAAGCACATTTTAACACAGCTTTCTCTTCGTGCAAAAATAATCTTTTTAGGAAGGTATATACCAGCAGAGGCATGAATGTTTATTGTAACAACATACATCTGACTTGTGTGCTCGACATGAAGCCTGCTTATAAGCCATCGTCAATTTTACAGGGACGAGATTGCACAAGGCAATTTTACAACACGAGAGCAGTACAACCTGGAGCTCCACACAAAGAGTGCGTGCAATGGAGCCAGTGAGATTCGAACCCAAAATCTCCTACACTCGCAAGCGATTAGCAGCGTGGTTTCTTAACCACTCGGCCACGGAGACCCTGCATGAATGTTCACTGTTACCACTCGTGGGAAAAGTCCATTGGTATCCGGGGGGTTTAGTCACTCCGTTCAACGTGTAATGTCAATGACACGATGTTGTATGCAAGTCTTCGGCCTGGAGTTCCGATTAGTTCCACCCTACTTGTTTATGCATATGCCTCTCATACTTTGGCACCCGCGGAGTTAGGCCACGTTTGTGCGGAACACAGAATTAATATTTTTATTCTGTCTCTGTTGCTCATGATGAATTCGAATTGGTTTCAGCTCATTTGGATACATCACTTTGCGACATAGCAGTCCATCCTGGTTGCAGACGTCGCCCGACACTCTCAGGACCAGAAAAAAGTGTCGTTTTAAGGGAGTGTCGAGTTAACCGGATTAGGAGAAAAATAAGTTTATGAAAAGCTCTATCTTTAATTTAATACAATTTTAAATTCACCACTGTTTTTGCATTTGTAAGCAACTGAACATCATTATTAAATAAAATAAACAAGAAACGAAATTGAAAAGACTAAAATCAGGTTAGTTTTTCCTTTTTTATTGTAACATGAAATATAGATTGTCGGACGTTCCTCTCAGCCCGCACAACTTTGAAGAAAGTCCGTGGTAGTTATAGCTGCCACCACCGATATTATTAGATGATATCGGTCACCCACTGTGAGGACTGTGTAAATGAACACTGACGCTGTCAATTAACTGAATTAACAGTTTATTTAGAATATATATGTACACACTAAATACGCTATTTACAATTATATACAGTTACAACTCGGATATAGGTGCTCCGGTTCAACATTAAATTAAATACAGTAAAGGTTGGCTGTATACCGTTCAAATTACATCTTCTCCCTCACACTCAATGCACATTAGATTCACTTTATCGGAGATCAATTTCGAATCTCCCAATATATGTATACTCGGCCTATGCTGTCCGGCCCAGAGCACAACACCAGGACGTCTGTGTCCCTTGCTCTCCAGATACGAACTGCTTACGCTCTACAACACAGAGCACCCTCTACAAGGACCTCTGTCCTACACACTCTCTAGGTACGAACCCCAGATACCAGCTGCTCCAATCTGAGACAAGACTTGCTCTTCTCAAATCACTGTGTTTCCCAATGTCAACATTGGAGCTTATTCATTGGACACATTCCACATTCCTTTCTTGATTAGTGACATGTTGCTTGTTTGCTCATCATCCACCTACATCCCTGACGGATGAACACGCCTCTCAGCAATCTCCTCTTTCTCACTCACCACCTGTACAGGATTACCAGTCAATTCTCCCTTCAACAAAGAAAGAATGTCACCTTGAAAATTCTAGTACACAGCCAGTGCAATACACAAAATATTAAGATAGAGAAATAACGGAAATTCCAATCTTCAGCAGAGATGGTCTCAGAACCTGACACCCCCCAACTTAGCGGAAAATATGCCCTTTAGGGGCTAATTTCCCCCAAACATATAGTAATATAGCGTATATATAGTAATATAGTACATATAGCGTTGTAAAACAGCCATTTTAATCTGCCAATAACCCCTCAATAAATCAATCGAAGATAAATATATCTAGCCGCTCCTGCGGTATACATGATTTCTTGCGAATCTTTCATCGGAAAGGTTGGAACCTGAGTTACCGAATTTAAAGCTCTATAGTCTATACAAAGTCTAACAGTTGCGTCTTTTTTCGCCACGCAAACAATTGGATGACTAATTTCAGCATTTGACACTTTGATTAAATTTAATTCTAGTAACTCCTGTATCTGCCTATCTATTTCCTCTTTATAAGCTACCGGTACACTATATAACTTTGGCTTTTTCCTTGCCACCCCCGATTTAAGATCAATACGATGTTCCCCTGCTTCCGCTGGTCATACAGGACCCATAAACACCTCTTTATTTTCCCTCAAAATAGACTTTATATCTTTGACTTGACTATTAGATAACCCTTTTATTTCGAACCTCTCTATATCTCGTTCTATCTGTTGATCCCGGTCCAAAATAGGAATTTCCCCAACTTCTCCAAATTCCTCATCACCTTCGAAAACAATATTAACTACATTACATTCAACAATAAACTCGTATTTTATTTTGGTGCACGTGCTTCCTACTCCCGTCGGCTAACTCAACTATAAACGAATGCTGGTTTCGTTTTTCGACGATAGTTGCCGGCCCTTGCCACCCAGAATATAATTTATTAGTCGAATCGGGGATTAACAGTATTACTTTATCGCTTACTCCAAACGTTTTTTCTTCTGACCTTAAGTTATAATGATACGCCATTCTATTTTGTTGCACCTCAGACGATAATTTTGCCTCATTTGCGGTTCGTTCTAAACGTCCCCTTAGTTTATTCAGATACTCATGAATCGGCATAGTATCTAACTGCGCCCCCTTATTTTCTCCTGCCCAGGATGATTTGAGAATCGATAAAGGACCCTCCGGCGCTCTACCATATAATAACTGGAAAGGTGCGATTCCCGTCGTAGAATTTGGGACTTCCCTATACGCCCATAATATAAATGGTATTTGTTCATGCCATCTTTTCCCTTCTTCTCTAATAGTGTGATGTAACATACGTTTAAGAGTCTGATTAAATCGTTCCACAAGCCCGTTAGACTGTGGATACTGTGGGGTCGAAAATCTTGGACTAGTGCCTAACCTTTTCTCAAATTCTTTCGTTAAGTCGGCAGTGAAATTGGTTCCATTATCACAGGCAATTATATTTGGAATTCCTGTCCTCATAAATATTTGAAGTAACGCATCACACGCGGTTATAGCCGTTAAATTTTTTAGAGGGATCGCATTCGCCCACCTGGTATATTGATCAATTAAAGTTAGTATATACTGATGCCCTTGTGAACTTTTAGGATCAATAGGCCCAATTAAATCAACATTAACCACCTGAAATGGAAGTTCCGGCCGCGATACTGGGGAAATAGGAGCTCTATCATTCACTTTAACCGCTCTAGTCAATTGGCACTCTAAACATGACTCACAAAATTGTTTAGTCTCTTTCGCCATTCCCTCCCAATAAAACGAATACCTGATTCTCTGTAACGTTTTCTTGGCTGCATGATGCCCTCCAAATACCAAACTATGCGCTAATTTTAAGATTTCTTCCCTTCTTGCCTTGGGTACTAATAATTGCGCTATAGTTTCGCCTACCAATTTCTCTTTATGATATAATAAGCCATTTACAATATAATAATCCCCCTTTTCCGTTTTAGATAATTCCCAAGCTTTCTCTAACTCTTTACATTCCAATTGGGATTTCTTAAACATATCTGAATTGCTAACAATAGCTTTAATAATTTTTTTCACTTCCGTTTTTCCCTATTCTGAGTTTGTACATTTTCCGACCTCGCTTCTATTGCGTAAACATTACAATTATCGCTACTCATACCTTCCTTTTCACTCGAGTTATCAATAATAATTTACGAATTTTCTAATTCTGGGGCCTCCTAGCAATGGCTTCTCGCTGACAACTCATTAATCACCTCGGGATGTAAAATTACTTGCTCATTAGTATTATCGGTCACTGCGCAAAGTACTTCCTGATGAATTATATTAGTTTGTCCTAATTGCGGAATAGCTCACGCTAATTTAACCAACGACGATTTAACTGCTTCACCGAATAACCCTTGTAAATAAATACTACCCGCTCCTTTTAATTTCTCTTCCGGTACCAAATCTTTATGAATAACACTAATTTCACATCCAGAATCAACCAATCCCTTTGCTTTTTGACCATTTACACTAACTTCAATTTTCTCAAGTTTATTTAATTTCTCACCAATAACATTAGTTCTCTGTTCGGCCTTTGCCGATATTCTCGCCACAATAGCTCCATTAGGTAACTCTTTGTTTTCTTTTACCACAATCTTATATACACCCGCCTTCTGATCTCGTCCTTTATTACCATTATTATTTCCCTCATTACCCACTTTATTGCAAAAACGTTGGTAATGACCTCTCAAACCACATTTAAAGCATTTACGAGCTGAAGCATCACTAGGCTTCTTAAAATCTATTTTCCTATCTGAAAAAGAATTAGTCTCATTACTCCCATTTTGCCTCCAATTACCACTAACTTTACTATCCTTTCTTGGTCTCATTTTTTCATTGTTTACATACCTATCTTTACCTTTAAAACTTTTATACGTAACCGCATAAGATTTGTGTTTAGCGTCAAAGTAATTGTCACATTCTTTAGCAATTTTAGAAGCTTCTAACCATTTACCTTGATGAGTTAACCCAATATATGATGCAGTATCCTCATCTAACGTACTTACTAACTTATCAGTAACTATTAACTGGTTGACCTTTTCATAAGAGTCAGCACTTCTAATCTTACAATAATTTTCCCATGTTGCTATTAAGCGCGATAAAAATAATACATGAGTTTCGTTCTGGTTTCTCTTAGCCTTCTTAAAATTTTCCAAACACGCCTTCGGTGTCGGCTCATGTTCCCTTAGAACTAACTCCTTTAATTCCTCATAATTCTCCATTTGTTCCGTAGTGATATAAATTAACAAATTATCCGCCTTATCTCCTAACACATTTAGTAGAATTTCGGCCTGCTGGTTTTCCGGTACATTTTTAGTTTTGAATGCCCTTTCTAAACTGTTGAAAAATAAATTCCATCCCTCTGTCCCTTCTGGTACTTTGATGGACAGAGATTTAACACTTTTGATCAATTTTTCGATGTTACATTCATTACTAGATTCCCTAGACCCATTAAAATTATTTGTCGATCCTTGAACCCTTAACCTCACCATTTCTAATTCATGTTCCATCCTTAATTTTTCTCTTTCTAACCTTTCCTGTTTTTCTAACTTTTCGAGTTCTAACTTTTCCTGTTTTTCTAGCTTTTCGAGCTCTAATATTTCCTGTTTTTCTTCGCTCTTTAATCGTTCTGCAACAATAGCGTCAGATAATTCTTTAATAACCCCTTCGTCATACTCATCACTGTCCATTATCTTTTTCTTAAGGCCCCTGTCCTCGCTCGAGGAAACGCTCGCGAGCTAATGCTATTCCTATGGGGAAGCATTTTTCTAATAACGCTTTCGCATTTTGACATTTTTGAATTTTTTTTTTTTTTTTTTTTTTTTTTTTTGCATTGGATACCTGAGATGCATGCCGACAGCGCACATTTTTTACTTTTTCAATTTTGGTTGCAGATATTTTTTACAAAGTTAGTTTCACTTTCAAAACCGGTTTCGAAACTGAAAGTGCTTTTTAAAAAATATATCTGCAACCAAAATCGAAAAAGTAAAAAAGGTGCATGCACCTCAGCTATCCAATGCAAAAAAAAAATTATTCAAAAATGTCAAAATGCGAAAGTGTTATTAGAAAAATGCTTCCCCATAGGAATAGCATTAGTTCGCGAGCATTTCCTCGAGCGAGGACAGGGGCCTTAAGCTGAATTCTGGTATCATCTTCCGCGAATTCAACACCCAATTCTTCGGCTATCTCCTGAAGATCCACCTTTTTTAGTTTCAATAAGAAAGCCATACTTTCACCGATTGTTATTACCCCCCCCCCCTCCCCCACAAGAATATTTAAACCTATCAAATTAGTATTTACTAGATTTCTAACTTAGTAGAGTTATGCCCCACTTAGTATACTAATTAATAACTTTCAGATAATCGATGCATTACATTTCTGATTAACCTACTGACTAATCTAATTTTTCTCAACCATTGATATCACACAATATACTTACAATAAAACAAACGGTAAAACAGTAATTCGATTTTTATGCAATATAGATTCCAATTTGTACACTTAGATGATAACATACAATTTACATAATAATACCGATACGATGAAATTGAATAAAAGCATTGATGTCAATCAAAAAATCCACATAAAGAAAAATTGTATAACATGCATATATAAATTTCTACAACTATCCTCACTAAAATATTTCCAAATTCAATGCTGGTTCTCACACTTAAAACAAATATGATCTTGAGTATATTGGTTTTGATCACAAGATCTTCACTTTTTTTTCCTCACTATGGCCCTCTTTTGAGCCTTTTTTTTCTCACTATGGCCCTCTTTTGAGCCTTTTTTTTTCTCACTATAGCCCTCTTTTGAACTTTTTTTTCACTACTATTGGCCAATTAAAATTCTAAGCTAATGTTGTTGTCAACTCTTCAAATTTAAACAATATTGCTTCATTTAGATATTACTTTAACAATAATTTAAATTTAAGTAAATTTAATTATTCCTTCCAACTACTATTAACACAATTAGTAAAAAATATATATATAGAAAGCCAATACTAGTTCAAGTTATTATGACCTTTCCTTAAAACAATAGCAAATATGGTCATTAATACTTTATAGGTAGGAAGTATTGATAAAACACATAAATAATCTAGACAATTTACTTAAATTACTATTAATTATACAACAACAAAAATTCGTTCGAGATGTCAGCAGAAGGAAATGATCAAAACACCTTACCTTATACTTTATTTGCTGGGGTACTTTTCTATTCACAGGTAGTTCCACAATGTAGCGATAATATGGCACAACATTTAGTTCAGTTCTCTCTAATACTGATACGGCACAGGCACAACATTTTGGCACACACTCAACGATACGGCATTACCACGCAACAATCCACTTGGTATTCCGGCATTAACACAATGCAACACGGCTCGCTTGTCACTGGTCTCAGGCGATTCTATCCCACCGCTGCCACCAATTTATCGGACGTTCCTATCAGCCCGCACAACTTTGAAGAAAGTCCGTGGTAGTTATAGCTGCCACCACCGATATTATTAGGTGATATCGGTCACCCACTGTGAGGATTGTGTAAATGAACACTGACGCTGTCAAGTAACTGAATTAACAGTTTATTTAGAATATATGTACACACTAAATACGCTATTTACAATTATATACAATTACAACTCGGATATAAGTGATCCGGTTCAACATTAAATTAAATACAGTAAAGGTTGGCTGTGTACCGTTCAAATTACACCTTCTCCCTCACACTCAATGCACGTTAGATTCACTTTATCGGAGATCAATTTCGAATCTCCCAACATATGTATACTCGGCCTATGCTATCCGGCCCAGAGCACAACACCAGGACGTCTGTGTCCCTTGCTCTCCAGATACGAACTGCTTACGCTCTACAACACAGAGCGCCCTCTACAAGGACCTCTGTCCTACACACTCTCTAGGTACGAACCCCAGATACCAACTGCTCCAATCTGAGACAAGACTTGCTCTTCTCAAATCACTGTGTTTCCCCAATGTCAACCCCCTTTGGAGCTTATTCATTGGACACATTCCACATTCCTTTCTTGATTAGTGACATGTTGTTTGTTTGCTCATCATCCACCTACATCCCTGACGGATGAACACGCCTCTCAGCAATCTCCACTTTCTCACTCACCACCTGTACAGGATTACCTGTCAATTCTCCCTTCAACAAAGAAAGAATGTCACCTTGAAAATTCTAGTACACAGCCAGTACAATACACAAAATATTAAGATAGAGAAATAACGGAAATTCCAATCTTCAGCAGAGGTGGTCTCAGAACCTGACATAGAGTTGTAGTTGGAGGCTTGTTTGTTCTAGCTCCTGATCATTTTTGAACGCCGAGTCTGAAGAAATTCCTGTCTCTTTTTTCTTTTACAATTTCAGAAATTATTACATCTCATGATGTGGTGACATTCTTATCAAAATCATTGAATATTGTGTACCGTTCATATCTAGAATCTAGACGTTCCACGTTATGTCCATTTCACGATCTATAATTTTTTAAACAGTATTGAAGGGATGACTTTTCTAGACATTTGAGATCTGATGAACTTTGATGAAACCAACATGTTTGAAACTATTCTGAACTGTCTTAGATTTTCTTGCACTTTGCTTTAAACAGTGTTGGTGTTAGTGTTATGTATAATGGTCGATTATCTGCACGAGGGATATAAGCCCTATGAGGAGTGCCTCCGTAGGGGGTCTTTCTAAAGAAACCTAATCCGTATTTACGCAAAGAAATCCAAGTTTCGAAGAAAACCATGGAAAACTCCGAACGGTTAGGTCGACGGGCTTGATTGGGTTCAAAACCAAGCCCCTCTCGTCTACCAGCTTCGAGAGCAGAACCTCTCAGCCATTGGTGGGATTTGCTGTAAACAGATTTAAACATTATGAATAAAGTGTGGAAATGAAACGTTTAACATTTCCTAAGTGAATACGTATTGCACTCTCTGTGTGAAACACAATGGATGAGTAATTGTGGATGGATTGGAGTTTCGCGCAGGAAGAAATCTCTCCCTCACTGATCCACACACTGTCATTCATAGTGTGTGGATTTACTAATTGAGATAAAGGATTGAAATAAATTTTCTCCTTTATGTCAATGAGTATTTAGACACTTTTGTAAAAAGTTTGGCTAAGACAATAATAATTGCTTAATTTCCGTGCTTGCCACATGGATTATGAAAAATGGTAAATTATCATAAACCGTCCGGATATTCGGAGTTGAAAACTATTCAGCGACGTAAAATCCGGAGTTTATTTGCATTAAAATTGTATACAGAAAATGGGAACTTTTAAAAATTGACATGAGAAACGGTGTGATGTGAAGTGAAAACCAGGTATCTAGATAGAGAGATCTGACTGTAATTACAATATAAGCAACAGACACATTCAAGTTGGCTTAGCTTGGGCTTTAACACAACATGACCAAATTTTATATAAATGTTATACATAATGATAGAAGTTTTGATTTTCCAACTGAGATTAAAATATATATATATATATTTACACCCGGACTTGACTGAGGATCTTGACCCTTTCGGGTTTGGTGTTCTATTAATAGTAGGGGAAGATGGGGATACTTGAGCCATTTTTTGAATTTTATTTTTTTTAAATTTTTTATATTTTTTTAGAATAAAATAAAATATTGAAAATGAAAATTTGATATTTTTCCTTCAACTAAAAACCACTTTCAATAAATTTTGAACTATTTTTCTATGCATAATAAATGTTTATTTTTTGTTTTACATCATGGCTCAAGTATCCCCATGGCGGGGATACTTGAGCCATAGTGAAGGGATACTTGAGCCACTACGGAAAAATACCTACAAAAGTAATTTTTTTCGCTTTATTTTTGCACAAATATTTTACAGAATGATAAATTATGAAACGTAAAGTGTTTCAAAACCAATTAAGAAAACAAAGCTAGTAATACGATCATTTTTTGTCGTTAAAACTGGTTGTCGAAGGATAATTTGAACCTCAGTTATAACGACGGTAGAAACATCCTCAGTTCAGAGCCATTTAAATTTGGAATCTGCAATTCTTCTTGCAAATTTCATTTTCAAAATATTAAGCACTTATCCAACAAATATTTTTACAGTTTTCTTTCTGGCATATTTTATTAGTAACCAACCATCAATAGAAGGTTTTCTTTCACATCATCACCATCATTGACAGAATTTTCCTCTAATGATATTGTCGAACTCATGCTTTTAGTTTAGTAGCTGTCGGAATTTAAGCCAGATGTATCATTCTACTATTTCAAACACTTTTTTGATTTCACAGGAAAAGATTTTGTCTTCCTCTTTGGCTCCATGTAGGTAAGTTTGAACTGGGATTTTTGTTGCTTTTCTTGTTTTTGTGCGCTCTTTTTACCAATTTTTCTTCAATTTTCTTAGTTAAAAAAAAAGTTACAGCAACAGAGGTTACGATTTCAATATAAAATACTAATCTTAATATGTTATATTAAAAAATAAATATTTTATTATGTTGGACCTAACTAATTAAAGTATTAGAGATTATAGCCTGTAAAACCGTTTTAAAAAGTTATTTTCATTTAATGAAAATTAAATTGAAAACTATGTTTACATTTATCTAGACAGACTATTTTGTTCGAATTTTGGTCGTTTGTCAAATCGAACAAATCGAAAAATAAAATAGACATTTTCATTTAAAAAATATGCATTTTTAAACATTTTTAGGTCTTTATTTTTTTAAGAAAAAAAAATAAAATGAAAAATTATTCTCCCTTTTCTCCAGAAAAATATCTATTAGTGAATATAAGGATGGAATTTTATTTTTTGTTTGTTTCACCCATGTTTAATTTCTAGTGAGGATGGTTAAGACATGGCTCAAGTATCCCCACTCTCATTGGCTCAAGTATCCCCACTATCACTATTTTTGTTTCCCAGAGTTTTACTAAATAAAGCATGCAGCAATTAGAACTATTTTAGACTCAAAATACAATTGAAATTATGCTTATTGAATGTATGTATATAGTTGCAACTTTAAACAAAACTTTGATTACAAAAAAACAAAAAAACCATGCACCCAAATATTTTTTTCAGATAGGGAAAAGACAACTATTAATCACTATACTTTCAAAATGGTACCAAGATGTGTGATTTCTTTTTTACATGTTCAGAACTATAAATATGTTATCATATTGGCAGTTTTAGAAAGAAAAATTAATCAACTGTAGAGATAATAGGGGTGGCTCAAGTATCCCCTATGCTCAAGTATCCCCACTCTCCCCTACATGTCTTTTGACGGAGTATTATTTTATTTTGTTTTAAAAAATATCTTTGCTACTATTTACATGTAATAATTAGTATATCTATGCATCTACTATATGACTTCATTCATATTTAGGCATTTTGTAATAATAATAATAATTGTTTTTATTTGCTTAATTCTTTTTGCGCCATTTGCTATTCTTTTATTTTAAACAAACATTTTAAATTTAAAATTATAATTACTTTCCTGAAAGAATGGTGCAAATAAACAAGGATTCTTAAGACTTTTTGCGGCATGTATACGTATCACTCGTCCCCAAGGGGTTAAAAGAATTTTTCAGTTTTCTGTGTAAAAAAATTCCGTCATAGGCAGTTTTTTTCATCAGTTTAATTCAATTTAAATAAGCCTAGGAATCTACGATTCTTCAAAAAGAATAAATTCTAATGCAGTGGCGCAGCGAGGGGGGGGGGTTAACCCCCCCCCCCCCCAGAGCCATGACAAAAATACAGAAATTTCAATTTTTGTGAACCGAATCATAAAAAGTGAAACTAAAGTTAGAATTTTATTTGTTTTGTTCTCAAAATCCGCCGCTTTATTGAATCAAATTTTATTTAAAAATTTGATTCGTTTAAGCGGCAGTATTGTATTTTCTTTTAAAAACGGGGAAAGCACATGGTAACGGTATCAGTATCGAAAACTGGTCACTCAATTTCGGAAAAGGCGGCATTCGTTTATATTATTGGAAATCAGCCGAAGGCTTAAAGGAATGGTTTATTTCCTGTCACTGCCAATGTCGTCTCGGGTTTTTCAATACTGCACCATGAGGGGGGGGGGGGGTCTTAATTAGTTACATCTGTTTCTTGCTCTTTTTTTGGAAATGGGACTGGATTCTCGAATTCCAGGAAAACACAAAAACGCATGCTTGGTAAACGGAAAAAAAAGTGACATAAACTACAAAAGCGGAAAAAAGTGACAAGGAAAAAAAGTTACCGGAAAAAAGTGACAAGGAATTGATTTTGGGGATTCATTGGTTAAGTATGAAAGGGGGGTCAGGGGTCGGTTCAAAATTTAGGAAGATGGGTTTTTCATGCTGAACTAACTGTTCTGATTCAATTTTTGGATATACGCTCATACTGAAAAGACATTTACCTGATTAGTTTTGGGAAGAGTCGATTACACCCTCCCCTTCCCCATCCGCCCTAAATTAGATAAATGGGGTTTTATGCAGAATCATCCAGAGTGTGTCAGATTTTTGATATAGGTTCTTTCTGATAAGACTTATATATAGTATATAATGCCTGAAGAGATTCGGGAGTTTAATGGTTAAGCATAGAGGGGGAACGGGGAAAAACCTCTCTTAAATTAAATTAATAGCTTTTTACGCAGAATTATCCGATTTGTTTCGAATTTTGGATATGGGTTCATTATGATAAGACGTATCTCTGAATAGTTATGGGGTTCTTTTGTTAATTAAAATGGGGGGGGGTGATAATTCCTCCCCCTTAAATTAGATAAATTGTTTTTTTATGCACAAATATCCGATATATTTAAAATTATGGATATAGGTTCTTTCTCATAAAGTGAATCCCTGAATAGTTTTAAGGGTATAATGGTTAAGTATATAGATGGGGGAACGGGGGATAACCCTTAAATTAAATAAATGGCTTTTTACGCAGAATTATCCGGTTTGCTTCAATTTTGGATGTAGATTCATTATAATAAGGCGTATCCCTGATTAGCTATGGGGTTCTTTTGCTAATTGAAAAGGGGGAGCAGGCACTTATCCCCCTCCTTAAATATATATATATATATATATATTGCACTACTATCCGATGTATTTCAAATTTTGTATATAGGTTCTTTCTGATAAAGTGAATCCCTGAATAGTTTTAAGGGTTTAATGGCTAAGTATAGAGAGGGGAACGGGGGATAACCCACAACTAATCAGGGATTCGCCTTATCATAACGAACCCCCATCCAAAATTAAAGCAAATCGGATAATTCTGCGTAAAAAGTCATTTATTTAATTTATAGAGGGTTATCCTCCGTTCCCTCTCTCTATACTTAGCCATTAAACCCTTAAAACTATTCAGAGATTCACTTTCTGAGAAAGAACTTATATCCAAAATATGAAATACATCGGTTATGTGTACATAAAAAACAATTTATCTAATTTAAGGGGAGGGGGGTAATAATCAACCGCCCCCTCCTTTTTAATTAGCAAAAGGGATCTAATCAGAGATACGCCTCATCATAATGAACCTATAATCCAAAATTTGAAGCAAATTCGATAATTCTGTGTTAAAGCAATTTATTTAATTTAAGGGGGGGGGGGGGTTATATTCTATTCCGCTTCTATACTTAGCCATTAAACCCTTAAAACTATTCAGGGATTTACCTTATCAGAAAGAACCTACATTTAAAATTTGAAATACATTGGATAATTCTGCATAAAAAAACGAGTTATCTAATAATTGAGGCGAGATAATTCTCCGTCCCCGCCTTTATTAATAAGCAATAGAACCCCATAACTAATCAGAGATATGTCTTATCATAATGAACCTATATCCAGAATTCCAAGGAAATCGGATAATTCTGCGTAAAAAGCTATTAATTTAATTTTAAGAGAGGTTATTCACCCGTTCCCCCCTCTATGCTTAACTATTAAACTCCCAAATCTCTTCAGGCATTATATACCAGTGGCGCCGACTTCCGGGTCTGCGGGTCTGCCGTGCAGACCCTGAAAAATATCTGCAGACCCTGCAATATCTTGGCGGACCCTGAAAAATGCAGGCATGAGATTTTTTTCGAGGATGAGCGATTTACCACTTTTTTCGATTTTTTGCCTTTTTTTGCGGGAGTAATTTGTTCCGAAATTTAAAAAAAACAATCGGTCATCAATCCGAAAATTCGGAGATAAGATCGCGAAAATCTCAAATTTCGTCAAAACATTGGCTAATAAACGTGAACAGTGTCGAAGAAGAGCGGGGGAAAATTGCTAATTTCATCAAAAGATCGTGGGAAAATGCCTATTTCGTCAAAAGGTCACAAAATAATGTCAATTTTGTGAAAGAATCGTGAAAAAAACATGAAAATCGTCAAAAGATCTTTGAAAATTTCGTCAAAAAGTAGCATGAAAAGCGAATTATGTAAACGAATGAAAGAAAAAAATGCGAATTATTTTCTAAGATAGTGGAACAAAACGCAAATTCTGTTAAAGAATCGAGAGAAAAATGAGGATTTTCGCTAAAAATCGCAGAAAAATGTGAATTTTTTAAATAATAGCGGAAAAAATGAATTCTTCCAAAAAATCGCAAAAAAAAACCCCACAAAATCGGCCGAATTTTTCAAAAAGTTTCGAGAAGATAGTGAATTTTGGCCAAAGATCGCGCAAAAGACGCGAATTTCGTTCAAAGATAGCAGGAAAAAAAGCTAATTCTGTCAAAGAATCGTGAGAAAAACGCATTTTTCGGCAAAAGATTTCGAGGAAAAATGCAAATTTCGACTAAAGATCACGAGAAAAACGCAAACTTTGGCAAAAGATCAGAGGAAAATCGAGAATTCTAGCAAAAAAATCTCAGAAAAATCACAAATTTTGGAAAAAATCGCGGAAAAGACGCAAATTTCGTTAAAAAATAGCGGGTAAACACAAAGACTAGCGGTAAAAAACTAATTTCGTTCAAAAATAGCAGAGAAAAAGTTATTTTTCTTGCAAAAAATCTTAAGGAAAATGCAAATTTCGGAAAGAGATCACGGAAAAAGACACTAATTTCGTCGAAAAATAGCAAGGAAAACGCAAAGAATCGCGGAAAAACTCAAATTTCGTTCAAAGATAGCAGGGAAAAACGCGAATTTAGGAAAAAGATTGCGAGAAAAAATGCAAATTTTGACAAAAGATCGCGAAAAATCGCAAATTTTGGACAAAAATTGCGGAAAAGACGCAAATTTCGTTAAAAAATAGCTCGAAAAACGTAAAAAATAGCGGGAAAATCTCTACTTTCGATCAAAGATAGCAGAGAAAAAGCTATTTTTCTTTCAAAAGATCTTAGAGAAAATGCAAATTTCGGAAAAAGATCGCGAGAAAAACGTAAATTGCGGCAAATGATCGCGGAAATTCGAATTTTGGCAAAAGATTACGGAAAAATACACTAATTTAGTAAAAAAAATAGCAGTAAAAACGCAAAAAAATGCAAAAAAAACTCAAATTTAGTTCAAAGATAGCAGGGAAAAATTTTTTTTACCAAAATTTTCAGAGATAGCAGGGAAAAACAAATTTTATCAAAGAATCGTCGGAAAAACGCGAGTTTCGGCCAAGCATCGCGAAGAAACCGCCAATATCGGCAAAAGATCGGGGGAAACGCAAATTTCAGCAAAAGATCGCGGGGCGAATGCAAATTTCAGCAAAAGATCGCGAGAAAATGCAAATTTCGGAAAAAGATTGCGAAAAAGAAAGCAAATTTTGGCAAAAGATCGTGGAAAAAGAAAAAAAAAAAAAAAAGCTTAGCTTGCCATATATTTATTAACTGATATTTTGAGTAAAGCATGGGAAAATGTGCACTGCAAAACTAGCAAAGATTGCTGTGTAAAAAAAAAAAAAAAAAAAAACATTAAATTAGAATTATGGACTCAAAATAGAAACTTTCAATTTAAAATTACTTATTTGCATAAATTGCACAAAATTATATAAAAAATTTGTGAATAATATAATCTTATTCAATGTAGCAGATGTTTAAACACAAGCTATTTTAAGTAATTTTTCATTTTCCCGTCTCACGCGATTTTCCTTATCTTTTTGCGGTCTCATGCTTGAAAATGTGTTTAAAACATCACTTAAAACCCACGCCGCTGACCTTTTTTTTACATTATTATTCACGACTATACCGATTATCGGAGAATCTAATCAGTTGACCGTCACATATACGAATTGTGATCAAGGGTGCAAGTTTTCCGTCCAACAAGACGGAATTTTGCCTTTTTACAATTCCCAAGGATGGAAAAAGAGTGGAAAAATCTCCAAGGACGGAATAAGAGTGGAAAAATCTCCGAGGATGAAAAAATGAAGTGTTTTTTGATTTTTCAGGATTCATATAAAAATGTTTAGGAACCGGACTTAAAATAACTCCACTTTTTGGCAGACCCAGCTTTGGAACCAAAGTCGGCTCCTATGTTATATACAATATATAAGTCTTATCAGAAAGAACCCATATCCAAAATCTGACACACTCTGGATGATTCTGCATAAAACCCCATTTATCTAATTTAGGGCGGATGGGGAGGGGGGGGGGGGTGTAATCGTCCCTTCCCAAAACTAATCAGATAAATGACTTTTCAGTATGAACGTATATCCAAAAATTGAATCAGAACAGTTAGTTCAGCATGAAAAACCGATCTACCTAAATTTTGAACCGACCCCCGACCCCCCCCCCCCCTTTCATACTTAACCAATGAATTTCCAAAATCAATAATAAATCCCCAAAATCAATTCCTTGTCACTTTTTTCCGGTAACTTTTTTCCGTGTCACTTTTTTCCGCTTTTATAGTTTATGTTACTTTTTTCCGATAACTTTTTTCTGGTCACTTTTTTTCTTAGATTCCGCATGCTTTGAAGGATAGGCTTAATTCCACAAACATTCTGTTGTTAGTTGCTGAAGTGCTAAAGTTTCCTTTATTGTGTGTTTTGCTATGGATATTAAATCCTCTTCAGAGAAGAAAATTATGAAAAAGATGGATATAAGAGATCATTTTTTAAAATCTTTCGAATTCCTTCAAGCATTTTTAAAATCCAGGTATGTTTGGAAAGTATATAATTCGTTTATATTTATGTCTCTGGAAAGATATTAACGGCGCCGTGCGAAACGGGGAAGGGGGGAGAGGGCGGTCGCCCCTGGCGCAGAGATTTAGGGGGCGCCAAATTTCAAACTACTTTCTACTTACAACTACTTTAAAGTGACTACTTTCAGACAATTTTTTTTAATTAATATTAATTGTTATTTAAAAAACGCCCGACATAGGCAAGTGGGTAAACGGAAAAAAAAAAGTTACCGGAAAAACAATTATCGGAAAAAAAGTGACATAAACTACAAAAGCGGAAAAGAAATTACCGAAAAAAAAGGGACTAGGAATTGATTTTGGAAATTCATTATTGATTTTGAGGATTCATTGGTTAAGTATTTAGGGGATTTAAGTAAATAAGTTTTTCGTGCTGAATTAACTGTTTTAGTTTAGTTTTTGGGCATATGATAACCCCCCATCCGTAACTTCTCAAATTAAGTTTTTTTACGCAGATTTATCAGATTCGGTTGGAATTTCGGACATAAGTTCATTATGATAAGACATATCTCTGATTAGTTATAGAGTTCTTTTGCTTATTATAAAGGGAGGGTGGTCAATTACTCCCCCCCCCACAAATTAGATAGATCGGTTTTTAAGCAAAATTTTCCGATTTATTTCAAATTTTAGATATAGATTCTTTCTGATAAGGTGAATCCCTGAATAGTTTTAAGAGTGTAATGACTAAGTATAAAAGGGAGGAGGACGATGGATAATCCCTCTTACATTAAATAAATGGCTTTTTACGCAGAATTATCCGATTTGCTTCGAATTTTGGACATAGGTTCATTACGATAAAACATCTCTGATTAGTTACGGGGTTCTTTTCCTTATTATAAAGGGGGGGGGCAAGCAATTATTTCCTCCTCAAATTAGATAAATCGGTTTTTATGCAGAATTATATGATGTATTTCAAATTTCAAATATAGGTTATTTTTGATAAGGTGAATCCCTGAATAGTTTTAAGGGTTTAATGGCTAAGTATAAAGGCAAAAGCAGAGGATAACCCCCCTTAAATTAAATAAATAGCTTTTTATGCAGAATTATCCTATTTGCTTCAAATTTTGGATGTAGGTTCTTTATGATAAGATGTATCCCGGATTAGTTATGAGGTTCTTTTGCTAAGTATAAATAGAGAAATGGATGATTATCCCTCCCCCTTAAATTAGATAAATTGTTTTTTATGCATAATTATCCGATGTATTTCAATTTTTGATAGAGGTTTTTTCTCATAAAGTGGATCCCTAAATGATTTTAAGGGTTTAATGGCTAAGTATAGAGGGGGAACTGGGGATAACCCCACTTAAATTACATAAATGGCTTTTTACGCAGAATTATCCAATTTGTTTCAAATTTTGGATGTAGTATCATTATGGTAAGGCGTATAAGCTAATGAATATAGTTAAAATAGGGAGGGATGCAACAGTCCATTCAGGAAACCCTTTCGGGGAAAGAAGCTTGCTTTTCCCCATTCGACGGAGGAGGGTGTCCGGTAGATATCGCGGGCGGCTAGTCTCTTAGGAAATTTGCCGATCAAGGGATTTCCCAGTTAAGGTTTGCCGGAAAAATACTCAAGTAACATAAAAAAAAAACGAGTTGAATGCAACTGAACGCAAATAACAAATAAAAACAATTTTTCTTTATTCTTTAATTTAATGGTTGAAAACTATTATGTCAGAAAACATTATAACACATTTTACCTTTTTTCTTATAATGATTAATTTCCATTCATTTTCCATATAACTGTTTTTTTTTTTTTTTTTTTTTTTTTTAATTTGTGAAAAAAAGTAATATGAGCTATTCCATCTCAATTCAGGCAGACAGTACTGATATGCGTCAAGTCACCATCACAGATTTTTTTCAAAAAAATTCAGTAGTTAGAACTAAGTGATTTATAAAATTTCCTAAAAGGATTTTTCCCTAAAAAATTTTTTTCTCTGATTACAGCACTTTAAAATTTATGATAAAATTGGCAGTTTTCAGAAAAACTGAAAAACGCTTCATTTTGAAATGTACACAATACCAAACATATTCAACATATTCAGTCAATTTATTTTTTATAAACAGTTATTAAACTGAATTTTACTTTGGCATAGTTTTAAAGAATATAGTGACATTTTTACTTAATTAAAAAAATTAGATTTTAAGTATAAAAAATATAATTATTAGTGAATTTAAGATTTTTTTTCAGAATGAAAAAAAATATTTTAAAGCTAAACAT